>OU426988.1:219846384-221096384 GCA_911387755.1 Chrysotoxum bicinctum | reverse complement strand
ATTTTACTGTCATCTGAAACTTGCTTATCACTTATTTGCTTATACCTGACCATTGTGGCTTGGTCATAGCAGTTGTTATTGCTCCTTGTCGTGTTATAGATATACATATACACGTACATATGTGTTTGACTTCAAAACAATAACAATTATTGTCATTATAAAAAAAAACATTTGTTGCATTAGTATGTATTTCAAGTTCATCAAACCAATAAAAACTACATGGCTATGTACTATATAGTACATTTTAAATGTAAGTTGTATTTTTTTTGTTTTAGTTTCATCTTAATTAAACAAATTAAATGCAACCATATCCCTAGAAAAAAACATGAGTTTCGCGTGTTTACCTTTATTATAGATAAGAGAGCAGAGCAAAAATTTGTGACAAGGTCATCGTATGCACACTCATTCGTTGCTGCTTGCTTTTTTGTGACTTTTTGCGAACTATTATAGTTAAAGGGTAATAAAATTTTTGCATTTGCAAGGTACGCAAAAGCAAAATTTAAAATAGTTTGTTGGCAGTAAGTGATATAGACTTTTTCTTTATTTCTTTTTTTTTTACAAAATGATTAAAAAAAACTGCACGATTTCATTCTATATGTATGTATATGTAGGTATATATGTATAAGTAAACTGTATCACCTTTATTTATTATATTTAACTAATACTCGGTCCAGCCTAGAAATAGTTAAACTGAGCCGAAGTACTTACTTCGGGTTTACGCCATGTCAAAAGCCGTTTTAGCTACCCCTTCCTTATGTCAAATATACCCAAATATACTATGAAAAAAATCACCAATCTAAAACTCTGGTTATTATAAACGTAAGCAAACCCCAGATGATTTCCATTATTATTCAATTTTTATAATAGTATGTATATTGGAAATCAGATTGTGTAAAGTTCAAATCCTATAAATGAATGTATGTTTTCCTTCGAAAATTGATATTTCGAGCGGAAATCTGCATCACTCAGTATCATGGGTCTAAAACAAGATTTGTAGGGCTTTGGCCTTCTCCTTCTTCCAGTTAGAGTGTTTAAAGAAGTAAAGACATTTATAAATGCAAAATAACTATCCATTTTTCCTTAGATAAAAAAAGGAAAAAAAATTGTTTACACTAATGTTTGTAAATTTCACACGAGGTCATGTCAAAATGACATTTAGATACTACAACGGCTTTATAACTCTTATGAACCCGTTTTAGCTTACTCCGCCTCTATTACTATTCCTCTTGTATTTTTTATAAATAAACTTTTCAGGATTAGAGGCGTTGTACATTCGCAGAAATTTTACTCCGTCGCTATAACGAAATAATAAATAAGGCTGCATGACATGTGTGTAATGTACATAATGGAATCAAAAACTTGACGGTTAAAGCGATTCATATTTATTTTATTTTCCATTGATAAAATAAATCAATTTCTTTTCGATTTAGATCTGTCAAAATATCGATTTTGGCAATTTTTGTATTCCATTGGTCAAGAAATTAGATTTATTTTTTGATTTCAAATCAATTTTGCGAATTTAAATTTTTCGGCAGATTTACATTTCCCTGTATTTATACTAAAACAATTTTCAGCTGCCAGTTTGAAAAAGTGGTTTTAGAAACTTTGGAAATAATGAGAGAGATACAAAATTACACTAATACGACAAAAATAATTTAAAATCGCATTCAATTCGGCACGAAATAAATTAATTTTTGTTTGAAATCTCACAATTTAAACTTAAACTCCATTAAGACTATCGTTTTTCATTCGCTGTACGTTGTATGTCGTTCGTTGTTCTCTCAACAACGTTAGTTTTTCATTAAACCTGGAGAAATCTTTAAAAATAGCTCGAAGTGAAATAAATATTTAATAAAAAAATATTTTTAAAGTCACAGTAAACTGATATGAAAATGTTTGGGTTCAAATCTTCATGGTGGGTCTGGACCCCCCCCCCCCCCCCCAGTGGATCCGCCACTGGATTTAAACCTCTGGAAATGAATACGCTGAAATACTTTTTCATTTGTAGCTTGCTTAGGGTTTTTATAATAACTTGCTTGCGAATAGACCTAGGCCAACGACAGTTCGTTCAAAAAACTAAGAAAAACAGACCTTTATAGAAATTTCATATGAAGTTAGTACATTACTAAAAACACAAAATAGGTATTCAATGGCGCAAATTTTTAATCGAATAAATACGATTCGAGTATGATAAAGGTCATAGCGTAAAATTTGAAAATTTGAATCAATTTAGTATCAAACTTTCTTACCACAAACGATTTTATAGATAAGTTTTATAGTTTAACTAAATGATCATTGTAGTGATCCCCTTTTGTCATGAAAGTTATAGTTCTTGCTCTGTAGCAGATTTATCATTTGACAGAAATACTTACTTCAATCATCACAAACTCTAAAGAAGGTCCACTTCAATGGCAATATCATTTACCACAAACGATTTTATGAATAAAATTCATAGTTTAACTAAATGATCATTGTAGTGATCCGCTTTTGCCATGAAAGTTATAGTTCTTGCTCTGTAGCAGATTTATCTGTTGACAGAAATACTAATTTCAATTAACGCAAACTCTAAAGAAGGTTGATTTCAATAACAATGTGTTTTACTCCAAACTGCTTTGAAGATGAGATTCAAAGTTTTGCTAAATAAACGATGCAAAAAATCTTGTTTTGCCATGATAAAATATCTCATTAAATTCTTACTCTATGGTTATTTTATAGCCCAGTCAATACCATAAAAACAGCCCAATTTAGGAAATAATCGCCGGAAAGCTGGACTTTGGTATAAAGCCTCATCATGATGTTCTTAAGAATCTGTCAAAAGACCCCATCGATATGAGGGGGGGTTGAAAGTCTCCAAAATGGTTTTTCAGGAATAACTCTCAAATGGTAAGTTGTACAATTTGTACAGTTTGAAGAACTAATTTGTAGCTTAGAAAATTTGCTACAAAAAACATTGACATACCTTTTTTCATAAAAATTACCGTTTTCAAAATAAGCCAATCAAAAAAGTTGAGGGTTTTACTTTCCAGAACCAGATTCTTCAACGTAACAATTAGGTTTTACTTTCCTATATAGTGGGGCAGCTTAGTTAAAAAATTGTGCATTTTGTCAAAAAATCATCAGTTTTTTATTGTTGGTACATTATATGAACATGATTTTAAGATATTGGCCCACTCTATTTGTCCACCCCTTTAGGTGGGAGGGGCAAATTAAAAAAAATATTGAAAATAGAAAATGAATAAATAAAACACAACGGCAACACTTACAATATAATGTTATAGCTTTTTTTAAAGCGAGTAATTCATTCTTTAATTATGTTTTAAAATGAATTTTTTTAAGTGCTTATTTTTTGAATAAATGATTTTAAACTCTTATTTCGAAAACGTTTATTTTTATGAAAAAAAGTATGTTAATATTTTTTGTAGGAAATTTTCTAAGCTACAAATTAGTTCTTGAAATTTTTTTTGTAAAACTTACCATTTGGGATTTATTTCTATTTGCACTGATTTTATGGCTTTATTGACTCTCGTAGTGGCCAAAATGTCTTCTTTAAGCTAAAAGCCATTTTCTTTATACAAATGACTATAAGAATTATTTTCAAAGAGAAAACAAATAAGTGGAAAAGTAGTTTTAAAATGTATGTGTATCAGCTGTTTGAACATATAAGTCATACTTTATTATTGATTATTATGTTCATGCATATACTCACAAATTGTTGAAATACTTTTCCACTTATTAGACGATTTGCCCGCTTAAGATCAAACATCTTTCACGCTTATCTTAAATTGCTTAATCCAGAATAGTAATCAATTTTATAGTTTGAGGTAAATGATTGAAGCTATATTCGTGAAATATATATCCACAATTCCGTTGATTTGTTTTCTCTTTAAAAATAATTGTTATAATCGTTTGTAGCAAACGCTTTGCTCAGTCGGTATAAAATATCTTTAAAGTTTACGTAAAACTCCTTAATCTAGAATAGTTATTGATTTTATAGTTTGAGGTAAATGACTTAAGCTATATTCGTGAAATATATATCCACAATTCCGTTGATTTGTTTTCTCTTTAAAAATAATTGTTATAATCGTTTGTAGCAATCGCTTTGCCCAGTCGATATAAAATATCTTTAAAGTTTACCTAAAATTCCTTAATCTAGAATAGTTATTGATTTTATAGTTTGAGGTAAACGTTTAAAGAGTTATTCATTCATTGCACAGACGCTATTCCACTTATTTGTTTTTACGTTTGCAATAATTGATTTTATCTTTTGGAGCAAACACTAACAACTTCTTAAAATCGTTTAAAGCATTTGCAGTCAATTACATCTACCCCTAATCAATAGGACTTAAATCTAAGAATGTAATTAGTAATACCGTTTACGGTAAACGTTTTTGTACGTATTCATTAAATTCTGAATGGTTATTCCTCTGATTGATTTTTTCTATGAACATAAGTATTTTTATCATGCATAGAATCAGTTTTCTCGGTAGATATTCTTGTTATTAATCATTGCAATACAAAGGAATGTAGTTACTGGGTATTAAACTATTGTCTTATCACCATAGGAAGGTGTTAATGGTTATCAGTTAAGGCAATAATTTTAAACAATATTTTTCAGAATTTCGAGCAAAATGATAAAGAAATAAAAACAAAGGGCTAATCGATTACGCTAAGGGAATACTGTTTAAAACAATCGTTTACTCCTTAGATTAAGCGTTCCTTAAAACGTACTGATTGGGAGAATGGAATTTTTTTTCTGAGTGCAGTAGTGAAATTTAATAAACACCATTTTGACAAGGAAAGGAAGTCACATCTTTTTGTTCACATCAGTTGTTCCTTCAGTTATCAGTTCAGTTGTCAGTTCCTTTAAAAATTAAGAATTTTTCATACCATAAAAAAAGAGTACCTGCTTCAATGGCCATTATGTGTAAATGACATCAATGAAAGATGGCGGTGCGGTCTAATCTAGAAATTAAGACAACGGTAACGGCGAAAGGTAAAAGCTATACAACGGATTTTTACTGAACCTTTCGGTCTTAAAATAGGGGTTAAAAAAGGGACTTAGAATTAAAAAAAAAAGTATAACAAACTTGAACGTACGTATATGGGGCATTCCACGAGAAACGGACAACGAAAAATTAATTAGACGTTCATTTGTTTACGAAATTTAAACCGGAAATTGATCAATTTTTTTGATAGTAAACCGGAAGTTATCATTTCAAATTTAATTTTAGCCAACTTGGCCACTTTTGCAATTTTTTTAGGTTTCAAAATTCATACTTAGACATCAGTTTAACTGAAAACTTAACTGACAGCTCAACTGAAACTGAAATGATCGTCTAAAAGGGGCTTAAAGCTTTAACAAAAGTAGTTTATGGCTAACCCTATCAAATGCTTTTGACGTCAACTTGGTTTCTTTTTTCAATTGTGTTGATACAGAAGCTAGTAAATAATGGAAGTTAGTTGATGTGGGTAGTTTTTAATTGATTGTTTTGAGCCCGCGATTTATGAATTCGGAATTGGGATTATGTATTAACTTTTCTAAGAATCCACAAAACCCAATTTTCGATAAATATAAAGAAGTATCCCGACATTTATTACAATTTAGATGACGACCGAACGTAAATCGATAAAATTATTCGAACGTTTATTCCCCCCTTTAGTAGAATAGGGCTGTATCTACATATGTATATGTAACTCTGTTATTTTTGGTTCTAATAAATTGAGTTTCATATTATTTTTCTTTTAATTTCCTCAAAATTTAGCTTACTGTTCTACCCAAGAGCGTATACCTGCGATATATGTATGCATGTTTGCATTTAATCTTTTCTAATAATTAAAACAAATTACCTTTTTGAAAAAAAAAAGTTGAAGATAAAATTTCTACAAATTACCTTCCCTTGATCGTCCATATATACATTGATCGTAAACCAGCTACCTACTCTTTATAGTTGTATTGCTTGATAGAGAGATAAACAAAAACATAACATTCAGATAAATCTATTGTTTCAATTATTAGAAATAATTTATTGTACCTAACCTGATGTTTTTTTTTTAATTTTTATTACAGTTCAGTCTTGAAAAAAACATCAATTGGATTGGAGTACTTTTGGCGATTTTTAACAGAAAAAACAACTGACATAAAAATGGATTCAAAATTATTTGTTTTCCTCACTTTGATGTGCTTCATTTTTTGTATGAAAGTAGAGGGCTATAACATTGGCGTGGGGCGTGGTGACGTCACAGGACCACCGGTCGAAATTGGATTCGTAGGTTCTTTTTAAATAGATAGGTAATCTTATAAAATAACAAAATACAAAAATTCTAGATGGGATATGCCAGCATAAAACAACGTGGTCATGGAATTCATACTCGACAATTTGCTCGAGCATTTGTTGTTGAAGATGATAATAATCGCCGAGTTGCATTTGTTTCTGTAGATGCCGGTATGATGGGTTATGCTGTGAAAAGAGAAGTTCTGAAACGACTGCGCCAGAGATATGGAGAAACGTATACGGAAGAAAACTTGGTTATAAGTGGAACACACACGCACAGCGCCCCTGGAGGGTTTTTGATGCATCTTTTGTATGATATTTCTATCCTAGGATTTGTACCACAAACTTTTGATGCACTAGCCATGGGTATTTATTTGGTTTGTATGATGGAATTATTTTTATTTAAAGACCTTAATTTAAAGTTTCTTAGAGTGTCAAACGAGCTACGGATAACATGCACGATGGGCGCATGTATATCTCGCAAACTGTGATTCTAAATGCTAACATAAACCGATCTCCTAGTTCATATCTTCGCAATCCTGAAGAAGAACGTTCACAATATGAACACGATGTTGATAAGACCCTGACGCAGCTTCGCTTTATAGATAAGGAAGAAAACCTACTTGGTGTATTCAATTGGTTTGCTGTACATCCCACTTCAATGAACAATACAAATCATTTGGTTTCCAGTGATAATGTGGGATATGCTTCTATTTTACTAGAAAAGGAGTATAATTCAAATAAAGTACCCGGAAAGGTAACAAAAAAAAAAAAAAAAAAACACTAATTATGAATTGTATTGGCTAGTATTTATTAAAAAAGGAATAGCGAAACGTAGAAAATGGCGCCCGGTAAGAAAGCCAACTCAAATTATTCAATGACTTTTTTCTTTTCCAAACTACAATATTTACGAGTATAACTAAATAATTGTACATACAGAATGATTTGGGATTTTTGAAAAACTTGAAAGAGTTTAAATATTCTCGATCGATCAGCATAATTCAATCTTTAAATTACTTAAATTTTTACCTCTACTAAATTAGTTTTAAAAGAGGAGACAAAGCTATGGAGTAGAAAAATCAAATAAGAGAAAAGAATTAATTTTGGTTTAGTGGTTTTCGAAATACAAACATTTAGTAGAAATCAGTGACTTTCAATTTGGAAAAGCGGAAGTTAATCACATTAAGAATGATATTAAAGTTTAGACAAACCTACTTACATTTGTTGCGTAATGAAATGAATAATATTAATTAAAATGTAGTTAAAAATATTAATAGAGTTACAGCCTTGAGAAGAAACAGGTGGAGCTCATGGAAGCGTTTATACTTTTATTTGTTATGTTATTTGCTTGCTTAATATTCCTTGAAGGTTACATTGTCTTGCGTTTGCGTGTTTTCTAGGGAAAATTTGTTGGGGCTTTCTGTTCTTCTAACTTGGGTGACGTGTCCCCAAATATAATGGGACCCAAGTGCTCAATAAGTGGCAATGACTGTGACTTGTTGACTTCTAAATGCGGTCCAAAGGAAGGTGAATGTTTTGCCACAGGACCCGGTAAGGATATGTTCGAAAGCACCGAAATTATAGCCAACCGACTGTACGAAGGTGCATTGGTAAGACTCTTACAATTAGAGAAAAACAAAAGCTGATTTAAGAACCTTCTTTTTTTAGCGACTTTTACACGATAATGGAGGTCGAGAAGTCACTGGTGATGTAGCTTTTATTCATCAATTTCTTGACATGACCAAATACAATGGCTCCACATACAATTCTTTGACCAGAAAGTTAGATAAAGTTCGGGGATGTGAGCCTGCGATGGGTTATAGTTTTGCAGCAGGTACAACAGATGGACCGGGAGCTTTCAGTTTTGAACAGGGTACATTATCCGAAAATGCTATGTGGAATGCTGTTCGTGATTTTATTGTTCCTCCAACGGATGTTGATATTCTATGTCATTCACCAAAACCAATCCTGCTAGCCACTGGAAGGGTAGGTTTTCAAATTATTTTTATCTTGTAAGTAAACACTAAAAAAATTGTAATTTAGGCGACTTTTCCCTATGAATGGCAACCTAAAATTGTATCGACGCAAATTTTAAAAATTGGAGATGTAATCATTACCGCTGTTCCTGGAGAATTCACGACCATGGCTGGTCGACGACTTCGAAATAAAGTTCGAGCTGTAGCCGCTGCCGCTGGTGGATCCGAAAATGACGTTATTCTTGCCGGATTATCAAATATGTATACCAGCTATATAGTGACACCAGAGGAATACCAGGCTCAGCGATATGAAGCTGCATCTACAATCTTTGGCCCTCATACGCATACTATCTATATGGATCAGTATGAGAAACTAACAAAATCTCTCATTAAGGGCGAAATGGTTAGTCCTGGTCCGGAACCACCGTATATGAATGACCGAATGCTATCACTGAATACCGGCGTCATTTTCGACGGCCATCCAATTGGAAAAGACTTTGGAACTGTTAAAACGGAGCCAGCAGCTGCATATGGTGTCAATGATACTGTTAAAGTTACCTTCATAGCCGGTAATCCCAGAAATAATATTTTCCATGAAAAAACATACTTCGTGGTAGAAAGAAAAGTCAATGAAGAACGTTGGAAGGTGGCACTAACCGATGCTAACTGGGAGACAAAGTATTACAAAATAGCGCTATTATTTTCAGATTAGTTATACTCTCCTTTTATTTTTAGATTTGTTTGGGAAAGGATCTCTTCCATATTGGGGTTCAGTGATATTCATATCTATTGGAAAATTGGTCCAAACACATTGCCAGGAGACTATAGAATTCGACACTTTGGCAATTACAAGTACATATTGGGAGGTATTTTTCCATATGAAGGAGTTAGCCGCAGTTTTTCTGTGTCAGATGAATAAACTTTATAATATCCAAGAGACTGATAAGTGGAAAACACCACTCGTATTAAGTGAGCGGGACCAAATTAAGAGTAGAAGTAAATAAAACATTACGAAAACTACTACGCCGACATTTTCATTCCTTATTAGAGAATATTGAAGAAGCTTTAATGTAATTTTAGTGAATATTTTTAATAGAAATATGAATATAACAAACAAAAAACAAAGATTATTGTTTTATATTGATTGCAAAATGTTATCTTTCTTTAAACTTTTATCAAGCGCTCTTAAGTTAACGAGGCTTATATCTCTAATATTTGTTTAAATCAACACATTCACAGCTTTTTTAAACATATTTGTAACCGTTTATAAGTTTCTTATAAAGAAAAAGAGATTGAAAAGATTTAAACTGAATTTTGAAAAAGAAAAAAATTATCAAATACCGCAAAACACAGATTTATTCAAGTGCGAATATCTCGAAAAGATGATCTGATATCGGAAAACAAATTCGAGTTAAGGCTTCAAAACTCATTTGTCTTTTTTTGTCAAAAAGTTTAATTATATTTTTAAGCCCGTGCTATGCAGGGCTAATGATAAATCAATTACCAAACAATAATGTCGTCTCGTCCACTCTTAATACAGCGTGGGCCATCTAGTGGTTTCTTTCTAAACATAGGTTATTTTGACCCTGACAGCTGCTGTTTCCCGCTCTAAGTCTTAACAGACAAGGTCCAATTGACTCAGCAATTGAAGGCGCACGACCATCCACTTAAACGATGTTGTTTTCCATAATTAATGGGAATGTTTTCTCTTACTAATAAAGCCACAATAGATGAAAAAAATTTTTTTTTTTTTCATTTTATTGCATTTGGCCCATGACCATGATAGAGCTTTTTAGAAAACTCGTTAAAAAATTTTAGAAATAAGCTTTTCTAAAACAAACAAAATTTAAGTCATGAGCCTCAAAAATTGTCAGTACAGGCCTTATGGGAGAGCTTTTTCCAAAGCAGTGGGGCCTATTGCACCCCCCTATACTGCGTTGATAAAAATGCCACTCAAAAATGAGCAAGCCACTGAAAAGTTGTACACCCCAACACGACCGTTGTATCCCACTGCTGAAGGGAAGGGATACTATCAAGTAAATACGATCGTGCGCTTGTTATCTACATCCAAACAGAGTAACCATTATCATTTTCAATTACAAGCAAGGAGCTTATTCAAATTTTATGAAGTTTAGTATGTTGAAATTTTATGAAGTTTAGTATGTTGAGTGTTGGCAATTTATAAGATAGGATTCCCTGTACTGACACTTTTTGTTGAACAGAGTATAGTGCCCTCGACATTTGTCGATTTTATTTGTTACAAGATTCATGCATGTATGAGTCTCTTTTGAGAGGTATGTATATGAAAGCTAACTGAAGCTGATGCCATAAATGCAGTGACCTAATGATAATTGCGCAAAATTTTAATTGTTTTAGTATGAAACTAGGTTAAAACAACGATTACCTATTTTATTTTTTCAGTATCGTGGTAACTTCACATTTAAAACGTCAAAAAATGGTCTTAGTTTCTTACACGAACTGTCATTGTTTTAGGTGTGTTCAAAGCAATTTACTAAGAAAATTGCTTTAGTACGATACTAGTTAAAAAATGGTTAAAATTAAGAACATGTTAATAAACTACTTTAAAGTTAGTAGATTGTTAAGTAGTATCATACTAATGCCCGATTTTACATTTAACAGGCTTCTAAACCTTAAAATGAGATGTTTTCTTTTCACCAAGCGCTTCTAAATTAAACAAGTTTTTAAACACCCTTATAAACTAACAGCCATATTTATAAACTCATTATAGTGAGTACATAAGGCTATGCAACTCTCATAATGCCTCTAAACGCAAATTCGTTATTTATAAAACTTACATAATCAGTGTTGTTCCTCTACGTGTCGACATTGATTGTCTACATTAATGCGTAGACAATTGTGTCGACAATGTAGACAATGTCGACAAAATCGACTATGATGTCGACAATGTAGACAATGTACACAATGAAGCCAAAGCATGCAAGCCAATCTGTCATCTGTAATTCTTGATTTCTCTGTCACATTGTTTTCATTTAAGAAAATTTCAGGTGTTGATTTGAGTTTTTATTTAAATATTGGTCGACGAAAAAATAAAGGTTTCGATCAACTACGTTTTTTTAATGAAAAACAATAACAAATATGTAGCATATTGTACAGTATGCAACAAAAATCTACAAAATACTGCAGAAAGCCTTCTTCGCAGCCACAGGTAAATAAAAATTTATTAAAAAAAGCATATTCATATCCTAATAATAATGCCTTCACATTCATTTACGAAAGAAATACCTGTAAGCAATCCCAATCACCTGCGACATCTGAATCCGGCGATGTCTCTATGATTGTTTTGATTGATGACAATGATTTTGGCTCGAGCTCTGATTTATTAGACGAAACATACTAAGAAAAATTGAATGTCTACGTTGTCTACATTGTTGACATTGACATGTAGACAATGAGGAATTGTATACGTTGAATTGTCTACACGTAGACAATCGTGTAGTCTACATTTTTTGTCTACATGGAACAACACTGTACATAATATGTGACGTTGAATAGAGGCATTATAAGCTAAACGCGTTTGGAGGTTGAATAGTGCCTACATAAGGACATTTTAGTATTGAACTGTCACATTTACTTTGACGTCACATTTAATTATAAAGATTATCAACAAAATAAAATGACTTTTACTTGATATTGAAACTAAAGCTTTGTTGCTTTTATTTATTGAAACTAAAATGTTATACTAGTAAACTAAAAACAAATTGAATTGAAAATTGTTTAGAATTAAATATAGACCGAGAGCCCACAGCAATTTTTGGGTGTGATTGATAACAAAAAATAGTAAGCATAATTAGATAGGCCTTTTATAGCTATTTATGAATATGAACGTCTTGCATACTCTAGTGGGCGCAATAGTGCATTATAGTGCATCAAGTATGCCGTTCTTTCCAAATTCTAAGAAATTGGGATACAAAATTAGAAATCACTTCAAAATGAACAGCTAAGTGCCCTGATTGCAAATATCGAGGTCCAAAACGTTTTGAAGGTGGCCTTCTTAGTGCAAGAAGTAGCCTATTTTTATCGTGTCTGGCAGGGAGAAGGCTGTCTGTAAAACGTCTTGAACCTCGATATTTTCAATCAGGGGGCTTAACTCTACATTTTGGCAAAGTTGTTATCACAATTATTTGGACTTGGAAAGAACTGCATACTTGATGCACTATTATGGACTATTGCTCCCACTAGAGTATGCAAAGCTTTTATATTTGTAAATAATTATAAAAGACCTATCTAGTTATGCTAATTATTTTGTGTTATCAATCACACCCAAAAATTGCTGTGGGCTCTTAGTCTAATAGATAAATATACTTGTTGGTGATCTCTCTCCACCGATCCTTCTTCATCCGGTGTGTTAGTGTTGCAATTTTTATTTTGAATTATTGAATTGTATCCTCAATAACTTGTCTGAGGAATATTTTAGCTAGGATAAAACGAACAATTTGATTTCCAGTATGTGCTAGAGATAATTATGTACATACCTTATCTGATGAATCAAAGTTAATTGTTCGAATTCTTTTAGCTTTTGCTAGTTCCATTTTTGTTTAACAAGATGTTTTTCTTTGTTTTTTGACGAACAGCTGAGCGTTATGAAGGCTAAATATAATAGATTCTTACTTTTTGGTTCTTTATTTGACACAAGCTCATTACAACTATGCAGCTTAGGCAGATGTTTTATAAATATGAATTTGTATAGTGGATGAATAAGTCCTTATGCAGTGCATAACTATTCACGCGTTCAGCGAATTCTAATAAATAAAGCTGTAAGTGTTTGTTTTTGAAATTGACCATCATACCTTAACAATACGCTTTTTGAAATTTTGCGCCAATAACTTTCTGATTTCTCAAATGGACAAGTATCAAATGGTTGAAGTCCTCTCACACTTGTGTGGATCTGCCTCTACTGCGCTGTCCCTCGGGATTGGATTCGAGGACTTTCCGAGCTGAAGCATTTTTGCATATCTTCTCTTCCACTTCCCATTTATGCAGACGAGACCAAAATTCACCCGGAGAATTTTTCTCTCTAGACATTCTAAATTGTTCTCTCCCCTTTTGGCAAGGACTATGTGTCTGAACAATATAAAAGCTCTTATAAAGCGGCACTTTAGTTGCTCGAGTGAGGACTTTGCTACTTAATTGCCTTCTAAGTTCAAAAAGGCAGCTATTGATAAGAGTGATACTTCGTTGATTTCAGTGCTGTCGTCATTATATAAATTAATAAAGGTGCCTAGGTGGATAAAGTCCTTGGCCACTTTAGAGTTATATAGTTGTCTATGGGGACGTTCTGTCCGAGAAGTCGGTCGGTGTTGGGTTTTCTTTTCTGATGACAGCATATACTTGGTCTTGCCCTCATTGACCACTAAACCAATCTTTTTCGCTTCCGTCTCAATGCTCACAAACGTGACATTGACATCAGGCATTTTTCTTCCAATTATGTCAATGTCGTCGGCGTATCTTTCAAAAGTCCCTCCAATTGGACTTCTGAACGATTGTTCAGTTGACGCGAGAGTCAACATGGAGTCGCATGACAGAGCATCGCCTCGTGCACATCAAATGCATCGGTAAGATCTTTTTCAACCTTCGTTCTCTATCGTCATTCTGCACAAACGGATAAGTTTCTCAGGGATACCGAAACTAGATATTGCACTATATAGTTGTCCCTATAGATTCTATTAGCCATGTTTTTTTTGCAAGTCCATATAGATTTGTAGAAAAAAATGACAACGGGACTAAGGAACTTCTTTCCAAAAAGTTGGAAGCACTGTGCACGCTATGGCATTTGTCAGCTGTATTAGGCGTTTTTCTTTTTTAGTTCAGTATAGAACTCCGAACAGAGTCCGAGCATGCGTCGAGCATGTTCCGAACATCCTGTGAACCAAGCGTGCTGTGAGCGCTCTGAGTATTTTTTTGAAACACATGTGAACACTTAGGTGTCGCCATTTTGTTTTTAAATTTCCATCTGTCGAATGCTTGTGTTACGCATTTTACTCTGTCTGGCTCAGTTATTTTATTCTGAGCTCATAGAGCGCACTCAGAACACGCTTAGAATATGCTCAGAACGAAAATAAAAACACGTTTTCGAAACTCTGAACACTCTAAACTAAAAAAGAAACACAATTTATTTTTTGACTACTCAGGTTCTGTTCTGAATTAAAAAAAGGAAAAATGCCTATTGAGACTAGCATCAACCAGCATCCAAAACCGCCACTTTTGACTTCTCTGAACAAATTATCGATAACATATAGATTATATTGTTTTGGCATCACCGTTTTTATCAGGGCCATCATCGCGTAAGACGACGATAGTTGACGACGTCGTCTGAACGATTGAATTGCTTCGTGTAAAACATGAAAACTTAAATCGTCTGAGCGATGTCGTTAAGACGATTCAACTTTAGTTTCATGTAACTTGTTGAACTGTCAAATAACGTTGACTGAACGATTGCGATAGAACGATTGCAATTTTACATTCGTTTCATACATTTTGTAAATTTTTTTAATTTTTGAAAGTTTTTTTTCATTTTAAATTAATTTAAAAAAAGTGTTACGACATAACAATTTGTTATTTTTCGATGATAATGAAAGCGAATCAACTATCGAATTAATGCGAATGCGAAAGACACTAATGTCGATTTCCTTTGCACACTAGGGATTTCGATTCCGGATAATTTTTTTTCTTTGAGTGTGCGTATTTTGTATACATTGAATACATTAAAATACGGATTCAAAGATTTTGATCTCTGTCAAAAAAAAAAATCAATTTTTGTGCGTGAAGAGAGATCGAAATCTTCACACAAAAATTGATTTCTCATGTGTAAATGAAATGGACATAATTAATACATCGAATCCTCTCTCACTTCCAACGAAAACTTAAGTTTGATTACAGCCCAAATAACATTTGTTGCTTCTTGATGTTCTCAAACTGTGGACGATGGATGACACGACCGAACGATGCAATTGAAACTTTACACGAAGCAAATTTTTGACGACACCGTGTTCGACAGTCGTTTGGACGACGATCGTCTTAAAAATTACGCGATGAGGACTCAGGACTTAAGTTAAGTCTCAAAATTTATCTGGACTTAGCTAAGTCCATATAGACTTAAGTTGTTGTTGTATTTACATGTAAAGCGCTTAGTCCCGATGTTGTTTTTTTTTTCCCTACAACTCTATAAAGTGGATTTACATGTTTCTACATCTGCAAAATGCAGAAAAGTAGAGAGACAGATGTATGACGAAACCCGAAAGTGGGAGAGAATACACAGGTGTAACTTTTTTTCACTTCCTATAAATTGCTATAACTTGTTGGCCTGTTAATACGAAACTATGAAATGAAAATTTAACTTACCTCCATTTTCTTCCATTTCGATTTAATGTTTTTTTTTCATACCATGCGTCCGTCAACAAAAATTAAAGAAAAATGCGAAAATATCGCAAATTTACAGAACACAGACGAAGATGCTATAATAAAGATGAACATGTTCGTGTTTACTATAATCTTGACTTCTGCATTTCTCAAATTTCCTATAAAGCAGAAATGGAGTCCTTCTGCATTTTGCTCGTTTTCTCTTTATCTAACAAATATGAATTCTGTATTTGGCATCCCTTTTTTTGCAGAAATCAAATGCAGATACATGTTAAGGGTATTCATGTAACGAGATAATTTTCCGCTTTGTAGAAAGATATAACTTTCCGCAGCATGTTTTCATGAACACCCCCTAAGAAATATTTGCGTAAATGTGGGAAATATTTTCTGAAATGTCAAATTAAAAGTCAGAATCCATACTTCTTTTGTTTACGAGGTTTATTTCTGCACTTTCCGCAGCAAATTTGTGAGATAATTTTATGAGATTTGCAGAAACTTTTTCCCATACAAATTTTGACAGCTCGTTTCTGCGGAGATAAAATTATCTGGTTTACGAGGTTTACGAGGGTTTTCCGCGCTTACATGAATACCCTTGTTAATCCACCAATATGGTCTTGAAAAAACACGCCTAAAATATCCAAATATTTTTGGATAGCCAGGTTAACCAATCCAATGGCCACTCAACTGCGGCAGTGTATGTGCCCCATTCTCTAACGTCTCGTTTAGACAATATACAAGAAAACCATAGAATGACATCTCTGTCACTGTCAGTTTTAAATCACACTTTGTTTTGCATTGCAGTTTTTGGCCAAACAGCTTGTGCGGCTCATAATAATCGCCGCTCAAAACTTACAAAACGTGTAAAGAAACAAATATTATTCCATGATCCATCTATAAAAACAAATTGCTGTGAGTGCACACTAAATGTACAAGCACATTAGCCAGCGTGTCACTACAGTAAACTAATATTTTTAACATAAACCGCGTAGTTCACCATTACGAAATCTATCCTCAACCAATTTTCGAATTTCGTCAAAAATAACCTGGGTCATTAAAATCTTGCCGTTCTTGAAGAACACATCAATGAAAAATGTTATCAATTCGATCAGTTTGCTTGAGAGCAGGGAATCACTATCAAAGTCGTTTCGCACTACAACAACTGTTCAACAAATCAAGGCCATCAACTTTTAGTGCAACTAAACTTCAACACCCGCCTCGCCTGAGAATAGATTTAGAATTAAACAATGTACGTTCTCTAAGCAATAACTTAGATAGACGTAGTTCTAATAACACACCACAAGAAAACCCACCAAAAGGTCAGGAGTCGTTGTTGCAGCAATTAAAACGTGGTGCGTCACCATACGGCAGACTAATGCGCATCGATCGACCTATAGGTAAGATTTTGGTTTAAACCGAGACATGTTTGAAAATTAATATAAATTTCCTTAATATAACGTCCGTGTCATACAACTCGTCTAATTATTTCATCTGCCTTAGTATAACCCATTCCATTTTAAACATCCAAGTTTTGCTAAGGCCTTTGTAGTTTTCCCTAGAAATATTATGAGACTAACATTTTTATATTTCCCACCACAGTTTTTTCATCAAATTCCGTAGTAGCTTAATATTTAATCCAATCAGCTTTTATTACGTAGCGCATTTATTAATTTCAAGCTATAAACAAAAATAAAATCACTAGATTGAATTGTTTAAAAAACCTGTCGCACTGTTCATTTTTGCTCCGCAGAAAAAGAAGTTTCGTCAGCAAGTAAAGTTGATCTTGATTTGAAACATTCAGTCAACAAACATATGGCGAAAAATGACATCATAACAAGAGTGCTTTCAAAGGGCAGCTCAAATAGGTACATATAACAATCTGAGTAACTTCAATAAAAGCATTCTAAATTTCTTATCCAATATTATCGGTTTGAGGCATCTTAATGTGGCCTGTTAATGGGCCTTTCGTTTGGAAGTTTTCATGGGAAAAACAAATTTTATTGAATATACATTTAAGAACGAAACCTCTTATCTTTGTTAGGACGTCACGAAAATACTCACGTCATTTTTATTAAATGTTAAAAAAATGATTTTCAGATAGAAGTATATCTTAGGCATCATTCATCAATTTAAAGCGCAGTTTAAGTTTTATTTTGCTTTTCTTACATAAACTTATACGTACTTTTTTTGAAATTTTGAATTTGTAGCCTTTAAAAATTTGAAACATTTTTACTCATAGGTTCCATGCTTCTTTTCTGGCCATGTGGATGGAGTATAGCGTTAAGTGCACCGGCTGGTTGCTGGCCCGATCCCATTATGCTTGGTCTCTTTGCAACTGGAGCTTTTCTTATGCGAGGTGCAGGTTGTACTATAAACGATCTTTGGGACAAAGATTTGGACGCTAAAGTGGAACGTACAAAAAGTCGTCCACTGGCCAGCGTAGAAATTTCTCAATTCGACGCTATCATTTTCCTCTCAGCACAACTTAGCCTTGGACTTTTGGTTTTGCTGCAACTTAACTTACAGTCGATTATCCTTGGTGCTTGTTCCTTAGGCCTTGTAGTCACATATCCTCTAATGAAGCGCATAACATATTGGCCACAGCTGGTGCTGGGTATGGCTTTTAATTGGGGTGCTCTGCTGGGATGGTGTGCAACTCATGGGGCGGTTAACTGGTCGGCTTGTCTTCCTCTTTATCTGTCTGGAATTTGCTGGACTGTGGTTTACGATACGATTTATGCACACCAAGACAAGATTGATGATATCCAGGCTGGAATTAAATCTACAGCTTTACGGTTTGGAGAGAACACAAAGCTGTGGCTGTCAGGATTTTCTACAGTGATGTTATCCAGTCTGGTGGCAGCAGGCATTTCTTGTGATCAAACTTGGCCATATTACACAGCTATAGGGATGGTAGCCGCACACTTAGTACAACAGGTAAGCTTTAAATGCATTTTTTTAAATAAATCGCTGACGTTTCTGATATCTTTGAAGATTTATTCACTGGATATTGATAATCCAACGGACTGTGCCAAAAAGTTCATTTCAAACCACCAAGTTGGACTCATTTTATTCCTCGGCATAGTCCTTGGCACTGTGATAAAATCCAAAGAGAAGCAAACATCTGTTATCACTGGCCAGAACCACCAGACCTCCTCCTACGTACAAATTCCAGCCCAACCAGCAATGTTATCGAGTTCAGTGTGATGCGGTACAAAATTATTTTGTATAAAATTGAGCTGACACCAAAGTAAATCCATGTATTGAACATAGTTTAAAGAAAATTAATGAATGCAATTAATTGAGAGTTAAATATTTATAAAATTATAATTCATCGTAAGTAGGGATACATTTTTGTTTGTAATTTAAATTAAATCAGCGACGTTCATTGGCATTTCATCGATTTGTGTTGAGTAGTACTGTTCAATATCTCGAAGAATACGAATGTCGTCTGATTTAACGAAATTAATTGCGACACCCTTGCGTCCGAAACGACCCGAACGGCCAATACGATGAATATACAACTCACGATTATTCGGCAGATCATAGTTGATGACCAGCGAGACTTGTTGTACATCTATGCCCCGAGCCCAGACATCTGTTGTGATTAGAACACGACTTTGTCCAGCACGAAATTCTTTCATAATTTCATCACGTTCCTTTTGTGGCATGTCGCCGTGCATTGAACTCACTGTAAAATTAGCTTCACGCATTTTCTCAGTCAGCCAATCGACCTTACGTTTGGTGTTGCAAAATATCACTGCTTGAGTGATCGTGAGAGTGTCATAGAGATCACACAGTGTGTCGAATTTCCATTCTTCGCGTTCGACGGCAACGAAAAATTGTTTAATTCCTTCCAATGTCAATTCATCACTGCAAAAAGAGAAATTAACACATTAGTTCATATGGAAACTATAATAAATAGTCGAATGCGAGTAAAGTATATTTAATTCATTTTATTATATCATAGAAAAAGTATGGAAAGTTTAATAATTATTTAATATTAATGTAGAGCCAACGGTGGTTGCATGTCATGCCATGTTATGTACAGCTGCAGTATAGATCATACGACTAGGTATGTACGCAAGTACATAAGAACATAGCACAAAAGAAGATTATGAAATATCATAACAACAGTGGTGATTAAAACGCTTCGGTCATACATAACACTGCTTAACACTCAGATGGATTATAAAAATCTGGTGGCCTTCTAGCACGTCCTGAGCGTCGTGGTGTTGATGTCGCTGAGTCTGCTTTAGGTTCTGAAGGCAATGCTGATGACGGAATATTGTTAGGTGATGACTGGAATGATGACTGAGGTGACGACTGGGATGATGATGCTTGTATTGACTGATATGCGGTATCTTCATTACAATTACCCTCGGCTGGAGAGACATTTTCGTCACTTATTTTCGGTGGATTGAAATCTACATCAACCCCAACATAACGGCTACGAATTTGATCAATGTGTCTTTTGATGATCCGGTTGTCAGGCAATCGTACTGTATAGGAGACTGGACCTGACTGCGACTCAATGACTGCTTCAATCCATTTGGGTCCTGTAGAATAATTTCGAATCCAAACAAGGTCATCTTTGCGGAATTTTCGTGTGGCTTGAGGTTCATCCAAAGTTATAGAAAGTTCATTGGGATGAATTTTATCGAAATATGTTTTTAGCTGGCGGTTGAACATTAACTCCGCTGGTGACCGTCCTGTGGAGGTGTGTGGAATTATATGTTGATTAAATATTAATCGAGGTAGTTTTTTGTAGTTTGTACCATTCGCTCGGCCTGCCCATTGGATGATGGATGGAAGGGAGCACAACGGATATGACGAACCAGGTTGCCATGAAGAAATGATTTGAATTCCTCTGACGTGAACGCCGTTCCATTGTCAGTCACAATGCTATCAGGAAGCCCATGTGTAGCGAACAGGGATCGCAATGGTTTAATAGCTGATTGTGATGACGTTGATTTAACCACAAATACTTCGAGCCACTTAGAGAATGAGTCGACGACAATTAGAAATAATTTACCTTGAAAAGGCCCGGCAAAATCAACGTGAAGTCGAGACCATGGCAGCTTTGTCGATTCCCAAAAATGAAGAGGTGCTTGCGCTTGTTCATGTCGAGTTTCCTGACACGGCACACATCGCTTGACAACGCGTTCAATTTCGGATTCCATGTTGGGCCACCAGACGTAGCTCCAAACCAATGCCTTCATTTTCACAATGCCTGGGTGTCCGGTATGTAAAGCTGTGAGAATCAATTCCCTGCTTTTAGGTGGAATCACGGCACGATTTCCCCACAAGAGACATCCTTTTAAGGTTGTGATTTCGGTTCGTCTCGAATAGAATGGAAATAAATGGTCGGAGCGGTTGAGTGTTTTCGGCCAACCCCTTAATGCCCAGCTGAGTACCTTAGCGAGTTCAGGATCTTTTGCAGTTTGTAATGCAATTATCTTGGCATCAACTACTGGCTGTTCGATCATCTCTATCATCAGAAGCTCTTCTGTATTAGGTGCTGTTGAATCTTCGGAAACGGCTGGAAGGCGACTTAAACAATCTGCATTTCCCATCTTATTTCCGGAGCGATAGGTGATATCATAATCATAAGCGTTGAGGAAAATACGCCTACGGAGCATCTCATTTGATATCACTGCAGGAATCGGCTTTGTAGATCCAAATATACCTAGGAGCGGACGGTGATCAGTAACCAGCTCGAACTTCCTTCCGTGTAAATAATCATGAAATTTTTTAACTCCAGCTACCATAGCTACAGCCTCCCTGTCGATTTGTGCGTAATTTCTTTCGGATTTTGACAAGGTCCGCGAATAAAACTCGATCGGTTTTTCTGTGCCGTCGTCTAAGCGATGGCTAAGGACTGTACCTATTCCATAGGGGGATGCATCGGAAACGACAACGAGAGGTAGTTTTTCGTCGAAATGCATCTAAACACGATCTGATACAACAAGCTTCTTTAAGCTATCGAACGCTTGCTGGTGTTCTGAGGTCCATGTCCATCTGGAATATTTGTCGAGGAGACGATGCAGTGGTTCAGCTATAGTTGCCCTGTGTGGCAAGAACGAATGATAAAAATTCAGCAGTCCGAGAAACGCTTGCAACTGCTTTTTATCAGAAGGTGCTGGTGCGCTTTGAATGGCTTGGATTTTGCTTGTTGATGGCCGAATTCCAAGTGAGTCCAATTTGAAGCCAAGAAACTCGATCGCTGGGGAGCCAAAACAACACTTTTCCTTCTTAAGCCGAAACCCTGAGCTATCCAAACGGCTGAGAACTTGATGTAGACGATTAGCGAGTTCAGCCTCCGTCTTGCCCATCACAACGATGTCGTCGAAATACGGTAATACACCTGGAATATTTCTAAGAAGAGTTTCAATAACATTTTGAAAAATACCTGGAGCCGACGAAATCCCAAACTGTAATCTCTTCACACGGAAAGCACCTTTATGAGTCACAATCGTTTGTAAAAGTGAAGATGCCTCATCCACTTCTAGCTGTTGGTATGCTTGAGCGAGATCCAGTTTTGCAAAAATGCTACCACCCTCAATGGACGACAATAGGGTGCTTATGGCTGGTATTTGGAAACAATGAGGCTTGAGTGCCTTGTTGAGGGTTGACTTGTAGTCACCACAGATCCGGATTGAACCGTCACTCTTTGGAACGGGTACGATGGGTGTAGCCCAGTCAGAGTATTCGACTTGTTCGAGAATCCCTTGAGTACACAGTCGATCCAGTTCCGCTTCCACAAGTCCCCTAGTTGCTATCGGAACCCGGCGTGGAGGATGGCGAATTGGTGAAATTGAAGGATCGATTTGGAGTGTCACAGGATTTCCGGTAAAACGTCCAAGTTCCCTGGAAAACAAGTGCTGAAATTTTGAGAGAATTCTCTGGACAGATGAAACTTTTTCGATGCAGTTAACTCCCTGGATACTAATGCCAATGCAAACCAATTACAGCCCATCACATTGGATCGATCACCTTCTACCACTATAATTGGAAGATCTGAAATCTTCTTCTCATTATAGGAGATGTTGACATCCACTATGCCCCTGATTGCAATGTGGTTGCGTTGAAAATCCATGAGCTGCAAATCACATTTATGCATGGTTGGCCTTGTAGCTGCCCACACATTATCAAAAGCTCGAGATGACATAATGGTATAGTTGGAGCCTGAATCGATCTCGAATTGGCAAGGGTGATTATTGATGACGACTGTTGTTGACTTCTTCAGGTCGACTAACGGCAAAATTTGATTGATCGAGTGTGGCTTCGATCTTTTCCGTCTATTCTTCGAAGTCTTCTTTGGAGTTGAATTGGATACAGATAATGCGTCACCTCGGCAGACACGTTGAAGGTGCCCCTTTGTTCCGCATGATGAACAAATTGTGTTCTGATAAGGACACTGGGTTCGTGGGTGTTGGGCTCCACAACCATTGCATGTGTTCACTTTACATTTATTCGAAGATTTATTACGAAACTGGGTTGAATTATTTTCACCTTTCGTGATGTTATGCACCTGGTCGGACTGTCGAATTTCCAAAACATTTTTAGAAACAGCTTCGGCGGTGGTGGCACGGTCGATTACAATTTGTAGCTTCAGATCAGTTTCGGCGAGTAGATTCCGCTGTAGGATTGCGTCACGTAGTCCACAGACCAAGCGATCGCGCAGCATGCGGTCCAAAACATTACCAAATCTGCAATCTACTGCTAACTTCCGTAATGCAGCCAAGTATTCCGGGGTGCTAATCTCTCTTGTGAAATTTGAAATACGCAGCAATTTCCGATGGTCGAGGAGAAAAGTGATTAGTCAAAGTGGACTTAATTTCATCAAGAGAAATTTCACTCACGTGCTTAGGCGAAACCAATGACGTCAGGAGGTCATAGATCTGAGCGCCTGCTAAAGTCAAAAACGTGGCTTTCTGACGAACATCCCCCTGTACGTCATTGGCTAATAAATACAGCTCAAATCGGGAGTAGTATGTAGACCAGTTCTCAGGATGAGTGAGATCAAATGACTCCAAGTTTCCTACGTTTGACATGATGCGCTGAATTTTATTACCAGAGGTTTCAGGTGGCTTCTCGATTGTGGTTTCGTCCTCAGTCTTTGTCATTTGATATGCACGTAGATTAAAAAACTATTTTTTTTTTCAATTCCGACTGCGCCAATATAATAAATAGTCGAATGCGAGTAAAGTATATTTAATTCATTTTATTATATCATAGAAAAAGTATGGAAAGTTTAATAATTATTTAATATTAATGTAGAGCCAACGGTGGTTGCAATCCAACTGTCGATGTCATGCCATGTTATGTACAGCTGCAGTATAGATCATACGACTAGGTATGTACGCAAGTACATAAGAACATAGCACAAAAGAAGATTATGAAATATCATAACAACAGTGGTGATTAAAACGCTTCGGTCATACATAACAGAAATATTCTACAAGATTTCAGATTTCTACAGTCCTTGCAAATTTAAAATAATGAAAAAAAAAGGAATTGCAATTGAAAATTCCAATTGTTTTGCCAAGAAGATGGGCGCTATCATGTGACTTCTTAAATCTCGTTCGGGGGCACTTTTTCAACAAATCTGTTCAACCCTCAGGGTATATTGACTATATCGACTTCATCAACTTCTCAGCGTTCCGCAATAGAGTCTTTCACGCGGATTAAAAACCATGCGAAACGTTTTGCCTTTGAAGTAAACGAGGACAAGACTTTTATCTAAGACAAAACCTCACTATTGATAGCAACAACTTTAAAGTATTTAAGGAGTTTCATCTACGAACAAAATTTTCTCGTAGATCAAAAGTAGAATCACCTTAGAAGACCGCTGCCACTTCATTTGGGTTTGGCGAAATAAACTCCCCACACGTGAGATCAAGTCAACGTCGCCAAAAACCCTGCTATATGTTTAAGCTTCTTTCGACGTTGCAAAAAATGTTCACCCAATCTAATATAGCTGTAATCGCTCGAGTACAATTCACATATTTTGGCAAGTGCTCCAATAACTCGCTCGAGTCTCTTGGATAGAATCGTAGAAATAGCTTTAAAAATGAAGGGTGATAATAGAAACATTTAAATCCCTCCAGCGCTGCCGCAATGTTTGTTATCTTATTCTTATTTTACCGTTATTTTTGTAAACAGTGTTTCAGGGAGCGTCCATCAGTTTACCCTTGAGCCCAACTTCTGGCGTACGGTTAAATTCGGATATTCCTTCTTTAACCGCACTACACAAATGTGGAATGCTCTACCGGACTCAATATTTATCCATTACGACATTCAGACATTCAAAATCAATGTGCATCGGTATCTCCTTTTTAATCCTCTCCAAATTTCCTAAGAGACTCGCACATTTCAAACAATGTTAGTCATAATCCCTTTAGTGCCTTGCAAAGTTATAAAAAAAATGCACGCTAAACAGACAATAATACCAGTCCTGCTTTACAGCACCATGTTGGACTAAAAACAGAAATGGATATCTGATGCTGGGTCCTTTCGAAAGAATTTAAGGATATAATAATATATACCAAATTATGGTCATGTGTGCGAGGAGGGCGAATGGACGAAAAAGTTCAACCGTGAACCAAAAAATCAAACAAACCGCTTCGACTGCATTGGCTCGGCCACATAGAGAGAATGGGCAGGTTCAAGAAGACAAGAAAAAGCGAAGTTCTGTTTAAAAACCAAGACATCACAAATGCCAGAACGCTTGATCTGGATGAGTAAATTCACTGTACTACGGATCAGTGCGGACCAGGAAAGTCCGCCATCGATCAAATATTTACTTTATGGCAGATCTTGGAAAAAACCCAGGAGCTGCATACAAATCGACACATACCACCTTTTCATCGATTTCAAAGCCGCGTACGATAGCATCTATAGGAACGAACTATATAGAGCAATGTCTAGTTTTGGCATCCCTGACAAACTTGTCCGTTTGTGCAGGGGTGCCAGCACGTAACTTGATACAATCGAGTCTAGTCGATGAGATCGAGTATAGGGAGTTATTTAATTTGATTCAATCGAATCGAAAACAATCGTCTGATCATAATAAGGAACTGCATGTTCTCGATTGTATCGAGCGAACTCGATCGTATCAAGTTACGTGCTAGGGCCCCAGGATGACGATGGAGAATGCAAGCTGCTTCATCAAGGTCGGAAAAGATCTCACCGATGCATTTTATGTCAAAAAAGGTTTTAGGCAAGGCGATGCTCTATCATTCTTCAACATAGTTCTTGAAAGAATAGTACAAAACCCACGCGTCAACACAAGAGGCACAATCTTTCAAAAGTCCGTCCAATTACTCGGATACGCCGACGACATTGACATTATTGGAAGAACAAAGATCATGTCAGTGGGGCATTTGTGAACATTGAGACGGAAGCGAAGAAGATGGGTTTAGCTGTAAATGAGGGCAAGAGCAAGTATAAATACTGTCATCAAGAAAGGACACACAACACCGACGTCTTGGACAGAACGCCATTATAGACAGCTATAACTTTGGGGTAGTGAAGGACTTCATATACCTAGGCGCCGCAATAAACTCAGAAAACAACACCAGCGCTGGAATCAAACGGAGGATAACTCTTGCCAAACGCTGCTTCTTTGGACTAAAAAGGCAATTGAGTAGCAAAGTCCTCCCTCGAGCAACTAAAGTGTCCCTCTATAAGACCCTCATCATCCCGGTCCTTGTCTATGGTGCAGACATAGACTTTGTCGAAAGTGGATGAGAGCGCTTTAGGCTGTTTCGAGAGGAAAATTCTTCGTGTGATCTTTGGACCCGTCTGCATAGACGGGGAGTGGAGGAGAAGATTTAACCACGAACTGTACGGGCTGTACAGCGAAACTGACCTAGTCAAGCGTATAAAAGTCCAGCGACTGAGATGGCTGGGTCATGTAGAGCGAATGGACCCGAATGCTCCGGCCCGGAAAAATCTTCGAATCAATCCCCGAGGGACGGCGAAGTAGAGGAAGACCGCGACTCAGGTGGCGCACACAAGTGGGAGAAGACCTCAACCAACTTGGCGTGCGAAACTGGAGACAGCTAGCTAGGGACCGAGATAGCTGGAGAAGCTTGTTGGTTGAGGCCCTGTAGCGCCACCTTAAGTAAGTAAAGTAGGGATCATAAAGGCCCTCAGTAGATCGAGAGCCGGTTAAGTAAAACCGTTTTTAAAGATGCTTTTAGGGGTTTAAAAATACTTGATTTGACGACCCAGTTTCAGGCACCAGCAATCAATGTATAAGAAATATAGAGATAATACAGGATTTCACTTAAATCAAATAAGCTTAATCTTAAAAAAAATAATTAGATTGAAGTCTGAAAATATAGGTTTTCTTTCCTCGATGATCTTACCGTTTGACAAGAATGCGAATGGGATCTGTCATGAATTTCGAAGTCATCTCGAGAATTTCATGAGGGAGTGTAGCAGAAATCAACACAACTTGTGTTGCTGGGGGCAAATATCTGTAGACATCGTAAATTTGTTCTTTGAATCCCTTGTTCAGCATCTCATCGGCTTCATCGAGTACTAGCATCTTGATTGCTCTTAAAAATTAAAAAAAATATATATATTAATCATATTGTCTCATGAATAAACTAAAAATTGTTACCTTGTTCGAAGAACTCTTCTTTTAATCATATCAAACACACGCCCTGGTGTTCCACTTACGATGTGCTGACCGTAGTCTAATTTTCTTATATCTTCGCCCAAATTAGTGCCACCGATGCAAACGTGACATTGTACGTTCATAAAATCGCCCAGGGCAAGAATAACCTTTTGAATTTGAACAGCCAACTCACGAGTTGGTGATAAACAGAGAACTTGTGTCTCACGCAGTGTTGTGTCCAAGCTTTGCAGTATTGAAATGGAGAATGTTGCCGTTTTGCCTGTACCTGATTGTGCTTGGGCAATGACATCTCGTCCTTTTACAATTGGCTTAATACTTCTCTGTTGGATGGCCGAAGGCTTTTCGAAACCTATTTTAATGGTCAAAATGAATCGAAAATGTACTTTCGCTAGAACAGCGTGGAAATGACCCACTTACCGTATGCGTAGATACCCCGCAAAAGTTCCTCTTTAAGGTTCATAGAATTGAATGTGGGTATAACTTCAACATCTTCGCTGGTCTCAAATTCAACGTTTGATAAATCTTCAGCTTGTGCCCCTCGTTGAGCCATTTTCTATTTTTCTTAGCGTTTTTAGTTGGAAAAAATAAATCAAAGTTTTTTTTATTAAAACAATTGGAAATTTTCGAATAAAGCCAGGCAAAATGCAAATGTCACTAGAACGCGGAAATTTGACAGTTTATCTATGGTTTTCCTACAAGTCAGCTTCACAGCATATTAAGAATAGATAAAGTTACGCTATCTGTTGTCGAGATTTTTAAAGAGGAAATAGCTGCGTTTTTTCTTTGCAAGTCCATATAGAATTGAGAATTGTAGAAAAAAACGACAACGGGTCTTAGGAACTTTTTTGCAAAAAGTTGGAAGCACTGCTATGGCATTTGTCAGCTGTATTGAGACTAGCATCAACTAGCTTCTGGACTTGCAAAAAAACACGCCTAATATGTTGGTTTCCTTTCGATTTTTCTCAGCACTCACTTTTCTAGCAATTTTGATTAAAAATTACATGATCAAATTGTACCTTGGTTTGAGCAACTAAAAAGTTTGTGTTTTGACACAAACTAAACGATTGCCTAAAATGAGTTCGCTATTTTGTTTAACATATAATAATATGCACCTGCGAGGACTTTCAACCAAATAGTTGTGCAACTAAAAATTGAATGTGCGCACCTAGTATTTAGTAAGTCGAAATTTTTAAATAACTGGGTTTTGACAGCAACTTTTGAGAATGAAAGAAATTTCAAGTTATCGTACATACAAGAATAAAATTTAAAGGTGAAACTGTTTGAAGAGAAAATGACATACAGAGGTCTCGCCATATTCTTGTGTGCTTCTTGTTGGAGGGGACCTAGAATTGTCTGACAATTTTGGGCCGCTTAAATGGTAAGCACTTCATGACAAGATATACTATGCGAGGATTTTCCAATTTCTGGCAAAAGGCAGTAACCCTGAAAACAACATTTTTGTTCCTTAGATGGGAGTTTGTGGGAATCGATTCCAGACCAAATCATTAATAATTACATCATTTTGCTTCAAGATATCTGCAACACCAAATATAAACGAAGTATTTATATAGAAAAAATTAAATGTCTTCACTTCCAAAACCACCAATTTTAGTCCAAAGTCAGTTAATCATGACGTATTAAAATAAGTGTATAGAAATTTAATTTTTTGGCAGTATGGGAACAGATCTAAAAGTAATAAGCGAACGAACCTACCTTTAAAAAAAATATTTGACAGTTTTTCCTCTTCAGGTTCAGACGTAACTTGAAGGCACAAAAGAACCACCAAAACAAAATTTTTGTGTAACAACAGTATTTTACAAAATAATGTGCAATTTTACAATTTAAATAATAAGAGAATTAATAAAATGTCTAGTCCACTTGTTATGAGGATAATGTCCTTGTCTATAAACACAGCCAAACGAGCAGGAACTATAATAAGAGACGTAATGCAAAAAGGCAATTTGGGAATCGTCGAAAAGGTCAATAAAGATAACTTAATCTTTTATGCTTTATGATATCATTTTTATGATAAAAATATCTTGTTAATAGGCCAAAGATGATCTTCAAACAGAAGCAGATAGATCTGCTCAACAATGTATCATTGCTTCGCTGAGTAAACATTTTCCTAAAATCAATATAATTGGCGAGGAAGGGTGCAGCGACTTGAATGTATCACATGACTGGTTGGTAACTGAAATGGATTCGGAATTCTTATCTAAAACATGTCCCGATGATTTGGTTGATGTTAGAGATGAGGACTGCATTGTATGGGTGGATCCGCTGGATGGTACATCTGAATACACGCAAGGGTTCCTAGAACACGTCACTGTGTTGATCGGAATTGCTGTTAAGAATTCACCGGTTGGTGGTGTTATTCATCAACCCTACTATAAGCACGATACTGGTGAAATTGGACGCACTATATGGGGACTCAAAGGAATCGGTGCAGGTGGGTTTGAATTAAAAACTGCTCCCGACGATAAATTTATCATTACCACAACTCGTTCACATTCCAATCCGATTGTTCAGAGTGCTTTAGAAGCACTGAATCCAAGCGAAGTTATTAAAGTAGGTGGAGCCGGATTTAAAGTGTTACAACTGTTAGAGGGCGAAGCACATGCATATGTCTTTGCAAGTCCAGGATGTAAAAAGTGGGATACGTGTGCTCCTGAAGCCGTCCTCGAAGCTGCGGGAGGACAACTGACAAATATGTTTGGTGAACACTATGAATATCATGTTGATGTTGAACATCCCAACAAGCAAGGTGTTTTGGCCACAATTGGCACCATTTCTCATACTGATATTGTTAACAAAATACCACAAAACGTCAAAGATGCTATGAACAAGTAAACCATATACTTAAACATAATAACCTTCAAAAAGTTTCGCTGTGTAAAATATTCTCATTCCGAATGAAATAAAATCAAATGGTTTGCCTATAAACCGGTAATTGTACTTCTTTTATTTATTTATTTTGATCAATGGGTTAAATCTGCTGATTATATTTAATACAATAATTAGCTTACTAGATTACAATATTGGTATGTACATACATGGATTTTGTTATTAGAAAACGAAAATATTCAGACCAATGACAAATTATTCCATCGTAATCTGAAAGTTTTACGATCACTAATTTTATTCGTAATGTTGATTCGTTCATTATGAGATTTTCCAAGTTTTCGACCACGATGGAATTTCTGATCGGGCTGATTTTCTGGTTGCTGAATTCGGGTTCCGCTTCCAACTATTCCACACATTTGCTGAAACGAAACTTAAATATTTATATTCAACCTAAACGCTTATGTTCTACTTTTTCCTCTACGTAAACTGTCACATAAGAGTTTATGTGGAACATATGTAAGTATTTATGTTCTGTATCAGCAAATGGGCCTAAGTCATTCTTTGTTGTCGGCAGGATGCAGAGGCAAAACCCACCATATTACTCGTAGATTAGTTTTTTCTCGAATAGAATTATTAATGACGAATTTTTTGTTAGTGCCTTTTATTTATAAAGAAATAAATACAGTAAATACGGGAAGTGTATAGATTCACATTTTACTACTACTACTATTCAGAAAATTAAACACCTTAATATTTTAAATCCTAGATATGGTTAGCTAAAATCTTACGTTTTAAAACAGAAAATATATATTAAAGTTAATTATGTAAATATCTAATCTGTTTTCAATATGAATTTCAAATAATGCGCAAAATTTTATATTTTACTTTAAAAGGGTAAGTGATGTTATACAACATTTATAAACGAGGAGGAACATCAATAACAATACTATGATGAAAAATTCACTTTAAAATTAAACAGTTTAATAAATAATTAATTATTCAATAATAATAATCATTCCTATAACAATAAAGTCCTATTCTTGGTAATGAGTATGTGAAATTACATTAATAATACACCATTTTTAATATAAAATAAGATTAATTATCCTTTGGTAATGAGATCGACCAACCGAGCACTCTTCTGTCGAATCCGCAAGAGAATAAATTACAGTTGACAACAGGCTCCTCAGCCCAAGCAACTGATGACACCATACGACGATGGCCCTACATTTAGGAGAATAAACTATCTAAGTAATAATTAAATTTTTCGATTGATTGTCTTACTTGTCGACTTGTTCTTGGTAAACGAGCTACTCGTTGACCGTTTAAATCAAACAAACGAATTTGTCGATTATCGTGTGGAATAGCAATTACTCCCGTCGATGAGACAGCTAATCTGTTAACAGCTGAATCGGTGCGAATTGTAGCTAATGCTGACCTCATATTACGTAGCTCCCATACTTTAACAGTACGGTCATCCGAGCCGGAAACAACTTTGTCATCTTTGGTGAAAACCGTTGAAGTAACGCTCCTGCAGAATACAAAAAATTAATGCAACACCACAAAATTCAATTTAAACTAAAAGTAATATTAGTTGCGGTGGGGTAAGAAGTTACTCCTCACGCGTTGCGATCAAATTAAAACAATGATTGTTTTGTGATAATGATGATATTTTTTTATATTTCTTCTTACAGTACCAAGCGAAAAAAAATAATTAAACGGAAACATAGCTCGATAATTTTCTACATGTTTACTTTATAGTTGAAAATATTACTACTCTTTATTATTAAGACTGTTTTTTAACTGTAAAATAAGTTTAAAGCTTACAGCAAATGCAACACGCCACATTTCTTTCATGGAGGTCATTTTGTGCGGAAGTTTATAGGAAAATTTAATAGAATGATTTAAATTTTAAGTTGTTTTTTGGTACAATTTCTACAAATTTATGGTAAGTATGAGTGCTAAATCGTTTGTACTTTATGTTTATTTAAATTTGAAACAACAAAAAAACCTATTCATTGTTTAAAGATGGGAAGGTCATCTGACCTCCTCCAAAGAATGTTGGGCAAGTAGCTGGACTTTTAAAGGCTTCTGACCTATCTTAATATGAAATTGCGGTCACAGTCGGAGTTTCGAAAAAGATTGACCTAGAATGACCTTAAGTCCCCCAAGAAAAGATTGCTGTGGTCGACCACGATACACATTTCAAAGAACAGATCGCAAAATCAGGGTTGTTTGCCTTAAAAACAGAAAATTTACAGTACGTTTACTCACGAATATAACCAAAGATGGAAGAGTCAAAATATCGCAACGCAAAATTCAAAGGCGCTCGGCGGAAATGAAGTTTATCGCAATGAAACCTGCTCGAAAGCCAAGACTAACGCCTGCAATGAGTTAGAAGCTGCTGAAATCGGCTCATAAGTACAAACATTCAACTGAAGAAGATTGGAATAAGCTATTGTTATTAACCTTTTGTTTTGCTTCAAATAATATAACCAAAAAATCAATCAAAATGCATTTTCCCAGGTTTTGACTGAAAAGACAAAATTTTCAAGCACCCTCTATCCATAATTGTTTGGAAAATACCATGAGGCAGGACCAGTACAAGAAAGTGCTTGAAACCGTTTTGTTGCCACAAATTCGGAAGTGGTTTTTGAGCCATGAAGGTCCAATATTCATGCACGACGGTGCTTCTTGCCATAAAGCCAAGAGTGAATCCCACTTGGAAGCTTCTTAAGCTCAAAGTTGCAAAAACCCCTATAACAACCAACACTGAGTTTGTGGAAAAACTTAAATCTAAGTGGCAGAATAATAACAAGCTCAAAATAACAATTCAAGCGTATAGTTATATAGTTATATAATTCAAGCGTGAATTAACAATATGCCCCGAAGAATAAAGGCGCTTGTTTCAGCAAAAGGTCAACACACAAAATATTATAATAAAGATGGTTTCTCTTTATCTATGTTTTTTGTATCAAAAATTGTGTTGAATTTTATTTTTGCTTTATTTGAGCAATATTTATACACTGCGCGTCATCAGGTTAGCAAACCTCCTCGCGTAAGTGATTCTGGCCAAACTAAATGAGCTACCATTTTAAAATTATTGTTTCTTATGGACGATTCAATTCTCAGTGAAATAAGACAAAATGTTTTGTTTTTTCATGTTTGGGCATTTTTTTAATAATTTTTTTGTCTAAAATAACAAAAAATAACAATTTAAATAAGGTCATCAGGTTAGCACATATTATTTTTTTTCATTTTAGTTAGGCTTTTAAGCCATGAAATTGTTTCTAAACTTAAACATTAAGTAATTCAAACATTTTTTAATAAATTTAATAATGTGTCGATCCTCCCTTGTTGACAATGACTTCATAGATTCGATTGGGAAGCAAATCGTACAGTTTTCCAATGTAGTCCAAAGAAATGGCTGACCGGGCGCGCTTGATGCCTTCAATTAATTCCTCTTTATTTGAATACTGTTTTCCAGATTCGTAAACCTTCCGAGCCAGCCATCCCCACACGTTTTCTATGATATTTATGTCGGGTGAGTAAGGCGGCCACTGCAATAAAGTTACGTTTTGGCCCTGAATCCATGACTTTACCATCCGGGCAGTGTGGATCGGAGCATTGTCATGTTGAAAATGCCATGGAATGCTACCAAACAAATTTTCAAAATGGGGAAAAGCATTTTCAAGCACGTTTTTGTAATTGTTTACTTTCATAGTTGATTTTAAAAACTGTAACTCGTACGTTCCATAGTAGGAAATGGCTCCCCACACCATCACACCCCCCACCCAACTATGAAGGCGATCCAACTGGTGTTCCTCCTTGCGAAGATCATGGAAATAATAATTGTAGCCGTCTGGGCCTTCCGAATTTAATTTCTTTTGATCCAAAAAGACAACGTAGTGCCAATCAGAATTCCATGTCATGTGCGCTCGTGCAAAATTCAAGGATATTTCCTTTCGAGCCAACTTTAACCTTTTTAAATGCGGAGCACTCCTTATCACTCTTTGAATGGTAGATAAACTCGCTTTAACACCAACATTTGCCCTGATTTTTGAAGCCGAGTTATGAGAGTTAGATGCTTCTCTCAAAATAGCTCTCTTATCAGCATTCGAAATTATTTTATTATTATCACTTTTGTTATTTTTACCATATCCAGACTTATTGCATAGAAATGCGGATATCACTTTTCGACTTCTACCGATCTTTTTGGCTATTGCACTTATTGACAGCTTCAATTACTCATAAGCTTCAATTTCAATTTCTCTTCAACAGTTAGTGATTTACCTTTACCCATATTCTTTGGAGTAGATTACTTGAGCAGCAAAAAAAATTTGGTTCTTATACGAGTTCAACTTATGAAGAAAAACTAAAATTTATTTTCATGTGCTAACCTGATGACGCAAAAAAAAAACACACTTTTCAATCGAAAATTAAAAAAAAAAGCAAACACCGTAAAACGGGGTCTTTTCTTTGCATGCTCTTTTTGCCAGTAAGAGTGTATACAAGGATGAGAAAAATAGAGCACAAAAAAGTAGCTGCATATTAACAACAACCACCCGAACATCAGTTTTATTAAGCTTAAAGGAGGTGTGCTAACCTGATGACGCGCAGTGTATATTATGCTAATTATATGAATAAACAAATATGAGCAAAAAAATTAAGCTATTTAAAAAAAAAAACATTAAAAATAAAACAAAGTAAACAAAAATGTTGCATTTTTTCGCTTGGGCCTATTATTAGGCAAGGTACTGTATTTTAAAACTGAATTTGTACCAAAATGACGTTTTGTCTTCAAAAATGTATAGATTATAAAACCGAGTTTTAAGCTGCTAGACAAACGAATTTGAGGTCCATTTATGTAGTTATCGAATCTCTATATTAAAAATATGTTTAATTTGGAGTTCTATAGCTATATCTAGGTCTATTGAAAGTTTTTTACTTGCGATATATGTAGGTACGAATACTATATAGGCAAATTCTGCATTTGGAAAAAAAAATCTGTCTGTATGTCTGTACCTCGAACTACAGCCTAAACTACTGGAGGTATTTTCTTCAAACTCGGTACTTAAGGGTCTTCGGTGATTCCCTAGAGGAAAAATTGAAATTTTTTTTTAGCTCCAAAACTAAGGGTACCCCCATACACCCGTAATGCAAAATCTTATTTATCTCGAAAACGGCTCTAACGATTTTGATAAAAAAAAATTAAGTGTGATATTATGGACACAGACTATATTTTGGTCAAAAAAAAATTTGGGGAGAAATGTTATTAGGGGTACCTGTCATAGAACCGTTTTTTTGATTTTCGATTTTCTCACCAACGGCTCTAACGATTTTTACCAAAATTTTTATGCAGGAGCTCCTTTGCATTTTAAAAAATATAAATATAAAAATTTTTTCAAAAAAATAGTTTTTGGATTTAAAAAAAAATAATACAATTTTTTTTTTTGAAAATTCGATATCTTGAAAACCGATGCACGATTAAATTTTTAAATTACGTTTTAAAATGTATTTTATTAAATACTAACAATTGGCGTAACAATTTTTTTTATACAAATTTTAAGGAAAATTTAGTACACAAAAAACATGCTTCAGTGTGTCTGTATGCATTGACATACTAGATATAATAAGTCAATGGTCTGTATGTCTGTATCTCTCACTACAGCCTAAACCACTGGACATATTTCTTTCAATCTCTGTAGTTAAGGGTTTTCGGTGATTCTCTAGAGGAAAAATTGAAATTTTTTTTTTAACTCCAAAACTAAGGGTACCCCCCATACACCCGTAATTCAAAATCTTATTTATCTCGAAAACGGCTCTAACGATTTTGATAAAAAAAATTAAGGACATGGACTACATTTTGGTCAAAAAAATTTGTGGGGCAAAATGGTATTAACGGTACCTGTCATAGAACCGTTTTTTTTTTTTTTTTGATAAAACGAAAAGTTTGTTTGCATAAATTCATACTTTTCTAGAAATCAGACGGCAATTTTATGCATTTAACATTATTGTCTCATTAATAATCCATGTTTTATATTTATAAAATGTATCTTAAATTCCAAAGTACTTTTACATAAGAGTTCGTGCGATCCAGTGATGCATTTTATTTTTTTAATACATGCTTCAGGATAACAATACTTAATTATGATACTATTGGAGCTTGGAAGTCAAGTTTTGAAAATAATCGTTTCAATTAAAAACAGTAGCTTATTCAAGTCACATGTAGTAAACCATTTTTAAATAAGGAATGACAAACTTTTTTTTGGTAGGATGAGAGACATTTCATAAATTGTCACAAATCTGGTTGCTCGTTGCCGTGAGAAAATAAGATTGCTCGGTGACACAAATTCAGTCACCCCTCGATGGGTCCCAGGACACCATGACATAAAGTAAATGTTATTTTCATCCCCAAAGCTGGCAAACCTAGCCATGTTAATCCTAAAGATCTAAGACCTATTAGCCTTTCATCATTCCTACTTAAAACATTTGAACGTCTGATTGAAATCCATTTGAGGGCAAACATTGATAAGTCCTTACTATCCAATGCTCAACATGCTTATAACAAAGGGAAATCTGTAGAAACCGCTCTACATACGCTGGTTCGTACTATCGAACACTCCCTTCATCATAAGGAGTTCACCTTAGTTGCTTTCCTGGATATAGAAGGAGCTTTTAACAATGTCGACGCATCCGCAATCACATCTGCGCTGTCATCTCTAAAGGTGGATAAGTCAATCAGTAATTTGATAAATCATATGCTGATAAGCAGGATTATTAATTCAAAACTGGGCGATTTTACTACTCGAAGGACTGTCAGTAGGGGTACGCCGCAAGGCGGCGTCCTCTCTCCTCTCCTTTGGAACCTAGTCGTAAATTAACTACTAGTGATTCTTGAAGGGGAGGGGCACAGGGTGATTGCCTATGCGGACGATGTTGCGATAGCGATATCTGGTAAGCATCCTAATACTCTGAAGGAACTCCTACAAAATGCTCTAAACAAGCTTACTAACTGGGCAGATCAATGTGGACTCGGTGTCAACCCCCACAAAACTGAACTTGTCCTATTTACCAGGAAATATAAAATCCCACACATAGACCCTCCCCTCATCAAAGGTATACCGCTTAAATTCTCAGACAAAGCAAAATATCTGGGTCTTATTTTGGACAAGAAATTAAGCTGGAAGCCCAATATCCAAGAGAGAGTCAACAAAGCCAACATAGCTCTTTTCTCTTGCAAAAAAGCCGTAGGTAATAAATGGGGTCTACAAACTCATATAACACACTGGCTATACATCTCAGTCATTAGACCGATACTTACATATGGAGTGACAGTATGGTGGACTGCGCTGGAAACAGCAACTAACCGCGATAAGCTCAGCAAAGTCCAACGAACAGCCTGTTTAATCATGGGTGGAACTCTCCGCTCAACTCCTTCTGCTGCACTTGATGTTCTTTTTCATCTCATACCGCTAGATATTTTTAGCAAACAATCGGCCGCTAACACAGCCATTCGACTTAAAGCCTCCTCGCAGTGGATCAATAATGATATTGGTCACTCTACTATACTGAACTCGTTCAGTAGTCTACCTAGTAACGTCGATTACACCACCCCTCATCCAAAATTTGATAAAAATTTTCAAGTATCCATCCCTTCCAGGTCTTCTTGGGAAAATGAGTCGTTTTTGATAGACGAAGCAATTCATTTCTATACAGATGGATCTAAAACCGATGACGGGGTCGGTGGAGGCGTATACTCCGAAAAATTAAATCTTTGTCTGTCTTTTCGTCTTCCTAATCACTGTAGCGTGTTCCAGGCAGAGCTTTTAGCAATAAAAGAAGTCCTCTCTTGGCTAAAAGAAAACGTTATATCGACAACCGATATACGTATCTTCTCAGACAGTCAAGCTGCCTTAAAGTCACTGGACTCTGTCTCCATTAACTCACAAACAGCCCAAAATTGTCGATCATCTCTGGTGGAGATGTCAAAACAGTTTAACATTCACCTTACATGGGTGCCGGGGCATAGAGACATTCCAGGAAATTGTAAAGCTGACGAACTTGCAAAAAACGGAACAATATTACCTTTGTTGGATAGCAAATCTAACATCGGTATACCCCTAGCTACTTGTAAACTTATGCTAAAGCAAGATACCATAAAGAAAGCCAACCACAGGTGGACCAGCACCCCAACTTGCCGGTCTACTAAACTGATTTGGCCAGTGTTTGATGCTAAACGCTCAAAACACCTAATTTCTATTGGTAGATTGCATATTAGCTCCATTATAGGTGTCCTTACTGGGCACTGCCTAATAGGAAGACATGCTTCTCGTCTTGGAGTTCCTGCAAATGACTTTTGCAGAAGCTGCATGGATGAAGAAGAAGAGGAGTCAATTCCCCACCTTCTATGCTCTTGTCCTGCCCTAGCGCAAAGACGTAGACTCCACTTGGGAGACTACTACTATAACGATCCTAGTGATCTAAATAATTCCGACATTCACTGTCTCAAACGCTTCATTATTAGCTCAAAATGGTTTAACGAGTAAGGGGGATTTTTGAAATCCTTGTGGTATCACAACGGACCAAATATTGGTCTAAGTGTGCTGTCCTTTTCCGGTCAGCAGCCACTTTAACCTAACCTAACCTATGACATAAAAAACTTGCTAACTCTGATAATTCTAATGCGCGTTTTGCCTTTTTTTTGTTAGAAAACGAGCGTAGATGAAAAGTAAAGAGAGAAAAAATGTTTGATATATTTTATATAAGACTAATTTGAAAAAAAAATAATTGAAATATGTTGCAACAAAATCGAACTGCTCCACCACAGAAAGAGCAATATTATCAGATGAGCATCAAAACAGATTCATCGAAAATGAAAAAAAAAACTGGTTGCGAACTGACTCTTTACTCCCCAACCAAAGGCGGTAGATCCACGCTTTCTTTTGAGGAAAGTGGCGAAAATTCGAAGCCCAGGAAAACAGTAGATCTGTTGACTTAAATAAATTAAATGAATTTGAGAGCTGAGGGTAAAACAACTGAAGCTGAAATAATAAGACAAGTTTCGAACTTTCCAACTTACAGTAAGGATTGTATAGACATAAACTCGTTCGTTAAAGTTAAAGTTAAAAAATCGCCCCGTGAAGCTCTTTCTATTATTATTGAAGCTAAACTAAGTAGGAATCAATACAATATAATACGAAGTTATAGAAAAGTATTGAAAAACATAAGCAATCGTTTTTAATAATTAATTTTATGAGAAAATTTACTGTCACAAATTTTCTCATTCCGATTTCAAACGTTGTAGATACAACAGCTCCTTAAAATTATAAATAAAAATATATCCTGTTTATTAAAACAACAAGAGTCTAATAGGTTATGGGCGAATCAAAAGAATCAGTTTGTGGAATTCCGCAATTCAATGGAAGCGGATTCGATGATTGGCAGTTCAGAGTTCGAACTCATCTGGACTCGCTTAATCTGGCGGATGTTTTAACAAACATCGTTGAGGCTAATATTGCAGGATATGATGAATTTTCCAGAAGAGATAAGAAAGCAAAGGATAAAATCGTAGCGTTTGTGCATAACGACTACCTAAGTTACATCCGTGAAAAGAATACGGCTAAAGAGATGTGGGAAAGCCTTCAATCATCTTTTGCAAGAAAATCGGTGGTTAACCAACTTTTGGTACGAAAGCAGCTAATGAAGCTTCGTATGAATAATGGTGATTCAGTAGCTAATCACATCGTGATTTTCGAAAACTTAGTAAGACAACTGAAGATGTCTGGAGCATCACTAGACGAAAGCGATTTGCTGGCACAATTCTTCCTAACACTCTCTGATAAGTTTGATCCGTTAGTAACTGCTTTACAAAACTTGACGGGTGGAGAACTAACGTTTGGCATTGTCAAAGATAGGCTACTTTTGGAAGAAGCAAAGTTAGAAGATAGGGAAGTGGAAGTTTTTAATGAAAAATCGGCGTTTGCTGGGAAGAAATACCCAAAGAAAACCTTTAAATTTCAAGGTAAATGCTTTAAGTGTAACAAGATGGGGCACTTAGCAAAAGACTGTCGAAAAACTGACGTTAGTCCGAATCAAAGATGCAACAAAAATACGAAAGGCATCTGTTTGATGTCAGATCGTAACCATTCAAGGGGAATGAAAGAGCTTGGTACAAAGATTAAGTTTAAATTAGACTCTGGAGCTAGTGATCACATTTCAAAGGAAAACTGGTGTTTTTCTGAAGAAAATGCGTTGAGCGAGTCTGTACAAATCAATGTTGCTAAAAATAATCAATTTTTAGTTGCGAAAAGCTCAGGATCTATAAACGGAAAAACCAACAGGAATGTAGATGTCATTATAAAAGACGTGTTATATTTGCCAGAACTCAGAGACAACTTACTTTCTGTAAGAAAACTCACTAGTGTTGGAGTTGATGTGCAATTCTTCAAAAACAAAGCAAGAATTGTTAAAAATGGACTATTGATTGCAGAAGCTTACTTGCAGGGAAATTTATATGAAGTCGAATTTGAAATACAGGGTCATTCAGCTAATCTATGTAAAACAGAAGAAATTAAATTGTGGCATAAGCGCTTGGGTCATGTTGGGCAAGGAGCCTTAACAAAAATTGCAAGGGAAAACATGATAAAGGGACTCAAAATGACTACAGTGAATAACATTGGTTTTTGTGATGTTTGCATAGAAGGTAAACAATGTCGTGATCCGTTCAAAGGCGTTCGTGCAAGAGCAACAAGAGTTCTAGAAAGAGTACATTCCGATGTTTGCGGTCCCATTGATGAAGCTGCTTGGGATGGTTCGAGATACTTCGTGTCTTTCATTGATGACTTCACACATTTCGCAATAATATATGTCATAAAAAGAAAATCTGAAGTTTTTGAAGCGCTGAAGGAATATGAAGCTATGACAAGATCGATGTTTGGAAAATCCATTTCAAAACTCACTGTAGACCAAGGACGAGAGTATTGTTCAAGAGAACAAAAGCTATGGTACAAAAAGTTTGGGATTCAAGTTGAAGAGACTATTGCTTACTCACCACAGCAAAATGGAGTAGCTGAAAGGTTCAATAGAACACTAATCGAAAAAATAAGAACAATGCTACTAGAATCCAAAATGCCAAAACGAATGTGGGGTGAGGCGGCTCTAACTGGCACATACCTAATAAATAGAATACCTACTAAGTCTTTAGATTGTCCTAAGACTCCGGCTGAGATGTGGTATGGTACAAAACCTAATTTTGAAAAACTGCGTGTATTTGGTTGCAAAGCTTATGCGTGGATACCTAGTCAGCAAAGAAAGAAAATGGACTCAAAAAGCCGTAAGTCAGTTATGGTTGGCTATGTACCGAATGGATACAAACTTTGGAATATAGAAACTCAAAAGTTATTTACTGCAAGAGACGTTAAATTTGATGAAACTGATTTTCCATTCAAAAATCAAACCCCAAGTAAAGACATACGTACAAAAGAAACTATTGTTATCAGAAACCACGAGCAAGAAGGGGTAGAGTCATATGAAATACTCGCCGGTTCTGATAATCACCAGGATGAAACTAAAGATGACTTCTGTGATGAAGATGACTTGTGTGATGAAGATCTGACAATTACTCAAGACAGCGATGTTACCATAACTGAAGATACAGTGATTGAAGACTTGGATGATGAACCTGATACTGTCAGCGATGGTGCAGCTGCGCTCCCTTCGCGAAATTACAACAGTGATCTTCAAGGTGAGGTAACTGTAAGGCGCAGCGAACGGGAGCGCCGACCTCCGAGTAAGTTTGATGATTATTATACCAGTTATAGAGCAACTTCTGCGGACGAATTTTTAACAGGTATTCCAAATTCTTTTGGTGAGATCAATTCCCGCTCGGACGCCGAAAAATGGTATAAGGCTATTGAGGACGAGCTCTCTTCAATGAAAGAAAATAAAGTTTGGCAAGTGATCAGAAAACCGAAGAATGCGAAGATTTTGAAACCGAAGTGGATATTTCAAATAAAAGAAAACGAGAACGGTGAGCCCACAAGATATAAAGCGAGACTGGTAGTAAAGGGATACTTACAAAAGGCTGGAATTGATTACGACGAAACCTACTCACCTGTTGCAAAATTAACAACAATAAGAATTGTACTAGCTGTTGGATTGTACAAAAACCTGATTTTCCACCAATTAGATGTAAAAACGGCATTTTTACATGGTGAGTTGAAGGAAGAACTGTACATGGCTGTTCCAGAAGGGGTTTCCGAAGCAGATGGAAATGTGTGTCGCTTGCTCAAATCCATCTACGGGTTGAAGCAAGCACCCCGATGTTGGAACAAAAAGTTTAATGACTTTCTCCTTCGATTGGGATTTAAAAGATCCAATTACGATTATTGTTTGTACACCAAGATGGGACAGGAAGAAGATGACATCATCATACTTATACTGTATGTTGATGATTTACTCATTGCTGGAAAATGTTTGCAGCAAATAGAGCAGTTAAAGGCAAATTTAAAAAAGACATTCAAGATGTCAGACTGCGGAAATTTGAAATACTTTCTGGGAATTAAGATTGACATTCATGAAAACAAAATAAATTTATCACAAGTATCCAGCATTGAAAAAGTTTTAAGCAAGTTTAGAATGGAAGAATGCAATCCTAGTAGAACTCCAATGGAAAAAGGACTACAAATTCAACAGACAACAACAGAAAGTACACTTGACAAGCCCTACAGAGAACTACTTGGAAGCTTAATGTATATTATGTTTTCCAGTTGGATACATGGGAAGATACCAACAAAACCCATCAGAAATTCATTGGCAAGCTCTCAAACGAATTGTGAGATATTTAAAAGGAACTAAAAAGAAAAAACTTATTTTCGAAGCAAGTAGTCATAATCCTTTGATTGGGTATGCTGATGCTGACTGGGGAAGCGATGTAACTGACAGAAAATCAGTATCTGGATACACGTTTAAAGTTTATGGATGTACAGTGTCATGGTCTAGCAAAAAGCAAACTACTGTTGCAACTTCCTCAAGTGAAGCAGAGTATATGGCCCTAAGTGCTGCTACATCTGAAGCCATTTGGATCCGAGGTTTATTGCAAGATCTTAAGGAAATTGACACTGAACCTGCAATAATTTTCGAAGACAATAAAGGATGCATTGGAATGGCTACAAATTTAGAGAACAAACGGTCTAAACATATAGACATAAAACACCACTTTATTCGAGATCATATTCAAAATGGACTGATTGAAATCAAGCCTATTGGAACAAAGGATCAACTTGCAGACATTTTTACAAAATCCCTTGATTCAACTCGTTTTCAAGATTTATGTTCAAGACTTAATTTAAACGATTGAGAAGGGGTATTGAAAAACATAAGCAATCGTTTTTAATAATTAATTTTATGAGAAAATTTACTGTCACAAATTTTCTCATTCCGATTTCAAACGTTGTAGATACAACAGCTCCTTAAAATTATAAATAAAAATATATCCTGTTTATTAAAACAACAAGATTCTAATAAAAAGATATTTTTTAGCTAGTTCAAGCTGAAAAACGTAACTTGTACCCAAATGATAAAAGTCACAGAATCTGAAGCGGAGGTGCCTTTGAAATCACTTTTAGATCATACCGCAACTCGCATTTTAAATAGCCAAACGCCAGTTAGTGAAACAAAAGCAATTCACTGCTCAGAAATGGTTTTGTTTTCAAAATGGGGGTTTGATGGGAGTTCAAGCCACACATAATTTAAACAAGAGTTTTGATCCGAAACTGTTGATGACAAATACATCTTTTTGACTTGCCTTGTGCCATTACGGTTTACCATCGAAAAACGGAGAAATTAAAGTGTTATGGCAAAATCCTAAATCATCTTCAACCAGATTTTAAAGGCCAATAAGTCTTCAATATCAAAAAGAATTAACAAAATTATCGATTTCAAAAAAAGAAAATGTGGATCTACAAATTAATCTTAGCATTGATTATTTCAACAACGAAATAATATTGTGTTCAGCAGATCTTAGTAATCTTTAGAAAAAATCTAAATAAAAAAAAGTTCTCACTCTGTATGGCCTTGAAAAACAGATACTGCTGGAATAGCATCTCTGAAATCCCACAAACGAAATGTCGAATCTCTTGAAGCAGTGATCACTAAGCGTTGACTGGAATGTGCAGAAACATGTGTCAATTCGTGATCGTGTCCGGTCAATGGTTGAATAGGTTCTTTAGTTTCAACATCCCACAGAATTGCAGTTCTATCCCAGCTTCCCGTGATTATTTGGTCCATGTTGGGCAACCAATCGGCGGCAACAACTACAGATGTATGACCCCCTGGTCCGGAAAAGTCACATAATGGTGTTCGTAATGTATCAACTCTATCACGATCTTCCACTTGTTCGTCACTATCATCTAGTTCTTCTTCAGATGAATGTCCTTTTCTAGAAAAATAAAGAATTGGCAAACAAAATTTATGATGACCAACAAAATCTCTATGGCCATATGTACTTGGACACTTCCCAGTTTACAGCGGCTTGCCAGATGTGAGCAGTGCCATCACCACTGCCAGTTAAAACTAGATCCCGGTTTTGGTGGAATTTAATTGAATTCACTGAACCGGCATGTCCCTGATATTGTAATAAACAACGGCCACTTTCAATTCCCCAAATGCATGCAGTATGATCGGCTGATGCTGTACCAATTATTGGTTGTCCAGATTTGGCTGCAATTTGCCAAACTCCGTCTTTATGACCACAGAAATCACGAACTAATGAACTGACAACCGATTGTGCCTTGAAACTGGACACGATGCGAGATGTCTGCGCTCTTATTTTATGACTTGCCTTAACCTTACTACCCGAGGCTATTTTTGATTTGAAGTTTTTTAAAGGAATTCCAGTTGTGTCAGGGTCATCATGTCCTGCAGAGCGATCACAACCCATGCTTTCTTTAGCACCCAGCGATTCAAGTTTTTCTTGTACTGCAAAAAAGTTTCGTGAGGAAACTGCTAGTTAGTTTCAATTCGACTTACGACTAAGATTTTCTATATAAAGCAACTCAAACTCTTTTTCGATTTGGGAAAAAAGCATATGGAGTCGCCCCCTAAACGGAGCATCGTCGGGAATACTAAGGTCCTCAGCCAGACTAGATAATCGTGATCCTCGTTTCGATGACGGCTTCATAGTTGATGTTTATAAGGTAGGGATATCCAAGAGGTTTTGTTTATCTTGTGAAGTTCTTTGTCAATTCGATAAAATGCCAATTAGAAATTGTGTATGTTCTAAATGTAAATCCAATATTGAAATATATTGCAATTATGTTTTATATTTTTATTTTTAAGCAATAAATACATTTTTTGTGGCCGAACATTGGAAAATAAAATACTAATTGACATCTCGCATAAATGTCAAGTTACGGTTCAGTGTTATTAGTTTTGTTCAGTGAATAAAAGTTCAGAGTAGAACAGAGCAGAGTAGAGCAGGACAGAGCAGAGCAGAACAGCTTCCATGAGAAATGTCAGACAAGTTAGAACAGTCAGTTATCTGTTCTACCTTTCTCTAACTAAAAAGCGAGGGCAAGAAATCTTGTTCTAAGCTGTTCCAAACTGTTCCAGACAGACTCATTGAACAGCAAATCAGAACAGTTTAGAACAGAAAATTTCTCATTGAACAGCAAAAAGGTGTACTTTTCTGTTCCAAACTGCTCTAAACTGTTCGGAACAGCGTCACTGAACACAACTATTAGGAGTGTTCATGGTTTAGAGATACAAATAAGCTCCCCGGTTGAGTGCGATGTCTATCCCTTTCAAAACAAGGAATTGAAGGAAGTGCAAGATTAGGTGTGTTTTTTTTACACTTTCAATAGGCGAAGATAAAAAAAACGATGCCTTGGGCAAACAATTCACATGTTAAATGCAACAACAACTAGGCGACTATGGGCATCAGCGATGCCCCGATAATTGTCGGGGCATAATTTTTATCGAGGCTTAAAACTGTGCTACCAAAGCGATGAATTGTATACAAACGTCAGATAAAAAAAAAACGAAGAAAATTGTTTTTTTATTCAGTTGACGTTGACAGCTGCGCCCAAAATATCTAGTTTCCAATATCTATACTCTGTCCAACAAAAATATGCAGTGTGGGCAAGATAGGACGCTTGCCTCAAATTTTGGCTACAGTGAATTGCATAAATCTGTCCTTCATTAAAGCTCTCACAGTTTTATCGTAGTGTTGATTTTAAATGGACCCTTTTTTTAAAGCTCTAAAATCAAAAGCACCTCAACAGAAACCCAAGGAAAAAAAAACTGAACAAGTTACGAAATGAACAAGGGTAACTCTGAACGCACATCAATATTTAATGGGGGTTGAAATTGAATAGCACCAACAGCCATAGACGACAGCAATTCAGTGCACAGGCACACTCCGATGTGCAGTCAATAGGATGTCGGGCCTGCGTCAGATGCAGTCGAAAATTTATGGGCGCACAAACACTTTTTTATGAAGGAGTTCTTTCAATTTAGTATGGTGCAAAAATATAAAACGCTACTGATTTTGAAAAAGCTCTCCCATAAGACGTGTACTGCATATTTTTATTGGATGAAGTATAGTTTCAAATATCTAGTTTCCAATAGTGCCGATCAAAAATATCTCACAATCGGTGGAAGGAGAGTATACGTATCTGCGTATCAACTTTTTCCATCCCGGTGCAACAATGGGACACAATGAAGGTGGAATTTACCCACAACTCAAAGCCACATTCGTCAAAAAAGTGTAAGTTTTCTAAAAAATGAATTATATATAATTTATTGATTATTTTTTTTATTTGTAGAACCTATCGCAGTGCCACATCAACTAAATGAAGAGCAAGTGGAAGTGGCTTTAAAAGCACAAAATAAATCTATTACTTTTAAACAAATTAAATGCATAAAAGTTTATCAATCACCCAAAAATAAAAAAATTTATAATGCAATTGTGGAAATGGATGGTGAAGCCTTTGCTAATGTGATGAAATCGAAAATTGTTTATATTGAATGGGATGAGTGCATTTGTTACGAAAATATAAATGTTAAACGATGCTTTAAATGTTGCGGGTATAATCATAGTGCAGCTAAATGTAGGAGTGAAAGAGAAATTTGTGCAAAGTGTAGTGAAAATCATAAAGTGAGTGAGTGTATGAGTGAAAGGAACCCTCGATGCATAAACTGTGTTTCAATGAAGGAGAGGATGGGTAACGTTGATAACAACATAGACGTGAACCACGATTCCAGGGATGCCAATTGTCCAGTTTTTCAAAGAAAGCTGAAAATTGAGAGGGAGAAAATTTCGTACTAGCAGCTAAGTATAATTAAGTGTGTGTATTTGAATGTCCAAGGCCTAGTTAACAACTTCGATGAAATTGAGCTGTTGGCTAGTCAAGAAAAACCTCATTTAATATGCTTAAGTGAAACACATGTAACAGAAAATAATATTAATGATTCTGAATTAATATTAAAGGATTACAACTTTGCCCAGATTAAAAGTGAATCTTCGTATACTGGTGGTGTTTTAATTTATGTTAAAAAAGAATTAAATTTTGAAGTTATTAACGAGGTCAAAAACAAGGAAGGATGTGATTGTCTGGAAATCAATATTGGTGATCGAAATATTATGATAAAAATACTGTTGGTTTACAGATCACCAAGTTCTTCAAAAGCCAGATTTTGTACGATGTTTGATAATTTATTAGAGAGTGTGAATGTTGATAAAGAATTAATTATAGTAGGTGATTTTAATATTGATTTGCTGAGTGATAGTACTTATAAAAGTAGAATAAATTCTATATGTGTTGAAAATAATTTACGCATTATTAACGAACAACCGACGAGAATAACGACTAATTCGTCAACCCTTATCGATTATGTTATTTCTAATGCTTATCAGATTACAGCAAAAAATGAACCTAAGTTGAAAATTAGTGATCATGAAACTATTCGTTTTGAAAGTACCATTAAAACTAAAATACAAACAAATAGTGACATAAAATATAAAGTATTAAACTACAATAAAGATTCTTTTTTCTCTAAACTATTAGTGAGTGGACTCATTGGTGTGGATGTTGTCAACAGTAGTGTGGATGAATTGGCTGATTTGATGTGTGATGAAATGAATGTCATAGTGAATGAAATGATTGTTGAAAAAAAAGTAAATTTTGGTAAATGTAAATGGTTTAATAGGAAATTAGCAAAATTAAAACATATTAAAATTTTAAAATATGAGCAATTCAAATTTGGAAACCAAAATCGGTTATGGGAAGAATATATTTCTGCAAGAAATGTATATAAAAAGGAACTTCAATTAGCTAAAGATCACTTCATTCGAAAAAAGATTGAAACATCAACGAATTCGCAAAAATTGTGGAAAAATTTAAAAAAACTCGTTTTAAATTCGAATCATTCGGAAATAAAAAACGTTTCTTTCAATGGAAATATGAAGTATGATAATAAAGAAATAGCGTGTAAATTTAATAAATATTTTATAACAAGTGTGGAAGATATTTATTGCAGAAATCCCAAGAACAACATATACTGATAAAATTAATGTCACTAACACTCTCTTTACCTTCAAATTGATTAATAACCGAGAAATAGTTGAAGTATTGAAGTCTATGGGTAAAATAAAAGATTATAAGTTTATGAGTGCGCAAATGTTTTTAGACGGTTTTGAAATCCTTGGTCCACTATTAAAGGCAATTTTCAATAAATCTTTTTTGTCTGGTTATTTTCCAAGTAAATGGAAAGAATCCCGGGTAATACCTATTCAAAAAATTCCGAATACAGTATTATGTGAAGAATACAGACCAGTTAATATGCTGCCTATTTATGAAAAAGTCTTAGAAAAACTTGTAGAAAAACAATTACGAAAATATATTGAAAATAATAACTTAATAATGGATCAACAATCAGGTTTCCGAAAGAGTTTCTCGTGTGAAACCGCGTTAAATTGTGTTATAGAAAATTGGAAAAATGAGTTTGATAACAAAAATATTGTTGTAGCAGTTTTTTTGGACTTTAAGAGAGCATTTGAAACTATCGACCGTAAAATACTTTTGGAAAAACTTTCAAAATATGGAATCAAAAATAATGAATTAAAATGGTTTGAGTCATATTTGAATACTCGTACACAACGTACTTCGGTAAACAATAGCGTGTCACAAGCTAATGAAGTGAGAACGGGAGTGCCTCAGGGCTCGGTATTGGGGGTGTTCCTGTTCTTACTGTATATTAATGATATAAACTTATCGGTTAAATTTTGTCGTCTATGTATGTTTGCAGATGATGCCCTTCTTTTTATTTCGGGAAAAGATATGCGCGAATGTACTATGAAAATAAACAATGACTTACAGTCCATTAATGAATGGTTAAAGAAAAATAAATTAAAACTTAACATTAAAAAAACAAAATATATGTGTATAAATAGTACGGAACAGAATGTTGTACACATTAATGGTGAAAATATAGAAAGTGTTGAAGAATTTAAATATTTGGGAGTGGTTATTGACAACAAAATAAATCTAAAAGCTAATACGGAATATGTTTGTAAAAAATTATCAAAAAAAATTTACTTTCTTGGCAGAATTAGAAAAAAATTATCGACTAATACTGCAGTTACGATTTATAACGCGATTGTTAAACCTCATTTTCAATATTGCTCCACCATTTTATTCTTATCTTCTCAAGGAGACTTATCACGACTTCAAAAACTGCAAAACAAAGCAATGAGAATTATTTTAAAATGTTCACGACTTACTAGTATAAGAAATATGTTGGAGAAGCTTAATTGGTTGAACGTAACCCAAACAATTAAATTAAATGTGTTATTGTTTGTATTCAAATTGAGAAATGGTATGCTTCCAAAATATTTAAGTAACAATTTAAAATATATCAGTGACACTCAGCCATACAATCTTAGAAATGCACAAAACTTTAGACTTGAATTTAAAACTACAGCTCGAGCGCAGAACACAGTGATGTTTAAAGGACTTCAGTTGTTTAATAATCTTCCAAATGAAATAAAATCATTAAACAATATTAACAAATTTAAAAAAGAAGTTATAAGACATTTAAAATCGGATAATTAATTTAAAATAAATCTTAATCTACCAAATGGCTTTTTAGCCAAATCAAATGCTAACTACTCTTTAACCTTACTTTTATTTTTATTTTTAATGAACAAAATATAATAAAATATCATAATAATAACTGAAACATATGATTATAAAACGTAAAATATATGAACATAAAATAAAATAAAAATAATTAAAAAGGTCCTCCCCGCGCGCGGGTTGGGAGGGGAAAGGGGCGGGCATAATAATAATAAAATAAAAAAAACAGGTGAAATCTCAGCTCCCTAATCGAATCTTAATAATGCTTAATAATGCCAATAATGCGTTGAATAAGAAGTATTTCTTATTCTATGGAGAAAGATAGCGACGAAGGATGGAAATGTCAAAAATGTTCGATAGGAGATGAGAAAGAGATGAGATTTGTTTTGTTTTAAAATGTCATTCCACAGCACAGTGCTGCCAAGTTTTTTTTATGCCCCGATGCGTTTTATTTATCGTCGCCTATTAAACCTGTAAAAAAAACACACCTATTATTGACTAAAAATGTCGATTTCCTTTAGGCTAGTCGCGCACTGGCAAGCATAGAGGAAATATATTAAAGAGAGCGAACTCCCGAAGTCGTGACTCTAGGTAATATATTTCCTCTATGCTGGCAATTGTGATCAAAATCAAATAGTTTAATCACCAGTTGAAAGAGAACCGCGCACTGGCAACTCTTTACTCACGCTCAGACTCTTTTCTCTCTTGCGCTTATAGAAAACAGCTCAACTGTTGCGAAGGCAATCGTTTAGTTTGTGTCAAAACACAAACTTTTTAGTTGCTCGAATCGAGTTGCTCTAAGTGCGCGGTGTCCCATATAAGCCCATATGTTTCATTTTGCGAAACTAAAAATTGAATGTGCGCGCCTGGCCGCAGTGATCCTACTGCGGATGTTGTATTTGTTATTCATATAAAATCCTACCGTACTACGGATTACCTTTCCAAAAAAACACGGCTAATCTTACTTTCTCCAAAACGATGTAAAGATTTGATCCACTCTTCGGTGAGATATACCATCTGATCACAAGTGAACCTATTGCTACTTAAGCCATACTGCCGATCATTGAGAAGCTTTATTTTTTATTTTATTAAATCCAATATTAAAATTTTAATGAATTAATAATAGCAACGCTCCTTACTTTTAAGTAATACTGTATCTTGCACTTTAGTTTGGCGAACATGTGAACAAATTACTGTGTTTTGTAACGGTCAATCTATTCAACGCACGATCTTGTGATTAAACAAAAGGTATTTGTATTATTATGCACTCAGTATATTGCAACTATAAAATTTGCTGGTCAACAAAATAGCAACATTTGAATAAAAGCTGAAAAAAAAATAGTTATTACCTTATAGAAGTCAAGATTGTGGTGAGATTTTTTTATTTGAGAATAATTTTGAAATTTTAGGCACATTTTTTTTCATATGGCAAATAGCAATGAGAAGAGCGAAGCACTGCACTGAAGAATAACGCGAGGCCATTTTAGCTCTGCATAACAGTGGTGGGTCCATGAGAGAGATCGTAACAGTCATTAGACGCTCTGCAAGAATGGTGTGGAATGCTATGAACTCCAAAAATTTTGAAGAAACCACAGGACGTCCGTCTAAAATGACTGCAAGAGACAAAGACGTTGATGAGAAAAGCTAAAAAGAAACCGTTTATGTCCTCAAAAGATTTGCAGCAAGAAATAGGGACGCCAGTCAGTTCCAGAACTATTCGTCGTATCTTGCAGGATGCTGAACTTCACGCAATATCTCAAAAGAGGGTGCCCTTAGTAAACAAAATACACACCCAGAAGCGGACCTGTTTTGTCAAAATGCACCACATGATAGATGACCCACTTCGGGCCAAGAAGCAGTGTAGGAATGAAAACAGTTTGTTTATCGTCCAAAGTGCGAGGCCTACAATCCGCGGTACAAAAAACCAACCATGAAGCAGGAAGGTAGCAGCATAATGTTATAAGTTTGTTTTTCTTGGTGGGCGTTAGTCCAATATTCGTTATAGATGGCATGATGACAAAGGGGTCCTATGTGGACATACTGCCAAATGTTATGCTTCCGTGGGCTAACGAAAATATGCCTTTTAAATGTCGTTTCTAGCAAGACAACGAACTCAAGCATACCGCAAAGTCAACAAAGCTCTGGTTTCAGCGAAACAAATTGGACGTTATGGAATGGCCTTCTCAATCACCGAACCTTAATCCTATTGAGAACCTCTGGAATGAGCTGGAGATTGAGGTTAGTAAGCAGAAAATTTCAAACAAAGCGGATTTCTGGAGAATTGTCTAAGAAGTATTGTATTCGATTCCACAGGAAAAGTGCCAGAAGTTGGTGGAGTCTATGCCAAATCGAATGGATGCAGTGTTTAAAAATAAAGGGTTTTCAACGAAATATTGAATATTCTTTGCTAATAATTAAAAAAAATGCATTGGTTATCAAAATGTCTTGTTTTGTGTTGAATTTATCAAGTGTTGCTATTTTTATGACCAGCTTGTTGGGAAGCCTAAAGCAAACGGACTACAAAATTTTGAAAAGCCCATTTATTTTTCTAAAAAATTTATACTTACCACTAACATATAACACTAATATTTTTTAATATTTGCCTAGTATGAGTACTACACATAATATTTCCAAAAATAAGGGAGTGTTGCTATTATTTTGGCCATAGCTGTATATACCTACATACATTCATACATACGATGCACATAATACATTGTATCTTTGATTTTGTTTTATCTACAAATATTGTAAAATATCTTTTCTATTGTAAAATAGTAAAGTCTACTAAATAAACGAAAAAATACATATACACCTCCTGGTCTTTTAATTCAAAATCGCTGATACTAATCCTAGCAAGTCATAGGAAATGAAATGCTACTACTAACACACTATATCGTCAACTTTGTGCTAGCATCCCATCATATGGTTGGATCCTTGTTTTCATGAACGGATCGAAGACATCTTAAAACACCTCTTTGGCCGAATCTTCTAAAAATGGTATGACTGACTGCATTGATAATCTACCTGATATTGCATCGATATTTACAGCCGAAGCCTTTGATATAATTCAAGCCACAAAGACCGTCATTAATCAGAGAGGTAAACACGTTCTATGCTCATAGGGTAAGGTCGGGATGATTTGACACGTTAACAAACTTTACAAAATATCTCAAAATCCAAATACAGTTTTATGTTTTAAAAATTTGTACATGTTAAAATATCATTTTAGCAACATAAATACATCGTTTAATTATCGATTTAAATATTTGTATTTGAGTTATAGACTTTTTTGTTAACCCTTCCAAATTGTCAATACCTCCTTCGGGGAGGGATGATTTGACATTGACGTTAGGAAGTTTTGACAGAGGGAGGAGCATTTGACAAATGATCACGGTTCGACAGTTTTTAATTATTAAATAAATACAAAATTTGGTTATTTTTCAGTAAATAGTTATTTTATTATTTTTCTAACTTATAAGGAACTAATTGTTTTTAAATTCTTTAAGTCTTTTTCATTTATATTGAATGTTAAAAGCTTTAAAAACAATAAAAATAGCTTAAAATGAATATCTTCTTACATAGCACTTTAAAGCTGGCATAAATGGATACATCTAAAGGTTGTAATTTATGGGATGTATGCGGAGGAAAAGAAAGCATAACAATTCCGTTTTCTCGGCAATATATGACGGCTTCAAGGCTGATGATATGATGAGATGTATGATTATCGAGCAATAAAAGTATTGGTTTTCCTTGGAGCCAGAACATTTGGAAATATTTCACTTTTCATTAAACCGCGGTCTGAGAGTAGGCCAACGGATCTTTTAACAGAACCTGTCCTAAAATTAGGTTTTATACGCTTTCGTGGAAACACATAAACAATAAACTGGCGGAATATGATTTCCTATGGCATTGATAATACCAACCATTGTGACTAGACTGCCCCTTTCTACGGATGCAACTTGAGAAACGGTTCTCTTTCTTTTCAGCAATTACCTTTAGAAAATTATGAATGTTTGTGTAAAGTTTCTAGAAAAATAAAAGTTGTCCTACCCTTGGAGCATCAAGTACAGCTAGTTTATTAACATTCCACGTTTTGGGTATGGAATTTTCTTAATTTTCACATATTGTAGAACTAATTGTTTAGCCAATTCATATGTCAATCCAAATTGTAAGTTGGAGCATTTTTTAAGATATTCAACGAGCTCACTTTCATGAGCTGTTGTAAGAATTTGCTTATGCGAATATTTTGTACTATTTCGGTCATTAATTCGTTTTACTTCCTGTATTTTTGAAGTCTAAACATTAATGTGGTACGATTAATACCAAATTTTTTTGCGGCACTGTTTATAGACTCTTTTTGGTTGTGAATGTTTTTAATAGCATTTTCAACATTTATTTCGTCGATGTTGCGGTTAGGATGTTTTCTTTTATAAGTGTTGGGCATGTTTAATATTCTAAAAAAAGAGTAAAAGGTTGTTTTACTATAAGATATTCTTATTGACTTAAGAAGGAGGATTTGACATTCTGTCAATTGCTCCTGCAAAATAATTGTCAAAACCTCCTTTCAATCTACTTTTGGAAAAAATTCTAAAAAACACTTGTAAAAGCGCGCAGAAAAATTGTTTTTGTACCTATAAGTTTTAGTCAAATGCAGGTGCAACCCAATATTGCAATTTAAGTATCAAAAGCTTAAAATTAAAGAAATTGCACTTGGATTACTTACCATCAAAAATTACATCAACCGGCTTAAAAACATAGAAACACATCCACTTCACAGAGCTTCAAAGACACACTGATCAGTTATTTACCACTCACACCCATCGCAACTTACTTCATTTGTTCATCATTAAAAGTGCTGCAAAATCAAAAGTTTTCAAGAAAAGTACTAATGTCAATTCCTCCTCCCTGTCAAATCATCCCGACCTTACCCTACATACTATCAGCCCTAAAAGCAATACAAAATACAAATAATAGTTCCGAGTTTATTTGTGAAACCCGATACCAACTTATAAAATCATTGAAGATAAAATAAACGTGGACTCCAGGACACGATAAAATTCTTGGAGATGAAAACGCAGACTTTGCAGCTAACCTTTCTGATAATGCTCCTGTATATAAATTCATTAATTATGCAAATATTGAACTTATTTCTGCACTACGAAACAAAACAAAGATTTTGATTTAAATGTTAAATAGATAAAGAATACATACTTTTCGCAGCTAGATTCGTTAAAAATTTGTATTTTATTATTTAATTTAAATTACTTGCTAATAAATAATAATATGTGAAATGTTTCTCTAGTCGAAGCTTTTTCAGTAAACAATTAAAGAACTTTTCTGTTCATAATTACGACCTATTTTTGAGTACTAATATATACACCCCTATTATGGTTGTCAATTATCAATTGATAATTGATAAAAATTGAAATTCGATATTTAATCACCCCAATTACCGATGTCGTCTCGTTTTTTCGACGTATCTCGTTTTCTCTGTCGTCTCGTTTTTTAAATGGCATTCCATAACTTCTTCGACGCGATGATTTTGTAACAGATTTAAAAACGATGAAAAAGTAACAAACATCTGTCAAATTCAAAGGAAAATCTACATCAGTGTTGGGACTTCGCAGAAGCTAAAGAGTGGTAGAAAGGTTGTCAAAAAAGTGGTAGAAATTAAAAGCCATTTTTATGTAGCAAATCGTATATTGAAAATAAATTTATTGAAAATAATTCAAATACAAAAATAAAAGAAATAATATTTCGGTTCTTTATGTTTCAAAGATCACATTATTATCTGGAAGAAGTGAAATCTGAGTTGCAAAAAGTGGTAGAATTAGATTTTTAGGTGGTAGGTTTTCATGAACAGCAAAAAGTGGTAGAAATACCACTTAAGTGGTAGAAGTCCCGACACTGGTCTACATACAATATTATTGCTCGATGTTCAATTAATGAACAAATGCACTTTTTTTTTAATTATTAGAAAATAAATAAGTAAATAAAATGATAAGTGTTGAAATGTATTACATTTATTAGTTTCTTTTCTTTCCATCCCATGTTTATAAATTACAAGTGTTTCCTCTTGGATTTTAAGATGTGTTGTGTCTCTCCTAGCAGTGTGCTCCTTTAATTTGTATGACTTATATTCCTCTTTTCTTCCTTTGTTTATACTTTCATTGATACAATTTAAGGTTATTTCTTGGAGTACACACTGCTTCTTCGAAAGCGTAGCTCTTTTTTGCTTAATAGCCAAAGCTTGCCGTTATAGAATAAGCGATTCAAAACTTTTGCCAAGCATCTCCATCTCTTACTGGAGGACGTTTTTTGTATCCCCTTCAAAAAAAAAACCCTAACTGCTCGTCTTCTTCCTCAAATCTACGAGCGTCTGGAATTGGTTTTTATTTGTTAATTACAACATTTAAGTATATAGTATAGTACAACAATTTTAGACAAATATGTACTTGTTTTATTTATCGTAAAAAAATTCGATAAAATAAATTATTTAACAAGAATACTTGCAGTTTTGCGACCTTCTATGTCTCTGTCGTGTGTAAATTTCTGAACGAGAGATATCGTGGTTTTTTTTCTTAGTCTTCGTATTTTTTCGTCTTACAGAATGCAGAAAGAAAGTGTTCAACGACGTTTGACATTTACAGACGACAACAAAACGAGTGACAAAAGTTGGAAACGACTTATGGAATGCAGATCGTGTCAGGTCGTATATTTCGCTGTCGTTTGCGACATCGGTAATCGGGGTGAATAACTCAATTAAAAAAAGTTTTGGTCATTGATAATGATGCTTACCGTTGTAAACAGAAAGAAAATTGACTAATATTGTCAGATAGTTGATAATTTCTTAAATAAAATTGAGTTTAAAAGTACAAAATTTCAATATTTCTCAAATATCAATTGATAATTGACAACCATAATAGGGGTGATAGTTTAACAGCAACCAGAGTCCAAAAATGCATTATTGAGATTTGTTTTCATTTCAAAAAACATTTATTAATACAACTTTAAGCAACCAAATAATTATATTTCAAAATTAGAGTTTAACGAAGCAAAGAGAGTATACTATACTATTCCAAAGATTTTTGATACTTTTAATCTAAATCCGATCTCAGATATTATCTCCATCAAGTGTTTTCGAGTTTCAAATACTGTAATTGTTTTATGACTATTTTCAACATTTTTAATATAACATCTCATCAGTGTGACGTGATCTGAGATTGAATTCGAATTCAGAACATTAAAATTCATTGAAAAAGTAGTCCAGTGACTAAAATGTTTGCTTATACCAGACGCTTTAATGATATTTAATTTTATAGAACATTAGTGTTAAACTGATAAGCCCAAACATTTCACAGTCATTTGAATTTAATGATTAAAATTCCAATGAGTATGCCTATTTCAAGCAATATTATCAAAAATAATATCAATTTGTTGTACACAACATTACGTCGTATTGCTCGTAATGCAGCTCGAGATTTCGATAGTTCCGTGTCTGCACTATCCAACCGATTCTGGGTCCTAAGCAAGGATTCCCTCTGTTCACTCAGCTCAGATAGAACCTAGGTATTTTCATTTTAATTATTTGTTTGTTTGCGCTACTGCTGTACTCACCTCGGTACCAATTTGTTCAGTTTCGATTGCTACTTGATTTGAACGATTGATACTACCAGATGTTCGCTCAAGGATGCTATACGTATCAGCTACTACTTGTTCGTTTCTGTTTTCCCAATCGTACGGTCGAAACATGATAAATGTATATTGGCTTTGATGTTTAATATCAAGTATTATTCAATTGATTTCAAGTAAAAATAAACTCCGAAACCAGATTTGTTTGATAAAACATAAAACAAGGAAAAGGAACTGTCAACAAGTTGTCATTTCTCTCGTGTCAAATAAATAAAAGTTCCAATTCCAATGGACTCGTTCGGAAATTAGCAATTTGTTAAAGTGTTTTTATAAATTTCAAATAAAGAGACATAGGTTAGGTTAGGTTGGAGTGGCTGTCTAGTTGTTGTTGACTCACTTAGACCTCAAGGATCCGTTGTGATACCACTAAAGAAGTTACTCATGGGAGAGTAATGAATTTAAACAAACCATTTCGTGCTTTTAATAAAGTTAGAGAGACATTTTGTGTCGATTGTTGCCAGTTCACTGGTATTATCGAAGAAGGGATTACCGAGATAATTATTCCTTCTATTGGAGAGTGCTGGACATGTACATAGAAGGTGTTGGACTGTTTCCTCTTCCTCCTCGTCCATGCAGCTTCTACAGAAGTCATTTGTGTAGACTCCTAGCCTCAAGGCATGTCTACCTATGAGGCAGTGTCCTGTTATAACTCCTATTGTAGAGCTTATATTTTGTCTGCTCAGGGAGATCAAGCCCTTTGACCGTTTTAGGTCTATGCTTGGCCATATTTGTTTAGTTGCCAGGCAGGTGGTACCCTGTGACCATCTAGCATTTGTTGATTCTAGAGCATATTGTTTGAGAAGATGTTTGCATGTAGCAAGTGGTGTTCCTATGTTATGTTTTTGTCTAACAGTAGGCAGAAGTGTTCCGTTTTTGGCGAGCTCATCGGCCTTGCAATTTCCCGGAATGTCTCTGTGGCCCGGCACCCAAATAAGGTGAATATTAAACTGTTCTGTCATCTCATTCAGAGATGATCGACAATCGTGGACCAAATGAGAGTTAGTGGAGACAGACGCGAGAGATTTGAGGGCGGCTTGGCTGTCCGAGAAGATCCGTATATCCTTGCAAGATATAACGTTTTCTTTGAGCCAGGATAGTGCCTCTTTAATCGCCATTACTTCTGCCTGGAATACACTACATTGATTGGGAAGTCTATATGAAAGACTGAGATTCAGTTGTTTTGAATAGATGCCACTTCCAACGCCGTAATCGGTCTTAGAACCGTCTGTATAGAAGTGTACAGCATTGTCTTCCAGGGGTCTCTCTTCTTCCCAAGACGATCTTGAAGGGATGGAAACCAGGAAGTTGTTATCGAATACCATTTTTGGGGTGGTATAGTCTAAGCGATCTGGGATAGATCTGAAGTTGTCTAAGATGGTTGTATGACCAGTAAAGAGACATCGTCCATTTAGAATTTGCGTGGATTTTTAAGCCTAGTACGCAGATCGAGACAAGACAAATTTTAATCTCTACAAAACTTTTGCAAATCTCGTGCAAAAGTTTGAAGTTGGAGAATTAAAAAATAATTTAATGTGTTTTGTAGCGTATCTCAGGGACGGGTTGTCTTACAAAAGTCGTTCATACCTTTTTGAAATCTCCTCTCGATGTTTTCAAGAGAAGCATCAACACCTTTTACATAAAACCAGTTTTGACAAAAATCACTTTCGGCTGTCAAAATTTGTCCCGCAAAATAATGCTTGTACATATCATTCTTTTTCCTGGCAAAATTTAGTGGAGACATTTTGTAGAGCAATTCACAATAGTATAAATTTTGCGTGCGAACTGCGTACTGCTCGGAAAAATATCCGAGACAAAATTTGTCCCAGGAAAAAAAATGTATGGGAGACAAAATTTTTCCCGATATGCGTACTAGGCTTAAAGCTCCTATATGCATCTGTTATGAACGACTTGAACATTTAGGTCAAATGAACCATACAATACCACGAATGATTCATTATTTTATTTTTTTTTAATGTTCGCGCATTATGGGATTATCACTATCCTCAAAATGTCAGAGCACAGAGTGAAAGCGTTTAGGAAAGTCAGAAAAAATTTTGCATACACAGAGCAACCCTATTAGATGTGTTTTTTGTTAACAGCATAAGTAGAACAGTCTGACGTTATCCAAATACCAGCTTTCATTTCTCGAACATAATATTAAAATACATACTTCGATATAAAATCCATTTATTAAACTCCTCGCCTTGATTTAGTAGAGAATATCCGTTTTGATACAGAATCGTAATATTACATTTATATATGATCGTTGGAACGACATACATATAAGCTTCATGTATTTTTAGATTATGAGGCCTATCGTGAATAAATTTTCCCTGGGAATTGTTCCCAACTTTCAAAATTGTCATCTCGAATAATGTCCAAAGTTTCCCTTGGAATTTATTGATATTGGGAATTAAGTTTCATAGGGTGTTTTTCTTTTTTAGTTCAGAGTAGAACCTGAACTGTCAAACAAAAAATCGTGATTCTTTTTTAGCTCAGAGTGTATAACAGTTCAAATTTGTGTTTCTTTTTTCGTTTAGAGCGTGTTCAGAGATTGTTCAGAGCGCACTCTATGAGCTCGGTATAAAATAGCTGAGCAGAGAGAGTTAAATGCTAAATCATTCTGACAGACAGGAAAAAAACTCAAAAACTCGCGTGTGTTTATAAAATAATTCAGAGCTCTTAGAACACGCTCGATTCGGAGAAAGTTCAGAGCATGTTCGACATGCTCGTGCTCTGTTCAGTGCTTTACTCTGAATAGAAAAAGAAAAACGCCCATAGTGACTTTGGCTCTCATTAAAGGTACTAGAACCTTTGTATACAAAACTTATAGTACTATCAAGAAGACGAAATATTGTGGCGACATTTACCCCTATCACACGCCACGAACTACTTCATCGAAGCATATTGTCGATAAGGTTTTTGGGTCGTGTGAAATGAATATGTGTCGACATAGCAGTGCGAACTCTGGGAATCGAAGTAGTATGCCGACATGGCGTGTAAAAAGGACCGAACTAGTTCGTCGACACAGTTTTTTATGATGTTATTCGATTTTAGTTGTTAAAATTTACAAATCGTCTGATAAAGTAAGAATAAAATTTAATCTCCTTAAGCAACAATTCAATAAAGCAAAAAAGTGGTTCTGGAGCATTAAAATTCAAATATTTTTCGATAATTTTCACTTTTCTTTTAAAATTTCACAACCCTACCATTTAACAGCTGATTTTGGCATATACTTCTACATCGGCGTATTGGCGTGTAAATGCCCATACAAAAGCGAAGTACTTTGTCGATTAGGTTGATCGATGTGGCGTGTGTTAGGGGTAATTAAGGCTAGGGACTGCAATTGCTAGATTTGTCTTTGCTAAATTTCATAATAAAATATTCTCTTTTTTACTACTTGTTTTGTATGTTATCCTACTCTCCACTGTAAAAGCGTGCGCTAATTTATGCGCCACCACCAGGCTAGCGTTCGCAATACAAAATCACGATGACAATACTATAGGTTATATATACAAAGCTAGTACGGTCTATAATGCCAAAAAAACGCACGATTTTTGGGAATTTTTTTTCTCGGAAACCTTATTAGGTAATAACATAATTTTTTCATTAAATAATGAATACATGTGTCAAGAGTACAAAAAAAAACTTTTTGGCGCAAAATTTTAAACCTACTCTAAATCAATTTTAGAATGGGAGTCGACTCTAAATATTGAGTATAAAACGAGAACCGACTTTTTGTTAATTTTAAAGGACATAAACTATACTTTAACGTTAAAGAGCTCGTCTTACTTTAACAGCAGCAAATAGCTAGTTTATCTTTTAAAAGTATACTTTATCCATATTGACAATAGTCATTTCATACCGAAGCAAATCGAAGAAAAAATGTTTACTGATGTTTTATTCGATTTTTTGAAGATGTTCACCCTATTATGGTTGTCAATTATCAATTGATAATTGATAAAAATTGAAATTCGATATTTTATAACCCAATTAAAAAAAGTTTTTGTCATTGATAATAGGTGCGTTTTATTATTCACAAATCTATCTGGATCTTCACTTGAAAATAAAACGATACGGATCTTAGTGACAGCAGTGTTATAAGTCCGTCTCTTTTTAACCTTGGGTTTGTAAATTTTCAATTATTTCTTGTCTCTTTTCTTTACACTATAGATTACACTACCTTACCATAAAAAGCCATCTACTCGCCAGTGTAATAACTGATTTTTGGATCTTTGAATTAGATCCCGATAGAAAACAGGATCCCAAATTGTTTTTGTAATACATGTTAAAACTTAATCCAGATCCGGATCCAGATAGATTTGTGAATAATAAAACGCACCTAATGATGCTTACCATTGTGAACAGAAAGAAAATTGACTAATATTGTCAGATAGTTGATAATTTCTTAAATAAAATTGATTTTAAAAGTACAAAATTTCAATATTTATCAAATATCAATTGATAATTGACAACCATAATAGGAGTGGTTCTTTGTAAATAGACTGAATCACTGAATATTATACATAAATTCGAAACAATCGTACGAAAGTGCTCTACGATTAACAAATCTGAACATACAAATGTACATATCTTACTCGTATGTATGCACGCCGGCCGAAACGAATATAGCTAAATGAATCTGCACCTTGCAACAACAAATTGAGTTTTTATGCTTTGAATTTGCGATTCATACTTTATTTCCATCTAGAATAATGTAAATAACTTATAAACAATCAAAATCTGTACCGAGGTAGTATATAAAATGTACTTTTTCGGCGAAAAATTATTTGGTTTGAAGTTGTCTGTTCTTTTTATTATTTTTTTTTGTGTTTTTGTATTTGTGTGAGTTATGCATCTGTCAAATTAAGGGTTGTTCAACGCAAATTCACTTATGTAGGTTCTGTTGTAAAACCCACATTAGTAAGAAGAGTTGTCCAACGTGATTAAAATTATGAAAATTTAGACAAAGTCTCCAAGCTAAACGACTGCGTTAAGTAGAGCCGGTTTTATTGCTTAAACAAGAACTTTTTAAAATTTTGCGCCATGTTTTTAATTTTCGAATTTTGGCCGAATTATAGAGGGCGCAAACGTCGACTCATAAAAAAATACATGGTCCCATTGTGGATAAAAAAAAAACGAACTTTTACTTTAATTTAGCCTAGATTCCTTTGCATGCAATCTGCGAAGTTGGAAGGGTAAACTGATGGACATTCCCTGAAATTAAATTGTTTCAGGGAACAAATGGACAAATTTACTAAAGTCCACTAAAATATAAAGTTCATGACATTTATGTATGTATGTCTATTACATAATGGTTCATTTTACTCTGTTATCATATTCAGTTAGACAATGACACAAAATAAGAGATGCAAATTGCATTTTTGATGTGAATTAACTCTAGCTTCACGTGTTCATCGAGTTAAGCACAATCTATGATTGCTTAACGGTAAGTGTACCATAGAACTACATTTTGAATGGAAATGTAATGTTAAATGAAATAAAAATGCGATAAAATTTAAATTTAATGTTTATATGCAATATTTATTAATATTTAATACAATTGCAAATAGTTTTGATGTAAACGCCTTTTTATATATAAATTTATATAATATATTAGGTTTTAATTTAATATTCATACTAATTCTAAGCTGATAGATTTTGTGTGCATACTTTTAAAATACATTTCTGTAAATAAGAACGGTTAATATTTTTTTTTTACAAAAATTGAATACACTTATTTTATTTTTATTCCAATTTAAATGAATCGGTAGATTTGTTACAAGGAAATAAGAAAGCAATTTTGAACTGCAATTCGAAAGGTACATCAACAAACACGTTTTTTTGTTATTTTGTTTTCATAAATTGGTTATTTTCTTTAAATATTTTCAATAATTTTAATTCTTCTTTTTTTTATATATGTAAATATTCGTCTGATTTCAAAATTAATTAGATTTTTTTCTAATTATTTTAAAGTCTACATAATTCTTAAAATCTAACTAACTAGTATTTATAAGAAACTACATTTAATTACTAATAAAATAAAATAAAAAGTTAACCGGGTGAGTGACTTTAGCACGGCCAAAATAAATTACAAGGGATAGAAAGGAATTTAAATTAAAAATACTTGTGAAAATGGAATCTATTGTTATTAAAAAAGAAAGCTTATTTACCTTGAAATGTTTACCAAAGTTGAGGATGAAATAAAAAATTTACAATATTCACCGTTGAAAAGAAAACTCTTCATCGAAACTTTTTTTTTAAAAACCATAGATACGAGAAACTTATTTCTTTAATCAGTCAGCCATGAGGCTTATAAAATACGTTGTTCAGATCAGAGATTTTTGTAGGGAGCAAAAACTTGGGTTTGTGTGCAATTTATTACCTTAGGATCAAAAGCAGGTTTGGTATATATTTAACCTAATCTATGTTGATTCAAATAATTTAACTTGGCAAACCCATTACGTAGGGGTGAACAAACTTAAAGCCCATTTAAGAAGAACAACAAAAATCTTTTTTGATAAAAAGTTTTTCCAACTGTAAGGTTTCCTTCGGTTCCATATTTGTTTCGCCACACACAGGTAACATACTCGTACAGGGAACAGCTAAACAAAATATTAAGCTCTAGAAAATTTATTGATAATGAGTTACTTCCGGATATTTTAGGTCAATTGAAGAAGTCTCTGTAGAATAACGATGGAAATCGCTCGCTCTTGAAAGCAACATACAAAAAGGTTCAATGCAAGCAGAACGTTTTGGAGAAGGCTATTTCATAACATGTGTTATATGAACCAATTATTTAAACAGATCAAGCAGACGATATTTGCTTATTCTTCGACTAGATAAGAATTAAAATAATGAATTTAAGCACAAACATTTTGAAAAGGATAATCAATTATGTCCTAATTAGGATTGCTCTAAATTCTGTGAGATTAGTTTAACAAATTCGTCTAGCTAAAAATCTTACTGCTGAAGATTTGTTGATTGGTTTAATAAAACGTTTGGCGGTGCAACAAAGAAAGAAAGAACCAAGACCTAGCGACCTACAACTCTCAACCATTGTTGTATGTGTAATATCACGAATGAAGGGGACCTACAATTTTCTGCCGATTCCGAACGGCTGATGAACAGCACTTTTCATGACAAGAGATACTCTTAAAGGATTTGTCAATTCTTCCCAAAAGGCAGAACACCTCTTAAAAACGTTTCTGCAGCTGTGGAGAATCGGACCCAGCACAGTCCCAACGCACTTACCATTATGCCAAGGGATTGGTTTACAGCTTTTAAATGACACCTCACATAAAGCTCTCATGTTTTATTTCCAACTTTCTCCTTGGCGCCTTCCATTGCTTGGAATAAAATTAACTGAAAATTCATAATATTTTAATTTAATATTAATATCGTCAAAATGTTGAAGTCTTTTTAAATAAATAATATTTTAAAATCTGCAACAAAAAATATAAAATTTTGAACAATACAAAAACAAGTCTTAAAATGACAGTATGAGGTTCTTTAGTTACTGCTACTTTTTTTTAGTATGATTGGATTGGATCGAGTTGTTTTAATAGAATGTGTTACATGCTTAGAACAAGAGGAAGGGCTTAAATATTCGTAAATTTAATAACATGTATTTTTAATGCAATTCTATCGTAATTTAAATGCTATTTTTAAAGGAACCAAATATATCTAAGGGTGAATTTTGTAAGACTAAACTCACGGCTATTTCTTTTATTAGCTAATACGAAGAGTATAAACACCGATAATTTATTGCACTGCTAGTACCGGTTAATAATATGGTATTAGAATTATCTTAAGTGTTTGGGATACACAAAAATTTAGTGCGTTTTACAATTAGAAAGCACTAAATATACACATACATATACTAATTAAAAGTACAAACACATTTAATACTAATACTTCAATTTGCTTAAAATCTAAAAAAAAAAAACTGTAAAAAAGAAGACATATTAAAAATAAAAAAAAACATAATATGACATACTAACCGCATAGAGTATAATATAATTTATGTATCTTACGCTTAGACCTATATTGATGACTATGTACAGATGAAGACGACGACGACGGCGATGACGATGAGGATGGTGATGCAGCAGATGACAGCGAAGTAGAAGGGACATTTTGTCCCGTCGCTGTTGTATAGAAGGATGATGATTTAGGATTTTTTTTAAGACTCATACGTCGTCGTTGTCACTTTTCGTCCAAGGAGTTTTCTCCTCCACTTTTGTTAACATTGTGTTGCTGTTGGTGATGAATGTGTGGTTGCTGTTGTTGGTCATGTTGCTGCTGTTGGCTAAAATCATGAATGTGCTGACAAAATGCCTGCAAGACTTCAAAGTGTGTCATTAAGTTAGCTGTTTGACTCTCATAATGAAGGCGACGGGTTATAGGAGCGCCCAATCGACGTAGCATATCGGTAAATATTTTTTCTTCTTTCCGAATCCAAGGTCTTCGGTCATCTTGCACTTGGTATGGCGTGAGATGAACATGAATATTCATTCCTGCAATAAAAACAATCTCTCATAAGAGCATACCAATTTCGCCAGATATGTATACTAGCTTACCCATTCTGGTTAATGTTTCTAACAAACTCCTTGATGTTATCCATGTGTTTTTCTGGCCTCCGTGCCCGCCGTCAAGCCAATACATGTCTTTAATGCGTGATAAAAGTCGAATCATGGTACTATCATCCGGAGTTAATGTCTTTAAATAATGGAACTCATAGATAAACTGCAAAAAAAATTTAGACAAACGAACGTTTAGGTCGCAGGGAGATAAAATTAAAAATATTATGATTTTTACACTCTTTTCGACTCACTTGATTGAGCACAACACACCCTTTACTAAAGCCAATTAGTATTAGTTTTGATTTATCTAAGTTAAGATTTTCACGCCACCACAGAGGATTCCTTTGCTGTTGCTGGTGGTGTGCAATAGATGCTTGAAGAAGGCTGTTTTGCAAATGGCATTCGGTGGCAACTCCCGTTGCATTATTAAAACTAGCTGAAGCTACAGGTGGTGGTTGTTCTTGAGCATCAGTCGAATGTAATATTGATGGGGTAATAGTATTTTGTGATGTTTCATCATTTGTGCATGAAGGAGCATTGATGGCGTCATTACCGCTTGGAAATACCATGGCACCGTCACTGTCAACAGTTACATTTTCTTGTACCTGCAAGATATCAATGTCCATTTCTTGACTACTATCATTGTTGCACAGCGATGTGTTGTCTGTCGAAGTTGTTGTTGGAGTTGTCGATGAAACTGCCGCAGCAGCAGCTGCTGCAGCGGCCGTCACTTGTGCCAGTATTTCACTTTCGGGTATTGAAATTAAACGTTGAGAGAGATTTTGCAGAAGCCTATAAGAAGAATTTAATAAATTCATGAATTTTGTATGCAAAAAAAAAAGTAAGAATTTTGATGGAAGGAACTTCGAATAATTGACATTTCTGCCTTGTGTGGTACAAAAAAAAAAACTTGTCTCTTGAATAACATACCTTTCTAAATGCTGAAGTGCATGATTCATAGGGGTATGGTCCGGTACCCCAGCGTTATTTCCACGTACAAAATTATCAAAGCAGCTGAATGTTTTGAATTCCATCCTACGAGTTGAAAAAATAAATAAATGAATTTTAAATTTCGTAGTTGCTAATTTGAAGGGTGTTTATTTGTTTAAGTTTCTTACCTCACCGGACGTATAACAATGATGTGCGATTTGGGAAAAGCTTCCCGCAATAAAATGGCTGAATTTTCTAGATTATACTTCATGTAACCCCTACTGTCTCTATTTGTCTCCATGCTTTCGGGAAAATCCTAAAATCAAGACCAAAGAAATTTGCGGTATTCGATAATTACACTGGTCAACAAATTTGTAATTTTTTTTTGTCACATGAAAACTTATATCAAATTTTGAATATACTAGGGCCACCAAACAATAATATATCAATGAAAAAAAATGTACACATCAGGTTTTCTTGTGACATCAAAACATATATTTTCGTAAGAAGTACAAAAATCAGCCACACTTACAAAATTATTTCCTAATATCTAATAAATACTTATTATTTTCTTGAATATTTGGCTTTTGGTAGGTCCCTTTTAAGTATCCAACAACAGTCTGCTAGCATTCCTGGACTCCATTTCCCTTGATAGCGCTTCTCCATTAAGGAAATGTCCTGATGGAACCTCTCACCTTGTTCGTTACTCACAGCACCCAAATTTGCCGGAAAGGAGTCCAGATGAGAGTCCAGCATAATGTATTTTTAAGGACATACACTCCAAAGCTTTATATGATATCATAAGTTAATTTATTAAATCTTTGTAATTTTCCGCTTTATGGTTACCTAGAAAATTTTGAACATTCAGAAAACATTTCCAATCGAATCTTTCCTGATCATTTAGTTTTTCCTCAAAGCTCTTATCCTTCTTGAATTTCCGTATTTGTGGACCTACAAATATTCCTTCTTTGATTTCCGCCTCGCTGAGTTTGAAGAATTTCTCTTCTTGTTTCGTCCAACCTAATTGGAGCCTCACACACGATACACAACATTTATGTGGAACCCAGGGGTGGAATAGGTTAAGGTGTTAGTTGATTGTGATTGTCATTTTGACTATAGCTGTCTCCCTCATATCAATAAAGAAATATAGAGAGATCGATTGTCAAAATGACAATCTCAACCAACTATCACCTTAGCCGATTTCACCCAGGGTTTGTCTTGATTCCTTACAGGAAAACCAAAATAGTATAAATAGAACTGTTCAATTAATGATGTGAAATTTCGACGCTGAGATGTAAAAGTTAATTCTCCACACACATACGAGTAACAAAAACTGTCCGGGTTGCCACTCTCGTGGCATATTTACGATCTAACTAACGAAAATAAAATGTAATTTAGCAATCACAGTAGTTACACAGTCGACTAAATGCAGTTTTTTAAGCAAAGAAACGTATATAAGGTCAGAAATGAATATGTAGCTGTCACAAGAAAACTGGATGTGATAGAAACAAAACTGTTATATATTTTTAATGAGGGTACATCAACATAAACAAAAATCATAACAAAGTTCGTGTGACAAAAACAGTGTTTACCAGTGTTATTTGTATTTGTTGTTTCACAAAAATAAAACATGAAAATTTTCTAATTTTATGTACAATTTACAGCACACAATTATGTCATTAGTAAGAGGAGAACCATAAAAATACAAATTATTTAAGATAAAACAAACATAAAAAATTTAGATATATGTAATTATATAAGACTTAATTACATTTTTGTTGCAAATACAAATTTTGTATGTTTTAATGAGTTTCAAAAGATAAAGATGCTTAGTTAAATTAAAAGGAAGCAATAAGTTGATAAAATACTCATTGTGTAATGGTATTTGACTCATAACCTGTGACAAATTTCATTAGTCATAAGTCATAAGCAACGTTATCTCCTTACAAAACGGTTAAGAAGTTTTAATACAACTGGTTACTTTAAGGGAGTATTGCTTGTGAAAAAAGCAATAAAACAGTAAAGACATGAAACATTCCGATGGGTTTCAAGAGATTGAAATGATTCCGTGATAGTTCTGTTTTCTATCAGTTTTAACGCTCTGTTCTAAATTCTTTCCAGTGAATGAAGAGAAGTTTGGGCAGCATCTATCCAAAGATTTGAGTTATACTGGAGTTTATTACGTATAAGCGACTTATAAATTGTAGCCAAATCAGAAGTAGTAACAAATCTTTCATACCGATATAAAAATTTTAAGCATTTAACAGCGTTTTTGACAGTCTTGAGAATGTTGTCATTTCAAAGAAGATCGTCGTTGGCACACATTCCGAGTACTGACAGCTTTTCGGTTTCAATTCAACGAAAGTGCCATTCTGGGACAAGGGCATAGGGGCACGTTTTGTTTTAACGACATTAAACAGCATTGAGTTTTCGAAGTATTAAACTCCACACCATTTTCTATACCCTATTTAGCAATGTAAAGTATAAATAAAATAATAAGCGGTACCGTTGCAATTCCACTTCCGAAGAAGATGGGTGTTAATTTGAGAACAAGTTTGAGAAGCTGAAGTCGTTTGCAAAACAATGAAGTGTATTCGTTGTATTGTATTGTATTGCATTATATTCGTTTTTTAATAAAAATTAAATAAAATGCACAAAATGCTTCAGCTAGAAGGATGTCCAATTCTTTGGCTGCGAAACTGGATGACATCGCCATCGGGATTCGTAGAGTTGTTTTGGGAAGACCAAGTTAGGACTCTAAATGTAAGGCTCTTTCTAATAAAGATTTAATACTTTCACAGCATTGCATACATATAATGGGGTTTACAATTGGCGCGGGTAGATTTTGGCTGCCTCTGGTTTGGTAATCAATTAGCCAACATTTGTAAGTCAAAGAAAAGGTGGTCCGTGAAAGTGTACAGCAGAACAAGAGGCACAAAAACCCGGCCTTTCGCAGACTTCAGCTTGGCGAATTTCGTTTTGGGACTTGGGCCTACACACATACAAGATCCAACTGACCCAGGGGCTCAGTTCATTATCATAGACAATGCCGTTGATTTTCTGGATAGGATTAGGAGAATTTGGAAGAGGACCCCAAAAGAGGCCGCCTTTATCGACGAGGCGCATTTTTGGATGAATTGCTGTGTTAACAAGATAATATGGAACGACACCAACCCACACTAGGTTTAACAGGTGACATTGCATCATCAAAAAGTTACCGATTGATGTGGATTTTAGGCCGGCGCATTCTTTGGTCCGTACTTTCTGTGAAAACGACATTGGTGAGTCGTTCACAATGGAGAGCGCCACAGAACGACGATAACCAATTTCTTATTGCCCAAATTGTTTTCCTGTGGGGTTTCATGAAGTCGCAGGTCTATGCGAACAAACCACAATCGACAGATGGCCTTAAGGTAAACATAACACAGGCCATCACTCCCATTCAGCGGGCATGTATATATTCAGAAGAGTAATGAAAAAATGGAATCACTCGGATGTCGGATCCGTGCCCCGGTAAGAAACCGAGGCGGACATTTGAACGATGTCATATTCTATACATAATGACATACATACATGGTCATTACAAATTATACAAGAATTTTGTAATACCTCACACACAGTTTGTTTCATTCTATTTCAAAATTTAGCCGCCCTTGTTGAAAACCTTAGAATACATCATTATACATGTTAATATATTGAGAACCACTGCAAAGCTAGTCTTTTTAGGGCAACTATGTATGTACATATGTTCGAATATGAAATTTCTTCGAATACAATTTTCGTTTGAAGCTCAGTACGATGTATAAAAATTGAAAAGCGGGATCTGAGGGATGCTACAAAAGAAGGCTTTTTAATTTACAGAATGGGGGAACAAAAAAAGAAATATGCAAACTTAAGGTACCCAGTCCAGAACAATTGATTCTTTAAGAAATTGATCTAAAGATTGTGTCAACATGAATATAATGGCGAAACACATATAAAGTATATGTAGATATTTTTGAATAAATTGCTTGTGTGAACTTTACTTAATCAGAATGATCATATTATTTTAAACTTAAGTTTAACTCGAAAAAAAAATCAAAACTGGAACATTTTTTTTTTTTTAATTTGGATAAGATGTTTAAGATAGTTTATAAATTACCATAACTTTATTTAAATATAATTTCTCAAGCAATTTAATATCAAGATGATTCTACATTCTATGTATTAAGATCTTAATAAAAAGAAAACTCAAAACATACCTGAACATCACCACCAAAATAGACAATCGCTGTTGAATCTTCCACATTTTGAGTTGATTGTCGTATAATTGGTGGACAATACACAATATCATTCGTCCGATTTTGAAATCCAGAAACAGCAAATATTCGAAAGGGTCCAGCCGAAGTGCTTGGCGTGCATAACCGGTCAGCGCTGCCACCAAGCATCACCTTAAAGTTTGTATCACGTTTTCCGAGTCTCCAAAAGTTTTCAATTTTTACCTTATTTTTTTTTTGTAAAAGAAATATACACAAACACTATATAAATTATTGTATTATTTTAAAGATTTTTTTTATATTTATATATATGTAAATAACACATTTACACAATTGGCATTATTTATTTTAGAGCCAACATGATTTAAGAACATAAATAAAAAATTTCAAATTCTAATAATAACTTTCTTCATCATAGTTATCACGCCCACAACACAGTGCAGATCGCGATCGCATATCCTCTAGACACAAACTCATATCCTCCTTGATTTCTTGCATCTTAACCCGAACTTCTTCCCGCATAAGATTGTAGCACATAGCAACAAGTCCCATGCCGATTAGCATATACACAAAATTAATAGCCAATTTAGTTTGCTGATCTCTTTCCAAGTCGTTTATTGTTTGGACATGGCCCGGATGAATACTAGCACCCGGAACAAAATCACCAAAACCGATTTTGCACAGACTTGTCATGCAGAAATAAAAGGAATCCAAGTAGAACCAATGTTCCCAATTGGCAAACATGACTGTTCCCGTTAAAATATAGAACATAATCACCCACAAACAAGCCGTAGATGGTACAATTATTTTTTTTCGTACCCCCGATTCCAGTTCGTCGTTATCTTGCGTGCACTCGTGCAAACCACGATAGAGAAACTTAAATGATTTTGCCAGCACTTTGCCCATGTTAAGGAAATACAAAATATACAGTGGTATGCCAAACGTTGCATATATAACTGTAAAACCCTTTCCCCAGGGTGTCCGTGGGACCATATTCCCATATCCGATCATAGTGAATACCGACAGACAAAACATCAATGCTGCGGGAAAGGACCAAATCTGCTGCGGAGTTCTCCCATCGTAGCCCTTCTTTATCATTTGAGTGATATTATACTGATATCTCTTTAGAATCTTGTCTATATCGGTCTCCCAAAGAGTTCGATTGAATAAATTCAAAGATTCCGTTTTCACCCAAAGTTCTTCCGAGTAGTTGTTTCTGAGATTTTTAACAATAACACTAGATTCGTCAACGTATTGCGTTTCGATGGCAGTGAAACTGAAGGCCCCACATATCGCGTACACCACAATTAAAGCGCCGACTCCAACTTGTGTGCACATAAAAGCAACAAACTTGCGGCAACATCGTCTAACTCGTTTGCGCGGATTTGTCGTTTCCAACGATGAAGATGAATTTTGACTTCTAAACGAGTGTTTTTTTCGTAACATTTTAAATTAATTTCAAAATTGTCTTTGATCTTTTTTTAAATGGAAACAATTTGTTATCGAACAAGAAAATCATCACATTGCGAAGACGTCACGACGTTGTTTGGGAATAACGATATTTATTTTCAGCTATATCCGTATTTGTCTTTAATTGAAAGAACAAAAAATATACTATTCTAAAAATACATTTTTGTTTTAAAAAAGCACCGAAGAACACAAATAAGACGGAAACGAAAACAGCGATCGGCCGCACAATACGGAATATCTCTTGCAACTAATAGTTTTGGAAATGTAAGACAATTTTATCCCTCAAAAACTTTTGACCAAAGAGAACTGTAAGTGATCAAATATTTTCGAAATTCGCTCTTTGGAGAAGACCATGTTTACATAGATTTTCTTTGTTTATTTGGACATTTGGGGAGATTTCATGGGAATGGCAAGGCAAGGCCCAAAACAAAACACGCTGAAATTTTAATTTTCAAACATCAAGTACATTATGTATGTATATTTGTTGTTATATTTATTGTTGCTTTTGATTGATTTTCATTAATTTATAGAAAATATTCATCTCAAAGAGAAGGTGGCAAAAATGTTCTAATACGATTATGTTGCATTTTACCAGACTGAAATGCAAAGATTCAGGAATTTAGGCATGTGGATATGAAATTAAATTTATTTTAAAAATAATTTACTCAGCGATAGCATTAGTGAATATTATTATCATTCAGCTGAACAGATTTCGCTGCAAAGCATTTATATGGCACGATTTTTTGTATTGACTTCTTCTATTTATGTTTATGCTGATGAAGGTATTCAAAACTACGGATGGCAAACAAACGAGGATCCATTTATGCGTAGGATATATTAAAGCGTTTAAGTATACATATATCAGCTGTCCATCTTCTACGACAAAACGTCACTGTTGGTAGCAGTAATTTCGAGGTAGTCAAGAAGTTCACCTACCTCGGAACAAACATCAATCTCACGAACGACACCTTAGTGGAAATTCGACGAAGAATTACCCTAGTGAACCGCTGCTACTCCGGTTTGGCCAAACAAATGGGTTCAAAACTCCTTTCTCGAAAGACTAAGTGCACTCTATAAAAAACCCTAATTTTACCAGTCCTACTCTACAGGGCCGAATGCTGGACGATGAGTAAAAAAGGGGAATTGATATTGGGCACTTTCGAGCACAAACGTGAATTTTACGAGCTGTACCAAGATGTGGATGTAGCCCAAAGAGCCAAAACACGTCGACTACACTGGCTCGGTCACATCGAGCGAATGGACAACAACGCTCCAGCCAAGAAAATCTTCGAATCCCAGCCCCCAGGTTCGAGACTACGAGGAAGACCGAACTTCCGCTACAGGGATCAGGCGGTTACAGACGCAAGACCGCTTGGTATCAACGGCTGGAGGGAGCTCGCGAGGGATCGTAACAGATGGAAAACCGCAATATCACAGGCAGAGACCCTCCATGGATCGGGAGCCAGATAAGTAAGTAAGTTAAGTACATACATATCAATGAGGAAAATATTTAAAGTTCAAAATTGGTCGTTTGAAAATACGTATAAATATATATTAGATTTGAATGTGAATTATTTTCTGTGAGAAATGACACATTGCTGGATCTTAGCAAACGATTTTAAAACTACCATAGAACATATATTGTTAAGCTACTGAAATAAGATTCGAAAAAGATCGATTTACATCTAAAAACCTAAAAAATTGTTAATGCTAGCTTCGAATGGAAGATGAATGGTGGATTAAAGCACCAGGGTCGTCTCATATGAATGGATGTGTTTAACGTTTGATAAAACCGTAAAAATCACACTGAATGCTGTTAGTAATGTGACTGTCTATAAACAAAATGATGAATTGTCCCGAAACTACTTAATGGCAGTCGAAGATATCATCAACTCGAGACAATTAACATATTTTCTTTTAGTTGGCGAGGATTTTGAAGCTTTGACATCGAAGATCGAACCATTTCCTTCGCCATTCGGACCAAGGTTCTTCACCGATGCACATTGAAGACATTAAAGATGAAATTAAATTGTACAAGACCAATACAATGATATGATGTCTTAAGTCTAGGCAAGGCACTACTGGAGAAGATGGATCAGGGAGTATCTTCCAACTTTGACGGGACGAGGAAAATGGAATCGAGTCACTCAACCCCTAAGAGAAGGAGATATATGATAGTTTTGGTGATAGATACCCCTGTAACTCCTGGCCAAAGGGACGAATTCTCAAAATGAACATGTCAAAGGATGCTCAAGTTAGAAGTGCCACTCTTAAGACGATCGACGATATTTATGAAAGACCTGCTGTAAAGCTAGTCAGGTTGAATTTGATTGATTAAAGGCACACTTGGATAAAATTGCAATCCAATGTTCCGGGTAGGAGAATGCCAAAGATAGTCAACACCCTTAGCCAATTTGCATACATACATTAAGTTCGCCATATCGGTCTGGCTGCTGCTAACCCAACGAACCTATTTTGTATGAATCTTGAACAAAAGAAAACGAAAAGCTGCATCGTTAAAATTATTTGCACTTAAATTTGAAAAAGAAAAGGAGAACTAACGTAACGGCAGCTGTAGTCTTAAGAATTAAAAAAAAATTATGTAGTTAGAAATTGTTTTTGCATTTTATATTTATTGCACAAAATTAAACTTAAAAGTCACGAAAAGTTGTGACTTATTCTAAGAAAATCAAAATAAGTTTCAAGCGGTCTTGATAGCTAATTTTTGTTCATGATCTGTTTCTTTTTTAAGCTGAAGACAAAGCACTAAACTGTGAGTGGTGAGTGAGCTCGGAAGAAAATGGCCAAACAGATGGAATAAAAGCTTTGGGCGGCCAACTTCGTCCCATTTCTAGTCATTGCTTAGTACTTCTATTTCATAAAACAATTGGAGAGCTTTGATCCTACTCTGCTTGGAACGTACACGAGTTCCCAAGGCCAGACAAAAAAACAAACCGGCTATTAGAGGTACTGCCCATTGTCGAAAAAGTATTTGCTTGCAAAATTTTAACAAAATCGGTTGCGCCGTGTGATCTCTATTGTCTTCGGCATTATAACCAAATGAAAGTGACAAACTCCGCGTTAGAGTCAAAACAGTTCACTATCTTTTAGGCCAGGCGCGCACATTCAATTTTTAGTTTCGCAACTGTTTAGTTGCTAAAATGAAACATATGGGCTTATATGGGACACCGCGCACTTAGAGTAACTAAAAAGTTTGTGTTTTGACACAAACTAAACGATTGCCTTAAATTAATTCGCACCAGTTGAGCTGTTTTTTATAAACGCAAGAGGGAAAAACAGTGTGAACGTGAGTAAAGAGTTGCAGTGTGCGGTACTCTGGTGATTAAACTATTTGATTTCGATCACAGTTGCCAGTGCGCGGCTAGCCTTAAGGTTAAACCTTTGCTCACTAGCACCTTTCACTAGCAACAGCAGATTTATCAACAAGGATAAAACAATAAATTCATAAGATTGCCCAATAAACGCAGAACCGACATGTTGAGAGCAATCTGAAGCCAAATATCACCAAACAAAGTTCTGGAATCTTTCAGAAATATGTTCAAAAGAGACTACTGAAGCGGTATATACCTACTTTGTTGGTTTTATTTACACTGTCCTCGCAATTAAAACACAACTTCATATAGAAGATATTCACATCTGAGAAAAGGTCCTCCCATATTGGTATTTTGGGATTCTAAGGTTAAGGGTAACCATAACCAGACCCACACGTGAGCAGCACACAACACAGCATGGACAAACAAATTCCTGGAAAAATAATCAAAGCATCAAACTCCCACTACATTTGTTATTTTATAACTCTAACCCCAACAGACTTCGATACAAACCAATCCCGATAACATTTTGATTCACAGAATTATTAGATTTCTTGTGGGATGCACAAGTTCAACGAAAGATTTTATAGATTTTCCAAAAAAAACAGAGGATTTTAGTTCGATGGCAAGAAATTAACATGAAATTCAGCTAATGCTACTTTTGAAAAAACAATATTTTAACATACATTACGACTCGAATTATTGTTATTATTACTAAAACTATTGAAATTATTTTTCATTGTAAATAAATAAATAATTCTTTTGGTTTTTTGCGGCAGTGTTATTGACATTGAAAAAATAAACAAGAAATATTTCTTCGATTTGTTCACTCTTTCTCACTAGAATAATCTAAATGTCATTTATCTTTTTCTCACTTTTGCATACGAAAAGTGTAGCATCAGCAGCAGCAGCACTGAAGTAAAGCTGAAGCGCTCGCTTCCAGTGTATTTTTTTTTGTTTTTAGCTTAGAATATATGCAGTTTACTCACTCTACTTACCGAATTGTTAGCCAGAATAAAACAATAAATTTCTATACACAAATGATATAAATTATTATATTTTTTAATTAGGTCTTATTTAATTTGGGTTCTTTTCACTTGTTGTTAGTTTTTTTTGGAGAAAATTTGAGAAGAAAAACAAGAAATGTAGTTTTTGCGCTTTCGCTTCGCACTTTTGCAACAATTTTCCAATTCCAATGTCAAAGGCCCAAACAAAATTTTAAATGGCGGCATTTTGGCAAGTAATTTTGTATCCACTCTCCAATCAGAAAAAATCTCTACATCAATAATGCAACACAAACAGGGATGTGATTGAGTATAATTGATTTTCGTTGTGAATTTACATGTTCTGCAAATTTCAAGAAAAGTTGACGGATGTCTTTATGACAAAAGAAGAATGTTACCCTTAACACACACCACGAACTACTTCATCGAAGCATATTGTCGATAAGGTTTTTGGGTCGTGTGAAATGAATATGTGTCGACATAGCAGTGCGAATTCTAGGAATCGAAGTAGTATGCCGACACAAGGACCGAACTAGTTCGTCGACACAGTTTTGTGTGATGCTATTCGGTTATAGTAGTTAAAATTTAGAAATCGCCTGAAAAAGCAAGTAAAATTCAATCTCCTTAAGCAACAATTCAATAAAGCTCTGATCAACACAAAAAAGTGGTTCTGGAGCATTAAAATTCAAATATTTTTCGGTCATTTTCACTTTCCATTTAAAATTTCACAACTCTACCAGATAGATAGATAGATAGATTTATTACAAACGAAATTGTTAGTTACAAAAATTTTAAATACATTTGGTTGTTATATACATATATGTAAATATATCCAAAGTAGGTAATAAAAGTATATTGGCGGTGGCATTGCCGTCTGCCAGATTGAAATTTGTTTCTAAATAAAGAGTAATTCTAAGATATTAATATTTAAACATATGATAAAAGAATAAATCAAAAAATCAAAAAGTATTATTTATTGATATTTTCTAAAATAAAAATAAAATTCTAGAATTTTAATATAAGGCTTTCAGTTTAGCTAAAACAAAAATAAATTTTCTTAATGGTTAAAACTTTGAGATGGTAGAAAGATTAACAAAGTGAAAAGGCTTTTAGTTTAGCTAAAACAAAAATAAACTCAAAAGTAATATAAAAGTTACACTTTCAGTATAGAAACTTTTAACAACGATAAAAAAGAAATATTTATGTACAAGAATATTAATCAATAAATAAAAGCATGATATATTTTAAAGCTATATAATTATTAACGGTATTCGGAGATGATCAATTCCCGGTACGCTATTGCTCTTTCAAGGTAAAGAAAGAGATTATTCCAATTTTCACCGTTCAAAATTGTTAAAGTTTGCTCCATGGTTAGAGTAGCTTTTGCAAAGTATTGGAGTCTTATTTCTTTATAAATGGGACAGATTGATATGAAATGAAAGCTATCTTCTTTTGATTTCAGATTACAAAGGGTGCAGCAGGTTGTAGGTGAACTTTTGTAGGGTGAACCATTCAAATTTAGTAGTTCACTTCTGGCTTTACAGATTAGCGAAATCGCTCTTGTACTATATTTATCACAAAAATAGTTATTTATGAGATTAAGTCTTAAATCTGGGTAAATAATTCTATTGATTGACAATGACTTTTTTTGTAAGTTTGTATTATGCTGGAAAATATCGACAGCCTGTAATAACCCATACAGTTGTTCTTTTAGCGAAATTAAATTCGTATATTGTACATTTAGCTCAACTCCGCACTTCGTTGCCCAGTGATTCCATTCATCTATCCACTCTACTTTGTTATTAATGATATATCTGGCGATTGTCAATTGGATTCTGTTTGGAGAATATGCAAGTACTTTCAAGATGTAGTCGAAATGGAGCTTGAGGGTATGAATAAACAGAGATGGAAGACCTGTTTCCAGTTGCAAAACATAGTTGGGCGTATTAGAAGGTAAATTGAATAGTCTTTTGAGAAAGTAGCGTAGTAGTTTTTCTACTTGTTCATAAGACCGAAATCCCCATGTTTGACAACTGTAGCACATAACGGAGCGCATCACGGCATCAAAGACTTTGTACTTAGCTGAGGTGGGAACATCCTTGTTGTTCATAACTTCTTTCCATGACGCATTAAGCATGATTTTAGCTGCACTTAGCTTTTTTTCGAGATGTGGGGAGATCTTCATGTTGGGTTTTAAAATTATTCCTAGGTATTTGTATTCTGTCACTATTTCAATGACCTCACCATCATAATACCATTTTTCGTTTGTTTTAAGTTTTAATTGTTTGTTTCTTACTATCATCACTTTCGATTTTTCAAGATTGACTGTAAGGTTCCAGACTTTACAAAAATCTACCAGCTTATTTATCATAAGCTGTAAGCTTTGGGGTGATTCTGCCAGAAGCACTATGTCATCGGCATACATAAGAACCTTCACATTTAAACCTGCAAACCTTATTCCAGCTGGTAAATATATTGTAATATCATCAAGAAAAATTGAGAAAAGAACCGCACTTAAAATACAACCTTGTTTGACTCCAGATGTTGTCTCAAACCATTCTGACATGTTTTTTCCATCCCAAACTGAAGAGCGAGTTTTTTTGTACATATTTCTCAGGACCATAAGTAATTTCGTCGACATTCCTTTCTGTGATAGTTTATAAAACAAAGCTTGACGATCTATCGAGTCGAAAGCAGCCTTAAAGTCCACGAAAAATATGTACAAACTTCTTTTTTCCCTAAGGAAATACTGTGAAATTGAGGTTAAAGTAAAAATGTTATCAACGGTGGAGTATCCTTTGCGAAAACCTGATTGAAATTCACTCAGCACTTCGTTATTCGATAGCCACACGTTAATGCGGCTTAGGAGGATTGATGCAAATAGTTTCGCAATGGAATTCATAAAAGATATCCCTCTATAGTTACTTGCAAGATTTACATCGCCCTTTTTGTGAATCGGATAGACCAAAGAGTCTTGAAAAGCCTGAGGAACTTCTCCACTATCGAAAATTTTATTGAAAAGGTGACAAATTTTATTTAATAAGTCCAAAGGTGCATTTTTATAAAACTCATTGCTAATTCTATCTGGGCCTGGTGCTTTGTTATTTGCAGTATTATGGAGTGCGGTTTTTATATCTGTTATCGTTATTTGACAATCAAGTGTGAGGTCCATTATTAATGGTTCTGCATAAGAGAAAACATTTGATATTGGGTCCGGGTTAAGTAAGCTTTTGAAATATTGAGCAAGACTAGTTGCCTTTAAATTTGATCCGCAAATAAGTTTAGATCCTTTCAATATTTTAATATTGTTCCAGAAACTTTTGCTGTCTTTAATATTTGAAAGTTCAAGTGCTACTGTTCCAAAATATTCTCGCCGTTTGACTCTACACAAATCTTTGTAAGTTTTGTTTGCTGCCAGGTATTGTTTGGTAATGTCTTCAATTGAATTTTGTTGACTTCTGACCTTCCTCAGAAGAGTGAAGGATCTTTTTCTCGCATTCAAACAATCTTTATCAAACCATTTCTGTTTGAAGTTAACTGATTTCAAATTTTTTCTTGAAATGGTAGCAGCTTTTATACATTTATCAAGATATTCTAGTTCTGTACTTGTATCAGAAACTAAAAAGATGTCATTGTTTAAATTTTGAAGTTCTATCGAGATTTTTGTTTGGTAGTTCTCTTTTTGACTATCTTTCCAAGTAATTTTAGGTGGAAGATTGATTTCAAAATAATTCAAATCAGTTTTGTTACCTAACAAAAACTCTAAAACAAGAGGCATATGATCGGAAAAAGTCTGATTGTCAACTTTAAAAGTCAGAATATTATTCCTCCAATCTGCAGATGCAGCACAAAAGTCGATCACCGATTTTCCCGCTCCACCTATAAAAGTAAACTCTCCTTTGCTGTCGTGTTTGCTTGAACCATTAAGTATGAAAAGATCATGATTTTGACATAAATCTAAGAACAGTCGACCATTTTTATTGGTTTTTGCATCTTTGGAAGATCGTGTGTCAAGGATTTCAGAAGATATTGCATTAGGATATAAATTTGAAAATGTAATTTGGCTTGTACCTATTCGAGCGTTAACATCTCCTATAAGCAATACATTTTCGACAAGAGAAATATTTAAAATATCTTGCAATGCATCAAAATCATTTTCCCAATTATTACAATTTAAGTAGGTTGGTAATACATAATAAACTAAATTTGTGTCTGAGATTTTTATACAAGGTGTATTGTTGAAATCTATAAAAACAGCGTTGATTCTTTCGCTTCTAAAGCCGTACAAAAGTCCGCCGCTGGCTCTACCAAACTTAGTTGAGTGTACTGCTGATACCCATCGCAACTCAAAACCAGAGAAATATTTAGAGTACTGTTCAAATTTTTCAGTTGTAACAAACGTTTCAAAGAGAAAGAAAATGTCATGCTTTTTTACAAAATTAAAAAAATCTATAAATAATAATTTGTTACTCAGACCTGCAATATTATAAGCTAATAATTTTATATTTCTAAATTCATTTTTATCACTACTATTTTTTACATTACTACTTTTTTTGGTATTACTTGCTTTTTGACAGACGGCAACACTTTTTCATTGTGTTTTTTCATGGTGGGTGCCAGGTGGCAGCGTTGATGACATCCCCGGTCTGGCAGCTGCTGTTGACAAGAAGTTTGTTGATTGTGTTTCTTCTCGTGTGTTAACTCGGGTATCCAAGCGATTTGACTCATTTTTATTTTTAAACCCGTCAAGTTGAAGTTCACCAAACATCTCATGTAATATCTCCATCCCATCTCGATTATCACAATAAAGTTTTCCATCCTGAGTTGTGTTTATAGTTTTATTGTTTACTTGAAGTTTGAGACCACGGACAAGAGGATTCACCGAAGGGTGTTTTTTCTTGATTGCATGTCTTATTTGCAGCAAGATTTGTCGTTTTTGCTGCTCATTCCGCGTAAAGTCAGGATTCACATAGATACCGCTTCCTTTCAATTTTCCAGAATTTTTGAAGATTTGTGAGGTTAGCTTGTTGTTGTTAGTTCTCACAAGTAGCCGCCTTTGATTTCCTCTTGAAGGAAGCTCGGTGACGTCTTCGAATTTTATATCTTGACGATCTAGAATTTGATTGGAACAGCGATTTATTGTTTCGGATGTGTTCTCGTCCAAATTATTGGGAACAGTGAAAATGATGTGATTGGATTTATATTGTTTTTCCATGAAATCGATCTTCTTTTCTAAGATGATGTTTTTTTCTCGGGCAGCCATCACTTCTTTGGAGAGAAAGTCGTTTTGTGTTTTTAGACTCTGTATTTGCAGGAACATGCAATCAAAATCTTTCTTTCTTGGAAGGTCAGATAATTTTTTGTCGAGTAGGGAAATGAACATAGCCTCAAGTGCAGGAACAGTCATTTTGGCTACCGACATAGTTTCGATGTTGCTTTTTTTAAATGTGTTTATTAGTTCAGGAGAGGTTTCTAATATGTTTCGCTTGAAAGAGGCCGACATCAGCACTCAGAGTTTTTTTGAGATACACAATTTTGTTCACTTTTTAATAGAAAGATTTTATTTTTATTGAATTTATGAATTTGTATTATTATGTACTTTGATTTATTCAAAAAAATTGTCGCGGGGAAAAATTACTTTGCAACCTTTGACAAGTCAAACGTCAATCACCACAACTCTACCATTTAACAGCTGATTTTGGTATGTACTTCTACGTCGGCGTATTGCCGTGTAAATGCCCATACAAAAGCGAAGTACTTTGCCGATTAGGTTGATCGATGTGGCGTGTGTTAGGGGTATGTGTGAAGAAGGTCCGGTTATAGAGCTCTACATGATCATTATGATCTTGAATATGCTATTTTGTATAAGACTGGTCTTTACATGAAAGAAAAACAATAAGGGTATTCATGTAACGAGATAATTTTCCGCTTTGTAGAAAGATATAACTTTACGCAGCATGTTTTCATGAACACCCCCTAAGAAATACTTGCGTAAATGTGGGAAATATTTTGTGAAATGTCAAATTAAAAGTCAGAATCTATACTTCTTTAGTTTACGAGGTTTATTTCTGCACTTTCCGCAGCACATTTGTGAGATAATTTTATGCGATTTGCAGAAACTTTTTCCCATACAAATTTTGACAGCTCGTTTCTGCGGAGATAAAATTATCTGGTTTACGAGGTTTACGAGGGTTTTCCGCGCTTACATGAATACCCCTAATATTTGGACTTCTTTTCTGTTGCAAAGGTGGATTTATATGCCGCGATTTAAATGTTAATTTAATTAAAATGAATAGAATCCATCTTTTGGCACTCTGTAGTCCACTTAGATCCACAAAGATGCTGTTGGAGCGAACGTCAAATTGGAAGTGAAACATACTCGAAATAGGTGAGATTGGCAAAACTTCATAGTTATATCGTCTTTTCACTTATCTGTTTTTGGATATTTTCGAGTTGGTTTCATTTTCTATTCGTCATTCATTCAGTGATCTTTGCTTAACTAAGCAGATTAAAGAGACTAAGGGGGTATCTTCTCTTCACTTGAACGAAACCGAAAAAAAAGCACCAAAGAAACGAAGGTAAAAAATCGCTTTCGTCAGAAATAAATTTCAGTGAGTTTTTGAAAATAAAAAAGAAAGAAGAAATGGGGACTAAGGCCGGTATTCACCGAGTGCTCATAACTTAAGAAGCTCATAAACGTATTCACCAAGCAATATTAGTGAAGATCTACGAGCGCTCTTAAAAGTTAGGAGTGGTCCCGACCACTCTCTTCGAAAATTTGTTCGCTTGTGCGTGTGCCACGCACGCATTTGACTCGAATCCATGTGAGCAATGCCAAGTAGAAGAGTATCCATTTGCTGTCAAGACCAACATTACACAACATTTCACAGTTTGGGTATGCCTGAACAAGAGAGACTGGCTCTCATTTTCGAACTTCGAAAAACACTTGCGAGTGGTTGGTGAATACCGCACAGAAATTTCAAGTTAAGAGCCTCGTAAAGTTAAGAGCCGTTTAGGAGCGCTCGGTGAATACGAACCTAAGGCTCTAGAATTTTAACATACTCAGCCAATTCATCAATCCCACATCATCCTCTCAAATTGCAACCATATCGTTCAAAATAATTTTAATTTGCTTTTATCGAATTGCTCTGCACTCGGTAATTTATTTTTCTATTTAACTAATAATAGCCGCATGTTATTATCGTTAAGGATCCATATAATAGATCAGTGTAACATCAATGTCATATACCTATCCTTTTTCTCGGTGTGTTTGTTTATTTTAAGCAATTTGATGTCTTTTATTATAAGGCTAGTCGCGCACTAGCAACTGTGATCGATCGAAATCAAATAGTTTAATCACCAGTTGAAAGAGAACCGCGCACTGGCAACTCTTTACTCACGCTCACACTCTTTTCTCTCTTGCGCTTATAGAAAACAGCTCAACTGTTGCGAAGGCAATCGTTTAGTTTGTGTCAAAACACAAACTTTTTAGTTGCTCGAATCGAGTTGCTCTAAGTGCGCGGTGTCCCATATAAGCCCATATGTTTCATTTTAGCAACCAAACAGTTGCGAAACTAAAAATTGAATGTGCGCGCCTGGCCTAAGGCCTGGTTTATCTAATGTATCTAATGGATCTGGATAACAATTACAAAACAATTTAGGATTCTGCTCTCTATCTGAATCATTTTATTTCAATGATCCAAAAATTAGCCATAGCGTGCACAGTGCTTCCAACTTTTTGCAAAAAAGTTCCTAAGTCCTGATGTCGTTTTTTTTCTACAATTCTATATAGACTTGCAAAGAAAACACAGCTAGAATTGTAGAAAAAACGACATCGGGATGTAGGAACTTATTTCCAAAAAATTGTAAGCACTGCGCACTGCATGGCATTTGTCAGCTGTATTGACGACTAGCACCAACCAGCTTCCAAAATCGTCACTTTTGACTTCTCTGAACAAATTATCGATAACATATAGATAATACTATTTTGGCATCACCGTTTTTATCAGGACTTAGATTAAATTTCGAAAATTATCTGGACTATGCTAATACTACGTTTTCACCAAGAGTAAATCCGCTAGAGATTTAAAATAAATCTTTAAGTGTTTTCACCAAAGAAACTGAGATTTATTTGACGTTTTCACTCTGTTTCTTGTCATTCAATAATTGTCAATTTGGACAAGAGAAAAAAAATTGCAATTGGATAGTCAACAGGAAAAAAACAGATATTTCTATTTTGTGTTGATTGTCAATGAAGAAAGTGGGTTTACATAGGTGCGTTCTTCAAAATAAGGTTTGTTTGTTTTGCAAATCTTCTGATTGCAAGAAGAATTCAAGGAGATTTATTTTAAATCTTCATTTGAGGTGATTTATATTTGTATGGTAAATCCATTGTATATATAAACTATAGTACTCTCATGAAGAGGAACGAACGATGCGGCACCATACGAGCGTATTCCATAACTTTTTACGTAGAGTTGTGGAGAGTAAGGACAGACGATAATCAGGAAGGGGTGATAATATTTTCGGTAAAAGCAAACCGAAGGTGCAGAACAAGGCGACGACAAGAAAGCTATTTTCTGTTTTCTTTTTATCAATTTTCTATACAAATAAGTATGAGGTGACATTTTTTGCTTCACGCATAGAGAAAAAACGGTATATTGCTAGGTTTGATTTTTTGCGTTGTATTTATATTGGAGCAAATGTAGGATTTTTATTCAAATACACGAATTCTTAAACGGTTACCACTCAGAACAATTATTTTGTGTAGATAGATAATTATTTTTGTAGGCAGATTTTTCAAATGTAGAATTTTGAGAATTGGAGTTTTGAGTATTATTCTGAAATACAGAACAATTAGGTATATTGAAAGCTAAAATTTTGAAGAGTAGAATTTTGGAATGCAGAATTTTGGGAAATTAAATTTTGAAATGCATAAAAATTAATAAATAAAATTTTGAAAGCAGAAGTTTGAAAAAGGAATTTTGAAATGCAGAAAGTTAGGTAAGTAAAATTTTGAAAAGGCAAATTTTGAAATGCAGAATTTTAGGAAATAATATTTTAAAATTTTGTGCTTTTTTACTTAGTAATTAAAATTTTGAAATGCAGAATTTTGAGAAGTAGAATTTCGAAATGCGGAATTTGGAGAAGTATACTTTCAAAATGTAGAATTTTGAGAACTTTAATTTTGACTAAAATTTTATCAATTAGAAAAAAATCATGTGGTACATCACTCTAAACATCACGAGTATGCAATTTTTAACTCGCTAAGATGCCTAGTTTAGCCAGAAATCACGTTAGAAGATGTCAACTTTGGCGGTCTACGAAGCTCCGTTTAGCCGCAAATCGCATTTAAAGATAAACATTTGTTTTTCGAAAAAAAAAATATTTTCACATTTTTTACTTCTAATGGAAGAAAAATATATGTATGTATTAAATGTATTTTTTTTGTTGGTTAATTTGTAATAGGTAAACTTCAACTACTTAATCAGAAAAAAACTATTTCTGTTAAAATAATTAACATGGCGATTTTTAAATGTGGCAACCATATCTTATTTTTTCATATTTCAGCCGTTTTTTAGAGGCAAATGGATATGTATAGGTGTTTGAGCAGCATTATACATTAATTGCCAATAAATTTTCGCGTTTTTTCTCATAATCATTGTCTGTGCGATTGGCAGTGGTTATTTATTTTAAGGTAATGGTTGAAAAAAATTTTTCAAAAAATGGGTATTTTTTGTACCCTTCATGGAACCATTTTTTTTTTGTTTTTCATTGTATCAAAAACGGTACAACCGATTTCGATAATTTTTTTTTTGCTAAAGCTCCCCAAAAACTTAAATAGAATTGTGTATTAAAATTTTCAAAACAAAAAATTTTGGATTTTTAAAATAAACTTTTCCCAACTCAATATTTCGAAAACCCCATGCTAGATTTTTTTTAAACTTGATAAGTAAAAGTTTATCAATATAATCTACAAGATGTGAGAAGAAAAAAATTTATTTTACCTAAAAATAAAGGTACCCACCATAAAAATGTAAAAAAAAAAAATTAAAAAATGGTTTTCAAAAATCGTATTTTTTTCGAAAACGGCGCCTGGAATTTTGATACATATTTTTTCTTTGTATGATCTTTAATTTAAATTTTGAAATTAAGATATTACAGCTTGTACCTACCATAGAACCATTTTTTCAAATTTTGACATTTGACAATTTTCTCATTATCGAAATTTTGTATAGAGATGCTTCCAAAAACTTTAAAAACATTGCGTCTCAAAGCTTTGAAAAAAATATTTTTTTAATTTTTGGAAAAAAAGTATTTTTTTTCTCGGAAAATTCGATATCTCAAAAACGGCTCAATATTTTTATGTGGAAAAAATTTAAGTCGAGATTTTGATCAAAGTTGACTTTACGATGATAGAGAAAACGAAAAAATATTTTTTTTATCTAAAAAAATTGTTTTTGAAACATCAAAGTCTTGAAATAGTTTGAGCGATTAATTTTTGAAAATATTTCCTAGACTCTTTATTTTTAAATACTTAAAATTAATATCCCAAATTTTTTTCTAGAACAATTTTACAGAAATTTCTTATATTCAAAATTAGTTCAATAATAAAAGGTTTTTAAAACTTCGTTTGCATAAATTCGTACTTTTTATATTTATATTAACAAAATACAAAAAAAAAACAAAATTTTTATTTTAATGAATTAATAATTTCCAAATTTGATAAAAATTCGTAGACAAACATTAAAAGAAATATTTGTTTATTCAAAATTCGCAGGGCAAATATCTTATATTTTTACAAAATATATAGATATGGATATATGGATAAAAACTATTTTTTTGTAAAAAAATGTTTATTTTTATTTTAAAAATTTTTCATGTGGGGTCCATCAATAATTTTTTTAAATTGACACCAAATTTCTTTTTTTTTAATTTTTCTGAAATTGCTTATAAGCAATATGTAAATGCATACAAAATATTTTTTCCAAAAAGGTATCTGATTTTTTAAAAATATTATGTCAATAATAATTTTACTTTATTTTTTTTTAATTAATTTGAGTTTTCTAAAATTATTTTTTTATGTGAATATTTATACATTTCTAAAATTGTGTATATACACATAAAAAGTATCAAAAATTTTCTATATTTCTTGCAAACAAAGTTTATATGAATAAATTTTAAAAACTGTTGTATACCTACATATAGGGTAGCCAGATATGTTTAGATGAAACTAGTACTGGAGTTTCAAAACCCGGACTTTCCCGGACAAATGAGGATTGAAAAAAGAGTACAAAACAAGGACAGAATAAACACATTTATATTGTAAGAGGAAACAAAAAATTGTATTAACATTTAAATAAAAATAAATATTTAGTTTAAAAATCACATTTTTAAGTTACAAAACATCTTTGAGGTATAAAAAAAGGAACTTCATTTGTTTTTTTTTTTAATAAATAGCCTTTACAGTGCTTGTTGTACTTTTCATTACATCTAATACTGTTAAGTATATCACTAATGCTTTTTTGTTAAATTAATTCCTTTGTTAAAATAATTCCTTTGACGGAATCAGGTAACAGTTTGTTTCTATCTTTTGTCCACGTGAATTTAATAACGTTTTCTTTACAGCCGGAATCATCAAGCTTCTTCAAAATAGATTTAATTTTAAGTGGAACAAAATCGTTATCGATTCGATCGTAAATATTATTGACAATATTTTGTAAAATGTCAACGGTTTCAATAATAGAAATGTCTTGTTTTTCAAGTTTTTGAATATTGACGTTGAATGTTGACATGAGAGAATGAACCAAAAATAAATACGCCTCGCTTAAGTCGTCTTTAAAAAATGTTTGCAATATTTTAGGCGGATTCTCGTACATAAGTAAAAGACGTTCAACAGCAAGATAGAGAGAAAGCCATCTGGTTTTCGAATGGTATAAGAAAGGCTTATATTCATTTTCAAGAAATTCAGAAAAATCTCGAAGTTTTTCCGTTCTGACTGTGTAGATAGAGAAATAGTTGTATATTTTTACAATTATGATACTCGTATCGGCGTCAACTGGTAAAGTATCACATCCATGGTAGATCGCATTGACTAATGTGGTGGACATCCTATACCTATCATGTTTTGGTTGACTAAAGATTTTAACTTCGAATAGACATTGTTCGAACCTTTCCTTTGTCTTCCACCAAAATTGGTATTGAAATAATTGTCAGCGCAAAATCCACTTACTTTTGATAATAAGTTATTTTCTGTAAGAGCTGGGCAGTTGTTCTATAATTTCTTTTCTCATATATTGGATCTGTTCGTTCACTTAATTTTAATGGGCCTCGGTTCATTTTTGAATAACCATTTAATTATACATAAGTAGCATAAAAGTAAATAGATACACAATGGGTAAAAGGAGTACAATCCCGGACAATTATCAAAAACTATCCCGGACCTCCCCCACACAGTGAAAAAAGAGTACATGTCCGGGAAAATACGGACGGATGGCAACCCTACCTACATATATCAAATTTCTTTTTTTTATTTTTAATTATAGAAATACCTATTAACGAATACAAATATTTTTTTTGTAATCAAAATTATTTTCTACCATACCATATTTTATACAGTTATGTACATTATGTAAAAGCTATTTTCTTTAATAAAATTATAGGTATACGTACCTAATAGATTTGCTTAAAGAAATAGTTTTATACCTATATATGTACATAATTATATTAATTGCAAAAAAAAAAACAATTTCCACTACCTAACCACCCACTGCATCTAATGTAGGCATTTAACCTAGTTCAATGCAATTATTATTTTTGTTCTTCAAAATTACACCAATTATTATACTTTTGAATAACAACAATAATAATAATTGCAATCAACATAGGTAAGTTACCTAATAAATTAAGATAAAGTTTCTATGAAGATATACTAAAATCCAAAAAAGCCTAATCCTACGAATATCAAGAATCAATTTTCAAAATTATTCCTACTTAAATCTATTCAAATAGGTATGTGTGTCCATACAAATAAAAAGCAACGTTGTATTTTGGTTAGATATGCCGAAATTGAACAACGTTGCTTTGTTGCGTATGAAATAGACAAAACAAAACAAATATTCTTGACAAAAAAATATAACAACAAAACACACAGAAGATCCCTCAAAAGAAAAATGCTACAAAACAAATTTCATTTTCTCATTCTCGTCTTTCTCATTGCCACGTGGCTAAAAAAATTTCCTCAATTACCACCCCACGCTAAATCAAAAGTCTCCACGAAATTTTTTCCTCCGACAGCGCCCTCGGTAGAGTGTATTCCATAACATTTTTTTCTGTTCCATGAGAGTACTATAGTTTTTATATACAAGGGTAAATCTACGAGATGTAAAGAAGATTTATGGTAAATCCACTTAAATCCCGACTTTACCTTTGGTGAAAACGTAGTATAAGTCCGTATAGACTGAAGTAGTTGTTGTATTGACATATAAAGCGCTTAGTCCACATGTCGTTTTCTTCTACAATTCCTTATGGACTTGCAAAAAACACGCCTAATAAAACATGCTACTGTCACTGCCGGAGTATTCCGTTTCTTTTTTTTTGAATTGTCTCCAGTATTAAATTGTGCTTATACATCTAACTCCTAAGCCATACTAGCAAATGTCAGTATTGCAAAATATTGCAATACACACATTTTCATACTTGTACATCATGTAAACTTGGTCGGCAAACTGACAAGGAAGTCAGTTAGACAAGCAAGTTGAGAAGCAAATAGACTGATACCTGCGCTTCTAAAACTAATCATTGACCTATTTCGTGTGACGTTGAAGTTCATTTATAAAAATGTTAATTTTTCTAAGACTTGAGCTTTCGGCAAAATCGTCATCGAACGTCACAGCAAATACATAAATACGAATTTAAAAGACAGTATAATTACCCAACTTGTTATTCAGTATTCGGCTGTGCGACCTCGAGGTGACCTATCCGGACTCGGGGTTTAACAGAACCAATTTCGTTCGACAGAGATTAATTATATTTTTAACTTTGACCGTTCCTAAACAGAAAGTAACTCAAATTTTTAACGATGACATATTAACACAATTTTTTGGCACGTCAACTATAGCTGCGTTTTATTAGGTGCGGATCTATGTGGATCCGGATCTGGATTAATTTTTAACATGTATTACAAATACAATTTGGGATCCTGTTCTTTCTGGATCTATTTTAAAGACCCAGAAATTAGTTCTTTTTCTGGCGAGTAGATGGCTTTTTATGGTAAGGAAGTGTAAACTACAGTGTAAAGAAAAAGACAAGAAACATTTGAAAATCAACAATCATAAGCAAGAGGGAGATGAGTATACAATACAACTGTCACTATGATCCGTATCGTTTTATTTTCGAGAGTTAATGGTTTTAGACGTGCTGGCCAATTGTGTAACTTGCCATGGTGATTTGGCATCAGTAATTGAGTATTAAACAACAGATTTGATAGATGTCACCAAAACAACATGGTGGCCACAGGCGGCCATAATCTACCCGCTTTAATTGAAAAACCCTTTACATTAATTAGGCCTATTCGGCGAGATCTTTTATTCTTCTCTTCTGTTATGAATTTCCATACAAAAGTTTGAGCTATCAACAAATCTTTTATGAATTATAATTTTGGTATTCGACATGCTAAAATCTGTTATGAAATCTGCTAAGTCCCCTATTACACGTTGCCTTATGAGACATGTCTCATTTTTGACTTTCCTTTTAAATTCGTATCCCGTGAGGCAAAAGCTATTACACGTTGACTCATGTCTCATGAGACTCATGTCTCAAATTTGACAGTTGTTCGTATTTTTTAATGCACAACACAACATAAAACGAATATTAGAAAAAGAAACGTCAAAATGAGACTACTAAAAATCAGCCCGGTACTCACCGTGAATATTTTTTTGCATCTCATTTCCTCATATCTGCTTTCTTTTTCGCACTTACATACGTGAGCCTCGTCTCGTGAGACATCGAGTAATAGGGGACTAAGAAAACTTTTATGAACTGTCAAACGTTCGAAAACAGAAAAAATCTTTTACAAATCGCATTTTTGGTATTCAACATGCTAAAATCTGTTAAAAATTATAAAAGAATAAAAGACAAACTTCTGTGATTTTTGTCATAAAAGATTTTTAATTAAGTAAACAGGTGCATTAAGTAAAAATGGATATTTATCTTTTATTTCGTCAACGAAATGTTCTTAAAAGGAGACAAATGAAAGAAAATATATTAAAACATATAAGTAGAGTATGGCCATGGTATTCCCTGAAATATACATATGTGGTAAAATTGTGTTCCATGGTATAGATACCAATAGTGTGTAAGAGTTTACTTTTTTGTTCGTCATCCATTTTTATTATGTCAGATGAAATATTTTACATAATCACAGCTGGTTATGATAACAGATTTAGTTCAGTTTCATAACAGATCTCGTTTTCGAAGTAGCATAATAACATATGTGACAGAATAGGCCTAAATGTCGTTTTTATTTGGCAATCCGGAATCCCTCCTAACCGGAATCCCAATTGAACACTTTTTTTTTTTAATCAGACGATTTAGTTTAGTGTGAAACGCCACATTGTATTTTCCTTTTGAAATTAACTGAAGTTTCGTATCTCTGTATTAAACAATTAGAAGTACTTCTTTCTACACGAAATCGGGTGCGAAACTATTTAGAATAAAAGGTGCGTTATATTATCCCCAAATCTATCTTCCCTTGAAAATAAAACGATACGGATCTTAGTGACAGCAGTGTTGTCCAGATCCGGATCCAGATAGATTTGTGAATAATAAAACGCACCTAAAATATTTTAAACTTTAAATGCTTAAACACACAATTATTTACGTGTTCCTCTGAATATTTTAATGTTATACATTTCAAAATCAAAAATAATGTTTGTTGACAGAAAATCACTTCGCACAACTAGGATACAAAAAATGACAACTGTCGAGTTTGGCGTTTAAGTTAATGAATGTGTGAGTGCTTCTGGTTAAGATTCTGATGTCAAATCCAGAAGCAAATTTCTCTTCTTTTCAGAATCAGAACTGTCATTTTTTCCCCCAAGTGAACACTTTCAGAAAATTCCAGAAGGCTTCCGGATAGCCGAATAAAAACGACATACATTTGTATTTATCTTTCACTGAAATCATTTTGCTTTTTTAATTACGTCATTACCTTTATTTTTTTTTTAATGAAAGATGGCAGAAGATATATTTATTATATTTATAGTACTTATTGCGCCTGGTTATTACAATTATTTTTGTGTAACTTAAATTAATAAGAATAAAGAAAATTGAAATTCATTAAAATAAGAAGCTCTACACATTACAAGTATTTTAGTTCCTTCTTAAATCATTTTTGGTCTTAGGTGGCATATGTTGAGATTCGATCCCCAGACATCCGGCGTGAAAGTCCAATGCTCTAACTACTAAAGAGGATTCAAATATTAAATTCAAAATATCCAATATAAAATGTCAAAATTTCTTAACCAGAAAGTAATTCATCAATAAAACACTCCTTTTTGGTTGTACAATTATTTTATTCTCTAAATAAAAACATATTTCAGTAAAGTAAATTCCAAGTCTTTCGAGAGTCACAGCGTTTGGCATTCTTTCATCTAATATAACACTTACCTCTCAATCTGAAAAATGTGTATTAAAATGATATTAGCAAAATTTTTAACTATCAATAGCCCATAAAATCGTTTAAAAATGAATTGTGCTTCCAAAATACCGTCTCTTTAATAATAATAATTCAAAAGTTTTGCATTTTTGATCTGGATTTGTCATTTATTTTTTTTTTAAATTGTTTTTACAATTACATTTATCTCAATAGTGATAATCTTGCTGATTGGTCAAATTCAAAAAAGATTTAAAATTATGAATTTGACATAAATCGTTTTTTATTTTTTTTTTGTTTAAAGGGAATTCTTATTTAAAGATTATGCAAACACCTACATTTTGTTACACAAAAGTTTCACAACTATTTCTTTTTCATATATTATGACTATAAAGATTTATCTTTGTTTGTTGTTGTTTAAATATTATAAATTTACAGGGAATTTTAAAAATCCTTATCTAGCTGAAATAAAAAGCAACATAGTTCTGCTCAATCCCCAATTAATTTTGTTTTTCTTCTTAAAATTTAATTTCTTTTCTACATTTTTGTTAATTTCTTTTCTTTCGTGAGTCTTAGAAATAAAATTATGTAGAAAAATATATTTACATTTTGATATTTGAATTTTGTTTTTGTTTAAGTATTGTTCGTTATTAATAAAAGTACCTACAATTAAAAAAGACTTACTAGTTATTCTGGCCAGTTTTTTTATAGTATAATCCATTCTTTTATGTTTTAAAAATTTTATTTTTATTTACAATTTTAAGTGCATTGAGTTTTAAGATTTTTTTTATAATTAAATTTCTTTTTATTAAAGCTAAGAAAATGCAATTTTTTAAGTTTCTATAATTTTTTTTATTTGAATGCCAAACCATATACAACAAAATAACATTCTAGTTTTAACAATTAATTTAAACATAGCCAAATAATTTCAAATTCTCAAAATAAATATCACATTAATAATTTTTTTTTGGATATACATTTAATTATAAAAGTAAAATATAAAAATATTTTAATAACGAACGACTGATAACAAAATTTTCGGATATCACAAAGCCTTTTTAATATATTTTTGCTTCCTTTGCTGTGTTTTAATTCAATTTAATTTAGAAATTAGTATACATTTTATTTGTCATTGTTTTTTTTTGAAAATAGAAAAACAATCAAAAAGAACAATTTAAAAATAAAAAATTAAATTTAAAGCAATTTATTTGACTAAAAGATCTTGGCACTTTTTTTCTATTAGAGCAAATCTTTTTTTTAACTTGATTGATTGAATTTAAATGAAGAATTGTTTGTTTTGTAGAAGATTTAAAGAATTAAAAACAAGAATAACAAAAGAAATTACTTATGTACTTTTTTCTTTGATTTAATTGAAGTTTTGTTGCATAGTTTGTTATACATATGAAGTATGAAGAAAAGACGGATATTTTAAATTTAGCTGTATTAAAAATTCACAGTAAAATCATGTAGGCTTTGTTATATTTATGTAGATATTGTTTTATAAGATCTGATAATATACATATTTTCGTTTTGTTGTAGAAAGTAGGTATTGAAAATATATTTTAGATTTGTGTTAGTATTTTTTGTATATAAATGTAGTAAAAATTTGATATGGATTTTATTTTTTTTTTGTGTTTTGATTAGAGTCAAGACATTTTGTCAAAATGTTTGTTTTAAGATTATATTTTTTGCATGCCATAATAAAAAGCGTCAACATTTGTTTTTTTTTTTAATTTTTATTTTTTAAACAAAATTATATGTATATGTACACTTAAATTGATATTTAAGGATATTCGTTGATTTAAAATGAAGCACGATTATTTAAGAAAACATTTTTTTTGTCAATACGAAGTTGACAGAAATTTAATGTTATCCTTTTTGGATAATAATACGCCACTGATCTCTCCTGCGAGGTTTTTTTATTTTTAGTTTTTAAAGCATTTTGGTAATAGCTTAAGGGACTTAAACTTAATTTCAACATCAGGAATATACATTTTGTGTGGAAGTAAGAGATCATTGAAAATGTTTAAAAAAAAAAACAAAAACATAAAAGTTGTTTACGATATTTTTTTTTAAATAAACATTAAGCTTTATGGAACATCAAACTTTTTAAAGTCTTTAGTTTAAAAATTGCCCACAAATGAAACTAACACATTTTTAATAATTCCTGCCAACTTCATGACCAACCATAATAAATGTATTTAATGCTTTCTTTTATTAAATTTAACTAATAGTTAAAGTGCACTGGATTTTTATTTAGTTAATTAACTGACAACATATATTTAGAATAGAAAAACTTAATATTTATAAATAAAAATGTATTTGTTTGAACAAAACATAGCCTATTATTCTCTAGCTTCTCTTAAGCTTCGAATAAAGTAAATTAGGAAACAACAAAACAAAGATTATACTTAAAAACTAAACTTAAAAAAAATATATAATTTTAAATATTATATTATTTTATATCTTTAAATAACAATTAAAAAAACTGACAGTAATAAAAATTAACATTAAAATAGAAATGCATTTTGAGGTATTTAGATTTTTGTATGTGTTAAAAAATTATGTTTTGTTTTAAAATTGAATAACATAAAAGATATAAATTAGGTTTATTTTTTTGTATATCCTTTAAGTGGCGCAACTTAAATTTATGCATATTGGTATTTTTTAAGCTAGTTAATAGGAAATAATTAAAACAAAACCTAGATGTATGACTAACTTGATCCCTGAATTTCGCGAGAATTTGCAGGAAATGACTATGTATTACGGTCCTTCTATCATTTTTTTTTGAAACCGATTTATTAAAAGAAAAGAACACAAAGTTTAGAATATTGAATTAAGAAAGAAAAAAAAAATATTATGTTTTCTAGATATAATTTAGTATTTTTGCCAATTTTAAAATTTTATTTAAAATATGTAGTTATTAGTTTCCCTTTTAGATTATTAAAATTAATAATGATTTTTATAGTTTTCAAATATAAGCTCATAATTTGTATAGATTTTTTTTAATTATTGCCGAATAAAGGATATTTTGGATTAAAGATGTTTATTGCATTCTAATTAACAATCTAGAATTTATTGATTGACTGCTGTAAAGAGCATTCTACAGTCGCTTTTATTCGGCAGATTTCAAGATTTTTTCTTTTGTTTTTGTTTCTTTAAGAGTTTATAAAATCTAATAAATGCTATAAAATTTATTTATTATTTTATTTTGTATAAAACTAATAGGAAAATGATTGAGTAAAAAAAACAATTTTTTTAATAATTACATTTCAAAGTATTGAAGAAAAAAAAAACAAATTGTTACTACATACATTATGTTTTTAAACATTGTGAAGTTGGATTTTCTTCTTTTTTGTTTTGTTTTAGTTTTATACATTATATTTACATTTACATTGAAGAACTTAATTTGAGTAATCTGTCAGGATGCTTCACCCGCAGGTGTGAGCGCAACGTATCAATTCGACTATATGTGGCCGGACAGTATGGGCACATGGAACGTTGAGCGGTATGTGAATGATAGTGATGCCATCGATTAGTTACTTCTTTGCCACACGATCTGCAGCGCCACATTGTGCCTGGATCTCGAGACGGGGTAAACATATTGTGATAGGACATCTGATGATGCGAATTGTGGCTACTGCTTCCACCTCCGCCACCACCAGAACTTCCAGTTCCAGATGTTGGTCCAATTCCTTGATGGTGATGAAGATGGTGGCCACCACCATTACTACCGCCTCCACCACTGCCAATACTTCCGCCAATGCTGCCACTGCCGGTGCGATAAATTCCAACATCATGCCCTCCTAACGCATGATGGTAATCATTTTTAAAATGCATTGCAAATGGCGGGGGTGGTGGGGATGATGATGATGTTGTCGATAAGGGAGTTGAAAGATGATGACGTCCCCCCGGCCCTGTAACCAACAAAAAAGACACCACAAACGGGGCGAAAATCAGCCCAGAGAAGACAGAAGAATCAAAATAATAAAAAAGCGACAACAACATAAATAAATTATAAAAAAATAATTTTCAATAATATAAGTTATTACTTTTTGTCTTTTCATTCATTTTTAGTCTAAGAAAAAATAAAAAAAAAATTTAATGTCTGTCAGCAAAACCAATATTCTTTTTCATATTTATATATATTTTTTATTTTTAAACAAAAGCAATAGTTTAACTAATAAAATAGGAAAAAACTCTGTCAATTTGCTTGATAAAAAAGCTAAGTTTATTTTCGAAATGTGCAATATTTGAATTTCTATTGTTTATACATGACCTTATAAGAAGCTTTTCATGTTTTTTATGTTTTTTTTTTATTTAAATTTAATTTAATATTTCTGTATGCATTTAAATATTTTAAGATAGAAAAATATGCTACTGGTAAATAAATATTTTAACTAAGGTATTAAGTGGTTTTGACATTCCAAGCGTTTTAATTTTTTTGTTTTTTTTTTTTTGTAAATTTTACTTTGTGAAATAAGCGTAGATATATGTAAGTTGTAAATATATATAAATATAATAATAATTATAATATAATTGCTTTGCAAATATTACTATGGCAAGAAACCTTGAAATATATATTTGTTGAGCGTTCGTACACAAATAATAAAAAAAAAAACATAAATAAATAATTTTTTGATTAATTACTATACGTATTCTTTTTTTCAACTACGCACTTTGGTAATTATCAGAGAGTACATTAAGTAGAATTTTATTTGTTTACAGTGTAAAATTGTATTTTTTCATTACAAAGTAGAAAAAGTGATTAAAATATTTAAGCTATAAATGTATACTAGCAAAGAGTATAAAAGAGACTATTTTAAATTTTCTTTTGTAAATAAGATATTTATATATGTATTACATTCCAGCGTGCAATATTTTTACGAATAAATGTGTAAGGTTTTTTAATTATATAGTTTTGTTTAAAATCTATATATCTCAGTTGTTCTTATTCTTATTCATTGAAGATTGTTACCGTACAAAAAAAAAGAAGATATAAATAAAATAAATTTTATTTTGTCAAATGTATAAAAGAAAATGTTGAAGCTAACTTCAAGATATTCTTAATTTTATTTTGTATTTAATAAAATTGTTTCACCAGACCCATTCAACAAATATATTTTCACTGATAAATAAAATTGTAGGCAGATATTATATTTTTGAGGTAAACTAAAACAAAATATAATGTTTAGTGTTTTTTTTTATTGTTATCACATATATAGTTGAAGTGAAAAAAGAGATCGATAGACGTAGATTGTTGATAAAAAATTCAAACGACATTTAATAACGCAGCAAAAGATGTTTATTAAGAATTGTTCGATTAATTTTACCAACAAATTTTCAAAAATGTATATTGATTTTTGAAATATTTATTTTAGGCATCTAGTTTGTTTTTATTCTTTGAAAAGAAAATTAAAGCATTCTTTTAAGATGAAATAAAATATAAAACATAATTACCAATGCATATTTATATCAAATTACCAAATTGATTAAAAATATTTATAAAAATCATACGATGGAGTCATTGTTTTATCTTTCAATTTTAACATCTGTTAAAATATTTCAGATTATAAACTTTTTTTAAGTGCTAAAAGGAATCCTATCAGGGATTTATATAGATTCACAGGACTGTGTGTTTGTTTTTATTTCTAAAAATGATTTCAAATAATTTCTAAAATATTTTCTGTTTATATATAGACAAATAAATCTTAAAATGTTTATTAGTTTGACAACTAAGCACAATTAAAAAATATGTGAAACACCGTTAATAAATAATTTATATAATAAAACAAGAAAATGACATAATAATAACAATACAAGTAAACAAAAAAATAAAAAAAAAAAACAGGAAAATTGGGCCGAGGGTTGAAAATTTCAATGATGATAATATAAAACGATATATGAATAAAAATCATTTCACAAATATTCTAATATATATTTTTAAGTTAATAAGTCGACGATTTGGAAGCACAATTCATAAAGTTTTTTTCGGAATACCCAAAATAAAGACTTAAACGAGTAATCCTTAATTGAAAAAAAAAAATCTGGTCACTTATGAAAATGATGAAGATGAAATAAGAAGATATCTTTATTTTGTTTCAAAATATCAGTTTTATTATAATTGTTTGTTTTTTTTTTATTAAATTTTTCAATGTTTATTTTTGTTTTTCTATGTTAGTTTTAAATTATATATATATATTTATATTTCTTTAAAAATAAGAAATTCTTAATAAGTTATACAGTTATACATATATATACCATATAATATTTGATAAATTGTGTGTGTTTTTTTTATTTTAATCTTAATAAATTGTAACAAATGCTTTGCAAAGTATGATGAATTAAATTTAGGAATTAAAGCTAAATTTTTTGTTTTATTTCATTAGAAATTTTGTTTGTGCTAAGATGAAATAAAAATAAAACTAAAATATTTTAATCTGTTTTCATTTGAGTTCATGATTAAAAAAACAATACGCAAAATAGGTCTTCTCGAAAATAAAAATCTATATTTTACATACTAGACGGTAATTCTATGGATTTTATATATGTACACATTTATTTTTTGTTTTAATTAAATGTTATTTTTTTTTAAATGAATGAGTAGTGTTTATTTTTTTTAGGAAAAAAATTTTCCATAATTTACAAGAGTTTTTTTTTTGTGATTTTACTATTTGAATTTAAGATTGTATAACCCATTTAATAGAGATGTTAAGTTAAGTTGTTTTTTTTTTTATTTTCAATCAATGCTAAATATTTAAATGTAAGCTACATATTTTGTAAATATTTGTGTAGTTTTATTTGTTCAAAATAAATTAATATTGTTAAATATTATCTTCTTTAGGAATGAGTTCAAATAAAATCCATTACAACAGATTGATTATTATATTTATATAAATAAAATATTTGTTTCAAAATAATTAATAAAAATAAAACATAAGCAAAAGTTCATGTAGTTTTGTTGTATACATAATGAAAAACAATAAAATCAATTACTTTATTTATAAAAGTTAAAAATAAAATCACTGTAAAAAAATAACTAGTTATATTGCACGTTCGGTTAAATAATAATTATTATTACGTTGGTTTTGTTGTTGTGTAGTTATTTTAATTTATTTTTATGCAATTTCCTTTTTTTATGTTACAAAACAATTATTTTTTCTTTCTTAGTATTTGCGTGTTGAGTGTGTGTTCGTGTTGTATCTCTGTGTGTTTGAAGAAGTTGTTTTCTTTTCTTTTTCTTTTGTTTTTAAATAAAATTTTCATCTAATATATATTTGGATTTAGCACCATCAAACCGTACAGTTTTATCACATTCTTTTTTACACAAAAAATATATAAAAGTAAATATTTATTCATGTTTTTTTTTTTCTATTCTTTTCTTGTTTAAGTTTTTCTTTTTTAAATTCCATATATATTATAAATATGCTAACAAATAATTTTATTTTTTTTGTTGAAATTTCGAAAGCCTAAAAAGTACATAATATTGGATTTTGAATACTACTAAATCATATTTACAATTGTTTTCGATCTATATGGCCAAAAATTTTAATTTAATTTAATTTAATTATTTAACACAACCTTTTATTCTCATTCTTTGCTCGTTATTCATTACTATTTTAGTGCTCATTTTTTAATATTCATGTATATAAAAAATAAATATGAAACATGTTACAATAATAATTTTTTTTAAAGGGGAAGAAAGTTTTTTAATTTAACAACTTCCTTATTTTTATTTTTTTTTTTAATAAAAGAAGTTAGATTTTTAAATACAAAATAAATTCAAGATCTATTCTTTTCTAACCTAAATAAAATCAATTTAAACACAGAAGGTTACGTGATGTTATTATGCTCTAATCATATAGTGCGAAATGGCAGTTTATTAAAATTTTTTCTTATTCATTTTTTGTTTAAGCTTTTCCTCTGAACGAAAACATGATATAGTTAAAGAAATGTTATTAAATACATTCGGTGGGATTAAATACAAGAAACAAGAATTATTGGGATTTGCAATAAGTGGAAACAGATATATCTATACAAAAAGAATTATATGCTATACAATTAAACGATTATACAAAATTGATATAAAATATTAATACAAAAACTCTTCTGTAACAATTAAAAAAAAAAAACAATAAAAATTATAAATTCATGCATAAACATTTAAATATTTATTTTACAATCTGAAATGTACCGCTCAGAGAAATCGATATACAAAAATATTTGATTTATATTTGATGAAAAAAGCATTCACAACATCACATAATTAATTAAAAAAAAAAATCAATGGTGAAAAATGGTATTTATTTTGTTTGTTCATTAGTTATAACAATTTTATAATTAAATAAAATCTCTCTGTAAATATAACACAAACAATTCTTATAGTAAGTAAATGTATGTTCGATTTATCAATTTTTTTTTAAAGAGTTAAGTTTAGTTTTATATTTTTAAAAGATGGCATAGTAAAATAGTTATTATATTGTTAATTTGAAATTAAAATGGAGGTATATTATGAAGAAATTGTTGAAAAGGTACTTTCTTTGTGAATAATAAATAAATAGTTTTATGTTATTTGAAATATACCTTAATATAACAAAATACTAGTATACAAATAAATAAAAAAATACAAATTAATTAATTGATTGTTGTTCTATTTTAAGCGTAGCTTGGCAGTAGAGTAGGTTATAGAGGCGTTATTTGAAGGTATTATTCCCCTCTACCCTCTACTTTCTTTATACTCGTAACTTAACAAAATATATAAATACATAATGTACACCGAATGAAACGTTTTGAAATGCGCCAGCACATCAGAATGTAGGTTAAAGAAAAAATCAGAACTGGTAGCAATCATGACAAGATCTACTACACCTATCATAAACTGAATATTATTTATTGTAGTAAATAGTAAAAATTTGATTGTGATTCATGAACAATTTTTTTTTAATTTTTAAGTAAAAGGTTCTAAAGTAAGATTGTAAAATTTAAATGTTGAATCAAAACTAGAAAAATTAAATAAATTAAAAAAAAAGAGATAATTTTCTGCCGATTCTGAACGGCTAATGAGCAGCACTTCTCATGATACTCTTAGAGGATTTGTCAATTCCTCGAAAGAAGCACTACACCCCTGAAAAACTTTTGGCAGTGGCTGATAATCGAACCCAAAATCTTCTGCATAACAGTCCAACGCATTAATTATTATGCCAAGGAGTATTACATTAGATCAAAACTAGATCAGTAGAATATTGCTTCGAAGAAATTATTTTAACCTATTAATTGTTTAAGAAGCCAACAAGTTTATTCTAAATGATAGTGTAGGCGAATGTCCGAGCCATAAACAGAATTTTGGTTCAGAACGGGCCGATACAAATTGGAAAAAAAAAACTGAAATTTGATATGAATGACCTGAAATAATGTCACTTTTCTAACAAAGATGATTCAGAAGGTTGTCTTAAGATATGTGCTATTTTTGAAACAATTATTTTTGACTGTTAATTAATGAAAAGGCAATTATACGCTGAAAACTTACTATTTTAGAAATCGGCTGATAAATGTGTTGTTTCGGATCATAATAAGAAATCAATTTTTATCTATAGGTATAATAAAAAAAGTAAATCTTTTCTACATAGGTTTAAAAATCAAATTAAGATAAGGAACAATATGGCGATGTATAAACAAAATATTTCAAAACTATTTTTTCAATGTTTGAATTAAGTCTTTAATACCTGCATACATAGAATTGTGTACCAAGTTGACGAATTATGTTTCGCAGAAATATTGTTGAAACCTATTCGCCAAAATGAACATTTTTTTATTTAAAGGAGAAACAGAAACGAGAAAAACTTGATTCCAAAATGTCGACCTATCAGAAGATTCAAATATTTAATGTTCAAAGTTAGAAAATATTCTTAAAATGTTCTTAATTTTATTAGGGTGAAACTTAGTTTGTGCTAATTTTCTTCGATAAATTTCAGCCGAATCAGAACGGTTAAGTTAAGAGGCTCTTCATCAGTACAAGAAAAACTCTTGGAAGACTGGGATTTGAAAACAGTTTCCATTGTGATAGTCATCATTACACCAAAGAGTTTGGATTTTAATGACTTGCTAAACTAATATTCTAATATGCGTACAATTTTCTTAAAACAATGTAAAATTAGAACCCCATTTCAGTTAAATTGTAGGAAAACTTAACGAAACACAGAGTTATAATACTTAAGATGTGGCAGTAAAAATCACTTTTCTTCATACTGCAGAAGACGCAGCGCAGAGCAACTTCCCTTTTTTATCAACAAAGGCATTGACTCGTTTTGAATATCGATTTCCCCTTAACTATACTTGAGTTTTTTCGTCAGAGAATTAAGATAAATAAAAGTAAGTAACTATGATTAATAAAATTGAAAAGAAAAATGTTAGAAGAGGATGTTAAACTCTACTCCATTGCCTGTACTTCAAAAAAAAAAAAAAAAAAAAAGAAGAAAAGATAACTTATAAATATAAACTAATAAGCTTCTTATAAAATGTTAATTTTTCACTTCACATAGATATTTTAAGAACTATATTATATATGATGGAAAAAAAACTTAACACAACATGAGAAGTTAAAAATAAGGTTTGTTTGTTAATTTATCTAAGAAAATATATTTTTAGGAATTATGTATATAAATATATATATATAGATAAATCGATCACTTTGATATTTTTTAAATTTTTTTTTTTAATATAAATATATGTAGCATTTTCGAAATTCTAATTAACTATAGTTTTATGTAAAATGTTTAAAATTTAATTTTATCTAAACTTATTTAAATGTAAATAATCGGATTTCTTTGTTCAAAAAACTATTTTCTATTTAGTTGTTCCATTTTGTTTTATTTTGCATATTAACTTGTCCATAATAAATATATTTTGTTTTAAATATATTTTTAATTAGTAAATAATTTAATGTTGTAAAATATGTAGTTGATTCTGTTTGAGAGTTTTTGATGTTTCTTTTTAGTTTTAATTCTGTGTGAGTGTGTTTTTTGTTGTTCTGTTCTGTGTGTGTATGTGTAGTTAAATTTTATATAGAAAAAAATATATCTTAATCAAAAAAAAAAATAAAATATATTACCATATGTAAGATTAGTTTGTACAAGAAATTTGCAGTACATTAATTTATATAAACAGTAGTTAAATAAAGATTTTACTTTTGTTTTAAAATCTATTTATTTTTTTTTTTTAATTATCATATTTTTGTTTCGTATTTTAAATATGAAAAATATTGTTATTGCAAAAACAAGGAGTAAAAAATGTATAAAATGTTTTATACCTTAATTGTAAAATTCACTTATTGTTTCACTAATTTACATATACGTTTATATCAATATAACTTCTTTTTTTCATTTTATAAAAAAAAAAAATTAACAACAACATTCAATATACAATCCACTAATTTTTTATCTAAGGATACATTTGGAGGAAGAAAAATATTTAACACAAACAGTTTTTTTTTGTATTCTGGCATTTGTTTTCATTTGCATCAAAAAGAAGAAGAACATAGATAAGTCTTTCTTTTTAAATCTATTGTGATCTATTCTTGATTTTTTTAATCTATAAAAAAATGTATGTATATGTGTGCAGTATTATTATATTAAACTATTCGAAATCTTGACTTTAAAATTACTTTAAATTCACCATAAACGCAGGATCAAAGTTTTGAAGAAGAAGATAAATATATAAGGTTTTTTTTATAAGGATATGAAATAATACTTTTCCACTCGACATCTATTACAATTTTTTTAAAATAAATTCTAGTTTAATGTTTCTAGTTATGCTTCAATTTTTTTCTTAGTTGTGGAAAATATAAAAAGGGAACCGAAAATATTTATTATCAATCAACCGAACTTAATAGAAAACAGTTTCTATGCCTTTTTGAAAAAATCGATAGCTATTATTCCTGTTATTTTAAATTGCAGTCACAATTGTGGGATTTCGATTTTTTTAAAAGTACATTCAAACCCCGGAGAAGTCTGCTAAGCAATTTAAAAAAGTGCCCCATTCTCAAAATGCTTCTTCTTCGGAAGAAATTTTCAAATTTTAAATGTGGAAGCTACCTAAAACGATCTTGTTTATGAACATGTCTTCAAGACATATAGGGTTTCTAATAACATGATATGAAATGCGATCATTCTAAATTTTGTGTCTTCGACAAACAAAATTTGGACTTTTGACCTAAAGTGAAGTGTATTGAGCAGACGATTTCATCTGAAAACCGAGTTTCAGTTTAATTTTATTTTCGGGTTTCTGCAATAATGTATCTGAAAGTAATAGAGATTTACATTTATCTTTCCGAATAATTATAATAATTATAATAATTATAATTCCGAATAAGGACCGAAAAAATGACAGTTATTGTAGAAACTTGCCTGAAGAAGCATGAAACTTGTTTTTTAAATTTGTAAAAAAAATTCATAAAATAGTTTTGAGGTAAAAAAGAATGAAGTATTATATAAAATTTGTTTAAAGTTTGTAATGTTGATTATGTCAATTTTAAGTATTTACTAGTATTAAAGTTAAAACCACCTATAAGTCTTTGAAACAATGAATTTTCAAAAACGTTTCTTTTTCTAATTTAAGGTCTCATTTTTTCTTACTATTTACCTCTTTTTTTTTAACCAAAAACTAACAAACTGTCAAATAAAAATAGTGACAATAAAATTCTCTCACAAATGTCAAAACTGCACAAAAATACGGAAACGCAAAATCACAGTATTCCGTATTACCTGAGTACATAAAGCAGAGCTTTGGTTATGTAATATTATTTAAACTTTCAAAAAGCGCCTTTATTATACTATTTCATCGAAATCGACTCAACCGTTGACGATAAAATCGAAAAAAAAGTTTCTATCGCGGGTAGCAACTGTTAGAAAAAGTTTTAGTTAAACAAAAGTGTATCAAAAGGTTGGCCATGCCTACAATGCTACTAATAGCCGTTTTCGAGATGTTTAGGTTGTTCGGAAGCTAACAAAATTTAAATCTCTCCTCCAGGGACTTTAGGTAAAGACCGACTGATAGACAGAATTGCGTGACTCATTCATTGGTGTTCTCTTTGATCGTACGAATAGTAGAAATAGTTTTGAAATTGACTTCGAAATAGTTTGTCGAGTGGATGTTTTGAAATGCTCTAGGAGTATTTTTTTTTAAATAATTTTATTAAATTGCACTGGTTTGATTTTTTTTTATAAAACAATTACGTAGAAGACGTTTAACGCCTTTCTAATGCCTTCAGTTGACTGAGAACTCCACTTAAACTACTAAGGGTATTGTTAATGGCTATAGGTTCCACTGCAGCTGAGGGCGAGGTACCGGAAAGATCCATTGGGTGCATTTTATCATTACAATTATCACTGTTATTATTGTTGTTGTTATTAGAAAGTGAAAATGTATTGGCCGTTGGATCAATTGTGGTTGTTGTTGGAGTATTTGTCGGGGAAAGATTCAGTGACCCATTGGTTGATGGTGGCGAAATAGATTTGATGCCATTGTGTGCTTCTGGCAAGATGTCGACTTCACCAGCATCATCAATTCGGATGTTTTCTGACAAGTTGTCTTGTTGAGTATTTGAAGCTGGATCGGTGTGATCTGCTTGCAGATGTTGTTTTTCATTTGAATGTTGTTGATGGTTTTTCTGATGTTGGTGATGGTGAATAAAATGGTGATCCATTGATTGTTGCTTCTCTGATTGCGGTGGATAAGTGTTTAATGTTCTGTTGTTATTGTTGCTATTCAAGCCATGATAGCCACCGTGATAGTGTTGATCATCGACGTTCCATAAAAAAGGGTTTGTTGATGAATTTAACATATTTTGGTAGTTCCAGCCCAAATACTGACTATATCATTCGGTTGTCGAATTGCTGTGATGTTGTTGAAGTTGTTGCTGCATAAGATGCTGCTGCTGCTGTTGTTGTTGCTGTTGTTGTTGATGTTGCTGCACAGCAGCTGCGTTAAAAGCACTAGCAGCAGCTGCTGCCGCTGCTGCGGCCATTGCTGCTTGAGAAGCAGCGGCAATTTGTGTGGCCGTTGGAGACTGGGCAGAAAGTATATTATCGAATTTTCTCGTATCGGGATTGTACATTGGATGTTTGAATTTGCAATGCGTCCGGAGGTTGTCGCTGCGCGTGTATGTCGCACGGCAGAGTGGACATTCAAAACGACCCGGGAAATGCACATGATAATGGTTCCGTATGTGCGTAACAACCTTGCCACATAATTTGCAGCGATGTAAATTGCAGCCGCCAGATAGCCGCTCAAATGTCAGACGCATGTGCCACGCCTTAGAGCCTACAACACAAGTTTTGGTTTGGTTTGTTTTTTGTTTTGGTTTTGTTTTTGATTTAAATTATTTGTGTGATCGTTTTATTTTGTGTCAAAATTGGATTGATAATTTTATTTTAGGCATTTTTTCAAACAATCCAATTCGCGAAAAGAAAATAAAAGAAAAAAATATTTGTTTTTGTTGGTGATTTCACATAAAAAATATAACAAAAGAAAATACTTAAGTATATGTAAATGATAAACAAAGTATATAATTATGTAGGCAATAAGAATTTATAGATATATTTATAAGTTAAAAGAAGAAAAATTGTTATTTTATATTGAAAGTATAGATAGATATAAAGGTAGGTATGTATATACGAGACCATAATATGGATTATTTCAGGTTAAAAAAATATTATTTTTTGTTATTTTTGAAACTATTTTTTTTTTATTTTTATAATAATAATAATTTTATTATTTTGATTTTTAAATTGAGGAAGGGAAAAGTTCGAAACAATAATTTTTGTATACAAATGAATAAGTTTATAATTTATTACATGAAAATTCAATGAAAAAAAAATTGTATAATATTGAAAAAATTAAGACAATATGATTCAAATTGAATAGAGGTTATGTCAGTGCAATGGAAATACTGACTATATTTTAGGACCTATTACGAATTTAAAAGATGGGGTCAGTTGCTTTACCAACATTTGAAACAAGTTTTGAGTGAACTCTTGAGTCTAGTATTGCCACTATTGAAAACTAAAATATTAAATTTAAATGTTTGTACCATATTCTTTTTCATTGTTTCCAGTAAAAACTGCTATTTAAAATCCGCTCTTGAAACATTGAAGCAACTTGTAGATACCTACACAATTCCTGTGTGAAACTCAATGTTTTAATTGCTTTTATTTCGAAACTTGAGTTGAAAATATGAAAGTTATTTTTATAGAGCCGTGTGAGGTGAGTTTTAAAGCTTAACATATTATTCACCTTCATCATATATGTAATTTTAGATTTTTCAATTAATATTTTTTTGAAAAAATCAAATAGCCATCGTATAGATTTATCAGAATTAAAAAAAAATACGGTTTGATTAAACTTTTTTTAAAGATTGCGTGGCAACTTGACATACCTTTAATTGAATCATAAATGTGATAAAAATAAAATTCAGAATCTTGATCAGCATAAAAATATAAGAATTATAAACAAAATGTATGCTGATATTTCCATTAATTTGGTCAAGTTTTAAGAAATCTTGATCAATCTATAATTATAATTTCTAATTAAATTTTCTTTGAGAAATTAAAAAAAAAATATTAATTTTATTGAACAAACCTTCCTCGCTAACGAAATAATAAAATGTTTGTCTCGGCATTTCGGTAATTAAATTATTTTATTTTGATAGGGAACAGAGAAAAGAATAATTTAAATAAAACTGATTGAAAATACTTTAATTTGAAATTTGAAAAAAAAAAACTAAACGAATGCATAATGTCATAAATGTTGATCCTATAATACTGCTTAAGATAATATTTATTAATGTAGCTAGTACGGTTAAATGTAAAATTATTTTTTTTCGGATTTTATATCATAAAATGGTTAATTTGTGAGTTTTTATTTATTTATGCTTTAATAATTGTTTTTTTTTTTTTTTTTTCTATTATTAATTAAGTGATGAATTTATTTACTAGGATTATATAAAACAAATAGTAGTTTTATTGATTTAAATGAAATAAAATCCTATCCCATAAAATTTTATATAAACAAAATGTTGTGTGATTCAGTGTGTTATAGCCATTCCAAAAAGAAAAAAAAAACCCGCACCAAAAAAAGAAGTATGGTTTAAAATGTTAAATGGTTATAGCTTTAGGTACATTATTGACTGTACAACAATATGAACTTCTTCTAAAAGTACGCACAGCAAGAATAGCGTATGCCTTTTATTTTATATTTAATGTAATCGTCATTCTATGGATATCATTATTATTTTTTTTAATTAAAATATATCGACTTTCAACACCCCTCCTTCCTGTTTTTTTTTCAAAATTTATTAAAAAGATGTATACAAATCAATGAATTATTTTTTTTTTTTTATAAAAACATCTATTTTACATTAATCAATTATATGATAAATATAAATAAATGATAATTCGTGAAAAAAATATTTATACGAGTAGGTATATAATTAAACAACAAAAACCTGCATCGACATATAAATTTATGAAAAAAAAAAATTAAAATTACATCGAAAGGATACATTAACAATAATCATTTTTGTACAAACAGATTTAACATACACCAACGAAATATTTTTAAAAAATATATTTATCTTAAAAAAGACCTGTTATTAAAAAGTAAAAGTGTAATATTGTTCCCTGAACTACAAATATTATTTTTAATTTTTAAATTTAATTCGAAAAACAAATAAATAAATACAATTTTAAGTGTATTATTATTACCGTGGATATGCGATCAAATAACATAATAAATTAATTAAATAATAAACATACAAATTGATGGTAGGCTGTACCTTTAAGATGAGATATAGAAGAAGATTTTGATAAAAGATAGCATCATTATTTAATATGATTAAGAAAACGACGATTTAAAAGACAATGTAAGGAAAAAAAAATTGAAAATAAAAAAAAATATCTCATCTTGGGTGTAAATAAATAATGTAATTCATGTGGCTGAAGATAATATTTTATACTAAGCAAATCACATTTTAATATTTACTTGAAGTTAAGTTGTGTACTTATCAAACTTCCTCTATAAATTAAGCCTAAATAAAACTCTCTTTCCTATGAAAGTAGTAATAAAAATTGTTTTCTTTTACGTAGAAAAAAAAAAAACAACCATAAAATTAAGAAAATATATATTTAACCCAGTAAATGAAAAAAGAATAAATTCACATACTAACATAGAAGAAGAACAAACTTACCGGTTGATATCTGTTAGATAGAAGTTTATCGCAAAAAATATTGAATAAACAAACTCGTAAACACATTCAACATAAATATAGATAGAAAAATTTTGTTTGAATCATAGGGCACATTTCACTTGAAGATTGATTTTTTCTTAAAACACATGAACGATATTTATGAAACATTTTGTACAGCGTTATTGAATCAAGCGAACATTATGATGATGCGTATGCGTATTAATTTACCTAAATTTAAATTGAGAAAAGTATAGATAAATAATGAACAAAAAAAAAATATTTATTGAAAAAGAAGTTGTATCTTTTTTCTCTTACTATAAGCTATAACTACAGCAATGAAATAAAAAGAACTGGTAGGTATTTGAAAAAAAAAGTTGCAACTGTAAAAACATTTTTTTATATAATTATATATTAAAAAGAAAACATTTTCCGATGAATACCTGGCTTGAGAAGCCAAATATTTAATCAATAATATAATTATACAAAAAAAAAATACAACAAATTCAAAACGACTGGTTTTAAGGTTTTTATTTAATATATTTTATTTCACTTTTTTGTTTTTAAATGTAATTCCTTTATGTAAATATATATTTTATGTGTATATATATTTTAAATAAAATTAAAACTATTTATTTTCCCTAAATTTTATTTTTTAATTAATTTTTTTTTGATTTTCTTTTTCATTAAATAATAATTTTGATAAATCACCATTTTTTTCTTATTTTATTTTCTCTGTATTCGAACTTAAAGATTTAAATAATACTATGATGTTATGTTACTTCATGTTTTTTTTTTAATCTTTTTAACTATTGATTTCATAAACATTCTCTACAAAAATTATAGTTTATGTTTTTATATTTTCACGTTGTTTTCTTATATTTTTTAATCATTATTTAATATAATATTTTACTTAAGGTGGGCTTTTTGAGAACAAAATATAATAATTATTGAATATTCTGAAAATGCAGTGATTTTTGTTTTGTTAATGTTTTTGATTAAAGTTATTTTAGTCCTAATTTTATTGTTAAGTTAAATTATCTTATTTATTATGACTAGACTGTTTAATTTTTTGTATTCTAATTAAGTTATTCAAGTATTTTTGATTTTGTTTTTTTTTTTTTATTTAACAGTAAGAGTAAACTTCTTCACTGACTAGAATGAAGTATTTATTTTGAATATTATTTTTATGGTGTTTCGGTGGGATTTAAGGTTATTTTTTTCTGTTTGTACAAAAACAAGAAATATACAAAATAATAGTGAGATTCAAATGTATACACTCATTTAATTTTTTTTTTTATAAACACTGATGAGGGACGAAAAGATTATTGCGAAACGAATTTTTATTGTTACGTTAATAGAAACAAACAGTTCAAATATTTAGAAAACCAAATTATTATCATGAAATTTTATTACTCTAAATGGAAATTTTCTTTATTGAATAATACAATAATAAACAAATTGAATGGATTTAATATTACAAATATAAATCGAAAACCAGACAAATAAGAAACATTCGCATATTGCAAAGTGTTTCCAGACTTTTGTAGATTAGTGTACATAAAAAGTACGAGTATCATCAGATTTATCTGCAACTTATTCGAAGACAGATCATTTACATCAAACACTAATTTACACATAATATTGACGATTGATAGTCTTCTATCAAAGTAGTTTGATTTTTTTTTTAAATTACTTTTATATTAGCTTGTATTAGGTGCGTTTTATTATCTCTAGATCTATATGGATCTGGATTAATTCTTAACACGTATTACAGAATCAATTTGGGATCCTGAACTTTATCTGGGTCTATTTAGAAGATCCAATATTTAGTTCTTACACTGGCTGGTAGATGGCTTTTCATGTTAAGGCTAATAGCAAGTAGCCGCGTTTTATTTACGACGTTTATATGAAATGTTGAAGCAAGCTTGACTCGCCAAAATAAAAACTAATTTTTGGATCTTTGAAATACATATATCGAGATAAAGAACAGGATCCCAAATTGTTTTTGTAATACGTGTTAGAAATTAACCCATAACCAGCAGAAAGATGCTTAAGGTTTTTTTTGCCCTGTGGATTTGTGAATAAATAAATAGATTAGAGGTCATGACGGCTCTTAGAGAGCCTTAATTTAGCGACTTACAACTCTCAACCATTTCTTTGTACTTGTTTATATAAATGGAGGGGGCATTCAATTTAGAACGGCTAATGAGCACCAATTTTTATAACAAGAGATGCTCTTGGAGGATTTGTCAATTCTACGCAAGGGTTAGTACACTCATGGATTTGTGAACCTGTGACAAAACTAAAGCGTCTTTCCTTTGATAAGAGAGCCTTAAACAAGGCCTAAACATAATGACACAACAGCCAAGTGGTAAGGTATTAATATGATACTAATTGAAAATTTGCTAACTTTAAAGTAGTTTACTAACTCTTTCTTAATTTTAAACATTTTGTAGTTAGTATAGAGCTTAGGCTATTTTTTTTAATTAATTGCTTCTGAGCATACCTAAAACAATGTCACTTCGTGTAAAAAAAACAAAGTAAACAGACCTTTTTTGACGTTTGTAAATGTCAAAGAGTCATATGAAGTTAGCAAGATACACTCAATTAAAATTTTCAAAATCGTTATTTTAACCAAGTGTCGCACTAAAACAGTTTTAACTAAAATTTTGCGCCAATGTGTTCTATGTAAAGGGTGTTCGTAATGACAAAAAATTTGACAGCTGAAAGATAATTTGTTATGTATTTGCAAATCTGGCAAAAATTGACTTACACCAGAAAAACGGTTCTCAACGAAATTCTCTTTTGTCTCTCAAACATTTGGAATAGTGAAAATAGTTTTCTGTTTCCAAAACACTGCAAATTAGACAGGGTGTCATCAGTTTAAAAAAAAAAACAATTCTTCTACAGAAATATCTTTACATTTGAAGTTCCAAGTAAATTTATTTCTTTGAAGGGACACATTTGCACAATCTCCGAAATCTATGAATAAGTTGAAAAATCGGCCTTTTAGGCATCGACTTCTTCTTTCTGAACTTCATAAATTACATGAAATGCTTGGGACTAGTAAATAAATCTTCTATACGAATTGCGTAAAATAAATTAGTGATTTTTACATATTTTTAAAATAAATGTTTGATGAATAAATTAAAAAAAAAAAGCATAATTTAAAATAAAAATTAATTTGTAATTATGTAGTTGTAAAATAAAGAATAATGAATGTTATAGAAAAAGTTTACTCTTTTCAAATGTTTCTTTTTTTCTTATCGTAGCTAAGCTACTTTTTCATGATCTACATTGGATATATTTATAATTTGGAATAGTTAATAATGGCATTTAATCTACAAAAATGTTTGTACTAATTTTTCGTTCGTTTTTTTTTTTTACTTAATTTTGTTTTTAAGATGAAGGGACTATAATATATTATGTTGTACATAAATAATTGCTTTTCTGTTATTTTATATATATGTATATATATATTTTTTTTTCAAATTTTAATTTGAATTTTCATTAATTTTATTCTAATTTTTAAATAAATTATTTAATGAAGACGGTTTTATACATGCTTTTAATTAAGTATTGATATAATGTTTATATATAATTATTAATGCTAAGCACCTAAGTCAGATGGATATTTATATGAAAATCGATTATTCCTGTATTTATTTATGTTTTATTTCCTATTTATGTATTTTAAAGAGAAGAAGAAGAATAAATATAAGCAATATTCTTATGTACGGATACTATTTTTATGCGTTTCCGGTAAAAGTTTTGTATGATTTATTTTCTTGTCCTACAAATTTAAAAAGTTGTATCATTTTATAAGATTTTAAGTATTGAATAAAATTAATATAGAACTTTATATTTACAAGATCTTTATAATTTATGTGATATTTTTCACTCACGCTAAACAACCTTTTTATTTTTTTTGTTAATTTTTTGTATATGTATGTATATGCATTAAATTTAATAGGCTCTCTTAGGTGTGTTGTAATTTTTTAACATATAATTTTAAATGTACAAGTTTTTTAATCTGTTTTATTTTGTTTTTGTAAGGTCCCGTTTTATTACGTAGTATATATTTAATTGTTTTATTTTTCAAACCAAAAATGAATATGATATTTGAATGGCCACTTAATGTTTAATTTTATTTATTATATTTATAAAATGTATGTAAGTTTGATTAATATTAACAAAATAAAAATCAATGCAAACACATGTATTATATTGAGATCCCTGTATTTTATGTATGTATTTTGATAGGCCAGACAGTATCATATTCAACTTAAATTTAAATTTTCAACAATTCAACAATTAATTATGTATTTTCTTTTTAAAATCACATTTTCAGAATATTTTTGAAAATTTAAAATAATTAAAAAAAATGTATAGTGCGATTGTTAACGAAATATTAAAAATACATTTCATATAAACCTTTTTTAAAAAATATACAAAAACAAATATTTCTTATTATATTTTAAGGCATAAATATAACTAAGGCGGGAGAAGATTGATCTAGGATATATTTATATTAAAGCACTATCGAATATTCACTCGGTGAAAGTAATACGAATTGAAGACGAGTAGTGTGAAGGAATCAAAAAAGTTCCAACTTCCACAACTTAACTGTATTTCTATTTTGGTTTTTTTTTATGTTTTTCTTATTATTTGTATTTACTTATGTCTTCATCTGGATAAGTATCTTATAAAGTTTTTGAATAAACCGCAAGATATCGAAACAAATCTGTTTTTTTTTTTATATATTGACAAGTATAATTCGTCTAGTTATGAATATAACTAAAATTCATTCATAAGTTTAAAAAAGGGGGCGCTGTCAGCAATTGAAAGATTGGTTTCAAAACCTATATCTGTCGTTATTTTGACGCCAAAATCTGTCATTATTTTGATGCCAGAATAAAGCAAAAGGCTTATGGCTAAAATATTTATTTAAAAAAAAAACATCCACTTATAATGAGTTTTAATATTTCAATGATCATTGATATTTGAACTAATTATTGAAAGAAGTAAAGGTAGTCATCCTGAGATTTGGCGCAGAAAGGGTACCGCGAGGGATAAATGCATAGGACTTAGAGAAAGAGATTTCATTTCCAGGTCTTCAGTGTCAAGTTTTTCTGTCATCACAAGGAAAAGAATAATACAAAAAAAAAAACTTCAAGAAAAACTTCAGAACGGAGTTAATTAGCAAGAAAGACTAGGTAGATGAAATAGTGAACTACTCTCTTAAATGGCATCAAATCGTATATTGATCGATTAAAAAGTGTCAAGGCAAAGGTGCAGGAAATTTTGGGCCCAGAATCAAACTTTCTCTGTCGATGGGGCACTCAACAACCATTCTCCAAGCAAAAGTAATTGCGTTAGGAAAATGTGCCGAACGTAATCTTAACCAAAACATTGCCATTATGTCACATAGCCAAACGGAACTTTAAGCATTCAACTTTTACGCCGTTAATTCTAAGCTGGTATTGGAGTGTGTGCATGTTAAACGACCTCGGTAAGAAAAGTAATGCCACATAATGGGGGCTATTGTGAATAAAATTTCCCTGGGAATTTTTCCCAACTTTCAAAATTGTCAACTTGAATAATTTCGAAAGTTTCCCTTGGAATTTATTGATATCGGGAACTAAGTTTCATGGGGACTGTGTCTCTCATTTCAAAAGGCTACTCTCCAGCTTACAAGAAACAGTGCAGAAGTATTATCGTTTGAAATTTTCGAAGATGGGAAAAATTCCGAGGGAAATTTAGTTTACAATAGCCCACAATTTCAATTGGTTACAAGGATACATAGAGGTTATGGGGAATGAAGACGCAGACTGTTGAGAAGTTCTCAATCATAAATAATATCCGGCCACCGTGCTAATCTACAAAACGTCATGTAAGCTTCAAAAAGTAAATGTCAATCAAGTATGAATTGGAATAGATTGTTATACTGAAATAAAAAGTGGTTTAATCAAGTAATACAATCTTTTCTTTTAATTTAAAGAAAATTGGATTTCAATTTAGATTTTAAGCTTTTCTCTTTAACTATTCGTTTTGCAAAGTATTCAAATTCAGACTATTTGGCAACGGAACCAGAGCCCTATTGCAGATGGGTGAAATGTGATTAAAAATAAAATCAAAACAGAAGAGGATGCCATAAGGACAAAAATATTGAAATAACTCCCAAAACTGAGGCAGGCAAAACTGCTCCTTGGGAGCTTCAACCAAGAACGCTCTATATCCTGCATCGACTTAAGCAGAAACAACCTCCGAATAATCACAGGTTTTCCAAATGGCCACGGTAAACTGAGAAGACACTTTATTATTATTAGCCTGGTGGGCAGTGCTATATATAGACCCTGCAATACAATTGAGGAAACACGGGACCATATATAAGGAAGATGTTATGCACTCATCCATCAAAGACAAAGATATCTTGGACGTCACCAGACCAGATAGAAGAGAACAAATTATAATCTCTGAAAGCAATCCATAAACTTAAGTTTCTCAAAGAAACCAATCTGGAGGAAGAGCCGTAAAATGAGTAATTTTATTTAGCTCTAAACGGGGGCACTATACATCTATAGGTCGCAGTGCACGACCCAAACTCCATTCCATTCCTTCAATGATTGAAGTATTAAAAATTACTTGACGGGCAAAATTAATATTTTGTTTGACTAGAGAAATTACTCAAGCCGTAAGCAATATTTTCGCACCAAAATAACGCCTTGTACATATTTTGGTAGAAAACCAACATTTCAGAAAATTATCGAAAACAAAATTTTAATTATTAAAATGGCTGAGGTTAGTAACATTTTATGATAAAATAGTATAATTGAAAAAATATAAAGTTTGTAAAGTGTTTTCCTTCAGAGCATCAAATAAAACGATTTACACACATTAACGCAAGTAGAAAACATCATGAAAAATATGTCGTAAAATTTGCAATTTTTTGATATCCGAATGTTTAAAATGTTGCATGAATACCCTTAGTGTAAGTAGAACGATGTTTGTCAAATATATAAACAGTTTTGATAGCAACAATAGCAAAACTGTTAAAAAACCCCGTTTAAATTAATTTTACGGATTGAAAAATTGACTTCGCATTTTAAAAATTAATGTTATAGGCATTTTTGGTGTAACTTATAACCAGCGCAGCGCAGCAAATAAAAGTGAATAAAATGCTCATTCTCACTTTTATATTTACTCTTTTCTTTAATTTCATGATAAATTCTATGTCAAAATTAGTGCATTATATGTCACGCTTCACATGATTGCTGGCCTTAATTGGATTAATTTTTAGTTTTGTTGTTTTTTGCGTGCTAAAATTTGCTGTCCTTGTTATTTACTTTGCCTAAAAACACTGCCAAATTAATCAAAACAAAAATGCATATATTTTTTTTTGACACATGAGCCAAGAACCCATTGTCATTATTTTTGTCCTTTCTAAATGTTGTTTTTGCAATTCCAGCATTCTGAGAAGTTTTAATTGGCTGTTCGTGATTTCTTTTGAGTTTTCATAGAAAGTGATAAATAATAATCAAAGAAATTATTGTTTTTTTTTTTTTTTAAATGGCGACGTTCGAAAGTGAATGTGTGTAATTTTGGGAAGACGAAAAGAAGCGAAACACTCTGAAAAACCAATGGAAAAAGACATTCAAAAAGTGCCATATTTTTTTATTAAGTAACTGCACATGTTATCCATTATAATAATAATAGGTGCGTTTTTTTTATCTACGGATCTATGTGGATCCGGATCTGGATTAATTTTTAACATGTATTACAAAAACAATTTGGGATCCTTTTCTCTATCTGGATCTATTTTAAAGATCCAGAAATAAGTTCCTTTTCTGGCGAGTAGATGGCTTTCTATGGTAAGGTAGTGTTAACTACAGTATAAAGAAAAAAGACAAGACACATTTGAAAATCAACAATCATAAGCAAAAGAGAGATGAGTATACAACAATGCTGTCACCCTGTCACTATGATCCGTATCGTTTTATTTTCGAGGGTTATTTATAGAAATGGTATGTATATATTTCAAACAATGATGAAATGTTTGACAGTTTATGTTGTTTGGAATCACAATGTTTTGATAAATGTTCTCTGTGATAATGACAGTTCTTTATTTTAGAGACATGATAAAATTATTTCTGATAGAAAACTGACAGAATAATGGGGAGGATAATTGTGAGAACTTGAGAAAACATCTGCTTGGCGGCGAACAGTTCCCACCAATGGTATTCTCAGTTCGAATTTTAATACAATTGAAAATTAACACTAACTCTGTTGTTATGAATGTAAATTAAATAAATAAGAGGGCATTACAGCGCATAGAGGGTCTAAATCTAGTGACTTACAAGTGACTCAAGCATTTCTGCGTGCGTAGATTCCAAACAGCTAATGAACAGCACTTTTCATAACAAGAGATACCCCAATGGAGGATTTGTCACTTCCTGGCAAGAGGCAGTAAGCCCCTGTAAACTGTAGTAACCAATATACCAAGGGGTACACAATCAAAAATTTCATCAGTAGAGTAGTGAATTTCAATATTTATCAATTGACAATCACCAAAGAATAAGGTGATTGACATCAAGTTTTTCAATGTTATCATAGCTTGTGCGCTATGATCTTGAAAATAATTCAAACGTTACCGATATACTCGTTATCAGCTATACCTACGAGTATGTATGTATGTTTTCTTTTTTAAAAGTCAATTTTATTTATTTTAAAAGCTTCAGATAATTAAAGAAAGTAGTTATTCAAGTTTGTTAGATACAAAAATGATGTTCTAAGCTTTTGTAGAATCCACTATATTTCTTCTTTAAAATCTACAATATTTAAAGGCAATGATTTTTTGATACCAACAAATAAAATCAAACTCAACTAACACAATCGCACTAATTAATAAAATTAAAATAAAAAATAAATACTGCACTTAAGGTTTGAATAAATATAAACTTATACACAATTTTGGAAGTAATAGATTATTATTGTTAAATTCTTTTTTTTTTTGTTAATAAGCATATACGATGACGAATCATCACTAACTATGTCACATTTTCTTACTTACATACAATATATATATACATACAATTAAAGAACACGTTTAAAAAAAATAAATTCACCTAAATGTAAAACTAAACTTTAATACGTAATTTAATTCATAATTATATTGCCTATATTTTTTATATATATCTTATAATCTATATCATTTTTAAACTTAAGTATTTTAAATTGCTTCTAAGTTATTGTTTATTTTTTTTGTTTTTAATACTTTTTGTTATACATATATACTTAGTTGAACATATTTTTTTTTTGATTTTTTTATTATTATTTATTATATTAATTTTTTTTGTTTGTTTAATTTACTACATAAAAAATTGATCACATATGTACATAATGACTGAAAAATCTATCTTTAATATCGGCATGTTTTATTTTACAATGGGCTTTCATGTTATCTCGACGGGTAAACTTTTGTCCGCAGACCGGACACTCATGACTCTGAGGCCTATGGATGTTGGCATGGTGCCATCGATTGGAAACAATCTTGTTGCAGCTAACGCAGCGATAGAGGGTGGGCAATGTGCCTGATAATTGTACAAAAAGCGTAGAATAATCAATATTATGATCGCGTCGATTAGATGCTGCTGCCGCAGCCGCCGAAGAGGAGATCGATGACGACGTGGATGATGTTGACGAAGTCAGAGGATGACTGAGATGTTGCTGTTGGTGGTGGAATTGTTGTTGCTGCTGCTGGTAAGCAGCCACAGCAGCATGCTGATGATGCATAACCAAATTCAGATGTTGCTGTTGCAATGATGTTGATGATGCCGAAGATGTTGGTGACATTGCTGGCATGGCACTGCCATCTACTGGCGATGGTTGTGTAACAGGAGTAATCCCATTGTTATTAGCACTATTGCTATTGCATCCACTGATGCAATGGTTGCTTGTTAAATTTATGACCGTTGGCGTTGAATCATGAAGTTGGCCATTTGAATGCATAAGGCTGCGGCCAGAAATTGGCATTGTCGGTATACTTTGTTGGTGGCAACGTAGCGCCAAGTGCAGTTGTTGTTTGCTTTTGATTAAATGACAATAATCATTGTTTGTGTCTTCACCATCATCGTCATTCACATCATCATCACCTGTAAACAGTTTGGTTTGGTTTTGCTTGTTATACAGGTAATTTTTGGTTTGTTTGCATGAATACAAAATAGGGAAATTATATTTTCTAGCATTTTGAATTGCGTTTGCTATTCCTATAAAACAAAAACAAAAAACCATAATATAACGCGACGTTTTGTTTTGCCTATGCGTTTTTATGTATAATGCATGGAATATATTTTTATATTTATAATATATGTATATATATATTTGAAAACAAAAACTAAAAAAGAAAACGAAAGTAGCAAAAAACCAAAATTAACAGGGTAGCAAAAAATTTCAAAACATATTGTTTTTTAATCGTTTTTTTTTTTAATGCGTTTGTGGGGATAGTTTATTTTTTTTTCTTATCTTGCAGTTCATATACATAGTTTAAAATTTAAAATTTATATCAAACCAAAACTCTTGAACAAAAATGCACAAAAGTGGGTTGTTTGTTTTTTGTATGAAACTATTAGTTGTTTCTACCATTTATTTTATTGGAGCCATTCAATGATTAGCTTAATAATTAGAGATTTATTTAAAATAAAAGGAAAGGAATTTAGTGTGAGCTTTGTTATGTTATCCGACCCAAAATGAAATGACTTTTTCTAAAGTTTTTCGCAATTCCATTCATACCGACACGAGAATGACTGAGGGTTCTAAATCACTGGAACCTGGTTCTCCACAAACGAGATGTGATTTATGGTTTTTGAATCCTGTTTCTTGTAAAAGATACGAAAACATATTTTCTTAACACAAATTTATTCTAAATTTGACAGTTTTTTTCTTCTGTTTCTTAAGAAAATCCAATTTGAATAGCTCCACTTTAAAATAAATGTTCTCGCTCAATACTGGGATGCACTATCACACGTAAAACGAAATTTTTTCAAATTGCATTGTATTTGTATATAAATCTGTATAAAAAATTATTCAAAATACATCATGACCTTAAATTATTCTTCCATATAGCCTAAAATTGGCAACACTAATTTTGAAAAAAAAAATCTTTGAGAAGTATTTTTTTTATTTCTTTAATTTTCTTATACAAACTTTATACTTTTAAAAATTTTAACGCTTTCTATAAATTTTAAAACTTTTTATTCATTTATTCATGTCCAAAAAAAGTTTGTTTTCTAATTAAATATATAAAACAAACAAAAAATGTATATATATGTATATTTTAATTAACAACAGACATCTACACTTTAATGTATGTATATATAAATTTATAATGAATATACTTTTAATATTTCAACTAGTGCTTTTATCTAAGAAATAACAAACTCAAATTATAAAGGTTAAAACTGCTTTTACATACATAATAATAATAATAAAAATAAAACAAAATCATGAAAACAATGTGAAAACGATCGGGGATAACAAAATTTGCAAAAAAAAAATACTTAATAATAAAGTTTAAATCAAAACGAAAACAAAAAAAACTATAAATTATAAACATGTTGGTTCATTGTTTGAGTAGTAAAATTCATGGAGATTTGTATATTTGGAAAAGCTTATTAGCAAGAAATTGGTAATGAAAACTTAAAAAGTAAAAATAAAAATATAAACGTAAATAAAATTCGGGGAAAAAAATTTAAAAACAATATACAAAATCCTTAAAAATAAAATAACTAAATGATAATACTGAGTTCAACAATTGTTTGCATTGCAGAGTAGTCAAATGATAAATTGTAAATATTTATTATTTATTTTCCTTTATTGAAAATTTTCAACAGAATCATTGCCTTTAAAATTAAGATTTTTATTTAATCAAATCACAGTGTTCAGTTTAAGTCTTTGAATGTTGCAACCATAAATTTGTTTTATATTTATAAAGTTTTTTGATATACTAAATCCAGAAACAAAATATTTTTTTTTTAAAGTTGTCAATATTTGTTATATTTTATCTCCAGTTCTTTTTATTCCACCTACTTAAAAAAAATATACAAAAACAAAAAAACAAAAACCTTTTGCAATATTTTTGTAAGCATATTGAACTATTGATTTATTCTTACACAAAATTGACATTCGTTGGTTTTGTTTGTATTGTTTAGAATTCGTAATATAATTTAATGTGCGCAATAACATTATAAGAAAAAAGAATGCAAAAAGAATTACGAAAAGAAGAAGTTTGTTCTTTTTTTTTTAAATTTCTTTCTTAATAATATTAAAAATTAACAACACAATAATTATAATTATTTGTAAGTTATACCTACGAGAAAAGCGAGAGATATTATGTACTTTAATATGTTAGTGGTTAAAAAAAGTAATGAAAAAAAAATTACGAACGAAAAATATTTTTCTTGAAAAATAAGATAAGTTAAGTTAAAGTTTAAATATATTTTATATATATTTAAGGAAAAAGAAATTAAAGTGCTTTAGTTTTGATAGAAAATTCAAATTAAAAGAATTTTATTCAAAATAAATTATAATGGTAAATTTAAAACTCAACTCAAACCGACAATATTTTTCGTGTCCTTATGTAGATAATTATTTTTTTTTTATTTATTTACTACAATCTTCAACTATAGCCGAATTAGATTTTTAGACATAAGACAAAAAATACACCGAGATATATGTATGTACCTTGTATCGAAAAATCAACAACAAAACACTTAGTTTAAAACTTTAACGCCAATTTCAAGGAAATTTTTATTATGATAGTACAGACATTTATTAATTCACCATTGATAAATATCAATACTTTCAAAGGAACACAAAAAACAATAAATAATTTAGAAGTTTATATTATTTATAGAACAGTTATATAATAATTCCAATTAAGAGTTAAAGTTTCGTATACATTATGATTGTGATATATAAGTTGCAACATTAAAGACAAAAGTAGTAAATATTTTTGTTTGTATTATTTTTATGTTAATTTTTGTTTTTTTAATTTAAAAAATTATAAGTTATACAGTAACCAAAAATGAAAGAAATAAAATGATATAAATAATAGCAGGTATTAAGCCATGATAATAATAGGGAGATAGTGTTGTACGCATTTGCGTATTCTTGGAATCTGCGTGAAGTTGGGTTTAATTGATTTACTTTTCGGTTTATGCTAAGTTCATGTTTATTGAAAACGATGGGGTTTGATTTAAAAAAATATCAAGATATAATTTAAAAAAAGATACCAATGTTTTACTCAAAAAGTGTGAAAGTAATCATATTTTTTTATGAGCAACAAAGTTACACCAAAGTGAATCCGATTCAATTTTCGATATAAAACCAGAAATACTTTTTGAAAATTAAATAAAAAAAATTACTTTTCCAAGCACAAGGATAAGAACAACTGAGATATATTTTTTCAGAATCTAATTTGGGTTTATGTTTGGGAGTGTCCTCTTATATAATTAAAATATAATTTATTAAAATAAAAAAATATATATAGATAAATGTGTAAAAGTAAAAATAAAAATAAAATCAAATTCAACAGGAAAATCAAATTAAAACTAAATTAAACAAAATATTTAAACAATATAAATACTTAGAAGTAGGATTTTTAAGCTGGCTACAAAAAACATACATTTCATATCTATCTATATAGTAACAAAATATAATTTCTATATACATGCAGCATGCACATTCTTATAGAAGGAGAGGTGTTGATCTGTTTTATTTTTTGTTCATTGTCATTTCGAATTCTATTTATGTATATATATTTTTTGTATGTATATTAAAAAAAATTCTTTAAAAGCGACGGTTTATTTAATCGTACTTTGTTCTATATATTTTTTTTTGTCAAATTTGTATACTTACATTAACTTTTTTTTTAAATTATTATTCTATAAATTATAATTATATATGTATTCTATATAAAAAAACAATATATGTAGGATTATATTTATATATTATATTTATATTTAGAAAAAAGAGAAATAGACGATTATAAAAATTTTTGCATGCAAATTAATTTAAGAAAAAAAATTATTTATTAGCAAACAAAAGGGAGAACAAGTCAAAACCACCCCGATATTATTACTGTATATGTTTATGTATAAAAATAGTAAATTAAAGCTTCAGTTTTTTTTTTTATAAAACATATATTAATGTAACTAACTAATGGTTATCATACTCTTTGCTTTGTATTTTCTTTTGTTTAATTTTTTGTATGTACAATTTACTATGTTAAATTAAAAAAAAAAATTATAAGCTTACCGAAGCTCATTTGATGTAATCGAACATTGTATTTTGATGATTTTTTTTTAAATTTATAAAACCGATTTGGAAAGTCAAAGTGAAATGTTAAGCTTAGATTTGTAAAGAATTTCAATAGTTTTGAAAATAATTCATTTTCTCATTTAAAATTGCCTATCGATATTTATGTAAATTAAAAAAAATCAATTTTTTTAAATATCTTTATTTTTTTTTTAATTTATCGAGCCTGCCATTAGTAACATTCAAGATAGAGAAATAGTTTCTAATTATTTTAGACTTCTGGACTTGGTTTTTTTGTTTAAATTGCCAGAAATGTAAAAACATTGTTTTATAAAAGTTTTCATACATGATTCTGTTACAATTTGTCTTTAAGCCTGTTAAATAAATTTCATTAGGATATTTTAAAAGCAAACAAGAGCATATTCACAAAATATATATTTTCCAGAACATATCGACCAACATAAAATCTGTTTTGTTCACAAGATGAGCAGGCTTGTCGAAGTACAGCAATTGCAGTATTTGAACTTGTTTTTTCTTGTAAACTTTGTAAAGCAAAATCTTCAAATAATTTATTATTACTGATCTCTCTTAACGCACCCAAACCACTTTCTCTGCGAACATACCCTTCAAAATAAGAAAAGACAACCCATTAGGCGTTCTTCTTTTTTGTTTTAGAGTAGAGCATGTAGAACAGATCTGATCTACATGGGAAGCTTTTTCACTTTTCAAAGTAGAGGAAATTCGCACATAGAGACGGAATTCAATTCACTTTTTCGTGAACAAAATGGAGTTTATTCCCACTCATGCTACGTTTTCATCAGAACCACAATAAAGTATGTAATTTCTTAATGTACAAAAAAGTGTTTTCATCCCAAATTTGCTAATTCTCATTTCTTTTTTTTTATTTTATCAGGGTGTTAATAGGCGTTTTTCTTTTTTAGTTCAGAATAGAGCTCTGAACAGACATGTTCTGAACATCCTCTGAACCAAGCGTGATCTGAGTTGTTTTTGAAACACACCTGAACACTTAGCTGTCACAATTGTTTTTTTTATTTCTACCTGTCAAACGCTTGTGTTAAGCATTTTACTCTGTCTGCTCAGTGATTTTATTCTTAGCTCATAGAGTGCACTCTGAACACGCTCAGAACAAGAAAATCAACACATATTCTAAGCTCTGAACTAAAAAAGAAAAACGCCTACGAACTTTTTGTTATTTTATTGTTTTTTTTTTTTTCTGTTTTTTATACATTATACGAGAATATTAGTTACATCAGATCGTGAATGGCCCTGTTGAAATTAGACATTTTCAATTGATTCCAATTTGAATGGGCGCGTTCCAATATCTATAAAAAAGAACTTAAGCTGATAAGCTCATCGATTTATTAATAAAACACACTGCAGCACTGAGCTGTCAAAGTCGTCGATTTCCATTAGAAATCAAGTCAATTAGTGTACTGGCAATGAGAAGTGTCACTTAACTGACATTGTCAAAAAATTTTAAACACTGGCAGCCTTATTTACTAACTCGTTTTAGCGCCGGAGTAAAGTTACTTCGACTTTACAACGGCTCTAAACCTGAAAACCTTATTTATAATGAAAATGCACGAGGAATAGCGGTGGAATAAGCTAAAACTGGTTCATAGGAGGTTTAAGGCCGTTTTAGTATCTAAATGTCATTTTGAGATGACATCTTGTGAAATTTACAAAAAAGAGTGTAAGCAATTTTTTTTCGTTTCTTACTAAGACAAAAAGGATAGATATTTTGCATAAATTATTTATATTTTCCAAACGCTCTAACAGTTGTACGGTATTGGGAACGCAATGGTTTGGTTGGTACATTCATTTATTGGATTTGAACTTGTATGTATGTATGTATATTTATTGAGATTTCTTTGTTTCTTTACACAGTATTTTTCTTATTCTAAAATAGATACACAAAATTATAATTTTAAAGCCGACTTAGAAGTGGCCAGGCAACTCGTTTTGACAAAAGGAATATTTTAAGCTTTAATATTACAGTATGATTTGATACAAAATAATGAGAGTTAATTTGAGATGTCCACTCAATAAAGACAAATGCTGGATTTGAACTTTATACAATCCAATTTTTTGATTTAGGTGTATAATAACCAGAGTTTTAGATTTGTCACTTTTTTTCCCAGTATATTCCCAGTATATTTGACATAAGGAAGGCGTAGCTAATACGCCTGAGAAAATTTATATTAAATAAGGATTTGTTTGACGTGGCGTAAACTCGAAGTAAGTGCTTCGGCTCGGTTTAACTATTCCGAGGTTGAACCCAGTATTAGTGAAAAATAATAAATAAGGCTGTGGTTGTATGGGGAATAAAACCGGATCTTTTTAACTAATTTAGGTGTCGCAACGTTACGTAACCAAATTGACTTTGAACAACCCTAAATTTGACAGATAAAGAACTTAAACATAACTAAAAGTGTTGGATAGACTAAATTTTATAAAATATTTATACAAATTGTGATTGTTCTAGACTGAGAAAAGGTACTTTATTTTGTATGTTTTACTAATTCTCAAAATAAAAACTCAGCCACGTTGTTCCATGTTAAAAAATCGTTTGGCTATATGTACTACATACATATGTGCAGGGTGAGCCATCTTTTCTGTTTGGCCGCAATTTGAGGCAATTGCACTTTTTAAGAAAATAAATATATATGTACTCGTACATACACTGACGTTAAGATGCTGAACGCAGTGACGATACAACACAAGTGTGTTCTCGGCAACACTCTCTCGTACCGCTTCAATCAGTTCATTGGAACGTCTTTGGTATTGTGGGAACTGATTGGGGGAGGAATACAACTGGTTACTTCGAGTGAGCATTACTTGTGAAAAAAAGCGATAAAGCAAAGAAAGACGTGAAACATTCTGATAGAGTTCAAGAGATGGGAATGATTTCATGATAGTTCTGTTTCCTTTCAGTTTTAACTCTCTGTTCTGGATATTATTAAAAAATGAAGAGACGTTAGGGCTGCACCTGCCATGCTGTACTTGAGTTTTGCACATATAAATGCCTTATACATTGCAATCAGATCAGACGGTAATTACTATTCTTTAAAATAAGGATTTCATTGATACAAAACGTAATCGTACTTTTCCAAAACAATGTAAAGATCTGTTTCATTCTTCGGTTAGATGCCAGTGGAACGATTGCCGCGAAAGCCTCTCATTAAGAAGATTGCAGTCTTCCAGATATTTCTTTAGCTGATGATCAACGATTTCATCGCCTTGAAAAGAAGAGATGTAAGTTCATTTGGTCGGTACGTTAAAGAGTAACCTTTTTTAGGTATAGCGATGGAAAAGCTTACGCAATAATTTTTCCAGCGGGGGAGAATACCTACCTCTTCAGAAGAATGGGCAAGCGGATTTGTTTCTATCAAGAATTCGAAGGGCTCTTGTAATTGTACGAGTGCGGAAAAATACCTATACCATTGAATGATTTACGTTCTCGTAGAACAGGAGGGGTAATGTTGCTACCTGGCAACGTAGCAACAAAATGAGCTGCGAGTACATTTGCTTTGTTTGAGAAGCTAGTTATCGGGTTTTCGTTGTAGATGAACGTTGGAACCGAAGATGAGGATGAATTTTGTATGTTTTTGACACATGACCAGAAATTTCTACTGCTTTTGGGCATTGCAAAATCTTGTTCCCTAAATTCTGGTCATGTGTGATTTAAGTTGAAAAGTTAAACCTCAAAAAAATATTTTATAAGCTAAAACTCAACAATAACAATCCAAATTATAAATTATTGTTTTTCATAAAAAAAATCATCAAAATAACATTTCACTCTGCGGTTGCCAAAATTATTTCGATTATTACTTTTATAATAGTGTGTTCTATTCGATTAATTAATTTTATTCACATTAAACTAATTTAAATTTTTTATTCGCGGCGATTTTACACAAGACAAAAAAAATTGAATACGTACGCAAACAAAAATTTGATATTATATGAGTTTTAGGAAAATAATAAAACTAAAATCATTTGAAATTTTCTACCTTAAAACTAAAAATATATAAATTAAAATATGTTATATATATATATATGTGTATATTCTTGCACACTAAATATGCTTTAAAAATTATAATAAAAAACAACTAGTATGGATATTATTGTTTTAATTTAAATATTTATATTTTCGGTTAAGAAGAAAAATATAAATTGCATAAATGTACTCACCATCAATATTATCAGATTGGTCCAATTGCATTTGTTTGACATCATTTTGGTCCTCTCTAGAGTCTGATTGAAGGCCATGTGATGATAATAAACTAGACATGTCCTCAGGATGTAATTTCATACCTCCAGACTATAAAATTACACGCACAAATATGGATTTTGAAAATTATATTGGTTATTGTTCTATTTTTTGTTGTTTAAAATTCAATTAAAATATACTAAAAATGTTCGATGGTTCCAATTTAGGGAAGTTATAGGAAAATTATACAAAATTACATAAAATAGAACAAAATATGGCAAAAAAATAAATTTCCTGAGCTGGCTGCGCGAGAAATACTAACCCTAATACAGTATCTGTCAACTATTTGTTCAGATAAATCAGAGTAATGTCATCAAATTTTTTATGTTAGCACAAGATCTGAATTGACAGAAAAACATATTTTGGGTTTAAACTGGAGTTTAGCCCCGAAACAGGGCTGATTTCTCGGTGATGACCGAACTTCGAACTCAAAAACAACAAAAATATTGCGTTAATTTGAAATTAAATCGGGATCAGTATTATCAGAAAAACATGTGCCAGAAGTAAACTCGAAACAATTTCAGGTTTAAGCTCGAGTTAAGCCCCGCATCTATGTCTATGAAGCTCCTAACTCTATAGCATCGACTATATTGCATTAACTTGAAGTTAAATCGGGATCTTAATTAACCTAAAAACATGTGCTAGAAGAAAACTCGGTTTATGCCTCGAAAAAAGGATGAACAGTCACTGAAAAACCAGACTTCATAGTTTGTACTATCGAGTGCTCATAAGTCAAATTTTTTTTGTGTAATAGAAAGATTACAATAACGTCAAAAACTTTCGAAGACTTTGTTGGAAAGAGCGCTATCTTAACCCCAGAGTGATAGGGACGACGTCTTACGATACTCAAAAGGTCAAAGGGCCACAAGGTATAAGCGTTTAATTACCACCTGTATTATTGTACAAAATTCTTAGTACTTCACTGCAAACAGTAAATGAACGCTCTAAATATTTTGTAAATAGATTTTTGAACATACTTGAAAATTGTAAAAACTTTAAACAAGAGCCCTGAGGCTTACAAGAAGCTCCAAATCTTTGAAAATACTATATATGTATAATAAAGTTTGTTTTTTTTTTATTTTAATCAATACATTTTTATATAAAATTTTTGATCATTTATTTCACATTGCTTATCACGAAATGAACTCTTAAAAATGTTCATTTGTAAATAAAAATATTGGCTCAAAATTGGCGTAGTGTTAAAATATTAGCATGATACTACTTAAGGATTAGTTAACTAATTCTTTTTTAATTTTGAACATTTTGTTATTAGTGTCAAGACTATTTTTTGTAATAGATTGCTTCTGAACACACCTAAAACAATGTCAGTTCGTGCAAAAAACACAACAAACAGAGATTTTTGACGTTTAAAAATGACGGACAGTCATATGAAGGTAGTACGATACTTAAAATATAAAATAACTTTTTGATGATTTTAGCTTTAATAAAATGTTAAAGAAAGTATGATGCTAAACTCAATTAAAATTTATAAAAACCTAATTTTAACCAAGAAGCATACTAAAAAAGTTTTGACTCAAATTTTCCGCCATTTTCTTCATAATTGAATACAACTTATCTTGGTGTTTTCTCTCAGGAAATATTTAACGTCGTTGCGCCTAAGAAAGTATATCTTCAAGAAAAAATTAAATATAAAATTAAAAATCGCAAAAACCTTTTAAGAATTCACTTTAATAATAGTAAAAAAATAATATTTAATTCAAAACAGTATTTTTTTTTTGTTTTTACACAGAATTGCAAATGCATTGGCGCAAAATTTTAAACAGCCTAGTAGTTTACTAACTCTTTCTTAATCTTAACGTTTGTAACCAGTATCGTGCTTAAGCAATTTTGTTTTAATAAATTTCTTCCGAACACACCTAAAACAATGTCAGTTCATGCCAAAAACAAAGTAAACAGACCTTTTTGACGTTTGCAAATGTCAAAGAGTCTTAATGAAGTTAGCACGATACTACAATTAAATTTTGCAAAATCGTCGTTTTAACATCGTACTAATTCGACTAAAATTTTGCGCCATTATGTTTTGATATTAATCCAAATTAATAACACAACCAATATTAGGACTTTTTTCTTCGCTTTTAACTTTATCTTTTGGTAGATTAGTAATAGTATCTTTTTGCACATTTCCGCCAGAGACATCATTGTCATCATTTGCGAATTGTTTGGATGACGAAGATGTTAGCAACAAATCAGTTGAAGCATCCGCTGCTTCCTTCTGTTGCCGTTTCTCATCGACATCTAGTAATTCCCTTTCATGACACAAACGATGCGATTTACATTTATTGTGGTGGTTGACAATTTCCAAGCGGAAATTTGAATTGCCTTCGACAAAAGATGTCCGAATGTCTGGAATGTCGTTGGACCATTTTCGGCAAAATTTACAAAACATTGTGTTTGCAATATCGTCATATTGCAGCCAATCAAATTGATATAACCAATTCGATCTAAATCGGCCACTTTTTCTGGAAGTTGTTGTTGTCGCTGGTGCTGGCAAAGGTGGTGGAATAGGATGTGCATTATTATTGCTAGGAATCGATTGCTGATGCGATGGCATGTTTCCCAAATTACTCCCACTCATCATGTATGAGTAGTTCGATGGATTTTTTGGTAGGTTTGTAGTGTACAAGATATTATCTGTGGGACTTGGTGCAGATGAACACGCTAAATGCTGTTGATGATCTCTGTGGCGCAGATAACATCGTAACGAGCTATCTGAATTCCGTGATGACATGGTAGCTCCATCAGGAGTTCTCCAGGTGTTTAAATTATGCTTTTGCTGATTTTCATAATCTTTCAATTGTGTCTGGAAATGCTGCATGTCGCTTGCAGATGCCTGTTGCTGTGGAGAATAGAAATGTTGTTCTTGCGACGGAGAAGAATGTTGCTGTTGGTGATGGAGATGATACATTGCGGATGAGGAATGATGTGGATATCTTGACTGGTGATAGTAATACGGAGACGAAGATGATTGTTGGGTTGATAACGTCGGATGTGGCACAGGACCTGATGGTTGCATATGTGATTGATGTTGAGTTGCCGATAATGTTGCTGATGTTGTCAACATTGTTATCGATGGAATAATTATATCGAGTCGAGGATTATCGAGAATAACAGTTTTCTGTATCATATTTTTAAAGTGTTGATGAGATTGTTTTTTTTTTTTTTTAATTTCAACATTAAAGAAAAGAAAAATAAAATAAATGAAATAAAATATAAACAAAAAATAACTTAGAAAATAATAAATTAAAAAAAAAAAAACATAAGAAGGGGAAGGATTGTAATTTGATTTTGTTTTAAGATTTTAAGTGCATTTTGCGAGCTGAATTTTTTTTTGAAAAGTACAAAACACAAGAGAGTCAACATAAATCACATTTACAAAATTAAACTTATAGACAAACATTGATTTTGTTTAGATTTTTTCTTTTTCTCGGTCGATTTACGATTTAAACATGCATGTCTATCTCAATAATCCTTCGCCTTCTGATATTTTTTTATTTACTCTTTAAGTTATTTTTTGTTTAACATTTCCAATTCATAGTCTGTACATTTATATGAAAATAAAATTATAGTAAAAAAAATTTAAAAAGATCATAATATAAACAACAAATATTTAAAAAAAAGGGATAAAACAATTGGAACCATCGAACCGGTCCAAAGAAAAAACCTTAACAAAACTAAAGGACATTTTTGTGCTATCTATTTTGCGTAAAATATAATTAATTCATTAAACAGGGGATAGTTTGAAGATAAAGACGAACTTAGCGTTTTCAAATGAAAAACAAATAACTTACCGGCAATAATTCGGGGGGTAATGATGCATGGTGTTGCTGTTGTTGTTGCTGAGCATCTATTAGTTCTTGTTTAATACTTAGCGATTGACTGAGACCAACTCCTTGACTGCCTGATAAAGGGGAGTCACGACGACCACCCGTCTCCTCTGATTCTGAATTGTTTCCTGTTTTTGGCGCGGGACTCGATTTGTAATTACTATGGGAGGATGCCTGAAAGAGAATTTACATATAAATAATCTTGTTCATCTTCTAATTTTGTAAAGGTAGAAACTTAGATATTCGTAATTGTAGGTTGTAGGTGTTTTTTTTCTTCGAAAAGGGTTTGGGTATTCATTTCAATTAACTGAACTTTCCGATTATTGAATTTTATGACACCTAATTACACAAATATGTACATACAATTAAAGTTAAAAGGGGTGATGGCTTTTATTATATTTTTATCGCTAATTGCGTGGAAATTTGTTTGAAATATAATTAGCAGATACTTTTTGATTTAATTGCAATTCATTATTGGCATTATTAAAGTTGAGGGATATGTTCCTACCTAACACGCGTTTGTTGAATAAGGTGTAATTAACAATTATAAATTAAAAGGTGTTTGATCTCTTCAATTATATTATGGGGTTCGATATGGAAATTATAGAAAACAAAAAAACAAGATTGCATTTTTTGTTCATTAAATTGTGATACAATTCAGTGAACATTTGTTTAGACAGAATGACTTTTTTTAAATAAATAAACATAGCTTTTTTACAACATAGCTTGTACAAAAAAAAAATACTGTGGGGTACCTAAACATTTATTTAGGCCAAACATTAATTTTAGGCCAGTTTGCTTTATATACAGAATTTCTAGATTTAAGAAAATATTGCCTAATTTTTGCTTTTAAAATTTTGTTAAGTGTTATGTTCAATAAATTTCTTTTTTTTTTAGAGTCACAGGAAATATTGGAAAGGTATCTCTACCTACATACATAATATTTACATTGAGAAACATTTAAACTTTTGAGGTAAAACATTTTAATATGCATAGATTACCTTAAGCAATGTTATAAAAAGCCTTGAAGCCTGCTGTAGTTCAGCTGGCACATCATCCGGTTTTGATGACTTAAAAAGGAAGAAAATAATAAAAAAGTTGTAGTATTTTGATGAATGATGAGAAAGGAGTATTTTGTTTAAATAAAAAATGTGTTTTTTAAGCAATAAAAAAATATTGTTTACTTTAATTTGAAAATCTATTACGATTTGATTTTAAAAAAGTTTGAACAAAATATTTTTAATTTCGTTTTAAACCTAAAATGAAATTTTAATAGCAAACTTAATTTATTAAGTAAAAGAACAAATGGCTTGATGTATGCTTTTTTATAGTTTGTAATCCAATATTTTAAAATATTTGAGTATAAAATATTTACCAGAAAATAATAAGTTGCTAGCTCAGTTTTAAAAAATAAAATAAAAGATTGCAACAGAACTTTTTTTTTCTTGAATTTTTTTGTTTAAGTCACATTATGAATTGTCTTTCAAGTATTCAAGCGCATAAAGGTGTTATAGTTATTTATTTATTTATTTATATTTGATAAGATTCAATTGGTTATAATTTTCAATCAAAGATTTGGAATGGCCGCTTAAAAAAATTGAACGCAAGATCGGCCGAAAACATCGCTGCGGTATGTGAAAGTGTACAGAAATCGTCCTTTTGCACACTTCAACTTGGCGAATTTTACCTCTGAACTTGAGGCTACACCCGGATAAGATCCAATTGACCGAGGAGCTCAAAGTTCATGGCCGTAGACAATGCTGACTAGGCTTCGGAGCGTTTAGGTTAATTATTACGGAAGCAGGACATAATTTGACACTTTGAGAAATTCAAGTTATATCACACCAATCACCCAAACTATTTAAATCTTCATTCAACAATGTTCAATCTTGCATAGATTTAGGGATTCGATAAAGTTTAAGATCATCCGCTAATAGGAGACATAATGAATTTTTGAATATATCAAGAATATCATTGATAAGCAATAGGAATAAAAGTGTTCCAAAATGGCTGCCCTGAGGGACACCAGATGACAATAAGATTTGTTCTGAAAAATTGTCATCAATTTTAACAATTTGAACCCTTTGAGTTTTAAATAAGATTTTAACCAATTGAAAAAGTTTGAGTTAACCAAACTGCAAAGGTTTGTTCAATAGAACCTGATGATTTACGCGATCAAAAGCTTTTTCGAAATCGATAAATATAACATCCGTTTGAAAAATTTGATTCGAAAATATTTATTTTGTAAGGATAGATTACTTACAGTATATCTACCAGACATAAAACCATTTTGATGTACTGAAACAATGACTTCGGTTTGAAAAAATAGTTTATTAAATACCATTTTTGGAAGTACTCGTAACTTTGGAAAAGCTGAAATTTTACAGATTGGTCTATAGTTAGTAACATCCTGTTTAGATTCTGAGTTATTATACTGGTGAAATGTAAAACAATTTCCCACACTCTATGAACTGACCCTGGGAAGATGGTCTAGCTAAAAGTAGATGCACGTTTAAACAATAAAATGGGCGTCATTCTATCGGGACCTTAATTTTTAGTTGTATCTTAATCAAGCAGGGCTGTCTTGACTTCTGATACCTGTAATATCATCGAACCTTTTTCAGCCCTCAATTGAGAGTGAGAATGAATTAAAATTTTCACATAGTATAATCATTGTTTATAAAGACATCTGTTTCTATTTATATTTTTTTATTTATTTATAACAGTGTAAATGATGTCGCACTTTTCTTCAAAAGTAAGAGAAGACTGACTACAGAAATGATCCTGTGAAGTATAGTGTAGTACCCCTTGGCATAATGGTTAGTGCGTTGGACTGTCATGCGGAAGGTCTCGAGTTCGATTCTCAGCCGCTGCAAAGTTTTTTTCAGGGGTTTACTGCCTCTTGCGAGAAATTGACAAATTCTCCAAGAGTATCTCTTGTCATGGAAAGTGCTGCTCATTAGCCGTTCGGAATCGGCAGAAAATTGTAGGTCCCCTCCGTTACTCGTAACACGCACACAGGAATGGTTGAGAGTTGTAAGTCACTAGGTCCTGGTTCACTCCGAGCTGTTGCACCACCAAATTTATTTATTATTTTTAACAGTGTAAATATCTTCTCGTAGTGCACATATTCTTAACTATCACTACCCTCATTGAATTCAAAATATACATCAATACTGGCATCCGTTACCTATCGCCGAACTAATTGACTGAATTAAATTGGATATTACATACATTGGCGCTGTAACGCTCAAAATTGATTTAAGCAATGATCTATTTGATTTAAATATTTTCCATATCAACACCCATAAGCAAAATATTTACTTTGGTGTCAGAGTTCAATAAATTGATAGATACATTTTGTTGTTTTAATTGCAGCTGCCTGTCGAGCCAAGCACAAGCATTTGCAACATTATTGAAATCGATTTGTCAGCAATTATTTATTTGAATTGAATTGTTTGTTTCGATTACAGAAAAAAAAATAAACAAATACTCGTAAATACGGATATGCACACAATACATATAATATTTCAATATATTTGTTTAAATAGATTTCTTCAATGAGAAACTTTACTGCGTGTGAATTGTTTAAGTATTGCGAATTTTTATTGATATTATATTCTCATTTCGGTTTTAGTATTTTTTTTTTGTTGTTGTCGGATTATTTTCCTCTCATAAAACATTAAAATATTTGCTCTTATTAGTTTTAACACGTATTACAAAAACAATTTGGGATCCTGCTCTCTATTGGCAACTGGTAAGTTGCTTTCCACACCACCTGGAAGTCACTATGTGTACTGACAAAATGGAGATAGAATTTTTTACGATTTGTCGTTCAATGCATTTCCCATAAGAAAAAAGCAAAAAGGGGCTCGAAAAATATAAATTTTACTAATTAATTTTATATCAACGGGTATCAATATTATGATTTTAACAGAATAATAATATGTGTTTCTAAATCAGATGGAAAATATATCAAAAACATAATTAATCCTGTGCAATTTGTACTAAAAAAAAGGTAAAGAAATTGCAAGAAAACAACAACAAACACTTAAAAAAATGGATACAGATGAATTTTTTGAATTAAGTCACAAAAATAACAAAGTTTCTTACATTTTTCTGCTTTTAGATTTCTCTTTTTCGTCATAGAAATTTGTTAACAAGAAAAAATAAAAATTTTCACAAAACACGAAAACACTAAACGACGCGACGTACAGCGACCAAATTGAATTGAAAAATTAATGGAAGTAGTATTACTGACTTAGAATTGGCCAGGCCACACAGGGGCTTTTGTTTGTTTAATTTTTAAATAAATAGATAATTATTTATTTAAGGACAAATATTCTACCTTGAGGCTAAGCTAAGATACGGCTAGTCAAAGAAGACTATACAAATTGCTTCTTAAAAAAATTGTTTCATCTGTCATTCACATACGATATGTTTACGATTTTTGAAGACAAATTACTAAAGATTAATTAAGTTTCTTATTATATTCTCAACCTGATTTAGAAATTAACACATAATAATATTCTTTTAAAATCATAAAATGCATACCGGTTCATATAAATTTGATTGGTTAAATCAATGTTTTTCCGACCCTTTCTTTTTATGGGAAATGCATTGAACGTCAAATCGAAAAAAAAATCTATCTCCAATTGAAGGTTCACGCGCTGACTGCCAGGTGCCGTGACTATGTGTCAATATGGATCTATTTGAAAGACCCAAAATGTAGTTCTTAGTCTGGCAGGTAGACGTTTTTTGATGGTAAGGTAGTGATAAACTGTAGTCATTGACATACTAGATATGGACTGCCAGTAGCTGATTACAGAATAGTCCAACGGATTACCAAACGACACTAGCCCTCGTGCCGACACTGACGGACAATTTTAATACTATGAAATGGAACCAGTGCTAAAGGGGCTAATGTGCAAATAGTCCAATTGCCAAATCTTAAAACTTCCCTTTTTCATTTTTGTTTTCAACGTATAAATATATACTGCAACACAGTTTTCGTTGCATTTACTTGTATTATCATTAAAAAATATTATTATTGTTTGTAAAAATACTTTTATTCAAGCAATTAGTTTCACTTTTACAAATAATTTTAATTTTTATACTAGAAATCATGAGATAAGCTAAGATCTTTTTGGCTAGAGCGAAAATATTTGCAAAAAAATTGGTTATGCAAATAAATCCTAATTTTGATTTAAATTAACAACTCACTTTAGAGAAAAACCAATCCTACAATTTGTATCAAATTTACAAAAAACTTTCTTTAGGTGCTTTTTATTATTCACAAATCTATCTGGATCCGGATCTGAATCTTCCTTTGAAAATAAAACGATACGGATCTTAGTGACAGCAGTGTTATAAGTCCGTCTCTTTTTATCCTTGGGTTTGTAAATTTTAAATTATGTCTTGTCTTTTTTCTTTACACTATAGCTTACACTACCTTACCATAAAAAGCCATCTACTCGCCAGTGTAATAACTGATTTTTGGATCTTTGAAATAGATCCCGATAGAAAACAGGATCCCAAATTGTTTTTGTAATACATGTTAAAACTTAATCCAGATCCGGATCCAGATAGATTTGTGAATAATAAAACGCACCTTATCTTAAACCAGAACTGTAAGGCTAGGCGCGCACATTCAATTTTTAGTTTCTTAACTGCTTGGTTCGAGCAACTAAAAAGTTTGTATTTTGTATTTGTGTAACATATAATTATATGCACCTGCGCGGACATAAAATCATTAAGTAAACCAAAATGATTCATAAAATATTTTAAAGGGGATTTTTTTTTTAGATCCCTTAGCACTATTCTCAGCCGATTATCTCTCTAACCATAGACTAGCACCGTTTCTTCAAAGCAATGTCAATAGATGTCCTTAGTTTCTATGAGTAAACATTTCTGTTGGCACTAGTAGAACAAGAGATGGCGTTAAATATGTTGTTTATTTTTGCCACTAGTGTCGGCACGAGGGCTAGTTTCGATTGTATCCGTTGGACCATTTTGGTTGCAAATTTTGTATGAGAATTATACACAACTAGCAGTCCATATATAATAAGTCAATGAGGTCCAGAGAGAGAACAGGATCCCAAATTGTTTTTGTAATACATGTTAAAAATTAATCCAAATCCGGATCCACATAGATAATAAAACGCACATAATAAAACTCGGCTAATAAAATAAACCAATAAATTACAGATAGACCAGAGGGGGTAACAAATTCCTTGCATTTTCGGAGGAAATCTAAGCACTTAGCAGCGTTTTTGGCAACCTTAAATATGTGGTCATTCAATAAAAGTTGGTTTCAGAATCAAATTCCTGAAAGTTTCGGACAAAAGATCATTGATTAATATCAGAAAAAGAGAGTTGGAGACAAAACGGAACCAACGTTTATTTTTTAACTTGAAACGACTTATATTGAGCGGCCTAAAAGGTTATTTCTAATCGAACGAAGAAGAGATTCATCAGTACCAGAGAGCTTTTGTGTCAAAGTTTATCAAATGCTTTTGAAACATCAAGCCTCAAGCGTAATAATCTTAATTGAGGAAGTATTGGGGTGTGATTTCGAAGAGATTCGGGAATTTTTCCATACTTTTTTCTTGAGAGAGTGAAATGCATCTTTGTTGTCCTTTGTTGTGCCAGGGAGAGGATGACTTACGAGATCTCTATTGGAGTGTTTTTGTAAAGGATGGAACAGAAGTTAACATCGTTGATGATAACGTTCAGCGGCTCGAAAGTTAGCAGAGAAGCGATTTTCAAAAAAAAAAAAAACACTAAATGAAAATTTGGGGAAATGAGGATGGTCAAAGTGGTCAAGGATAGAGAAAAGATGAATGCTTTTGGAAACAAGTACCTAAGTTGTTGGTGATGCCACTTTTCTGAAAAAAATAACATGATTCTAAAAATCGATCAAGAAAGAATTCCTTTCCAGATGATGAATTTGAAGAATGTTTCATCATAAAATGGCGTCCATATCAGTTACGGAAGGTAAAAATCACCTATAAGATAATAATTTTTCTACGGAATATACAACCTCATTTGGCATGTATGGGTGAAAAGGAAGCTCTCAAACTTAAAGTTCAATGGAAAGTATATTTAAATGCGCTTTAAAATGCTCATTCTAGAGTGCAGCTGATAACACAGAACAAGTTTTAACTTTTCATGAAAATATTTATAAAACGAATACGCTATTTTGTTTTTCCGTGAAACTTTTATCGTAAAATTCTAAATCAAAGCGCTATTTTGCAACTACCATGTTTTTTTTCGGAAAAGAAGTGTTGAATTCTTAATCATCGAACCCAAAAATTAGAACATTGTCCAATTTTAACCAGTTGTTTGGAATTTTCGGCCACTCTCGTTTGAAAGGCACTAGAGTTCCAAAATTCATTCGCCATTTTGTAACGACCTTGTTTTATGGAAAACCAATCAGAAATCCCGAAACACATAGAATTTGAACGTACTTCAATTATACCAGGCTTTTTAATATTGGTTTCGCGAAGTTAAGTTCTTGGCAAATAAACTCAAATACATATTTTCTAAATCCATTTAGAAAGTCAAAGTCAACAATTTTATTTGTTATTTAAACAACAACCAACAAGAGTAATTTAACCTAGGAATTTTAAATAGAAAACCTAAACATCGTTTATTTGCATTGGATATTGTTTTCTAATTACTTTGGTAACATTTACTCATTAACAACTAAATATCAAATATTATGTATTGAAGCAATTGAAAATTTGTTTGTCTATGGCAAGGGCTGTAGTGTTTCATATTACCATTTATGTTAACGTTGGACTATAGTTCACAATATGGGACTGGTTGTTGCTGCTATGAACACTTTAAAACTCATCAAAATAAACCTGCATTAACCGTACTCAATATACAAATCACTAAAATTCTTTTGGGAGTTTTCCAACGTTACCGCTTTCGCATAGTTTTACATAACAATTAGCATAATAAATCATTTATCAGGACTTCAATATCTCGACAAGCGTCATCATCATTGTACATTTGAACGTAGTCCTGATGAAGTGTTTACGGCAGCGTAGCAGGAAATTGTTAACGCCTCTGCGGTCGTTGCAAGGATGTTTAATTTGCTATTTAGTGTTATTTGCTATGGCTATGAGTTGCATTTTAGCTTATGCTAAAACTAAATTTCATGTTATTCAACTTGTGATTTATGTAAATTTTACAGATATATTTTAAATTCATTAAAAATACTTTAGTGTGTGTAAAAACCCATTAAAACACTGAAGCCCAAATTGTGTGATCCATTTCATGCAATCAATTCTTACTAGCGAAATTGGTTGCATAAACTACTATTAGGGAAGTTTTTGGATCCGTAAAAAAACTTAAAGTTGGTAGGTAATAGGCCAACATTTAGAAAAAAGCTTCTACGGCTGTACTGTTTTTATAGCTTTTAAGGTTTTCGCGGTTCCGAAAAATTAAAAATGTCATGGACCGGTTTTATTTAAACCTTAAACTTGTATGTTCCATGAATAAGCTAACAAAAATAAAATGCACGACTGGATCACACGATCTTGCTCTTATGTAAAAGAGACTTAAAATTTAAAAAATGAACGTTGATAGTGAAAAATGTTCAGAACCACGAAATTAGTTTTAATTTTAATTTTTTAAAAATAAGTTTTTATTTATAAAATGTTCTTAAAAAAAATGTTGTAACGTTAGTAATAAGTAGGTATTTATTAATATGTAAACAAAAATTAAATGTAAAAAGAAAATTATGACCTGTTTTTGAGATATGTAATATTTCAAAATTTAAAAAATAATACGTTTTGAGAAAATCGAAAACCAATAAAATGGTGGTATTTCATTTTTAATAAAATTTTTAACAAATTTTCAATTTTTCGCGCATTTAAAGGATTTTGACTATATGAGGCTGTCAGTGCAATAGTGGCGTAACCCATAAAATTCACTTTAGAGCTACGAGAGATTTAAGAAACAGGTTTTCTTTAAACTTTTTTTGTATTTTTCCTTTGACATTTTTGATTAATCTAAAAACGTGGAAGAGTTTGAGAAAAGACATATTTTGTAGGGCAAGCTTTTTTTTTTTAATTCAACTTCATTTGGAAAAAAAAAGTGGGTTACGCCACTATTACATTCATGGTTTTCTGTAAAAATAAAGAAAAAAGAAAGGTTATGCCAAACTTATTGTATTTTTTTTAATTCTTTCATAGTTCATATTTTAACAACAAAAAAATATATATACATTTTTACTTGTTTTTTAACGATTTTACTCCTTGTCTGATAATTCGTCAAATATTTCGATTGGAACATTTGTTGACGTTTTTAAATTATTATAAAAAAAGTAATGGATTGGTGGTATAAATTGAAGCAGTTCAATTAAGTCTTTCTTTTTTTTATCGTCTATTTTAGGTTGTTCAAGCTGGTTGAGCTTTTTAATATGTATTAACGGATTGTCTCTTTTTTACATTTACCTCTTCGAGTAAAACATAAATTTCATTAGAATATTTATGAAAATTGAAAATGGTTTACTTTTTTCGAAATATAACCACTGAATTTTAAGCCGTTCAACCTTGGAATTCGAAATGGACAGTTTCGTATTTGTGATATTTTTTTTGATGAATTTTGTGGAAAAAAATAAGATGATGACATTTTCACAATTTCAAATGGGTTTCTCTTTCTGGCCGAGGAAATGACGTTAACACAATCATCTGGGACGAAGATATCTTTATATTTTTTTTTATTTTTTTCTATTATACCAAAATCTTGGTCACATGGCAAATAGGAATGGCCACTAGCTAAAAATTTATGGTCGATTTCTTCAACCATAAAATCGGGATACCAAAAATTGGAACAACAGTAAAAGTTTTATATTTCTATTTGGCCCCCCCATTGGTCAGAATACATAATAATTTTTTTCTAAGAGAAGTATGAAGGTTACGCCACTATTGCACTCAAACTATGATCAAATTACAAAATGCAATAATACCTTTTTGAGTGCCATCTAGTTTTGAGTGTAGATAGCTGCATAAAACTATTTTTGTATTAAAATATATACATATATTAAGGGACCCATTTTTATGAAAAACTCATTTTTGAAAAAAAAAGTGGGTTACGCCACTATTGCACTCATAGCCTCATTCATGATGTGCGACTAGACAAACAATCTCTGAATTTTACAGTATCTACGTCCGAAGTTGGGCTCTAAGGTAAACTAACAGGCTCGGCCCAAAGTGCGAGTATTACAGTGAAATATATCTTTATTTGGTGCTCTTTATTTTGCTGGCAAAATCTTTTATTTAAGATATTATTATTCTTTGTTTTTTATATGTAAAGATTTATTTTACAACAAATAAGTCGAATAAGTTAATTATTTGAACAACAAAGTCTTCAGGTTTCAATGCAAATGCTTGCGACACTATCATAGCTTTAATTATGAAATATTGTTCTGTTCAATTTAGGCGAGAATATTATTGAATACTGAAATGAGTTTATAGATCTGAATCAACAATAATGAAGTTGAAAATGCGTATGAAAAAAAAATATATTTGTTTTTTGTAATAAATACAAAAAAAATTCCAATCGATTTGAAATCGAAAATGCAATCAGAATACCCAAATCAATATTTTTTTTATTTATGTCCTTACAATCAGTTTTACATTTTGATGAATTCATTTGTCTCTCATCACCATTGTCAGATATGTATGTATGTGTATGTGTGTGTTTTAAATTTACATCATGGATTTACAGAGATACATATTTCATTGAAATTTTAAGCTCAAAAGAATTTGATGTTATTGTTGTTATTAAAATTATTGCAATTCATTTAAAAAAAAACCAAATGGAAACAAAATGGAAAGTTATTTTTGTTTACCAACAAATAATAATTGAATGCAATTAATATTTCAAAGCTGAATGACATAAACATGGATTTAAAAAAAAGACCATTTCTATAAATAAGAGTTTCGGATTTTTAAAATAAACGATTTATTGCAAACAATGTTATATGTGCATATAAGCATTTAAGCTTTCAATGTCAGATTTTATTTCTGAAATATGTTTTGAAATGTCATAACTCTTAACCATTTTGTTTGTTTGCACACGTATTCACCAAAAATAATGTCCTAACAGCTTAGTGAATGCCATTTCAATGTTTCCACCAAAGGTTAGTAAGTTTAGATTAAATAAATCTTAGTTTTTCCACTGCACAAAAAGATTAACAAGAAGCCTAACTTTGACATTATCTACTTTTCAAAATTCAAATGATGTTTCATTTTTTCTTACGAAAAGGAAGTATGTACCTATTACAGAAAGTTGAACTAAACTCAAAAGGAACAAAAAAAAATTCAGTTTCCACTGAATGCATTCAGCGCGATATTGGTATAGGTTAGTTCGATTCATAAAACTTTTGGTCCTACGAATATTAATTATGAAGATTATTTTCTAATCTACTACATTTACAAAATAGTTTTGTAAATTTAATTAAATATAGTTTGAGTGGGTAGTGGAAGTGGAAGTAGTGAGTCTAATTTATTGAAGTAAAAACGATTCGACATATAAGTTTAATGCTAGCTGCACACGAGACAACCGTTGCAGCAACGTGTTTCGTTTGTTCACTACACACGTGGCAACTGTTGCTGCAACCACAGTACTGTTGGAGCAACCATCCGAAAATATCAAAACTTTTTGATATTTCTGGCAACGGTTGCAGTAACACAAAATCAATTGGCAGCATATGTAGCTACACACGAAGCAACGGTTGCTTTAACATGTGTTGCTGCACGGTTGCCTCGTGTGTAGCTAGCATAAGGTGTTACGTTATATTTTGTATACAAAATAATTTGGAGTGAAATTATTTGCAGCCGTATTTATTAGAATTCGCTAAACGCGTGAATAGTTATGCAATGCATAAGGACTTGTTCATCCACTATGCAAATTCATATTTATAAAACATTTGCCTACCCTGCATAGTTATAATGAGCTTGTGTCAAATAAAGTACCAAAAAGTAAGAATCTATTACATTTAGCCTTCATAACACTCAGCTGTTTGTCAAAAAACAAAAAAAAAAACATCTTGTCTGTCTATCGAATTTAATAAACAAAAACGAAACTACTAAAAGCTAAAAGAATTCGAACAATTAACTTTGATTCATCAGATAAAGTATGTTATTATCTCTAGCACAATACTGGAAATCAAATTGTTATTCGTTTCATCCTAGCTTGAACACTCCTCAGACAAATTCTTGAGGATAAAATTCAATAATGCGAAATAAAAATTACAACACTAACACACCGGGGCCTGTTTCTCAAATCATACACATCATACATTGTATGATATTGACATTTCTGCTGTATGATTTCTGTTTCTCAAATTTGTTGTATGATCTGCTGTCATACAACAATGTATGACCGAAGATTACACTGGAAATATTGGAATGTTGTATGATTCTGTTTCTCAGAAATTTATCATACACATCATACAGCAAATTAACCTACAATTTTTCATACATTTAATACAGCACAAAATTTTGTTGTAATTCAGCCAATTACAGGCAAATGAAACAAGATGAAAAGGAAATATAGAAAAATAAGTAGTTTTCGAGTTAATAAAATTATAACAATTTTCTTAAGATTAATTTGTACATTTATGCTCTTTTTAATATATAATAATATAATTCAATAGAACCTTAGAACCATTTTTCTAATTCTTCCAAAACGGACCAATTAATTTTTGATCAAATGTTTTATGGAAAAGTTTGGAGCGTCGATATTCTGATTCTGTTAAAAATCTAAGAATGATTAATTTAGCCATATATTTAAAATTTAAATTTTGTAACCACCTAGATATTATAATTATTAATCAAAGAAAATGGTTTATACTATTGTATAGCAATTACATAGTTTTCTTTATAAATTATTACCCATATTACTTTCAAATCAGTAAAACTTATCTTTTTTTATCTAACAATTAACTTTTTTTATTTCAAGTTGAGATTTATATTAACCTAACACTCAAATAATAATGAAATGTCAGAATCATACACATCATACAACAAAACAAATTTCATACAACACTTCCAATGAAATCTGAGAAACAGAAAATTGTATGATGTGTATGATGTATGAAAATGTTGTATGTTGTATGAAATTTATGATGTGTATGATCTGAGAAACAGGCCCCGGATGAAGAAGGATGCGTGGAGAGAGATCAATAACAAGTATATTTATCTATTTAATTCTAAACAATTTTCAATTCAATTTGTTTTTAATGTATTAGTATAACAATTTTGTTTCAATAAATAAAAATAACACAAAGTTTTAGTTTCAATATCAAGTCAAAGGCATTTTATTTTGTTGATAATCTTTATAATTCAATGTGATGTCAAAGTGAATGTGACAGTTCAATACTAAAATGTCCTTATGTAGGCACTATTCAACCCCTAAACGCGTTTAGCTTATAATGCCTCTATTCAACGTGACATAAGTTTTATAAATAACGGTTTTGCGTTTAGAGGCATTATAAGGGTTGCATAGCCTTATGTACTCACTATAATGAGTTTATAAATATGGCTGTTGATGTTTATAAAATTTTTGGCTCAAAAATTACAGTTTTATGAAAAAGTTATAAAGTTCATTGACTTATTGAAAACTGCACGATGGAGAGAATTCTTTCATCGCGTATTTTATTGCAAATAGAGGATTTTTTCGTTATTAAAGAAGTTTATACGTATTTTTTAACGCGTAATTTCAATTAAAATTTTAAACTTAATAAATGAAATTATCTAATTAAGGTTAAAAATAAATAAATTAGAGATCAACGACTTGTAGATAGTCAAAGCCCTCTGACTTATACTCGTAACTCCCAACCATCGATAATATATCTGCTCATTTGAATGCATCCAGACCAAGCAAAATTTGCTAAAATGAATCAATACAACACAATATTAAATGAAATTTCGATCACTATATAAAAAATGAGTTAAACGAAGTAGAAATAAATTGCTACGTAGCAGATGCATCCAGATAAATAAATGAGGTAGATCTACTACCCCGATTCAATGAAGTTTGCACACACAAATTTTTTTGAAAGAAATCTTACAATGTTCAACTTTCGTTAGTCAATAATCGAAATTATTTTATATAATTATATGGCTTACAATATCAGATTTCGCTATCATAAATATATAAACAAATATCAATTTCATCAAAGTGAATATTTTGACGTTTGTGCATAAACAATAGAGGCATATATTTTTAATAAAATTCTTATCGAAACAAACTGTTTGTTAAGAATTTTATGTCTGTCTCGTTAAGTATTGTCACTTTACCAATTCCAAATGTCAATTGAAAACTTCTTTTAATTTTATTTAAGTTTAGCTTTAATTTTTTTAAATTTAGTTTAAAAATGTATTACGTGCAGCGATTCAGAAAATAAGTAGGTGCCCAAGAATTAAGTTTTGTTGGGAATGACACAATGAAATGGACGCTGTGTTTGTTTAGAAATTTCGGTGAACCTTAAAATGTATGATTTTTTATAAACAAAAATAAAAACCGTAAGATTGTCTACAAATTCTTGATTTTATAGTAAGAAACCACACGAATCATGATAAATCGAGATAATCGGCAACACTGAATGTCATAGTTTAAATGTTGAATTTAATGTTTATTCCACTTCGAAAGTAATGGAAACAACAATTTAGTTTTTTCACTAATGATAAAGTCATAGAGGTTTAACAAAATTAGACAAACACGTGAAATGTTTTAATCGAAAGAACATGTACTTAATAGCAGTACTTAAGACCTCACGTACGCTCTTGTCATAAGGCAAAAGCAAAACAGAAGTTGATAAGATTAAATATAAAGAACTGTTATAAAGTCCTTAGGTCGATTATGGTGTTTTTGTTTCGAGGCTATTTTCAATTCACACGATACACATCTACTTCAGTTTAACTATGCAAATTTGCAATTTATTCAAAACCCTATAAAATTGTGATAAAAAAATCTTCAGTAAAAGTACTGACCGAAAAATGTTATTTTAAGATATTTAACCGAGCAGACAAGCTTAATTGTATTTCGTTGAAAACATTTCTCTACAACTTACCTGAGAATCCTGAGTGTAATGCCTGTCCTGTACATTTGCGTTATGCGTCGAGGTTAACGAATTATCACAGTTGGATGAGTTCTTACGTCTTCTCTTATTACTACTAATATTATGGTCTACCGGAGTGGTAGACATTTCTCTATCACGATCTCTATCTTTACTATAGTCTAGCTGCATTATTTCATCACGACTGCCGGCCCTTTCTCGCTCCCTTTCATTGATGATTACACCACCTGCACTGTTGCTGCCACTGCCTGTTATAATGGGTGTTATACTACCGCTTTCACCTCCAACAACAGGCCCAACGCTAGGAGATCGTTCGCTTAAGCATAAAGCAGAAGCTGTGGCCGATTGCAGGCTTGCATTTATAACACTGCTGTTGCCAACAATTGTGGTAGCACTGCTGCCACTGCTTCCTTCACGGTTACCACCGCCACAACTTAAACTACTACTACTGCGATGGTGTAATTCACGTTCTCGATCACGTTCACGTTCCCGTTCACGTTCACGGTCACCTTCACGTTCTCGCTCTCGTTCCCGTTCACGTTCCCGTTCACGTTCTCTTTCTCGTGATTCTCGATTAGTATTAGAGGGCGATGTCGTGTCCGAATCTCTCATCCTGTCACAACTGGTTCGATAGTTTAAATTTGTGTTGTCTGTTAATCCTCGAACCTGTGGATAAAATATTGTTTAAAAATGTATATTTTACTTCCAAACATATATGTAACTCTTACCTGTAAGCTCTCAGCTGTTTTTAAAAAGGCAGGCAAAGAACTTTGACCAACGTTCACCTCGCCTTTGTACATAAAATCGAGTAGTGATCTTATCTCTGAGTATCTGACATCTTTTAGAAAAATTATGGGATGTGGGTGGTGATTTTGCAGGAAAATTGTTTCGAAATATGGGCTGCATGCTGATAGAATTGTCTGATGCGCCTAAAATTATAAAACGAAAATAAAATTTACTTATTGTTTCATTAAATACTGAAAAAAATTAAAAATCTAAAATATTTCCTTTTCGAGAAACTTAATATTCAACTCAACTATATGCAGGTGTAGAAATAGACAAAAACACACAACTGTGTAAGATTATGAGATGACAAATTTCTCTCACGTATTTAATTTTTACTGCAGCATTTTAGGCAAAACGGTGTCGTTTTCGTGTACCTAAAGGATACAACTATAAAGCTACGAGAGCTATAAGGCAAGATTTTTAATATAAAAGTGAATTGTGAAACAATTCCATCTGTTTCCTTGCACATTGTGTTTTATGTTACGTGAGGCATTTAACTAACGATAAAGTGTTTTTTGTTTTCTTTTTTTTTGTTTTCGTTGACAAGTGTGACTCTAATATGAAATGAGGAACTTATTGCACAGATAATTTGCATACAATAACTAAAAGGATTGAATCGTTTTTCACAGTAATATTTTAGGGATTTTAGTATTACCTTAACTGTTTCACCGTCACAAGCCAATGTGACATCGCATAACGCCTCCCTTTGCAGCAGGGAGGTCAGCACACCAGTAAGATTAGACGGATGATTGTTCCAGCGTAGACAGAATTGCTGGTCCATAATAGCTCCTTGCTCAGTGTTGTACCTTTAAGGGAAAAAAAAAAAAAATAATAGTTTAGAAGGAGAAGATTTAAAATTAAAAGTTATAAAAGGGCAGATATGAATCCGCAATGATTTATTTAATATTTTTTTAAATTTTATAATTTTTAGAAATAATTTTCTATAAAGATATTGCGTTTCCCTTAAAAGATTTGTCTCTTAATCTTTCCATAAGAGTATATAACTTAGCCCACAATTAATGATATTGAGTTTACTTTACATCTAATCACTTTGATATTAAACTCTGTGACCGGAAATATTAGCATTTACATACCTTCATAGGTTTGATGTTTCGCATCATTGCTATGGATTAGGCTATTCCAGACCAGACATTGAGCAAACAGTTTCGCATATACACATACATACATATGTACATCCATACATACCTGTGTAACTATCTATCTTTTTAGCTATGTATGGAGCTACGATTATGATGACAAATGTCAACTTGATTTCACGCTATATGTTTTGATGAATATCTAATTCATATTCAATGTCGAATTGTGTGTAAGATATTGTTGATTAAGCGGAAATGGATACAAACATAATATCTGCAAGATAATGCTGATATTATGTATGTATTTATAATACGAAGAATCTTTTGCCTCCAATATTTCAAAGCCCTTCAGTATAAAATTTAAATTTCAATAAGGACAGATGGTCGAACTTATTTTAAATGTTATGTTTTCGATATGTTTGATATTTCGAATCATGATTTAGTGTTAATTTAAATATAAGGCAATGATTTTGTTCGCAATGAGTACGATGTTTCAAGGCCAATAATTAATCAACCATTACATTTCGCAAGGTCGGCCCTGAACTTAAGATCCTAAAAACTTTTTAATAGATTGGACTTAAGATTTTACTGTTTGGAATTTCTACCGATTAAAAAAAATACATTTTTGTTCGAAGGGAACCTCAACGGTTGAGTCTCGCCAGAAAAAGGACGTCAAAGTTTGTAAAAAATATCGGTGGAATTTACTTTAGCATCCATAGGCAGTGGCGTAGCGTGCCATCTCGGCGCCCGGGGCGGGAGACCCATTTTGCCGCCCATTCAATACTTAATTAAAATTAAATTTCGAGACATCATTTCACAGGCAATGAGGTATCTTTTATTGAAGGTAAAATAGGATCAGCGGTTTCACAAACGGATTCTACAGGCCTTACGAGCAGCGAAGTCAGACAAATTTGCAATATTTGCAGCGAATTCATGTTCAATCGACAATACTATAGCCAAGTTTGATAGTCTAGTTTAGCTCATAGTGGATCTGAGATAATTTTTGATTAGCTTCAACTTCGAAAAACTTCTCTTACAACTAGCGACACTAATTGCCAAAGTCAAATATATACGAATCAAGATGAATTTGGAACTGAAATCCCCAGATTCAGTTTTTGAATGAACTGGAGGAGCTCCAGTGATCCTTTGTCCCATATACCTTCCTCTGATTCAGAATTGGCGACAAACTGCTGGAGACGCTTGCGCTCCATATGAAACTCGTCCTTGTCGATGTCTTCTGATACATGGGAAAGATCGCACTCGTACTTGCTGTCCAAAAGTTTCGCTGGCGTCAAAAATCCGAACTTGTCCGCTATTTCTTGAACTTGCTGGAATCGAGTTGTCATTTCTTGAATGATCTTCTCAAATGATGCGAAGACCTCTCGACGGAGTTCATGCCCGTGGATTCTCCGCCATGCATGCATTCTTCTCGTTTTGAGTTTGATTCCGAGTTTTTCGCTGAGAGTCTTAGCAAAGTCGATTGCGGCTTGGACGAAACGGTCTCTGCTCTCCACTAGTAGAGTTTTTAAATCACAGAGTTTCTGAACACACATATCCACACTCAGTCCTCGTTGCTGCAGGTAAATCTGTGCGTCATCTACTTCAGGTAGCACTGCAGCCCAAAAGCCAAGACAAGTGAGGAAGTTGAATGACTGCATGGCTGTCAGAAGAAGACTAGCGCCCGATTTTGTGTTGGAAGTTTGAGATGAATCCGTCAATTCTTCCAGTACCTCTAGAACTTCCTCAAACTTATTTTTGAGCGTCTTGACAGTTTCATTTCTAGCGCTCCAGCGCTTTTCAGTGACTAGTTTCACTGCTTGACCTGTGACGGCAACCAAAGCGGTCTACGGAACAGTTGATGCAGAAAAGAAGGCAAATGGCTTCTCCAGAGTTCCAAAAAACGTCACGGAGTTCACTGATTCAAAAGCAGCGTGTACCCCAGCCAAGTTGAGTGAGTGGTTTGTACATGCTACGAAGGTAGATTTCGGATTCAGTACTTTAATCCGGGTTTGAACTCTATTGTGGATCCCTGGCATTGTGGCAGCGTTGTCATAAGCCTGTCCTCTCAAGTTCTGTATATCCAGTCCGTCTGATGTTATCTTCGTGATTATATCGTTGCTGAGATCTCCTGCATTTTTTCCTTTTGGTACGAAGAATTCCATGAAAGGTTCTACCACGGCGAACTTTTCTCCTTCGATATGTACGTATCGCAGAACCTGGATCATTCGGTCTTTGTGGGAGATGTCTGATGTACTGTCGAAGATTACGCAATAATAGTTAGCTTCTTGTATGCGACGGATGATGGCGGATCGAACTTGCTGTCTCAGTAAGTTTATTAATTCATTTTGGGTTTCTTGAGATAGAAACGAAACTGGGACTTTTGCTCTCAGCTTTATCTTTGTCAGATATTCCATTAGAAGAGGGTCATATTTAGCTAGGAGGTGCACTAACTCCAGAAAATTCCCGCGGTTGCAACTATCATATCCTCGATGTCCTCTGAAGGCCAGATTCTGTTTGGCTAAGAACTGGATAATATTCAACAACCGGTACAATACATCCCTCCACTTCTTCTCTACACTTTCGAAAAATTCTTCTTGTTTCTGATCGATGGTTGCTTTACGGTTCAGGCGAACTTCCAACTCCTGCCATTTCAAGAAGCTCTGCTCACGGTCCAGGCTGTTCTCATGGTCTCCGATTCTTGGATTTAGTTTCCACCATTTGTTGAATCCTTCTTTAGATGCGAAGTTCGAGCCGAAATTGCCAAACAGCTTGCAACCAAAACAATACAAGGATTACTTCAAAGGCGAGTAAGGCCGTAAGAGTGCATTCCGTTATTGTCGCGCAACTCGCGAAACTAAAACAGAACGTTCCGAAACTCTCGCGAAACTGAAAGGGAGCGTTCCCAAACATATGATATGCGAGACCGCTGCGCTGGCGGCGCTGGCGGTTACCTACTTTACCTACTGTACATACTTTATACCTATATATATGTACGTGGTCAAAAGTCTGCCCGTTTGCAGCGCCCCCGCCAGCGGTCTCGCACGCATATGTTTCGGAACGCTCCCTTTCAGTTTCGCGAGAGTTTTGGAACGTTCCGTTTTAGGTTCGTAAGTCGCGCGACAATAACGGAATGCACTTTTACGACCTTACTCACCGTTTACGAATTCACGGAAATCAGTCGAGAGCGTCAACGAATATTTTGAAAATTGTTTATAAACAAACATGGATGGAATTAGAGATAAATGTTCGAGAAAAGAATGTCATCTGATTTCAACAATGTATTTAAAATCATTAGAGCGGTTTTTTTTTAAATTGTTTTCTAAACTTAAATTTTTTAATTTTTTTTTAACGCCAAAAATCTTTTATTATTTTGTAAATATAAATTTAACTTTTTTATCTCCAAAATATATTTTTCAAAGATTTCTCACGCAATGTTGTTTAAACTTTTTAGAAGATTCTGCATAAAATACTAGTTTAGTTCTATAGAAGGTGTTGAAATTAGCTGAAATCATGAGCTCAACATAAAGAACGCAACCAGCGGAAATCCTGATCTATAACATAATGAACGCAACCACCGTCAAAACTTGTAAAACGTCAAATGGATGTCTGACGGATGTAAATTCTATTTTAATTGAATTAAACGTCAACGTATGCGTTTTCCCAAAATAAAGAAAATTCACTTTAAAAAAGCAAGTGTGTTGTTTTAATTTTTCATTTTAATTTCTTAAAAAATATTTAAATTTTACAAATTTTACAGCAGGGGACAGAAAATGTATGATGAGTTTATGTTTTGACATTTCACCTTGAACACATTTTAGCTAAAACAACGCTAAACAACGCTTGCCAAAGTAATTGCTCATATACGGCACTTATGTTAAAAAACCTAACTAAGGTATATGCTACATTGGATTTGCTGATGCTATTGCTTTCATTGCCGTAGGTACGTTCGAAGCAACTCTTTGTGATACTATCCAAAGAGGACTAACAATTACACGGAAATGATATATATCTATAGGACTATAAATAAACCCCTTCCAAGACGACAATCATACTCGTACCATTTACCAGGAAAAGATTTCTTCCACATCTGAAACCTATCCAGTTAGCTGGTGAAGTTATTAAAATGCAGAGAGAGTAAAAATATTTAGGAATTACACTAGATAGTAAACTCTTCTGGAACAAACACTTAGAAGCTATAGTCGGGAAAGACCCAAAAGCCCTAATGATTTGCAAGAAACTTGCAGGCAAGTCATGGGGATGTTAACCGAACATCCTCAGGTGGATGTACAATATGATGGTAAGACCCCTCATTACCTATGGTGCGGTTGTATGTCACAAGAGAATTGAATTATCAACAACCAGAAAAAGTCTGGGAACAATGAGAACCTGCCCTTCTGCTATGGAAGTTGTTCTCCATCTATCCTTTCTACACGAGGTCATCATAAGTGCAGTTATGAAAACTATCATGAGATTCTTAAAGGAAGGAAGTGAGAATATTTTTGGTCTCAGGGTAAGAGACATAATCAGCAGGTCCACAGTAACAAACCTTCTTGACATCCCAAGAGATGGTACGATCAAAAAATATAATTTCGAGAAAAAGAGCTAAGCAAGAAAAAATATTGGGTAGGAGAAGAAACAATCTACACCCTCCAAACAAATACCATCAAATGGACTTATGCAGAAATCTTTGGGCCTGGAACCACACATTCCACACCGATCGGGTAGTCCACCAGCATCTTCCAAGCGGAGGTAAGCGCCGTAGGAAATTGCATGGATGGAAATCTTGAAAAGAAATATCGTAACAAGAAAATTGCCATAATGTCAGATAGTCAAGCGACACTCAAAGCACTAAGCTCATATACTATCGGCTCTTAGTTGGTGTGGGAGTCCATAAGCAGGCTAAATGAACTTGGCAAAAAGAACAAGATCATACTTCACTGGGTATCTGCTCACGTGGGTGTTTAACAGAGCCTGAGCTATATTGCGGAATAGGAGAAAATGTAATCAAAAACAAAATTAAACAAGAAGAGGAGGCAAGCAGATTCAAGAATTTGTAAGAACTCCCAAAGCTGAAGCAGACGAAACTACTACTCGTACTAAGCAATTGCAACCAGCAACGTTTTAAGCTCATCAATATTCAAGGTGGGAAAACAATAGATCTCCAGATCACAGTGCAACACCTCCAATACATAATTCATTTATTTACGGCCCTGATTACTAGATAATGTTTAAGAAAATAAGGTTTCAATTGTGCTAGCACATGTAACACCGAATGTTCAGGTCGCTCAATTGAGGTCACCACAACAGAAATGGTCGATAAAATCCACGAATTGAAAATGGCCACTATCTTTTCACATGGGTAAGTGATTTTGACTTAACATAAATACGAGTATGTGATCATGAAAAAGATTTCCACAAGATGGGTTACACGTTTGCTTACGATTGACAACAAACGCTATCATTTTTGACAACTCAAAAGTGTTTTTGGCAAAGTTAAAAAAAAAATCAACCGAGTTTTTGCGGAAAAGCGTAAAATAATTATATTATCGGCGCATATTACGTAAAGCTGCTCGATCGATTCCCAATTGAACTGAAACAAAAACGGTCGCATTTGGCTAAGAAGTCGGCACAAGTTGACAGTCGCAAGGGTAAAATTACATGAGTTAGGTTACGAACGCCTCCCTCAAATAGCATTTTTCCCAGATGTACCCCTTGCAATTAATTTCTACTTTCAAACTTGAAGAAATAGTTAAAATTTTATTTGAGTCAAATAATACGAGTATATGGGTCCAATAAAAAATTTTGCTGAAACATTCTCGAGAAATAGTAATATTTCGAGTTCATCACTAAATTGGAGAAACGTTGGATGAAATGTATCGAGCTTAAAGAAGACTATGTTGAGAAACTTTATCTTATTAGAACACAGAAAATTCTCTTTGAAATGAAATTAGCTTTATTTAAAAATTTTGTTCCTATTAATGTTTGACTATGGCGCGTACTTGGAGTACTCTGAAGGTCCAATTCTCGCACACTCTTCGTAGTATATCAGGTACATTACGACCATCCACAACATTTGCGTTTGCAAATTTGCTCCATAGTTTCTCGAATTGATCGCTCTGATTATAGATTCCATAAAATGCAAGTAACGCCCGAATCGGGCGGCCCGATGTGTTTCTCGAATCGAACTATGTTTTTCAAAGTAAAATTGAATAATTTGCAACAGTTAATCCGGCATGAGTCTATTCATGAGAAATTGCCAAACCAAACTAACCCTAACTCAACCGAGAACTATCAAATCCGATTTCACAGAAAACAGTGCTGCCAATTTAAAGTTATCGGCCTCGGAAAAACACCCTATACTTAATTGTTTTTTGTATGCATGTATAACAGTAGGTTATAGCTTGAACCAATTCAGTTGGCAATTCTACTGCGCAGGTCTCTTTAAATTTCTTTGCTCTACTCTTTAATTCTTAAAGAGACAGAAAAATCACTGAAAAAAAGAAAAAAAAGATGTACATGCCGGCGTTGTTGTCAATGACGCTGCTGCGATCTGCGATCATACTGAAGCACTTAGGAGGGTGAGTTTTGTTTATAGCTTCGCTCAGAGTAAAATAGAAATGAATTTCCAGTGATGGACTTTCTTTGAATAAGATATGATCATGGTTTACTTTTCTTTCATAGCTTGATGTCTAAAAAACTATTTCATCTCTGGTGAGATAAAAGGAAAAGATTTTTAGGTGTAAACTTTACTTCGAAAAAATAAAATTAATAATTTTTGTTTTTATTAGTGGGACAAATTTCAGTGCGCCTATAATAAAAAAAATAAGTCTACTGCAAAATGCAATTGGGTTAGACAAGAAAAACTACCTGCAAGCTGCGACATAGGATTAATGACAAAAAGTTTAGGGATTATTGTTTATTTCTATGTTTTATGATTTGTGGCTTAGTAACAGAAAGGTTCCGGGGGCGTTGTGTTTATATTTATTTTTTTGGCGTTAGTGTATATTTGATATATTTTTTTTTTGACCTGTGGGGTTGGGATTAATTGTAGATTAGTGTTAATTAGTTAGATTAGTGTTTACGAGTTTGAACAATTTTTAACTACGAGTTTTTAAGAATGAATTTTTGCATCAAAGGGAATTAAGGTATTTAAATGATATTTGCTTTGCTTTGCAATTCAGTTTAAAAAAAACAACCAAGAATAATATATTGAAATACATTTAAAAGAAATTTTAATGGATCCATTTAGAAAAGGAAAACCTATTGGAAGCCAGGCGCGTAAGATAGTTGTTAAGATATATAATAACAAACTGGAAGAAGCAAAGAATTCGTTTCTTGAAAATCCTGTGAGTTACGCAACAACGCAAACAGTGAAAACTACTGGAATTTCTGAACGTTCAATCAGAAGGATTATTAAGGAATACGAAGAGACAGGAGTTGTGCAGTAACTAAATAAAAAAGTGCAGCATACTAAGTGGAAAACTGGACTAGACGAATTTGACATCGCAGCTATTCGGCGTATAATGCACAACTTCCACCAGGAGGAAAAAATGATATCCTTAAAAATGTTGAGACAACGAGTTCAGGAAGATCTGGAGTTTAACTTAAGTATTACGTCGTACCGTCAAATATAGAGATTCGTTTTTTAGTCGCACAACACGATTATGGAATAACTTAACCGGCATAGTTTCCCCTTGCCATTTCAATTTGAAAACATTCAAAACCAATGTTCATCGACACCTCCTTTCTCTCCCCTGCTAATTTCTCCCTCGCCCGTGCTGTGTTTAAAACATTATAAGGGTCTCGTAACATACCCTTGAGCGCGAGTGAATTATAAAAAAAAAAAAAAGAAGAAACGGATTTAGCTACAAAAAACTCAAAACAACCGGAAACTTCTCTGTGAAAGAAATGATATTAAACTCATGCGAGTGAAGTATCTGAGAAAAATCCGGGAATACAGAACAAAGGGATTTGATATAATTTATTTGGACGAAAGCTATATTCATAGCTCACATACAAGGCCACGGGCTTGGACTGATGACAATAGCAATTTCAAAGGGAAAGAGGCTGATAATGGCGCATGCAGGTGGTGAAAAAGGTTTCGTGAAAAACTCCTTACTTTTATTAAAATCTGGAACGAAAACGGGAGACTATCACGACGACATGAACTTCAAAAATTTCTGCAAATGGATCCAAGAACAAGTTTTGAATAACTTGGAGGAACCTTCAGTTATTGTAATGGTCAACGGCTCGTACCACAATAAATTAGAAGAAAAACAAATTACTTCTGCTAGCAAGAAATCCGAGATGATACAATGGCTAACCGAAAACAATATTCCGCATAATATACAGATGGTGAAACTTGAACTGTATATATTTTGGCAACTGTCAAGTCAAGAGTAGGTTCACGAAACACAACATTCAATTTATTGGATGTTCAAAAATTAGCAGAGGAAGAATTTTTAAAAATAACGGCTGAAGACTGGTGAAAAGTGTGTGAAAAAGCCATAAGAACTGAGGACGAATACTTTTCTCACGACCTGACGTGGGACACAATTTCGGATTCAATTGACGATTCTTCAACCGACTATGAAAGCGACATTAGTTCTTAAAACTAAGTGTATGTAAATGAACATTTATTATTTAAATTATATTATTCTTATTTATATTGTTTTTATTTTATTATTATGTTTTATATTTATTTCTGAAGTACAAATTTATAATTATTATTTTAAGGTAAAATAAATTCTTAAAAACTCGTAGGTAAAAATTATTCAAACTCGTAAACACTAATCTAACTAATTAACACTAATCTACAATTAATCCCAAAACCCCACAGGTCAAAAAATAGTAAATACATATATCAAATGAACACTAACACCATAAAATAAATATAAACATAACGCCCCCGGAACCTTTCTGTTGCTAAGCCACAAATCATAAAACATTGAAATAAACAGTAATCCCTAAACTATTTGTCAAAGCAAAGTTGAGTTAGGCACTGTAAGATTTAAGGAAAAATCTTTACTCATTAAATATCTTGCGCACCATTTTTGTTCTCTTAAATCCTCTCTCTGCGCAACCGACCGTTGGCCAACTGAATTGGTTCAAGCTATACTCATTGTCAATAGAAATGAGATCTAAATTATTTCGGAATCATACATATTTCATCTATTTCAATTCCTAGCATGTAGTAAATCATCAGTATTATCTTCTCCATAAAATATGTAAGTTTATTTAAACTTAGCTACACACCAAATTAGTTGTTACTTTTCCCTTAAAGTTCCTAATTCCAGATAAAACATGAAAAACTTCACTGCTTAGACAGTAGACTAGCTCAAGAAATAATGCAAATATTATGCTTAGATGATAGTTATATTTTATATATATGTATATGTATGATATAAAACTTGGCTTTCGAATTTGTAATGGCTGATAATATAAATGTTTTCTATATGCTAATATTTACTCCCGTCTTTGTTGGAGATCAAGATTGTTTAGGCAGCAAGTTTTACGAAAAAAGAATTGAATTTCAAAAATGTTTTTATATCTTTTTGAATAGTTCTTGTTTTTCTTAGATACAATTCTGAAGCTGTATGTAGTTAAAACTATTCTTGAAAAAAAAAGTTTTTGTATAATTTGAATCTGCTTTTGCAAAGTTACATCGAAAAGGGTCCTTGTAAGTTTGTCTTCCGATATATTTTGCTTATTTCAAAAACAAATATACTCGTATGTATATCAAGCTCATTGGAAAAAAAATACAATCAAAGAAAGAAGTTTAGAAGTTAAAAACGTGTAAGGAAGGAACTGATTTAATTTTGAATATTTGTATTTCTACAGGGTGTTTTTCTTTCTATAATTTCAATTGATGTTCTAATCACATTCAAGTGATTTCTTAAGTGGGGGTAAAGGAAAGGATCACGCCCTTAAAAGGCATTTCAGTTGGCTCTAGCTTGCTGAAACACATTAACACCCTTAACGAACTTGAATGACATAGGATAATAATAACATACGTTCCAATACATGCGAGTAATACGGCCTGGAGTATCACGACGGATCTAGATTGATCGAAGTGATCTGACACTGTCAGCACATTAACATAACCTAACCTGACATCAATCTTATTTGGTTAACATTTATCATAAGATTAAGATACTTATCATTTCAGCAACAACTTTCGAGTTATGTCAGCCATATCAGCTTATTTTTAACATTTCCTGCTTATTCGAATGAGTCCTACACTCATAACACATAAAATATTGCATACTTCTTGACAAAATCATAAGATAAATTTCCGAACTAATAAAGTGCCGAGGAACAAAAGGGTTTTTCAATTGCCGTGGGTAGATCTTAGCAATCTGTGCACCACTAAAAAACTACGATTCCAACACACAACGCAAAAGCACCCTGTATGCAAAAGAATCTCAGAAAGCCGCCAAAACCCATAGCCATCTATCAACCAGTATTAAATGTAAACCGATGATATCTTAATCACACACTAATCAAAAGATAAAAGTATCATTTAAAAAATAATTAAAACTAGACGATGAAGACGAACGACACTACCAGCAATGATTTCTGATCAACAAGCCTCAAAGTAGACGAAAAACATGCTGTTGCTGCCGCCCGCCAATGCTGCTTACTCTATCAACTACCTAATCATCCTTAGGAACATTTAAATCGCGTGACTGCAACTCATTCGCTATGTTGTGGAAGAAGACAAAGTTTTATAAAAAGAATGTGACAGCAAGTGAGGCGTTAAATTGAATTTAATTGTGTGTTTATTTGCTGAATGAATATTGCTGGTTGAATTTCACAAGTTAGAAGTGAGAATGATTTGACCTAGTTTGCGAATAAATTTTGCTTTCTGTGAAGTAGGTACATCTCTAATGAAATGACTATTGGAACGGTTTTACGTTAGGATTTGATTAATTAGCCAAGTTTTGGGGAAAATTTAATTAATTGAAAAGTTAAAAAGTTCAATGAGACAGACAGTGAGTATAATAAAGGTATGTATGATGATAGAAGATGAACCTAGTTTTAAGAAGAACTATTTGAAAGTTTTCAATGTCTTGTTGAAATCAGATCGATTCATATCTTTAATTCGGGTTTGAGTAACTTAAATTACTTAAGGATTTAAGAAGATAAAACTTCTTTTTACTTCCAACATCCGGTCTTAAATGATCTTTATAAGTTCAGAAGTTGCTTAAAAAAATGAGGAGATTTTAATCATAATGATGGATAAAATTGGCGGCTCCCAACTAACAAGCACAAAATATGGTTCCTAATTGAAAAAGCTAGCGATTAATTTATTATTTATTATTTAATTTTCAAAGCGAAAATATAATTTAATTTACTATTATAATTTAATTTTCTATATATTTTTAGTAAAAACCAATATTTAATTGAATTAGCAAATTGTATTGAGAGCGAATTTGAATTTTAGGGATTGTATTATACATTTGTTACAGAAGGCGTTTTTTGGTGCAACGTCTATCAGACTTATGATCAAACTAAATATCACGATGATTAGGAAGACGTTCCTGCAATTTTGTTTGTCTGTCTGTTCGAGTATACAGCCTAAACGACTCGCCCAATTTTCTTTAAAAATAGTACCTAGTAGTTTTTAATTTCTCTTCTTCTTCCTCTTTCTTAAGACCAGTATATTACCTGCCATAACAATTTAAAAGTTCGATATCCAATGATTTTATTTTTAAATTTATTTTTAGTTTTCAGAATAAAGTATCCTCAAAGAAATATGACCCAAGGACGCCACAGACCCAAACGGCACACTAGACAGTTTACCTTACGAGGGTGACCAATACACCCGTCGCTTATAATGATTTTTTGTCAAAAATGGCGGTCGTCTTTATGTTCGCACTGATTGCCGAACTCAATTGTATTCAATTTAAGTTTTGTTGTTGTTTGCGTGTTAAAATTTGCTGACCTGGCTATTCACATTTTAATAAAAACAAGGCTAGAGTTGCATTCAGTCTTTCAACTTATTTTAAATTCTGGTGTGGGATTTACGGTGCAGAGAAATAATTCCACAAAAAAGCTAGAAATGGAGAATTTAGTTTATATACTATATCCATTTTTAAAAGTTAAATAATTTCCAATTGGAAAAATTCATTCTTTCACTTTTAACTAAGAAAGACTTCACTTTTAGGTGGAGGTGCTTTCTGTGAGAACATAAAAATATATTTATAGAATTTTAGTTCACAACTCTTATTATTTCACCAGACCCAACTAGGAAAAGAACTCATCAACTAGCACAAGCACACCTACCCACTTCTCCGCTTTTGAACCAACATTACTAGATCTTTTTTTTAGTCTCTGATAGAAGTAAGGTTATTCATTATGATCAACTTTCCGCTCCAGGTTTTTCAAAACATGATTTGATCTATTTGATAAGTAATAAAATCGAATACAGAGACTTTAAAAACATCATGATGTAAGCACTGTTAACTGGAGCTCTATTTTGGAAACTCCTTTTCCCTATGATCAAGTAGAATTCCTCAATAGAAACATTAAAAACCTCTTCAACAATCACGTGCCCTTAAAAACTAAAAACTGTTCTGAAACAAATAGACCTTGGATTACGAGAGAAATTCTTTCCCTTATGAAAAAAACGGGATGTAGCATATAAGCGTTGGAAAATGTTTCATATAAACAGTTTTCATCGCAATTATGTAGTTATCCATAACGAAACTGTTCGAGAAATACGAAAACCTAAAGCTCATATGTATTCAACACGCATCAACATTTCACTTGGAAGTAAGCAATTTTGGAAGACCTTAGAAAAGATCGGTATTGGAAAGGTACGTGGTGGATTGTCGAAGACTTAGATTTAAACGCTCTAAATAGAACTTTCGTTTCAAACTCGTCAGTCACCACAAATTCAACAGACCACAAACATTTTCCAGGAAATCTCTCTTCAACTCAAAACTCAAATTCGGTGCGCTTTTAATTTGATTCTATCACAGATGAGGATGTGATTGAAGCACTGCTTTCCGTCAAATGAAACGCCATAGGACTTGATAACATGTACCCTTCTTTTTTGAAAATCATTTTGCCCACGATTTAGCCATTTATAACACATATTTTCAACTCGATTACCAATTTTATCAAAAGTTTTCGAGAAAGTAATTCAAAAACAAGTGAACGTATTTCTTGCTTGGTTCGAATTACTGACACCCAAAAAAATCAGGATTTCGAAAGAAAAATAGTTGCTTGACTGTGTTTCAGAGAACAATAGAAAAGAAATTGACTTAGATAGAATGACTTTCGTAGTAAATACTTCTTGACTTCTCGAAAGCCTTGGATATGGTAAACCACGCCATTTTTTTCCAAAAGTTCTTACATCAATTTAACTTTTCTTACGCTGCAGTCAAACTTTTGTCCTCATATCTAAGAAGTCGAGAACAATCTGGGGAATTCAAAAAACAAAAGTCAGAATTTCTGCCGGTAAAGAGTGGTGTACCACAAGGGTCTATCTTTAGCCCTTTGTTCTTCTCAATGTACTTTAACGAATTGCCTGAGTTACACATGACGATGATACACAATTATACCTAAGCTGTCCTTTAGGGCTAATCGAACATTCGGTAGCATGTTTGAATGAAGACTTGAAAATGATTGATCAATGATCTAAATGTCTCGTTATCTCTAAAAATAAAGTTGACGTATCATACTTTTCTCTAATCCTGATCAAGCAAAGTCCTATTGCTTATGTGGAGTCAGTCTTTTAAATTCTAATCGTTCCGCACTTTAGTTGTACGACATCCGAACGTCAGTTTTTTTGTAAGCTTTGCACGAATTTGGAATTCTTTGCCGCGTGAAATTAAAAGTTTGAGTTGCACGAAAAAGATAGGAAAGGAATTGAAGAAACATTTTGATAACTTATTATAATGGATCTAAATACAACATTAAAATAACTTATTATTTAATTTTTGCTTAAATATGAAATAACCAATTTTGAAAATCTTTTAACGTAGCTGTTTTTGCATTTAAAAGCTTTATTATAAATAAGATATGTTAGATATGTTAAGTGCTTCGAATAACGGATGTTGTAGAAAAATAATTTGAAAAAAAGACAGGCATGTTCAGCTCTATTCTAAGATGTAACTCAATAATATTGTAGGACTTGAGTAGAAACTTCATAGGGACCTTCCTAGGCAGTACTACGAAAAACTGAAGTCCAACCTTACGAATAGATTTATTTAGACAGCTTAAGAAAATTAAAACCGGAGTACCACAATGAAGTGTCCTAGCACCAACCCTTATTCATTATATACGAGTATAAGTACTAGGAATGGTCATCAGCGCCTTTATGCCCACCTTTTGCTGACGGTGCTCCAATAATGATGCTTCATAAATCCGTTACGGAGGCTATAGAAAAAGTACAAAATGCAGGCAGTTGGCAAAGTAAGAGATTAGAAGCAAAAAATGGCGTATCAAATTAAACGAAACAAACTTTAAAATGGAAAAAACTCTGACCAATTTAATAGACTAAGAGCCCACAGCAATTTTTGGGTGTGATTGATAACAAAAAATAATAAGCTTAATTAGATAGGCCTTTTATAGTTATTTACAAATGTGAATGCCTTGCATACTCTAGTGGGCGCAATAGTGCATTATAGTGCATTAAGTATGCAGTTCTTTCCAAATCCAAATAATTGTGATAACAACTTTGCCAAAATGTAGAGTTAAGCCCCTAATTGAAAATATCGAGGTCCAAGACGTTTTACAGACAGCCTTCTGCCTGCCAGACGCGATAAGAATAGGCAACTTCTTGCGCTAAGATGGACACTTTCAAAACGTCATGGACCTCGATATTTGCAATCAGGGCACTTAGCTGTTCATTTTGAAGTTATGGCAAATTTTTTTTCCCATTTTTTTAGAATAAGGAAAGAACTGCATTACTTGATGCACTATAATGCACTATTGCGCCCACTAGAGTATGCAAGACGTTCACATTTGTAAATAACTACTAAAGGCCTAACTAATTATGCTAATTATTTTTTGTTATCAATCACACCCAAAAATTGCTGTGGGCTCTTGGTCTATAACCAGAACAAAAAAAAAAATGTTTCACAAGCAATTGTTAAAACTCCTTTGGAGGTATCGTATCCAGCTATGGAGCTGCACAAATAAAATAAAATGCAAGACTGGGTCGCACGAACTTTTTCCTATGTAATAGACTAAGAATTTCAAAAATGAATGTTATTAGAGAAAAACTGTTCATAAGCGTAAAATTAATTTTTTAAATGAGTAAAACAACTTCTTTAGTAGTTGGAGGTAAAAATAGGATGAAATGTGATTTAAGCAAAAATTAAAATTTTTAAAACATTTTTAAGAAAAAATTTTGTCACGCCAACTCAAAGTTTTTATTATTAAACGAATAAAAAATAAATTTCCAAAAAAAAATATTAAGAGATTTTGAATTTTACAAAAAAAATAATTTGTTTATTCAAAAATTCAAAAAAATTTTTTTTTTCAAAGTTTTGAAATGCAATTTTTTTTATACTTCTTAGAAGCTTCTCTATAAGAAATTTCATTAAAATCCATTATGCCAATAATGAGAAATTCAAAATTCTATGGTAGGTACAGTCAGTAATATATTAATTTCAAAATTTTTCTATGAAATTAGAGATCGTAAAAATTAAACGAAAGAAAAAAAATGTACCAAAATTCTCGTTTTCCGAAAAATACGATTTTCGAAAACCATTTTTTAACATTTGTGTGGTGGGTACCGTTATTTTTAGGTAAAACAATTTTTTTTCTCAAGTCTTATAAATTATATTAAAAAATTTTTATTTATCAAGTAAAAAAAAAACGAGCATGGAGTTTTCGAAATATTGAGTTTTCAAAAAAAAAAAATTAATTTTTTTTAAAATCTAAAAAATTAAAAATTGAAAATTTGAATATGTAATAATATTTAAACTTTGGAAAAGCTTAAGCATTTGAGAAAATCAAAAACAAAAAAATGGTTCCAGGGAGGGGGGTACCAAAAATAACCATTTCTTGTAAAAATTTGTTCAAGCATTACCTGCTTTAACTAAATGAAATTTTATGATTTTTTTTTTAAATTCAGTGGGACAGTTTTTGAGAAAAAAATATTTATAAAATTTCGAAAAATGTTCGTATGGCAGGTACCGTTATTGTTGGTCTTCAAAAAAAAAAAAGAAAAAAAGGGGGGAAATTAAAAATGATATCTACCAAGTTTAAAGAAAATCGGCTGAGCCGTTTAGGCTGTAGTCGAAAAGACAGACAGACAGACAGAATTGCGAGACCTACTTGTTTGGTCTTCGCTATCATCGTAATGTCAACTTTGATCAAAATCTCGAGTTCGATGTTTTTTACGAATGCATAACTTGCCTTATAGTACCTTTAAGTAAAAAAGCTGAATCCGTTCAAAAATTCCAAAACAAAGTAATTCGTGGAAAAATAAATGCCCTTTGGAACATAAGAAATACCAATCTATATAAATTAATTAAAATCCATCATGTCAATAAACTCGAAAATTCGAAAAAGGCCTAGGTCTTTCGCAGACTTCAACTTGGCGAATACTCAATACTCAACATGTGGTTCCAAAATTCTGCATTGACATACTTCATGAACGGTTTGTCGTTAAGGGTATCTCTCGCAAAGGTAACGTGAATTGCCCACCAAGGTCATGCAATTCAACCCTGCTATACTTTTTCTTCTGAGGTTTCCCGAAATAGCAGTTAAACAGGCAGGAAGGCGGACAGAATCGCGAGATCCGCTTTTTCGGTCTTCTATAACCTCGTCAAGTCTGAGCAAAACCTCGAGTTAAATTTTTTTACAAATGCATAACTTGCAATATAGTGTATACCTATGAACAAATGTATACATCGCAAGTATAAAAGTTATAAATATTTAATGAAAGTCATTACATTAAACACAAAAGTATTTCAAAAGTGTTCAGCAGCTAAAATTATTTCTTATTACTTAAGCTCAAGATTAATTAAGTTAAAAAAACTTCAAGAACTGTTTAGAAGTTTAAAATGTATCTAAAAATAGATGATAATATTTTTACATAAAGTATTTGACTTAACTCAAATATAGCAAACGTCAACTAACTTTCTAGGAAGTTGTTGCAAATAAATAAATAAATTCTCAGAATCTATCTCGAAATTCAAGTGCTACTAAAATTTGTCACAGCGCACTTTAACAACACACAACTGACCTAGGTTAACTTGTAAACAGAGTTAACAATGCTTGCATTTCTTATACAAAGTCAGTGCACTTTATATACGACTTTGTTGAATTTTTTCAAGAAAAAAAAAATATCTTATTAACTCATCTAATAAAAATACTCGTATAATTGAGTAAACACGGCTGAATGAATAGTTCAATCACATTCACATGCATTAATAAACTGCACATTGACTGCAATATTGAAAGTGAAACTGATCGTTCTCTGTTCTGATGACCATGTCACTCAGTGCATACGTCATTCTCAGTTTAATACTCTAAAATAACAAGTTTCAACTCAACTACATCGACAATTACACGCGCGCGCATAACTCTGTGACAGCTTTTTGCTGTACCTACTCTTAATCAAATAAATAATAATATTAATAAAACGAACATTGTATAACATGTGAGTGGTTTTAAATTTAGATTTTCACACCTTTCCTCACTCCTCTCTATCGTAAAGTGATCGTTGTGAGCAACGGCCCGGTGCGGCAAGCGAGAGTTTTCTATCTCCCCCGTAGATACTTACTAGTATTTGTATTGGGGACCGGCAATGGCGGCAAAATACTAAATAACTTCACTGTGTATTTGTGAATATTATCTCATCACGAATTGACTCTGTCAAAGCTTTCAGAGCTCTATTTCTATAGCAGTGTGGTGTTTTTGTTTCGTATAACGAGCTGTGCGTCGTCGTCGACGTCTTTCTGTTATCGGACAAACTTTAAGCGAAAGTGAACAGAGATATTTATTTTGTTTGTATATCTGATTCTGATGTAATTTTCAAAGCTTATCAGAGAAACTTTAAGGAACAACAAGACCAACACCAACACTTTTATTGCATGCAATCTGTTTGAGTTCGTTATAAAGTTGGCATAATCACGTCATGTGGTAATTTGTAGCTCAGATTTTTTGACGATCGTTTTTGACCGTTAACTACTCTGTTTATAAATTATTTTTAATCATTCAACTCCTGATAGGGTGATTTATTTTGTAAAAGTATTTAAAGATAATTTGTGGTTAGCGAAAATCTCGAGTAGGAATACGATAGTGGTATTTTTGTTTTTTAATATTTTGTAATCATAATATTTTTTAAAGGTAGTTAAAATTAAAGATCAGTTTTTTTGTTTGGTTCTTCAGATTAAACAAGCTTAAAATGAATCTTAGATTTTTGAATAAAAAAGTGATTTAAAGTAACTCTTGAAACCATTCTTCTTTCAAAAATCTTTAGCTTATAGCGATTCTCAAGGAGAATTCTTTAAATATGGAAACCCTTTTTTATAATCCCCTTACATAAAATGTGTTCAGATCTTTACAATGTTATCGTCTCATTGCCAAGCTTTTACATAAATAACCAAACTATGTTTACCAAATACTGCGTATGAAACTTTAAACTTTCACTGAAAATTTTTCACTTCCCAAAGACAGAATTATTTTCTCAAATAATAGGTCTACAACCACTAACGTTGTTGATTTTGTGTGCTTTGTCTTCTCAACTTTAGGAAAAGACTACAAAGTCGATGTTATTTCATTCGATAAAGTTTACCAGAAGCTAATGAGAGGTGTTTTTTTTAGAAAAGGATAACTTTAAAGCTATCGAAACTTTAACTGAAAAATTTCTTGCACCGTAGGAAAAAACCTAAACACTAAGCAGAATTTTTGGTGACATCGAATATGTGATCAAGAACTGAGTGCTGTTCCGTTTTCTCAATGCAAGTGTCACTGTTTTTGAAGCATTAAATTCTACACGGTTTTTTGATCCCCAAAGGACAATGCTATTGAGATCCGAGCTTAATGAGATTATTATACGCTGCCATTCATGTTCCACTTCCGAAGAACAAAGAAATGAATCTTGAAACGAATATGTAAAGCTGAGGGTACTATCATCAGCAAAACAATTTAATGGATTAGAAGTTTCAGATCGTTTATAAATATGAGGAAGATAACCGGAGACAAAACGGAGCCCTGGGGTACACCAACATTTATTTTGAGAGTTTCAGACTTGAGACCATCCAAAACGACTTATATTGAGGGGCCTGAAAGGTAATTTCTAATCCAACGAAGAAGAGATTTTTCGATACCAAAGCCACACATTTTCGAGAGCTTGACGCCAAACTTTATCAAATGCTTTCGAAATATCAAGTGAAATAATCTTACTTTCTTCAAAACGATGTAAAGACTGGTTCCACCACTCGGTAAGATATACCAGTGGGCCTATTGCTACGAAACCCGTACTACCGGTCATTAAGAAGCTTTAGTTCTTCGAGATATTTCTTGACCTGATAATTTATCAGCGTTTCCATGACCTTAGAAATAAGAGATGTAAGTGCAATTGGACGATAGTTAGAGGGGGAAGAAGATTCGCCTTTTTTAGGGACAGACTGGACAAATGCTGTTTTCCATCCACTCGAAAAGAGACCAGTAGTTTTGCCAGTGTTAGTCGTTTGTTAAAAATATTAAAAACTCTTTCAATTATGGCTTCCAAGCAATCGTTCACAACAACACTCATTTTATCAGCTCGCAAGAAGGAACTAATTTGCTTGCAACGCAGTTGGGTGGTAATTCGACTTTACCGTACAGTGTTATGACTCCTCCTGTACTTGGGAGCGTAAATGGTTTTACGGGACAAATCTTCTTTCGCATTCGTACAGTTACAAGAGTCTTTAAAGATCTTGACATACACAAGTCCGCTTGTCCAGATTTTATATTTCATTTAGTTCTGAAGAATTTTTCTTCTATGCTGAGAAAACTATTGTGTATAAGTATTTCCATCTGTCACACTCTTTGGGTATATCTCCGAGTAGATGGAACACGGCGTTTGTCTAACTTGTCCCCAAAAAAGGCGAATCTTCCTTCTAACGTGCCTTCTTTTCAAGATCACGAAAACCCTTATAAATTTTGAGGGTTTCTTACATACGTTTGAGCGCGTTTGAATTATAAGAAGTAGTGTGAATTATAATAGTAGGCAGTATGGTTTTCGCAGCAATAGGTCCGCTGGTGATTTGTTGTTATATCTTACCGTAAAGTGGAACAAATCCCTAAATCATTTTGGAGAATAAAAGGTGCACTCGAAATTTTCTAAAACATTTGATAGAATTCGGCACGAAGCCGTTTTATCGAAATTGCTTGCATTTGGTATCCAAGAGTCTCTCCTTCATTGGATTACCTTTCGGAACGCTGAATACAAGTTGCATTGAATGGTTTAAAGACTGATATTTATAAAACAAATAATCGCTTTTTTATCAACAACGTTTAATTGGAATAGTAAGTTGCATTTCTCCCCTCAAACAATTCCGCCGTAATAATCGCCTAGCTTGGAATGTTCATCAATTAACCCTTGAGCGTAACTTCGAACGTACTGTCAAATATAGAGGTTCAGTTTCTTTACCCGAAATACTAGAATGTGGAATACTCTGCTCCTCCCAATTTTTCCTCCTAATTGTGATGTACAAGTTACACCATAACATTATGAGGGTAGTCATAATCCTTTGAGTATATGCAACTTAAAAAGGCATAATATGCCCCATACATAAGAAGGGAGATGTCACAACGTGCAGCAATTATAGAGGTATCACGTTGTTGAGTACCGCCTATAAGATACTCTCCTCTATCCTACAAGACCGGATAACCCCATACGCTAAAACCGTCATCGGACAATATCAGTGTGGTTTCATTCCAGGCAAATCAACAACTGATCAGATCTTTACCCTTAGGCAGGCGATGGAAAAATGTCTAGAATTTAACATCCCAACATACCATCTGTTTATAGACTTTAAGGCCGCCTATGATAGCATAGCCAGGGTAAAACTTTACAAAGCCATGAGAGAATTCGGCATCCCAAATAAATTGACACGACTATGTAGGTTGACCATGACCAACGTAACAAGCCAAGTAAAAATAGCCGGATTGCTATCCAGACCAATCAAAATCTTTAATGGACTCCGACAAGGGGACGGTTTGGCCTGCCTCCTCTTCAACCTGGCGTTGGAGAAAGCAATCCGTGACTCTGGCACGGCAACAAGAGGGACCATCGTCAACAGGTCCAGCCAGTTACTAGCTTACGCAGACGACATTGACATCATCGGAAGATCCGAACAAGCTGTACACGATTCCTTCATCCAGATCGAGCAGGCGGCACAAAATCTGGGGCTGCACATTAGTGAAGGTAAAACAAAGTACATGGTGGCGTCGAATGCGAGAGGAACAGTTGGTCAAACAATCAAGGTAGCGGAGCACGAATTTGAAGTGGTGCAATCCTTTAAATACCTTGGGTCAATAGTAGCAGCCGATAACAATATAGAAGAAGAAATACGCGGGCGGCTTCTCAAATCCAACAGAGCCTACTATAGTCTGTCAAAGCTTTTCAAATCCAGAAATCTCACCATAACTTCAAAACTGCTGCTGTACAGGACCATGGTCCTGCCAGTACTCACATATGGATCCGAGACTTGGGTGCTTAGCAAAAGGCACTCCGACCTCTTAGCTGCGTTCGAGAGAAAAGTCTTAAGGAGAATTGTTGGCCCCATATGTGAGGAAGGACGATTCCGGAGACGGTACAATCATGAATTGTAAGCAATCTACCTAGAAGCAGATATCGTGACAAAAATTAAGCTCGGTAGACTCCGGTGGGCAGGGCACCTAGCTCGCATGAGCGAAGAGGAACCTGCTCGGAAAGTTCTTTGTGGTACATTCTATGGTAGACCATGCTTGCGCTGGAGAGATGGCGTAGACCAGGACGCCCGAAGCCTTGGGGTGCGCAACTGGATGGCGTCGGCTAGAGACCGGGATAGGTGGAGAGACTTGTTGAAAGAGGCCAGGACCGGAACCCGGTTGTCGAGCCGATGATGATGATGATGATATGCAACTTATATAAAAAACACTCTTTTCTGTGACAGTGGATTTGAAAGTTCTCGGTTGTTTCTCGGTTTGGTTTGTCAATTCTTCATGAATTGACAAACGTGCGCCGGATCAACGTTTGCAAATTGTTCAAATTTGTTTTGAAAAGCATGTTTCAGTTTGCGAAACACATCATGCATTTTATGGTGCTCATAATCATCCATCAGAGCGATTAATTCGAGAAACTTTAGATCGTTTTCGCAATATGTTTACTCTAAACGATAATACGCATCCCCGTAAGACGTTGCACACTGAGGCAAGATCCCTACAGACATGGTAGAAAATCCAAAGTTCTCCACCATATCCCTCCCAACAATTCTTCAATCTACGCTTAGTTGCAGCGAGTAGTTTACCGAGACAATACAAAGCTTTTTTCAGAAAGCAAAGACTGGTATCAAAAGATAAATTTCGATTTACAAGCGTTAGGGTACACCAAGGTAAGCCTTTTCATAAATTCCCGATAAATAATTTAACAGTCGAGATGGACGTTCACTGTAGTAGAAGTTTTTTCTTCGAATATAAGTGCTCCGCCTTTCGGCTTTGGATGCGTTTTGTCAGGAAACATTTCTTCTTATCTGGAACTCCGTTGTTACAGTAATCGTCTTAGATCTGCCTCTTATTGTCATTTTTTTAGATATTTCTGGTATCCCCCAAGGTAACCACTTATGTCCACTTCTTTTCATTCTTATTGAAATGGGTGTAAAACTGTCAAACATTCCTACTCGTACACTTCACAATATCCAGTTCTTGGAGACCATTTCTTCGAAACATGATTCTTCACTTATTCAACAGGATCTCGATAGTTTCTCAAACTGGTGGTTTAAAAACAGCTTGGAGCTTAATAATGAGGTGCCACCGAGATATTCCAGGAAGTTGTAAAACTGATGAACTCGCCAAAGTGGAACTACACTACCTATAACGATCGTTACATGCAAATTTATGCTGAAACAAGATGCTATTAAGGAAACAAACCTAAGATGGAACAACATAACCAACTGTCTGGCGACGACACAAACCTGGCCACAGCTGGATTTGAAATGTTCTAAGTGTTTGTTATCTCTAAAAAGATTACAAATCGTCTTCGTTATAAGTGTTATAAACAGACACTGCACATGCAATAAGACTCGGGAGTATTCTCAAACGATTTGTGCAGAAACTGTATGGACGAGAAAGAAGAAGAATGGATTCCTTATTTTCTCTGTTTATGTCCTGCTCTACTATAATAATCCTAGCAACCTGCCAACTATAGACATTTCTAATCTCGCAAGAAGTCTAAGTGCTTCAATGAGTATGGAGATAGTCTGCTTGATTCATGTGGTATCGCAAGTGACTAACTTATGGTCTAAGTGTGTCAAGCATTCACACTGAAAGCTAAGCTAACCTAACTTTAATATTACTAATCGTTAATTACTTTTACACGTAAATGCCTCGGATCTCCTCGCCCGCCTTTGCGGCAACCCATATCTAATGTTCAGTTGATCTGCGACCTTGCCATTTTATTTGATCAAAAGCTTGCTTAAAGCTAGTGAAGCACTTGGATTCGTGCAACGATGGTTTAAGGAACCCTTCAGGTATATATGATACGTTCCCTGTACATAACCTTTATTTCCTTCCATGAATACATGGTGTTCAGAAGACTTTCGACTATTGAAAAATTATACTGTGTCACTACATAAAAAATGAGCACGAATTCTAGAATGTTTAAGTGAATTATAATTAACTGAGTTTTTTCCATATTTAAGCATCTTCCTGATCATATATTTTATTTTCATCAACCGTAAGGAAAACGAAGTAGAAAATTTCAAATCCAGAGAAAAGAAGAGAGAAGCTTTAATTTTAGCCACAACATAACGTTTTGAGAATCAAAGGCGATTTTGGAAAACCTGAATTACTATTGAAACTTGCAGACATGACCTTTAATAAGTTTTTCCTTGTTATTCTGTGTCATTGGTTGTTTTACAAAACGAGAAATAATTGTAATTAAAAGTGGCGCCCGGGAAAGTTAGTTTTTTTTTTTTTGCTCTCAGTTCAAAACTGATTTTTCTTCATCACACACATACTCGTCTAGTTATATGATTTCATATCAAAACAAACTAAGTGACAGCTGTCATTTCTAGTTAGGGAGAGTATGTACTTGACTAAACACAATACTCCTATACATACATATGTTGATACTTGAACATTCAAAAGCTACTTCATACATCATTCCTCTCATCTATTAAAGAAATTTACTCAGCAAAATATAAAACACAAATTTGGCAAAGCATCATCATCCCCTACTACTGCAAGCTTAAATATCCATTCCATTGCATGCCGCAGGCAGATGCAGTCACAGAAAGGAAGTGGTCGATTCTGTGAATATGCATCATACCCGAACAGAGTACAGTCACTCAAATATCATTTGATTGTCACATCAAGTGTAGAAATTGATATATTCGTTGTAAAATGTTTACTAAACGCCAACATAATGGGAAAACTGAACTCCACTACCACACATATGTATGTATATATGCACCTAATCCCCTGTAGTTGATGTACGTACAATAAATGATTTGTAGGTTATGTTTGCAATCGAATGATCAAGTACACACAATACGATGTGATTGAAAGCAGTAGCTGTTGATTTGGAATAAACAAATCAGTTGAAACTTATTTTGGCAATATATGCCTATCTGTAAAATACCCGAAGATAAACTCATGCTCGGTATTTAAAGTGTGCGAATGGAATTAGATTGTAATGAATAAAGGGTAGATTTGTTTTTGAAAATTAGTTCAATTAAGAACTGTTGATTTGAAAGTGATGCATAAGTTGCATCAAGGCTTGCAGCAAATTGACACTTTGGTAGAAGTTGAAGTTGAATTTATGTATTTTAAATATTATGTAAAGAGCTTATTAATAGTTTTACAATTGTTTTTATTTTAAACTTCGGAAACAATTTTATATTCACTTCTTTAATTGTTGAAACATAGAATTAAAAAAAATGGTTGTTATTAAAAAAAAAGTTCAGAACCATAAAATATATTTTTTAAAGGCTAAAACAACTCCTAAGCAGTTAAAGCTTTAAAAAGAAGGCCTTGAGATTTCTTTTGCAAATATGAATTTATACAAGAACAAAAATCTTAAGCCATTGCTTAAATTTTGTATGTAAATAAAACTTTTAAAATGTTTTTAAAAAAAATTGCAGTACACCAATTTTATTTTTTATTTCTGCAAGCAAAATTGACATTTGAAAAAAAAACAAAAAATCATTGTCATATTCCGAAATATTGAATTTTCAAAATTTTATCAAATATTTTTAAAGATTTGATTGCAAATTCTTTGTAAAACTTTTGAGAAGCTTCTGTCGAAAAAAATTATTTAAATCCGTTTTGCCGATAGTGAGAAAGTCCAAAATGCCAGTAATGTCTTGGTTTCAAACATTTTTTATGAAATTATAGATCGTTAGAATTGAGCAAAACACACAAATTTATAAAAATTCTAGGTGACATTTTCGAGAAAAATAAAATTTTCGAAAATCATTTTTTTTAAATTTGAATGGGAGGTACCGTTGTTTTTAGAAGAATTAACAAATTTTTTCTACCATTTTAAAGAAATTTAATTGACAAGCTTAAAAAAAATTAAGCAAAAATTGAAATTTTGATTTAAATCAAGAAAAAAAAAATCCAAAATTTTAATGCATACAAAAATTGTTCAAAAGTAGTTGTAATCTTTTTGAGAAAATGGTTCTGAGAAAGTACCATGAACTTTTTTAGATTCATTTTTTAAACAATTTGCTTTTACTAGATGAAATTTTTCGAATTTTTTCTGAAATAAGGTCCGAAAATTAGTTTTGAGAAAAAAAAAATTTTTTATTTATTTTTAGTCTTAAAAAAAAAGAAGAAAAATACATGTCGAGGGAAAAATTTTAAAATGCTATCTAACAAGGTTAAAGAAAATCAGGCTATAGTTGAAAAGCCAGACAAGTTTCCGAGACCCCTTTCGTTCATCTTCCCTATCATCATAATGTTTCGAGTTCGACTTCTCAACGAATGCGTAACTTGACATATAGTACCTACTACACATGTATGTTTGTTAATATTGCAATTAATAATTATAAAATGCACATTTTTAATTAATTTATATTTATGCACATTATAATTACTTTGGAATTTGAAAATTGTTTGTATACAAACAAAGTTTGAAAATCGTTTTATAATTAAATGAATTTTTTATATAAAAAATTTCTTAAAATTTTTTTCTAGAAAAATATTTGAAATGACAATTTTAACTATTTTATAAATAGGAAATAATTTCAAAAATTAATTTTCACTCGTTTTCAAGTGATTGATTAGAATTTTGATCTTAGTTTGATATAGTTAACATAGGTTTTTTGTCAAAAAATATATACATATTAGATGAACTGAATTTAACAAAGTTTGCCTTTTAACAAAACCCTCACTACTCAACTGATGAGTGTGATCGCTAGGACGAAAGGCCAATTTTTGAGGACTAAATGTCAAAAAGCTATTTTGAATCAAAATTGTTAGAGGTATTTTCAAGATAAGTAAGATTTTGCATGACGGTATGGGCGGTGCCGTTAGTCTTGGAGCTAAAACAAATAAGTTTATCCTATAGGGAATCACCAACAAAAAACAAAGCAAAACCTGCTCTATAGTACCTACATATATCGCAAAAATTAATTAAAATATAAGTGAAATGAAATTAACTTTGATTAATTGCATAAATATAAAATAATTGTAAATGAATAATTTAATACAAAAATAAATTTTCCCAGGTTTTTTTTTTAAGAATTTTAAATTATTAAAATATATTCTATAATATTACCTTTAGATAACTTGAATGTCTGCATTTGCTTAACGTATTATTTTCGTTTAGTGAACAATAAGATTATTGTTTTATTTTAGTATTAAACTTGAAACAACTCACACACGTTCCACATACGCTCGAGTGTCCATGTGTTATTCTAAAGCTATCTATATGACCCAGTTCAGCAAAATCCACCAACAAAACAGTGAACTCTCCTTTGAGCAGACAGCAATGGTGGAAAAATGATTGTCAACTTAAAGGAGTTCAAAAGAAACTAAATAAAAAATTAAGTTTAAAAACTAATACCATTTTTTTAATATTACTTTTCATATTCACTTTCAGACTTCTCACTGTTCCAACAGAACATGAACTGATATAAATTATCTTCTTCCAAATTTACATTACACCCTTTAGGACAAAATTTTGGGTTGTCCTTCCAATCTAAATTCATGTAAAGGTTAAAAATCTCATCTTCTGATTCGTATTAAATTTTAAGTTTGACCAATTTTTATATTTTAGTATATTTTTAAGGAAAAAAAAGTTCCACATACGCCCAAGTGTCCCACTGTTATTCCAAAGCTTTTCATTTTTCTATTTATAATTTTTAAATATTACTATATTATATAAGGAAGATGTCACACTACTATTAATTGAAACAACATTTAAAGATATTTTAACCCGTTTTTCAATATAGGGGGGGGGGGGTGGTAGATGTTGAAATGGAATAAAAAAGAATGGCCGATGAATGAAATTGTGTGTGAAATATGACACATTGTTCAAGTGGAGGCCTCGAGTTTCTTATGGTCACACGGATCGGAGTGTTAAGATGTTTAGTTACTCTTCCGCATAGATTCGACTGAATTTGAAAAATGGACTATTATGTTTACCTAAAGAGCATTGGTCGATTGTGGTTCAATCGCAAAGTCCTGCGACTTCAGGAAACTCCACAAGAAAGATTTTAGCGGCATCAAATCGCATTACATTGGTTTCCAAGTCAGGTCACCTCCGCGAGAGATAACCATACCCTCAAATCGGTTATGTACAATATCAATCGTGAAGTCCGATGTGTGGATCCTCCAGATGGAACCATATTATCGTCTTGGTCCATATGGTTCAATTTGGGTCATAAGAAATTGGTTATCATCAACGTCGCCGTTTACGCACGAGTAGTATAGACCAAATGACGAAACATACTCTTTCGTCACCAGGTGAACTTTGTGTGTGTTGATGTCGTCCCAAACATATATGACAATTTTGATGATTAACAAAAGCCATTCATCCAAAAATGCTCCTCGTCGATATAGATGATTTTTCGGCCAAAATTGGAGTCCTCTTCCAAAAGCTCCGAAGCTCAGTCAACGAACTAACGACGTTGTCTATGATAATGAACTTTGAGGTCAACTGCTTCGATGTTCTCAGCCGATTTAGCGTTTCTATTACCAATCCAGTCGTCTGCCTAAAATTTGGCCACCAAACGTTGAAGAATCGACTGTAAAAGGCCACCATGTCAAATAGGAGTTTTGTCATTTGTATGTGCTAGTCAATCGTATTATTTGCCATGGTGATTTGGCATCAGTAACTGAATAATACAAAACTGATTTGACAGTTTTCACCAAAACAACACGGCCGACACAGGCTACCGAAATCAACCCGCGACAGATGAAAAATCCTATGAGAAAGAGAGTCGGAGACAAAACGGAGCCCTGAGGCACACCATACACACTGTAAGCTCTTAATAAACCATCTGATCAAGAAAGAAGATTGCGTTATAGGTCTGTTATACTAATGATGTGTGTTTGAAATTGATTTTTACTAAAAGAAGGCCATATAGAAGGCAACTGTGGCTTTCTTCTTACTATCAGTAGAAATATGAAGTTTCTTTTGAGAAAATAAATAAAAAAAAAATTATAGTCGAGACAAAACTTTGTTCTTTTATATTATATAAAAAAATTTCATTAATATATGTAAGTGACGTTGCATAAAAGCAAACTAGCACAAAAGATTGTTTTAATCTGGAAAAGGGCAGATGGTCACCAGACGATAACCTAACCTAATGCGTAAACGTATGCCCCTTAAAGTGTTCTACAATCAATTTAATTTATAGAACATACATTCAATCGCTTTTTGAGTTTGCTTAGCCTAGAATTGGAATTAAATAAACAAATACAAAAATGCCCAATGAGGTTGTATATCTTTGTTTTTTTTTTCCTTTTGCCTAGAAAACTACTCCAAATATTATGCAGCGTGAGAGAAAATCTATATCTACCAACCTAAAATCCAAACAGACAAACACGTGTTCAATATCGACCGATAAAAGAACATTATTTAAGCAAACAAACAAAAATATTAAAATTATTCTTGCCTGAGAGAATCCGGGCAATCGGTTTAGTTGAGAGCCCAGGTGCAAACACGCACAATTGACATAATCAAAAAAAAAGGAACGACAACCAAAAAAAAAAAAAAAAAAAAAATACATAAATGAAATGAAAAGTAAAAGGGGCAACATGAGATTCACATTCAAAAACAAAAAAATATTAAACAGTTATTTAATAATATTATTCCAAAGTGCGACGCGACGCGGCGTCTGAACGCGGGTCAATGAACTGCCGCTTTGTGAAATGTATCTAATGGCCTAGTTGAGGTAGGCAGCGATTTTGTAGATATATCTCTGTATACAATCGAATATAGGCAGTAGGCAGTAGGTGTGCGTATAGAACAACAATAACATCTAAAAATATGAAGGGGCATAAATTGTGCGTGTAGGTTTTTTTTATACGTATTAACTTAGGCTAGACGCTAGAGTATTGGTATTAAAGGCCTATTACGGTTGTGCGTAAGTATCAACATTTATAGGTACTTAGCTTATTTTTAAGCTTTGCTAAAACAACAAATAATAAAAAGACTTCAATACTGTGCGTGTGGGAATTTTTTGTTTAAATTGCGATAAGGGTGTAGGTATTGTGTAATGTGTAGGTACTTATTGATATAAACCAATAAACGAACTAGAAAATGTAACCAAACTATATATTTTAATGATTGGAAAAGATGTAGAAATTAAATGGTTTCGTTTTTTTTTTGTATTTTTTCAAAAGCTTTTTTTTTTGTTCATTATTTGTAAGCATCTGAACCCTTAGTATCTCGCCCTATTCTTTTTGGTGTTACCATTAAATGAATGGTTACCTTATTTCTTAAATAAATATGTAGATAAATTATGCGATGAAAGTGCGTTAGATTTAGAGGGATAAATAATAATATGTATCTACTTGGAATCGTAAAAATTAACCTACGAGTATAATACAATTTGAACTCAATAGACACTAAATGAGATAAGAGTACTCGATTTTATTGCACATTTTTTATTCATGATATAATAGCCGTATTTAATGGAAAATTGATAGCCACTCAGCAAAGAAAATTGAAAAAAAAAAAACGATTATAGGCACTTTTATATTCACTCTCTTTTAATCTCAAAGTTTGACACGAATTTAAGAGTAATTTCAAATTTATTTTGACGTATTGAGAATATTTCTTTCCATATTCTTGCCAGCGCCTAAAAATTACAATTTTCATGAGCAAATAAATTGATTTTTCGTTAAAAAAAATTCAGATTTTGTAGATGTTTTTTAATCCATAGAGATCTCAGCCATCTTCCAATGGAATTTGACAGTTTATGACTTGGTAGATGGGTAATATACTATATTTTGACTTATTTAGAGTATTTATTTCTAGATGCTTTCCAAAAGCCCTAAAATCGCAATTTTCCTGAACAAACAAAAAAATCCAAAAAACTTCGATTATTCGGTGGAAAAATTAAGATTTTTCAGAAGTTTTTTAATTAATTCACATTTGACATTTTTTTGTACATCTTTTACAAAATAGACATGAAGCTTTATTTCCAAATGTCTTGACATTATTAAAATCTCTGAGAAAAGAAGATGCATTCCAGAACACATCCCAGTACCAACCTTTCCGAAGCAAATGTTTTTCTGCAAAAATTTTTATTCATTCTATATTTACTCTGATTGCTGAGGAAATTATATTCACTCTTGATGTTTTTACTGTTTTGCATGTAAGATTTTGCTAACTTGGCTATTCACTCTTTCAAAAAACACGGCTAATGTTGTACCTTATATCGAGTTTTCCAATAAGAACTTAACAACTTTTTTTTTTTAAATTAAACGCAAAATCATTTGAGATATCTTCAATATGTAACTATTGGTTTAAAGTACAACTAAAACATTTATGTATGGAATGTGACGTCGGTCATATGTTCACCAAGCGCACATTTGCAGCAGTCGATTCTTTCAACTTAATGACTCGGCCACACATTTCTACGGAAACGCTCGGTCAAATTTAGCTCTGAGCTCATCTAACGATGCCGGCTAGTTGGTATAATTCAATAAGCCTGCGCACACAGGATGAATACTTTCGTGTAGATTTTAGTAGGTATTAGATTTCAACTTTGTTCCAATAATGTTAGTAGATTTTATTCCGTTTAATTCGACACACTTCGCTTCCCTCTCCTAACAAATGGGTTTTTTGCCAACAGAATGTATTTTCGTGAAGGCTAGCCCATTAATTTAAAGTAGTCCCACAAGAACAGGTGTTAAATTACACTATCTAGGCAATAGTGGTGGAGAGAGGGTTTGAGGATTGCAGTAGAACTCTTGAAGTGTTATTGGCAAATATAAAAAAAAACATTCTTTGAACAGTTTGCAGAGATGGCGCTACGGTATTATAAATATGATCGGTATTCTATTCACACAGATCCTACAATCTTCAAACCAGAGGGGAAATACTCCACCTTAATTTTCTATCGCATTTTCCAGAGGGAAATACAGAATGTTCACATTGCAACCTCACAGCATCAGAAAATACGCATCAATTATTATTAAACTGTCCCGTTCTGAAAGAAATAAGACATACTTATTGGTGGGAAAACTTCCTTAACTTCAAGTGAAGCTATTGGTGTCCTCAATGGTCATGATTGGCCCGGGATATATGGTTATGTGAACACCGCCTTAAATTATCGCAATCAAATTTTAGGATGCCCAGCCCTTGAGAACTCTATGAAAAGGCGAAATGGACTGTTTTCGTTCGTTTGCGGAACCTACAGTTCACTAGACTATGAATTGCTTGTCTACTAAGACGAGAATTACGACCTAAAATTGGCGCTCGTGAAGTTTCCGTCATCAACATGGAATCCTATTAACAAATTTTACGAAAATTTTGTTTTTTCAATGTTTAGACATTGACAGTTTGGTCATTAGTTTAAGGGTGCGTTCACAGTCTAAATTCAAAGTTGTAAAGTCCCAATTGAAAAACCGTTCATTTAATATGGCATAGCATACATTCGTAAAAATTTAACGAATTCCAGACGAGTCATTATTTATTTCGAATTAAATTTTTAGAGTACTGTATTTTAATGATCAAATGTATATTTGTGTATCCAGCACAGGGACATTTATGTAAAATGTATGTACTAAGTTTGCAATTAATTGCAACGTGTACTAGTTACATTTAAATTTATACACAGAATTATTTGCGGCACCACGTTTTATCGCAAAACATACTTTGAGGAATGTGCTTATTTATGTAGTGAATACAATATTATGTTACATTATGTAACTAATACAGAACTATGAAATTTAATTGAATACACTAATATTTATGTAGGCAATTTATCAAGTGTAGTGAAAATAGTGCATTGTTTTCAATACGAGTACATAGGTGTGACCCAGTTGCAGTGAAATATGTAATGACTTAAAATTAATGGGGCAATATTTTAAACAGCCTATTATTAAGGTAGGTATTAGTATGATACTACTTAGCAATTTGCTAACTTTAAAGTACTTTACTAATTCATTCTTAATTTCAAACATTTTCTAACTAGTATCGTACTAAGCGGATTTTTTTAATAAATTGCTTCTGGACACACCTAAGTCAATGACATTTCGTGTAAGAAAGTAACTACACGAACCTTTTTTGATGTTTGCAAATGTCAAAGTCATATGAAGCTAGCACGATACTAAGAAAATAAAGTACATATGTAGGTATTCCATGATTTTAACTTTAATAAAAGGGTAGAGAAAGTATGATGCTATATTCAATATTGTGACAAAGTTCAGAGCCCGACTGTCCAATGAAAAGAAAATGAGGACCGCCCAAAGGAAGAAATTCAATATTGCATGCCTTAGCACACCTGAGAAAGCCAGAGACTACAGTGAGCAATTGACCGGGAAACTCTCTGCCGTACCCCCAGCCACAAGCGTCAACAACCAGTGAAGCCAGTACCGCGACATCATTAAGGAGGTAGCCGAGTCCACCAAGGCTATCAACCACCTAGGAAAAAGAACCCGTGGTATGATAATGAATGCGCGGTATTGAAGCAGGAGACGGAAAATGCACGAATTCAAATGCTGCAACGGAAAACAAGAGCAGCAAAAGAGGAGTACCGTGAAAAGAGTAGGAAAGAGAAAAAAACCCGAGGAGTCTAGCACCGCCACAAACACCCGCCGGTTCTATAAAACAGCCAAACAACTGGCATCAGGTTATAGGACCGGCACGCAAGCTCTTCGAAACAGCGAAGGGAACCTAGTCACCGAAGCACAGGGAATTGTACCTGCGGAACTCTTTAAGTATGGAGAAGATGTCCTGCTAGGGTGCATGCATCAGCTCATCAACCAAGTGTGGGAGGAGGAAAGCATTTTTCGAACAAAATTGAAATCCTCTTCCAAATGCTCCGAAGCCCTGTCAGCGAACAAACATCGTTTGCCATGGTCATCAACTTTGAGCTCCAAACGTTGGAGAGTCGACTGTAAAAGGCCAACTCCACGTCTACCGTAAAATGAGCACAACGTTTGCACTAAGGAAAATTTTTTTTATAATTTGGGCTTGCCATGGAGATTCGGCATCAGTAACTGAATAATATACAACAGATTTGACAGATATCACCAAATCAACATGGCCGCCACAGCCCGCAAACATACATATCTTTCAGCGCCGATTGAAAAACCTTTTTTAAGAAAATTGAAAAAAAAAATTGTATGGACTTGCCAGGCAAGCTGAATTATTTTCATTTTTAAATAGTAATTAAATTTTCAAAAAACAAAAGGTTTTGTTTAGATAAAAGAGAGAAATATGTCATTCAATCGAATCTTCCACCTCCAAATTTAAATTTTTAACTTTCAGGAAAAGGCGTCGTTTTTGGCAATGTCGGGGTTTAATTTCATTGCGGATATTAAAGTTGTGAACTTGTCTCTATTTCTTGTTCTGTCCTTAAAAAAATCAAAATTTAGCCATAAATATGATTTCTATGTGCTTACTCACATTTAATGAGGAATTAACAAGACAATGCAATAAATGACAAATTCGCTGCATATCTTTAGCGAATCGGTATTGAGTAGAACGAGTACGCTTAATATTACCGACAGTACAGACGGAAATCAGATTTACTTTGAATTAACTGCAGAATAGTGATGATTAAAAATTTAAAGAAAATTTAATACCTTATCCGTTGTCTCACAAATAAGTATGTTTGAGCGACCTGTTTATTTACATAGCTACTATTCTTGTAGTTGGTAATTGACATACATACGAGTACATACATATATCTATCTACAAAGTTACATTATTATTATAGGTGTTACTATCGGAACAAAATCAGTAACCCAGCATTATAGAATACTCAATTATTTATGTACGCATTACTGTTCTAAAAGACACAGCACGTATGAGGTTAGAAAAAATGTAAAAGTAAATTTTACAATTTTCCTGTTATTCGCTAGAGTGAAAAAAAAATCATTATCTACGCACTTTTTTTCTGTTCACAGAGCAAAAATGTTTGAAAATAATTAACAAACTGATGTCATTTTTGCGTGTAAATTCTGACATACTTTTGTAATATTATCTCTTTCTATTCCTACACACGACTCATGGAGCTTTTGCGATGTATGTACGAGTATGTACATAGATACTCGTACTTATTTGTACCTAAAAGAAACTATCTTTAAATTTGTTTTGTATGTGAAGCATTACAGTGTACCTACAATCGCAATCAATTTATCACCCGTGGGCGACAGTTGAATAAACGAACAATACAAAAAAAAAATAAGAACAGTTTATCTTTTCAGCCCTATTCGCTATTAGAAACAGGCAAAGTGGAAAGTTTGAACAAAAAAAAAAATATTAATTGTTACATTTTTTACTTGTAATAGTGTAGACAGTTTTTTTTTTTTTTGAAATGGTTTAATCATTAGAGTTGAGTTTATTAGGGTCAAGCATCCACACTTTTGATAAGCACGGACATTATGACGTTTTTGGAAATTTTACATATGTTTTACAGTAGATTTCCGCAGAAATATGAAAAAATTTACATTATATGTTTAGATGTTAGGTTATTTGGAAAATTTTTGTTTCTCTAATCTTTGAATTTAAAAATTTACAATGAAAAGTCAAATTGAATCCGTTTGCCTTCTTTTATTTATATATATATATACTTTATTATTTCCTTACGTTATTTTCTTTTTAATAAATCCTATTCCCTGTCTAATGTATGGCACGGTAGTTGCCAGATTAATTCGGGGCACTAAACTTCATTACCAAATAATTCAGAAACTTCAAATTCGCTGAGCTGATTAAACACAGGCGCCTCGCCAGATTTCAACTCTTAAGCATGAGTGGTTCCTAAGATATATGACCTCAAAAATCGCTAAAACCATTACTGACTTACTGAATTGACTAACTGACTGACTGAATCACTGACAGATCATCAAAATTATGGAACACATCCTGACATTATAATTTGGAACAACCATAGGTCTTGTGGTCCGTACAAGGGAAAAAATCGAAAATTTAAAATTTTTCATGCAGGGGCGTGGCATCCACCATACTTCTGATTGTTGTAGAGCAGATCAGTTTTTTTTTTATGGAGATATTAAAGAGAAAAATTTTATGTAAGAAACCAGAGAGCTGAAGCTAAATATTCGACACGAAACACGGAACCTCGAACTGGAATATTATCTAACGTAAGACCCAGTGCCTGTATCGATCAAAATGGCTGACATACATATATCTGATGTCATAATTCATTTATAGCAAAATTAAGTAAAAAAAAAATTTATTATTAATAATACGTGTTCAACATTAGTAGGTCATATTTTGCTTAACCAGCACAGCTACAACTGTAAGGACTCTCTACAGAAATCAACTACTTAAGGTTAAGTTCTTGAAAGGAGTTCTTCGATTGGTGCGGGTACAGTTTTAGCGTCCTTTGGTGGCCATGTTGTTTTCTTGACATGTGAGTGCAAACGTCACGCCCATTTACCGTAAATGTTGTGGGCCTTCACAGTAGACTCTTCAATTTTTTTTTTATATTATACGCGCACTCGAGGGGTTATGAATACCCTTGTAATGTTAAACACAGTGCGAGCAATTAGAAAAATAGGAAACGATGGGAAAGGAGATACCGATACACATTGGTTTTGAATGTCTGCACATTGTAATGAGTGGGAAATACTGAGCCGGGTAAAGCATTCCACATTCGTGTAGTGCGGCTAAAAAAAGAATCTCTGTACTTAACAGTACGTTTCCAAATTTAAGACGACTCGTTTGGTAGTCAATCAGCCAACATTCGTACATAAGATTAATGTAAGATCGGCCGAGAATATCGCCACGATCAGTGAAAGTGAACAGCAAAACTCAAGGCTGTCGATTACTGGCCGTGCACAAGAACTCGTCCTTTAGCAGACTTTAATTTGGCGAATTTGCGTGGAAAATTGGGCCTATACCCGTATAGATCCAACTGACTCAGGAGCTGCAGGTGGGAGTGTGTGGAGGAGTGCTGATGTAGTTGGTCCCGGTAAGTCTCTTAGGAGGAATCGTCACTGCTCGGAAGTGGTGGGACGGATGGCTACTGATGCGTAATTCTATTACACTTCGGGTTCCTATCGACCACCTCGTGGTGCCTGTGGATAGGTTACGTAGGTAAGTAACTAAACTATATAAATAGGAGTTAGGATTATCGTTCCTAGTTCGATGTAAGGAGGCGAACAAAGTTTGCTGTAAGGTCCTACCTGCCACAGGTGGGAATGTATATACAATCTGGGTTCCATGACTCTACTCGTGGTCCCTGTGGATAAGTAACTGAACTACTAGATGTGTTCCTGGTTCGCTGTAAGGTGAACAAAGATTAGGACTATCCTTCATAATTTGCTGTATTGAATTAACGAGTTTTCTACTGTCCCTATCTAATATTGGTAGGAGTTAACCTCTGGGTTCCTATCGACTCCTATGGATTAGTAAGTAATTATCGTTGGTTCGTTGTAGGGCCATCAAAGAATAGGATTATCGTTCCTAATTCACTGTAAGGTGAACAAAGATTAGGACTATCGTTCCTAGTTCGTTGCAAGGCGAATAAAGACAAAAAAGAACACACACCAGTGCACATTAGTTGTTGGTTACTACCTCTATTGATTGCTTGGTGTGTGTATCCTAGGGTTGATAGGCCCTGAGTTTTGCAGTAACTCATTTGGAAGTTATATTCTGGCACCATGGGAGATAGTGCCCTATAAAAAGTACTGACAATGCGTCATAAGAACGCGTCTTTACTTAAGCTATCTATGAGGTAGTCCCGCTAGTGGGAGTATCATGTTGATTGCGGTTTATTCCAAATGCGGAGACCTATGGTTTTCAAGCTTGCTTAAATTCAAGAGGTGGTAGATAGACCTCGCCCCACAGCAAGAGATGTCCACATGCTGCAACATGTCCAAGCTTTGCTACTGATATGACTTCGGCTATCTCAGAAGTTAATGGTCAGGACTCAATTTCACTCCAATGTGGGTAGGCCCACCGTGGAATTGAGTCATAATCGACAGGTGCCCACGTTAAACACAAGACAGATCTTACTCAGGAGCTTAAAGTTCAAGACCAGAAATAACTAGGCTTCGGAGCATTTGGAAGAGCACTCCAATTTTGGCCGAAAAATCATCTTTAGCTACGAGGCTAATTTTTGGATAAATGGTTGTGTAAACAAACAAAATTGGCGTTTATGGGACGACATCAATTTACACGAGGTTCAACAGGCGACAATGGGTCATAGGTCAGTACTTTTTCTAAAACGACGTAAGTGTCAAACCAAGCGCTACAGAACACTGATAACCAATTATTTTTTATAGGCCAAATTGAACCATATGGACCTAGACGATACCGCACAGTGAACGCCACGATTGAAATTCTGCATGAACGATTTGATGGTAAGTTCATCTCTTGCAGAGGTAACCTGAATTGGACAACAAGGCCATGCGATTTAGCCCCGCTAGACTTTTTATTGTGAGGTTTCCTGAAATCGCAAATCCATGCAAATAAATCACAATCGACCGATGCCCTTAAGGTGAACATAACACAGGCCATCGCCCAAATTCAGCCGGATATATGCGGAAGAGTCATCGAAAATTGGACCATTCGGATCTGGTCCACCAAGCTGGGCATTTGAACGATGTCATAAATCATACATCATACATGGGCCCTCTAAATTAAAAAAAAGGACTTGGTTAATACCTCACACATACATCGTTTTATTCCATTTCAACATTTACCCGCTCTAATTTGAAAAACCCTTAATTAAAAACTTTCAACTTTCTAGAATTCGTTTTCCCATTTCGGTTAAATTTTACCGAGTACATACTTGATTTTTTTTTTTTTTGAAATCATAGATGTACTTTTAAAAACTGACATTGAAATGCCAAATTGTCTATCGTCCACATTCAAATTGTCAATAAACTAGAACATTCCACTTAACAAATCGCAAACTGAACAACCAGCCAATAAAAACATTCTTTTTTTTCAATTTTCATTTTCAACGAAGTTTTATTATTTTTTATTTTTAAGCAATTTAAAACATGTGAACCATTTAAAATAAATGCACTCATCAGAGTTAAGTATATTCATTCATAATCCTCAAATAATATTAATACAAACACAAGACAAAAAAAAAATAAAATTTATAAGTGCCAATATGTTCTTCTCATTTATATTTTCTAAACTCATCAACTCATGGGCTATAATTTTCTGAAAAAAAAAAACATTATTTAGAGACACTAGCACTTAATTTATTCTATTTTATTATCAAAATAATGCACCGTATTACAATTGCGATTGTTTACTCTGTGCAAGATGACATCATCAGTGCCAATTAATTATTGTGTGTTTGATAATGCCAAAACTCAAAACAATACACATATGTAAAATTATTCTACTTGAATAGCAGGAACTTAACATTTTCAAAAATTACCCCTTTTCAGGCTGAATATTCCAAATTTAAAGAATTTTTTAAGGCCAGCTTTATACAGCTGTTTGTATTTATTTTATATTGACTTCCGTATTTGTTTAGCTTCCATACGAAAAAGAGTTCAACAAAATTCGATAGAGTGCTAATTAATTGGTGTTTGTAAAACCGGGGGCAATCGTTCATTGAAATTCATGTAAGTCCTATCCAACGTGCTATTTGCACGACTTAAACCGTTCAGCTATAATTTATTCGGGGGGTACTAGAGTGGCTTCCTGCCTGGCAGATCGACCATAGCCCAAATATTCACATTAAGGCAAATCCTGGAAAAGAACAATGAACTTCAAGCAGACACTTAGGCTAGGCGCGCACATTAAATTTTTAGTTTCGCAACTGCTTGGTGCGAGCAACTAAAAAGTTTGTGTTTTGACACAAACTAAACTATTGCATAAAATGAGTTCGCTATTTTGTGCAACATAAAATTATATGCACCTGCGCGGACATTCAACCAAATAGATCATCTGTTTTCTATAAGCAACCAAACAGTTGTGCAACTAAAAATTGAATGTGCGCGCCTAGCTTTATCATCTATTTTTCAACTTCAAAGCCACATTTGATAGGATTCATCGTCAGAAGTTTTATATGGTGATGGGCGAACTCAGGATCCCGGGAAAACTGATCCAACTGTGTTGCGTGACATTGAAAAATACGTAGTGCAATGTGCAACTAGAGAGCAACTCTTCTGAACCAATCAAAACATGCACATGGTTTAGACAAGACGATGTGCTATCATGTGATTTCTTCAATCTTGTTCTAGGGCTGCTGATACGCAGGGCAGGCGTTAACATGGAATGCACTATATTCAACAAATCTATTTAACTGTTGGGGGTATGCGGACGATGTCGACTTCATCGACCGTTCCCAATGTTTTGATATAGAGTCCTTCACGGCTGTTGATAATCAGGCGAGACTTGTTAGTCTTGAAGTAAATGAGGACAAGAACAAGTACATATATGTTATCAGCAAACAAAGAAAATCTTTCCACCGATTAATGGAAAACGTCACTATTGATAGCATAAATTTCGGGATAGTTAAGGAGTTTAGCTACCGCGGAGTGAATATTAATTCCACGAACGACACCTTAGTGGAGATTCGACGAAGAATTAACCTAGGAAACCGCTGCTACTTCAAAAGGGTTTAAAACTCCTCACTCTTAAGACGAAGTGAACTCTTTACAAAACCCTTATAGTACCAGTCCTGATTTATGGCGCCGAGCGTTAGACTTAAGCAGAAAGGGAGAGATGATACTGGGCTATTTCGACAGGAAAATTCTTCGGCGGATATTTGGTTCTGTGCGACAGTAGGGTGAATTAAGGAGAAGATATAACCGCGAACGCAATGATATAAATGAGCGAATGAAAAACAATGCTCCAGATAAGCGAGTCTTCGAATCCCAGCCCCTGGTTTGTAGCAACAAGGAAAATCGAACCTCCGGTTTAAAGACTAAGCCATAGCGGATGCCAGAGTGATTGGCCTAGATGATTGAAAGCAGCATGTTCGGGATAGCAGTTGGTGGAAAGCTAGTGTGTCTAATGTAGAGACTATTAATGGATCGGGAATTGACAAGATTAGTAAGAAATATTTCAGTAAGAAATATTTCAGTAAAGCATTCTAAGCTAGCAGAAACCTTTTAATGAGAGCTTAAATTTAGAACAATTTGCACATCTCTTGTTTGGAAAAATGTGGTCAAACCTTTGGGTTGAGAGCGCATATGTAATAAGTCTTAAAGATATACATGAAACAAATATCAAGATGAGTTTGACAAATGGCATTGATTATGTTGACTTTCACTGCAGCAGTGATTTGGGGTTTATTGGCCTATAGACCTGTCACTTAAGAAAACCCTGCAGAGCCCTAACAGAGCCAAATCGCACGATCTCTGTTCCCGTGGGTAACTATGATCGGGAATCGCTGGTGCAAAATCTCCATTATGGTACTTGCTGTATGACCAGAAGTCGTTAACGTTCATATCATCCAATCCAGCCCAAAAGAAATTGGTTATCATCGATCCATAACGATCCCAATTGACGGTGATGGCCTGGCCAACATCGTTCTCAAAGAAGTATGGACAAATGATCCTCATAATCATCGGCTCGACAACCGGGTTCCGGTCCTGGCCTCTTTCAACAAGTCTCTCCACCTATCCCGGTCTTTAGCCGACGCCATCCAGTTGCGCACCCAAAGGCTTCGGGCGTCCTGGTCTACGCCATCTCTCCAGCGCAAGCATGGTCTACCACGCTGTCGTCTACCATAGAATGTACCACAAAGAACTTTCCGAGCAGGTTCCTCTTCGCTCATGCGAGCTAGGTGCCCTGCCCACCGGAGTCTACCGAGCTTAATTTTTGTCACGATATCTGCTTCTAGGTAGATTGCGTACAATTCATGATTGTACCGTCTCCGGAATCGTCCTTCCTCACATATGGGGCCAACAATTCTCCTTAAGACTTTTCTCTCGAACGCAGCTAAGAGGTCGGAGTGCCTTTTGGTAAGCACCCAAGTCTCGGATCCATATGTGAGTACTGGCAGGACCATGGTCCTGTACAGCAGCAGTTTTGAAGTTATGGTGAGATTTCTGGATTTGAAAAGCTTTGACAGACTATAGTAGGCTCTGTTGGATTTGAGAAGCCGCCCGCGTATTTCTTCTTCTATATTGTTATCGGCTGCTACTATTGACCCAAGGTATTTAAAGGATTGCACCACTTCAAATTCGTGCTCCGCTACCTTGATTGTTTGACCAACTGTTCCTCTCGCATTCGACGCCACCATGTACTTTGTTTTACCTTCACTAATGTGCAGCCCCAGATTTTGTGCCGCCTGCTCGATCTGGATGAAGGAATCGTGTACAGCTTGTTCGGATCTTCCGATGATGTCAATGTCGTCTGCGTAAGCTAGTAACTGGCTGGACCTGTTGACGATGGTCCCTCTTGTTGCCGTGCCAGAGTCACGGATTGCTTTCTCCAACGCCAGGTTGAAGAGGAGGCAGGCCAAACCGTCCCCTTGTCGGAGTCCATTAAAGATTTTGATTGGTCTGGATAGCAATCCGGCTATTTTTACTTGGCTTGTTACGTTGGTCATGGTCAACCTACATAGTCGTGTCAATTTATTTGGGATGCCGAATTCTCTCATGGCTTTGTAAAGTTCTACCCTGGCTATGCTATCATAGGCGGCCTTAAAGTCTATAAACAGATGGTATGTTGGGATGTTAAATTCTAGACATTTTTCCATCGCCTGCCTAAGGGTAAAGATCTGATCAGTTGTTGATTTGCCTGGAATGAAACCACACTGATATTGTCCGATGACGGTTTTAGCGTATGGGGTTATCCGGTCTTGTAGGATAGAGGAGAGTATCTTATAGGCGGTACTCAACAACGTGATACCTCTATAATTGCTGCACGTTGTGACATCTCCCTTCTTATGTATGGGGCATATTATGCCTTTTCGCCAGTCTTCTGGCATTTCTTCTTGCTCCCATACGTGCACTATAATATCATGAATTGCTTGACGTAAGGCTGGCCCGCCGTGATGAAATAATTCGGCTGGTATGCCATCGGCTCCCGGGGAATTGTTCTGTTTAAGCCGGCCTATAGCCTTCTCAACCTCTTCTATGCTTGGTGGCGGCAACATAGGGTATTCTTCTTGAAGTAGTGGAGCCTCCACTTCTGCAGTGAGCTGACCATTTAGCAATTCATTGAAGTACACTTCCCATCGCTCCAGTATGCTTTCAGGATCGGTGATCAGATTTCCCTCTCCGTCCTTGCAGTATGTGCAGCGTGGTGTGTACTGCGTCATGTTTCGGACGGATTGGTAGAACTTCCGCGCCTGGTGCGGACCTCGCTCTCGGCTGTTTTCTATTTCACAGATTAGGTTCTTCTCCCAGGCTGATTTCTTTTGTCTGTGAAGCCGTTTTTCTGTTCTTCTGAGCTCTTTATATTCCTCTTCGCGTGCCCGCGTTCTATGAGATTGTTGCATTGCTCGGTACGCAACATTCTTACGTTCAGTCGCTAGCTTGCATTCATCATCAAACCAGTCGTTCCGATTTTTACGACTGCTGCCTAAGATGGAGTTGGCAGTACTAATGACAGTATTTTTAAGACGTGTCCACTTTTCATTTACGTCCAGCATACTGGCTCCAGGACTTACTCTCCCTAAGTCAGGTGTTTCTAGGGCGAGTCCTAACGCATTACCAAAGGTGTTACTGGTGTTTTCATTGCGCAGGGCGGCCGTGTTGATTCGAACCTGATCGGCGGATGCAATCCGTCTTCGCAAGGCAATCCGCCCTCGGAAAACCATACCAACAAGATAGTGATCCGAGTCGATATTGGCACCTCGGTACGTTCGAACCGTCTTCAAGTTCGAGTAGTGGCGACGGTCTATCAACACGTGGTCTATTTGGTTACGAGTGACTCCATCAGGTGATACCCAGGTGGCTTTGTAGATATCTTTACGCGGGAACCTGGTACTCGCAACGACCATGTTTTTCGATGCTGCCAATTCTAAGACTCGAAGTCCATTGTCATTAGTGTTCTCATGCAAACTATGGGTGCCTGCGTAATGCCTGAATACCGGCTCCCGACCTATTTTTGCGTTCAAATCCCCAAGGATGATTTTAACATCATACCTTGGACAGGCATTGAGGGCCCTCTCGACTTGTTCGTAGTAAGTCTCTTTTTCTTCGTCTGAGGACTCCTCCGTAGGTCCGTGAACGTTAATGAGGCTGATGTTCGTAAATTTGCCTCGCACGCGAAGGGTGCATAGCCTTTCGCTTATAGCGTTAAAGCCGATGATAGTAGACTTCATTTTTTCGCTGACTAGGAAGCCTACCCCGAGCACATGGTGTTTTGTATGACAGCTGTAGTATATGTCATATTCTTTCTTCTGTAAAACACCATTCCCTGTCCATCTGATTTCTTGAAGAGCTGTTATGTCAGCTTTATACTTTGACAGGGCATCGGCTAGCTGCTGAGCAGCTCGAGCTCTATAGAGCGATCGTACGTTCCATAAGAAAATTCGTAAATCGTTTTTCCTTTTTCTATGCGTGGGTTGTCGTCGTGAGATCAGTCCGTTTCCGAGGCTTGTTGTCGGTCTCGTAATTCTTTTAGTTTTACGGGACAGGGAATTAACCTGTCGCCAACCTGAGGAACCAGCCTGATCATATTAGCCAAACCTTTTTTAAAAGGCTTGTTTCTAGCGGCCGCCGCGGAGAGGCTATGATCACACTTCCACCAGTCCCGAATAGTTACGGCACGTGCATGTTTTCGTATGCTACATGTTGTTCCCCCTATTCGTCTGATGGCTGACCGCCGGACAAATGATCCTGCCAACCCAAAATCCACACCAGAAAATGGATTTGTCAGAATGCTCGGAGCATCTCGTGGATCTCGTGTGTATTCTGATCGTCCCAAATTCGACGAAAATGGACGTTGTCGCTGAATATGATTTTTCAACCAAAATTGGGTAAACTTCCAACTGCTCGCGAGCACAGTTAACGAACACACATCGTTTTCTATGGTCTTTAAATCTCTGTACGGTTGAGGGCCCAAATTATGACGCAAATTTCACCAAGTTGTGGTCTGCTAAAAGCCAAGTTTTTGTGTTTTTATCGAGGTCCAAGACGTTTTGCATGCAGCTTTTTGCCTGCAAGATGCGATAAGAATAGGGCACGTCTTGCCCGAAGAAGGTCTCCTAGTAATAAGAGATAAAAACAGAATGCTATGCAAATATGAATCTAGGCAAGAACAAGAATTATAAGTCGTTGTAGTGGTTTCTTAAAAAAATAAGCTTTTATATACAAAATTCTTAAAATATTTTTAAGAAAAGAATTTAGTACACCAACTTAAAGTTTTTATTATTATACGAACAAAAATTAAATTTCCAAAACAAAATATTGAGTAGTTTTTGAGATATCGAATTTTCCAAAAAATATAATATTTTTTTTTTAATTAAAAAAAATATTTTTTTTCAAAGTTTTGAAATACAATGTTTTTTTAAAATTTTTGGGAGCTTCTCTATAAAAAATTTCATCAAAATCCGTTTTGCAAATAATGAGAAATTAAAAATTCGAAAAATTCGTTCAAGTGTGGGCACAGTCAGTAATATCTTGATTTATATAAATCGTAAAAATTAATTGAAGGACAAAATTTTCAAGCGAAATTCTCGGAACCGTTTTCGAAAAAAATACGATCTCGGAAAACAGAGCAAGCATACAAGTTAACCATTGCTATAATAAAATGAGTATTAACTAAATATATGTAGACAATTCATTAAATAAAATAACTTTTTTTAAATATTTTTTTAGACATAAATTTAAAAGTCGGCAACATAGTATATTTATTTACAAATATTGTAAAAAAAAAGAATTATGTGTTTGAAAAAGCCTCAATAAAGAATTGAATTGAATTTATTACATTCGTGTTCCACAATTTTGATTAATTCAACATAATCACACAAGGAAATTCTAGACTAAGTAAGTTTTTAAGTATGAGTTTTTTTTAATTTATTTACAAAATAGCTTAGGATTTTCCTCTTATATATCTTTAACATTAAACTTATCAGCAGAAAATTAATATGTATTTAACTAAAAAAAAAGTAATTACAAATCTCATAATTACTTAAAACTAAAATTAAATGAAATATTATATTTTGTCTTACTTAAATGTTTATAAGATTTTTAAGGGTATTGAAAAATTATTTCAGAATTAAATAAACATTAGAAAACAAAAAAGATTATAAACAAATATTTCAAACCGAAAAAAATCTAATTTTATCAAGTGACGTGTGGTATTATAGCAAATATCATTCAAGTTAATATTTAAATACATACTATGATAATTTCAAAACAGCTGTTGTTAAATAAACAAAGTTAAAAAATATTTATTTTATAAATACTAGAATTTTGTTTTTTAATAAAATACCATTTAACAAATTACTTAAATTCAAATGAACAAATATGCCTTTGCGTGATGCACAATATATCAAAATAGTTTTGTGAAGAGGTTACCTTTTCATAAGCTAAATAAGAAGCTGTTATGGAAACCCTCTACTACATCTACCTTGTACAAAATAAAAAGAAAACAAGCTTACCCATGCGAGGTGAGTAGCACGTGTTCAATAAAAATACGCCTTTGTCAAATTAAGAACATATATGAGGGTTTAATAATAACTTAAATATAATCAGATTGACATTTCTATTTTCGTTTATTGTGAGTTTTACCCGGGAAGTTTTGAATGTCCGAAAAATAGCCCTTATTTTGGGGTATCATTTCGATCGAAGTTTAACATCATTATAGGGTTTTAATTTCACTTAGTATTTGGCAGCAAACAAAGGCGAGTGGCATCATGTAAGGTATTTTTTTCTAGGAAAAATCAAATTGAAGTGTACACCGTAGGTTAGGACTGACAGTTGACCTTTTTACCCTCACACTTACCGTTGTGATATTCTAGATATTGTGACTTCCATGTATTGAAACCACAAGTCACTTTTTAGCTTAAGCTTGGCTTTAATTCACAAACTAGTGGGTGACCTATGAATTAAGAAAAATGTAATTCAGTAGCTAATTACAGACTTATGAATTAAAAAAATTTAAGTCATGAGAAAGTAAGTGACTTAAGAATTAAAAAAAATTTATTCAAAAGTTACCTAGTGACTTATAAATTAAAAAAAAATAAAATGCACGACTGGGTCGCACGAACTTGCTCCTATGTAATAGACTAGGAATTTCAAAAACGGATGTTATTAAAGAAAACTGTTCATAAGAATAAAATGAATTTTTTAAATTCTTTTAGTAGAAAAAGATTAAAACAAAATGCTATGCAAATATGAATTTATGCAAGAACAAAAATTATAAATCGTTGTAGTGGTTCCTTAAAAAAATACGCTTTTATGTACAAAATTTTAAAAACATTTTTAAGAAAAAAATTTGGTACGCCATCCTTAAGATTTTATTATTGTACGAATAAAAGTCTAATTTCCAAAAAAAAAAATACCAAGCCGTTCTTGAGATATCGCATTTTTCAAAAAAAAAAATTACTTTTTTTTTCTAAACATAAAAAAAATGTTTTTTTTTTTAAGTTTTGAAATGCAATGTTTTTTAAAATTTTTAGGAGCTTCTTTATAAAAAATTTCATTAAAATCCGTTATGCTGATAATGAGAAATTCAAAATTCGAAAAAACCGTCCTATGGTAGGTACAGTCAGTAATATCTAGATTTCAATTTTTTTCTTATTAAACTATAGATCGTAAAAATTTATTAGAAGAAAAAAAATTTTAGCAAAATTCTCGGAACCGTTTTCGAGAAAAACACGATTTTCGAAAACCATTTTTTAAAATTTGTATGGAAGGTACCGTTAGTTCTAGATAAAACAAAATTTTTTTTTTCAAATCTTGTAGGTTATGTTAAGAAACTTTTTTTTGTCAAGTTTGAAAAAAATCGATATTGGGGTTTTCGAAATATTGAGTTTCCAAAAACAAAAATTTTGAATATTTTTTTAAAAATCCAAAAATTTAAAAATTGATTATTTGAATATGTAATAATGTTCGAATTTTGGAGGAACTTAAGCACAACAAAAATAATCGAAATCGGCTGTACCATTTTTGAGAAAATCGAAAACAAAAAAAATGGACCCAGGGGGTCTACCAAAAATAACAATTTGTTGGAAATTTTTTTTCAGCCATTAGCTAGTTTTAACTGAATGAAATTTTTCAAATTTTTTTTTTTTAATTCTGTGAGACAGTTTTTGAGAAAAAAAAAATATTTATAAAATTTCAAAAAAAAATCGTATGGCAGGTACCGTTATTTTTGGTCTTAAAAAAAAAACAGAAGAAAACGTTCAAACATATGTACCAAGTTTGACGAAAATCGGCCGAGCCGTTTAGGCTGTAGTCGAACCGACAGACAGACAGACAGACAGACAGACAGAATTGCGAGACCCACTTTTTTAGTCTTCGCTATCATCGTAATGTCAACTTTGATCAAAATCTCGAGTTCGATTTTTTTTACGAATGCATAACTTGCCTATAAATCGCAAGTAAAAATTATTCATAAGCTAATGGATAAATTCTGATTAAAAAATTATTAATTGGAAAATTTATAAGCTAGCATGATAATTTTATGACACACAAAAGCTTGAAATCTACTTCCGTTAATAATTAAATAACTAAGTAGTCAAAAAATTTTCAATTTAACAATTTTTTAATTCATAAGGCACTTAGTAGCTCATGAATTAATTTTTTTTTAAATCATAAGTCACTAACTATGGTTATTTTAATTCAAAAATTCGCAACCCTGGGATAATCCTATGTCATTCAAGCCCGTTAAGGGTGTTAATGAGTTTCAGCAAGCTATAGCCTAAAATGTCGGAGGGTACTTCTAAGTCATTAAAGTTTGTGCGTAGAAGCATGTGGCTTCTTGCAACGCCCGCGCCCATTAAATGAGTTTCATAGGTCAGTGTTTGTTGTATTTGTCCGTTTGGTTGGTTAGTATAGCTGTTTAAGTCCCTTTCCCGAAAAGGATTTTACCAATCTTAGGGAAAGGGTGCGCCATCAACTCGCCATCAACTGTGCCATCAACTCGCAAAATCGCTGATGTATAGGTGAACATTCTCCGTTGGTGAACACCGTAAATGTATGTACTCCTACAACAACTTGGAGATTTGGATTTGAATTAAGAATCTTGAAATAGTTTATTGAATTATGCACACAAAACTTTCTTCCTTATGAAATTTTTGGATTTGTAATAATTTCAAATCTCTACTCTAGTTGAGTCGACTTTTTTTTATATTTATAAGAAGTTTTAGTCAAAGTTGTGTATTTGTATGTATGTTTCGTCGTGTAATTTGTTGAAGGTTCATATCTTTTGAGATTTTTATCACTACTCTAAAAAAAAGTTCACAGATAGCTGATTTTAAAACAGATAAGTTTACAAATTAATATCATATTTTTAAACGAGTATTATGTATTTTTTACAATCATTATTTTCTATTAAATTATTATTTTATTTTGTTAAATGTTTAAATAAAACAGAAAATACAAATATTTTGTAAATAGTAATATTTGCAGAATCATTAGTTTTTGTGAAATTAATTAACACTATATACAACTTTTATAAACTTTAAATTGTATGTACAAATTACTTAAAAATGTGAAATTCATCTAGCTTATTCTGTATCTGTATAACGTTTCTATCTTTCTATCTTTCGTGTACCAAAAATTAGCAAATAAACAAAAATAAAACGAATGTCTAAATTCTTTTTAAAATAATCATTTACGCATTCTAGAAGTTTTGGAAAAAATCAGGGATTTCTCTGCAATGCCTTGGCTAATTTGATACACCTGCACATTCCATATTTTTGTTCGAAACGGCAACTCTAATTCGAAATGAAATTTTATTAGAGCGAAAAGCATCTTTTAAAATTCTGGCCGATAAGATATGATTCACATTAGTTTAATATGCCTGAATATCGCAATGGGAAGAAAATATTGAACCTCGTATAGTATTCCACATTCGTGTAGTACAGCTAAAGAAAAATCTCTGTATTGACATCATGTTCGGAGTTGGGCATATGGTTAAACTGATGGAGATTCACTGGACGAGAGTATTACGATTGAGTAATATTGATATCAAAGGGCACGGTAGTGCCCAGCCAAGTTCTGGCACTACACCCTTTTTACAGGAACAAACTCGGGCGATTTTTGACCCCCCCTATCTTCAGTACCAATGAAGTCAGAAACTTAAAATTCCGAATATATGCTAAGGTAGTCAAGCACAGGCCTCTCACCAAATTTCAATTTTCTAGCATAAGCGCTTCCTGAGATATAAGGCCTCAAAAATCACAAAAACCGTAACTGACTGACTGACAGATCATCAAAATTATGGAGCACTTCCCGACATCGTAGAATCTTTTAATTTTGCACAACGGTAGGTCTTGTCATGCAAGCAGAGGCAAAAATCGAAAATTTGAAGTTTTACGTTCAGGGGGCGTGGTATCCGCCCACTTTCTCCGAATCGGCGTTGGTTGAATGGAGCACTTCCGACTGCTGTAAAATGATGAAATTTGGTAGAACGGTAGGGCTCAAATTGAATATACAAGACCAAAAATAAAAATTAAGGTTTTCCGTTCAGGGGCGTGGTATCCGCCCACTTTCTGAGAAAATGTTTAATTTATATGGAGCACTTCCGATTGCTATAGAATGATGAAATTTGGTATTGCGGTATAGCTTAATGTCATTCAAAGCGAAAAATAGAATATCTAAGATTTTTCATTCGAAGTGTCTTTTTATTGTCATTTTGAAACTGAACATGCATTTTGAAAATTCATGACATTTCTTAGAGCTAGAGCGGTCGATTTGATACTTTATGTTATTTTAACATCAATGAAAAAAGAAAACATTTGCATACCTGAAAAAGTTATGAGCTTACATAAAAAAAATTTAAACTATGATGTGAACTATAATCATACCACTAATTAGGCTATTAATTAGTGGGCTACCTTCATTGCTTTTTTATGACTTTGAGCAAAGGTAGGTACTAGTATTTATAATTAAGGTAGGTATGTTAGTGTTAGGTATCTTGCCAGGACAAGAAGAAACAATTAAATCGCAAATCAAAACAACCAATAAAAAGAAAATATACCAAAAGAAATATGAAGCTATAACCTAAGTTGATTTTAGTAGGTAGAGTCCACCCTTCTATCTTTCCGTATATTCGAGATTTTGACATGGCAAAATATAAAAATCTTTGCAAAAAGGAGTGAGATCAGACCAAAAACATAAATGTTAAAAAAAGAGCCAGGTTCTTCTATACAAAAACTTTTGTCAAACAAGTCAACCGTGAAAAGTACTAAGATCTAAAAGGACGCCAAGTTCTTACTTCATGAAGGTTTAATACCGAATACTTAAAGTAGAATAATATTGAAACAGCTACAATGTAATAGAGAAATTTTATTATTTAATGATTACTGACTAAAATTTGATGGGCTTACTTGGCAAGTTTTTTTTTTTATGCCCAATTCGAAAGGTTTTAAAAACTTGACCAGTAAGCCCATCAAATTAGTGCGACTGTCCATCAGGACTTTGAAGACATTTCCTTTCAGAATAAGTTTTTATCATACTAGCCGTTAACGGCTCCGTGAAATTAGGCCCAAAGAAAATTAAATAAAGCCACAAAAAAGCACAACAAAACAAAAACACAAAATTTTTTCAAGTTTTGGGGTCTTATATAATTTTTTTTGGGGAATAATTTCAAAATTAATAGGGCCCCATAAAATAAGACCCCAACATTAGTTTTGTGTATTGATTTCATTATTTGGGCCTTATTTAATTTTTTCATAATTTATGGTGAAATAACTTTGGCGCAAAATTTTAAACAGCCTATTATTAAGGTATTAGAATGATACTACTAACAATTTGCCAACTTTATAGTAGTTTACTAACTCATTCTTAATTTTAAACAGTTTCTAACTAGTATCGTACTAAAAGAATTTTCTTAATAAATTGCTTCTGAATCTGAACACACCTAAAACAATGGCATTTCGTGTTAAAAAGTAAGTACACAAACCTTTTTTGATGTTTGCAAATGTCAAAGAGTCATCTGAAGCTAGCACGATACTAAACAAATAAAGTAGGTATTCGATGATTTTAACTTTAATAAAAGGTGTAGAGAAAGTATGATGCTATATTCGATTAAAATTTGCAAATTCGTTGTTTTAACCTAGTATCATACTAAAACAGCCCTAGCATCGTACTAATTCAATTAAAATTTTGCCATTGTCTTTCACAAAAACTGTTGTGAGAATCTGTTAATCGGAGACCCGGAACTGGTAAAGTACCGCTTATTGTGGTCCCAGCAAGCATGTTTCAATGTTAAGCCTAGGTGATGTTAAGTCTAGAAGAGAAAACGATCTTTAAGAATAAGGAGAAAAATCGCGTGATTTTTGTCAGCCTTTCTGTTACTTCCTAATGCTTTTCAATGTTAATATCGTGTTGAAAAATATCAGGGAGTAACAAATAGCTGAAAAAACTTAAGCAATTTAACATTTTGGAGTTTTATTTCATTTTCAATATGAAAATATTTCAATATTTCAAGAAAAAGTCAAAACAAGTTGGGGCCCCATTTCATTTATTTTTGGGGCCTTTTTTCATTTTTGTGGGGCTTTATTTCATTAGGGCATAGTTTCGTTATGAAAAAATACCCCAATTCGGGGCCTTATTTTCTTTTTTCTTTTGGCTAACTCTACAAAAAATATAGAAGTGATAATTTCTGATTCAAAATTTTATCAATCGACTTTTCTTTACTTTCCTGACAACATGTAAGCACATTTTAAAGTGGATATTTTATGTAAAATCTTTCTTTTTTTTTTGGAATTCGGGAAGACAACAAAAATATTACCACTTCCACAGTTTTGAAATTATGGGCGCAAAAGAAAAAGCACAACCATTGTAATAAGTGTCTCATAATTAAATTTATCTGGGTGCCAAAAACCTCTTAGCTTAAATAAATCTTCTTCGTAGTTTCTTACCTATATGAAGATTGGGGAAACAAAGATCTATGCAAGTCGCTAATGCTTCTGGGATGATTGAAATTTTCAAAAATTTTCTAATTCAAACATAATGTTGTATATATATGGCTTATTACTTATAAATTTTTTTAAAATCAATAGACGTTCCAAGATATTCCTTATAGGTTGTATAGCAGTAAGAAGGTAAAGGGTGGTTAAATGTTAAGGGCCGATGTTGAATATGAACCACACCTAAACGTCAAGTTTTTTTTTTGCATTTCATTTGACATTTCTCAATTTAAGACTAACTCAATTTAAACCATGGAAAGATACACAATCGAGCAACGCGTTAAAGTTATTCAGGCTTAAGCCTAGTACGCAGATCGCGCTAAATTTTATCTCCCACATTTTTCTCCAAACATCAGCTAAAATCCAAGCTAAATTTTGACATAAGAACTTTGTGCAGAACATGTCACAGAAAACAGCTGTTCTCTAAATGAATTTTTTTCAAAGATTTAAAAGAATTTGCTTTAAAGTATGATTTTTTAAGATTTGTGAATGAGAACGAATGAGAATTATGAATTATGAGTGATTTTTGTTGTCGAAAATCTTGTAAGACTCCCGTCACTAAATATTCTTCTAAATATTATTCCATTTCAAATTGAAATTGAAATTTAGCTCGAGAATAAATGTGCTAGACAATTATTTCGTGCGGTAAATTTTGACAGATAAGTTATGTACAGTTCGAAGAGAAATTTTGATTTTTTAGCTGGAGCAGCGTACCCCTCTGCTAAAATGCTTGACATAATTTTAGCTTGGCTAAATTTTGGAGAGAATTTTGTATGGGAGATAAAATTTAGCGCGATCTGCGTACTAGGCTTTATTATGAAAATGGGCGTTCAAATCAAAATGCATATCCTGCACTTCGTGATTTTTTCAGTCAATTTAATCGTCCAAATGTGCGTACAATTGGAAAAACTGTGCAAAAATTTGAGCAAAGCGGGTCTGTAGAAGTAGGAGATGTGCATGCTCGTACAGCTCGTACTGCAGAAAATATTGCTGCTGTTCGCGATAGTGTGGCTGAAGAGCCGTTCACCTCAACTCGTCGTCGTGCCCAACAATTGCACCTCTCACGCTCGTTGTTGATGAACATTATGCCTAAAGACTTGCATTTACACGCTTACAAGGTGCAATTGACTCAAGAACTAAAGCCTCTTGACCATTTCAAGCGTCGCCAATGGTCAGAATGGTGGCAAGAAATGGCAACAGTGGATGATCAATTTTCAAAGAAAATCATCTTCAGTGATGAGGCACATTTTCACCTCAGTGGATTCGTCAATAAGCAGAATTGCCGCATTTGGGCGAATTATAATCCAAGAGTGATTGTCGAAAAACACATGCACCCACAAAGAGTGACTGTATGGTGCGGTTTATGGGCTGCCGGCATCATCGGGCCGTATTTTTTCCAAAATGAGGCCGGTCAGGCAGTTATGTACTGTGAATGGTGTTCGTTATCGTGAGATGATAACGAACTTTTTATGGCCCGTATTGGAAGATATGGATGTGGACGATATGTGATTTCAACAGGACTGTGTCACTTGCCACACAGCTAACGAAACAATGGCTCTTTTGCGCGACAAATTCAATGGCCGTGTTATCTCACGTGGTGGCGATGTCAATTGGTCGCCAAGATCATGTGATGTGACACCGTTGGACTTCTTTCTTTGGGGTTATTTGAAAGAAAAGGTGTACGTCCGTTGATAAGCCAGCAACAATTCAAGAGCTAAAGGATGAGATAATTCGGCACATTAACTGCATAGAACCTCAATTATGCCTCAGCGTCATAGAAAATTTGGACTATGGGATGGAGGTGTGCTGCTGAAGTCGCAGTGGCCATTTGGCCGATATTTTGTTCCATACATAATTGAACTATACCAATATTATCATAATAAAAAGAAATGACAATAATTTCCTAAATAATTTGTGTTTTATTCAAAATCAACATCGGCTCTTAAAATTTAACCACCCATTATCTCTACCTAGTCCGAATGAATAATATTAGAAGCACTTTTCATGACAAGAAATTCTCTAAGAGGATTTCTCACTTCTTCGCAAGAGGCTTTTTTTTATTTTAGATGGCAGCTACTGGAATAGAACCCATGACAGGGGTTACTACAAGCATTTAAAACAAAAACTAGCAAAGATTCCAAGCCGTCTATTTAAGCTTCAGATCAGAATTTTTAATGTCTTAAGTAATTTCCATCTCTTAAGTTTCAATATTAGGTGTCATGCTCGTCGTGTAAAAAGGTGATAAGTAATCACTAAATTTAAAGTCTTAACGTAAGCAAATTTGTTATTTGATTTTTTAAGAAATGTTGAAAATTTCAAAGCTATCAAGAGTTAGAAAAATTCCAACAAAATTTCAAACATTCCAAATCATTTCTTGATAGGTTACATGAGATCAACACCTAACAGCTGGGTTGGTAGGTACATTTCATAATTATTTCCATTTCAAATTGAGACCTCGGATAAGATTTACAAAAGTTCTACCTACACAACCTATCCAACTAACCCTACAATCAGAATTCAAATGAAAAACCATATTCGTTTGAACAATCCTACTCACAAGTGTTCTACATAATATGTAGATAAATTAATAAAATTCTATCAACACATGGAAAGAAAGAATAGTTGTATCTAACAAATCTATGAGTATAGTACCAACCTACATCCTATCCAACAATATGGGCGCGCGGCAATAAAAACAAATAAACGACACATATAGCATTGAGCAAAAAAGTACAATGGCCCTAATTGTGTGTTTGTTGCGAAAAAGCTTTTGCAAAAAGTTTTTTTTTTTTTGTATTTCTATTTTATTTTTAAAACTAAATAGGAACAAGAAAAGAGAGAAATAGAATATAAAACACGCTGATCGTCAGGCAAAAATATAAAGCACCACGCAAAACCAATTTTGATGATCAAAAAAAAATTCAAAAAGAAAAGAGAGGAAAATGAACGAAAAAGCTCTTAAATTACACGCGCGCACCCTTTTTTCCAACTGATTGATTCGTAAATGAGAATAATGGCAATATTGATGATTTGCAAGCCCGGGATAGCAGCAATTAGCAAATGCAAATTCCACACCCTTTTTGAATATTCTTCAAAGCTTGGAGACAGATTTACATAGATACCTTTTTGTTTTTGTTGATGTAATATTCGACTGATTGCAGGTAGTAGATTTTACATTATTCAATATCCAAATGTGGAAAGGTACTCGTACTTCCTATGATTTGGGGTTTTTTTTTTTTTTTTTGATGTTGGTTACATAAATGAATATATTTTTTTGGCAAGTAATTCGGGCATCGGAATTATTTTTATAAAGATTTTTATATTTAAATGGAAAAACAAAATTATTTTTACTATTTTTAGAACTTAAGATTTTTTTATTGTAAAAAAAGAGGAGTCTTTTTTGTTGGGATGTTTCTGAAAAATTTTATGATCACTATCACAGCTGGCACTTGCGTTCGAATTCACCCAAGGATTTATCCAAAAGCAAACATAAACTTCTGCGCGTTAGCGATCGACATGCGAATTCTCAAGGCAAAACAAGGGTTAGAGGAATTCACAATTTTTCACCAAATTAGTGTATTTGCAAAATTTGGAACTACGCGAACGCGAAATAACGCAAAAAAAAACACCGAACCTTGATACTGATCATAATCAACTACGGCACACATTTCACAGCAGATCCCATAGCCCAGCAGCAGTGGTGGTATGGTATAGTAGTAGCGCGCGGTGCGGTGGTGGTGGCAGTTCGCAGGGGCGGTGTTGGCGGGCGGTTAGATACGATAGGTCTTTAGGTTTCTATGTATTTGAAACTAAGCGAAAAGATGAAGAAGAAGCGAAATCAAAAGCAAAATAGATACAACGAGCGCGAATTTAGTTTGCTGGTGTTCTTTTTTTTGTCTTCTTTATTTGAACATAAAAAAAAAAAAAACTTGTGCACAAAAATTCGCACAAGCAACAAAACTCTGCGAATTTTTTTTTTTTGTTTTCTTCTTCTTCGTCTCTCTATTTAATTATTTTTTGAAGGTCAACTCTCCGCACCCGAAACGACAACCACTACGACCCACCAAATAAGCAAAGTGTATGTGTATCTATGTGGATTTCAGAGTATCGCGGGTACCTACTATAAGCTATAACTTTATTTTTTTGTTGCAAAAATTGAGAAAAAAAAAACAATAAAATTACAATAAAAAGTAATAATAGCAAATAAAAAAAGCTTATTTTAGCGAACCGTCGTCAGATGGCCCTGTCTATACAACTAAATAGATGTGTGCTCATTTTTTGGCGAATAATAAAAATATCGCAACGAAAATGAGAAATTACAAAAAAAAAATATTAAATGAATTAAAACTAGCATTTCTCTCATACCTAACTTATGTATGAATATGTTGACTATTCATTCCTTTTTTCGTTATAAAGTACTGCAAGGGAAAGTAATGGATTTGCAAAAAAAAAAGCGAAACCAAATTTTAATTAACTAAAATGAGTCAATGTTGTCAGTTATTGTTTAAGCGGGTTCAATTTATTAATAAGCATCCAATTGCTCCAAGGGCTAAAAACTTTGCTTAGGGAAGATTCAACAAACCATTTGCACTTTCTCTTTTTTGTAGAAGTTCATTTTAGTTCAAAGATTTTTATGAACGTTGTTGTTTTGGATAATTTTGAAATTTCAATTTTTGTAACAACATAACGTCAATATGTCTCCAATTTTTTCAATTTAATCGAAAACAGATTTTGAAATGTTGAAATTCATTGTAGGGTAGAGTCCCCAGTAGTCGAACACTTAGTGGTTCATTGTTAAGGAATCCTTAACTGTGAAAGAACCCTCAAGAGTTAAAATGTAATGTAAAATCGATTAGCAGCTTAAACTCAAACTGTTGTTATTAAATTTTTCTAAAATATGTATTTAATTGTCTTTTTATAAAAAAATAAAAATAGAAGAAAGTACATTTAAAGCATTTACTAATGAGGTTTTACTATTTGTTTGATATTTTCGTTTCATTTTGTCTGAAATAAGTTAGTTTTCAAATTTTTGGCAAGAAAAGGACCTACAAAATAAAAATATAAGAAGTGTTTGAACAAAAGAAACCAAAAATAGAAGGAGTTTATTTTAATCGAGTACTGAAGAAAAGGTGTTCGAATACCGGCCCTAAAATTTTTGGTATCATTGTTGAGAAAAAAACGTTAAAAGAATTTAATTTGATCTAATATTCATTGCCTGACAGAAAAAATACGATTTTTGGCGAAGTTGCCTATGGCAATTCGAAAAAAATAAGCTTCCTATGATCGAATAGTGAAAATATAATAAAATAATTAAGTTTTAAGATAAAAATCTTGCAATTATATCTAATGTTAGATACTATGTATTTAATGAAAAAAAACTTCAAAAATAGATATCTACCTTCATTTATCGACAAAAAACACAGTTTCTCACAACACCCGCCACAGTTTTTGTTTATAGCAATAACCGAACTACGAGTATCTAAAGCTTCATTACAAACTGCCATTTTTTTCACTCTTGACATTCGGTTAAGCAGTTGGTAGTTCTTTAAAGTTTATGGGAATAACAAATGCTGAATTTTCTATTTGTTGAAGTTGAAAATTTCAGAAATAACACAGTTTAGACGGTTTTTCTCAAAAATTTCTCGACTACTGGGAGTGTTCGGAATAAGGCTACTCTACCCTATTAAAATTAAGTTTTAAATCATGAATGGATGCACTAGGAAACCACATCAGTGGTGATTCTTTGATGAAAGCGGTTTGAATTTTTTCCTGAAACCTTATTAAGATGTTTGGAATACATTACATCACAAATTTTAAAAATCATTGGATGTCAATTTTAAGACCTTAACCTTGTGAATTGAGAAATTGCCATAAAATGGTAAGCATATATTTTTCGCATGTGTTAAGACATATTTAAATGATTTTTTTTTTGTCAAATCTCCGTAGACTTTGGTCTAACGTCTTTTTTGTTGCAGTGATTGCGTTTTTTGTAGAGAACTGCTTTGGCAACAACTCCATTTTTGTTTTGACAGCACGCCCCTTATCTAGAAGGGTTTACATTCGTTAATAATTTGTACGTTTACAAAAATGTAGCTTAGCATTTCCCCCGATGGGTGTAGACTTAAAGGTCAGAGTATCTACGAGTAATTACAACAGAAGTAAAAACTGACTGTTTCATATTTTTGTCAAACGTTTGAGTTTCACAAGTCCAATAGAAATTTTAAATTAGCTTGTATGATTTCAAAGAAATTAGGAAGTCTTGGAAGTTTCGAACGCAAACAATACAAAATGGTTTTGTAAAGCTTTAAGAGGTATAACTATGGCAGACCCTTCACAATTGGAATTAGCTAAGACCCTTATATGCTAAGAACATTTAGGCAGAGTTCATTCTATTGAAATACTACGCTCTTTTTGTGGAAAAAGACTATCTAGACTGCGACATAAGTTTGGAGTTATCCAAAGAAGCTTTTGCAAGAATAAAGTAAAAAAAAGCGCCAGGGGAAAACAGAACACTTTTCGAGTTCTAAAAGAATTTGACAGACGATGTCTTTAGGATGCTGAGTTATTCGTTGAATCAAATACAAGGGGCGTACGTCAATCATATTTGACACCAATGTGATATTAGACAACTGCATAATAAAAAACGACAAGCAATGGAACGCTTTACTCCGCAATAGCGTGAAATAATTGTGTTGATTTTTTTGAACAATAATTGGACGGTGTGTTAGTGCAGCGTGAATTTCGACGTCGATTTCCTAATATTGTCTTTTAAGGTTTTCGCGGTGGTTAAACATGATTTGTAAACATTTTTCAAACTAGTCAAGTATTTGAAATATAAATTGTGTACTTTTTTACTCACCCCGAATGTTTCGCATCAAACTACATTGAGCGTGGTCATCGGGGAAAAACTTTTTTATATTTCAAATAAAGGGTTAATCCAAAAAAATATATACAAATAATATTTAAGGTAACTTCAAGGTCAGTCAAAAGAAAGTGAAGAATTTGAAAAAAAACTATGTACTAAGATTTTTTTTCAAAAGTTTATTTTAACCGCGCGTCGTGTAACACTCCAAACTACATTCTTTTGTTAAAAACAGGAATGTCTCTACTATGTATTACAACTCTGATGCTTCACTTCGATTACATTGTTAAAGCAATGTCTCATCCTGCAAGGCTTATTGTAACCCATTCTATTGCCTCAAAATCTTTGATATTTAACGATTAGCAGCTCTTAAAGCTTTGGTTCTTAATTTAAATGGTTGGAGAGGAAATTTGTATACATTTTTAAGGAGAAACTAAGAGAGGAGCTTAATGAACAAGCGCAGTGATCTTTTTACATACAATATAAGAGAACATTCAACTACCAACTAGAAGAATGCAACTATACTTCTGGAATGAAAATATCACCTTCGTTATATCAACCATCTTTAAAGTCACACAGGGATGATCGTCCTTTATATTGCTCTTTATGCAACCTTAAAATAAAGAACAGTTTTTTCGGCATAAAAACTTTTGACTTTTCAAAATGGTCTCCTAATTTTGTTGATGCCCTCAAAATAATACAATTTCTCGAGCCTCTCGAAATAAACGGTTTTTCAACGATTACCTATTTATTCGACCCAAATATCTTACCTACGAGCCATTTCCTCATGCTTGGAAACAAAAAATAGTGGCATGGTCTTAATCTGGTGAATTTACTGGATAAGGAGAAGCTCGTAATCTTATTCATTCCATTTTGCCATTGCGACTGCGGAATTGTGCAGTGGTGCGTTGTCCTGGTGGAAAAGAAATTCTTCTTCGCCAAATGCGCCTGTTTTTTCTTTAAAGCTTCAAATCAAAGCTGGGAATCAATCCAGCTGTTCTGCGTTATATACGCCGATGATGGTTTTACTATTTTCAAGGTAATCGATGTGAATAAAACCACATGCATTCGAAAAAAACTGTCGCCATGACCTTATTTGCTGACAAAACCACTTTGGGGTTTTTCAGCTTCTATTCACCAGGAGGAGTCCATTGAACAAATGAGGCAGCCATGCTGTGGAAAGACTTTGTATCTTAAAATATTTATGTAAAATCAAAATCACTGATCTATGCGATATGACTGCGGCCTCTTTAAACTCGGGCACCTTCACTCGCCTATCGTCTATTATCAAACCGTAGATTTTTTCAACTATTTCTGGTCACTTGTGTTGGAACAACTGCACCGAAATTCAGTAAGCCATTGGTGAATGGTTCTTAAGATAGAACCTCTATATTTGACAGTTCGTCCGAAGTTAGGCTCAAGGGTAAACTGATAAGCATTCTTTGCAAGACGAGTATTACGGCTGAATGGTTTCACGGGAGGAATTCAACTGGCTGTTTCAATTGAACATTGTTGATGTAAAGAGCCATAAAACAATGAAAGATAGCAGACGTTCAGGCGATGTTCAAGAGAAACAAAAGTTTCCGTAATGTATGTGTCTCCTACTCTGAAATCTATCCAAGCTTTTGTGTAATCGAAATTCACTTTTTTCTATGCTTGTTACCGTTTTTATGAAATGGCTGCCACACTAAAACTAATTTTGACAGATCTATCTGAAAATGAGGTGGCGACGCCGACGCCACCTGTTACAATTTTCAGACACTTATTGACCCACCTTCGTATAATTGCAAATAAAAGAAATGTGAAAACAGAAAAGGACAAGGAAATCAAATAGATTGAAGGAACGAAGAGAAATGCCTTACAGTCAAGTGAATTTGGTGTTGCTAAACGAAAAGTCCCATGAAAAAAAAAGAAGAATATAATAATTGACGAAAAATGTGTTCTACTTATCGTTCTGCATTTTGCTGTTCTACGAGCTTAATTGATTTTAGCACCATGTTGTTTGGAGATGTCTCCAAACAAAGAACTATTTTCGGGCCATATTTGCGAAAACATGATGACTGAGTTATATTCGTGATTGTTTTGTTATTTCTTGCTTTACAGCTTTAATAATTTGTTTACATTCCAGCTTCCAATTCGTGCAACTCTTTGTGACTATTTTCGGAATTTCGTACTTTGTTGACTTTAGAATCACAAATGACACAAAATTTCTATTACGTAAGAAAGCGTGCATGCAAAAGCTCATATTATTTGAGAAAGTGTAGATGTGTAAACTAGGTAAGGCTGTGGAGACAAGAAAATTCTTGTTGATTGTAGTAGATTCTAGTTAATATTTGGCTGTCAACATGAATTGACAGTTTATTTTTTTGGTCAACATTTTAGTTAATACGTGGATTAGAAGATTTCTTATAAATAGTACCTCGTAGGTCGTAGCTTATATGTTAATTTGAGGAACTTCTGAGAGAGAGAGTGTCGATGATATCAAGGTACTCGTATATGTTAATAAGTGTTGACAACGCTGCCATTTGTTAAAAATTATGTTTCAATTTGTTCAAATTTCTTAAGGTAGATACATTTTTAAGAAGTCCCTAAGCAATAGTCTAATTTCATAAAACTAATAAGAAGATGACTTTGTAAAAATCGGTCCAGAGGTTTTCTGAAAAGCTTAATCTTTGATTTATTTTTCATTTTTGAGAAAAAATAATATTGCATCAGTGATTTTGGCTATTTAAATAAATATTTTTACTTTTTATTCCACAATAATTTGAATGCAAAATTATTATCAAGATAACCTAAAAGCAAGTTGGTGCGACTTCGTCGTGCGATTTATTTTGTATGTAAGAGTGTAAGTGTAGTAATGAAAAATTAGGACGAACCATTAGAAAGAAGGCACACACAACAGAAAAAAAAATCACGATTGTGTTTCATATGTGTTCGTGTTGTGGGCACAAAATTGGTACCTACCTACTGAAAGCTAAAAAGTCTAGTCGCGTATTTTGCAAACAATTTAGAGAGTCAGCCCAACAAGAGAGATATACAATATCCGATCCCGAAAGAGCGAAGTGCCTCAATTTTTTTTAAATATATTATTTTTGCTTGGTTTGTTTGTGTTAAGGTTCGTACTTCGCTTTTTTTTTTTTTTTGTCAGATTTTTTTCTGTATGATGGTTTATTTGACGAAGATAATACAAAAAAAGCTTAAGTAAACACTTTGCAGGTACTTAGGAGAATCGTTTGAGGGAGCATACTGTATTCGTTGAATGCGTGGTAAAAAAGGCGATAAGTTATGATAATAGGGTTTTATGACTTTTAACTGGCGAGGAGGGTAAAATAGTTCCAAAAGGGTCAGCCGCTTAGATTGTTAGCAAAGATTGCTATTAAGTTGTTATCTATTAAGGAAGTCTCAACTGTGTTTATACTATTTTTAGCAATCAATTATCTTCCATCAGAGTACGTGTATGTTTCTTTGCCTTTTTGGGTGAGTTAAATCAATCCATCCTATAATACTCGTACCTACTACAACCCTTAAAAAATGTAACCGAACCTACATATCTATCTGATTAGAATCTCTTTAATGACTTACAATTTTTTAATGTAATTTTAATCGTCGACGTGTGTATAATGTACATGTTATTGTACATGTTATTTTTTTTACTCAAAATAAAGATATGATAAATGGGTTTTTTAGAAGTAACGTTTAAGAATTTATTTGATCAAATCACTATTTTAGGCTCAGTAATATTTCCAAGACATCTGATTCTAGTCAACAATCAATCAAGATCAGCTCCTACCGGTTTCATGATAATAAGTTTGATCAGCCGAAAACTGAAGATTGTGGAGCTTAGAATATTCACGTTATACCCATCCAGGTGCAGTTTGGTACGATATTTTGGCCGAAAAATTAAGCGTCTTATATTTTTTTCAGAATGAGGATGAAACACTAGAAACATTTTTCCGGAGCATGTTACAGAACAATGATCGCCAAAATTTTGGAGCCAATAGTGCTGGTGCAGTATCTTTATTGCGCACACTGCTAGGATATTTTTTGGAGTACATTTGATCTAAAATAAGTCTGATTTTCTTTCCACCTCGCTTATCATATTTAAATGTGCCCAATTTTGTTTGTATGTGGATATTTAAAATACAAGGTGTGTGTCAATAAACCAGAGACTACTAGTAAGCTGTGGCGGAAATTTCGGCACGAAATACAGAGCTTGCTATCAGAAATATTACGTCGTGTAATAAAGAAATGCGGTGAAAAATTTCTGTTTCGAGCAAATTGGTGGCAATTGTCTGATGTCATATTTCATACATAGTTCAACTTTATTTACACAAATTGTTCTTAATTGATTAGCAAAATTAATTTAAACATATGAATACTACAAGAGTTATACATGCTTAACATTAGTAGGTCTTATTTGAACCACTCTGTTAATGTGGTACTAGGTTAAGTTAGAGACGATACGGTAAAGTTCACTCGGATTTCAAAAGATCCATTACGCTCCCCTGAAAAGTGTGTCGAGGTGTGTTGAAGAGGAGGAAATGAATTGAAGTGAGCTTAGGTACTTGATGCCACGCTGGACCATTCCGAATTCTGAATGAATTTTATGATGATCTTAAGTGGCAGCTTAGAGAATATTAATTTAAACTGAAAGTCATCACCAGCAGATCGCTAGCAAACGTTGTATGTCATCAATATAACTTTCATTGACTAGGAGCACGTGATGTCGTAGAAAAATGTAAGCAAATTCAAATTAACATTCATCGGCCAAACAGTTCACATTCAGTTTTGGCGCAAATATAGCATAAAACTACCTGTTTTGGAAGATGAACGCCACCAGTCGTGTTCGGAAACTATTCTATCTCGGTCAACATTAATCAATTGCCACCAGGGGCGTAGTAGCTGCCGATGTGCTTAAGCGTTTGGCTTGCCATTTTGATTGCCACCAAGGGCTTTCTACCTGCTGATCAACCAGAGCGTTCAGCCTGTAGATTTGCCACTAGCGACTTTGTACTTACCCAGAGCGTTCAGCTTGCCGTTTTGCCACCAGGTGCTTTGTACATGCCAATATACCAGAGATTAAGCTTGCTGTTTCAGTGCAACCAGGGGCGTAGTACCTGCCGATGTCCCAGAGAGTTTAGCCTCGTGTCTTGAAGTGCTGTCAGGGGCATAGTACCTGTCCATCGTTGCCTGAATTATCCAAATCCAGTTTTTCCCGATACCAAACATCAGGAGTGAATTCCAGTAAAATAAACCAATAATACGTCCGCAGCCTCAAGGAAATTCAGGCAAATTTTGCTTTTCTCTTGCTCCAGGAATTTTTGTTTATTTTTTATTCGCATCCTTAAGACAAAAATAATTTTATAAGGAGTACGATGGTACATTGGCCGAACTTAGGGTTGTCAGATTTTTAAATATCGACATTTAAGATTTCGCAGCCTATTCAAAACATCAACCTAAATACATATACATAGTAAAATAGAAATTTTTATTCTGGAATTCAATATATACAAATCGAGCTGAATACAGAATGATAAAAAAAGAATAACATTATGTACTTTTCTTAAATTATACTTTTTGGAGTGTTGTGACATTCTATTTGGACTTTTAAAATTTTTTCCAGCTGTTGGATTGAGTGGGTGAGTTCTTGGTATTGTGAATATTATGTCAAAGTAATTCGTTAACAATAGTAACTTTGTGCTTGTTTGTGCCACTTTCTTCGGAAAATACTTAAACTTTTTAAGAGCTCTTTATTTTGAATGACCTATTTCAAAATCCTTAATATATTTAAAAATATAATTTCTTTTAATATCTATTTTAAAATGTGCAAGCGGAATTTCTATAAAGACATATCTGATAATTATTAAGCTGATTTGGCTGTGTTGGTTGGTCCTAATGATGATTAACTTAATTACCAGAAATTTGTATCTTTCAGGAAAAAGATTGGTTTAAAAATACCAAAGATCTTGTTTTTGTTTGCTAAGTTTGGGTTCCTAATTATTCTAAGTAATTCATAGTAGTTCAGTGAAATAAACCTTGATAATGTACTTAACAGTAGACGATACTAAAATTCATTAATTAAATATTTTACAAACATACTGTACAATTAGGTTGTACACAGTGAACCATCAAAATCAAGGTTACGTTCTAGCACTATCTTATATATTATATTATATTATTTTTTTTTTAATAAATCGGACTTTGAGATAAATTAATGAATAAATATCTATAGTGATTCAAAGTTGGAACCACAATGATGTAATGTAATGATACTGTGGAATTTTGTATGTATTAATTTTTCTTTTACAAAGAAAAAATTATTTTCCAAAATGTTTAAATGTACCTAATATTATTTGAATTACTATTTGAGAAGACTGCAGGACAATAACGACATCACTCAAGTCTTTAAAAAGATTTACGGGAATATTCCAAGCAGAAATCAATTTTTCCTCAAAAAACCTTTAAACTCTTTTACCAAATCTAAAGTTTTTTGGGAAAGAGCAGTACTATTTTAACTGATTTCAAGACTACAATTAAGTTCAAACGAAACTTTAAAACACTGAACTAGACTAGATTTTCCTAAAATTAAAGTGTCTTCTCTAGCGTATAACATAGCAATGTTCTGTACCAATTTTTAAGACGAATTCGTCAATCCGTTATGGCTCTAGATCAATGTCAATTACGCTAAGCAGAAGCACATGGAAACAGACGTACAGACTTCAAGATGAAAACCATTTATATTGAACTGTCATCGCAACATTAGATTTGTATTAATACTTTCAATTTTGGTGTTGACACTTAATCAATTCTTGCCCTATAGAGCAAGGTAAAAAGTGGTTCACGGTTCCACATATCACCCTTTATTTTAGATAAAGATTACTGTCCAAAATGAACCACAGAGAAAGTGAGGAACTATTTGCTATTCAGAAACACTTATAGTTCTTAGAATACTTGAATACCCATAAAAATTGTACAAGATGGTAACCAAGCATCACCAACCAACACGCACTCAAGGGGTTATCTACCCTCAATATTAAAATCAGAGTTCGAGCATTATGAAAACATCACAATGTTAGGAAAGCATAGCGAAAGGTTAAGCAATCCACATTCGTGTTGTGCGGTTCAAGAAAGAATCTTTTCACTTGATAGTACGTTCGAAATAGGGCCCAAGGGTCAACTGATGAGCATTCCTAGACGCGTGAGTATGCCGGTTAAATCATTTCAGGGTATGAATACATCTAGCTACTCGACTGGAATGCTTTTTCTGAAAAATGCGATTGATTAAAGAAAGTTTCCGTTATGTTTTCATTTTAATTTTGACGTTAATATTAAATTTGACGTTTATGGAAGAAAGAAAGGCTCTAACTTTAAGAGTGAAATTTCATTTGGGGTGAAGTTACATGAACCCAGTGAGCTTTTTAACGCTCCCTGTAATTTTGTACAGACATACAAACCTTTTAGATATATCACTTATGTAGTTAATGCGACGTTCGACGGATTAACTTTGTTGTTTGTCTTGCTATTACCTTTTTCAAACTTTATTGATGGCCCATAAAGTACAAAGCAATCTCAAAATTAAAACCCTACTCGTTCAAACGTTTTCTCACACGACACAGATATTAATAATAAAATAAGAGACAAAAAAAAACTGAGAACAAAACCACTTAACAGACCGAATAAGGTTCAACCCACAGATACAAAACAAAAAACAGTTTTTCAAAGCCCCCGGGGCAAGCTCATGTAGTCTCCAGCTTACAGCAATACTTGTACAACAAGCATCAACGATATAATTAGTCACACCCAGCGAAAAGACTGAGGATTCAAGAATGCTGTTCCCTTTTTGCCTTTTTTTTTGATTTGTTTTTATATATTAGCACGAAGTTGTTTTTTTTGTATATAAATTGGGTTTGACACAATCCAGAAACAGGGTTAGAGAGGCAAGGAGAAACCTACACCCCCGCACTGTGTTATTCTGCGAGTCAGTCAATCGGTCATTTGTGAACGTTGGATCGTGATATTTCAGCCCTGCTTCTAGCCAATTTAAATGATAACCGCAACAGTACATATAGGGTATGGTTATTTGCCATACCAATTGCGGACTATCTAAGTATAAAGTATCTAATCACGAAGCGACGACGACGACTGAGTACGATTGGCAGAAATAGGGTGTTGTAATATAAGCCTGGCATTGTTAGTTTATTTGCGTAGTTCTCTAAAAGCAAGGTCTCTCTCCCCAGCGACATTACCGTCAATAGTCTCAGTCCCTATAGTTTTTTGTTGGGTTACGTTTCTGCGCGCTATTTAAGGTGTGCGCTTAGTTGAAGTTGAATCCAAATAGAACTGAATGAAAAGTTCATGGATAAGCACAGCGCACTCCTCAGGTGGGATGAAGAAAAAAATTCAAAATGACTACAAAACTTCGGAACAGATGCTCATGCCTTGGTAGGCAAGTGTTGCGAAATAACTACGGGTGACTATCGCCATGAGTACCTATAACTCGCATTATGCTCAAACTCCCAAGAGAGTGCGAAATCGCATATTGATGTCAGGGAGTTTGACTTAACTTTTTGTGTTTAGGTTTTTTTTTTGGATATAAAAGAACAGCCCGGACGCCCTGAGTTCCATGTTGCACTTGAAATGATATTCAAAAGTTACACAATAGTGCAGGTAGCCAGCAGTAGTCCTTCAGTTTTTGTTGTTGGTTTGTTGCATGTTAAACACCCTCAACCATGGATTTCGTGGTTGTAGGTACATAACTGCCACAATCTACCGTTGCATATTGTTTGCGTGTAGCTTTGTGTGTGCCGGGTTCACTTTCAATTTGTGGTGGCGGGCTGCATCGGTTTGACCGTGGTTGGCTTATGGAAGCGTCATGCGTTGAACAAGCACCGTGTATGCTGCTTCGCCTAAGAGTGCCCTTCCCTTAGTAATTCAGTTATAAAATATTCTTGTATGATTGCTGTTTCTATTCATTCCCTTATTTATATTGCCACACAACTTAGTTGAAGTAATTTGTAGTTTTTTTTCCCATGTTCTTATTTAATACCTCAATATATGGGACAAGGCAAATTTGCATTACAAAATTCCAATAATTTGTAATCCATGAAATAAAATCCACTTACAGTGAAGCATGCTTGGCAGAAATGGAGGGAACCTACAGTTTTCTGCGGAGTTTAAAGGGCAAGATGAGAAACACTTTGACAAGAAATACTATAAGCCTTTTAACAGCGATTGCGAACTAAACAAAGACCTTCTGTATGACAGTTTAACCCACTGATGGTTATGTCAAGGGGTATAACATAAAAATAATTGAAATGAAATTGAACACAACCTCTAAAGCTGTAAGTTTTAAAAATTCATCAATTTAAAAAAGGACACAGAACTCTGTAAATCACGGCTAGAAATACGGCAGGGTTCTTAATTTTTTAAACATCGTATTAATAGAATTGATTGTTTTAAGATTGTGGAAGCTTTTGAAACTCGCACCAGCCTCATCTTTGGATAGAGCCCCAGTAAAACGGCGAGCGAAACCTCAGCCTTTGACAAAAGTATATCACAGCCTCGATCTGCACTTTAATTCAAACATGGGAGTTATGTTTTTAGGTGATTTAGGATAAAGATTTTATTTTTTTGCAGTTTAAGAATAACGGTACCTACTTAATGACAAATACTTATTTCGCAAACAACTCCAAAGATTTTGAACAAAAAAGGCTATATCGATTAATTTTTCTGACTTTTCAAGAACAAGGAGGAAGATCGACTCCCATCCGCTGCTGCCTAAAAACTTTCCAGGAGTACTGCCTCTAGCGAGGAAGTAACAAATCCTCTGACAACACGCACATAAAGGCTGAAAGTTTTAAATCACTCAGCTCTGGTTCACCAAGAACTGCTGCGCTTAACAACTTATTAATAATAATAATAATAATAATAATAACTTATTTGAGATATTTTATCAAACTATACCATTCAAAACATCTTATAAAGATTCAAACGACCCACCATGGTTTGACCGCCATTTAAAGAATTTAAAAAACAAAAGGAATAAGGCTTGGTTAAAATTTAATTTCTCAAAAACAGTTGAAGATTTAAATATCTTTCTTATTTTGAAAATTCTTTTTGTCGATTACCACAAACTCCTGTTTGAAGATTACACTGCAAAAACAGAAAGGGAAATAAAAACCAACCCTAAATTATTTTGGCAACTAGTGAATGTAAATAGGAAAAATGGTGGCTTTCAAAGCTCTATGACATACTTGAACTCCACGGGAAAAATTTCAGAAGAAACTGCTAATATGTTTGCCGATTTTTTTCAGAATGCATATGAAGAATGTTTAAACCCCATAGTCGATTCCAATACCTCTTCTTTTGTCCAATTCACTCATTTGAATTCAATAAATTTCAACATTACTGAGGATTCAATCATTCAAGGCATTTCAAAGCTTGACGAAAATAATTGTCCGGTACCTGATGAAGTTCCAGTATCGATCCATTTTATGTAGTATTCAACACGGTTTTGTAAAAAATAAATTCACTGTAACTAATTTACTTGACTTCACGTCTTTTTGTTTAGACGCTTTTGAAGATCATGATCAAGTTGATTGTATCTTCACCGATTTTAGCAAGGCGTTTGATAAATTGTGCCACAACACTCTTATTTACAAATCAAACAAACTAGGTTTTAATAATCAATTTCTTAAATGGATTACTTCATACTTACAAGATCGAACTTATAGTGTAGTTTTTCGTAATGTTTCTTACAAAAATTTTATTCTTAACTCTGGTGTTCCTCAGGGTAGCCATTTAGGACCTGTCTTTTTTATCCTTTTTATAAATGATGTCGTTTTAACAGTCCAAAATTCAAGAATTCTTATTTATGCTGACGTCAATAATCTTTACAAAAGAATAAAATTTGAAACTGACTGTACTCTTTTACAACACGATTTATTAAGATTTAGAGAGTGGTGCAATAAAAACAGACTTTTTCTAAATGTTGACTAGTGTAAAGCTATGAGTTTTACACGCAAAAAAATGACGATAACATATAACTACACATTTAGTTCGGACCCATTGAATAGAGTTTTACTGTTTTCAGACCCAGGAATTATTTAAGACTCTAAATTGACTTTTAACGATCACATAGATTACATAATTAATAGAGCCAATAAAACACTTGGATTTATCAAGCGATTTTCACGGGATTTTAAGGATTCTTATGTTCTTAAGACTCTGTATATTTCGTTTGTAAGACCCATCCTTGAGTACGGCTGTGTGGTCTGGGCACGTTACTATACAGTTCACATATTGAGACTTGAAGCAGTTCAGCGTAGGATTTTAATATTCTGTCTTCGCTTTCTCCCTTGGTCTCAGGGATCAGTTATTCCCTTGTATTCGCAAAGGCTGACTTTAATTAATCTTCCTTCTCTTGAAAACCATCGAAAATTTATCCACTTCTGTTTCATTACCGGTATAATAAATGAAAAGATATTGGCTTCGTCTGTTCTTTGCAGACTGAAATTTAACTTAAGCCAATCAAGCATTAGACTACGGCAACCCTTATGCAAAATTTTTAGCAGGTCAAACTATGGTGCAAATAGTCCTTTAAATCAATTGATTGCAATATATAATAATAATGACAATTTGAAAACTGTAAAATTTAAGACTATGTTTTTTAGAACAATAAATTTATAATTAGATTAAATTTTTTTATGTAACGTTAGACTTTAACGATTTCCAAATAAATAAATGTCAATTAACATTAAAACTTTGAAAAAAAAGCGAGCTCTTGTAGATCAAAAACCAATTTTGACTTGTGTCGAATAATAACGCATTTTTATATTATTTTACCACATCAAGAGATTTTTCGAATATGTATTGATATTTAATATTTCTGATTTGACTTACGATTTACGTACAAGTCAAATTTTGCAAAAAATACGTTTACGCAAAAAATGGAAAACGAGATTTTGATAAAATTTGACAATCTATATATATAAAAATCAATGCCACTTTTCGTTGTGTTTCTATAACTCAAGAACGGGCTTACCTATCCAAACCAAATTTTATGGCTTTGTTTAGACTATTTAGTAGATGGTTTATGTGAAGTTTGCACAAAATCGGTCGAGTGGTCTTCATTTATCACATTTTTTGTAACAAATGAATTCAATAAATGTCGGATCATTTTGTTAGTGGGGATTTTGCTGTCAAATTGAAACTTATATTTTTAATTTGATTTATTTTTTTTATATGAAGGAATAATGTCACAAGCCGGGCGAACAGATATAGGTCGGCGAACGCGTAATGCAAATGATGTGGCATTACTAAGTGACTAAGTCGATCACAGACTGCAGATGAACGCGCAAAAGCTAATGCATCGCAGTAAACGTAATGCACGAAATAGATCTGTTGACCCTCTGTACCTGTACTGAACCTTGCACGCCGATCACGAATACGTCGTGCTGCTCTTTTGGCTAAAATGATGCGTGCTGCTTTTAATTACAACAGTCCACATTGTGATGCGGCTAACTTTCCACGTGAAAAGCCCGGCATGTGTTGTGCTAATAGCAAAGTGAGATTTCCAGCATTAGAAACTCCACCCAAACCATTGTATTCATTTATTTTTGGGACATCTCAAACGTCGAATCACTTTTTGATCCATATTCAACAACACAATTCGGCATTTCAAATGACCTCTTTTAGTGCTACTAAAATTATTCGAGATAATTATGCCGACCTTCAAGGTAAATACTTCAACATGATTGTCCCATGTTTATATCAATCTGAATCATAAAGTATTCGATAGTTTTAAAAATTCTGATCCAACATCTACCTAAAATTGCATACATGTTACAGATTCAGGGCCAGATTTATCATCAAGCTGGTTCGTTATTGCCATACTTCGACGCTGATCATCAATTTTTGCAAATTTATTTTATTGGTGTTGAAAATCGTGAATTGGATCAACGTTGTGCAATTGTTTCGAATACAAGACGAGAAATTATTCGTGAGCTACAAAGGTTTTTCCATCAGCATAACACATTAGATTAATTGTTTAAAATTGTTCTCGATCGTATGCCATCTGATAATTACAAAATCGTAATAAGGGCTGATAGAACACCTTTTGGAGAGCATGCAAGGCGATTCAATGCACCCACAATTGATGAGGTTGCAATTGTAATTCTTGGTGATCAGTTTCAATCCCGTGATATTGTACTTCATCGCAGAAATGAGCACTTGCAACATGTTTCGGAACTTCATCGTATATGACACAATCATGCAAGCATTTCCAATAATGCAGGTGGATTATATTTCTTGGATGCGCCTTGGCACTTGCATCTTCGGGAATTGCTGCTACATTATTAGAAGGTGGTCGGACTGCACACTCTGCACTAAAATTGCCATTGAATGTACAGGTGATTGAAACTCCAACTTGCAATATTTCGAGAAATTCTGCTATGGCAAAAGTTCTGCGATTAACGCCAATTATTTTATGGGATGAGTGTACAACAGCGAATAAAAAATCACTAGAAGCATTTAATCGAACAATGCAAGATTTACGTGGTAATCAACAGTGTTATGAATCAAGATGAGGCAATGAATTATCCAATTGAATTTTTAAATTCATTGGAACTAGCTGGTATGCCACCGCATTGCTTGAATTTGAAAGTTGGTTCTTTGATCATATTATTGCGAAATATTAATCCACAAAAACTGTGTAATGGCACCAGATTGGCAGTGAAAAAGTTATTGCCAAATTTGATTAAAGCTACGATCTTAGCTGCTAAATCAAAAGGAGAAGTTTGTTTGATACCACGTATCCCTATGATTCCAACTGATATGCCATTTGAGTTCAAACGATTACAATATCCTGTGCGTTTATCATTTGCGATGTCCATCAACAAGGATCAAGGGAAAAAACTTCAAGTTTGTGGAGTTAATTTGGAGGAATCATGTTTTTCACATGGTCAACTTGATGTTGCCTGTTCCAGAGTCGGTACCCCCAGCCGTTTGTTTATTCATGCCCAAAATGGAAAAACAAAGATTATTGTTTATCCAAACGTTTTGGATTAAGTTTTAAAATAGCTAGCAATTAATAAAATCTTTTTTTTTGAATAAATGAATTTGATGTTGCAATTAATTTTTTTTTATTATTTCACTTTATACGTAGCGAAGCACGTACCGGGCCGCTAGTATTATTATAAAACTAAAAAAGTCTACTAAAACCTTTGCTCCTTCAAGAAATTGAAAATAATTCTGTCAAAACTTTTAAAATTTGAAAGCTACTTTTCAGCTACAAAATTTCAACAAAGCTTGGCTCAGAATATGTCAAGATATAGCATTAAAAAATAAATTTGTGTTGCTTTAGGTTACCTCGACTATGGGGTAAGTTGTAACATAGGCCATGGTAAATTGTAAGAAGAATAATAAAAAAAAATGAATATTTTCTTTTTAATAAAAATATCTTTTTATATTTAATTAAAAAAAAACACATAAGTCTTAGTTCAATTAAATAAATATATTAATTAATTATTATAAAAAAAATGCAAAAGTAATAAATACTGCAAGTAGGACAATGGCACAGGCCAGCATCGACATCAACTTGTCGACCTACCCATCTACAAAAAATCAGATATAATGGAATTCTTGGACGGCACCACCGGGTAAATTTGGTGTCGAAGCAGCAAAGTAACAAACAAAGAAAAACGAAACCAAAACAAAATACAGAGAAGAAAAATCGATAATTTTTGTTCACAACGATCAGTTGAAAAAAAGAACAGGGTTAGTTTAAACATGTTACAACTTACCCCGGAAAATACTAACAAGAAGAACGCAAGAAACAAAACGAAGCTTATACATGTATTACATGTTCACACAAACCCAACCAAAACTCAAATGCATGTCCACAAAACACAACCGGCACTATATCCCTTTCGTGTGAATAGGAATACCAAACATACAAACTCACAAAAAGTTACAAGCCTGCTAATTTTTGGCACCACCCCTAAAAGAATTGAAGTAGATCAATTATTATAGAAAAGTTCATAATTTGTGCCTTTCACGCCATTTCACGGAGGTACCTTACCTGTTAATTCTTATCTCTGTTACTTCTAGCCCCGCTTTTCCCTACCTACTACACAACCCTTATGAAAAAGATTATTAGGCCCGATAACCACTCTAACAATTTTTATAAGAAAAATCTGATTTCTATTTCAGGTATGATCTACATTTTGATGTAAAATTTTTTAAAATAAAATGCTAGTATTGTCCCTGTCATAGGACAACTAATGATTCTACAGTTTTTCTTCAAAAAATTTTACTTTCAACTAAGGATTCAACTTTTTGTATTAAATTTTTTTTTGGGATTTTTGAAAAAAAAAATCAATTTTTGAAAAAAATTCAATGTTTTTAAACTATTTCTGACTTACGTATAAAGGTGACATTTTTTTATCGGATTAGCCGCGTTATATATACAAAAATATTTAGCGAGTGCAATACAGTACTCACCCCGAACGTTTCGCTCCAAATTTCACTGAGCGTGGTCACCAGTGACCGCGAAAACCTTAAAAGTTATACGTATAAAGGGTTGGCTATATAGTGGTTTCTTTTTTAATTATAGGTTATTTTGACACTGACAGCTGTTTCCCGCTCGAAATTTTGACAGAAACTCTGTTTCATACCTCCGCCGCGCGCCGAACGAAATGAGTCGCTTAACACTTGAACAACGTTGGGAAATATTGAAAACTAATTTACAAAGTCAGTGCTGTGTAGTCCAAACAGTGCGTTTCTTGGAAAGAAGTTTTGGCCGAAATGACGCACCCACCGCGCCTGCTGTACGCAAGCTTGTCCAAAAATTTTGAGAGACTGGTATGATAATGTACAAGACTCATGGTCCCCGTCGTCGTACAGTGCGCACAGACGAGACTCGACTCATGTCAACTTGCCATCGATCTCAACAGCTCAAAATTTCACGCACTAGCCTGAGGAGAATTCTGCACAAGGATAAGCAATCGAATGCAATTTGACCATCCGCTTGAACAACGCTGTGTTCCATAGTTAATGGAAATGTTTGCTCTTACTAACAAAGCCACCATGTATGGACAAAATATTATTTTTTTAATTTCATTTCACTTTTTAAAAGAAACTTGTATCTGGCACACCCTTATACTTAAGTTCTACATGAAGGTTTTTATAATACAAACTCTATATATACTACTGGACTAATTAGACAAATAGAAGACCTTAGCACTATTTAATTGGACTTGTTGAATTATTGATTTAAAATATCTTTGGCCTTTAGACCACAAAAATTGGGGGTTCGTCCCGGCGATCTCTCTTGGACTCATATATGTTGACTAGTGAGGGCCTTGTCAAAACACAATTTTTGTTAAATTCTGTTCATCTTACATCGATTTTTTGACAAAAACTTATTTTGAATCCTGAATCTTAAATTCTTTATATTTCCAGCTCCAAAGTTATTACTCACAGGAAGAGCAATTGGATTTAATACGTGTGTAATAGTTAGTGCTAATATTAATATCAGAATAGAGCCATATTTTGCAGAGACTATATTAATAAATACAGACATTTTATAGTCTACCCAAAGGCCACAAAAGACAGTCTCTATGAGGCAGGTTTGTACTTAACCTTTTCTATTTAAATTTGATCATCTTTAATTTAAATTAAAAAAATGTCATAGATATTGCAGAATTTATAAGGTAAGCCGTGCAGGAGGCTGAACATTATGCGAATTTTCAATTACTGTAACTAGCCAATACAATTTCATGTCAATAGGCGTTGTCGGAGCTTGAAGGTTTAATTAAACACACAGCAAATCTATTGCCACATACAAAATTATTACATTAAAACTCAATTAAATGTGAAAATTTGTTGTAATTGCTCTTTTGGTGTTTTTAGTGAACAGGTAACCTTTTAACCGTTTGTAAAACATCGCCAATATAGGCCCCCCCGGGGACATTCAATAATTTCGAATGGGTATCACGACATGTTACATCCGCGCTACAAACCAAACAAAAATTTAATTCGTGTTTTATTTGCAGTTGTTTAATTTTTTTTTTTTTTTGGAACTTCCAATTTGGATAATTTTATTACCTGAATTACAACATCTGCATGTGGATTTGTGTTTGTGTGTACTAACACTATCTGTCCGCCCTCAGAATTTGTGGTAAGTCCACTGGCATCACACTGGTGGTTAATTCGAAATCTGGAATTGACAGCCACCCGACTATAGTGTCCTGTTGTGGTAATTCTGAGGGTTTTGTAATTTTACTGAAATACATTTTGAATAATACAATTGGAGCTGTAGATACAGGTGTGGGGGCAAACCATTTTAAGAACGCAAATAAAAAAATTCATGTACTCCGAAAGTATACCAGGAACGTATCGTTTTTGCTCTGAATGGACAATTTATGAGCTAACTGATTTTTAGAATAAAAAAAAATTGGAGATCGAAGTACAATTTTTGAAAAAGTATAAACATGTGTTCATTTCTTTTTTGGAAATAAAAGGGTGTTCTAGTCCATGGTCGATGTAAGGTATGTTTTTAGATGAACCCTTTATAAGTTATATGTGTAAGGGGACTAATAGCACCCATAACCCCTCCTTAAGCGTGTCGCCCGGGCCAGCAGAAAAATACTTAAAAAAAAATCATTCGAATGTAACAATATTGTGTGTTATTGAACTAGTGACCTAGCCGCGTTTATTGGATACCTACGCCTGTGTGTAACAGTATCTATGGTATTCTTGTTTTGTATCTATAGGTAGGAATAAAGCTGTGTAATAAACAATTCTAACTGCGTAGAGTTTTCGTTCATTCACCCTCTTTTTTGGTTCGATTCTTTGGTTACAATACTACCTTTTAATTTTGTTGTTGGTTTTTCGTGCCTCATCAGTGCCGATGCCAATTATTCTGCTACGTTCGATGCCATTTAAGGTTAGCTGGATACGGATTATATCATGGTATGAAGAGACTGTCAGAATTGAAGTGAGGATGAAAGGGCTTTGATGGCATTTAAAGCCGACTGAATAACATCAATGAGATGAGAGCATGAATTGGAATACCAAATTGATGATGTTAAACGAATTGAAAGGGCTTGTAGGCGTTTAAAATGTGCCGAGGAGTTGCGAGAACAATCATGTTTGGAAAGTTGTAAAATTAACAAAATATTTTAACGTTTTTTTTCTCAATTAAAAGTAGGACAGAATATGAAGATAGTTTATTTAGGCCAATCTTCTGAAACGAATCTTATAATTAATTTCGAATCTTATACTTAATTTCAATCTAGGCTCTGAAGGAGGCAAAACAAATTGGCTAATTTTGAGCATTTATTGCCAAAGTTCCGACACTTTGGAGCAAGTCCCTTAGAAAAATAGAGAGCAGCAATGCGACGGTAATAAACTATAGAATATAAAAATACATAGTTACCTAATTGTTGAAGAAATAATGAAGATCATAATGATAGTCCTTTAAGTAGTATTTAACTTACCTAAAAAGAAAGAAAAAAAATAATTCATTAGTTTCATTTAAAATTTTTGTTATAGAAAAAATGATTAAAAAATAGAATTAGTCCGTGCACCTTCAATCAACTATGATCGTCAGTTTTGGCTTTTCTGAACATTTGTCAACATAATGGCAACTCTTAAACGTATTTTTTTTTTTTGTAAATTTTCCTAAAGAGATTATGATTAAATGATGTATACATACCTTGAAATTCTAGGAAGAAAGATTTTTCATTCTTTATCTGCAAAGTTTACTTTTATAAAAAAAGCGGATGCTATTTGATTTCTCAACCCAATATAAGTTTATGCAAGAACAAATATTATTAATCTATAATCGTGCTTTTACATAAAAAATTTATAAATCATTCTGAAGAAAAGTTTGATTACGATTTGTACGAATAAAAATTGAATTACAAAAAACCAAAAAATATTTACACGTTCTTGAGATATCGAGTTTTCAAAAGAAAAACCTGATTTGTTTTTTAAAAATTTATAAAATATTGTTATCAAGTTTTGAAACGCAATGTTTTTCAAACTTTTTAGAAGCTTCTCTGTAAAAATTTCATTAAAATCTGTTATGCCGAATATGAGAAGTTCAAATTTCGAAATAATGGTTCTATGGTAATTTCAAAATTTTTCTTATTTAATTTATAGGTCGTTAAAATACTCGAAAGAAAAAAAATTATCAAAATTCTCAGAACCGTTTTTAAGAAAAATACGATTTTTGAAAACGATTTTATAACATTTGTATGGTGGGTACCGTTATTTTTAGGTAAAGTAAATTTTTTTTAACATCTTGTAGATTATATTAAGACACTTTTATTTTTCCTGTTTGAAAAAAATTCGAGCATGGTGTTTTCAAAATATTGAGTTTTGAAATAATTTTTTTATTTAAATCCACAAATAAAAAAATTAGTGAAAATTTTCATACAAAAAAATATTTAAACTGTTGGGGAGCTTTAGCATACAAAACATTATTAAAATCGGTTGCATCGTTTTTGAGAAAATCAGAAAAAAAAGATTCCAAGGGGGTAACAAATAACCGTTTTTTAGAATTTTTATTTCAACCATTAGCTAGATTTAACTAAATGAAATTTTTTGGATTTAAAAAAAAATCTGTGGGACAGTTTTTGAGAAAAAAAAATAAAATATTTATAAAATTTAGAAAAAACATTCGTATGGCAGGTACAGGTACCGTTATTTTTGATCTTAAAAAAAAAGAAAAAGAAACATGTGGGGGGGGGGGGAAATGAAAAACGATATCCAAGCCGCTTAGGCTGTAGTCGAGTTCGATTTTTTCCCGAATGCATAAATTGCCTTATATAGTACCTATATAGCTAGTAAAAACGCAAATTTGTTGGTTTTTATACAAATCATTTAAAAAATTTAATAATGAAAAACTAATAAAATAGATCTCGAAGAGTTTTTTTGGAATAATAAGAGGGCGGTCCGATAAGTACTTAGCTTCAACGCGCGATGGTGCCAGTATCGCAAGAGAGATTTATTATCGTCTATTACATTCTCTTAGGCGGCTACTGTCAAAATTTCAGCTGAATCAGACTCGTAGTTTTGTTTTAACCACGTGTGAAAGCTAGCTTGTCCACGAATTTTAGAAAAATGCAAAATGAGCAATATCAATCGGTGATTCGATTCTTGTTTTTGGAAGGGAAATCGCACAGCGAAATCAAAGAGCGGTTGGATGCTGTTTACGGTGAATCTTCTCCTTCAAAAATTGGTATAACGAGTTTCAACGTGGTCGCACATATGTTTTTAATGAGCCCCGTCCAGGTGCCCTGAAAATGGCTACCACGTAGGATAACGTGTCAAAAATCCACCATCTCGTATTGGCAGAAACAGTAGGCATCTCAAAAGACCGCGTGAAATTTTGGGCTGCCGCGTTTGCTCACTCCGGACAATAAGCTCAACCGTGAGACCACTTCAGAGCAGTGGTCAAATTGGTCGAATTGCACTACGAACTGCTGCCCCATCCACCGTATTCTCCACATTTAACCTCGTGCGACTTTTCTTTGCTTACAATCTTGAAAAAATCTCTCGCCGGGCAGAAATTTGAGTCGAATGAGGAGGTCATCAACGCCACGGCCACGGAGACCTACTTTGCAGGCCTCGAGAAAACCTATTTTTCGGATGGGGTAAAGAAGTTGGAGATTTGCTGGATCAAGTGTACCGAGCTAAAAGGAGACTGTGTTCAGAAATAAATCGCCACTTTTCTAATATTTTTGTTTTTCTTTTGTAGGCTAAGTATACTTATCATACCGCCCTCGTAGATCTAGAAGAGTCGGCAAAAATTATATCTAACTATCTTTTTGGAATAATAGTATTGTCTTCATAGTTAGTGAGTTCGACTGCATGCATGAAATGGGCTGCTCATTACCCTTGGGAATCGTCAGAAAATTGTAGGTCCTCTCCTTTTCTGGTAACAAGCAGACAGGAATGGTTGGGAGCTGTAAGTCACTAGGTCCATGCTCGCTACGAGTCGTTATGGCCTCCTATTTATTTTATCACTAAGTCCTTTCCAAAAAAGGTCGAGTTAGCATTTGTTTGCTTACTGCTACTTAAAAAAGGAGAGCTTATTTTAAAGCCGTCTTGCTTTTTAATTATAAATCATAAGTTAAAATTTTCAACGATTCCTGTGTATATATTGTCGACAGGAATGGAGGGGATTTTCATTTTTCTGCCGAGAATGATTTGATACTTTCTCGCAAGAGCTTATAATATCAATGATAGTTTGTTTAAAGGTGGCAGCGGCTGGGAATCGAACCCATATCTCCGACATGACAGTCCAACGTACTAAACATTATTTCAAGTATTAATATTATGTTGTCATAGTTGAAGCAAGAATTTAGTTGAGTGCTAAGAATGAGTCCCATCCAAGATTATACACAATAGTTACAACAAGGATAGGTTAACCATTTATTAGGTAAAAGATTTGTGAGAAAAGAAACCGCTGACTGAAAAAAGTTATAGCTTGACATTTTTTCAGAGAAGCAGTAGATACAACATGTTCAGGAAGCAATTCTCATATTGTCTGCATAGATTTCTAAATTGGTTTAAGGCAATATCATTTCAACAATATTAATTAACAAAAAAATATTACAGGTTCTAAATGGCTACCCTGGCGTACTCCAGAGAGGTCAGAAATAGGTTTGGAGTCAATATTCTGAAAACCATTTAAAACTATCGATTAATCAAATAAGACTGAATACAATATATAGGCAATTGTAATTTTATAAAATTCCCTACTTAAATCAGTTGGAATCACATCAATTATTCTTTTTGCTAAGATGCAAGTTCTTGACAAGATTACAGTCAGATTAGTGGTTGTTTAGGGCAACGAATTAATTTGCAATGAAGAAACAATGATTCCTGAACTATGATTTCGAAAACTTTGAGTAGGTTTTTCCACATGCCTGTAATTGAAGATATAATTTTTACAAACGAATTTTTCCAAAATGAAAATGAGAGCATGAAAAGGGTAATGACTTGTTTATATTTATAAATTTCGTAATGAAATAGAAATCGGGCCCCAAAATTTTTAATTCGAAAAATAAAAACCACATTATTTTCCATTTCCTGTAAGAAAAAATTAATACAGCTCAGTGGTGCATTTTATTTTATTTTTCGGTTAAAATTAATTTTTATTAGGTTACCTAAAAATTCATAATTGTTTCCACGCTCTTGAAATTTTTTCTAGATTTTTGAAAAACAAAATTATTTTAGTTTTTTTTTTCATATATTTAAAACAACATGCATACTCTCAAGAAAAAATGTATGTACATACATCTAGGTAAAATTGAGTATTAAGTTGTGCGAATAAATGCTACTGCTTTTCTTGTCTGAAATCCACTGGTTTATAAAAATTAAAATAACCTCTCACTTATTTAATGGAATTAACAACCTGCAACATATTCGTGAAATAGTACTTAGAAAAACAAAACACCGTACTAGGCTACGAAAAATTTTAAAAAATGTACAAAATCTTAATATTTTTTAATAAATACAAAATAAAAACCCTCATAAAGCTCAAAAAGTTTCACATCCGTACACAACAGATGCTTGAAGCAACTCATTTCACTTGAACATGCATCCAAACAGAACGTGGCACAAGAATGCACATCTAACTACAACAAACAATCTAAAAGAAAAAAGATGCAAATATAATCTCAGTATTTGACATGAAAATAGAATTTTAATTGAAACCTTCTCCGTATGCATAGGTATACCGACAACGCACGGCGAACGACAACGTTACGTGTGTACTGTGTGTACTATAACAAAACTTTACACCTTCCGTAATTTGCACACGGGTTGAGTAAAGAGTAACAACAACCACTCAAAACAAACCCACATCTATTTATCCCATGGATGCCTTTGCAACTCCTTTAAAGATGAAGGATACCATTAAACTCAGATAATTTTATTCGTCTTTTACAAAAAGCACTTTATGTTTGTGTAAAGTTGCATATAGATTGTGTAATGCTCTATGAAATACCGATACCATCACACCTGAATCAAACCTAGTAACAACAATACCACACTATGTAGGTACTCGTAGGTTCAATTTATAACCGTAACTGAATTTGTAACTTTTCTGGAATTGAAAATCCAAAAGGATCTGGGAGAGTTTATCGAATCTGGGTTTTGTGTTAAAATTTGGTTAGGAACTTTGATTTTTGCCTTAGTCTTCCTTGGAAAACTCCTAAAATACTGTATTTTCTAGAATTTGTCTATACAAGTCATATTAAATTATGTGCCTGTACACTTATGTTTAGTATTTCCTGTCATATTTATAGATACCTTTGGGATGGAAGTTTTTGTGTACAAAATTTTAGTTCCATACTTAATTTAATATAAACCACAAACAAGTAAGATTAAACACCCATCTTAAAATCGATATTTTTTAAATGTTAAAAAATAATAGTGTACTTTGTCTTCATACATCAATATCAATGATTGCCTTCTGACGTTCGACGTCCAATTTTTTACGATCCTTAATATTTAAAAAACAGTTCTATTTAAATCTTAAAGTACATTCTATTGAGTACTTAAATTGAACACTTCTGTAACCAAGTTAGTTAATATATGAGTACCTATATCTAAATTCGTTAAAATTTACAAAAATAGACTGAACCTAATTTTTACCTTTTAATTAAAATTCAGTCGAAAATGGGCTTCATTGGCGCGACTATTCGACGATTTTTTTTTAGTCAAAGATATTATTTCCTTTGTCAACGTTCAAAACATTCATTGACTAACGATTTTATAGTTGAATCAACCAATATCGTTTTTTTTTTTGTTTAAAGAATTTTTTTCATAGATTTATGTATGTATGTGGAAGTAATAATTAAAGAATTATTTATTCATTGAAACAACGAAATTCAATTCAATCGAAAGTTTAAGTGACCGAAGTACGTTTCAGACAGGTACGACAGTGCACTCATCAGTTAGATGTTGTCGTTAACTTTTAAGACACAAATATTGTTCGATGTTTACCGATTCTTATAAAATTCACAGCATTTGTTATAAAGTGAATGTTACTAATTGAGATTATATAAAGTGCCCTCTCACTTTATTGAGAAAGTATATTGAGTTGAAGCAAGATTGAACCAGCTTTCAACAAGTTTGTATACGAACTGTATCTGCGTTGAATCGAAATTGGTTTGCTTCAACTCGATTGCACTCGTTCAGTGAAGTAAATTTGAAATTTTTTTTACTCAGTATATCCACCACAAGTCAGTGTGTACGGAATGCAAAACGTTTTCGACTGACATGTTTGTAGAAATGTTAATAGGACACTTAACGAATGTGACAATGACAACTATTAATTTGATGAGTCTGACAGCAGAAATGAAATTGCAAAATGAAAATAAAAAGAGTTTTTTAAGCTGCATTAAGACTTTCGGTGTTTTGCTCTATATACGTTGTTTATTGTTGGTCGTACGCGGAAAAACGAGGATGTAAAGGATAAAAACGAACAACGAACTAAGAACGAATGAAGAATGTGTAAATTCAAACGAGCTCGGAAGTTTCGGTGTTCGTTGTTTCCCGAAGATCGTGTGTTTAAATGCGAAAACTGTTTAAATGAACATTGTTTTGTAGTGCCGTTCAACTCATGGGGATATTTTTGAAATTTTTTTTATTAGTGAATGGAGCATCAGAAGGCTTCATTATAAATTATATATACATAGGTAAAAAAACAAAATATTTTCTCAATGGGTTTTTTTCTTTCTAGTACGAATAATACTTTAGATATAATAATCAGAGAAACATGCAAAAATGCACGATATTATAATCATTTCCAGCAGTAGTTTAAAAAATAAAATAAAAAGTTTTGTATGCGATAAATGTTTCCTTTCAGCAACCAACCATTCGCCCAACAGTATCTTCTTTTTTTTTCTTTTTTTTCAACTATTAATAATGCCGCCACTGCCAACAATGTTTCTTAGAACAAACTGAAAAAGAAGGTCGAATTAATGTAAATGCTTCCTCGTTGTTCGTTGTTGAAAGAAGAACGAACAACGTACAGCGTATGAAGAATAACTTAAGAAGCTCATAAACCTATTCACCAAGCAATATTAGTGAAGATCTACGAGCGGTCTAAAAAGTTAGGAGTAGTTCCGACCACTCCTAAACTTACGAGTGCTCTCTTCGAAAGTTTATTCGCTTAGACGTGTCACGCTCACGCACGCATTTGACTCGAATCCATGTGAGCAATGCCAATGCCAAGTAGAAGAGTATCCATTTGCTGTCAAAAAGGTTCGTCAAGACCAACATTCCACAACATTTCACAGTTTGGGTATGCCTGAACAAGAGAGAGTGGCTCTCATTTTCGAACTTCGAAAAACACTTGTGAGTGGTTTGGTTGGTGAATACCCCAAAGAAATTTCAAGTTAAGAGCCTCGTAAGGTTAAGAGCCGTTTAAGAGCGCTCGTTGAATACCAGCCTAAATGGGCCTTTAGAGATTTTGTTTTCAAGAAAAGATAAACACATGCAAGTTTCATCAAAGTAAAGATTTTGACATTTGTGATCAATTTACCCAATCAAATATTTGTATAGGTAGTTAGTTTATGAGATATTGTAAACTTAATTGATGTTCTCTCATTTGTACATAGGTACGATTTAGAAAATGATAGGTGAATATCAGACGTCATTCAACGATTGAAATAATTCCATGTTTTCAGTAATTTTTTGGTGTTGTGTAAGAATTTGAATCGAAGTTGAGATATTCCGTCCAATTCAACGCGGTTGCTTTTTTAAATAATGTGAAATTTTTAAGCTAAGTTCTCTAAATCCTACTTTTCTTATTTTTTTTTTATCATATAGAACTGATCAAAATTTTATAAATACGCCGTCTGTAGTCTTAACTTTAATAATCTAAACATAAAAAATTAAAATGAAATAAAAATAAATTTTATAGTAAAAGTTTCTAGAGCTTTCAGGCTCGTATTCACCGAGCGCTCCTAAACGGCTCTTAACTTTACGAGGCTCTTAACTTGAAATTTCTGTGGGGTATTCACCAACCACTCGCAAGTGTTTTTCGAAGTTCGAAAATGAGAGCCACTCTCTCTTGTTCAGGCATACCCAAACTGTGAAATATTGTGGAATGTTGGTCTTGTCTTGACAGCAAATGGATACTCTTCTACTTGGCATTGCTCACATGGATTCGAGTCAAATGCGTGCGTGGCACACGCACAAGCGAACAAAATTTCGAAGAGAGCGCTCGTAGATCTTCACTAATATTGCTTGGTGAATAGGTTTATGAGCTTCTTAAGTTATGAGCGCTCGGTGAATACCGGCCTCAGTGTCTTACACACGAATTTTGAAGAATTATGAATGCAAAAAACGATTTAACGAAAAATTTTAGTTTCAGTGTAAAGAAAGTTTTGAAATTTCATCTATTTCTGAGTGTAGGCAGTAAAGTGTAGTGACATAGAAAATGCGCATGCAAAATTAGAAGTTCATCAAACTCGCAATCTTTGAACAAATGAACTGAATAATTTGTTTTGACAGCCCCTAATTGCTTACAATAAAGCTTAAGAATTTCGAATGCATATCTGATTGATATAGCATTTTCGACTTAAAAACAATCAAAAAATGGCGGGCGGTAAAAACCAATACATGTTATGTGTCTATTAAAAACCTCCTCACGAATTGTAATTCGTCTTTATTGAAGTTCTGAGTAGAATTGCAGATTTTAGAAGTGTAAGCATGGAGTAAATTCATGCTTAATTCGTGCACAATTATTAGGTTGCTAGACCCCAAAAGTCATATTGAATACTTGGTAACACATATGTAAGGAGTTCTGGCTACCATAGAAGCCAATATTTTAGGTTTATTTTAGTACGAGCGTCACTGAATTTTCTGTGAAATAGATGTCTTTGACAGTGACATTCTAAGTCTCTTTATTGTAGGTAGGCATTCAGAAATGGCGATCACTGGCAGTCTAGCCATGTGGCCCAATCAGCGATGAAGTGCGCCATTTTGATACCATAATTCGTTTGAACCTGTGGATGGAATTGATATGGGAAATTGTGGACGTTCTCACGAAGTCATCCAGTTTTAATTAAGTTCAAAAATATGAAAGGGTCTAGTAGGTTTTGATGTTTCTTGGAAATTGGACCACTTACTCAACCGGGCCAGCACACTCATCCGTAAGCATCTACACTGTGCCAAGCAAGGCAGTTTGTTGAATGGTGCTGAAACAGTAGCCAATCAAGTTCATTGCATTTAGCGCAAAATGTTCACTAACGGAAGATGGCCAATGTGCTCCCTATAAACCCATTTCAAGATAACTTTTATCAAAGCCATTATTTTCATATATGTATATTAAGTGAAATAACGGCCAATATCGGACGAAACATTCAATTTACAAAAAATTTTTAAGTTGGACATTGGCCTTTTTAAGAACCAAGGCACAAATTTATACCCCTTTTTGTAAATTTTTATATGGTTTGTCTGTTGCTTTTAACGTTTTTTTCTTTATTAGATTTTCTCATTATTGCAACAACGTTCTGTAGTTTTGATGCTGTCTGTTAATTTTTGTTAGATTTTTAAGATTTATGTTTCTTGGTTTTTGGCTTATTTCGTTTTCTTTCAAGTATAAGTTCATCCTCATTTGGTTTAAAATCCATAAGCAGTTTTCGCGGGATTGTAACTATAGGGGATCCTGAGCTCTTCTAGCAAAGTATATCTTTCTTCCAGTATTTTAAATTTTTTCTAAGGACTGTTCTTTCTTTTTAGATTAAAATTGGTGGACCTCAATAATTAGAAACATTGTTAATATAGAACACTACTCAACAATACTGCCAAATTTTACATCTATGTTCTTGGATATTTTTTCTTAATGAATTCTATGTCATTAAAGTATTGTGTTGAGGTAATAATTGGAAAAATCCATGGTCAAAAAATGTTTAATGGAGTTCCTTGTAATTTAGTACTAATTCTATTTTCTAAAAAAAATCAATAAATTGTCCCGTCCAGAGTTCGTAAAATACGATCTCCTAGAAATTCGATTTATTTTTTTTATTTAATCTGATTTTTTTACTAACTTCCGTTTTTATTATTGTTACCTATAATAGACATATGTAATTGGTTTTTTAAATAATTGTACTATAATTTTAATTAGGGGTGTTCACATGGAAGAACATCTTGTACAACATGGTTCGACAACCATCAATGTTCTATCATGTGAACGCAAAACCAACCAATGTTGAAAACATGGGTGGGTCGTCCAACCAACCAACCTGTGTGAACAGATGTTGATAACTTTGTTATTTTTGTTCATTCGGTAAATTGTCTCATTCAACGCAAAAATGGCATCTATACCAAATAATGAGTTTTGGAACTTTATAATTTAGAAATTTACCAAAATTGTGCAAAATAAAAAGTGAAATTTATAAAGATAAGAATTTAAAATTAAAATCATATCAAAAAATCCTAACAAAATACAAAGAAGTGGAAGAAAATGCAAGTTTCATTCTTTCTTCCTCTTCAAGAATATCGTTCATAATTATGGCTGCCAAAATTTTTATCGCCATACTGCTTTCGTTCACTTCTAAGATATAAAAATAATGATTTTCGACAACATCAGTATCCCATGTGAACGCAAAGTAGTGTGTACAGTTATTTTCCCAAAGAACCATTATTGTAACCCGAAGTTGGCTTTTATTATATTTCTATGTGAAGTTTGCAGCAATTCTATTAATAAAGTGTAGTTGACATCGCTGAGGCGCAAATGAGACATAATGGTCTTCTTAGACTTTTTCAATTTAAAATTAAAACCGTACGTCCATTCCGTGCTTTAGACTGGATCGGTGTCGCAGTACAGCCGACGAAATCAATTGCTATTTATCATCTCCTTATACACTCTCCGACTATACAAACACTGGAGAATTTTGTTCTAAAAACAGCCAAATATGTCCTCATCTGGTTTTGACAAAACTCCTTTGCGCCTTGCAACTGAACTGTGATGATTGTTGTCTTATAAACAGGTAGGCACACTTCAGATATTTTTCGTATGATTTCAGTATTAGTAACCATTACACTGAGCCTCCACTTGAAATAAATGATTGCAAGAAATGTGTCATGTAGCCAATATTTCTTGTGGAGCCCCCTTATGTCTCGATTTTAGTTATTTTTAGACATAATTTTTTCTCTTTATTTCTTGTCTTCGTAGAAGAAATAAATGCAGATATACATTTTGACGTTTCGTTACTTGTGACTTCACTAGACATAAATTTCTCACAAGACGTCGAGTCTTGACACCAATTCCCACATTTTCATGTAACATTCCTTCATTTCATTGACAAACTCATGTTATGTTTTCACTTCGTATAGAAATTATGTCCTGTGAAGCCAAGATGTAATTTTTCTATCATTTACTGTCTGTTGAAGTACATAATAATGTTGTTTGGTTGTTTACAGGCCAAAATTAACATTAAAAGAATTAAACATTGAAGAAAGTAAGTATTGTGATTATTTTTTTTAAATTAGTTAGGGCATTCAGAGACTTTTCATGCTTGTGGGACTACTGAATTATGTCTTGGAGCAAATGTTCCCTCAAGGTCGTACAAATCTCTTTTGCTCAAAAATGGATTGACCCAAAACCTGTGCTTCCTTTTGCATTTTGAGGAATGAATAATCACGACATAATTTGCCCACAGAGCTAAAGAAATATAAACTTCAGATATAGTGTCTGATATAATGTCAGAAATAAATATTGCTAATGGAGGTGCGGCGTTAGGTGCGTTTTATTATTCACAAATCTATCTGGATCCGGATCTGGATCTTCCCTTGTAAATAAAACGATACGGATCTTAGTGACAGCAATGTTATAAGTCCGTCTCTTTTTATCCTTGGGTTTGTAAGTTTTCAATTATTTCTTGTCTTTTTTCTTTACACTATAGCTTACACTACCTTACCATAAAAGCCATCAACTCGCCAATGTAATAACTGATTTTTGGATCTTTGAAATAGATCCCGATAGAAAACAGGATCCCAAATTGTTTTTGTAATACATGTTAAAACTTAATCCAGATCTCGATCCAGATAGATTTGTGAATAATAAAACGCACCCATCGTCTGAGTTACCTGCAGCCTCTAGGTAGACAAAATTCCTAATTGACTCAAAGTTGTAGCTCTCTACGGTGTCGTACTGTCTTAAGGCGTGTCCTTCTTCCTTGTTCTTGCCCAATTCAGGCGGTAAATCCATTTTCGAAATTTCTGTCTTGATACCCACAAAAGCGCCATTGACATCACTATGTGTTCTTTTGATCCTCACTATAAATAGTTGACCGGAGCTCTCATGTTACCTAGTGTTTTTTCGAGCCTACTACCTAATCTGGATACCTATAAGAATAAGCAAATAAGTTAATAGCCAACGACTCGTAGGTATCGAGCATAAATCTAGTGACTAACAGATATCAAACCCCGGATTGGTAGAAAATTAAGAAGCCAAAAATAAGTTTCCTTAAATGACTAGCTATTAGTGCTATTTGAACACATGCCAATTATCAAAAGCCATATTATTATTCGTACTTATTTATGCCTTCGTATCATAAAATATGAGGCCCTGCAATCTTTCAATACTATTACACAATAATACTTAGCGTTCTTTACCTTCACAGTAATAAAAAAAAAGAACAGTCTTATTATTGAAGAAGAGCACACAGTCATAATCCAAAAGGTAAAACACATTCAGATTCACATTCTCCCAAGGGAGCCCTGTCGTAATCAAGCCCCATAACTCACAGAACAGCCGGTTTGTCGGTCTCGGTACTCAGTATGGTGGTTCATTAGACTTTTTGCGCGTTCTTATCAATGAACGAATGCACATTTTAAAATTAATTGAAATTGCATAATCTGAACACACAGCTTTGGTGGCGCGGCGGCGGCGATGGCGAGGCGCAAAGTCTACAATACGAAGAAAAGAAAGAAGGTGAAATGTGCATAAACTGCAGAAAATGCGGCGAAAAGGCAGCGCAAAAAGGAAACCAAAGCAAAGTGCACCCGTTACCTACCGTAACATTATATACCTACACACAGTAATTATTATTTTAAGTAACAACTAACAAGGCACCGTTTTTTTCTTTTTTGTGAGTGAAGTTACTGTTTCCACGTCTCAATGGTTTCGTTCAGTTGGTTTAGGTCGGTGCTGTTTTTTTCGTTATATTTTCTTTTAGTCGTTTGCTTTTCTGGTAATATTTTTTTTTTTTTTTGTATTTTTTTGTTTAGCTCCGTTGCTCGATGTGCGCTCTTACAAGAGAAAAAAAAACAACAAACATTAATATTATGGCTAAAAGAAAACCCAAAGAAAGAGCAATCAAAAGAAAGACAAGAAGACGAGGGAAAAAATTTAATCATTATCAAGTGACTACCTTGACCCCGAACAACCTTCGTCATGGCGGTGGCATATATTGCGCGCTAGTAATTTATGCTGCTGTTTCACTTTTTAATGTTGCTTTTTTGTTGTTGTTTTGTGTTTTTTTTTTATATTGTATATCTGCAGCTCTAATTACATCGTGAAGTCAGCTTAAATCTTCAGAAAATCGTTTCGAACAATATATGCATATCTAAGGAACATCATTACATTGATATAATATTTATTAATTTTTTAAAATTCACCGGCGGCGTTAAGATAACAAAAAATGCTGTTTGGATTGCATAATTTCGTTGGCTGTTTTATTTATTTATAAAATACAACTCAAGGCAGTAGGTGATTTTATGACTAATCATATTATGCAGTTTAACCTGATTATTTAAATGACATTTTGTGTCGCGTTGTTTGTAAGAAAAAATGCAAAAATTTAATATGAAACGAGTTACCTAAATATTTAAACATGGAGTTTTGTGGAATACCTACAAACTTTTTAAATATCTAGATATGACTTTTCTTGAAAACAATTTTACATAACAAACATCAAGGAGGTATTCTAATATAATATCTATCCATTCGCAAAGTACAGCATTTATCCACCCTGTCCCTACAAAAGGCGAAACTTCTTCCCTGTCTAACTTTTGGGCAATTGCACTTACGTCCCTTCTCGCCGAAGTCATGGAAACGCTGAGAAATTATCAACTAAAGAAATATCTCGAGAAACGAAAGCTTTTTAATGCCCGGCAGTACGGCTTTCGAAGCAATAGGTCCACTGCTCATTTGATAGTACAGCTCACTGAGCAGTGGAGCAAATCTTTACCACCGACGTTTTGGAGAAAATAAGATTTCTCGAAAGCATTTGATAGAGCTTAGAATCAAGCTCTCTTATCGAAAAAGCTTTTAATCCATTACATTGTTTCACAGACGAAAGTACTCTTAGCTTATTATATTCGTTTTTGGATCCATTTCCTTGTTCTTCGGACGTTAACCTGCAACGGCAACTTATGATAAGTTCATTTAATTCTGATATTGAGCTTTGTCCAATGGGGAAATAAAAACTGTGTAGAATTCAATGCTTCAAAAACAATTTCCATAATACTGTTACGCACAACACCGACACAGACCTTTATACTCCTACAGCGCCATCTGTTGGGAAATTGCATACCTACTTTATGAAAGGAACAAAAAGCTCTTTTCCAATGTCATATGTATTTCCTCTTATTCCAACCATCTAGAACATTCCAAGACGAGAACCTTCGCGAATTAGTTTCGAGAACAACAAACTTGAGTATATAAGGGAGTGTTCACGGTAAGCACAGGACAGTTGATTTTTGATTATGAAAGTGTGCAAGCGCTTTGCTTATTGGATTGTGGAAAGTGTTATTAAACAAGTGTGATTTAAATTTGAATAAAAGTATTTGAGTTGATTATAAATTGAGATTTATTGTTTTGAGTTGGAAAGTGTAAATAAAGAAGAAATACTAAAAAGAGTAATAAGTTTTATTTAACGAACCTAGTAAAAATATTACAATACTCTCGCTTAGGATTTTCCATTAATTTGCTGTCGAGACCAATTTTCGACGTACTGTTGAGTACAGATATTCTTTCTCTAGCCGGACAACACAAATGTTAAATGCTCTACTCAGCTTTGTTTGCATCAGTATTTCCTTTTTAACTCTCTGCACTTCCTAATGCTCGCACTGTGTTGTCTAACATACATACATATCGACGCTTAACTATGAATACCTCCTATGTCGCATTTAGAAAACTTCAAAGGGGACACAAAAAAAACTGATTATAGTCTCAAAATTAAAATGCATAATAATAAAATTTTATACATAATTATGAGTTTTGAATATCTATGATGTGAAATAGTTTAAATTTTAAAAATTCAGCGAAGCGGATGGAAATTATTAACGAAAATGCATCAAAAAGTGAGTTTTACAAAAAATGTATGTTAGGAGATATTCATAGTTAACCGTCGATATGTAGGTATGTGTAAAGGGTATTCATAACATCTTGAGCGCGCGTCAATTCTAAAAAAAAATGTTTCATTTCAACAATTTCCTGTAATTATTGAGTCGAATGCGCAATCTGAAAGTCCAATTTTCAACTAGTTGTTGGATTCAATTCTTAGCCGCTGCAAAACAATATTTAGGTGTGTACTGCATATTGACAAATCCTCTAAGATCTAAGTGTATCTCTTGTCATGAAAAGTGCTGTTCGAAATGGTCAGAAAAATGTAAGTCCAATCCATTCATGGTTACACGCACATAGGAATGGTTGCGAATCGTAAGTCACTAGGTCCTGGTTTTTTTACCTGTGGCAACACTGATTTTAACTATCGAGCAATTGGAGACCGAATATCAGCAATTACGACTTGCAAACAGTTTTTGATTGATAGTAACTTCATTTGTTCATTTTCGTGGTGAAATGGGTAAATATATTAAGCAAAAACCATCTCTCAAATTTTCCAAAACTATAAACAGTATTGCCAATCTAAAAACCAAATCTCTAGAAAAGGAAAAACCATAATTTATAATTTGTTCTCAAATGTAAATATTTAGATCTTAAAACAAAGGTATGCATATAATTATCAATGTAATATTGACAAGTTGATGTCGATGTCAAAATAAAACGATGTCTCACAGGTCTAATGTTGTTCAGGCATAACACTAACAACATGTAATTGAGTTAAAACTAGTATGCCCATCAAATATGAATAAAATAATGCGAATTATAAGGAACATACAAATAAGATACAGCATTTCTCCGCATTAGTTCGGCCGCCATCCCTGGAGATTCAAAATCTGAGACAACCACCTTCAGTCTCATCGTGTATGTATATCTTTCCTATCCTTCGTTCTCTTCATTAACTTCACGCCCGCGCTGTGTTGAAACATTTAAAAGGGTAATCATAATTCCTTGAGCGCGTGTGGATTATAAAAAAAAGTGATTGTTTCAAAGATGACATTTTCATTCGACCCAAATATCTAATCGTGTTGAATTTAATGCTTCTAAATTTCAGAGCTGTTTTTTTTCATTAAAGCGGAATATTCCCCCTATGCCATTGTTCATGAATGGCGCTTGCATCGTAGAAACTGAAAAGCTATCAATTCTTGGTATCTGTATTACTGACCACCTTTTGTTTGTCCTCCCCGATGAGGCTTAAGTCTATTTCTCCGGCTTGCTGGGGATTTAGACAACTAAGAAAACTCAATGTGACCAGAGGAGTCACGGCCAAACATGAAGTAAAGCGATTGAGATAGTGCTCTCTTTTGCTCGATCTATTAGCCTAACAATCTATGGAATTGTTTTTTATGATGGTAAAAAAGATTGCTTAGGACTTTCGTTCCTAGTTCAATGCGAATAAAGACTAATAAAAAAAAGGGTACTTATTGTAGCTCAAGCTATATCCTATCTCAGGTTTCTGAGCAACTGATCCCTGGCTCCATTTACACAAATCTTGAGCAATGTGATCAGGGAGGTCACGGCCAAAACGTAAAGTAAAGTAATTGAGATAGTGTTCTATTTTGCTCGATGTTTTGGTTTTAGCAATCGTCGTTAAAAATAAACTTCGTTAAGATTAAGAAGATTGCTTAGGACTATCGTTCCTAATTTGCCGTAAGGCGATTAAAGACTAATAAAAGGGTGCACACTCCTAGTGGTTGGTTACTACTTCCATCGATTGCTGGGTGTCTGTATCCTAGGGTTGACAGGCCCTGCGTTTTACAGTAACTCATCTATAAGTGACCTCACGGTTGCGAAGCTCCACCGGAAGCTATATTCTGGCACCATGGGTGATACTGACCAGGAGATAGAGTGCTGTTGCGTATGCTTGGCTTGGCTTGTACCTATGCCTGCAACTCTATCTCATATACTATCTATGAGGTAGGCCCCCTAGTGGGAGTATCATGGTGGTTGTGGTTTATTCCAAATTCGAAGACATATGGTTTTCAAGCGTGCTTGAATTCAAGAGGTGTTAGATAGACCTCGCCTCATAGCAAGAGGTGTGCACATGCTGCAACATGTCACAGTTTTGGTACTGATGTGGCTTCGGCTATTTCAGAGTTAATATTCAGGACTCAATGTGACTCCTATGTGGGTACGCCCATAGTGGAAAAAGGTCTTAATTGACAGGTGTCCACGTTAAACACATATAGGTTCTGACCACCTTTTGTGGAATGACCACATATTGGATATTGCTAAGAATACGGCCAAATGCTTAGGTTTCCTAAGACGATGTAAAAACTTTTTCTCCCCCTCTGATCTGTCCACAATTTATAAGGCTTATACATTTAAAAAAAATCCAAAACCAACGCCAAAATTTCCGCAAAATTGACCTCTATTTAGAGCTGTAATGAACTATGTATAGTTCATTACAGCTCTAAATAGAACTATGTAGCTCTAAATGAACTATGTAGTTCATTACAGCTCTAAATACATAGAGGTGAATTTGGCGGAAATCCTGGCGTTAGTTTTGGATTTCTTTAAAATGACTTGGTTCGGTACAGCTGTGAGCCCGCCATATGTCCTAAACTACTCGTAGAATACAACTCTCATATCTGGTCCAGTGCATCAAAAATATCTTTGCACTTATTAGGAAGAATGCAGAATAAAGCTTTAAGGCTGCTAGGTGACAGAGCAATCTCCAAAACAATTGTTTCGTTAGAACATCGTCGAAATGTCTCTTGTCTATCACTGTTTTATCGTTACTTCTTCAAACAATGTTCTATTGAAATAGCGAGTTGCATTCCCCCTGTGAAAAAAATTTCACCGTAATACTCGTTCCGCTGGGAATGCTCATCAATATACATTTGAGCCAAACTTTGGACGTACAGTTAAGTACAGAGATTCTTTCTTTTTCCGTACGACTCGAATGTGGAATTCCTTAACCGACTCTGTTTTTCCTCCCCATTTCAATGTCCAGATATTTAAGATGAATGTACATCGGTTTCTCCTACTCAATCCTCCCACTGTTTTCTAAATGCTTGCACTCAACCAACATTTAAAGGGTATAGTCATAATACCTTGAGTGCGCGTTAATTATAAAGAAAAAAATCTTACACCCGAGCCATTTCTTCAAGTTTGGTAACAAAAAATTCTGGCAGGGGCCTCAATCTGGGCAATTTGCTGGATGAGGGAGCAATTGGTAACCTTACCAATACAAAGAGAAGACCATTTTTCTTCGTCATGGGCGGCCGTTTTTGCTTCAATCCAGCAGATCTGCGTTATTTGCGCCATTAATCATATTTTATTTATCTTTTCAAGGAATTTGTCTATCCGAAATGAAAAATACCGCGCACATCAGGAAAAAACTTTCGCTATGACTTTGTTTGCTGACAAAACACAACCACCTTGGCGATCTTCGATTTCGATGCGCCATGAGAAGTCCATTGTTTCGAACGTTCCTTGGGGTCTGATGTGATGTGGTGGATCAATGCTTAATCTACGGTTATGAAACTGTGCAAGAATTCGACCGATTTTTGCTTGAACATCGCCAAACACTCCATTGTAGTTTTAAAACGATTGCATTTGTTGTCGATTGTGAGAAAACGCGGTACCCATCTTACGGAGAGCTTTTTCATGTCCAAATATTTTTGTAAAATCGAAATCACACATCCATTAGATTGTGTCCTCTTTAACCTCGAGCACTAGCAGATTGTCCATTATAAAACCCTGAATTTTACCGACCATTTCTGGTCACTTGTGCTGGAACTAGCACACTAAAATTCAATACGCCAGTGGTGAATAGGACCCAAATGATGGTGAAGAGTCTCCATAATATTTGTCAAGCTTTTGTTTCCTCGTAGACGTCTTTATAAAATGGCTGACACAACAAAACTATTTGACAAATCTGTCTGAAAATGCTGTTACGTTATTTTGAAATAATGCTTCTTGACAAAAAAAAAGTTTTAATTTCTAAACTACTTGTACATTAGGACAATTTCGTTTGATCGAATCGTGCATTTTATTTAGTGTCAAAGCGACCAGTTCGGGCCAATCCAAAAATGCAGTTGCAAACCTGGAAAAGTTTTATTATTAAAAGAAGCAACCACAAGACTTGGTAACATTGAATTGGTTTTCATTTAAAAGAGTAAAAATTCGTGTTTTTTTTTTGTTTAGAAGCCATAATTCTCTTCAATCAAGTTTTGCGGCATTGTTTGACAGCAAAATACGAACTCCACTGTAATCATAATTCAAGAAACCTATATGCATACAGTTATTTATGCGCTATACAAAATAAAAACATAAATCATACAAAATATTTCAACACATCTGATGCCTTAACGTTGAAATATGAAATTCGTGTTTCGATATTTCATTTATTTTTGATAAAATCGCTTAGTCTCATGAAAAAATCATTCCCGACACTGTTGTAACACGATACATTCCACCAACACAAAACTTATTCCCTGAATTATTATACACCCTCAACTCATATGCTTGCCTGAAAGCCACCCATTTCCAAGTCCCAAACGTATGCTAATAATTAAATCATGAGCATCACGAGAAGAGCGATTGGATGCAACAAGTTGCCGAACTACACCAAGTCTTTTGCATCCATCCAGCTAGTATAGAGAGATACGGACAGGTGGAAAAGGCACCACCATTTCGTGCCGCCAGCAGATACAATGTAATATTTCGAATGAATGCTGTAAAGAGAGAAGCAGGACCCAGGGTATACCAAAAGAGAAAAATAAATACGGAACCATATCGAAGATAGTGATAATGGTGGTGCTGACGATGACTGCGATGGTGCTTGGATGGCGATGGATGGTGGAAACAGTGGCGAGGAAGCGGATGCGGCATTTTTTTTCCCAAGCTGCAGTATAGATGGAATAAAATTCTGTATAATTTTCTCTCCTCTATCAATCCGTACCAAGCAAAAGGCATCCAAGGACCCGAGTACCTAGGACCTATCATTCCCTCGAAAGAGGTGTACGTGTGGAACTAAAGGGCTTCAGAATATAGTTCAGCGAAAAAGGGCCACAGAGAGGTTTTGTAAGAGGCGGTTTCTGTGGGACTCGAGAGGAATAGCATTTTGCCAAATTGAATTTTAAGAATGCAATGAACGAACAGCCATGGACTTTAACTTCCCCGCTTCTAGGTATACATTGGTATGTCTGTAAGCTTAGTTTGCTTGTACAATAAATGGAACAAGAGTGGTAGTATTACACGGATTGGGGGTTTTATTGCACACAGATCCTGCCGTTCCCGAGTGCAGAGTTTCATAGCTTTATTTTTTAGTTTAATTTTCTTACTTGAAGTTTGTTTTTTTTTTTTAATTTTTGCTCCCAGCTCAGTTAAGCTAATTTGGAACGAAGGACGAAACCCGCGATACATATACATGTAAACTTATATAGCATTGGAATATTTTTAAGTGAACACGAGGCTAGGTTGCAGAGGCAAATAGTAAGCAGCAGTGGTAAAGGACTTTACGTATGAGGAATTATTTTAACTATTCTCCGTGCAAAAAAAAAATGTAAATCTTTGGCGCCTCTATAGCGCACACTTGTGATCTTTTTTCCACTCTATATGAATTTTAAAAATTTGTAGTACTTATGAATGAAGAGCATTTAAATAATTTTTTTTTTAAAGGTTGTAATAAAGGGAGATTTAATGCGCTAAGTGGGAGAGTTGTGGTCTTTAATGTTTTACTACTTAATTTAAATTGGGTCTCTTTAATTTGTTTTCCATGAATTTTGCTTGAAAATCGAAATATATGGACAATCTAAAAAAATAAGACTAATACACAAGTATTGTCAAGAGATGTCAGTGAATGAGAAAGTGACTACAAAGATTTTGTTTAAATACTTCAAAATTAGAATATGTTAAACTGTTTATTTTCAGAGTCACAGATACAATTCCATAGAGGTTAAGAACAGAGCTATGTAGCTATGACACGACTATGTAGGTTGACCATGACCAACGTAACAAGCCAAGTAAAAATAGCCGGATTGTTATCCAGGCCAATCAACATCTTCAATGGACTCCAACAAGGGGACGGTTTGGCCTGCCTCCTCTTCAACCTGGCGTTGGAGAAAGCAATCCGTGACTCTGGCACGGCAACAAGAGGGACCATCGTCAACAGGTCCAGCCAGTTACTGGCTTACGCAGACGACATCGACATCATCGGAAGAACCGAACAAGCTGTACACGATTCCTTCATCCAGATCGAGCAGGCGGCACAAAATCTGGGGCTGCACATTAGTGAAGGTAAAACAAAGTACATGGTGGCGTCGAATGCGAGAGGAACAGTTGGTCAAACAATCAAGATAGCGGAGCAATCCTTTAAATACCTTGGGTCAATAGTAGCAGCCGATAACAATATAGAAGAAGAAATACGCGGGCGGCTTCTCAAATCCAACAGAGCCTACTATAGTCTGTCAAAGCTCTTCAAATCCAGAAATCTCACCATAACTTCAAAACTGCTGCTGTGCAGGACCATGGTCCTGTCAGTACTCACATATGGATCCGAGACTTGGGTGCTTAGCAATGGGCACTCCGACCTCTTAGCTGCGTTCGAGAGAAAAGTCTTAAGGAGAATTGTTGGCCCCATATGTGAGGAAGGACGATTCTGGAGAACTGTACGCAATCTACCTTAAAGCAGATATCGTGACAAAAATTAAGCTCGGTAGACTCCGGTGGGCAGGGCACCTAGCTCGCATGAGCGAAGAGGAACCTGCTCGGAAAGTTCTTTGTGGTACATTCTATGGTAGACGACAGCGTAGTAGACCATGCTTGCGCTGCGCTGGAGAGATGGCGTAGACCAGGACGCCCGAAGCCTTGGGGTGCGCAACTGGATGGCGTCGGGATAGGTGGAGAGACTTGTTGAAAGAGGCCAGGATCGGAACCCGGTTGTCGAGCCGATGATGATGATGAAGAACAGAGCTAAAATGTTAACTTATTTAAAACAAAATTATATTTTGGCTCTTTCAGAATCTGCCAAATTGATAATTTCTGTAAATAAGCTGTGAAACAAAAAAGTTGATGCAATCTTAGTTTTCCAAAAAACGGTTGACCGACTTCGTGTAGTACAACTTTTTATTTTCTGGTAGTGTAACCAGCTTGTACTAACTTCGTGGCCATAAGAGGATTGAAAGACGAGATTAAGTTGAATGCGAAGTCTGAAAGTCCAATTTTCGACTACTTTATCAAATAGCTGAGATAGAATATCTACGATTACAATAATTGGCAAGCATTGTTCTGGTTACTTCATTTTCGTGTCAATATATTGAGCAAAAATCATGTGTGGCACGTAGCCAAATAATTTCCAACCGAGAGCCTTAAAAAGATTGTGTTAAAAACAACGAAGTCTTGGGTTAAAACTACATAGTGTATGTTGCTAGAAGTAATAAAATTTTCCAAAATAAACAACTAAGAATGTTGGTCTAACCAAGAAACTAGGTTAGAATTCGGAATCTCCAAGATTGTTTACTTTAATTGAGTAACTCGTTCAAATTAAATAAGTACACTTAAATAATTTAAGACTTTTCTCTTCCCAATATTGAACAATCTTCTTGGCTAAATTAAACTAATAATTATATTTTTTAAATCAAAAGGAATAGCTAGGTTAACAGCCCGATTCTCCCCAAAGCCAGTGATGCCTCACAAGTCACAAGAAGAGGTGAAATTGATTTTGTGACTTTTTCGAATTCTGCCGCTCAGTCACAAACTTGTGAGAGTCACAAAAACAATCGAAACTGTGATCTCCTTCAGAGCAGATCACAACTCATAAATTTTAAAAGTTTCTTGGATTGATTCAGTATATTTTGTAGAAAAAATTTCTAGATTTGTTAATAATTGTGAGTACACAAAAATGGAAGTGGACTTTTTACCACTAAAATGAAAAGTAACATTTTTACATAAACACAAATTTTTTTAAGGAACTAATCGTATCAAGAAGTTTGCAGCGCCGACGGCTTTTAAAAACTTTGAGAGATACAAATGATCCATTCGCTCTCCAAAACAATACATTTATAAAGTAATTTCTTCGTTTTGATTAATTAGCTGTTCAAATAATGACACTTAAAACTCTCACCATGCTGTGGTGAGTTTTCTTGTGACGATTAGGGGGAGAATACCAAAATGTTATTGAATCACAACAATCCTCAACAGGAATAGTCACAAGAGCTTGTGACTTGTGTCCTCACAAGAGGAGGGGGGGTAATCGGGCTGTAAAACTAGTAAATTGCGCGGTTAAAATTAGGAGGCCTAGGGCAACCATATTGTTTTGGTGACATCTGTCAAATCTTTAGTTCATTATTCAGCTGCTAATGTAAAATCACAATGTCAAGTTACACAAGTGAACAGCACGTCCAAATGATAAGCTTTACAATCAAAATGAGTGTTCGGAAGTGCAAACATTGCACATGTTGCGTCCATTTAACAGTAGACGACTCTTCAAAGTTTGGTGAGACGACCGGTTCGGCTATCAATCAGCCTACATTTGTACGTCAACAGAAGGCATGATCGGCGAAATGAGTTTCCAGTAGGAAGGTGCTACGAGTATTTGCCACACAGTGGGCACCACGATTGATATTTTGCATGAATGATTTGGGGGTAAGGTTTTCTCTTGCAGAGGTAACGTGAATTGGCCATGACTCTGACCCCGCTGGACTTTTTCTTGTGGAGATTTCTGAAGTCTATGGTCTATGGGAATAAACAACAATCAACCAGTGCCTTTAAGGTGAACATAAAACAGGACATCACTTAAATACATCCGAGTCTATGCGCAAGATTTATTGAGAATTGGTTCACTCGGATCCGTGTCACCGTAAGAACCCGAGGCAAGCATTTGAGCATACATGAGCCATTTAAAAAAGAAGAATTTTGTTTGTTTTACCCATTTCAAAATGTTTCCTTTATTATTGAAAAAACATTTAGATTTATTTAATCTTTAACCCATCTGACTCGTGTAATTTTAAACGGGTAAGTTTGTAAGCAGTCTCACTTGTTTAACTTTACACCAGTTTTTTGTTGTTTTTAACCGATCATTTGCCTGCGTTAAGCTCAAAAATTAAGTAAAGCTTTGAATGCCATTAAAAAAAAAAAAAAACACTAAAGCTTTAGAAACAGAACAACTATAATTATTTGGAATTAAGGTTAGGTTAGGTTGTTGGGCTGACAATTGATGTGGTTATCGTCACACTTAGATCAATGTAGATCCATTGTGCTACCCGTGAGTCTAATCACTCTTTTCTGATAACAACCTATGTATTCCATTAATCAGTCAAGCCATATTTTTATTTATTTTTTTATTATTAAATTTATCTACAAGCAATATTACAGCTAACAGACATCAGAACTCCAAGAGTAAAGTTAAAAAGTGAATAAATATAATATCTCGGTTTTAAATTTATTACGATTAAGACTAAGGAAATCGATATTTGAAGATACTTCATTGAAATAAGCAATGGATCTTGATAAAGTTTCCTTATAACCATAATTTGTCGTATGAGTTCTTTCGAATAAGAAGACTCTAGCTCGCATAGACCTAGTGGGAGCATAAATTGGAACTAGTGCAAGAAGTGCTGGACATTTAATATGGTAGCATAGTAAGTCTCTAATAAGCATTATGCTATGAATTTGCCTTCTTGATTGTAATGATTTAATTCCAAGTAATTGGCATCCAGCTTCATAACAAGGACTGAAATTCCAGCCCATTTTTTTAAATATATATTTCGTAAATCGTCTTTGAACTTTTTCAATCCGATCAGAATGAACTTTATAAATGGGGCTCCAAATAACATCTGCGTATTCTAAAAGTGATCTGACAAGAGATGTAAACAGGGATAGTAACACAAAAGGATCTCTAAAGTCTTTTCCATTTCGTTTTATGAAACCTACCAGGAGTTGGCCTTTGGAACCAAATAATCGAGATGACTTTTAAAAGTAAGTGAAGAATCAAGTATAACACCTAAGTCTTTAACAATTGAAACCCTATCTAAAGTCACAGATTCTATTGCATAGTTGAACAACACATTTTGATATTTTCTGGAAAACTAAATCGCGTTACACTTTTTGATATTCAATTTAAGCCCATTTATCTGACACCAGTCAGATAGGGAATCAATGTCAGATTGAATGAGTTGACAATCATCCGAACTCGAAACTTTTAAAAATAGTTTGATATCGTCCGCTTATAATAAACATTCACAATACTTAAAGACCGAGACAATGTCATTAATGAAAATTATAAAAAGGAGCGGCCCCAGATGGCTACCTTGGGGAACACCTGATGTACACTAAATTTCTTTTGAATAAGTGTCTCCAATCTTGACTTGTTGTGTTCTTAAACATAAATATAATGATAACCAACGAAGAAAGTGAGAATGAAAACCAAAAATCTCAAGTTTATTCAAAAGTGTTTGGTGGTTCACAGAATCAAAGGCTTTACTAAAGTCAGTGTACACTGCGTCCACTTGAAATTTTTGTTCCATAGCGTTAGTGACATACGAAGTAAAATAAGTAAGATTGGTTATAGACGACCGACCGGAAACAAAACCATGCTGTACTTCTGATAGATATTCACTTGTAAGAAAATTTTGAGGCATTAACGAAGTTCAATATGTGAATTCCAGAAATATTGGAAAGATCTTCTAGATTATAAAAGAAGCAACTACCAAGCCATTTCCTTCGGTGGTGGCATAGTGAAGGGTAATGACAGAAAAAGTGAGATGCGTCTTCATGCACCTCTTCGTCAAAACATCCCCTGCATAGGTCATCTGTACTGAGTTTAATTTTAAATTTATGATAGTTCAGTAAATTATGCCCGGTGATTATGCTCGTAAGAGAGCGAAGGGACTTCTTACTAAGTTGCATAGTTTTGTCCGTCCTCTGCTTGTTAAAGCAAGGCCATATTTTCCTAGTAGTATCACAGGTGTCAAGTAGAATCCACCTTTCATTGAATTTCTTTAGGATTAAATCTGATATTATCACAGTGGCAAAAATCGCTTTTATTGACGCTTGGCTATCAATGTAAAAGGTGATATCAGCCCATGGTATCGCCATCATTGATACATGTCTAGCAGCTGTTTTCACTGCCAGGACCTCCTCATGGAAGACACTACTATAATCTGGGAGCCTAAATGAGTTGTTTAGCTCAAGAGGTTCTGAGAAAAAGCCTGCACCAACGCCCGTGTCCATTTTGAAGCCATCAGTATAGATTGCTATTGCTGATTCACTGGTGTAGGGTTGGTTGTTCAACCATTCTTCTCTGCTTGGAAAGGCAGTTTGGAATGGTTTATAAAAGTCAAGTTCGGGTGTTGTATAATCTGTAATGATACTATCACCCAAATATTTCTGAAGAATTTGAGCATGTCCTATTGTGCTGTTTTTTTCAGGTATTAGTCTTGGCTTAGCTTTAAGGCTAATTGGGGTTAGATATTTTAGTTAAATTTTCTTCAATTTCTTTACATTATTTCCCTGCCACTCATATATGTCTAAAAATCTATGGTTACTATTATTATTATTTGTCATGTTGTTTTTTTTTAAGCAAATTCATAACCTCATTTGTACGCACTTAATAAATCACTCTCACCTTATTTCCAATTCAACTGTGCAATTGACATATATGATGTCAGCTTATAGTTTAACCTCCCCCCACGCACACCAAATGCACAATAAGGTCACTCCAATAGTGCAACAAAACACAATTGACACTAAAGACTCCCAAATAAGGGCATGCACCGAGTTGTGCTCTTTCTCAAAAAAAAAAAACCATGGCATCGTGGAGAGACAATATCGCACAACCATAAAATCGCATTAGCGCCCACCCAATTGTCCTGGATAAATTCTATAAATAATCAAGCGCGGTGACAAAATATGCTAATCACGATCACGTTGCACATATTACATTGTACCTACATTTACCATAGATACGGTGTAGTGTTAAAGAAAATGTTGTTGTCGACCACATCGTCGTTGTCGATGTTATAGTCCAAGTTGCAAATAAGACTGTGCAGAGCGCTTTGGATACTGAGATCCATTCAAAGGTATAAGCATCCAAAATACTTACTAACATACAATAACCAATTGTGGCTGTCCTTCGAAGAAACTCAGTGCACAGATGCATAAGATACATTTGGCCCAAAAGGCCGTAAACATATTGTTTGTTCTACTTGGTTGCAATATAAGACTTACCAAATGTGGGCATACAAGCTAGGCATACAAAGCTTAAAGGCAATACCATGGCGTCAACACGACGACGATGACTATACGACACCAGCATCCACATCCATGCACCAATTGGACATATTGTTATATTTTGTACCACCACCATATTACCATGGGCCATATGGGCCTTCACCGTTGCATTAACTTTTCGGCACAGTTGGAGCCAATAAAGTCCCGATAAATGCACCATCGTTGTCGGCTACGAGTACGTCGTCTCCATCGTGTAGTGCGCGACTGCTGGTGCACTCTCGGTCCACCAGATTCATACTGCAAACGACAACGATGTCAAAAATACCTGTTGCAACATTAGATCATACATGAGATCCGTTAAATTGTGAATTTTCCAACCAACGAGGAAAGGAGTATTTCCATACGAATTCCATGGTTTTATGTTTTTTGTTTGAAGTATTTTAACCAGTTGGTAGGTACAATGCATTCAAGTATGCAGTAATACAGTGATGTTAGAAATTATTCAGACGTTCTATGAATAGAAATAAATAAATAGTGACTAGTGACTTACAACTCTTTCAACCATTTTTGGATGCGTTTTATCAGAAATGGGGTGGACCTAAAATTTTCTGCCGTTTATGAACGGTTAATGAGCAGCTCTGAACTGTTGGAGGATTTGTCAATTCCTCACAAGAGGTACTAAGCCCCTGAAAAAAAGCAGCGGCTGTGAATGGAACCCGGGACCCTCTTTTTTCTATGTAAGCCGGCCAAGACTTCCATTATAAGTGAACTTTCTCTATCAGATATGCATTAGAACTGGTCTCACCCTGTCACTCCGGTCCCGATTGGACACAGTCCTACTGAACAAAAGGCGCTCTGCTCCGCCTTGTGCAAGGACGTCTCAACTATAAAGGAACCGCCTATCCACAGTTCTACGGCTGACAATTGAAATTAGCGGAATAGCTATTCTTTCCTGGACCAGCCCTCGACTGTCTGAATAGAGGCGAGATGAGGCCGCTTAGACGTACACTCTTTTAATACTAATTTTAAGGGGAGTAAGCCCCAAAAATAAGGCTGTTAGTGGAGGACATCGCTGTTGCAATGTGACCCCAAACCAAAAAAAAAATATCAATTATGTTTTATTGGCTCCGTTGTATAAAACCTTGTTGGAATAATATAATGTTTATGTACTCCGACTCTGGTGTTTTATGAGATGTTCCGTTTGAGATGGAGGATGAACCACACCGGTCACCCATAGGCAATCATTGGCCGGATGAAGGCAATGTATCAAATGACCTTCACCCTGCTATCAAGCCGGTTGGTGTAAGACAACCGTTTCGTCAGGGCATAGGCTCCCCTATCCCTGGTGAGAGCAGCACTTAACATATATGCTTCTCAAAATACAAATTCTGATCCAACCAGATGCCAAGGTACTTTAATACACACTAAGAACAAAAATGTGATATAAAAAAGAAAGCTTAGGTGTTATAGATATACAGTGTTTCGGGTAGATAGAGCTGTGGTGGACAAAAGTACATACATATATTTAGCTCATTTTCACAATTTGCGAATTCTGCAATTTGGTTTGATGGTGTCATTCGTTTATACTTCTTCAAAATATGAGAAATGTAACCGACGCTGTTAGTTCTCAGCGCTTTATCTAAATTTTAACCAATTTTTTTAAAAGGTAAGGATATTAAGGAAATACGGTCTCAACATGACGGTACAGTTTTGGCTTTATTGGGCGTTTTTCTTTTTTCATTCAGAGTAGAGCACTGAACAGAGCACGAGCATCTCGAACATGCTCTGAACTTTCTCCGAATCGAGCGTTTTAACAGCTCTGAATTATTTTATAAACACACGCGAGTTTTTGAGTTTTTTTCCTGTCTGTCAGAATGATTTCAGCATTTAACTCTGTCTGCTCAGTTATTTTATACCGAGCTCATAGAGTGCGCTCTGAACACGCTCTCAACGAAAAAAGAAACTCAAATTTGAACTGTTATACACTCTGAGCTAAAAAAGAAACACGATTTTGTGTTTGACAGTTCAGGTTCTACTCTGAACTAAAAAAGAAAAACGCCCATTATAAGAGAAAAATTTCCTGAACAACTTATTCCACGTTCTAGGGGTGTGATTGGCCAACCAAGATCATGTGATTTAACGGTACTAAGATTCTTTGTGTGAGGATATGCAAGACATCGTATTCACAAACACAGCCCGCAAACTCTTGACACTTTCAAAAAGAATATTGGACAAGGTATGACCATGTTATGCGCGAAACAGATTAAACCAGCAACAGCACCAGCATCGTCAATAGCAAACAGCACGCTGACCAGCAAACGTTTCTCAAACATATTGCCACCAGCAACGTCATTTCATCTGTTTGACATTTCATATCGAAAAAAAGTTTTTCATTGGCATAAATTCTTCACGAAAAATAGAATTTTCTTCTTTTATCGAAGAGAAACGAATTTTCCCTTATAAGTTCAATTAATTTTTCTTCCATTTCCTTAATATTCGTAGATAGATCAAAACAAACCTTAATCCACAAACACGACGAGAACAATAACAATATCAGTAACCAAAAAGCTCCGTTTGTAATTTGTTTTTTTGTTTTGCATTGTGGTGCCACTGAATATTGCAGTGGGAAAGTTGACAACACTGCACCAGTAACAGCAAATTTAGGATTTTGGCCTAACGACGCTGTTGGCGTTGCTGTTGCTGTTCTTATGTGTGTTGAACAATTGAAATACATTGGCTCTAAATTAATGGCGGCCGCTGTTGCTGTTGACGGTGCTGTTGCTGGTTCAATCTGTTCTTTAGTCCCGATATGCGTCGAAAAGTCATCGAAAATAAACATGACATAATCTTCCTTGGAGAAAATTGGAATGATATGTTATTCCATTTCATTCTTCCACTTTCTGAATCACAAAATAGATGACTCTGTATGATTGTGACAAGTGAGCGCGTTCAGTAAACAGGTAAAAAGCCAAATTCATATCAAATTCGCGAATCATTTGATCGTGTATACTCGTACATAACCTACCATAATTGTGTCATAGCTTCTGCAAAGGTCTTGTGTTGGATTTAATTAAAAATAATATGAACCGTTCTTATGCACTTCAAATAAATTAGTTAACTAGTTTATTTAATACTATATAAGAGAGTATTTTGAGAATTGTATAAGCTTGCAATGTACGTATTTGTCCTCTTATGTCACAGGACTTGATTTTGTGAATGTCTTAAGGGCATTGCATTTCTGATATAACAATATGGACACTTGGGTGGAGTTCAACATTTTTTTTTCTTCAATTCAGTTTTTCTACGTTCATTCAACATACAAAAGATGATTTTTTTAATAAATGATTTAAATACGAAAAAGATGAAAGGAATGTCCACCTTTTTGGTTTTTTCTTTCTTTAAACAAAAACAAAAGCAATCTTATGGCAAATGGATCTATTTTCCCCCTTTTTAATTTTCTTTAAAAAAAAATATTAACAACGGCAATACTAACAATATCATTCCATCATTAATTGATTAAGGCCATACATCTTTTTTTTATTATTTTCGTTAATTTTGATTTCAAGTTATTTGGTTTAATATATTAACAGAGACAGATTTATTCGGTGAGTTAAAAAATGTGTTAGAAACAACCTAGTTCCGCGTAAAAACTAGGTAGTGTCTGTTGCTAAAAGAAACGTAGTAAACACGAATAAATGTAAAAATAAACAACGAAGAATGTTAGTTAAATCGAAAATTGTTCGCGACACTATACTATAATTCGCAATCTCCAAGATTGTTTACTTTAAACGAGTAACGTATTTAAATAAAATTACTATGCCTAATTAACTTAATACATTTTCTAGGTTAAAACAACTAACCAGATTAATTTTATCTTATTGAATAATATTCTCGTTTAATTTAACAGAATGGTGATGGTGATGGTAAAATAACAAACACAATTCCTTATTTTAACTAACTGAAGATAGTTAAAATTTGGTTTCAATAATCATTTAGATTTATTTAATTAATTAATCGAGTTGACTTGTTTCATTTTAACCGTGTTTGTTTGCAGGTTGTATATTATCAGTTTTACTTGTTTAATTTTAAACGAGTTCTATGTTGTTTTTAACCGATAGTTTGTCTGTGTATAGTTTCCTGATCAATCAGTTTGAAGTTCTTTATGATTCTCCCTATTCTGACTATAGACTTTTAAGTTGGTCAAATGCTTGTTGAAATAAAAAAATAACTGGAAGATAAGATTGCACAAACTTGTACAAAACAAACAATTACGATAACCTATCGTCAAAAATGGAGAATCTTTGAAATTGATACTCTCAATCTGTGATCACTCCGCCTATAATAGTTATGATGAAATTTTTAAAATCCTTTTTCTGGAATAACTTTTGACAAGGCAAGCTTATATGTAAGTACACTGGTTAGAACCGAACTAAAGCGCGAGTGAGTCTGTGGTGTGTTTAGGTCTAACAAGATGAGAAGTAAACTTGAAATTTAACTACTGCCGAAAAATATTTAAGAATACAAAATTTTCCTTATCCGGTTTAGAACTTTTCTACAATTCGCTATTCATTTACTACCATGGTTGGTTTTTTTCTGCGGTTCACTGTTTGCATCTTTTTAAGCTTGGAATGTTGTTAGCCGAAAAATCTCACAAGGTTCACTATCTTGTCGTCGGTGTCACTATCTAAACGGCATGGTCTAGTCTAAACCATCTAACTATATATGTATGTACATTATTTCCATGTCATAAATTAAGAGCCCTTTCACAAGATAGGTATACAAATAAGCCAGCAGTACGAGCAGATTGGATGGCATTGGTTTGGCTGTGGCCGTTGGTTTGGAGAAGTGTATTAGTATAAGAAGCGCACTCTCTCACACAACCTGTATGTAATAACCTATTTTGGCGAAGAATTATTAAAAATCGTGTAGCTGTTTGCCTGCAGCGCAAGTACCAGCCAAACCTAACTGCAGATATAGCAGTACCTAACTCTTTTGCGTCCTCCTTGTGTCCAATATGGATAGGAGTTGTTACTAGCAACGAAAGGCACACTTGTTGCCGTTTAGTTAGTTTTGTTGCGAAACTTGTGTTACCAGCTTGTGATTCGCTTGGGTTAGCTGTATATCTGCGTTCTGTTTTTTTTTTTTTTTGAATTTTATCTTCTGTTGTTTGTTGAATGGTTTGGTCGAGGCAAGTGCATATCATACACAGGTTTTCTTGCAAAAGAACCGTTTTTTGGGTTCTCTAGTATCTATCTAGGTATTTGAAGTAGAATAACAAAATAAATAAAAAAATAGAAAGAAGTTTCATATGAGACAGGTTGGTGGGTTAATACTTCTAAGGAATTCTTCCTAAGATGGTGCTAGAACTACACTTGTTTTAAACTTTTGCCTAGATGAGATGTTATTTATAAGAACATTGGATTCGATTTGAAGTTGGAGCTGAACGTCAGTTGATAGTTAATAGGACTGCATAGGCATACATATGTAGGTGTTCGATGGTTAAAATAGAATGGTACTGAAGTTATTTTTAATGCAGATATCCAACATTGACAAGTTGAAAAATCTTTTTAAGTAAAAAAGATTTGGGTACGGAATTGATTTTTTTCTAAATTGAGAAAAAAAGCAAATCCAAGTTCATAAGCTATTGCTTGTAAATAAAAATGAAAATAATAATATTAATAAGTAATTGGTAATTTTTCAGCTGAAATAATATACGCCATTGTAACAATGCCTTGAGCATTAACTCCGTTCTACCAGTTTCAATCGATATTGAAGTGGCTTCTGAGAGCATTCTAAAGTGCCTTGCTGAGTTGGCAGTGGCAGTACTAAAAAAATATTCATTTCATTAAGAAGTACAAAGTATCGAGTACCGAGTATCGGAATAACGATAAATTTAAGGAGCTTTTTGAATCTGAAACCAAGTTTTACGACGTTGTTGTTAAACATTCGGAGATATTATAGATATGGAACGAATTAACCACAGAGAGAATTAAAAGTTTTCTATATGAAAACGAAAAGGTATTATCTTTTATAGAAAAAAATCAAATAGAAGTTATTTAAATACGTTTTGAATCTTTGAGTTTGAAAAAGTATTAGTATTGTTCTTGGTCACTCGAGCCAGATTATTAAAATTATGGACATGCAGATATAACACACCTCACACCTGAGACGAAGGAACAGTCAAAATAATGGACTGAAAGGGGACAATCGGCTCCAAAGAAGGCGAAGACAGTTCCATCTGCAGGCAAGGTCATGGCGTCAGTTTTTTGGGATGTGCGTGGGATAATTTTTATTGATTATCTTCAGAAAGGAAAAACAATCAACGGCGAGTATTATGCGAACTTATTGCAGCGTTTGAGTGACGAAATCAAGAAAAAACGGCCGCATTTGGCGAAAAAGAAAGTTTTGTTTCATCAATACAATGCACCAGTTCACACATCCGTTATCTCGATGGCCAAAATCAATGAGTTAAAGTTCGAATTGCTTCCTCACGCACCCTATTCGCCAGATTTAGTCCCCTCCGATCATTTTCTGTTTTCAAACTCGAAAAAATGGCTCGGTGGTAAAAGATTTGCCAACAATGAAGAGGTGGAGTCTGCGGTTGATGGCTATTTTGAGGAGCTTGACGGTTCTCGCTATAAACAGGGTATCGAAGCTATTGAACATCGCTGGGAAAAGTGTATCGAGCTAAAAGGAGACTATGTAGAGAAATATAAAGATATTTTTCCCCAAATAATAAGAATTGCGTCAAGTATTAAATTTAAATTTTTAATTTAAATGATATTTTTAGAAAAGTTCAAAAAGACTACATCAAAATTTGCAAAATTTCTGTTTTTCCAAGAAGTAAAGAAATGTGAAGAAACTATTTTCCTAAAAAAAAATCAAAACAAAAACAGATCCAAACAGATTTACGAAGTAAAAACATTTTAACAGATTCAGTGTGATTTCAACCTTATGATGGATGTTTACACGACGATATGGTGGAGATAAATTTACAAAATTCATTCTTTAGGTCCTACATTTACTTGAATTCAAGTACTATGAATATTGACAATTTTCAAGAAAAAAATTTTCATAATTAATTAAATAGTATTAGCACAATATTAACACACTGTTTGCATAATGTAGTATCAAAAAGTATGAAAAGAATATACCAGAAGATTAGATACAAATATTTTTTTGAAACATAAATTACTATCGATTCAAAATAGCTTTTTCTGGCCTTTAGTCCACAAAAATCGGCGTTTCGTCTGGACGAAACTTTATGTCAATCTTAAATTCCACAATCCATATAAACCGGAGTAAAAACTAATATAACTGACTGAACAGTTTAAACGGAAGTGTTCAGTTACGAATATATTGTTCAGAACTCTATTTAAATAAATTCAGTTGTTAATTCATAAAAAAATCGATCTTGTGACAAACCTGGATGGATTTAACGATTATGGATAAATAACATTTAATTTTATTCTACGTGCGGGAGGACAAAATTAATTGGATGGTAGAAAAGTAAAAATGGCGCGAAATGTAAAATTTCCAAAAATACAACATTGAAAAAAGAAACCCCTGGAAATTATCCAATATCTTATAAAACCACGCTGCTTTTCTTTTATATTTATATTTACAATTTGTTAATCCTTAGTTAAATATGGTTTGGCCAAAGGCCTTTAATAAAAAAATTATATTTTTATGAAGAACAAATACTGCTTGTCAGAAAAATAATAGAACGGAAAGTTTTCTCGGCTACGACTATCATTTAATTTCTTTAAAAATTCAATTTAATTTGAAACAGTGTAGTGTAAAGTTATTGTTAGTATTATACAATTTGTAATTTATTATTTTTTTCTTAATTTTTAACTATTTTAAATTTTAAGCAATTTCCAATATAAAAAGAGACTTTTTGACATTTTGAAATCTCAAAGAGTCAAATGAAGTAAGCAAGAAACTTAAGAAATAAAACAGATATACTTAAAAATAAAATGCACAACTGGATCGCACGAACTTGCTCTTATGTAAAAGTACTTTAGAATTAAAAATACATTTTATAAAAATAAAACATGGATTTAATGAGATACAAACGTTTAAATGCCGTGAAAAGTAAAATTTCATTATTACTTTGTAGCTGTTTCAATATTATTCTACTTTAAATATTCGGTATTAAACCTGCATGAAGTAAGAACTTGGCGTCCTTTTAGATCTTAGTACTTTTTACGGCTGACTTGTTTGACAAATGTTTTTGTATAGAAGAACTTGGCTCTTTTTTTAACATTTATGTTTTTGGTCTGATCTCACTCCTTTTTGCAAAGATTTTAATATTTTGCCATGTCAAAATCTCGAAAGATACGGAATGATAGAAGGGTGGACTATACCTAGCTACTAAAATCAGCTTCAATTGTTTCTTCTTGTCCTGGAAAGATACCTTACACTAACATACATATGCAATTTGAGCCCCACCGTTCTACCAAATTTCATTGTTCTACTGCAATCGGAAGTGTGCCATATATAATTTATATCAGTTCAATTTATATTTTATTCTTTGAATGCAGTTTTAGCCCTACCACTTTACCAAATTTTATCGTTTTACAGCAGTCGGAAGTGCTCCATTCAACCAACACCCATTCGGAAAAAGTAGGTGGATACCGCGCCAACTGAATAGAAAACCTCAATTTTTATTTTTGGTCCATTATATGTGATTTGAGCCCTACCGATTTACCAAATTTGATTGTTCTGCTGCAATCGGAAGTTTGCCAGTTCTGAGGAAGTATGCGGATACCACGCCCCTTGAATGGAAAACCTCAAGTTTTATATTTTGTTCTTTCTATGCAGTTTTAGCCCTACCGCTTTACCAACTTTCATCGTTTAACAGCAGTCGGAAGTGCTCCATTCAACCAACACCAATTCGGAGAAAGTGGGCGGATACCACACCCCCTGAATGGAAAACCTCAAATTTTCGATTTTTTCCCCTGTTTGCATGACAATATCTACCGTTGTGCAAAATTACAAGGTTCTACGATGTCGGGAAGTGCTCCATTATTTTGATGATCTGTCAGTCAGTGAGTCAGTCAGTTACGGTTTTTGTGATTTTTGAGGCCTTTTGATATAAAGGGTTTTCCAATAAGAGGTGCTTTTTTGATATTCAAAGAAAAATGGCATTTTTGGAGATAAATGATCAGATGTTTATTTCTTTATAAAGAGGAAGGTATGCCGTTAATAATGGAACACAACATCAGCCAAATGGCCGCCAAGACCACGCTTACAGGACCATATCCTTTTCATGAAATTTTCCATAACCAAATCGCAAAGTGGCTGCCCTATGTCCTCGATAGCCTCACGAATTTCATCTTTGAGGTCTTGAATCGACGCTGGGCTGTTGGCGTAGACCTTATCTTTCACGTGGCCCCAAAGGAAGAAGTCGCAAGGTGTTAAATCACAAGATCTCGGTGGCCAATTGTGATCACCTCTTCGAGAGATAACACGGTCCGGAAACTTTTCCCGTAAAAGATCGATGGTTTCATTGCTTGTGTGGCACGTAGCGCCGTCTTGTTGAAAGTAAACGTTGTCCAGATCAATACCATCCAATTCAGGCCATAAAAAATCATTAATCATCTCTCGATAGCGCAATCCATTGACCGTAACTGTTGCTCCAGCCTCATTTTCGAAAAAGTAAGGTCCAATGACCCCGCGGGACCATAAACCGCACCAAACAGTCACGCGTTGAGGATGGAGAGGCTTTTCAACAATAACTCTTGGGTTTTCCGAGCCCCAGATGCGACAGTTTTGCTTGTTGACGTAGCCTCCGAGGTGCAAATGGGCCTCATCAGTCAAGATGATTTTTCGATGAAATTCCGGTTCATTTTCATGCATTTCAAGGACCCAATTTTAATAATTTCAATGCGTTGTTGAAGCGTGTATCGTTCCATTTTTATTAATAGCGTAGTTTCTACTTGTCAAATGTCAAAAAATGACAGCTTCAAAAGTGACAGCTACCGAAATAGCGGGCTATTCAAAATAACACCTCTTATTGGAAAACCCTTTATCAGGAACCGCTTAAGCTAGAAAGTTGAAATTTGGTGAGACGCCTGTGCCGGACTAGCTTAGCATATGTTCGGAATTTTAAGTTTCTGACTTTATTGGTACTGAAGATAGGGAGGGGTCAAAAATCGCCTGAGTTTGTTTCTGTAAAAAGGGTGTAGTGCCAGAATGCTAAATAAGTGTTCATTCGGCTTAAATTTTGAGGCTTTATGTTTTTAAGAACGGACCATTTTTGAAAGAAATTGTAAGTTTAATGAATTAAGGAATTGGCAAAATTTCGAAAAATATTTCTATAAACTTTTAATATATCTCAACCTACACTTAATGCGCATAAAGTGATTTCTGACACTTTGTATTTGTAGTTAGTGTCTAAAAAGATAGAGCTTAGCAATGTATGTGTATCAAAGACAATCTTCTACTGAATGATCACGTATTCGGTTGTGACAAAAATGATGCCAAGTTTCTAGGTTTTCTTCAACGATGAAAGATACCTTTTTACCTGGTTAAAATCTATAAGGCTTTCATTCATCTAAAATAAAACTCTTATATCTGAACAGGCGCTCTGCTTCTTTTCTTCGTTGGATTAAAAACTTCGTTTCGGACAGCTAAAAACAAGCTTTATTGGATAGTCACAAAATAAAAAAATAAATGCTGGTATGCCTCAAGGCTATGTTTTGTCTTCGCATCTCTTTATAATATTCATCAATGATCTTTTGCCAGGATCTTCTAATCCATTAACAAGTTTTTCAGACAGTACTCTCAGCTTTTCATATTCGTCTTTAAATGAACATTCTTGTTCTTCGAATGTGGAACTTCAACGACAGGCTCATCAAATTCAGATCTTGGCAGCAATCGTAGAATTAAATGCTTCAAAAACTGCTTCAAAGTGCACTCTCCTGTATTTAAAGCGTAACCCACCATCTATGCCACTTTCCATGAGCGGCATTTGCATAGTAGAAGAAACACAAGACTTTCAGTTCTCGGTTTGTGTACCACAAACCGCATTTTGTGAAATGAGCAAATATTTGACGTTGCCAAAAACAGAACTATTTAAACGATAAGTGATAGAACTATAACGGAAAGCTTTACATCTCATGTCTAAAATTATTCTATCGTTATGTTGACAAACAGTGTTTTAGTGAAATAGGCAGTTGCATTACTTCTACTTAAACAATTCCAACGTTTATGTATCTAGGAATTATCATCAATTTAACCTTTAGCTCAATTTCAGACGTACTGTCGAGTAAAGAGATTCTTTCCTTAGCCGCACTACACGAATGTCGAGTTTTTATTTCATATTTTAATATTCAGAGCTGCAAAACAAATGTACATTGGCGTATCCTCTTCATTAAGTTCTTATTTCAGAGTAGTCTGAACCTCTTTAGTGGAAGCTTCAGAAATGGTTAAGCCACTAATCTTAGGCTGTCTATAAGAGCCATAATGATAACTAATTTATTGATTTTTAAAATATCGAACAAAATATGATGCTTATCCACCTAAAATTGTCGAAAAAATAGCAAACTTAACTTTGACTATTTCAATAAAAATTAAAAATTAATTTGAAAGTCACAACAGATGGAGTTGTCGTGAAATATTTCAAAATTATCAAATCTAACCAAAAAGAATTCAACTTTGAAATAACGTATGTAGACACTTTGTAAACGAAACTTCAAAATCTTCCAAAAATTTTAACAAATAAAACTTCTACAGGTTTTTTTTTTGTTAAATTTTACAATTTGACACATTTTGCGCCTTTTGTTTTTAAAAAGGAAATAGTTGATTTTCGATGTAAATAGTTGAAGTATAAGATCTCACTTAACTCTTAGGCTAAGCGCGCACTTGCAGTTTTTAGTTGCGAAACTGCTTGGTTCGAGCAACTAAAAAGTTTGTGTTTCGACACAAACTAAACGATTGCCTAAAATGAGTTCGCTATTTTATTGAACATATAATTATCTGCAGCTGCGCGGATATTCAACCAAATAGTTCCTCTGTTTTCTATAAGTAACCAAACAGTTCCGCAACTAAAAATTGATAGTGCGCGGCTAGCCTTAAGCGCGTGTAAACTCTACAAATAAATCATATCTGTCTAGGAATTTTTTTTTAGCGGAGTGTCTTTGATTAAAATTTTTAATTTCGTCGTTTAAAAACATCTACTGTCAAGAGATTTTTATTTATTTTTTATTTTACGGGATTTTCAGACTATAAAATTTAATATTTTGAAACTTGATATTGAACATTTAAATTACAAACAAGAAATGCTGACTATTACTTTATAAAATTGTACATTTGTCATTCTATAATTTTGGTAAATGAATTTAAGGCTAATCCTTTAATTTAGATTGTCGAAATAAGTGAAAATGGTTTGCTGCCCAGAAATTTGGGATATCAAATTCAGAGCAAAGGGTTAAAACTGATAGGAAACCGAACTTACAAGGAATCATTCCCATCTCTTGAACACCGTTGGAATGTTTTATGTCTCTCCTTGTCTTATCGCTTTTTTCACAAGCAATCCTCCCTAGGAGTTACTAGTTGCATTCCTTCCTTCCAGTTCACCCTCAAACCTAATTTTCGACGTACCGTCGAAAACAGAAATTCGTTTTTTTATTCACACAACACGATTATGGAACAATTTTTCCCTTGCCATTTCAATTTACAGACTTTCAAAACAAATATTGATCGAGACCTCATTTCTCTCCTTCCTTTATTTTCCCCATCGCTCGAAATGTATTTAAAATTTTAAGGGTCTCAATAAACCCTTGAGCGCCTTGAGGAAATTGACATTTCTAACCCGTCCAGTACTTGAAGAAATCAGTGTTAAGAAATGTTTTGCTTCTGTAGATATTATAAAAAGCAACCGCCAAATGCTAATAGTTCAAATTATAAAAAATTATACTTCACCTATGTATCTTTAATTATAGCTACAATCTTTTTCAAACAATTAATAATCCTTTTAGTATGCAACAACATTTTCTGTTTGCAATAACACGTGCCGTGCATTGGCAATTAAAATATGCATGTTCTATATTTTTTAATTATTTATGGCAGAGTTCAAACGAGCTTGTTAAACCAAAGACAAAAAAAACCACCAAAGTAATACCCAATAAAGTAAAATAACCTCCTACACTTACAACAGACCCTGGTGTAAAACCACGAAGCATCTCCCACGCTTTACTACCAAAACCAATATTCTCCATGTTGGTCAATTAAGAGACTGGACTATACACGTTTTGCAGTTAGTTTTAGTTTTATTTTTGTGCAAACATGGTTTCATAATCGACCTTCCCTCATTAGTGAAACAGCAAGTTAGACAAAAAAAAAATGCAAAATAAAAACATTGTCACATAAAAATCTATAGACGAATCGGAAAACAAAACAAAAATAAAGAATCGACTTAAATATCTGCACAACCTACCCATTCGCACGCTACCGGTCGGTCGGTAGATTTGTATTTATTATAGAAACGCCACTTTCTGCTCTGATGACCATAAAAGTCGTTGAACGATCTCCACCGTTTGATTTAATTTTTTTTTTTATTTTCAATCAAAACCATTTTTTTCTTATTTTTATTTGCAATAGCAACTCCAACAAAAATGCAAAATCTCGAGTCAACTCTGGGAAAGTATATACCATCATCCTATGAAGGCAGAAACATGCTCATAAGTCTCCTGCAGCACGAACTAACTTGCGAACTGGCAATGCTTTTGCTGGGGCTGCGCTGGTGGTGATGGTAGTCATGCATTTGCCATATGCCATATAACCTAACCTTAACGATTATTACTCAATTCACAACCAACTGACCTCGATAATAGCGCAAATTTACTATTTTAATAAAAATGTGTGTGGCTTCATGGACCCGCTTGTCGCGCACTGTATCTTTTTTGCCAGAGACGCTTTATACTCGAACAGTGCCAAATACAACGTGTGTTGTGAACATGCGTAATAGGCGCACTTGGTTTTTGCGATCTATATGACGTCATTGCCAGAATAAATTACCATTTCTATTCTAACTTACTGGCTGACATGACACACATGTTTGGGGTTCTTAAGTGGCTTTCAAGTGGAATCATTCAAATCAAGGGCTAAGTGAATCTTTTTAAATAAATTTTACATTTTATATTAATTTCTTTAAACTCCACGTCAGGTCCAGATAGAATGACGCATCGAAGGTATACCTATCAATGAATATTTTACCTTACGATATCGCATATTGGATGATTTGCTTTGCGAATTTTTGATATCAAACGTTTTCTTTTTTTTACCTTTCGAAGGAACACGAGAGAAATCAAACAGAAAAAGGTTGGCACTGACCCAGATTTTCAATTGAATTGTATATTTTAACCGACAAAAATTCGTTAGATCATAATTTTAAATTTTGTGAGTGTGCGATGATGTGTGTGGTGGTGTGTATGTGTGTACGTGGTTGAGTTTGAATTCAATTGGAAGATTTGTTTTATTTAATTAATATGGTGTGAGCTATAAGGTCTGTTAGTAAAACCCATGAATTTATAAAGTTGGCAAAGACATATGCCTTTAAACTCTATTTCTGGCTGACGTTTTGATGCTCGGAACTAACCAGATGATACCGAACTAAATATTGGTTAGAGGTGTGTCAATCGCGAGTAATTCAGTCTTTGTGACCCATTCATCAAAAAGATTGATTGATTGCAATCACAATGACGAAATCAATCAATCCTAATGTGTCAATATCTTGCCACTGAAACTGATGAACATAAAGTGAATGAAACAAACGAAAAAAAAATATGTTTCGTTCATTCAATATGTTCTCAGTCATTTCACAATACCAAATATGAATGGAAATAAAAATAAAACGGAATGTTTATTCTTCATTTTATAAACAATGGAATATGGCGTACACGAAGTCGAAAAGAAGTAGATAAAGCCAAACGTTCGTTCAGTTTCACATTGTTTCGGTTTCGGTCTGAACGAAACTATTGGAAATAATAGGCATTTTTCTTCTTTTTTAGTTCAGAACAGAGCCTGAGTTGTCAAAAAATAAATTGTGTTTCTTTTTTAGTTCAGAGTGTTCAGAGTTTCGAAAATGTGTTTCTTTTTTCGTTCTGAGCATGTTCTGAGCGTGTTCAGAGTGCGCTCTATGAGCTCAGAATAAAATAACTGAGAAGACAGAGTAAAATGCGTAACCCAAGCATTTGACAGATGGAAATTAAAAAGAAAATGGCGACAGCTAAGTGTTCAGGTATGTTTCAAAAAAAAATATTCAATATAGTTGAATGAACATTTGAAAACAATTCGTATCAGTTTAGGTCTCGTTCGGAACGAGATCTTCGATCTTTCAAAATGAACGATGGGCACTAATCCAATATTGGTGTTTGGAGTTTCTGTATGTTCTTAGAATTCAAGAGATTTTCTCATTTTTCTATTGTGAACCTTCCTTTGAAGTGATGTTTTCGTGATACCCTACATAATATGCTATTCACCATTTCTGCACTTATACGAATGAAAACTTTTCCTAATTACTTCCATTTTCGTTCTTTTTATGTCTTCAGTTTGGAAACGGTCTTTGTTATTAGAGTATTTTCTCTGAAAACTAAAGTTTTATTTTAAAGTCACAATATGTTTGACTGTTAATAATTTAAATAAAGGTTATATTCATCAAACCCAAAAACACTATTATTATTGCATAAAATAAATACAAGGTGGCGCAAAATTAATTACCTTTTCGATAGATGTTATAATTTTTGCAAATGGCGTCGTACGTCAATCATATCTGACATTTGTGAACTAGACAGCTGCAGAATACAAACAGACAAGTTATGAAATGCTATAGTCCACAAAAGCGTTGAAAAATTGTATCGATTTTTTGACCAAATATTTGGTCAGTGGTTTTAGAGTAGCGTGGATTTCGACGTCGATTTCGTGTCAAACCAACTGGGAAAACAGTCGGGCGCTTAGCTACTTGACAGACCGGAACGATATGTGACATTGCAGGGCGTGGCCGCCACATGTTCCCGTACAAAACCACGAAGAGCCATTACATCCACTCAATGCCACACTTAATGGTCACTGTTACTGCCGAACGTTACAGGGCCATGATAAACGAGTTCTTACTACCGAAACATGTGATTTCAACAAGACGGTGCAACCACACACATAACACGAGCCACAATGGATATTGTGATGGAACGTTTCTTGTTCGCGTAATTTCCAACTTTGGCAATTTGATATGGCCAGCAAGATCGCCTGATTTACCCACCGCAGACTTCTTTCTTTGGCGCTATTTGAAGTGCCAACAAGTTTCCGACAATCGCAGCCCTTACGTAGAATATTCGACAGGAATGCGAACAGTCATCACCAGAAATATTGTGAAAAGTCATGGATCAACACTTGATCCGTCACTTGACGGATATCATCTTTTCCACTTAACAGAAAAAAAATAATAAGTTCCAAATATAGATTTCCATCACTCAAAATAATTTCTTTTTATTTATTAAAAAAGTAATTCAAAAACAAAATTGGATGATGAATCTTGCGCCACCCTGTAGTTAACGAACAAGGCTGCAAAAATATTTTTGTAATTATATTTTTTAACAAGATAGTATAGTGTTAGATTTGAAGTAGTACCCCTTGGCATAATGGTTAGTGCGTTAGACTGTCATGCGGGAGATCTCGAGTTCGATTCTTAGCCGCTGCAAAAATCCTCTAAGAGTATATCTTTTGTCATGAAAAGTGCTGCTCATTAGCCGTTCGGAATCGGCAGAAAATTGTAGGTCCCCTCCGTTTCTGGTAACACACACACATGAATTGTTGAGAGTTGTAAGTCACTAGGTCCTGATTCACTTCAAACTGTTGCACAAATTTTGACAAGTCAGTTCTGAATTTTTATGAGTAATGCTGGATTTCTACTGGCGTATCCAAATTCTGGGGCTGAAAAAATATTACCCGGTTGCAAGTATTTTCTTTTCCTTCATTTATCTAGCTAAAAATAGGTTGATAGGCAATAATTTTCGAGCTTAATTAATTAAACACATTTTGAATCTACCTAAAGGTTGATGAACAAAAAAAATATAAATGGTCAACCTCCCGAAAAATAGTAATAACTTAAAAAAAGACAACAATACTCATAGTTACAACACGTTATACATGTCTTTCGCAACCTAATATTTATAGGTATCCTTAGCAACTAACGGCACTTTAACTTTTGATTAATTGCGAAACCAGAAAAAACAATTTACAATCCTTAATCAAGTCCCAGAGTGAATAAAGGTCATGCTACCTCGCACAGATTTTGAACTGCCGTACACCCAATATATCTCTCGAGCGTGGAGCCCAACATAACCATCCCGAAAACCCAGTGTGTGATCATCTTGAAAAATGTCTTCGTGTAACCTACAGTTAACTCTATTCACCTTTAGGAAAATGGCAAAAAATAAATATAAACGAAAACTGGCCATCGATAAATGCCCAACCATGGGCAATCTTTTCTCGTACTCAACGATCGCAAACGTAGGCTTCATACATGCACCTATAGCTGCAGCAGATGTGTGCCACCATTATCCAATCCGCAGAAGCCCACGACTTACGGAGATGATCATGATGACCATGCTGATGATGATTGCTGGGATGATCATGTTGTTGGTAGTATACGACTTACGAGTAGGTACGCTTCGATTATTGCCCTGTTGTACCGCAAGGCAAATAGATAAAGGTGCAACTTACTTCCTTGGTTGCAGGTTGTTTGGGCGGTTAGTTGTTGCTGTCGCTGTTGCTTGGCTAGATCACTCTTTGCTCTGCCTTCTGCAGCGTGCAGCAAGTAGGCGCATGCGTCCAGTTTGTCAATTATATTTACTGTTGTTGTTGTTGTTTTTGTTCCTCCCTCCTATAGGGTATTACTGGTATAGAAGATATCTTCTTCGATTGAAATTCTTATTCCTATTTTTCCATTTTTTGCAATGTGCCTGTTGCATGAACCTCAGAGAATGTAACTGTATCTTGCATGTTGCATGGCGGCTTTTTAACGTTCAATTTATCTCAGCAACAGAACGTGGATGGATGGACAATGACGATGGACCAAAGTGCTTGATGCTACCTTTTGCTATCCTCACATACAAAACCAGCAAGCCAACGGAACGGAGAGTCATGTGGCACGCTTGAATTTTTCCTATTTAATAATCCGATTAAAGTGCAACCGGTTGTATGTAGGTTGATAAACCCTTTCGCGCATGTGAAGATATTTTTTGCTGCCAAAGTAGTAACTAGGGAAAAATGAAAAATACCTCAAGCACATATACAAAAAAAAAATGGACAAAGTTAAAAAAAAAACAAAATCCAAGCAGAAACTCTCTCAGGTGTTCGGCGCTGTCGTCGTTTCATTTTATCTACGAGTCGAATGGTATGTGTACTTGATTTTGAGGCATGGCCATTTATGGATTATATATGGAGACGATGGAACTTTAATTGCTCCACGAAAGCAACAGCAGCATCGATGCAAAGAACTCTATTCGAACTCTACACAAATTATTTTTATCGCACAATGACAATTTAATATCTGACCTCAATTATTATAAGATTAAGATAGGGTAGAACTTGTCGCCGCCATTCTTTGAGGTTTATCTCTTAATACAACATTGCATGCTTAGTTGGGGCAGCAAGCAAAAATATATCTAGATCTAATTGCTGGCAGGTGGTAAGATCTGTGCACTTCTAGTGACAGGTTCAGTCTTTACAATACAAATTTTTGTTTAAGGAAAATAATTTGATTGATTTAAATAGTCGGAATTAAGTATTGGTGTTTTTTAGCGGAAGAATTATTCTTCTTCTGCTATTTTCAAAAAAGTTCTATTAAATCAAATTGTTTACCTTTAGATATTAACTTAAAGAACTCAATAATCAAATTTTACAATAGCGTTTGAGTTAAAAAACAAAACTCAACCTGTTGATTCACAACTCCTGCTAACCATTCCTCTATGACCTGTAAGTATTGTCGGCAGGAATGGAGGCTAGCTACAATTTCCTGCCCAACCCGAGCAGCTGTATCCATGGCAAGTTATACTCTTGGATGATTTGGCAATTCCTGTTAAGAGTCAGTACACACCCGGAAAAAACACTTTTCCAGCGGCTGAGAATCAAATGCAAGACTCTCTGCACGACAGACCAACGCACTTACGATAATACCAAGTGATATTACACATTAAGTCATTTAGAATATAAAAATAAATTAAATAAACCTTTTGAATTACAACTCCCAACCATTTCTCTGTGCGTGTTATCGACAGGAATAGAGGAGACTTTCAATTTTCTGCCGAATCCGAACGGCTAAGATGATAACCAGTCTTCATGACAAGAGCGGTTTGTATACCAATGAAGATCTTCGTTAGAATGACTCCCATATATCTTAAGCGCCATCTTTTATTCATTTTCATATTTAAACACTTCTTCCACAAGCAATGGTGGCCCGAAGTAGAAAGTTGAATTCCTCTTCTCAATTAATTCACTCGTGATACCGTGGTACCAGCTTCGCTAGGAATCCTCATCAGTTCACCCTCGAGCCTAATTTTGGACGTACTGTCAAATACAGAGATTCGTTTTTTAGTAGCCCAACACGATTATGGAATAATTTACCTGGCACGGTTTTCCCTTGCCATTTTAAAGTGCTAACAGTCAAGATCAATGTTCATCGACATCTCCTTTTTATTCCTTTCTTAATTTCCTCATTGCTCGCGCTATGTTTTTCTTGAACATTATGAGAGTCTTTCTTATTGTGAGGTAGTTTTTTTGTGAGACCCTTATAATGTTCAACAAGTCAGGGTCTAGTTTAACTTAACCTAAGAGTTGGCGTCAGCCCAGTCAAGTCACCAATATTTTGATCGATTCAATCGATTTGAGTCTATTTTAGGTATGCTTATGCTGTATCTCAGGTCAGTACCCTAGTCCCACGATTCAAAAGGCACGTAAGTGATTCTTTTATTTGTTGTTCGTGTTGCAGCATGGTATATTTTAGGCACATTCATCAAGTCTGATAGACAACCATTTGCATCGAGATACAGGAATGTCTCAAGACTCACAAAAGTCTCAGAGTTGGCGCATTGAATGCTTGGTACCAATTAGCTGGAGTAGAAAAGATTATTGAGAGACATAAATGCAACTCTAGACTTCTCTAACTGAGTATTTTTGGGCTCTTTGTAGTGCAAACCTTTCCCATTTGTTTCAAATTGCGTCTCAAATCCGAACTACCACGTCTTGCTGCGGTGCTTAACAATATGGTTTCACATCTTCTTTAGTTGATTTGAAGCTTCCAATCCGAACAGTAGATTTCAAAAATATCAAATTTGGTTTAGAGTTGTGTTTGAATGTCTTCAATTTTGGAGCCACTCGCATAAAGTGTAGTATCATTGCGCACAGGGGGCACAGGGTTCTACGCCACAGGCAGGGCTGGAAATTATTTTAAATCTTCTAGTCCTGGATGAGCACATAAGATGCACAGCAGCCAAAAGCGCAATTCGGCTTAAAGAAATGAACTTTTGGAAGCACAGCAGTTACGGTCATGGGTCTATCCTGCACAGGTATGACCCAGTGGCCGGGCTTAATGTGACGACTGACTACTTACCTCCCAGAATAGATTTCAACAAACACTTCTCTTCTACAATACCCGAAAGGCAGGGATGGGAATCCAACTCACTAATTAGTTAACAAGGTATCTCTTTCTACACCGATATGGGTCAAAAATGGAAGAAGGAACAGGAGCTGGGGTGTTCTGTGAAGCTCTCAATATTAAAGAATCATTCAAACTCCCAGATGAGTGTAGTATCTTTCAGGCTGAGATCTACGCTATTGAAAAGGCGGCAGAATTGGTACGCACGAAAAAATTGAACTCGTCGGACATCACATTTTTCGTGGACAGCCAAGCTGCCATCAAAGCTTTAGCCTGTGAGACTATAAGATCCAAGACAGTAACAAAATGCCGAGACATGCTGAACAATATTTGTAACACTAACCAAGTCAATCTCTGCTGGGTTCCTGGACATAGTAATATAGAAGGGAATGAAATGGCAGATGAACTGGCAAGGAAAGGGTAAGTATCAAATAAAAACAGCAGTAGCCATTTAAATTTGGGACCAAAAATCCCGATTGGCGTGATTAAAAGGAAAATAGACCTAATAACGAAAGAGCGAATCAATAACTCCTGGTCCTCCAGCGACGACTGCGTTAGCTCTAGAAGTTTCTGAAAATGAAACTCGATATATCTAATCGCTGAGTAAAAAGAACATGAGAATTCTGATAGGTGTACTAACGGGTCACTGCGCCATTAGCACAATGGCCGGTAAAATGGGTGAATTTACACCCGATTTCTGTAGGAGCTGTCAGGATGTCGACGAGATTGAAACGATTAAACACCTGCTCTGTGACTGTCCGAGCCTCCAAACAAATCGCCTGCGCTACTTTGGAAACAGGTTTGTTGGAGAACTAGACGATCTAACGTAGGTCTTATTGGCAAATATGAGAAAATTCATTGTAAGCACTGGCTGGTTCGAAAGTGAACCAGTCTACATAAGACATTAGTTAGGAGGATCTCTGCTTTTATTAGGGGATCACAATGGACCAATAGGCCCCCATGTACGCAACATTCTATGTGCTGTGCACGCCCCTTCTAACCTAACCTAACCTATCATCGCGCGAACGCTAACGAATTATTGATCTTCTTAAGTGTATCAGAATTGTATTTATTGAAAAGGGTTGGCCCAGTCACTGTGTCCTATAGAAGACCATTCGTGACACTAGGTTAGGTTAGGTTAATGGGCTGACAGTCGATCTACTGTCACGCTAGAGATTGTGATTCCCATGTAATGAAACCTATGATAATTCTGTGTCATTCAAGCACGTTAAGGGTGTTGATGAGTTACACTAAGCTATAGCCTGAAATGTCGTATGGTACTTTCTAAGTCATTGAAGAAATGTCTGTCTGTCGGAGAGGTAGACGCCTTTGAAAGGTGTGATCCTTTCCTTTACCCACACTTGAGAAATCATCCCATCCACCAGGCCCGTAGGAGCATCTGGCTCTTTACAACGTCTGGTAGATAGGTCAGTGTTTGGTGTACATGTCCGTTTGTTTGGTGAGTTTTGCTGGTTAAGACGAAGGAGCTGTTCCTTTCCTCACCTCCCCGATGGGTTTTACCTTGTCTTAGTGGGGAGGCTTATGTCTATTTCTTCGGCAATCTAGCTGGTGATTTAGGAAACTAAGAAAACCCAAAATTAACCAGAGGAGTCACGGTCTAACATGAAGAAAAGCGATTGGGATAGTGTTTTCTTTTGCAATGATGTATTGGCCTAAGTAAGATTGCTTAGGACTATCGTTCCTAATTTTCTGTATGCGAAAAAAGACTTATTTTTTAAAAATTAAGAATACTTGTTATAGCTGAAGCTGTATCCATAAAAAATTTATTGCTATATCCTATCTCAGATAATCTCAGCAACGGATCCCTGGCACCATTTATACATATATAAATCTTGGGGGGGGGGGTGATATGGGGAAATCACTGCCAAAACATAAAGTAATTGAGAAGTATTTCTTCTCTTGCTCGATGTTTTGGTTTAGCAATCTGGATAATTGATGGTCCTTCCCAATGCTACAAGATTAAAAAAGATTCCTTAGGACTATCGTTCCTAGTTCATTTTAGGGCGAAAAAGACTAATCATGAATATTGGTGCAGATTGTGCAGCTATGGTCTGCACGACGGAGTTTCTACTGCATAAAACCTACTTAGAACAAGAAAATAACCCGAATTGGGTACCTCGGGAATAATAAGATTGAAGAAGTGCCCCGCTAATTAGAGCCCCCAGGGTGTAAAAACCTTGGTCTCATTATTAATTGGGTAAAGAGAGCATGAGGTGGCTGTGATTGTTCCAAGCAAGTTACGCGGTTGGCTAGGCTATTGTCACCAACAATAGTTAGGGAAAAACACGGACCAAGGGTGGTACTGCCTACATAGTGCAAATTTGAAACAGTATGGAAGCTGGCTTGCACTCTGAGGCAAGACCGTGCGAAACATTGATTGGTGGCAATGTCGAGCAAGTTTGTCAAGAAATCAGATCTCGCCCTTGCTGGAAAGGAGTGGCAACCTTTCCTAGAAAGATAAAATGCAACTGGGACTATGTCCTGGGAGTTTTGTGCAATAGCTGTTAATTGAACCCGCAGTGCTTGGTAGGCCAAGTAGTGGGATGAAGTCTTAACTGACAGGTGCTCACTATAAACCTATCTACAGTTCTGTTCCTTTCCTAAAGAGTATTTTAAAAATCTTAAAATCTTTTAAAATCTGACACTCGTGTTTACCGGAGGAGGAATGGCAATCGCTGGTGTCTAGGTGAAGTGCCCATTCTGCGTTTGTTGCCACTCCTGCAAGAAATGAACGAAGATGATTTGGTAGTTCATATCGAATAAGTTTGTAAATAAACCTGTTGATCCGTTGTCAAAGGCTTTTTCGATATCTACCAGACATACAGGTTAAGATTCCAGTTGATGTCTGAAACCAATTTTGTAAAAGCCGGCACTGCCAAGTTATTTCTTTTAGGCTCAAATTGGTTCCACGGAATAATCTCTTTTCTTTTGGCAAACGAATAGAATAGACTTGATAGTGAAAATCTTTTTGATAATAGTTAGGAGACTTATAGGCGTATAATAACTATATAAACACATTAATGCTTGAGAAAGTAAGCCACCAGGTCGTGGGTCTCTAAAAGTTGTCGTTTTAATAATTTATATATATTTTCAAGTCCAATTTAACTTTTATTAAAAACAGCAACAGAATGATAACTAACTTAATTCATCTCTCATAATTTTAAAACTCACCCTAACTTCATAAAAACAAATAATACCTTTCATATCCTATTCTAGATACTGTTCATTCTATCGACAAAATATATTTCACCTAAATGAACAGGGAAAAAAACACTTTACAGATTGTAACTCCCTCAGGCAATTTGTCCTCAATTTCGATTTCAACTAAAACATAAACTTTCTCCTCTGCCGAAAACTTGTCGTCAACAATTTTAATCCGCAGCAATTACACACATGACCTCCTGTGCACTTCATTTTCCCCAAATCCTCATCTCTATAGGTAAAAGTTTACTTCGAAAAGCCTAGTGTTTTTAAATTAAAGTCACTCTCTTTCTACAACTCCCCCACTCTCTCTTTCTTTCCATTTGTGCCAAGCAATTAAAACACACAAATTGAGCAACCACTCGTGTGAACATAATAATAATTTTCGAGAACCGAAAATGTTCCTTTTTCCTTGCAGTAATGTCATAAACTTAGAGGGTTGCCAATATAAGCCATAAACTCCTGCTCCTGCTCCATATCGCCCCCTTCCTTCATCTCGTCTATGCTACAGTGAAAAGCCAAAGACAAACTTTAACTTTTACTTGATTTACCATATTTCAATACACACCCATGCTCATCTTTATTTTTGTTAATCCAGTATCTGAAGTGCAACTTCTAGTCTATCTAGAGCTATTTACCGGTGCACCGACAGAATAGACTATAGACGAAGTTGAGCAAAATTTAAATTTACCTTAACTTAAAATTCAAAGTGATATGGAAACTATTTGTGAAAACCTCAAACTATCACCAGGAAAAAGGGAAACTATAGTATATCGTTTAGGAGGCATTTTGTTTAGATACAAAAATATAGATTTATGCATTTTGGTAAAGTTTTCCTTTTGACTTGCTGCCATTGCTAATGTTGCGTTGGGAGTGTTGTCGTCTTTTATACAGTTGAGTCTTTAGTCTTAGGTAATTTAACTTATTCGTCCTATGACCTCCACTCACTAAAAGGTGCACTTGACAGGAGATGAAGCAGTTGGTCAGAGTTTAAGAAAGCAAGATCTTGTTGGAGCCAAGAGTTAAAACGTTTGACCTTTCCTCCTTCTCAGAAAAGACCAAATATCTTTGAAAGGATATTTGCAGCACGTGCAGGATTATTTTCCTATCTGTAGTTTGTAATGCAAAACATCTAACTATATGAAGTTCGATGGAATTATTTGTCTTGGTTTAGCTATGTGTGCTACTTACGAAAGTAAAGTCTATGTGGAAATTTGTGGTTTTTTTGGTTGAAGCAGGATTTGCATTTTGTTCACCTTTACCAACTGTTGTTCTGGTTGGCCCAGGTGGAAAGGTGTGTAAGTTTATGTTTATGTTGGTTAAAAGTTTTTGTTTATCTAACATAGATTATGTCAGGCATTCATTAAATTAAATAATATATTCCCAAGAACTTTAGGCCTGTATTTTGGTGTAACTTAATATTTTGAATTTAAATTTTTGCGTTTAGGTTCTTTTCTTTGAACGCTGCGGCAAGCAAATATCTTCTGAATCAAGGAAATAGATTCTGATAAAATATTGAATGGTACCGAAACTGTGGGCCCATTTAATGCAAAACAGCGACTAATGTTGTCGCCTGCCAGGCGTGATCATAGGTAAAAACAATGCCTTGATTAAAACATCTCAGTCCAAACTTTAAGATTTAGTTTTTCTTGAAGCTTTTTTTTCAAAGCGGATGAAAAACTTATTCTGATTCTTTTAGAGAACAAGCAATTTTATTTGATAATTATTTTTCTGTCACTTTTTGCAAAATTTTATTTTGGACGATCCGATTTGAAGAATGTAAAAGCTTGAATAACCTTTAGAAAAATGATTCGAAAAAAATTGATTTCGATAGGGACTTCGTTGGTAGAACACAAATATTACTCAAGGGCAGGAAATAACCTTTAGAACGTTTCAAAGACAGAAAACAGCGAAAAATATTTTGACCTTAATTTATATTTGGATGCGTTCAGTAAAATTTAGAAATAATATTCACGACTGTTGCGATTACTTGTTCTTATGTGTGTAGAAGAATTTTAAACTTGTATAAAAACATTGGATGTAATATACGTAGAGAAAAATGTAGCAATGCGTAAGATTCAATTTCAATTAAATTACTGAAACAACTCTTGAATTTTTTGAGCTCAAAATAAAGAATGCTATGTGATTTCTGAAAAAAGTAAGAATGGAGACAAAGAAAATATAAAATAAAATGCACGACTGGATCGCATGAACTTGCTCTTTTGTAAAAGACTAAGAATTTCAAAAATGAATGTTATTAAAGAAAAACTGTTCAAAAGCATAAATCTCATTTTTTAAATGACTACAACAACTCCTTTGATAGTTGGAGTTCAAAACAGGATGCCATGTGATTCAAGCAAATATTAGTTTATGCAAGAACCAAAATTATAACTTGTTGTAGTGGTTTCTTAAAAAATTCGCTTTTATATACAAATTTTTAAAACAATTTTAAGAAAAAAATGTGGTACGCCATCTTAAAGTTTTTATTATTGTATGAATAAAAAATAAATTTCCAAATATAAAAAAAAAAGATTTTTTTTTCAATGTCTTTCAAAGTTCTTAGAAGTTTCGCTATAAAAAATTTCATTAAAATCCCTTATGTCGATAATGAGAAATTCAAAATTAAAACATGGTACTATGGTATGTACAGTATTTAATATCCTAATCTCATTTTTTTTAAAATTAATTATAGATCGTAAAAATTAATCGAAAGAAAAAATATTTTAGCATAATTCTCGGAATCGTTCTAGAGAAAAATACTATTTTCGAAAACCATTTTTTAACATTTGTATGGTGGGTACCGTTATTTTTAGGTAATATATTTTATGTTTCCTCACATCTTGTAAAATTATAAAATTATAAAATTTAAAACAAAAATCTAGCATCAGGTTTTCGAAATACATATTGAGTTTTGAGCAAAATCAAAAACAAAAAAATGGTTCCCAGTGGGGTACTAAAAATAACCATTTTTTGGAAAATTTTTGCAACCATTACCTGGCTTTAACTAAATAAAATTTTTTGATTTTTTACTTGCGACTTAAAGGTACTATAAGGCAAGTTATGCATTCGGAAAAAAAATCGAACTCGAGATTTTGATCAAAGTTAACATTACGATGATAGCGAAGACCAAAAAAGTGGGTCTCGCAATTCTGTCTGTCTGTCTGTCGGTTCGACTACTGCCTAAACGGCTCGATTTTCTTCAAACTTGGTAGATATGGGTTTTGATTTTTCCCCCCACACTTTTTTTTTCTTTTTTTTTTTAAGACCAAAAATAACGGTACCTACCATACGGTTTTTTTTTCGAAATTTTATAAATATTTTTTTTACTCAAAAACTGACCCACAGAATTAAAAAAAAAAAAATATAAAAATTTCATTTAATTAAAACTAGGTAATGGTTGAAAAAAATTTTCAAAAAATTGTTATTTTTGGTATCCCCCCTGGGTTCATTTTTTTTGTTTTTGATTTTCTCGAAAACGGTACAGCCGATTTAAACCATTTTTTTTATGCTAAAGCTCCTCCAAAGTTTGAATATTATTACATATTCAAATTTTCAATTTTTTATTTTTTGGATTTAAAAAAAACATTCAAAAATTTTTTTGGAAGCTCAATTGACCCCATGGTCAATTTTTTTCAAACTTGACAAATAAAAGTTTTTTAACATAATCTACAAGATTTGAGAAAAAAAAATTGTTTTATCTGAAACTAACGGTAACTTCCATACAAATGTTAAAAAATGGTTTTCGAAAATCGTATTTTTCTCGAAAACGGTTCCGAGAATTTCGCTAAAACTTTTTTTCTTTTGATTAATTTTTACGATCTATAATTTAACAAAAAAAAATTGAAATCTAAATATTACTGACTGTATCTACCATAGAACGATTTTTTCGAATTTTGAATTTCTCATTATCGGCATAACGGATTTAAATGAAATTTTTAAAAAAGAAGCTCCTTAAACGTTTAAGAAACATTGCATTTCAAAACTCAAAAAAAAAAATTTTTCAATTTTTAGAAAAAAAGTCGTTTGTTTTTGGAAAATTCGATATCTCAAGAACGGCTTAGTATTTTTCTTGGAAATTTAACTCTTATTCGTAAAATAATTAAAACTTAAAGTTGGCGTGCCACCAGTTTTTCTTAAAAATGTTTTAAAAATTTTGTAAATAAAAGCTTATTTTTTTAAGGAACCGCTACATCGACTTATAATTTTTGTTCTTGCATAAATTCATATTTGCATAGCATTCTGTTTTTATCTCTTACTACTAAAAGAATTTAAAAAATCATTTTATCCTTATGAATAGTTTTCTTTAATATATTTTGTTTTTTAAATTCCTAGTCTATTACATAGGAACAAGTTAGTGCGACCCAGTCGTGCATTTAATTTTTCTAATTTGTGGGACAGTTTTAAAAAAAAAATATTTATAAAAAAAAATCGTATGGCAGGGGCCATTATTTTTGGCTTTAAAAAAAGAAAAAAACGTGTGGGGAAAATTAAAAAAGCTCGACGCTAATATAAAATTAATGATGAATGCTTTAGCTGTTCTCGCAACAGGACTTTATATTTTATTATTATTTTGTTCTAGCCAGACTAAACTATATGCGTATGGAAGTCCTGGCTTTTAGCACTCAACCGAGTTCATACATGCATCGATTTTTATATACTATAAATGGAAAATATGACACAAAATTGTCAAAAAAGAACCAAACTTGCTGCCAAACTCCATAGGATCAACCGTCAAGTTAATCTGAAGATACGAGTAGCCTTAAATTTTATCAAAATAGATAAAATGCAGTATCATCCATAATTTTTGTTTTATCAAAATCTTTATAGAAGTTTTCGAGATAAATAGGATTGTTCATAAAGGGTGTATGGCAGGTACCGAAAACCCTTAGTACAAACTTTGAATTAAATTGATTCAGAGGTTTATACTGTTGGTCGAGCCATAAAGGGAATTGTGGGGGGACCACTGTGTCATCGAAATATCAAGGTTGATCAAAATCTCGAGTTCGTTTTTATTCCAAATGCAAAACGTGTCCTATAGTGCCTATAAATACCACCAGCAAAAATTTAAAAGTCTGACAAAGCACTATTCCCGCCGTGAAACTAACAGGTATGAAAAGCATGACCAGTCAGGCTAAATCCAACCGTTTGGGAGCACTAGGCACATTAGATTTGCTTGGCTGGAATTTGGATTTTGTTATTCTTACAACATCTAAAGCATACAAAACAATTATTCCCCTTAGCCCCAGTTTTTACTTGTCACTATTTAAAAGTTGAAATTTTAATAATTTATTGTATCAGTTCAAACTTTCTGCAGTTAGTCCCCAAAAAAGATAGTATGGGAAAAGGCTCTCTCTAGTTTTTAGATTTTTATAAAGTCAAAACGAGTAACTGATTTTTGAAAAAATTTCCTGCCTCCTATCGTTTAACGCACTAACTTCACAGAGTATGAACTGAGAGAAGAAATATAATAAGAATTGCAAGTTGAAAATCTTTATAATTTATCTTTGGAGTATAAACGGTTAGTGGAGAAAATTTAAAAAAACCAAATGAGAAAGAGCGTATGAGATATAGACAAGCGCATTTTAGACAATATGACATGGTGTCAATTTGAAACTTATTGAATTTTATCTACGATTCTTTTAAACCATAAAGCTACCAAAGCAGGTGAAACTATGAGGCACTTGAATATTAAAACTAAAGCAACAAATGCTTAAAATAGTCTTGCCTAAAAATAAAAAATATCGATTCAAAAATATTCAAGTTTTCTATACAAATTATATTTTTATTTTTTTTTTTTTTTACATCGCAAAGGTCTCAACTTTTAATTTCACTGGAGTAAGACTATGCTTTAATTCAAACTAGTCATTGACTTTTTAATTCCATCAATAAAAAAAATCCAAGGTCGAAATACAATTACTATGTCTTAATTCAAATCTATGTAAATGCTTGCTAAAATCGGTATCACCATGTAAATGTTACGAAAATGTGTAAATTACCAAAATGTTGACCCAAAGGCAATGCAAATTAGCAAAATAAAAAAAAAATTAAATGGAAGCCAAGGTTAGTGAATTGACGAAAAACAAACAACAACACAAAAAAAAAATACGAAAATAAAACCAAAAGAGTAATAAATAATTTGGTGCCCTTTACTTTGCTGACACACATTTTATGTAAAAAAATATACAAAAGGTAAAAAATTCATTTGGGTGAGTTTTGCTATTCGAGCTTTTTCTTTTTCTACTACATTATTTTGTAATTTAAATACTATTCAATTACAGTGTAGTGAACGAAATCAATGAGATACAAGTACATATATATTCTTGGAAGTTTTACATGATGATCGCTCTTATTGGTGCACGAAGTCAGCAAGTTCTGACTTAAACCTGATTCAGAATCATAACACTGAAAACGAAGATTAATAAACTACGACAATTTTTTAATAACTTTTTTTTTTAAATAACGCCCCATACGTAAGATCTCATACAAAATTCTCTCCAAATTTTAACCAAACTTAAACTTAGGAAAGATGTAAGCCGAGAGTTACGCAGTTTCTTATTATGTTTTATATAGCACTAATTTTTCAATATTAAACTTACGAGATTACACATTATTCTCTAAGTTTTTACTTTGAGCTGAAAATTATAATTGGCGCTTATTTTAAACTTGGACAAGAAAAGTTTTCCGATAAATGGAACAACAGTTTTGATTTTCAAATTGGAATTCAATTTAATTGATATTGATCAAGGGGTCAAGGCAAACATTTTTAAGAAGTTAACATAGTATTTGAAACTAATATTTTTTAGATTTTTGAAAACAATTTTTTTTTGCAATAGTCAGTATTTTAAAACAACTTTCTCGAGTTTCTTTAAGATTGGTCCCTAGAGATTCTTAATGCTGCCTAAGACATAAAATAAGTATGTATAGACGAATAATCAAATTGTTGACAAATGCTTAAAAATGTCTCTAAGGATATTGATGAAATTTGTTTTATGCTTAAATTAGTAGTTTATCGTTTACCTGATATAGTTTTTAACAAAGTTTTTATTTTTTTTATTTGTTCTTAAATCGACTTTAAGAATTAAAATAAAATTTTGTATTTTGCAAAAATTGTTTTTTAGATTTTACAAAAAATTTCAAAATTGTTTTTGAAAAATAAATATTTCATGAATTTTCGTAAAATCAAATTTTTATCCGCACATTAATTAATACAAACTTTAAATTCTTACGTTATATTCAGCCGTTTTTGAGATATCGAATTTTAAAAAAAATACTTTTTTTTCCAAAAATTCAAAAAATATTTTTTTTTAAGTTTTGAAACGCAATGATTTTTAAACTTTTAAAGAACATCTCTATAAAAAATTTCATTAAAATCCGTTATGTTGATAATGAAAAATTCAAAATTCGAAAAAATGGTTCTATGGTAGGTACAGTCAGCAATTTCAATTTTTTTTTTAAATAATAGATTGTAAAAATTAAAAAAAAAAATTGAAAAATTCTCGAAACGTTTTTTTCTCAAAACTTGTAGATTATGTTAAAACTTTTATTTATCAACTTTGAAAAAAAGCGAGCAAGGGGTTTTTGAAACATTGAGTTTCCAAAAAAAAAATAAAAAAATGAAAATGAAAAAAAATATTCAAACTTCGAAGGAGCTTTATCATAAAAAATGATTAAGATCGCTATAACCGTTTTCAAGAAATTCAAAAACAAAAAATTGGTTACTAAATTTTTAACTTTTTTTTAATTCTGTGGGACAGTTTTTGAGAAAAAAAATATATTTATAAATTTTCAAAAAAAAATCGTATGGCAGGTACAGTTATTTTTGGTCTTAAAAAAAAAAGAAAAAAACCTGTAGAGGGAAAAAATTAAAAATGATACCTACCAAGCTTTAAGAAAATCGGCCGAGCCGTTTAAACTTTAGTTGAAAAGACAGACAGAATCGTGAGACCTACTTTTTTGGATCTTCAATAATATTGTAATGTTAACTTTGATCACAATCTCGAGTTCGATTTTTTTTATGAATGCATAACTTGCCTTATAGTACCTATAAGTCGTAAAAAAAAAAATTTATTAACTTTTTTTTTAAATTTTAGAAAACATTTTTTTAAACTGTTCCACAGATTTTTCTAAAAAAAATATTTTGAAAATTTCATTTATTAAAAGCTAGTTAACGGTTGAAACGACCATTAAATTTTGATCGAAATTTTAGAAAATATTTTTCTTTCCTAAAAACTGTTTCATAGATATTCTTAAAAAAATAATAATTTCATTAAGTAAGAGCTACCGAAAGATTGAAAAAAGTTTTTTTTTTAAAGACTGGTTATGAATAGTACACAATATATTTTTGTTTTCTATTTTCTTTAAAACGAAACAACGGATTTTGTTATTTTTTTATATTTAAATTCTTAAACAGTTTTAATAGTGTTGAGACCTAAATTTATGATTTGTGAAACTTGAAAATCAGCAGTTTTTAAATACTATCTACAAGGTGTAGAAAAAAAACTTTTCTTTTATCAAAAAATCTCAGTACCCAAAATACAAATGTTCAAAAAAGTTTTTAGAAAGTCATATTTTTCTCGAAAACAGCACTGATAAAAACTACATATTTATAGTTTTGCTAAATATTTACGATGTATAATTCAATACAAAAACTTGGTGTTTGGTGTACTCGTATCAATCGAGGGCTTACAGTGCCCCAATAGCAGTTTTTAACAAAGGTAAAGTCGAAATGTGCTTCGTCGCTCATAATAATTTTGTGTGAAAAAATGACGATCATCTATAGAGAGCCTACAACATCAACCTATTCTGGAATACATTGGCTTGTTTGTCGTCCAGTCTTTCATTTATTTTGCAGAGTTTGTAAATTTTCGAAATTAAAAGTTAAAAGCTGAATGGTTGACTTGCTCGGTACACGATTCACACCGGAAAAATGGCTGAATTTTCCCAGCGCATTTCCAATTAAACATCTATTTAAAAATAATGGGTGGTATGCAGAAAGCTTTATCTCAGTCTCAAATCTCACTTTTTTGAGCATTTGCTAGCTTGTATGCAGAATAGTTCTGAGACAAGAACTATTCTGCATACAAAAAATTAACATTTTGTCTAATGACATCAATTTTTTAAATCCTAAGTCTCTTAAGCATAAGTACAAGTTCGGGCAGCCCAGTCGTGGATTTAATTTTCCTTTAGATCGTTTTTGATCCGCCTTTGGGAATTTTTTTTGCTCGAAGTTTTAAGAACATTTAAAATTATTATTACCATGAAATGGTACAATTGGGAGCAAAATGTGTGCCTGTGCAGCAAATTCTCTTTATCTGTACGATTACACTGATGGATTCATTGAATTCACTATGTAAGATAAAAGATTTAAAAGTTTGATAAAAACGAAACACTTCTGGGGATTCATTAGTTTTGAATGATAACTCTAGAACTGTTACAATTCTATATGCATTAAATCTTAAATAAACAACTTGAACTACAAGACTATTAACATTCCATCTAGTAGTTCATTTCGTTCTAAGTTGTATTAGGTTCTACTGAATTTCATGAGTGATAAGCAGCTTAGCATAGATGGAGTCCGTCCCGTAGTCTTAAGAATGTGTCCTGCTAAGCTTTCAGAACCCTTGACATACATATTAAACTGTTCTCATTCTAAAGGAGGACAAAATAGTTCATAATACCAATTCACAAATCATAGGTTTGAATCGGCGCGCATTCGTTTTAATCATTTGTTTTAATCGAAAAGGAAGGCCACTGCTGTGAGTCAAGGGTATCACGGGGATAATTTTGTAGGACTTGGAAACATGCTGCTGTGGCATGATAACTCTGGATCCGCCAAGCTCGTCGGATTGGAGCGGTTCTTGTCCTTTTACAAAAAAACAAAAAACTCTTCCTATTCAGCAAACAAAATTAAAACATACCGGTGTCGAGGGATTAAAGGAATATTGGAGAAGTTTTGGAACTAGGAAGGTGAAAGAAAAAAGGAAAAATGAAGGAATCGCATAGCCACTGCATTGGTGTAAGGGTGAAGCCTTAGTAAACTCTTCGATAGTCAGAAAAAAAAATAAAAGTAAATACTTTTCATTGAAAATAAACCTCAAATCCAAAAACCAAACCCCTTAAAAGTTAATATCTATTAATATATAATAACATTCTTCTAATCTGAACCAAACAAATAATTTTTTCTCCGTACGATTCTAGTCCTGTATAAATGGCATTGGGTATTCCTCAAGGTAGACCGATGGGACCGCTATGTTTTATTGTTTTGATCAATGAACATCTCGATGTTTTTTTTTCAGATTTCCTTCGCCTTTTGTTTGCAAATGATATAAAAGATGATTGCTTTCATTTGAGAAGACTTTCACAGACTGACAGAATGATTATCAATTGTTTTTAAATGTTACAAATGTCGATATTTTACTTCGAAATATTTTTTGAATATAAAATTGGCAATTATGTATGTTCTTAAAAGATTCAAATAAATATGATATTGGTGTTGTCTTTGATCCTTTACTCAATTTTATTTAAGCATCTTAAATATATATTGCTCGATTTCATTAAATGTAGCTCAATTGGCTTCACCCATAATCTCTAAATTTTTTGCTCATGGTTCATATTTTTTTAGAATATTGATATTGCTATAAAGAATTTATGTTGGAATCCAGGCTTAAACTCTCATTTCAAGAAAGTAGAAAGTATAGGTTTGTTTTATGAAGACGTTGGACTGTTGAAATGCCCTCGTAAGCAACAATATTTCAACTTATTGGCATAAAGTCACTTGAGAATTCTCGCAGTCTTTTCTGTTAAATTCATTAGCCTCATCGTATTACGAGTAGCTGCTGGTACCTTCCATCTTGCACCAACTCAACAACAAAGAGTACGCATTCTCTTCCGGAACATCACCATCGGATGAATTATGCACTTAATAAGCCAATAACTCGCTGTGCGAGGAAAACTAATTTCCATCAAAGCAGAATCACTTTAGAAAACACAATTCTAATCTAATACATATTTTAAATGATTAAATTATTTATTTACGTTTGCATTAATTGTTTTTAATGTAGTCAAGTCTGTGGAATTATTAATATAATCTCTGGTTGATGTTAATAAAAAACTTTACTCTATCAGAGACGTAAAAACAGCAGCATTAATGAAAGTCGGTCATCTACCCAGGGAATATAAACTTATATTTTCTTCAAAAAGTGTAAAATTCTAATGTTCTTTAAATAATTCATAATAATAAATTAACGAAAATAAATGTAAAAATATTTACAATTTGTATCTTTGAGGCAATTCTTGTACCGTGTTTAAACTATCATACGGTCAACTGTATTGTGAAATACGCATTAACCTAAAATATATTTCTCCCTCGGTATTCACTCCATGAATATTAATTAAAAAAAAAAAAACTAAATATAATGTAAATACATATAAATAAATTTTGTTATTTCAAGCAATATACATGTCTTAACAATGTTCCTATGACATTTTTTTTAAAATATAATTTGAATAAATTCAGAAAATTGTTTCAAGGAAGTTCTTAGAACTGAAAATTCCAAAACCCCAAAACACCAAGATATGACATGAATACTTGTGGTATTTTCAGAATTACGAGGACTTCTTTACATTTACTGACAAAACTTGTATTTTTGTTTTTGAATTCTCTAAGACAATCAGCTGCAAGACACAAACGCAGAATTAACAAGCGACATCATTTAATTAAAATAAATTATCATTTCAAAATAACCAGAACGTACATTACACCATACGAGTAGAACAAAGTACACTCGCAGTGATTCGAGCGTGGGTGCAAGTATGACAGCATTTTTATTATTGTCTTTTTTTTTATTTTTTTGTCTTTTTGTAAAGAAAACCTCATCCTCAATCTTGTAGAATAGAATCTTCGAATGAAATGTAATAAGAAGTGTTTTTTTTCCAGAATCGAAATAGGACACTATTTGGACTTGCAGAGGCAACAAGAACAAACAAAAAATATTAAATTCTTTTCCTTGGCGCAGAGAAGGAGCATCTCATGTAGATGTCTGCAGTTAATTTACATCCTCCGCAGTTAGAACAGAGAGCAGCAGCCATCAGCTAGAGGAAGTGCAACTATTAAATATTATTTTGTATACAAAAATAAGAGCACAACCGTCAATTAGAAACAATATTTTTCATATTTATTTTTTAGCAGAAAAATTGTCGTTGTAAATGCCACCTCTATATGCAAAACTGAACTCGTTCTGTCTGCCAGAATGGATAAGTTAATTTTTCTTCTCCAAAGGCGACACACAAAAATGTGTGATGAATGGTCCTAAACACATGTGTTGCATGTGTCTAGATAGGTACAAGAGGCACATTAAAGGAAAGTCGAGATATTTGAGTTGGCAATAAATTTTCTTCACATGCATTGCAAAATTTATCAAATTCTCTTTTTTGGAAATTTTGTTTTTCTAATTGATTTTTTAAGAAAGGAAATTAAGCTTAATGTTTTGTTTTATGTGATTCTTTTTATAATTAATTGACGTATTTGGAATGACTCTTAGTAAATTTGGAAGACTTTTAAAATGACATTCACAATTATTAAGAATATTGTATTTTGAAAATTTCAAGTGACCGGGGGCGCATGAGTACTTTGTTTATACTCTTGAATGCATGACATATCAGAAGTGATAAACAACTTTTTCACACGAGGTCAGGCAGTGGGTCAAATGCAACTGAAGGTGTACTGTGGCGTATGAGTACTATTTTGAAGTTTTTCAAAGCTTGATGAATATCATTACTGTCATGATGGTTTTTAAGATAAATAAGAGAACAAACATTCCAAATTATTTGTACGAGTATGCACCACAAAACCTACCATTGTGCAAAATTGCAGGTTTCTACTGTGTCGGGAAGTGCTCCATTATTTTGATGTTCGGTCAGTGAGTCAAACAGTTAGGCTAGCCGCGCACTAGCAACTTTTAGTTGCCAAACTGTTTGGTTACTTATAGAAAACAGATGAACTGTTTGGTTGAATGTCCGTGAATTTGCAGATAATTATATGTTCAATAAAATGGCGAACTTATTTTAGGCAATCGTTTAGTTTGTGTCAAAACACAAACTTTTTAGTTGCTCGAACCAAGCAGTTTCGCAACTAAAAGTTGCTAGTGCGCGGCTAGCCTTAGGGTTAAACTGACTTTATTGGTACTGAAGTTAGAAGGTGGTTGAAAATCGCATGTGTTTTTTCTTGTTAAAATTGTGTACTACGGCTTACTCGGAAAGGCAGTTGCGTGCCCTTTGATAACGTAGATAAGATATTTAATTTAAATTGTTGTTTAAATTGTTGCTGAGAGCAAGATTTATTTTTTCGTCATGTAATAGAATCACATACACACATGAAATTTATTTTGAAAAAGACAATATGGTAGAATTTTGAAAAAAAAAAACAGAAAGCGCCTTATTTTGTTTTATTATGCTTCAATTTTTGAACACACGATTTGTAGTGCGAAATTAAATAAGTATAACGTTGATCACTCGGGCGTATGAGTACTATTTTCATTATTCATTTATAGCTATTAAATAAAATAAATAACAATCCATTCCTACGTAGATATTAAAATGAATGGAGAAAATCTATAAGTTTCTAAAGAGGCTGAACGGCTGAGATGAGAATCACTTTTTATGGCAGGAGATACTCTTGGAAGATTTTTCACTGCCTCGCAAAAAGTACTTAACCGAAAATCAAACCAAGATACTCGTACCTTCAAATGATAGTCCAACGATATGCTTATGGGCACTATAGGGTGACCAGGTAAAAAACGACAATAGCGTGAAATATAAAATATACAAATACTTTTGTATTATACTAGGAATTTTAAAACCGAATGATAATAGAGAAAACTGTTCATAAGGATAAAATAAAATAAATTAATTAATAAAATGCTTTGCGAACATGAATTTATGCAAGAATAAAAATTATAAGTCGTTGTAGTGGTTTCTTTAAAAAAATAGGCTTTTATATACGAAATTTTTAAAACATTTTTAAGAAAAAAAGTTGGTACACCAACTTTAAGTTTTCATTTTTGTACGAATGAAAATTGAGTTTTCCAAAAAAATATTGAGCCGTTTTTGAGATATCGAATTTTTCAAAAAATTCAAAAAATAAAAAAAAAAAAAAACAATATTTACAAAATTTCGAAAAATTAGTTTGGCAGGTACCGAATATTTTTGGTCTTAAAAAAAAGGGAAAAAACGTGTAGGGGGGAATTAAAAAATGATACTCGTATTTACGAGTAATACCAAGTTTAAAGAAAATCGGCTGAGCCGTTACACTGAAGTCAGCAGACAGACAGAATTGCGAGGCCCACTTTTTAGTCTTCCCCATCATCGTAATGTCAACTTTGATCAAAATCTCGAGTTCGATTTTTTTTCGGATGCATAACTTGCCTTATAGAACATGTAAGTCGCAAGTAAAAAATTGGTTCTAAACAGGTTCGAAAGTGTTATTTAGGTGAAAAGAGCTATCTGTTAGAATTTGAACACTTTTAACTTGAATATAAATGTTAAAACTTGTTTGATCACAGATTTTAGTGTTTTGTACTATTTACACAGAAAAAACAACTCTTCGTATATAGGGTGTCCCAAAGTCAATGTCGAAACGAAAACGGGTGATAGGGTAGGTGGTGATAAATATCGGAAAAATAATTTAAAAAATCGTAGCCATGTATTTTGTGAGTTATAGGCATTCGAAAAAAATTGAAAAAATGGTCACCCTATGGCGGTCTTTCAAGTGCCGTGATTACAAATCTTAACTTTTCTCAATTTTTGTTGTTGTTTTGGAAACTTAAATAACCCTGCTAACAATTTGCATCAAAAATTTAAATACAACTGCATTAGTTTTAAAGAAAATATCACTTTTTTGCCCAACTAAGTACTAAACATTTTTACATGACCCTAATTTAATGGACTATAGTGTAAAAAAAAAATGTACTACGAAATTTCGGCAAGTTACTTTAAAAAATGGCGTGTTCTATTCTCATTTCAAAATGGTATAACATTTTTGAGGATATTTCATAAATAACGGAAACAAAAATGTTTTTCTCAAGTAACCCGGTCTTAAGATAATTCTTTTTAATTCATTAAAAAAAAACTTTGAATGCACTCTAGGCTTCCTCGTGTCTAAGTTTAAGGTGGAGGGGGGTGAACAGTAATTTATAAGTAATTACTACCAGGTCCAGAGTACCGCGGGCTATCAGATATTGATTCATTTCTATTATTTGATTTGAGTTTTAAATAAAATTCAATTTTTCAACAAAAATTACATCAAAAGTTTACTTAGATTAGTTATAACAAATGTTCAAATTGTTTGACTCCAACGGCAATGCAAGACCTACATCTTCTTTAAAAAGATCGGTTTATAAGACAGGTGAATATCCATGAGTTGATGTCTGCAACAGCCTCCGTGATTTTTTGCGCAGCTCGGCTATGTTTTGGATCGGTTTTAAGTATACTTTTTCTTTTACTACCCCAAAAGAAAGAAATTCAGAGAGTTTAAGTCAGGGGAGAACGGGCTGGCCACGAAATTGCACTAGACCGCCCTATCCACCTGCTTGGGTATTCTTCATCAAAGATTTGTCTCACTAGGCAAGCATAATGTGCTGGGCAGCCGTCTTGTTGAAATCACATATTTCCATAAATGCTAAATGGCACACCTTCCAATAAATTTAGTAAGTGGTTCTGAAAAAAAAATCTAAATACACCTCGCCGTTCAAGTTATATGGTAGCTCAAATGGTCCAATAATTTTACCTTTAAGAATTCCGGTCCACATATTTACTTTGAAGCGATACTGTGATTTGTCTTCCCCCATCAAATGTGGATTTTCCACATGCCACTCGTGCAAATGGTGAAGGTTCATGTATCCATCATTTTTAAATGTTGATTCATCGGGCCACAGAATTTTGTCCAAGAATCAAAACCGATCTACTCAAAATCGATCCAAAACATAGCCGAGCTGCGCAAAAACTCACGGAGGCTGTTGCAGACATCAACTCATGGAGATTCACCCGTCTTATAAACCGATCTTTTTAAAGTAGATGTAGGTCTTGCATTGCCGTTGGAGGCAAACAATTTGAACATTTGTTATAGCTAATCTAAGTAAACTTTTGATGTATTTTTTGTTGAAAAATTGAATTTTATTTAAAACTTAAACCAAATTAATGGAAATGAATCACTATCTGATAGCCCGCGGTACTCTGGACCTGGTAGTAATTACTTATAAATTACTGTTCACCCCCCTCCACCTTAAACTTAGACACGAGGAAGCCTAGAGTGCATTCATAGTTTTTTTTAATGATTTAATAAGAATTATCTTAAGACCGGGTTACTTGAGAAAAACATTTTTGTTTCCGTTATTTATGAAATATCCTCAAAATATAACACGCCAACTTTTAAGGTAACTTGCCGAAATTTCGTAGTAAATTTTTTTTACACTACAGTCCATTGAATTAGGGTCATGTAAAAATTTTTTGTACTTAGTTGGGCAAAAAAATGATATTTTCTTTAAAACTAATGCAGTTGTGTTTAAATTTTTGATGCAAATTGTTAGCAGGGTTATTTAAGTTTCCAAAACAACAACAAAAATTGAGAAAATTTAAGATTTGTAATCACGGCACTTGAAAGACCGCCATATGGTGACCATTTTTTCAATTTTTTTTCGAATGCCTATAACTCACAAAATACATGGCTACGATTTTTTTTATTATTTTTCTGATAACTGTCACCACCTACCCTATCACCCGTTTTTATTTCGACGTTGAATTTTGGGACACCCTGTATATAAAACAGTTTTTTATGTACACTCTTTAATTTTCAAATAAGAGGTACTCAAAGATGCAGTATTTTTAAAACAAAAAAAAATGGATTTTTGACGCATTTTTGTAACTTGTTTTTCTCAGACCCTTTTTATGTTTTCTTTTCAAAATAAATGTTGTAGACATGCAATTTGTTCACTTAAGTTTAACAATTAAAAAAATCCTTCAAACAAAGTTGTTTTAGCCTTAAAAAACTCTTTTCGTGAGTATTTTTAAAAAATCCTAATTTCAGATTTGAAGATGATTTTAAAACAATGCTCAAAAATGCTCGGTTTTTGAGTAGTCTTAAATGGGTGGGAGATTCTCCTTTTATCAATTAAATCTTATTTGCTCTGGTTAAAGAAATTTTTTCTTAAGGTTATCATTATTTGTTATAAACAAAGTATAATGTTAAAACTTGTTTTATCGCAGATTTAAATGTTCTGTACTATTTGCATAGAAAAATACGAACTCTTCGTATATGGAATTCGGTAATTCAAAGTTTCGAAATTCTTCCTTATTTTTGAAGAAGTATATACCAATAACACCTTAGGACAACATTTCGTTTTAGATGAATTTATCTCTCGACAGTTAGCTGTGGATTTCCGCTTCGCTATTTGGAACATACCAGAAAAAAAAGCAGCCTCATCACTGCATACAAAAATGTTTGAAAATATTTGAAACGATTCTACTACAGAATTAGTTTTTTTGGAGTAATTGTTTACGATTTTAGTTAAATTCTTAAATGATCCATATGGAAAATGGCAGGTTTACATAGATTATTATAGTCTCGGATGACAGTTTCGTTTGAATCAGGAATGTCAAATTCGAACAACTTGCTGGATGACCTTATATTTATCAAAAAAATCATACAAGGGATTTTTACCTCGAATGTATTTAAATAATAATTGCACCATTTTTACACGTTTTTACATTATTTTAGTTAGGTGGTTTTTGAAATTTTAACATCTAAATCAGAGTTTCATTTTAAGAGTCTTGTTGGATGTATGTATAAAGGGATTTCCAATAAATGGTTCTTATCTATAAAATTGAATAAAACAAACTGTAAGTGCGATGTAATGGAGATTTTCATTTATGTCTCTTTATATGAAATGTAGCATTACGGCTTTGCTGGGTAGCACGCATCCGAAACGTCTAATGTTCCAAAAATATGGTGGATAACGCAGGGTGGTTTCGACCAATGACATGATTATGTTGTCCTTCAAGGCAGTGGTGGTTTATTGGCATAGACCTGTGAGCTAAGAAAACCCTACAAGAATAAGTCTAACGGCGTCAAATTTCACGATTTTGGTGGCATATTCACATCGCCTCCGCGTGAGATAATTATATGAAATCGCTCATGCAAAATGTACAATGCAGCACGGGCTTTATCACACGTAGTGGCGACAAGCTGAAAAAACCTGTCATCGGTGTCTATATCATCCAATAAGAGCCAAAAGAAATTGTCTATCATCGACCGATAGCAGTCGCTGTTAACGGTGATGGCCTGGCCAAAGAAGTATGGACCGATAATGCCGCTAACCCATTTGAACATGTCGTTCAACGCTATAACTCTCCATCGTGATTTGGCAGGACAAATTGAATAAATGACAGCCAATTTGACAGATGAAGCTTCAACATTATGGCTTCAATCACTCCACCTAAGCAATTTCTTCATCTTCATTTATAAAACGTAGATACACTTGTTTCTATTTAAATATAATTATAAAAACATACATATTTACTAACAAAAAATAAATTAAGATCTGAATGACATACGGGGCGTATGAGTACTATTTTTTTATATTTGTTCCAAGGTATATTGGGGGCGTATGTGCATTTTTTCTTTTGTAATTTTTCCCAAAATATTAGAAAGGTGTTTGCAGTATTTCAGAGAGGTGTTTTTTAATTCAACAAAATGTAAGATTAAATATTGCTTCTTTTTTTTTGAAAATTAAATATATTCTAAATTCTCGACTAATTTTAAATCTGAATACGTTGCATATATCGTGCTCTAATCAAACCCACTTCCTTATATAAATTTCACTTTCCTCGCTCGACTTTAATATGTACACGCAAATCAATACAGGTCACATAGCACATTGATGAATTGAAGAACTTGCATGTTGTGTATTAGGACATGCAATTGTACTTACTCGTTTATTAATGCATAAACAAATATTTTATTTTCAACAAAACAACCATCACACGCGACTATTGTTTCATGTCGGTGACAATTTACTGCTTACATTTGATTTTCCGTGCAATTAACACTAAACGAAGGTGTTAAGTGAATTTGAGTGCAAACAGTCATATCATATTCAACGCGAACTTAGTTAAACATAAAATAAAATAAAACAAACGTGCAAAAAGGCACAAATCTAAAATAAACAAATACCTTTTTTATTTATGGCATACCGTTGGCCAAATCAGAACGAATATGAGGGACTGTAATACTAGTGATTATTATTTTGTAATTGCATCATATTACCGTTTGTTTGATATTAAAAAAAAACCTTCCACCACTTGTTGAAAAGTGAGAGTAGGGAAAAAATTAATTATTTTAATTTACGATTATATTTGTTAAATTTAAAGTATTGATAGCCAAATTTGCTTCTTTTCACTGAAATATGGAGCATTTGAATATAGAAAATATAATGACTCAGGAGGTTATGAAGAAATGATATTTCAGGAACGACCATTGGCAAATTAAACAACCTTTGTATATAAAACTTATGCAGCCATATTTATAAACTCATAGTAAGTACATAAGGCTATACAGCCTTTATAACGCCTCTAAACGCGAAATCTTTATTTATAAAACTTATGCGACGTTGAATAGAGGCATTACAAGTTAAAGCGTTTGGAAGTTGAATAGTGCCTACATAAGAACATTTTAATATTGAACTGTCACATTCACTTTGACATCTTTGACATTAAACTATTGCGATTAATAAAACAATTGTTTAGTTTTATTTATTTATTTATTGAAACTTAAACCTTCTTTTATTTATATTAATTAAAAATAAAATTTTATATTACCTTTATTAAAAACAAATAAAAAATTGTTCAGAATTAAATATATGTACTTCTTGGTGATCTCAATCCCCGCATTCTTCTTCTACCGGTACGTGTTAGTGTCGCAATTAAACTTTCGATAATTTAGATTTTGTGCTCAATAAGTTGTCTGAGGAGTATTTGCTGATTATGATAAAACCAATATAAATTTGATTACCAGTATTGACCTTATCCGAAGAATTTCAGTTAATTGCTCGAATTCTTTAAGCTTTTGGTAATTCTATTTTTGTTTACTGAATTAGACCGGCAGACCAGATTTTGTTTTTTTTTTTTTTGACAAATAGCTGAGCTGTGTTATGGCGGGTAGATTTAATAGATTTTAACCTTTTGGTACTATATTTGACACAAGCTCATTACAACTATAATGGGTAGGGAAATGCTTTATAAATATAAATTTGTATAGTGATGAATAAGTCCTTATGCATTCCATAACTATTCACCCGTTTAGCCAATTCTAATAAATAAGGCTGATTGATTATAGTACTCTCATGAAGACGAACGATTGGGGCGACATCTTGAACATAGCGATAGTACTTGTTAAATTTGTCTTGGCTAAATTTAATAATATAATATTTTTTTTTTACTACTTGTTTTGTATCTTATCCCACACTCCACTGTTAAATCGTGAGCTAATTTCAGCGCCACCATCAGGATAGCGTTGGTATTTGGTGATCAATTACGCTCCATATAATAATGCTATAGGTGATGTATACAAAGGTTATATATACAAAGGTACAACTAAATCGTTTTATCTCTTGGGAGCATTCAAAACAATAATAATAATTAATAAAAGTACTTTTTTTCCTAAATGAAGAAATTAGTTTCTAAACTCTTAAGTTTAACTTGGTAAAACTCTGTAAGCACGGGTTAATTATTTTACATTTTTCATAAGATTTATATATGTTTTCACTTTGTGTTAATTATTAGGTTTTACTTAAGAAAATGGTTGATAAGGTTATCAACTTTGACATAAGATTTCCAAAAATATTTATAGTTTAAAAACGTTTTCATTTCTACGATGGATGGACAACTTTATACAAACGGTGCCTTCCAAAACTATTCATGTAAATCAATAACTTTTTAAGTCAGTTTTTCAAATAAAAAAAAATTAATTTGAAATAAAACACAGAACCATGATTTTAATATCCATCAAATTGTCTTTATTTCAAAGATAATTTACCGTCATTAATGTTTGAATATGATTTCAGGCATGTGGCGTAATCTGGACGTCCAATTTTCACACACTCTTCATGTCAATCGGGCTGTATAAACACAATTGTTAATCGCGATAAAGAATTGACACATTTCAATCATCACCAACATTACGCTTGTTCCTTGTGTACTGTACGACACGTTAAACGGGATACGTATTATAGTTTAGAGTACACGTACAGTTTTTTTACATTTGAATTAATCCTTTTCCAAATTTAATTCATCTTTTTGCAAATGAAATTTGTAAATTAAATCAAGTACCTACATACGTAGAATCGATATGGAAGTATTTCATTGTTTCAATTGAAATCGCTGGCATTCAAAATTACGGCGAAGTCCATTATCAGTGGATATAAAGAAAAATTGTGGGTTGGTAGTAATCGGTGGTCTAAATTAACTCCAGCGATACTAACAAAACTTGAGGAAATAGTTGAACAAAACCCTTCCATAACTTTTAAAACATAATTAAAAAAATTTAAGATCAAGAACAAGCACCACTAAGCATTTGTTCCATTAAGAAGGGATTGCGAATAACATTAAAATGTTGATCGTCGCAATTCTCAAAGAACGCAAAGTATATTATACAAGATAATTTTCTCTCAATTCCCCGGAAAAACGTCAAAAATTAATATTTCTTGATGAGTCAGGTTCCAGCTATCATCTTACACGAATTAAAGCACGATCAAGCGTTAAAACGCCTACTCATGTGATCGTGCCAAAAACTAGAGAACAAAATGTTTCTTTAATTGCAGCAAATAAAACAAGGGAAATATTATGGCATAAAGTAATTCAGCACCTTACAGTCAGTTCTAATATTTTTTGCCACTTTCTAAGAGCTTACTTCAGAAATCAGAAGATGCTAACCTGAACGCATTTTGGTTTATTTTGGACAACGCAAGTATCCGTAAGCATCAGGAAGTATGCGATCTCATCGGTCAGACAAGGCGCACTCTACTTTTCCTCCCACCGTATTTTCCAATGCTGAACCTAATCGAAGAAGTGAAGTGATCTTCACAAAAATGACCCAAACTTTCTGAAATAAATCACTCTAATAGGACGATGATGACCACAGTAAAACGCAGCTAACGCCGGATGTGTTTCTCGAATTGACCCACTTTTTTTTTGAATAAACTTGAATAAGTGCAAACGTAGCTTGAATGAAGCACCATTGATAAACATTTATCGGAAGATTTTTTCCAATTGATATTTAGGTCTTACTAAATCAAATTTTGGTATCGTTATTTTTAGTTAAAAAAAAAAGGAAAAAAAAATAACACATCGGCAAAATTTAAAAATGAGATCTAACAAGTTTAAAGAAAATCGGTGGAGCAAGTAAGGCCTGTAGTTTGAATTCTGAGTTCCGGCGTTAAGTTGTGCACATTTGAGGAAATTATGTTGCTTAAATGATTTGTGAATGCTAAGTTAATTTTATACAGACGGATAGAAAGATTTATGATGAAGAAGACGATGGATGATTGGTACTCTTAATGAGGGAAGAAGCTTTGCACAGGTTTTAGTGTAAGTATAATGTGAAGAAATTTTCATAAGATTGCAACAAGAGCTCTATGTACTGAGAATGTTTAATGTATGTTCCGAAATAAAAATGACATTTGTATAGAAAAATTAACCTTTTCATCATAAAAAGTAATATAATTAAGGCAAACTTCTTTTACTTAGTACGTGTACTGAGTACAAACCACGCTTAAACAGAGTTTTTTGTTCACAGGATAGCAAAACAAATCTTAAGTTTCAACTCATTCATTTCTTGGTTAAGTTTTTGCGCATTCATTGGCGTCTGGAAGGATCCCAAATCAAATCCAACTTAGTAAAATTTGATTGTTTTTTAGACAAAAGAAACTTGTATCTTTTCAAAATAAAGGCGAAATCAACTGCGCGAGATGAAAATGACTCACAAATATGTACTGAGTACATAGAAGCTGTACTCATTACAAACAATTACAATGTATGAGTACAGCTTAAATGTACTCAAAACATATTAATGTAATGAGTTCATAGATATCCTTATTTGATTAATAATAATATACAAAGCTATTAAACGAATGAAGTTGCTAGAGTTTTCAACATGTACTGAGTACATAATTTATATGTGCAGAAATGTATGTAATGAGAACATATAAATTGAATTACTTACTACAAACATTTTTCAGCTGCGTATTTTACTCTTCAAATGAAACAATTCTGTGCTCAAACATTTAAAGGATAGTTAAAATCCCTTTAGTGAGCGTAAAATATAAATAAAATGCACGACTGGGTCGCACGAACTTGCTCCTATGTAATAGACTAGGAATTTCAAAAACGGATGTTATTAAAGAAACTGTTCATAAGGATAAAAATAATTTTTTAATTTTTTTTAGTAGTAGGAGATTTAAACAGAATGATATGCAAATATGAATTTATGCAAGAACAAAAATTATAAGTCGTTGTAGTGGTTTCTTTAAAAAAATACGCTTTTATGTACAAAATCTTTAAAACATTTTTAAGAAAAAATTTTTGTACGCCAACCTTAAGTTTTTATTATTGTACGAATAAGAGTCTAATTTCCAAAACAAATACTCAGCCGTTCTTGAGATATCGAATTTTTCAAAAAAAAAAAAACAATTTTTTTTTTCTAAAAATTGAAAAAATATTTTTTTTTTTTAAGTTTTGAAATGCAATGTTTTTTAAACTTTTTAGGAACTTCTTTATAAAAAATTTTATTAAAATCCGTTGGGCCGAAAATGAGAAAATCAAAATTCGAAAAAATCGTTTTATGGTAGGTAGTCAGTAATATCTATATTTCAATTTTTTTTATTAAATTATAAATCATAAAAATTTATCAAAATTCTCGGAAACCGTTGTCGAGAAAAATACGATTTTCGAAAACCAATTTTTTAAATTTGTATGGAAGGTACCGTAAGTTTTAGATAAACAAAATTTTTTTCTCAAATCTCGTAGATTATGTTAAGAAACTTTTATTTGTCAAGTTTGAAAAAAATCAATCTTGGAGTTTTCGAAATATTGAGTTTTCAAAAAAAAAATTTTGAATTTTTTTTTAAAATCCAAAAAATTCAAAATTTGAATATGTAATAATATTCAAACTTTGGAGGAGCTTTAGCATAAAAAAAAACTGATTTAAATCGGCTGTACCGTTTTCGAGAAAATCAAAAACAAAAAAATGGACCCAGGGGGTCTACCAAAAATAACAATTTTTTGGAATTTTTTTTTCAACCATTAGCTAGTTTTAACCAAATAAAATTTTTCAAATTTGTTTAAAAAATTCTGTGGGACAGTTTTTGAGAAAAAAAAATATTTATAAAATTTCGGCAGGTACCGTTATTTTTGGTCTTAAGAAAAAAAAGAAAAATACGTGTGGGGGGAAACAATTAAAACCCATATCTGCCAAGTTTGAAGAAAATCGACCGAGCCGCTTAGGCTGTAGTCGAACCGACAGACAGACAGAATTGCGAGACCCACTTTTTTGGTCTTCGCTATCATCGTAATGTCAACTTTGATCAAAATGTCGAGTTCGATTTTTTTACGAATGCATAACTTGCCTTATAGTACCTATAAGTCGCAAGTAAAAAATGAGGGTGTAAACCTATTGGAATTAAGGCCTTATGATAGATCAAAAGGGGCGTGATCATTTTGATTTAGATTTTTTCCTTCTGTATGGATTTTAAGGAATAATAATAATCCCCAATCTCTTAGAATGCTACTGTCAAAATTTCAGCCGAATCGGACTCGTAGTTTTGTTTTGACCACGTGTGGAAGCCAGCTTGTCCGCGAATTTAAGAAAAATGAAAAAGAGCAATATCGGTCAGCGATTCGATTCTTGTTTTTGGAAGGGAAATCGCACAACGAAATCAAAGAGTGCTTGGATGCTGTGTACAGTGACTATTCTCCATCGATGGCGGATGGCGACGGTCAAAAATTGGTATAACGAGTTTCAATGTTGTCGCACATCGGTATTTGATGAGCCCCACCCAGGTGCCCCGAAAATGGCTACCACGGAGGATAACGTGTCAAAAATTCACGATCTCGTATTGGCACTTGGCAGACCGCCGATTGAAGGTGCGCGAGATAGCTGAAACAGTAAAGCTCAAGAGACCGCATGAGTCATATATCGTCCATGAAATTTTGGGCATGAGAAAGCTGTCGGCACGATTGGTGCTGCGTTTGCTCACTACGAACAACAAATGCAAACGTGAGATCAAATGCCATATTGGTCGAATTGCATAACGAACTGCTGCGCCATCCACCGTATTCTCCACATTTGGCCCGTGCGACTTTTCTTGAAAAAATCACTCGCCAGGCAGAAATTTGAGTCGAATGAGGAGGTCATCGCCGCCACGGAGGCCTACTTTGCAGACTGCGAGAAAACGTATTAATCGGATGGGTTAAAGAAGTTGGAGCATCGCTAGATCAATTGTATCGAGCTAAAAGGAGACTAATGTTGAGAAATAAATCGCCACTTTTCCAAAATTTTTGTTTTTCTTTTGCAGGCTAAGTAAGTACTTATCGGACTTCCCTCCTAGGAGTTGAAAATTTAAGGTTTTATTTTTGATGTTATCCAAAACTTAAGTTAAGTCGGAATCTTATTTTAAGATCTAGAAATGATCCATGTGCGTTTTTTTAAAACACACCCTTAGGTTAATCAGTTTCATTTTACTTAGTTCTGGTATACTGCAGTTATAATATTTCCTTTCCTTTCCTTTCCTTTTATTTATTTATTTTTTTTTTTTTTGCAATAATAAAATTCTTGCTCACCATCGAATTAAATAAAATGATGACCTCATTTCAAACTGCCATAACATCTAAAGATATAACAAAGCACACACAACATGTGGTGTTAGAGTTGTTATTGTTGTCCATTGCCCTTTTGTGTCAACCTCCGTCAAACTGGCCTCACCCAATAGTTTTTCGCATCAGATAGGTAGGTAGGTAGGTAGCAAGCTCATATTCACACCACATACTTACACACAAAAAATAAACACCACCAACAACAAAAATAAATGTGCAAGTATTTCTTTTTGTATCTCTCAAACTCAAACTCAAACTCAAATACCTACCTACTAACTGACATTGCGAATTCAATGCGCGCATGCACAACTGAATAGAATCAAATCAAAGTTGATTTTACTATGCTCCGAACACACATTTTCAAGCTTATCAAAAACAACAACATCAACAATGTTTAGATTGTCCTTCAAAAATAACCAAAAAAAAAAAAACAAAAAACAAAAAATGAAGCCAAATGACAGCCGCAAATGAAAAGACCAGATGAATACACATATATATCTAAGCCATCACTAATTTATATGCACTGGGGTTTGTTTCGATACGATTGTCGCATGCCAACATGTGTGTGCAAAAAATTCAAATAAAAACAAACTTACAGATACTTTTTTGAAGTCTTCTATTGGTAGGTACCTATATTCGAATTTACTCCATCAAAATGTCTGTTGTATCTACCCGGACCCCAACATTGTTGTTATTTTTTTTTTTTTTTTTTTTGGGTGCCTAAAGCCCGACTAAGCAGCTCTTCTTACCTGCATTTTGCGCACTATGCGCGCCTTTGTATTTATTTATTTGCACACATTCGATTGACTATTGTAAATTTCAAAAAGGAAGAAAAACAAATCCCGAAAAATGTATCTTTACCTTGATAGATAAATTGTGCTTGTATGTCACGTAGGTATGAAAAGGTATAAGCAATGTTTTTATTTTTGTTACCAACATCGACAACGACGACGATGACGCCTCGCTGCCTCGATTCCCTTGCCAATTTTTTTCTTTGATTTTTTTTTGTATTTTATAAGCGATGCAAAAAATAGATTTTTTTAAAAGATATTTTTCAGAAATATTTACGCTTTCTGGTGGATGGTGTGTTGTATTGTATTTCCAAAAACTGAACTGCAAAGAAAAAAACATCGATCCTAAACTCGTTCGCAGAGCACAACGTAAAAAACGAATGTGTACATTTTGGTTTGCAAAATGTTTACCCAATCCATCGTCATGAGTGTCGCTGCCGTCGCTCGCCAAAATGCATGTATTGTGTGGAGCATCAGTTGTGATGAAATAGAAAAATACTGCACGTGTGCCGCATACATTTGCAAGCATAGTGTATGCAAATCAGGCAGAACTGCCGAAAATTAAAAAACTTCAGGCACAAATTACAAAGGTCAAATTGATAATAAAAAGTTTTTTTTAATTTTTTTTCTTTTTGTATTATATTCGTATTCTATTTGCAAAATTGATAAAAAAAACCTTTCAAGGACACATGACTTAAATTAAAAAAAAAAACCCCACAGACACAACCAAGAAATACCTACTTTGTTGGTCTGGAAAGAGTTAGTAAAAAATTGCACAATATAAAACATTCAACGAACAAATTTTGGACAAGGCCTTATTTTTGCTACTGCGTTTGCATTGGGCTCCCGTAATTATTTCAGTTGAATATTTTGGGTGTAAAGGTTGAGTAGAATGCGAATTGTCTGCCCAATAGACACAAACTAACTTCCCGCACGTCTTCGTATCTATCTATTAAAAGAGTCAGAGATACTGTATATGTATTCTTTACACAACAAAATCGCCCATATGTTTGGATTTTTTTTTATTTTTGCAAATATGTTTTTTAGTTTGAATTTTTTTTTTTTTTTTTGTTGATTGAGAAGTTCCGAAATATTTGCTATCTCTTCGTGTGTTAGTTTACGATATGATGCCATCAGGGTAGGGCAAGCTAATGATTTAATTTTATTTCACGTGAGGCGAATTAATGTTGTAGCGGGTTCCCTTTTAAAATTCATTCTTCAAAGAACTTGCTTAAGTCGTGCTATGGTAAAAACAAATTTAAGGTGCATCAAATCACATTAACATGTTTTTGTTTTTAATTTATTTTATTATTAATTTGAAAATGTTTTTATTTTTCTTTTCAAGGAAAAAGCAAAAGTTACGATCAGCAATGATCTTTCCTTGAAAGTAATGATCATGAATTCGAAATAAAATTAATTAATTGTAATTTATAAGAATAGATACTTTAGTAGGTTAGCATACATAAATGTAAGTATGTAGGTAATAAATAGACCCAGACTTAATTCATTAGCTCCAGCGTACAGTCGATCGAGATAAAAATAATTTTCAAAAATGTTGAGGAAACTTTTTGGATTCAAATTACAAGGTTTATACAATTTTTACGACTGTTCTTATAAATATTTCAAGTGGATTAAAATTTTAATAAAGAAATTAGAGATTATCAGAAGAAGACAAAATTTGAATAAAATAAAATAAATAAAATAGATAAAAATACTTTATGTTATTTGTTTTATTTAAAAACTAATTTACACAACTTTTTGTTTTAATTTAACGACGCTTTTAGGAATAAATTCCATCTTCGGGTTCAAATGACATAAAACGGTTCCATTGAACCCGAAGATGTAATTTATTCCGAAACGCGTCGTTAAATTAAAATAAAAAAAAAAGGAACCTCAGAAAATATGAATTTTAGATCAAAGAATTGGAGCGGTTTTCTTAAAAAATATTTTTGTATACCTACATATCGACGGTAAAAGAACATGACTTCGTGATACTTTAACCGCGGGTATACAGGTTAGGCCATCTAGTGGTTTCTTTTCAAATCACAGGTTATTTTGACACTTACAGCTGCTTCCCGCTCGAAATCTCAACGGAAAGTCAACGGAAAGTCAATATCAATACATTTGAATAATGTTGGAAAATATTGAAAACTTTTATCTAAAGTGAGTGCTGTGTAGCCCAAGGAGTGGGTTTTTTGAAAAGATGTTTTGGCCGAAATGCAAAAAGTACTTTGTAAATCTTTTTTGGGTATAATGTGAGACTCTTATAATGTTCAATACAAACATAGCACGAGCGATTGGAAAATTAAAGGCGATTGCGATAAACATTGGTCTTAAATGTTTGCAAACTGAAATGGCAAGGGAAACCGTGCGGGGTAAATTATTCCATAGTCGTGTTGTGCGTCTTAGAAACGAATTTCTTTATTTGACTGCACGTCCAAAATTGGGCTATAGGGTGAATTTATGAGCATTTTCAGCGAAACGGTTATCACGGGTGAACTGATTGAGGGAAGAAATGTAACTAGCTTCTTCGAGTGAACATTGCTTGTGAAAGGAGCGTTAAAACAAGGAAACACAGGAAACATTCCCACAGTGTTTAAAAGACGGGAATGATTCCATGACTGTTCAGTTTTCTAATTTTTAAATACAAAATTAACTTTTTCTGAGCTATTGTGGTTAAGAAAAGGACAAATAGATAAAGTTAATTAGTAAGACCGTTAACTAATGTAAACAGTAAAAATTTGCATTATGATTTGATGGTTGTAAATGTCTTTCTCGCGTGAACTAGTGTCCGCGTCGTGTTCTTTCACTTGATACTCCATTTTGGATTTGTTATTCAAGTTGTAGTTTTTTTCAATTATTTGCGAACAATGGATTACACTAATCAAGAATATCTGGAAATGTTATTAATATACGCTGAAATGGGACAACTTTATCTATTTGTCCTTTTCTTAACCACAATAGCTCAGAAAAAGTTAATTTTGTATTTAAAAATTATTTTTTTTTTAAATTCACTCAGTTTGTTTATTTGTTGTTAATTACATTTAGTATTCTTTTTAAGGAAAAAAAAATATTTTTTTTTAAGAAAATGAACTGGGCTTTAATAATTAACGAAAAAAATTAATACTCATTAACGTGTTTTTTTGAAAAAACTGATATCGAAGTGAAAAAAACAACTTAAAAAACGAAAAAAATTGGGTTTGATGCAAAATTGCGGAGAAACGGTTGCCCACAGAAAAAAAAGTTCTGAGACAAACTAAAACTGTAATAAATTCTTGATTGGTTATAAAAAAAATCTTACGAATCGGACGTAGTTTGGCAAAGATAAAGCTAGTTAAGGAAAAAGAGAGCAAAAATCATAAAAACCGTTATAACTCTAAAACGGGACGAAAACGAGAAAATTACCTCATAAGTTTTTCGACTTAAAATGACCTCAGGAATCCATGGTTTTCATTTGGGGCGGTGACTGTGGGACACCCTGTATATATGGAAATCCTTAACATTAAGCTGTGTTGACGGTCTCGAGAATGTGATCATTCCAACGAAGATCGTCGTTGGCACACATGCTAAGTTTTAACGCTTCTAGGCTTCCTTGATGCAAGTGCCATTCAAGAAAATGGCTTAAGGGGTATATTTTGCTTCAACGACAATAGACAGCATTGCATTTTCAAAGCCTTTAATTCCTCATGATTTTGTATACCCCATTAAACAATGCTGTATTTATTTATTATTTTATTTATTATTTATTACGGACGGCACTTCAATTGAAAAAACAACAAAAAATTGCGTCGGTGTTTACAATCCGTGGTCTAGTCTACGTCAAATGTCTGTCATCAGATGAGAAAGGAGTATGTGTCAAAAACAGCGAAACCCTTGATGGAATTGCCAGCCTCACTCATGATCATCTTTAATTTTGTATTATTATTATTTTTTTTTATTTACATAAATTACTTCCTTTTTTTATCATTTAATTTTAACTTTTAATCACTGTTCTACAATACATTTAATTTTTTTTTTCTGTTCTACATATCATCTCTATTTTTCTTTTTTGGTAAATATTTTTTCCTCCTATTTGTCTTTTCTATCCATAAACAGAATGGTTGTAAACTTGTATGAGATTTTGAATCTGGTGGACCCGATTTCTCGAATTCTATTGCCTACCATTATTTTTCTTCTATTATATGATGGCAATGAATTATGATGATGATGTTCCTGCGGTCGGCGGCGGTGTTGATAGAATTCTTCGGCCGATGATTAAAATTCTTTGCAAACAGAGGTTGGGCTTAAAAGTATGCCATTTAAATGCTCAAAGCTTATTCTGTAAAATTGATGAGTTTAGGGATGTGTTTGAGGAATCTGAGATTGATATAATCTGTGTTACTGAAACATGGTTTTCCGATAAGAATAGTGATTCGATGTATTTCTTGGGTGGTTACAGGCTTTTTAGGGCTGATAGAAATGGAAGAAGAGGTGGAGGTGCCGCTATTTATGTTCGGAAGGGTATTAAGTGCAAAATTAACTGCAAGTCATCAGAGGGTAGTGAGTTTGATTTTTTGTTTTTAGACATATTCGGTGATGAAGGAACTCTTCTCTTAGGTGCTGTTTACAGGCCTTACAATTTCGTAGATATTAGTCCTTTGCTTTCTCTTTTGGAAACTATTACTTTGGGCCCATCCAAGATTATTTTATGTGGAGATTTAAACAGTAACCTCTTAAACCAGACTATTCTCATCGAGGGTTTGAGAACTTTTAATCTGACTCCAGTTAACACTACCATTCCTACTCATTTTTCCAGAGATTCACAAACTCTTCTAGATGTTTTCTTTATAAGTGATGTGAATGATCTTATTCTATATGACCAGTTGTCTGCTGCAGCTTTCTCAAGACATGATCTAATTTACATGACCTTTAACTTTAAGATTAAAACCCCACCTAGCTCGTATGAATACAGAGACTTCAGACATATTGATTATCCTGGCTTAGAGCTAAGCACTCAGAGTGTTAACTGGGAACAGATTTACTTTCTACTCTCCCCGGATGAGCAAATTGACTTTCTTAATAACAATATAGTTAGTTTGTTTAATAGATATGTCCCGCTTAGAACCAGAACTATTAAACTTGGTCAACGTCCTTGGTTTAGTTCTGAAATTAGAAACCTGATTCTTCAACGCGATCGGGCGTATAATATTTGGAAGCGTTATAGATTAGATGTCCATCACAATATGTATCGCAGTTTGCGTAATCAAGTGGTTAGCAAAATAAGATCTGCCAAAATTCAACTTTACAGTAGAAACTTAGATCCCTCAATGAATAGTCGTCAACTATGGAAAAACTTGAAGCAAATCGGTTTAGGGAAAGAAAATGTGAATTGGGAAATGAATATTAATGTCGATTCGTTAAATCATGACTTTGTTACGTTACCGTTTCCAGCTCTTTCCAGTAATTCCTTAAACTTACCCGGGCCTTTAAATGAATATTCTGCAGATGATCGCTTTGAATTTACTTGTGTGGATAGTACTGACATAGTGGAAAGTGTTTTGTCAGTTAAATCCAATGCTGTTGGGATTGATGGAATTCATCCTATCTTTGTTAAGTCAATATTACCGGTGATTTTGCCCTATATAACGCACACTTTTAATACCATTTTAACAACGGGTTTATTTCCATCCCAATGGAAGCTAGCCAAAATTTTACCAATCCCGAAAAATGCAGGTGGAAATGAATTTCGACCTATTTCTGTGCTCCCTTTTTTGTCAAAAGTTTTCGAGAGAGTGGTGCAAAAACAGCTTAATGCATACCTTAGCGAAAAAAACATTCTTTCATCTAAGCAGTCTGGTTTCCGCCAAAAACATAGTTGTACTACTGCTATTATTAATATCGTTGAAGATATCAGACATGCTTTGGATGAAGACCATGTCACGTTCCTTGTACTGCTTGATTTTTCTAAGGCGTTTGATACTGTGGACCACTCTAATCTCTGTTTTAAACTCTCATCTCTTTATGGTTTTTCACCCTCCGCAGTTCTTTTGTTGTCTTCGTATCTTCGGGATAGAAGACAAGCAGTTTCAGTTGGTAATAATATTTCAAGTTTCCTTCCGACCACTAGAGGAGTCCCTCAGGGTTCAATCTTAGGACCTCTTCTTTTTTCTTTATATATAAATGAGCTGCCCACTAAGATTTCAAGTTCCTCCATTCAAATGTATGCTGACGATGTACAATTATACAAGAGTTGTTCCCTGGGACTTATAGAAGATTGCGCATACAGAATAAATGATGACCTAGAAAAAATTTCCCACTGGTCTTTGAATAATGGTTTGTTCTTAAATCCGCTAAAATCCAAATGCATTGTGATTAGTAGAAAAGTTTTGAACCTCGATTACTTTCCCAACTTATATTTAAACAACGCGAACATTTCTTATGTATCAACCGCAAGAAACCTTGGTCTGTTATTTAATAGAACTCTAAGTTGGGATGTCCATATAAACTCTGCAGTCGGTAAAGTCTATGGTGTTCTCCGAAGATTATGGCCCTTGCAATATTACACCCCCCTGAAAACACGTATGCTTTTGGCTAAGACGCTTGTTTTACCAATACTGACATACGGGTGCGAGATATTTAGTAACTGTGACGCCATCAGCAGAAGAAAGCTTAATGTCGCATTCAACAATACCGTGCGATATGTATTTGGGTTGAGAAGATTTGATCATGTGTCGAATATCTCAAAGAAACTTTATGATATGTCCCTTGATCATCTTATGCGTTTTCGTACCCTTATATTACTGTTCAACGTTATTAGTTCACAGCAACCCTGCAGTCTTTTCAACAGATTACAGTTTGGTTCCTCTAACAGATCTCAACAACTAATTCAACCCCGCTTCTCTTGTCTGGCATCAAGGCGACAGTTTTTTGTCAATGCCACCCGATTGTGGAACTCCCTTCCTAGGCATTTAAGGAGAGTGAGCGGCGAAACACAGTTTCGTAGAGATCTACATACGCATTTTAAAAATTAATTCTGTTTTTCTTTTTATTATTTTCTATTTTCTATTTTTTCCTTTTCTTTCTTTTCAATAGAGATGTATTGTATTTTTTTCTCTTTAAAAATTGTAAAAAGTGTATATAATTATATAATTATCTCTTCTTTTTATTAGTAACTTTTTTTTATTTACCTTTTTCCATTTAATGTAAATTAATTTAAAATTAATAACTTTGTTTGAATTTAAATGATAATAATAGTAGTTTTCTTCAGAGTATTATGATTTATTATTAGCTTAACACTAGTTTATAAGAAGTATATTCTTAATGTGTATAGGCGTACATTGAATGAAATAAACTAAAAACTAAACTATTTAAAAATATAGCATGTAGTAAAAAGAATACACATATTTTTGAGATAAATAAAACTGGTCCTATAGCTTATGCCAGACACTTATTTTAAAAGCTAAGCAATTCAATTTGCCATTAAGGGCATCACCTTCGATCCTTTAAGCCGTTAAGGTTGTAATTCAAGATACAGGCAAAACAACTTGCATATATATGTATAGTAATATCCAGGCACACAACCTAACAAATATGCAGAGACAGACAGAATTGCAAGACCCACATTATTGTGTAATATCAAGTTTGATTAAAATCTGGAGTTTGATTTTTTTACGAATCCAAAACAGACCCTATAATACATATAGATATTAAAAGTGAAAAAATATGCACAACTGGATCGCATTAACTTGCTCCTACAGTTTAAGGGTAATTACCAAGCATTGCAGGCATAATGATTTTAAGTTAATAGTTTTACCACGGAAAATTGTTAAAAAATTTAATACCGCTTTAAATATAAATTCTTTCCTGAATTGTTCTTACTTGTGACATAAAGGTACTAAATAAATAGCAAGTTATGTATAATAATAAAAGTGGGACTCGCAATTCTGTCTGTATGTATGTCCGTAAGCCGCCTAAACTCCTAGGCTAATTTTTTAATATCAAAATAACGGTACCATACAAAACTAATTATTTTTTTCGAAGTTCTAGAAAATATTTTTTTCCAAAAAAAATTTGCACAGATTTTAAGGACAAAATTCCAAAAATTTCTTCTAATATTTCTTAAACATATTAATTGTACCATAAACCAATTTTTTACTTACAACTTATAGGTACTATAACTCGAGATTTTGATCAAAGTTGACATTACGATGATAACGAAGACCAAAAAAGTGGGTCTCGCAATTCTGTCTGTCTGTCTGTCGGTTCGACTGCAGCCTAAGCGGCTCGGCCGATTTTCTTCAAACTTGGTAGATATGGGTTTTAATTTTTTCTCCCTGGACGTTTTTTTCTGTTTTTTTTTTTTTTAAGACCAAAAATAACGGTACCTGTCATACGATTTTTTTTCGAAATTTTATAAATATTTTTTTTCTCAAAAACTGTCCCACAGAATTTAAGAAAAAAAATTGAAAAATTTCATTTGGTTAAAACTAGCTAATGGTTGAAAAAAAATTTACAAAAAATTGTTATTTTTGGTAGCCCCCCTGGGCAGAGGCGTAGCGTAGGGGGGGGCGGGGGTGTAGTCCGCCCCGGGCGGCAGGCCTAGGGGGGCGGCAAAATGTCGCCGGTGATGCGGGTAGAGTAGAAATCATATGTTTCATGACAGATCGTTTGACAAGTCAACAAACAACAATGATGTAAATTTGAAATTTGCCACCCTATCTGTGGTTCGTCGTTGACCGCTTTCGTGAATTCGTAGACGGTGAGCAGGGCCGTAAGAGTGCATTCCGTATTGTCACGCTGATCGCGAAACTAAAACAAAACGTTCCGAAACTCTCGCGAAACTGAAAGGGAGTGTTCCGAAACATATGATATGCATATGCGAGATATGATAAGATAACTAGGATTCGACGGAAACGTTATTCTAGTCTCAGCCAGCTCAATGGTTTTGCTCCCTCCCGCATCACAGAAAGTTATTTCGATTGTGTTGTTTATAGTTTAAATACTGTTGAATCTTCTAAAACTAAGCACTTAGTACTTCACTCAACCTTTAAACTAGTTTTTGAAAATGAAAAGAGTTAAAGGAAGCGGCGCGGAATACCGCAAGAAAAAGGCTAAGAAAGAAGCAGCGCGAAGACGCGAAATATTTCAGTTCTAGTTCTGGTTCAAAAGCTACGTTAACGTCTTCGGCGGCATCCAGCAGCAGCGGAAGTGATTCCAATGTAAGTAAGATTCCTCCATCTACAATCGTGAGTGGCCTAGAATTGTCCTCCGGCCAATATTCATGGGAATGCTTAACTTATTTTACGGGCAGAAGAAGAAGACGTGCCTCCGTCGAAGTTGGAAGTCGTTCTGGTCCCACCACAGAGCAGGGTCAAGACGAAGTCGACTCACCAGAAGTATCTCAAGGATCTAGTCACAAGCCTGCAGAAAAAGTGAACCTCGTGAAGCTGTAAAGACGCTTAAAAATAAGTTTGCGGAAGTTCTTGAGGTACTGGAAGAATTGACGGATCGGTAGCCAGTCCAGTCTTCTTCTGACAGTCATGCAGTCATTCAACTTCCTCACTTTTCTTAGCTTTTGAGCTGCAGAGCTACCTGAAGAAGATGACGCACAGATTTACCTGCAGCAATGTGGACTGAGTGTGGATAAGTGTGCTCAGAAATTCTGCGTTTTAAAAGCTCTCCTGGTGGAGAGCAGAGACCGTTTCGTCCAAGCCGCAATCGACTTTTCTAAGACTTTTTATAAAAAACTCGGAATCGATCTCAAAACGAGTACAATTCGCAGGAAATAAAATGCACGACTGGGTCGCACGAACTTGCTCCTATGTAATCGACTAGGAATTTTAAAAAAGAATGTTATTAGAGAAAACTGTTCATAAGGATAAAATTAATTTTTAAATTCTTTTAGTAGTAAGAGAAAAAAACAGAATGCTATCCAACTATGAATTTATGCAAGAACAAAAATTATAAGTCGTTGTAGTGGTTTTTTAAAAAAAAAACTTTTATATACAAACTTTTTAAAAGCTTTTTAAGAAAAAATTTAGGTACGCCAATTTAAAGTTTTTATTATTGTTCGAACAAAAATTAAATTTACGAAAAGAAATATTGACCCGTTTCGGAGATATCGAATTTTCAAAAAAAGATCCGTTATGTGGATAATAAGAAATTCAAAATTCGAAAAAAATGGTTCTATGGTAGGTACAAGCTGTAATATCAGAATTTTTTTCATTAAATTAAAGATCGTAAAAATTAATTGAAAGAAAAAAAAATTTATAAAAATTCTAGGCGCCGTTTTCGAGAAAAATACGATTTTTGAAAACCATTTTTTTAATTTTTTTAGCATTTGTATGGTAGGTACCTTTAGTTTTAGGTAAAATAAAAAACTTTTTCTCACATTTTGTAGATTATGTTGAGAAACTTTTATTTATTAAGTTTAAAAAAAATCTAGCAAGGGGTTTTCGAAATATTGAGTTTTGAAAAAAAAAACATTTTGAAGTTTTTTTTTTAAATCCAAAATTTTTTTTTTTTTGAAAATTTGAGTACACAATTCTATTTAAAATTTTGGGGAGCTTAATAAAAAAAAAAATGATCAAAATCGGTTAAACCGTTTTTGAGAAAATCAAAAACAAAAAAAATGGTCCCATGGGGGTACCCTCAATAACAATTTTTCGAAAAAAAAATTTCAACCAATACCTAGATTTAATTAAACTAGCCGACCCAGCTCTCGAACTTCGAGTGCCAATTTATTTATTATTTATTATTTATATTATTGGCAGTGTTTTCAAGCAAATTTATTAAATTAAATTTTATTTTATGTAATATGCAAAGTGTTCGACAGTGCAAAAACAAAAATGACCCACAGTGTGTAAATGCGTGTCTCAAGTATATTCTGCACATCTCCGTAACTGTGGCTTTCCAACCATATAAAATTTATCGAAATCGATTAAATACTTTTGGAGAAAAGTGTACCACAAAAAACATGTTTGCCGTTTTATTATATGATGAAATTTTTCTGTATTTTTATTTTTAAAATCTGTCGAACAGTTTTTGAGAAAAAAAAATGTTTATAAAATTTCGAAAAAAATTCGTATGGGGGGTACCGTTATTTTTGGTCTTAAAAAAAGAAAGAAAAAAACGTGTGGGGGGAAAAAATTAAAAATGATATCTACCAAGTTTAAAGAAAATCGGCCGAGCCGTTTAGCCTGTAGTCGAACAGACAGACAGACAGACAGACAGACAGACAGACAGAATTGCGAGACCCACTTTTTTAGTCTTCGCTATCATCGTAATGTCAACTTTGATCAAAATCTCGATTTCGATTTTTTTTACGAATGCTCGTAAAATCCGTTTATGAAACCGCTAATTCTATTCTACTTTCAATAAAAGATATTTCATTGCCTGTGAAATGATGTCTCGAAATTTAATTTTAATTTAGTATTGAATGGGGGCGGCAAAATGGGTCTCCCGCCCCGGGCGCCGAGATGGTACGCTACGCCACTGCCCCTGGGTTTATTTTTTTGTTTTTGATTTTATCGAAACCGGTACAGCCGATTTAAGTAATTTTTTTTATGCTCCTCCAAAGTTTGAATATTATTACATACTCAAATTTTCAATTTTTAATTTTTTGGATTTTAAAAAAAAAATTCAAATTTTTTTTTGGAAACTCAATATTTCGAAAACCTCATGCTCGATTTTTTTCAAACTTGGCAAATAAAAGTTTCTTAACATAATCTACAAGATTTGAGAAAAAAAAATTTGTTTTATCTAAAACTAACGGTACCTTCCATACAAATTTTAAAAAATGGTTTTCGAAAATCGCATTTTTCTCGAAAACAATTCCGAGAATTTTGCTAAAATTTTTTTTCTTTTGATTAATTTTTACGATCTATAATTTAATAAGAAAAAAAATTAAATCTATATATTACTGACTGTACCTACCATAGAACGATTTTTTCGAATTTTGAATTTCTCATTATCGACATAGCGGATTTTAATGAATTTTTTTATAAACAAGCTCCTAAAAAGTTTAAAAAACATTTCATTTAAAAACTTAAGAAAACATATTTTTTCAATTTTTAGAAAAAAAAATCGTTTTTTTATGGAAAATTCGGTATTTCAAGAACCGCTTAGTATTTTTGTTGGAAATTTAACTCTTATTCATGCAATAATAAAAACTTAAAGTTGGCGTACCAAAATTTTTTCTTAAAAATGTTTTAAAAATTTTGTACATAAGAGCTTATTTTTTTAAGGAACCACTACAACGACTTATAATTTTTGTTCCTGCATAAATTCATATTTGCATAGCATTCTGTTTTTATCTCTTACTACTAAAAGAATTTAAAAAATTCATTTTATCCATAAGAATAGTTTTCTTTAATAACATTCGGTTTTAAAATTCCTAGTCTATTACATAGGAGCAAGTTCGTGCGACCTAGTCGTGCATTTTATTTGGTTGACTGTTGAACGGATTTTGATACTTCTTTTCTAAAGCTGCTAAAAAAATTTGTTAAGTATTCTGTTTTCATTTTTTTTTTAGATTTAAACAATTTTTTTCTTAAATACTAAATATTTTGCAAGCCAAATGATCAATTTATTTAAACTTGCTAATTAATAGTTTTTTAACACTATCTACAAGATGTAGGTACGAAAAAAAATATATTTATCTAAAAATAACAAATGTTAAAAAATGGTTTTCGAAAATCCTACTTTTCTCGAAAATGTCAACAAGTTTTGATAAAAAAAATTGGGTTTTGATAAAAAATAATGACAACTGACAAAAGAACCATTTTTTCCCATTTTCGGCATAACGGATTTTTAATTAGTTTTTATACAGAAGTTTCTAAAAAGTACAAAATACAAAAAACATTGCGTATTAAGACTCAAAAAAATTATTTTTTGAATTTTTGAAAAGATTTTTTTTCACAAATTGATCATGAATATTTATTTCGAAATAAAATTTTTATTTGCACAATATTTAAAAATTCAAATTGGTGTACTAAAATAATTAAAAAAAAATTATAAATAAAAACTTATTTCAACGATTTAAAATTGTTATTCTTGCATAAATTCATTTTTACTTATTTCATTCTGTTTTTAGAGTCAACTCATTAACAAAATTGGTTAAACATTTTAAAATTAACATTTTGTACTTATAGCATCAATTTTTAAATTTCTAAGTGTCTAAACATAAGAGCAAGTCCGTGCGATCCGATCGTTCATTTTGTTTCTTTGAAATTCGGAAGACTTCTCATCCATCTTAGGTTGTCTTAATACATGTTTCTTTGTTCGTATTTGACACTTCTGTCAGGTAGATAAATTGCAGCTTTTCAAATTATTATGAAATTGATTACCTTTTAAGATATTTTATTTGAAAATTTAATTAAGAGTTTCTTGTGAAAAATTACTAAGTAATAAATAGAGAGCGCGTTATAATTTTATTTTGGGGGATTTTCGAAATGTGTGTTTTTTTTTTTGGAGTATAATAATGTTCAACCTGTTCGGAAGATTTTTGTACAATGATCGGGCCCTTTCCAAACCTTTAAGCGTCCTTGTTCCAATTTCTGCAAGCGCCTTTGAAAAAAAAATTCATAAACTCAATGGTTTATATTTTAAAAATAAATTTATTAGGGGCATGAACAAATCTGTCCTTTGCTTTCGCAGTTACAAAGTCTTCAATGACGTCGTCATATTTTATTTATCTTTAGCGTGTTCGCTGTCCCTAGGAAAGGTTCTAACAATACAAAAAAGTATCACAAATTTAATTTTTATGGGCTCTAAGACCTTGCTTCACAGCTGCTTTTGGGGTCCAAACATTACGTTTATTTTCTTTAGGTTGATCTACCCTCTCAACTATATTTTTTTATCAAGTTTAAGAATTCAATAGGTTTTTTTTATTTCTTTGTCGAATTGAATATGCTAATACCTTTGTATATAAGAATATGTTACAAATTTGTCTAGTTTGTCTTAGACAATGGTTGTATGAAATATTTGTATCTTAAACGTGTCGAGATTTTTGGGTATACCTATAAAATTCATGAGACTCAAGATATCGGCTTTGTGTATTTTCTTCAATATAACTTCCCTTTTTATCGATTATTTTACTGAACTTGTTAGAGAAGATGAAAAAATTTGGTCAGTTGTTCTGTTTTTATCCTACCTGGATTTTGATCCACAGACGTGACTACTGTAGTGATTTTAAAGGTTTTATGTTCAAATAAGTTTATTTTATAAATTATACGAGTATTGTAAGTATGTTAGCCCAGGTGACATCATCTAAATTTTCCTTATGTTAAATTTGAACTGGTATTTGCAATTTGAAAAATTCCATTCATAAATCTTAATAGCTAAATAAATAAAAAATATTATGGAATAATCCGAAAACTACAATTCAACCCAAAACGTCAAAATTGTATTATAATCCCTTGCGATATCATAGCTAAGAAGTTTAATCGAAATCATAAAAGAAGTTTTCAAGAAAATTTGAAATAAAATACACAACTTGGTCGTAAGAACTTGCTCCTATGTAATAGACTATGAATTTTAAAAACGAATGTTATTAGAGAAAACTGTTCATAAAGATAAAATTAATTTTTTTAATTTTTTTAGTAATAAAAGATAAAACAGAATGCTATGCAAATATGAATTTATGCAAGAACAAAAATTATAAGTTCTTGTGGTGGTTTCTTTAAAAAAATAAACTTTTATATACAAAATCTTAAAAACATCTTTAAGAAAAAATATGTTACGCCAGCTTTAAGTTTTTATTACTGTACGAATGGAAATTAAGCTATTAAATTAATTAATAAATTAAAAAATTAAAAAATATTGAGCCGTCTTTGATATACCGAAAAAAATGACTTTTTTCCCAAAAATTAAAATAAATATTTTTTTTTTAGAGTTTTGAAATGCAATGTTTTTTAAACTTTTTGGAAGCATAAATTCAAAATTCGAAAAAATGGTTCTATGGTTGGTACAAGCTGTAATATCTTAATTTAATTTTTTTTTATTAAATTAAAGATCATAAGAATTAATTGAAAGACAAAAAATTGTATCAAAATTCTAGGCACCGTTTTCGAGAAAAATACGATTTTTGAAAACCATTTTTTAACATTTGTATGGTGGGTACCTTTATTTTTAGGTAAAATACATTTTTTTCTCACATCTTGTAGATTATATTGATAAACTTTTAAAAGTTTAAGAAAAATCTAGCATGGGGTTTTCGAAATATTGAGTTCTGAAAGAAAAATTTTGATTTTTTTTAAAAATCTAAAAAAATTTTGTTTGCTTTAGCAAGAAAAATGGTCAAAATCGGTTGTACTTTTTTTGAGAAAATCAAAAACAAAAAAAAATGATTCCATGAGGGGTACCTTCAATAACCATTTTTCGGAAATTTTTTTTAAACCATAACCTAGCTTTAACTAAATGAATTTGTTTTGTGTTTTTATTTTTTAAATCTGTCGAACAGTTTTTGAGAAAAACAAAATATTTATAAAATTTCGAAAAAAAATTCGTGTGGCAGGTACCGTTAGTTTTGGTCTTACAAAAAAAAAAAAAAAACGTTGGGAGGAGGTTGAATTAAAAATAATATCTACGAAGTTTAAAGAAAATCGGCCAAGCCATAGTCCAACGGACAGACAGACAGAATTGCGAGACCCACTTTTTAAGTCTTCGCTATCATCGTAAACGTAATGTCAACTTTGATCAAAATCTCGAGTTCGATTTTTTTTACGAATGTATAACTTGCCTTATAGTACCTTTAAGTCGCAAGTTAAAATCTAAATTAAAACATAAAAGAATAGGTACTCGTAGAACAAGAATTGCATTGCAAAGAACTTAATTTGGTTTTAAATTTCCATTCTGAAAGCCCATTGAAAACATTTGGCAACCATTATTTTGATAAATAAATAAAATACATTATAGGGGAAACAGCTTGAAGAGAACCAGAGTTACAACTTACAACTAGTGAGCTAGAACTCCCAAGTATATGCGTGATGTCGGCAGGAATGGAGGGGACCTAAGATTAAGTGCCGATTCGGAACTGCCAAGATCAGAGCCACTTTTCACGACAAGAGATACTTTTAGAATTTTAGAGTGTTTGTCACTTTTCCAAAGGAGAGATCACCCCTGAAAAAAATATTGTTTTTTGTTTCACTTAAATAGACCCTGCATTTAAGATTTTGAAACAATATCAAGGAGTTTAAGATTGTTTTCCGTGCATACGGTCTGCTATTTTGGGGTTTGCAAACAAAGGGTTTTCCAATCGAGATTGTCAAACATTGACACGTGATCGCTACCATATTTTTTAAAGCAACATCTATCAAATAGGCTGTCATTTATTAAGTCTGTCTTGCTGGATTCTTTTGTGTGAGCAACATCTCGAGTGCTTCGCCAATTTTATGGTGGCCTTAATCGTCCTTCCGAGAGGTCTATTCGTAACGTGGTGGATAAATTCGAGTCGACCGGTTCAGTGATTAATCCGCCAATACGCCAATACCCCAGCCCGTGCCACAATTAACATTTACGAACATGGTTATCTTACGCGGAAGCGAAGGAGGCCACCGAGATCGAGCGTTTTGACCCCATTGGTCTTCTTCTTGTAGGTTTTTTTTTTTTTTCAAGTCACAGATCCAAGCGAATAAGCCAGTGCCCTGAAATCCTACATAATCGATGTCATTGGTGAAATTCATCCTGATTTATGCACCAGAGTAATGGAAAATTGAACTTTTAAGGTGCACTTCACCCAGCGATGCCTCAGCGGACATTCAAATGATGATATATTCCATACATAATGGCTTAGATGGCCCTTTTAAATAAATATAAAATTTCAATGTTTGATTTATTAAAATTTAAAGATAGGAATCCCGTAATGGAAAGGCTTTTTTTAATGTAATAATTTCACAAAAGTTAATGGTGGTTCTTAAAGTTTTAAACAATAAAACTGAAATGAATCAAAATTATGCAGAATTCAGAAATTTTGTTCAATACAATTTTTTTAGATATTGTTTAATCCTTTCTTATTCTCCATTAATCATGACATTGATCAATATCTTAAGTGATTTTGAAGAAACATAATAGTTCAAGCTTGCATGGATTTAGAATTTCAATGTTTTATTCAACAGATCCCAAAAATAGCTAACTTAAATAATTCCTTTGTTGAGTTACGTAATACCTACAAAAAACAAATTTAAATACCCCCAAACAAATTAGCCTTGTTCTTGTAAACCCAACTAATACGAGTATGAAGGTATACACAAATACCTCCCTTTTATTTCAACATGTAATTTCAAAAATTAGCACTTCTTAATGAAAACGAAAAAATTGGGAGATAATAAAAATTAATTAAACTTCATTAAAACATTTTCGCAAGCTAAAAATCATTTAATCAATCAACCACTACCAAAAAAAAATTCGCGAACGAAAAAAACCTTTCAATAAAATTGTAGCTTCCAAACATTTGTGTGTGTATGCATGAATGTATAAGACTTCCTTATTCGATTTTATCTCGTTTATTTGCTTCTCTGCCTTGAGGGCCATTATTGCCATTATTGAATAAGTGATTACGTTATACATAGATATCCATAAAAGACATTAAATTAATAGATATGCATATATGCGTTGTTGTTACATAATTTTTTGTCTTTCAATCTAATTTAGTAAAACAAAACAAAATTTTGTCTTCAATATCTACGAGCAAGGTATATGCATTAAATTTTAAATGGTATTTTTAAAGGAACCTGATTTGGCTTTTTTTCTTGCTCTTCGTTTCTTGTGAATTAATGTTAAGTCGATTTAAAGATATTCATTAAACCCGAAGTGTTTCTTCCTTTTAGTTCAAATCAACTTGAAGGGATTGAAAATAATGTATTTTGCAAATTGTAAGTTGGTTTATAATTTGAGAATAGATGGAAAGGATGTCGTCTATAAGTTGGCATATTTGGACAAAATTTTATATTTTATTGAAGAAGTTAGTTTTAAACCTAATTATAGTGCTCATAATCGTCCATCAGAGCGATTTATTTGATTATTGGTCGTTTTCGCTATACGTATTAATATGCATCCCGTAAGACGTGCGTCGTACAGTGCACACAGAACAAGCTATTGCTGATGTGTTGATGATGATCAAAATGTGTCAATTCGTCATCGTGCTCAACAATTAAACTTGTGCCCATACGGTCTGATTTCTTGCGAAGAGTGTGTACAAATTGGAACTCCCGATTCCATCATGGCGGCCACATGTCCGAAATAATAATAACAAAAGATTATACATAATTAACAATTTAGAAGAAAATTAGTACAAATCAAAAATTCATTTTTAGATTTTTCACGATATAAATGTAAGTCGAATATAGAGTGTACATTGAAAGAGGAAACAGCTTGCGATACCGGTTTGACACTCAGAACTAAAATTGCAACGCATTTCGCGGAACACTTATTTGGTAAACCGCCTTTGCACTTGCTCAATTCTATCCGAATGAACTCGACAACAAGGATTACCAGTGAGGTATAAAGATGTAGTTAAACAAAAGGATCCTTACACTATTTCTTTCAATGAATTCAACTAAGCTATTTGAAACTATACAATCAATATGTTTTTTTGGGAGAAAAGACTATCAAGAACAACACATAAATCTATGTCACCATAAGTTCTAATCAAAAAGAGATCCTGATTTGGAAAATTTTATAATCTTACATTTACTGATATTTAGCTTTAAATACTACAATTAATACAATTAATTTAAAAAAAATTTTTTAGATCATCCGCATATTGTTAATATATAATATAAAATGTAAAGGGCCAAAATGATTTCCTTGTGGAACCCCGGAAGTACATTTAATACTTCTTGAAACCTTGGAATCAATCAGTATGCGTTGAGTTCTGTTCTTCAAATACGAATTAATCTATTTGAGTATTTCAAAATGAAAACCAAAACACTCGCGCTTTTTTGGTTCCGTTTGCAGAAGCATAAGTATATAAGGAAAGTAAATTGAAACCTAATTTAAGACTAAGGTCTTAAAAACTAAAATAACTGTAAGAGTGTAAAAACAAGTATAATTAAAAATTTAGTTAGCGTAACGGATACAACTATTGGCACTCCCTAATTTTTATTTTAATTACTATTGGCACCTTTTCAGTCAAAAATGATTTTTATAAAATCTAGTGACCCGAGCAAATAAATTTTTGTTTTTTTTTTAACTGTAATTTTTCTTAAGTTCTTTATTTTTAAGTGCAAAAGTAAAAATGTTTTATTTTTGTGAAAAAGTGATCAAAAATTAAGTGTTCCCACTAAGGAGAGAGAATTTCTTAAGCATTTGTTTTTGATTATCTCATGGAAGTTTAATAAAAATGTATAGTTTTTGTTATGAAAACATATTAAAGTTAACGTTTTTAACAATTTTTTGTTAAGCGAATAGTTACATTTTAAGAAAAATTGGTGCCAATAATTGGTTCTGCAAAAAAGTAATATATATAATAAACTTTTTTTTTATTACTAGATACTTTAATAAAAATCTACTGAAATAAACTTGTTTTTTTTTTATTTAATTTTAAGGGTGCCAATAATTGTACACCTGGGTGCTAATAATTGTAGTTTTTGGAAAGGTTTTCCTAATTCTTTTTTTTTTAACATTTTATTATTAAGAAAAGAAACAAAATGAAGTTATAGTTAGAGACAAAAATTTCAAATTTATATTTGATGTACAAAATATATCAGTCGCTTTTTTAATGCAGAAGTTATTCACATTTTAAGATGAAAATTTCTTTAGAAGTGCCAATAACTGTATCCGTTACGCCAGGTTTTTTTTTGTAAAAATGTTTAAAAAAGAAATGATGTTATAAGTTTCTATAAAACAGACTGCTTAGCTTTAGCCCGGACAAAATAGACATTCAAGGTTACATTAATTCGCACAAAGCTGAAAATTGGCATGAATGTTGAGAACACTATTACAAACAATTTGTAGAAAGTCCCCATCGATCCGACGTGTGGAAAAAAAATTATTCAAGGTCAAATGTTACAAAAATCGGTTTTTTGCATTTTTCAGCTAAACGGCAAGTTTTATCTTAAAATAGGTGAGACAAAAATTATTCATCATGCAATTATCTATAGAAATTGTCTTAACACTTTTTCTCCTAAGAATCACCATTTTGGAGATACAGCGATGCAAAAAGTTGAAAAAGTTGTGTTCTTCATAATATGTATGTCAATTACCGTTATATACATTACAGAATGGTAATACAAGTAAAAATATTAGTTTACATACATATTATACAATTCTAAAGCCATTTATACACTGTTCAAATGCATGACAAGCACGCGCAAGTGTATTGGTGAAAAAATCACACGTATAGATTGGATGTAGGATTGAAGCAAAATGAAAATCTTTTGATTTTCTTTCAATCTAGCCTCCTGCATTGAAGTTAGTGTATATGCAAGATTGATGATTGATTATGCATTTATTGGTCCATTTGCGTATAGTACGTTGAAGAGGTGAGAACACAGTACAACATAAGCACTGATTTAAATATTAAAACAGTAAACAAAAATTGTATGATGAAATGGACAGACAAAATAAAACAAATTACCTACTCGGATAAAATTGAAAAAATCTCAAGGAAATTCGTAAAATCACAATTTTGCCGAAAAAAAACTCAGAAAACGCAACGTCCTCTCCGTCCATGTAAAAATAAAAGATTGAAGGCTCATGCTTGATGTGTGTATATGCAACTTTAACCCGAATTTACGAATACACTGGCACGTGCTTGCCATGCATTTGAACAATGTATATTTGGCTTAAGAATATAAACTCAATTGTCCGTGTGGCGACGCTCGTATACTTGCTCCGTTTCTAAGGGCCCAAACAAAATAGTATTAGTCCCAAGCGTTCCTTCGTAGTAAGAACAGAATTTGTGCAGTTTCTTGTTTGTAAAAGAAATGTCTCAATTTGATTTTTATTTGTAGTAAACATTTGGCCGAATGTGAAATTGTTACTGTTGAGCGTGGCTTAAAGACGTTAATTGATGCAAGTGTTGAAAGAGGTGATGAATTTCCGGAATACTTAAAAGACCAGACTTCTGTGACAATTCATGTGCAGTGTCGGAAAAAGTACACTCGGAAGATTACCATTACCGCAGTTAAAAGACGTCACGAACAAGAACAAGCTGGTACATCAATAATATAATAAGTCCTCCTCGTACTAGAGCACGCGTAAATGAATCAGTTTTTTGTTTAGGTTACGTTAGGTTAAGGTGGCTGCTGACCGGAAAAGCCAACACACTTAGACCCATATTTGGTCCGTTGTGATACCACAGGATTTCAAAAATCACCCTTACTCGTTAAACCATTTGAGACAGTGAATCTCGGAATTGTTTTTTGTTTAAAAGAGTGTTGTTTATTCTGTGGCAATGAATTGAATGAAGCGTTTGAAGTGAAAAAAGGACTGCAATATCGGCGTCAAATTTGTAATGTAATTACGTGCTTAGATAAGTTTAGGTACTTATCTTTTGTAAAAAATACTCATAATCGCTTTGGTCATTTCCAAAAGTAGTATTTTTCAATTAGATACAAAATTTTCAACTCAACAGGATCACAATAGATCGTTAAATAGGCCTAACGGGGAAGCCACCTTAAATAAAACGCGCCAAGTACACTACCTCACGGGTGGCGTGGCGCGGGACCGTGTTCATATTATGAATAATTCAACCTTTTCAACTTTTTGCATCGCTATATCTCCAAAATGGTGATTCTTAGGAGAAAAAGTGTTAAGACAATTTCTATAGATAATTGCATGATGAATAATTTTTGTCTCACCTATTTTATGATAAAACTTGCCGTTAAGCTGAAAATGCAAAAAACCGATTTTTGTAACATTTGACCTTGAATAATTTTTTTTCCACACGTCGGATCGATGGGGACTTTCTACAAATTGTTTGTAATACTGTTCTCAACATTCATGCCAATTTTCAGCTTTGTGCGAATTAATGTAACCTTACCCCTATTTTTGAAGCTAATTTGACCGGGCTACTTATTGATTTTTGTTTAAGAACATACCGAACTATACAATCGGTAGCTTTTTTGTTCTAATTTTGTATATTTATCTTAAAATTTTAAGTCTAGTACACTTATACACTTTGGCTCTCACATTTCTCCCAAATCAAAATTTGAAGTGAAGAATTTTGTATGGGAGCTTAAATGTATGATATAATATATATTTTTAATACAGTATATAAATAATAATTATTTTTTATAAGCACCCTACTAACGATGGAAGTATAGCTACCTAGTTTTTTGTACAGAAAAAATGTCACACAAGTAAAAAATTGGTGTCGCTCGTAACCAAGAACTTTGTACATTTTTATTATAATTTGTCTTAGGAAATTTTGAGCACATACATACATAATTTAAGTTCTGAAAATCCTATAAAGTGCTGAAACTCTGGAAAAAAAAAAGACAAATTACAAAGCTAGGTACTTAACAAGGCCCATATGTGCCTAACATACAGATAAATTGTGAATGCAAATATTTCAAAAAATATAGGTACTATTTTGATGCACATAGATATATATTTAAGAACAAATATCTAAGATTCAGTTTGGTTTTGATCACCCATACGAATTTGCTGCACATAACGATGGCATGATTCCAATAGTTAAAAAATAATTTTTTGAATTGGAATTTTAATTCATCATGGGGTACTTTGTGGTCATGTTTGATTTGTTCAAGTCTTTTTTAGAATTTTTTGTTTTACTTACAATTAATAATAATAAATTTTTAAATACTATATAAATTACTTTTTAATTTTACAATTTTTTATGTGAGTCTAGCAAAATTATCAAAGCACAGGTACTTTTATATTTTAGAATTACTTTTAATTTACATATATTTTCTAATTGTTCATGCATCTTTCGTTTTTTCTTTACATAAAGTTGTTTAATTTTGAATTTGTTTGTAAATTTTATAATATTTCTTTAACATTTAAATTTTCTTATATAAAAGGTTTCTTCGACACTTATGCTTTTGAATAATAAAATTAACCTTACTATTTCATATTAAATCTTACCTAAAGTTATCTATTAATTGTATATACACACTACATACAAAAAAATATAAAAAAATGAAAAAGAAAGATGCTAACTTTTCTTTTTTTATTTTTGATAAAATTTGTTCATATAGCCTTAAGATTTTGGTATGGAAAAAAATATATATGATCAAAAATGAAGTCCATTACACTAGTTTGTTTGAAGGAATTATTTGAATACAACGTGTTTTTAACAAATTTTTGGATACTGAAAAAGGCACAGAAAATTTAAATTTTAGAAAAAAAAATGTTCTTGGAATACAAAGTCCACAATTCGAGAGTGCAAAAAAATTTAAATATAATTTTGCTATATTTAAGTCTGATTGAAACCATCTTTTTATGCAAAGTTTATGTTTGTCAAATCTAATATATTTTTATTCATCTCCGAGAAATTCTAAGTTCTTACAATTAAAAAAAAAAAAAAGACTTTTATCACTTTGTTTGAGGTTAGTTTAGATCGATAAATAATTTTTCCGCACAAAGGATTTTATTGAATCTGAAAAATATATTTATGGACTTAAAAATTTATTTTCAATATTTCTTCAAGCTGTTCACGCCGATTAGTGAATTCGTAATATTTTACGCCCTAGGATAGTCGTGATGAATTCGCGTCCACTTTTATTACAATAAGTGAATTGGTCTAATGAACTATGTACATATATTATTGATTTCTGAACTTCCTTGCCATCTTCGAATTATACTATCACTGCTGTAATCTTTTGCCGATATTAAACTTCAAACCCTATTTAGAATTACTTGTAAGCAATTTATAGATTTCTTTACAATATTTAGTTAGATTTTTATTTAAAAAACAATGAAAAATGTATTCATTTTATCTGTAAATGCGAAAACACTCTTCGAGGCCTACTTGAATGAAGAAACGCTATAAAGCGAAAAATATTTTCGATGTTTGCAATGCGCTAAAGATAAGACTTCCAAATTTATGAAGACTTTGTTGACATATAAGGCGAATTTAAGAGGTAATTTTAAGATAAACCAAAAATAAAACTTTTTTAAGTTTCAATAAGGAATATCTTAAGTCCTTATTATTTAAGTTTTCATAGTTTATTTTTAACAAAACTTGAACTATAAATCAGATTGTTATTTTATTTTTCTCCAATCGCACATCTCCTTAAATGGTGGGCCATTGTATCACTCTAACGAGGCCGATCACGTCCTTTTATCTCGGTAAATAAGTCCCTTATCATTTCGAAACAATAATTATGAACTACATTCTAAATAAATAAATAAATAAATGATAAAAAGTGTGTTTTAAGATATTTCCCAAAATTCTTGTTTTTGCTTGGTATAGACTTTTCTGCTAATGTCGGTTTGTGCATTAATCATCTCCACCATTTCCTTAAATTGTTTTCGACTAGATGTCCTTTTTCATTAAAAACAACATTCCATAACTTAAATTTTTGTACTTTCCACTAATATTTGTTTTATTTAAAATTCACTTGAAATTCGTCTCCAAATTGGCGCGCAGTGAAATTCTATGGAGGAATGGGTTGCAAATTCAGTATTACAGATGAGTTGAATAAAATGTCAGTGATGCAAAGTATATTACCGACATTCGTTTAACTTTTTTTTTCGACGGATTTACTATAATAGCATTTTCTGTTGGGTCATTCCGTAATTTTCTAAACGATAAAATGGTCAAAACGATAATCGTCGACGATATCGTCCATGATTTGCTTCACGTAACTCGACTACTATCGTCTCGTCAATCGATCACAGTTTTAGAGATTTGTGTGCATTTTAGAAACTCTCAAACTGTAGTCAATCTGTCAAATTAATAGAAAACAATACAAAATGTCAATTTACAGTGGAAACTCAATCACTCAACTACAGTCACCTACAAAATTCAAAATTAATGCAAGACGATACCTATTTAGCTATCGTCCAAACGCTATCGTTTTGACGATGGCGTTTTATCGATTATCAACTTACGTAAATCAAAAAAAGGCAACGCTATCGTTCAAACGATATCGTCTGACGATAATCGAGTTACGGAATGACCCCCCTGGATTCTATAATAGTGGTGATTTATTTCTGGAGGAGAACTATTTAGTTGTTATTTATGGTGCAAAATTTTAAATCAATATTATATTGTTAAGATTAATAAATAAAATATATTATTTTAAATAACTTAAAAACACACCATAATATTATTTAACTAAGATGAATTTAAGTTAACAACAAAGTAAAATAAGTATGTTTTTAAGTTATAAAAAACTAATAATGGCGCAAAACTTTAAACAGACTATTAAGGTTTGCTAACTTTAAAGTAGTTTCATATATTTAAACATTTTTTAACAAGTATCGTGCTAAGCCAATTTTTTTTTTTTTAATAAATTGCTTCTGGACACACCGAGAAGAGTGTCAGTTTGTGCAAAAAACAAAGTAATCAGACCTTTTTTGACTTTAATAAAATGTTAAAGAAAGTAAGTAAGTAAGTAAGTAAGTTGTAACCAAGTACGAGTATCATACTAAAACAGTTTGAACACCATACTAATTCGACTAAAATTCTTCATACTTTAAAAACACACTTTTTATCATTTATATGTAAATATAAAGCTTCCCAAAGATGGAAGCAAATCTTCTGAAATGCATTTAAGTAAAGAAATATGCAAGTAATATAAATCTGTTCTTTTAAGTAATTAAAAAAAATAATAATATCTTTTATTTATTAAATTAAAAACACATCAAATTAATTATAAAGTTTAATGTTACTTAAGAATTTTCTAATTTTGAAACAGTTGACTATGGATTTATTGATTTAAACACTTTTAAACTTGTATTGCGCTTAAAAATTATTTGTTTTTAATAATTTGCAGCTGAACGCACTTAAAACATACGGCATAAAAGTGTCATATCGTCCCCCTCTTGCCAGAAGGATTAATGTGCTATAAGAAAAATTCTACGATACCGCATATATCAATGTTCTTCCTCCAGATGAGAACAAAGTCCTCAATTACCTAATGCACTAGCTGGTCCTGGTATTTCAAAATATTATGTTTTCATCAATGATGATCCACACATTGATAATATTGGAATGAGATTAAGTGCCGAAAAATTAAAAAAAAAATAATTTTAAAATAAAAGTTTCATTATAAAAACTGAAAAACTATGTAAACGATGATCTTACACTTTTAGTTAGATACTTAAAGTCGACTAGATTTAAAAAATTTTTATTCGGATATAATTTTTGCAAAAATTAAATTATAGTTCCTACCTACGGACAAAAGTAGACTAACAATAACAACCAAGTAGAGAAATTTTGAAGCAGATAAGTCATTAAAGGATTTTTATAAGACAAGAATTTTTTTATAACATAATAGGTATCCAATTTATATATTTTTTTTTTCACTTTTACATCAAAATATTTCGAAAACCTTTCCTTGGAAAAATAAGCCGTTATTTCTTTTTTTTAGCGAAAAAATAAGTCCAGAAATAGCTTTTATCGATGAAATTTTTTCGTGTAGACAAGAAGTGACATTCTGAACTGACAGTCTTTAGAGTGGCAGAGTAAGAGCTCACTCTTAAAAGGAAGCACTTCCAAGTCTTGTATCTTTACTTTATATAAATTTTCATAAACAAGTCCTTACAAATTTCGGTTATCCTATAGAATAATTATTTTTAGGTATTAAATGAAGAATAAAAGTTTAAGAAAAATCGAATTATGAATAAATATAGATTATTATCTATCCCATCCTTAATTTACAATAAAATAAGCTTGAAATAGGCATTTGAAACGAAAAGATTTTAATTTTGAGTTTGAAAAATTAAAGTTTAAAAATAATAAATAAATAATTGTAACAAACCTCGTCATATCATGCCAATTATATAATCCAAAGTAATCATCAGTTTTTATGTGGAAGGCAATTTTTCAATAGAAAATATGTTTGTTTTTTTAGAATGAAGTCCTCTCTTCCTTCGGAACAAAAAGGACGAATTTCACTTTCGATATTCAAAGTTTACAAATCCAACAAAACAATTATGTTAACAGAAGTCGGTGCATTCAAAATTATTTAAAACGGAAATATGTTTTTTTTTTTTTTGTTTAAACTTAATCCGAGTTTTTGAAAATTAATATTCAAAAGGATGTCAAAATAAATATCCACAACATACTGTTTTAGTTCACAAAAGACGCATTAGATTTGTTACACCGCATCAAAACTGCAGAACCACCGAACTACTTAAGACCATTAGTATCACACATCAACACAACACCATCAACGAGGAGCGGAGAGTGTGCAAATTCAAAAAACAAAAAAAAAAGTCCAAAATTATGTTCGTAGTGGTGTTTGGAGCTATTTGTCTGTCTGAATTACAAACGACATATAGATATGTAGTTATATCTTTTTTTGCCAAAAATATAGGGAACTTAACGCGAGATCGGTCTTACTAACACACATTCAATTTTGCAAAAAAAATGTTTTTTTTTTTTTTTAAATAAAAAAAATGTTAGCCACCCACAACAACAAATGAGAGTATGTTTTTTTTGTTAACTTTTTTTTTTATTATACACAGAATATTTAATTCTCGATCTTAGAATTTCTTAATGCATATATGCGTGCATATATTCGGTCCTTATTTAAGAATCCAAAATACAAAAAAAAAAAACGGCCAACATTTGACGACTATGAAGCTAAATTTGTGTTTCTTTATAAGAATGTTAGCTTCCAGAATTCTTGTGACTGTAGCTAGTTCGCTTGCGATTTTTTTTACATGTGCGGCTGATTAATCAAAAAAAAAAAAAAAAATAAAATAAAAAATAAAAAAAAAACACTTAACGAAAAAAATATCAAGGGCAAATTTAACACGTCGTCATTTGCACAAATGTAGGTATTACAGAAGAGATATTATGGTTTTGTAGTTGTTGATGTCTGTTAATCGCATAGTCTTGTATATCTTCAAATTGCTGTTGTTATTTTAGATGTATTGAAGATACACAGATATTTGGGACCGAATCGCCGCCGTTTGTATACATTAACTTTTTAATTTGACAGCCGTTGCCAAATTTTTGTAGTACCTACTTGTAGATATATTTGTTCGTAGATAGGTATTTAATATTTTTTGCACAATCGCCCCGAATAAATTAGTTTAATTTATTACATAGAATATGGTTGCGTATTTTTAAGATACAAGTCGTGTACCTAGAAACTTTTGACTTTTTTAATTTTCAAAACCGATCTAAATTGATTGCAAAGTAATAAAACCATAAATGGCTAGTTGTTTCATTTGCTGGTGCTGATCTCATCCTTTGAGGCTTTTCAAGACATTGAATTTAATAAAAACGAAAAAAAAATAAATAAATTACATGTGTAACACTGAGTGTCGTAGGTATGTTTATTGTTTTAAGTAGGAATATAATGGAAGTAGATAATTTATTTTAAAAACTCAGTATTTATTGCACTTCGTTGATTGATTTTTGTTTATAATTTTTTTTTAATAATTTTTACAGTTTTATTAATTAAGTTTGTGGTTTAAACAAATTAAGTTCTGTTAACGAAATTTCGATCAAAGTGATCGCGCATTAGACGACTTCGACGACGACGATAACGACGACTGCAGCATAGTATAATAGAAGAGCATTATGTTCAAATCCCAAACGAACTATTATGACACACTATATCTAATAAACAGTCGGCTAACTACTAATGTTAACCGCGTGCATACACTATTAGTAAAGTCAAATTCTAGAGCTTGAATTTGCGAAAAATTACACCAGCAACAACAAAAATATCAACAACAACAACAACGCTACTAACGACGATGAAAAGATTGGCCAAATCGGAGAAGAACGGAGAGGAATATTTGTTGTTGTTGTAGGTAGGTAGGTAGGTAGGTATATTCGGTTAAAAAGTAAGCAAACGTATCTAACATAAGACGAAAAAACTACAGCGATTTCAACAACGACGACGACTATAAGCGAAGTAAAAGAAGACGACTACAATGAAGATGAGGAGAACAGGAAAAAAAATATATAAATTAAAAAAAAAAAAAATTGAAACACACTGTGCAAATATCAATAGAGAGGTCCCCGCAAAAATTCACGAGAGCGAGAGCAAAACTTTATGCACAAAAAAAAAAAAAAAAAACAAAAACAAAAAAACATACATGAAAAAGTATCTAAAAGTGAGCAGCCGACCAGCTAAAACAACCTCCTCGCAACCGCACAAGCAGCAGAAGTTAGAAAACAAAACAAGTTGTCCCTTGTCTAACCTAAACTACCACTACCTCCTCTTATGCGATCACGAATACACCACAAGCCACACATAGTAGATGTATCTCCTCTCTATAGGCAAAGAGAAAACCCTGTGCGAAATGAACATTGCGAAAAAATAAAACACATCACGATCAATGTGTAATATTATTCAACATATTTGCGAAATTCCTTATAATAGCACAGTACGGGTAGGTATAATTGTGAGCTTGTGTTTGTAATAGATACGCACTCATATATTTGCGCGATCGCGCGCTCGTTCACCTACAAGGGATTTGTGAAGTGTTTGTCTCTTCTAATAAGCACAGCCAGCAGGCACAGGCACCGACTAAAACTTAAAACGATCTACACTCGGCGAGATCCTAAGTAAAGAGAGCGATGGCGCGGGGCGTGGTGGCAGCCGGTAGTGGTATTGCACTTGCTCTTTTACTCTTTTCCGTTAGAGAAACACATGCGAAACAAATCTTAAAGATACACTAACAGCAAAGCACAGATAAATGAGATTCGCAAATTAACAACGCGCCTTTTTCGTTGCAAATAAACAACAAAAGTAACGAACGAAAATGAACGAAACAGCGATTGCAAAAGAATTAGCGATAAAAGTAACGCAAAAAAATAAATAACTAGAATACCCCAGATCGAGAGCGCTATAAAGAAATTGGCACACAACAACAAAAGATCCAACAGTCCCGATAAAAAGCGATAGATGCAAAAATAAGAATAACAAAAAATGCAAACAGACATGTGCGCGCGAGGCACGATCTAAAGCGAAAAACTTTACCTCTACTAGAGTCAAGACTCAAGAGAGGCAGACAAGATCGATCTCGCAGTTTAGCTCTCCTTAGCTCCTTATACTACATTTATTACAACAAAACACGAGATACAAAAATTTTCAAAAATAAAATTCAATTGTATTGTGTGTGTTGTGTATCGGAGGGATCTTTTTAGATAGATATTTTCGCCGCAGGCAACATTCCGATTCCAGGTCCCGTGTGCTATTGCCGATCGCATCACATCGCAATCCATAGCATACATGTAAAACTAACACAGGTGTAACGGATCATCCGCAAAAGGGTTGTTCAAACTCAAAGAACAACTTTGCAAACCAAAAAAAATATATCCTAATGTATGTAGATACAACCGACTATGCACACAAAAAAGTATCTCTAAGCATTTTTGTTTAGATGTAGTGGTTTAGGAGAGCCAGAGAAGATCGCGAATTATGCGGGAATTATCATTATTTCGTTTTTGAATGGTACTCGTTCATCTCTTCGAGCTTTATTCGTATACCCTATGCTCACCATCACCACACCCTTCGAATGGATTAAATTTTATTTGCAAATATTTTTGCAACTCTGGGTATAAACGCAATTTGAGGAGAGTATCGCGTTTTGGTGGAGAGATAGGTACGTAGAGGCGCATAGATAAGAAGTAAAAAGACACATGGTGTGCTGCCAATAAGGGGGGCTTATGGGTTAGTTGAAGCATTAAAGTTTTTGCAAAGTGTGGAGCGCAAGAAGCATTGCCAGATGAATTTTCAAAAGTAAAGCGATTCACTTTGGTGGATGATGCATTTATTATTTTATAAGAGAACCATAGGCACACAAAAACTGCTAGAAGTCCAGGGTTTAGTGTTGGGGGCGGAAAATGGGGGAAATTACAATTCTCTTTTTAGCTGTTTTATTGGATAACTAATAACACCTTCACCAAAAAAATGGAATTTGAAGAAGTGTCCTGCAGATCTCTGCTCCTCGTGGTTATTAGATTTTGCGTTAAACACATCGATGATGAATATCTGAACTTACAACTTAAGTTTTGTACGTCTCGAATGACGCCTCATGGCATTGTTTCGGTATGTAGATGTACCCATTGGGATACCGATCGGTTTGTGGGCAGCCATTTTATCCGCTATTAGCAAATTGTATTGGAAAAGAAAGGATTGAATGGGAAAAATGTTCATGGCAGATAGACACTTGGAGCTAGGGTTGCCAGATTTATCTTACACCTCGGCGGGACAAATGGTTAAAATAATGAAAAATCCCGGGATTTCAACATATTGCCAGGAACAAAATAAAAAATCATAATATGCGTGTAGATCAAAATAAATAAATTATTTTATTAATTACTAATTAAATGACTTTTTTGTCATTTGTAAATATTTTTCTTATGTCGATTTTAATGACAGATGTCAGTTTGCAAAAATGCATTTTTCTTTAAGTAAGGTTTGCTTGATTGAAATTTTAAAAGCAATTTCTTAGAAAGGTTAAATATCAATGAAAGATATTAGGTACATAAGGCATTATTTTTTGAGTTTGAGTCACAACCCGGGAAAGAAGCTGCCCCGGCGGGACAGATGAGTTTATGTTTGAAATCTGGGACGTCCCGGGTAAGCCGGACGTCTGTGTTTATTTTTATTATTTTTTATCTGTCAAAATGGGAGTTGGTGGGAATCGAACCCAGAGCTCCAGACATATCAATGCAATGCTTTATAAATTGACTACCTAAATAAATTTATACTTTTCTAATATCAAAAAATAGCCTTAACCATTCTAGTTTTAACATTCGCTTCTCTTTAACTGAAAAATCCCATATTAGAGGTTGAAGAAAATATAAAAATTGTCCTTCTCCTGGGCCCTATTTCATAAACATTGACACGTGCGACAGGTGACAATTTGTAAATGACAACTTGACAACTGTCTGAATTCTATCCCATACAAAAAATGGCAATTTTGTAGAAATGTCGGGGAATTTTGCGACAGTTGTCAAGAATTCGGATCATAAAAAAATTGGCATGACAATGAATTGTCAGGGATTTTTTGAAAATTTTTTAGAAATTTACCAAAATTTGTAGTGACAATTTTTTTATGGAACAGAAAAAAATACAAATTACAATTTTTTAAGTATGAAATTGACAATTGTGACAGACAATTGAATATCGATCTTGAAGTACAACTTCGGTAAAAAATTTCTAATATTATGTTTTCAAGTAAAAGTGATGAAGAATTTGATGTGCAATTTGCGAAATACGCCATCCTCGAATGTTTAAAGAAAAAATTAACAATGATTTTGCTGCATTAAGGTTCTCAATTTAATGAAAAAATTCGCGCCTGCAAAAGTACAGCGGAATATATTTTGTTAAAAATTGGTCGACAGCTCCAGCATCTCACAAAAAGAAATCTTGCCCTTGATGCTTAGACCCAAGTTGAATGTGCGTTACACTCTGGGCCTCTGGGCGGCTGCGTGTGCTATCGGCATGCTCCGCCTATTCTGGGAGGCTCACCTAGTGTCGTGTTGATAGACTCGGATGGTGCTTGCATCCATCTGATTTCAAGTAGTTTTTCTTGTGCAGGACCTTAGGTAGGTTTGTGTTTGTGTGTGTGGCTTCTGCTTTGGTCGATGATTGGGTGTGCGCATCCGAGGTTGCTAGGCCTCGTGTTTTGTGGAACTCATCTAGAAGTGACCTTCACGGTCGTGAAGCTCCACCGAAAGCTATATTCTGGTACCATGGGAAATAGTGCCCAAGAGGGTAATCTGACGGTAGAGCACCTTATGGGAGAAGAAATCCGCTGGCCTGCGGAAAATATAATATCCATACCTCAAGTGCTTTAAATTGTCACGACAAATTTGTCATATTCTGACAGTGACAAAATTGTCAAGATAAAATTGTCATTGTCTTAAACTGACAATTATGTCACCTGAAAACTTGTCAAATAAGTTTATGAAATACGCCCCTGACAGAAGTTTTCGAAAAGATAATGACACTTCTTAAGATGCTGGATGCAAGGGTATACAGTCCGGATTATCTTACACACTTTGGATTAGGGTAAAAGGGTATCGATCAATACTTACTCAGAATGTGAACTAAAAACAAGATAATCCAAAATGGACCTGGATTGATATATCTTTGTTCGGTAGAGGCAGACATGTTGAACGCCAATTCAATTCAATTCCAAAAATCTTTAGACTTACATAATGTACAATTGGACACTCTTCAGAGTTCTCCTTTTAATGGCAAATAAAGTCTTTGAATGCAACAGTTGGAAGAAAAAAAGTATTTGGATGAGTCCTCTTAAAAATTGACATTCCATAGCAATAGAAAAAATTCTTATTTTGGTACATGTTTTATGGAATTTGTATTTTGTTTGCATTTAAAGATGATTACGCAAACTTTTAAGCGATTTAATAAAATGCTAAAGCTATTTTAGTAAGTTACTAAGTTAAAATAAAGATTTTGCTAATCTTAAATGATCTTAGCATCTTACTATCTGTTGGCATTTAACTATACTTAAAATTAAAAAATGGCTACTTTAACTTTTAGTAACTTAATAAATCCATATGAAATCTGTCATTTTCCCCGGAAAAAAATTTCTTGGCAATTTTATTTGAAAGAGTTAAAATGTGTGTTTTTATTATTCATGAATTAAATGTTTTTAATAGTAAATAAAATAATATAAAATGGTTTCGGAAGACACAAATTTTGATGTATACATATGTATGTACATACATATATGTTTTAAGACTCAGCTTTGTGCAGTTAAGTGCAATATTTTAAGTCCCGATCAAATCCTTTTTAAGACCTGGACGATGGAGAATTTTACTTCAGGTTTGACAAGACAAACTTTCGGTTCATGGTTGAAAACCTAAACATCCAAAATCGAGTTACAAGCCTTGGGCTTCCGATTTCACCCTAATTTCAAGTACTACTCGTATTACATTTCTTTGGGAGAAATATCCATGAAGCTGATGCAGGTAAGTTAACTTCCTAATAGAATACAAAGGATAAATCTATGTACAACAATTAATCTAATCGAAGGATTGCATGGAATGGTAAAGTCCACAATGCAATGGGGAAAATAATAAAATTTCGAAAAAGGTTGTCACAAATAAATAAATAACAAAATAAATTGTAGGCTGTCACTTTGACTTTTGAGTTTCCGACATTTCAAATTATTATGTCCGTTTGCTTTGTTAATTTCCACGAACTGTCATGATTTAAACGTGCTCAGATGCACAGTTTTAAATACAAGGGAATTAGTATTTTATTAGTTAGAAAAACGAAAAAAAAGGTTTCAAATTTTCGAAAAGCTAGTTTAGCAAACTCTTAACTATATATGTAGTAACATGCTTAGCACCCGATGTTCTTTGAATTTAAAAAAAAAAAAACGCAAAACCTCAACTAACGTTCTATATAATGATATTTTATTTGCTGCCACAGGTATAAAAGAAAAAATATTTAAATGAGCCCAGTACTTTTGCGATAAGTACATTCCAACCTTAAATAATCATACAGGGATAAGATTTTGCTAATTTTGCTCTTTTTTTGTGCAATCGGTAGAAAATATCGGTTTTATACAAACACGTTTCATGTCATCCTGATTCCAAAGATATGTATTTTCTTTTGATTTTTTTTTAACCTTAAGTGTCGTTTTTGCCTATTTTACATTTTTGTGCCTTTTTTAAATTTTTGTTGTTTTTTAAGCTTGACAGAAAATCTTAAAATAAGATCATTTTTAAATAAAAATTTTTTTTTTTGTAGTTCAAGGTGAGAATATTCCGCTAAAAAATATGATCCTAAAGGAATCTAAAGCACAAAACAAGTTTTTTTTTCTGCTCGACATATTTACATGTAAAGAAAACTAAAGCTGGTAGATAGAGTAGATAATCTTTTCTTAATGATTATTATGTCAAAGTAAATTTTGGATTTTTGGCCGACCCAAAAAAAAAATTGTCGATTGCAAATGAAGCATTGAAAAAGTTCACAGTTACTTTGAATGCAATTATGAGACTTAAAAGTGTTGACAAAATAAATTACTTAAATGAATGCCGATGTCAATTTCAAACTTCCCAAAAAGGTGGAAGTAAATGATTTAGAATTTTTAAATGGAGTCCATTTTGTCTAATTCTCAAGCTCCTTAGAGGCTCTAATCTAAGGGACAATCACAGATGGCTGATACCTGAGCATTTTCAAATGCTGTTGGTAGTTCAAGCACAAAATAGTATAATTTCGGTGTCACATTTCTTAATGCATACTTTAATCAATATTGAATGGCTTTGCCAATATTTGGTCTCTTTGTTTAACCTTAATTTCTTCTTTATTAGATATTTTCGTCAAAAACATAAATTCATACATTCACTTCTACTTAAAGCATTCTTAAATACTCTTCATCAATTAGCATTTCTTTAATTGGTTTTTTTTTCATTTTTTAATAGTTCCTCATCCTTCTATAAATGGTTTATTTTTAAGGCACTATCTTATTTTAGACAAGCTCTTCTGACATTTATATCAGATTGGCTAAGTTAGTAGCGGACAGGAACTGCATGCAGTAGAATTCAAGTTTGAATCCCGATGGAAGCGCAGGAAAGTAAAAAAAATTGAGTTAAATAATAATGCCACTACAGGAAAGGGTAAATATATGTAGTTGTAAAAGATGATGTAAGATATACAAATAAAAATAATAAAAGTTTTTTTGTTTAAGATACAAGAATTATTGAGAAAGCATTAGAGGGCAAAGAAAATTTAATACCTATTTAAGAAAGAGTTAAGAAGTATTTAAGAAGAATTTAATTCGGATTTAAGAAGTTTTTAAGAATCGATTAAGCTTTTTATTTCCTTATATTGGAGCTTCACACTTGCGCCTTTTCTCTACTTGGTATGAACTTAAATCCTTTTTAATGAAAAATTCAAGTAACGCTTTAGAATTCTTTAATCCTTCTTTAAGTTATCCTGTGCAACTTGTAAGACTACAGTAATTAAACTTTAAGTTATAGCCGCTTCATTTAATAAATGCCCTTTGTTTGCCTTTAAACAAAAATTATTTCGTCTTTTTTGAATTTTTTAGGTCAACAAAATTCTATCCCTGTATAATATACGAATAATGATGTAAACAGCTGCTATATGTAGGTCTTTAAAAGACAATGTATTGTTTTTAGTTGAAGGTGTTAACCAGTGAGAATGATTAAAGAATATTCTAATTTTATATTTAAAACAGTTTTAAGTACATCAATTAAGTTTAGTTAATCGATTTCATTAACTAGTTGGAGCCTGAGTCCCAAAAGAATCCACTGCTCAGGATAATCTTGTATTTGTTTGTGTAGATTTGGTAATGGAAATATATATACAGGGTTTCCCCTATTTAGTCAAGGATATTTTAGAATGTGATTCTTGGGTATATTCTAACAACAAAATCGTTCTATAGTATTGGTATATCTCCAAAGATGACATTGTACTGTATAGTATTGTGCCCAATATCTTAAGACGGTTTATATTAAATTTTGTCTAAATAATACTTCTACTAATTAAAACATTTAAATGGGAAGCAAAAATCGTACCCCTATTAGAACCGGATTTACGTTATTTTTTCAAACTTGAAATTCATATAATCTTTCAATGTAATAAAACAAAACACAGTTGAAATTGACCATGACCATGAATCACTTGCATGGTTGCCGCTATATTAACACATCGAAAAATAACATTTAACATGGGTACCTAAAACCAAAGGTATAAAACCAAAGACTATTTTTGTCTTGCGATATATGTATATGTGAGTTATGGATTTGTAAGAAATCGAACTCAAGATTTGATCAGACTCAACATTACGATGATAGGAAAGAAGAAAAAGTTGGGTCTCACGATTCTGTCTGACTACAGCCTTCAGATTCCATATCAAAATTTCACCCCACACTTCTTTTTTAACACCAAAAATACCTGCTAAAACTTTTTTTATAATACTTTTTTATTTCTCAAAACCTGTTTCACACAAAATGAAAATATTTTTCAGTAAAAATCAGCTTATGACTGGGAGGTACCCCATAGAACCATTTCTTGTTTCCGACTTTATAAAAAAACGGTGCAACTGATTTTGATATTTTTTTTTAATGCTGACGCTTCTTTCAAGTTTGAATAGTACAGTGTATTAAAATTGTATCGAAAAAATTTATGGATTAAAAAACACCAAAAATTTTGTTTTAAAACCACATCTTAGTTTTTTTTTTTTTAAACCTGATAAATAACAGATTTTGAATACCAGATTTCGGGAAAATTTGTATTTCACCCAAAAATAACGGTAAAAACCATACAATTGTTAAAAATTGATTTTCGAAAAACATATTTTTCTCGAAAACGGCACCTAGAATTTTGACAAAATTTTCTGTCTTTCTTTTAATTCGAACGAAATATAATTCAATAAAAAAAAATAAACTAAGTGTTGGGACAGTAACCCAACAGCTAGATATTTTGTTAATCACGAAATAAAAGATATTTTTCGATGATTACAAAATCCTTTCTTTAAGGAAAAATTATTTAGAATTAATTAATTATAATTAGTTTTTTTAAGTACATTTTTGTAGTACTTTTACTTTCAGGTTTTGAATAAAAGAAAAGCATAATTGACTTTCATTAAAATGGCTACTTGAAACCGGAATTCAAAGTTTCGCTAAGTTATATAAATGTTTCGTCATGGTAATGGTTGTATTCCATCTGGGTATACGGAAAGCTTACAAGGGCTGAGTTCAGCTAAGAACTAGTTGAAGTACGATTCAGCTAACACTAAGATATTACTGACTGTACCAGTACCTACCATAGAACTTTTTTTCCGAATTTTAACTTTCTCATTATCGGCATATCGGATCTTAATGAAATTACAGAGATTTTCCTAAGAAGTTGAAACATTTGTGCATATTAAAACTTAAAAAAAAAAACCTTTTTTGATTTTTTATTAATAAAACATAAAGTTGGCGTTCACAAATTTGTTCTTAAAAATGTTTTAAAAATTATAATTATACAAGTTATTACACAATCTATGTTCTTTCATAAATTTATATTTACTTGCAAAATAACATGGCCATGATTTTCAGTTATTAACTCTAACAACTATAGAAGTTGTTTTAATCCTTTTCAAAATTAAATTTTACTCTAATAACATTAATTTTTAAAATTCTAAGTCTCTTAAACATAGGAGCAAGTTCGTGCCATCCAGTCACGCATTTTGTTTTTCGAAATCTTTTAGGTACTTTTAAAAACACTCTATTGTCAAGTGCAAAATAAAAATTCAATTTTTTTCTATATTTCAAACTTTTTATTATGAGTTTTGGTTTAAAAAACTTGATCAAAATCAATTGTACATTTTCGAGAAAATCGAAATAAAGAAAAATTGTTCTACTGGAGGTAAACCATAATTTAGTTTTTATTACAAGAATTTTTTTTAGATAGACAGAATTGCGAGATCCACTTATTTCGTCTTCCCATGGCTTGCTCGATTTTTTTACGAATGCATAACTTGCAATACTGTATATGCACTCGCATGTAGTACTTACACATGTAAGAATGTATATATATATCGGAAGTAAACAGTGGATCGCTCAATACTATATGTCTCATTGTCCGACTACTTTACTAAAGACCTGATCGACTTTCAATAAAATTTTAACCCAACTCCGAGTGGATTAAACAAATTTTGTGAGTAAAATCTTAATTAACTAAATAGATATTTTTGACAGATGGCAAAATTTGACTGCTATTGGAAGTATCTGACTATACCTATGCTTTTTGATCAAGATTTTTTAGATCTCATCATAACGTATATAAATACCTATTGTTATTTTGCGGTAATACCAATGAAGATCACCACTCAATAGGTCGAAGTTGATGATAACATTATTTTTGCAGGATTATCTGGATGAACACAATCGAGACGGAGCTGAAACTGGAGCTGTAGCAAGTTTATCTGTCAAAGTATTAAATACAGCGGCAAAAACTAGCCAACTTTTAACGTTTGCGTGCAACATATTTGACGCTTTGAAAATCCAACTAATCAAATTATTCGATGGGCCTTTATACGCATAAATTTGAGAAGAGCTCCAACTTTATTCAATTCCTAATAGGTATAGGTAATGACTTTGTTTTATAAATTCCTGAAAGATTTCAATCGGTTAACCCAAAAATTACGAGAAAAATAACATCACAAATCTAAATCACGTATACGCAACTTTTTGACAGCTTTTCCAGCTGCAGCTCTAGTTCCGTTTGCAACATTCTTTTATTTTGGTTTTTAAGGAATATGTAGGTACCTACTTTTTTCTATTCGGTGGTTAAATTTGTATAGGTATAGCAGTTTAACGGAAAGTACTCAACGTCCTCAACGAAAATTGATATCTAGAAATGTTTACAAACAAAAACAGACAAATCAAGAAAATAAAAGCTACAAAAACTCATGCTGGCAGTGTTTGATCTAATTTTATGATCACTCATTTCCAAGACTTCTCAACACACGCCCATCCAATGATCACAGAGAAGACAAAACCAAAACCATACTATACTACACACACACTTCTGAAAACCGGCGAAATTGAAGAAATCATTTAAAAGCAAAAGAAAAAATTGGCAATGATTCCACTTGTTGGACTTTGAAAAAAAAAAAAACCATAAACATTCCTTCTGATTGAGACCTCTTGCTCTCCAAGCAACGCAATCAAATGTATGAAAGACATAGAGCAGCAACACTTTAGTCGGAGTCGGAGTCAGAGTAGAGAACTACGTTTACGTTATTTAACCTTCTTTCTAGCGCTATCCTCTTTTCGCTTTTTTCTATTCTCTGCTTTGACTATGCTTCCTTTGCTTCCAATTCCAATATATTTTTGCAATTTTTTTTGTATCTCGCAAAAACAAAATTGAAAAGTGTGTGAGTGAACATTTTTGCACTTTAGTAATTCTCGCAAGGTCGTTTGTCGTAACTGATATTGAGCTCGGCACGGAAGCGTGAGCACAAAACGAAATTGCGAAAAAACCAAGAACAGGCGCTTGCATACTGGTACGAAGTACGAACCATGGCACAACATGCTAGAGAAGCGCAGAAGAGGCCTTAACCAAGCTTTTTCACTAACAGTAACAGCAGACATTGCTTCTGCTGCTGTTTGCCGTTGCTGGCCGTTGCTGGTGAAGTGTAAGTAAAGCGGCAAATACACACGACACTTGTGTGCACACCGGTGTGCCTACACCGGTGTAGCATTCCACTACACACGGCACACCGAATCGTGCACACTTTAGTTGTGCAAGAGATCTCATACTGGAGAGATCTAACCACGAGTGATATGGACGTCGTCCATTGGACGATGAGGTTGGCGCGTTAATTGAGATCGCTTCTTGCATGGAAGAAAATTATTTTTTGTTCTTCAAAAATTCAAAAAATATTTTGTTTAAAGTTTGGAATGCAATGTGCAATGAATGCATCTCTATACAAAAATTTCATTGAAATCAATTATGTCGATAATGAGTAATTCAAAATTTGAAAAAATGGTTCTGTGTGGTCGGTGGTACCGTTTTTGAGAAAATCAAAAACAAAAAAAAAAAAATGGTTCCATGGCGGGTACTCTCAATAACCATTTTTCGGAAAATGTTTTTAAATCTGTTGAACATTTTTTGAGAAGAACAAATATTTATAAAATTCGTATGAAAGGTACCGTTATTTTTGGTCTTAAAAAAAATAAAAAAACCTGTGGGTGGAAAAATTAAAAATAATATCCACCAAGTTTAAAGTAAATCGGCCCAGACGTTTAAGCTATAGTCAAACTGACATATAAACTGACAACCCACTTTCTTAGTCTTCGCTATCATCGTAATGTCAAAATTATTATTATTATTACTATAGATTATAGTACCTACATATAAGCAAGGTTGCGAATTTTTGAATTAAAAAACAACATAAGTAATAAGTCCGTAGATGATTTGTGAATTAAAAAAAATTAATTCATAAGTTAGATAGTGACTTATGATTTAAAAAAAAAATAATTCATAAACTACTAAGTGACTTATGAATTAAAAAAAACATTAATTCACAACCTACTAAGTGACTTATGAATGAAAAAAAAAATTAATTCTTAAGCTATGTAGTTGGTAGATTGGAAATGTTTAAGCTTGTTTTGGCTACATAATTATTTAATTATTAACGAAAGTAGATTTCAAGCTTTTGTGTGTCATAAAATTATCATGCTAGCTCATAAATTTTCCAATTAATAATTTTTTAATCAGATATCATCCATTAGCTTATGAATTATTTTTTTTTAATTCATAAGTCACTAGGAAGCTTTTAAATAAATTTATTTTTTTTTTTAAATTCTTAAGTCACTTGCTCATGACTTATTTGTTTTTAATTTCTAAGTCAGTAACTAGATGCTGAATTACATTGTTTTTAATTCATAAGTCACCCACCACTGACATAAGCTTTCGCAACCCTGCCTATAAATCGCAAGTAAATTTTTCGACGTGCTTTACCGCACAACGATTCGGCTGCAACTGAATATAGTGAATAGTGAATACTGAATAGCAAATGTGCGCGCACATCGCAATACACATCACACCGATCGAGACACCGACACCAAAAATCAAAAACTTTTGATTTTACCCACACGGTGTCGGACACCGAAAATCGGTGTGCGCACCAGCCCACAGACGGGACACATTTCCGTACACCGACACCGGTGTGCACACAAGTGTCGTGTGTATTTGCCGCTTAAAGATGTTGGCGCGCGTTGGCTATGGCAATGGTTGGCCAAACATTGGAATAGATTAATGTGGGTACTGCTATTTTTTTGCGTTACTATTGTGTGTGTATTGGTGCGGAGCGATCATTTGCTTCAGTAACGGCATTAAAAGCTCGATGGTCGCTTCGAAACGAGAGAAGACACACACACAAAAAGGGAAAAGAAATTGGCAAGCAAAACCGAAATAAAATAGTAATGTGGGCAATAAAACGAATTAATGTAGCAAAAAAAGGTGAGGAGTTTTGAATGCGGGATCGAGGGGGAAGCTTTCAAAAAAAAAAAAGACCTTCGCAAAAAAGCAAGAAGAAGAGGCTAGAGGAGGAAATAGATTATTTCCTACAAGGTTTGCAAGCTGGATGTACCTATATTTTGCGAAAACTTGGCGACTCGCGGAAGTTTAGAGGAGCAGGGGGTAAGAAAAGTTAGTTACTTGATGGTATTGGTTGATTTCAAGTAGGTATTCGTTTTTTTTTGGCGTAGGTTTATGATCGTTTTTCGGCTTAGGTTTATGTAACTGTGTTAAAATTTTAACTGTGGAAGAACTTTGACATTTCCGTATCTAACTTCTTTTTCGACTTATAAACTGCAATCGATAGGTTGCTTAGAAGTTTTAAACTTTTCAAGGCTGTTTTGAATTAGATTTTTCCTTTTAGTCTTGAAATATGAAAGTTTTGTTAATTTCCTGAGATGAAATACGTATATGTATTTGTAAATTTTTATTTTCAAACAATAGCAGTCTTTCAGAAAATTTTAATTAAATTGCTTTCAAATGGATTCTTGTATTTTTAGAGGAAGTTCCAATAACTGAATTCAAGAAATTTTTACAAAACCAACTCTCCTAAAGATCAGCAGTAAAAATAATTATGATAACATTGTCTAGGTTTTCAGTGACACCTTATAACCATAAGTCATCGCTGTCATATTTGATAACAAGTCTCAAGGGCTTTTTCACTTGCTATTACATTATGTAGATGTAGCTAGGTAGGTACCTATATGTTTGTTTTCAGCATTTATTCATATCGATCTCTGAATATATGTTGGTAGGTATCAACATCTTGTATACCTATGTTTGACTTTTACGCTTAACCTATAATCTTCAGAAAATATTATCGTGTGAGGAAACATAGATTGGTTAATTTGAACTTGTGTTTGTAATAAAGTTATTACATACACAAATTATTTCTTATAAATAAGTTATTTAGTATTTGTCAGGGTTTATCCACTCTACAAGTCTGAAAGTGAAATTTTTTGATAAGATTACAGCAAAAATAATGTAGGTGCAGAATATATTGATTTAATCATTGGAACAAGCTAGTATGACGAACATTAGTATCTATTGGCTATATCAAGGACAAAACAATATTCCACATATGAGTTCCCTAAGTACATATAAAACATAATACACGACTGGGTCGCGATAGCTTGTTCTTATGTATCTAATAGGCTTAGAATTTTTAAAATGAATTTTATTCGAGAAAAAATATTAATAAGTAGGTATCTACGAGTACCTATAAAATCCATTTTTTTTTAAAGTTAAAACAGCTCTTTTAGTAGCCATGCGATTTCTTAAGCAGATATGAATTTATGCAAATATAAAAACTATAAATCGTTTAAGGTAGCAGTTTCTTAAAAAAAATAGTTTTTTTATAGGTAGGTATACAAATTTTAAAATATTTTTAAGAAAATAATTTAGTACAGCATTTAAGTTTTTAATATTTAATACAAGGACTTTATGGCGATAATGAGAAAATCGAAATTCTAAAAACAGCTTTTATGTGACTGTCAGCGATGTCTTAAATTAAATTTTTTTTTATTGAACTATAGATCGTAAGATTAATGAAAAAAAAAAAAAAACGTTATCAAAATTCTAACATTTGTATACATATAGTAAGTGGCGTTATTTTTAGATAAAAAAGATAGTATTAAATAACTGTTAGTAAGTGTCAAGATTCAAGAAATCAAGCATGAATGCACAATTTTATTTAAGCTTTTAAGGAGCCTTAGCATGAAAAAATAGATCAAAATCTGTTGTACCATTTTTAAGAAGATCGATCGGTGTATAGGGGGAAATTAGTTTTCAATAATTAGCTATGTGTTACCAAATGAAATTTTCTTCTTCTTCTTCTTCTTTAAATATGTGGAGCAGCCTTTGAAAACAAAAATATTTTCTTAAATGTCGAACAAAAATATGTGGAAGGTATCTACTATATTACGAGTATTTTGGGTCTTGAAAAAAAAAAAGAAAAAAAACATGTGGGAGAGGGGAAATTAAAATTGCTATCTAACAAGTCTAAAGAAAATCGCCCGAGCCTCGTAGGCTGGAGTCGAACAGACAGACAAACATAATTACGTGACCCACTTTTTTCGTCGGCCATATCATCGTAATTTCAATTCGAACCATACAATGCATACCTAAATGTCGCAAGTAAAAACGAAAAAAAATTAGAGAACGGCACCTCCTCAGACACTATCCTGGGTCTTATGACATTTCAATCAGACAAAACCAAGTTTAAGCTGAAAAATCTAGTACTGATTCAGATAAGATGCAATAAATTAGGTCAAATAAACAACAATTTAGTATGAAAGAGGATGGTGTTTTTTTGACGTTCAGGAAATTTTCTTACTAAATTACTATACAGTTTAATTTATTTTATTTTATTGAATTTTATTTGTTGATGAAGTTTTTTGGGTTGGGTTTAATATCCCGCTTTTTATAATTCCGCTCTTTTAAAATCCCGCTTTTTAGAATCCCGTCTCTTATAATCCCGTTTTTGTATAGTCCCGTTTCTTATTATCCCGCTTTTGCAATCAAAACCAGTTGTTTTATTTAAAAAAACGCGGGATAGTAAGAGAAAAACTTTTAAGAAATGAAAAACTAAGTACAGGAGTATGTTCACAACTTAATTTTGTGAGCGATGCGCCCGTTAAGAGATCAAAAACAAATACAAATCGAGATAAAAAATCAGCTGACGCATTTCCTTTTATTCTGGTTATTCTTAATATTTTTAATGTAGGTATAAAGCGTTTATAATACTCAAAAAATAAATATAAAAAACGAGCTTGGCGGGATTAAACGGGATAAGCTGGGATTTTAAAAGTCGGGATTTAAAAAAGCGGTATTTTAGTAGGAGGGATTTTAAGACTTTTCTTCGCGATTTTTGAAAGAAAAAAACGGGATTATAAAAAGCGGGATTCCGATACGCTCTCAAGTTTTTTTCAATAAAAAGTTTTTAAAAGTTATTTTCAAACTAAAAATTAAACAGATGAATAAATTTCGTTTTCTAATCTTTCATACAATTTTTGTTAGGTAGATTTTCCAATTAGGGCTTCTTAACACGAACTTAACCCTTTTTGAAAACTTTTAAGATATCGGAAAAGGAATTGGAATTAAAAAAAAAAAAACATTGCAAAATTCTTGGAAAACCACTCTTATTCCCAACTGCTGTTAGAAATGTGTCAAAATCAGAAAGAGGATGGTATTTCTTCTAAAAATAAAGGCCTGAATTAAGTTTCTATCATTAGTACTAACATCGCAATTACCGTTAACATGGGTCAGGCCTTTTCTTAAATCCCCCATATACGATACAAAAATTGGGAACAGGCCCTCACGACTTTTTTCTTTGAATATACCCAAGAACCACGCCCTAAAATATTATGCACGAATTAAGGGACACCCTGTATATATTATCGATTAATTTAATAATTATTTAATAATTTAATCTTTAATAATAATTATTTATGGAATATAAAAAGTTAAGTTCTCGCCTCTGGCCGTGCGCAAACGTGAGATTTTTTAAACACATTTTCGGAGACTTCTGTTGTAATTGCAGAAATTTTGTTTCTAAAGTTGTTGTTAAGCATCGAGGTTGTTGTTGGTTTGTTGATGTATACCTTTTTTTCAAGCACCCCTATATAAAGTAATCTGAAGTTCTCAAATCAGAGGATCGTGGGGCCCAGCCGAGATCACCACTTTTTGACAATATTCGGCGGGGATGAATTTCTCGTAAAATTAGCATTTTACAACAGTCTTTATGTGATTTGGAACGATCTTGTTAGAACCACAAGATGTTCCATAATAAATTGTTTTCGACCGAAAAATTGTGGGAAAATAATTTTTATTGAATTGATTATATTTTTTTTTTTTGTTGAAGAGCTGTTCAAAATAGTTTCATCGAGATGACAAATCAGTATTATTAAGTTTTATGAAAACTGAAAAATTAAATTATTTTGAATTTTTACGTTCAAAATTATTAAATCAACTTACATAAATAATGTGTGACAGAAGTTTTAAAAAACTCGAAACTTTAATAATGGTCTTTTTCTCATATTCCACAACACAAACACAAAAATGGTTGAGAGTTTTTATTCACTTGGCCCTGGATTAGAATTTCTCATTAAACATCGATGTATCGATAATATCAATGTTTTATTGTTCAAGCTATCGAATTAACTGATATATCGGATACTTGAGAAAAGGAACATAACCGGCTATTCATTTGAGCATTTTTGATAGAAAAATCGATAAAATAATGAAAGACAGGAAACATTTCGATGGTGTTGAATAAGGTCTCATTTTTTAATTTCCTTTCCTATATTTCTATATTTGAATTAATACATTCGATGAATCGAAAATATCGAGTTTCTTAATCGATATATATATGTAGATGGAACGTTTCGATGCAATACATCGAATAAAATATCGATACATTTTTTGTATATAACTTAGCATCCCTACCATGCATATCTACAATCGATTTTTCTTACAAATCTTCAAAAAACCCTTGACTAATTAATTTGTTTGGTTGATTTTTTGAAGAAGATCGTTAAATTTATTTTCATTTTAAACAAAATTAAGAGTTTAATTCAGGTATAAATATTTCATCGATACCAACTCGATCACCAGACTCATTTGAATTTGAGTTGAAACATTTTTCTTGCCAATTGGGATCGAACATTAAACCAAGTGCTTCCGAAGACAATTCCTATTTCCGAACGCCTTGTACTATGCCTAAGCAGACCTGTGAAGTACTTAAGTATTTCCGCAATTAAGTCCTATAAAATCAAGTACAAGTTCTGGGTACTTGAACTTGTACTTCAGTTCCCTGGTACATGGTACTTAAAAAAAAGCAAGCCCCAGTATTTCCCTAGTATTCGGGTACAGGTACCAAGTGTCAGGTATTTAAGTACTTCAGAAGTACTTCCGACCAGACGAAATACCCTCAGAGTTTTGGAAAAAGATGGGAGACATCGGGTTTAGATGGCTCATGATTCTTGTCTCCAAACTTATACGAGGTGATCGCATGCCTAATCAATTTATAAAGGAAAGGGTGATACTCGAAGCTGTGATAATTACCGTTCGATTAAGCTGATGTCACACACCATGAAGATCGTTGAGCGAGTCTTGGGTAGCCGACTGCGAAAAATAATTAGGCTATCTGATGACCAGTGCGGGTTTGTCGGGGGTAAGTCAACCACGGATGCAATCCAGAGTATAAGAATAATTATGGAAAAACATCGGGATTCTTTGGAGGATTTGCATGTCGTATTGGTTGATTTTGAAAAAGCATTCGATCGGCAACCACGAGATCTAATATGGGTGGCCCTCAGGCAACGAGGAGTTCCAGAAACCTATGTGCGGATAATTATGGACATGTATGATGGAGCAGTTACTAAAGTAAGATGCGCAGCTGGAGTCACCGAAGAATTCGAAATCACAGTAGGTGTACACCAGGGAAGTGTCTTGAGTCCCCTGCTCTTTATTACAGTTCTTGATTACCTGCTTGAAGGCAAAGTGACGGATCCAAAAGTACATCAGTTATTCTTTGCTGACGATGGAGCCATCATAAGTGAAGACCCGATATCCCTACAACGAGCACTTGACGTATGGGTGGATGTTCTAGAAGGAAGTGGGTACCGCATAAGCGCGAAAAAGACAGAATACCTATGCTGCCCATTTTCTGATCCACACAGGCCTATTCCAGACATTTATTTGAATGGAGTAGTGCTTCCCAAGTGTGAAAAGTTTAAATATCTGGGGTCTATGATAAATAACGAAGCTACTTGTGATGACGATATCAATCATCGCGTAAGCGTAGGGTGGATGAAGTGGCGGGAAAATTCTGCTATCTTCTGTGACCGAAAAATGCCCCCTAAGCTGAAAGGAAAGCTCTACACTTCAGTTGTGCGTCCAGCACTCACATACGGTTCACAATGTTGGACAATGTACAAAAAGTATGAGAGTAAGCTAACGGCAGCTGAGATGAAGATGCTTCGTATGACAGCAGGAGTTACAAAGCTTGATCGAATTAGAAGTACGAAGATCCGAGGAAGCCTTCATGTTAAGAATACCATTTCCCAAAAAATTGAACACGACCGACTCAGTTGGTATTGCCATGTTCAAAGGAGAGATCCTGAGAACCCCGTCAAAAAGGCAATATCATACAACGTTCCAATTCGGAATAAAAAGAAAGGTAGGCCTAAACACTCCTGGTACAAACAAATGCAAAAACACCAGCATTCAGTTGGCCTCAGAAATGGAACAATACAAAACCGGGAGGCTTGCCGCCGATTTCTGAGGTCAACCCGGCGAACCCCACAGGCGGATCACTAGTGTGAAGCAGATACGTGGGAGAGTTATGATCCCCTCGACATCGAGATCATAACAGCGCCGAAGAAAAGGAAGAAGAAGAAGAAGAAGTACTTCCGGTCTTTGGAAGGGTACAGCCCAAACTTCTCTTCATTAATTTAATAGAATCTAGAACATTATATAATCCTTTAAAACTGATAGGAAACAGAACTATAATGGAATCATTCCGATCTCTTGAACACCGTCAGAATCTGTCACAATCGACAAAAATCTCAGTTGATAGTACTGGTCAAGAAGTTGGAAGTACTGTTCAAGTTATTTGGTACTTTGGTACCCGATACTTGGCACTTGCGACACAAGTGCCTGCAAAATACTGGTACTTGGCATTTTTAAGTACCAGCATTAGAGTACTGAAGAACAAGTTCAAGGCACGGTACGGGTGTTGGTACTGATACTTGTACTTTAAGTTGTACAGCCCTATACTTAAGCCACGTGGTGAACTTCATTCTAATGAAAGTTTTTTTTTTGTTTATTTTGAGATGGAAACAACTTCACGGACACAATTTAATTTATTAATCTAATCTACATTACTTAAAAACTAATATAGAAACAAATTTTACCTCCATCTCTTAAGAAAAACAGTTCAATGAATTCAATTGTGTTATTCATGTACCAAAATTGCATGAATACATTACATCGATTTAATTTGATTGATGAAGCTGTCTCATTGACGGTGTCAACCACTTTAATTTAATATTTGACCCGCTAAACTTTAAGGTTGGCCATTACTGCATATCAAATAAAGAGAATGCACCGCGTATGATACTTGATACATAATAAATAAACAACATCTCCATTTCCAAAAAAAAAATACAAACTTATAATAACCAATACCACTGCTTGATTATGCTAATTATGTCCAATAGGTTTACAAATATGTGGGCATATTTCTTGTTTGAGAAATTAATAAAAAAAACTGCAAAAGCTTTAAAGCATTAATCCGTATATCGTATGCGAATTATTCAAACATTCGCATTTAGTTTTTGACATTATGTATATTTTTATGGATACGATTTACATTAAGTATTTTAATTTTAACTTATTTAGGACTTGAGTGAATTGAATTTGGGCTTTTGGAGATTATAAAATGTGAACTAATATACAGAAATAATATACCTTGAGAAAACTCGATAAGTTTTAGTTACAGTCAAAAATAATAATTGTCTCCCTGATAAGAAACTAATTAAACAGATATATGGAGCTACCACAATACAAAATAAAATGTACGACTGGGTCGCACGAACTTGCTCTTATGTAAAAGACTAAGAATTTCAAAAATGAATGTTATTAGAGAAACTGTTCATAGACATAAAATTCATTTTTTAAATGACTAAAAAAAACTTCTTTAGTAGTTAAAGGTAAGAATAGGATGCCATGTGATTCAAGCAAATATAGATTTATACAAGAACAAAAATTATAAGTCTTTGTAGTGGTTTCTTAAAAAATAAGGTTTTATATAAGAAAATTTTAAAACATTTTTAAGAAAAAATGTTCATACACCAATTTGAAGATTTTATTATTGTATGAATAAAAATTAAATTTACAAAAAAAAGTATTGAGCCGTTTTCGAAATATTGAATTTTCGAAAAACAAAAAATTGATTTTTTTTTTTTCAATATTTAAAAAAATATTTATCTTAAAGTTTTTAAATGCAATGTTTTTCTTAAACTTTTTAAAATCTTCTCTCTACGAAATTTCATTAAAATCCGTTGTGCTGATAATGAGAAATTCAAAATTTTAACAAATATGTAGTTCTATGGTAGGTACAGTCAGTAATATCTTGTTTTCAATTTGTTTTTCATTAAATTACAGATATTAAAAAATAATAGAAAGAAAAAAAGTTTAAGAAAAATTCTAGGAACCGTTTTCGAGAAAAATACGATTTTCGAAAACCATATTTTAACATTTGTATGGAGGAAACCGTTATTTTTAGGTAAAATGAATTTATTTTTCTCATATCTTGTAGATTATTTTTCCAAACTTTTATTTATCAAGTTTTGAAAAAAATCGAGCATAGGGTTTTCGAAATATTGTGTTTTCAAAAAAATTTTTGAAAGTTTTTTTAAAAATCCAAAAAAATTTTCTTGGAAAATTTGAAAACACAAAAATATTCAAACTGTTGGGAAGCTTTAGCATAAAAAAAAATGATCATAGGTGGTACCGTTTTTGAGAAAATCAAAAACAAAAAAAATGGTCTTAAGGGGGGTACTTAAACTACTCATTTTTTGGAAAATTTTTTTCAACCATTACCTAGGTTTAACTAAATTAAATTTTTTGATTTTTTTTTTTTAAATCGTTGGGACAGTTTTTGAGAAAAAAAAATATTTATAAAATTTCGAAAAAAAAATCGTGTGGTAGGTACCGTTATTTTTGGTCTTAAAAAATCAAATCAGAAAACATCCGGGGGTAAAAAATTAAAACCCATATCTACCAAATTTTAAGAAAATCGGCCGAGCCGTTTAGCTGTAATCGAACAGATAGAGAGACAGAATTGCCAGACCCACATTTTTCGTCTTCGCCTATCATCGTAATGTCAATTTTGATCAAAATCTCGGGTTCGATTTTTTTTACGAATGCATAACTTGCTTTAACTTAACTTTAACTTTAGTACCCATAAGTCGCAAGTAAAAAATAAAATAGGTATTCCATGTTTATAACTTTAATAAAAGGGTAGAGAAAGTATGATGCTATATTAGATTAAAATTTTCAACATCATCGTTTTGACCAAGTTTTATACTAAAACATTTTAAATATCGTACTTATTCAACTTAAATAATGCGCCAATGTTTTTAAATACCTAAAACTTCTTCTCTAGTGAGAGCTTAATACAAGATGCCATGAGCTTTCTCAAGCAAATGTAAGTTAATCATAGAACAAAAATTATAAATAATTGTAGCGGTTTAAAATCAATTAAGTTTTTATATGTACATACCAACAATTTTTAAAACATTTTTAAGAAAAAAATTTAGTACTGCAACTGAAAGTTTTTAATATTGTACACATAAAACTACATTTAAAAATATATTGACCACTTTTTAAGATATCGAATTTTCAAAAAAAAAATGATTTTTTTTTAAATCCAAAATATATTTTTTTTAATTATGATATGATTTTCAAAATTTTTAGAACCTTCTCCATAAAATTTTTTATTACAATCCGTTATGCTGATAAAGGGCAATTCGTTTAACTGATTTATGGAAGGTACAGCCAGTAATGCCTTAATTTCAAATATTTTTCATTGAATAAATATATCGTAAAAAATAATAACAGAAGAATAAAATTTTGGAACGCCATTTTTGTACATTTGTATGGTGGGTACCGTTAATTTTAGATAAAATAGTTTTTAAATTTTGAATTTTGTATTCTTAATCCAAAACAATATCTGAAAATCTGAATACAGAACGCTATTTAAAATGTTCAAAATCAGTTGTATCGTTTTTGAGAAAATCATGGTTGTACCTTTAATAGCCAGCTTTTACTAAATGAAATTTTTCTAGAAAAACATTTTGTGTTATGCTAATTTTCTGTATAATGTTTTTGTATATAATATTAATTTAAATTCAAAAGAGCTCCTGAAGAAAAATTTTGATCAATATTGTTATAGCCGTTGATGAACAATTCGAGAATAAAAAAAACCGTTCTATGACAGATACCGTTAGTATCATTTATTTTGACCAAAATATAGTGCATGCCCATAATGGTACACAGTGATGTGCTTTTTGCTTTCCAGCCGAGGTTTTGCTGGCCGCACAAGTAGCACAGAATTACTTAACGAAGTCTTTAAGAATTCTAAATCGGTATCTGACATCTTCTATAAGACGGATTTAAGTTCCTATTAAGTAGAGAAAAGGCGCAAGTGGGCGGTCCGATAGAAGGAAATAAGAAGATAAATTGAGTCTTAAAATGATCTTAAATCGGGATATCATTCTTCTTAAATACTTCATTACTCCTTCTTAAATAGTTCCTTACATCTTCTTAAATACTTCTTAACTCCTTCTTAAAGAGTCTTAAAAAAATTATTAGAAACAATAAAAATAAATTTTTTTATTATCTGTTTGTTTTTTTTATTATTGTTTATTATATTCTAGTCTTTATGTGATATTTTGCTGGAATGAAAGAATTTTAGAAGTTATTTTTTTTTTTAATTTACCTCTGTGCTTCCACTGAGATTCGAACCCGAGTCCTCTCGCTTGCCGTGCTTGTGCTCTACCTATTGTGCCACTGTGACACTTAAAATATCTTGTCTCAAAGTGCTACTCAAATAACTCTCTCGTGTTTTTAATATTATACTCTTTAAGAAGACTTAAATACGTATTAAAGAATCGGAAAAATAAAGGAATGTTTTTAGAAGGATTAAAGAAGGAATTAAGTAACAAAAACAACCGATTTAAGAAATGCCAATTTAAGAAGTATTTAAGAATGCTTTAAGTAGAAGTAAACACACCATGTTAAGTTCTGTAAAGCAATACCTAAAAAAGACGAAATTAAGACGGAATTAAGTAGCCATAAATCGGCACACCTACCCAATAAAGAAGGAATAAAGTATGAATTAAGTATGGACATTTTGTCAGTTACATAAACGGATGTCATCAAAAAAGTCACATTTTACATAAATACTATTTTAATTGTTGTTTGTCTGCAATAATGAAACAATCTCTTTTTTTTTTTAAGATTTAATAAATTCGGTTAACACATTTTGCTTTCCACCTAAAACTAAAAGTACGAAAACGGCGTTATAAATCATACTATTTCAGAAGACTTAAATACGTATTAAAGAATCTGAAAAATACCGATTTAGGACCAAAACAAAAAAGTTATGTTTTTAGAAGGATTAAAGAAGGAATTAAGTAACAAAAAAAACCGATTTAAGAAATGCGAATTTAAGAAGTATTTAAGAATGCTTTAAGTAGAGTAAACACACCAAGTTAAGTTCTTTAAAACAATACCTTATAAAGATCATATTAAGATGGAATTAAGTAGGCATAAATTGACATACCTAATAAAGAAGGAATAAAGTATGAATTAAGAAATGTGATACCGAAATTATACCATTTTGTGCTACTTGTGCGGTCTCCACAGGGTCGTCCTGAAGAAAACACGAAACTTCAGAGGAAAAGGTCTTCAAACCTTATTACAAAATCTTTATTGAAAATAACTCTTATAATAACACAAATTCTGCTACTAGTATTTCAATTAATTCTGGCAATCGAATGATTTACGGATATCAACTCTTCTGGATTCTGGTCTTGCCGTCTCGTATCGGTTGCACTGGTGGCTGATGATTCGGATTTCGGTTTTATATTCTAGTACTTGATTTCGGGTAATCTTTTAAACTGGTGTTATTATTCTGACGTTTCGGGCTCATGACGGGATCGGACGGTACTACGCCGCTAGTGGCACTTAAAACAGTTGGCAAAGACGCTTTGGTACATCAGCAGGTACTACACTCCTGGTGGCACTCAAAACATAAGGCTAAGGCTAAAACGCTCTGGTACATCAGCAGGTACAACGCCCTGGTGGCAATTGGGACGTTAAACTTCGAACTAAGACCCCTTACCACTGGTGGGGGGAAACTCCGAGAAAGCAAGGAAAGCTAAAATGACCAAATCGCCTACAGTTGTCTACGACTGGATTTCAAATGGTTAATAAAACCAATTTAATAGGTTGTCTGACTTTGGGTATGGCCGGAGGGGTACTTTTCGTTCACCCGAGCAGGTCCTCATCATCCTTTTTCAGTAAAGACTGAATATGAACTAAATAAGTGGTGAACGAAAAATAATAGTGTTGCTGATTTTCCTGCGCGATCATGTGTCCATGTTGCGTGTGAATCGAATTTGGAGAAGTACAATTCACGGTAGTAATATGTACGAAAGTAATATAAAGTGGACTAGCATGGAACGCTTCGTTACAACGCTTGATTTATCGTACCGTAATTTACAGGTACCGTTAGTTTGGAGCTAAAAAAATTTCAATTTTTCCTCTAGAGAATCACCGAAGAAGCTTAAATACCGAGTTTGAAGAAAATCACTTTAGCGGTTTTGTCTGTAAGTCAAGGCACAGACATATAGTCATAGAGACAGACAGACGGGATTACCGGACCCCTTTTTTTCGTATTCTCTATCATCGTAATGTCAACTTTGATCAAAATCTCGAGTTCGATTTTTTTACGAACACATAACTTGCCTTATAGTAGCTAAAAGTCGCAAGTAAAAATCGTATGGATGTAAATATTTTATAATGCTATCTACGAAGTTTAAAGAATGTAATACATATTGTAATTTTGTTCTTGAAATGATAATATTTACCAATTATTTTGCAGGGAAAATGTTAAGGAACTTTAGTGTGTGTAAAATATATTTTTTATTAAAACTGTTTCAACAAATTTTAGAAGTATGCTTTTATAATTTCTTATTTGTTAAAAAAATATAAAAGAAAACTAAGCACTTAACAGCGTTTTTGGTACCACCGAGGACTGAAAGCTGTTCGGTTTCCTCAATGCAAGTGCCACTCATGGATAGCGGTATATACGGTGGGTTTCACTTCACCTACACGAGATACCATTTAGTTTGTGAAGCATTAAATTCTACGCGGTTTTTGGTACCCCATTTGAAAATGCTATCAAGATCAGATCAGAATCTAATGAGTCTATCATATGCTGCCTTTCAAAATCGATATCCGAAGGACAAGGAAATGAATCTGTACACGAATATGAGAAGCTGAGAATAATGTCGGCAGCAAAAAAATTTAATAGATTTGAAGTTTCAGACAAATGATAATAGGTGAAAATGAGACAAAATGGAGCCCTGTGGCACACCAGCATTTATTTTATAAATTATAACCCGTCCAACATAACTTGTTATGGGTGGTTCGAAAGGTAGTTCCGAAGAATTTTTTCGAAAAAAGAGCTTGCTGCCAAACCATATAAAATGATTTTGAAATATCAAGTGCAATAATCTTACTTTCTCAAAGCGCCGTAAATATTTGTGCCACTGTTGGGTGAGATATAACATCAGGTCATCAGTGGATCTATTGCTGCCGAATGCCATACTGAGAAGCTTTCGTTCTTCAAAATATTTCTTGAGCTGATAATTTATAAGCATTTCCATGACCGTCGCTCTTAAAAAACAATGATGGACAGAACACTTAAAATCGCAACATGGAATGCAAACGGTCTTTTACAGCATGTATCAGAACTAAACATCTTTTTAGACATAGAGCATATAGACATTTGTTTGGTGTCCGAAACCCACCTCGCTATTGAACAAAGTCTTGATAATAAATTACCAAACTATACATGTTATCACGCTCCGCACCCAGCTGACAAAGCTAGGGGAGGATCAGCAATACTTATAAAAAAGTGCTTAACACACTATGAAGAACCAAAGTTTACTAATGAAAACATGCAAGTAACAACAATTACGAGTAGTATTGGTATAAGAAAGAAAGAATTTAAAATAGCAGCTATATACTGCCCTCCGAAGCGCTCTCCAACTGAATAAGACTATGCAGAACTCCTACATGTGTTAGGATATAACTTCCTTGTTGGTGGCGACTTCAATGCTAAACTCACCCAATGGGGATCTAGGCTCATAACAACAAAAGGTAAACGGCTATACCAAGCAGGCCGAAAATACAACTGCGAATTTTATTCTTCTGGTTCGCCAACATATTGGCCATCTGATACTACCAAAATACCAGACCTTATAGACTTTTTCGTAGTTAAAGGTATTAAAAGAAATCATATATCCAGTAATTTTATCACTGAGCGATGCAGAAATAATAGAAAAAAGTAATCCCAAGCTCGTGAATAACAGAACAAACTGGAACGAATTCAGAGACAAACTTGAAAGTTTTATAAACCTATAAGATCCCCTATGCAAACAATTTAACAAATTGATCATGAAGTAGAACAATTTATTGCTGATGTGCAGCAGGCTGCAGAAGAAAGTACTCCAACTATTTCGAACGCGAGAGAAAAAGGTATAAAATATCCTATCGAAATAAAGGAGTTGATATTGGAAAAAAGAAGAGCTAGAAGAAAATGGCAAACCACGAGATTCCCAGATGATAAGGTAGTTTTTAACCGTCTTAACAACGAATTAAAAAAAAAGAATCTGTGAGTTTAAAAATGAGTCACTAAGTAGATTCCTGAAAAGTTTGTCGACGGATGCTTCTACCGAATACTCCTTATGGAAAGCAGCTAAGCGCCTAAAAAGACCTCAGACACAAAACCCGCCAATAAAATCTCAAGATGCTAAATGGATCGGAAACCCGAAACAAAAGGCTGATCTCTTCGCTGAACATCTCGCGAATGTTTTCAAGCCATTCCCAGCAAACACAGCTACAGATCCCTTACAGTTTGTTGACAGAAACGACGAATGTGAAATACCTTTTGTCACGCTCAAAGAAGTAAGAAGCATGTGTCAACATAAGTTGTCTAACAAAAAATCACCAGGGTACGATCTTATAACTGCTCAGGTTTTGAAAGAAATGCCTCTAATAGCCTTCAAGAAACTCCAATTTATAATAAACGCATGCCTTAAACTAAGATATGTGCCACATCATTGGAAAATTGCAGAAGTCATTGTTATACCTAAACAAGGAAAGCCACCAACATAAGTAACATCTTACAGACCAATATCGCTTATACCAATCATGGCAAAAGTTTTTGAAAAACTGCTGCTGAAAAGGCTTAGCAAAATAATTGAAGAAAGAAGACTAATTCCAAGCCATCAATTTGGATTTAGAAATAAACATTCCACGATAGACCAAGTGCATCTAATTACGGATGTTGTGGAAAAGGCACTTGAAGAAAAACAAGTATGCTCTGCTTTACTCTTAGATGTTGCTCAAGCTTTTGACAAGGTTTGGCACTTGGGACTTGAGTACAAACTGCATAGGGACCTTCCCAGGCAGTACTACGAAATACTGAAATCCTACATTACGAACCGACTCTTTAGAGTACGGTACGACCAAAATTACTCGGAACTTAAGAAAATTGAAGCCGGTGTACCACAAATAAGTGTCCTAGGACCAACCCTGTATCTGTTATATACAAGGGATATTCCAGTGGACATCAAGGCTATCATGGCGACCTTTGCTGATGATACTGCAATATTGGTGCCAGATAAATCCGTTACGAAGGCTACACAAAAATTGCACGGTAGCGCTCACCATTCACAGTAACGTTGCGATTCGCATCATCTTTGAAGAAATGCGGCCCAATGATTCCGCCAGCCCATTATCCGCACCAAATAGTGACTTTTTCTGGATGCATTGGTAACTCTTGCAATACTTCTGACTACTCTTCACTCCAAATGCGACAGTTTTGCTTGTTCACGTATCCATTCGATCAGAAATGAGCTTCGTCGCTGAACACAATTTTTCGATAAAAAAAAAGTTTATCTTCGGCCAACTTTTCATGTGGTAGGTCGCTCGGATTCAATTCTTGTACCAGCTGTATTTTGAAAGGCTTCACACCTAAATCCTTCCGCAAAATATTCCACATAGTGGAGTAACAGAGACTCAATTGCTGCGAACGGAGCCGAATCGATAATTCACGGTCATCACTAACACTGGCCTATACAGCTACGATATTTTCCTCAGTTCGCACTCTACGTAAGCGTGTTGGTGGTTTAATGTCCAACAATGTAAATTTGGTGCGAAATTTAGTCACAACAGTCCGAATAGCCGCCTAAGTAGGTCGATTAAACTGACCATAAATTGGAAGAAGCGTGCGATGAACTTTCTTAACAGAGGACGAATTTTGATAATAAAATTCAATAATTTGCAAGCGTTGTTCGTTTGTAATACGATTCATATGGATAAATTATAGACCAAACTGAAGATGCTTGACAGTGGCACAAAGCACGAAACCTGCGTGAGCTGTCAAAACCAGTGTTGCCAAAAATTAAATAGAAAAAAAACAACCAATATAATTCCAACCGCTGAAATCTACTAAATTAATAGCAAACAAGTTGGCTTTATAAATGACAAAGTTTATATGCTAGGTACAGTTCACTTCCAACTACCTAAACAGTTACACCCAAACCATTACCCGTGGGAATGAGAATATTACGAAAAATTTTGCTATAGCCCTATTATAGACTCAAATAATGAGATTTATTTTAATTATGAAAATAGAATTGACATTTAATTCCACTGGGGTGAAATTCATTCAAAAAAAATATGGTTCACCTTCAAAGGTCCAATTGCAGATGACGATCAATTTTATTTCGAAGGGTTATTATTCGCATTCAACTTCCTGTCACCATCATCGGAACCTCTATCAATGCAATTAATATTTAGAAATTTAATCAAAAAGATACAAATATGGATTTAAGTAGTGAGCTTATACAGCGTATGAACCTAAATATATTTTAAGCTTTTTGATTTGATCTTCTATTTAAATGAATACTTCACTTAAGCATGTCCTTCAACATACTGAAAGCTTTCCCTATTTTTGTCTAATCTCTCCCCAAAAATGTTCGCTTGACTATTATCTTAGTAGTAATTGTTATTATCTTAACAATCTATAGGACTTAGAAAACAAAATAATTTATCAACGAAAACTGAAGGCCAAGTTCTCGGTCATGTTGTTGTTGTTCGACTAATCAGATTTTTTACTTTTATCTACAAACTGCACTTGCTCAAGCGATTCGAATAATTACCCTCATACTATCGTACCACTTGATTTGCGGCTCAGAACCCAAAGCACTAACTTTCTCTAATTATATCCGATTGTAGATGGCATTTGGGTCGGTGTGGATTACAATGCGTTGTTAAATACTTGTCAACTAAATCAATCTGGACATTTTTATCTGAATGCACAACAACCTGTTAACTGCAGAAAATTGTTGCAAAGAAAAAACAATAAAAATACTAAAATAAAAAAAAAAAAACACGCAAAATAGAAACTCCAGGCACATTATCTAGTTCGGCAAGGACATTCACCTTACACATCATGCACTTCGTGGCACAGGAAAACTCACTTGAACCTAGACAACACATACTCGTACAAGAATCGACCCTAACTGCAATTCGGAACTTGATTTTAATCTTGAGAACATACGAAAAATGCCTATTTGCACATTCGGTTTGGTTGGTTGGTTCAGTTTGGTTTTTTTTTCTCACCCGGCTCTCTTGGCCTCGTCTTGTCTATCCGTCGCGTACAAAAAAAAAGTTGAACAAATTAACTTTGTTGTTGCAGAAACTTCTTTCTACGAGATGAAGAGAGATCTTTCTTCTTTTATTCTTCCTTAAATAACAGAACCACGATTCGCCGTTATCAATTTCAGGTTTACCCCGGTTTTGTCTTCTTCTTTTTCTAGTTTGCTTCTTTTTTTTTGCCTTTTATGCATTACTGTTTACCTCTCTTACAATTGATGTAAAAATAGCCAATGCCAATATGCGAATCGCAACATAAAACATCCGCAAACGATTTTCTATTAAAATACAATTGCGATACCTTGCCTACTACCTACAAGCTGGACAAATGCCTCCCTACAGCATCAGTCGTTTGCTGATTGCAGGGTTGCCAATGAGTAGTTCAAGAGTGAGCGGGTTTAAAGTGTCAATTTATGGCTTTTGTTAAAATCCAGGATTAGTTCGTTTCTTGCTATGATGGCTTTAGTAAAATAGGATATGCCCCTTTCAAGAAAAGACTGGGATGATGACGTCGTGACAAAGGACTTGGACACAACTATCTTTACTGATGGCTCAAAGATGTATGGTTCAGAAATCTTCTCTGTGACTTTGGATACATCTAGGTCATTAAGGCTACCCGACTTTGCTAGTGTTTTCAAGCTGAATTACTGGCTATCAGAGATGCATGCAAACAAGATCCAAGAACCGGAATATCACTATTATCACAGACAGTCAGGCGACTGTTAAGGCCATTTATTCTAGTACATCATACTTCAAATTGGTCCATCAATGCCGGGATGAACTTGCTAGACTCAATATTATCCACAATATCACTCTTGTCTTGGTTCCGAGTCATTGTAGCATTGATCGGAATGAACGGGCACATGAGCTGGCCAGGCAAGGATCACGCCTTTATAACTCACTTGCGGAAAGAGTCAAGATTCCGCTCGGAATTATGAAGGGCAAAATTAAGACCACAACATATTTTGACATTTACAAACTCTCGGAAATGAAGATCAAAAACTTGTTCTCTTTTCTCAACGTAACGAAATGATCCTAGGACGAACTTCGGTTTTTTCTGTCCTGTGCTCTCCATTTGACTTCTTAGATCCCAAGCTAGCGGACTGATGGCTTTGACGGAGGCCTACTGTGCGGGGGTCCGGATGATCACTAAATCGGATTGGCTACTGTTTGAGCACCAGTCAACAAGCTGCCTAGCTTGGCACAGTGTAGATGGTGTCGGATGATTGTGGTGGTACGGCCGAGTAGTTTATCTAATTTCCGGATGATTGTACAAAAGCAAACATACAATAAGAGACATCAAAACCTAATAGATCCATATTTTTGAACTTAATCCAAACTTAATCCAACTGAAAGTCCACAATTTCCTATATCAAGGTTTATATGAGTTATGGTATCAAAATGGCGCACCTCAGCTAATTGAGCTAAAGGGCTAGACTGACGTTGGTCGCCATTTCTACCTACCTACCCAAAATAATTTAATGGAAGGGAAGTTTCAAAAAGCAAACCATTGTTTAAAATGGGAGTTCAACAGTATTTTTTCGGTAGATTCAAGCCATCCCCAACGATTTTGTATTGATCGTTATATGAAAGAGGATTTCTAATAAACAGAAGAAATGATTGAGTCAGATTAGTGATGGGCCCTATCGACTGAATTGAGCTATCGTTATTTAGTTACTTACGAATTTGAACTATCGAACGAATTCATTCATTAATTATTAATTTTTACTTGCGACTTGCGAAGACGAAAAAAGTGGGTCTCCTCTGGCAAAACAGTCAAAGCTCTCCAACAGTTCCAAAATTATTGTGTATTCAAATTTCCAAAAAATTTTTGTTTGGATTTTTAAGAAAATTTTCAAAATGTTTTTTTTTGAAAACTCAATATGTATTTCGAAAACCCCATGCTCGATTTTTGTACAACTTGATAAATGAAAGTTTCTTAACCTTAAAATAACGTTACCCTAGTTAATGTTAAAAATGGTTTTCGAAAATCGTATTTTTCTCAAAAACGGTTCCGAGAATTTTGCTAAGATTTTTTCTCTTTCGATTAATTCTTACGATCTATAATTTAATAAAAACAATTAAAAAGTAGATATTACTGACTGTACCTACCATAGAACTATTTTTTCGAAATTTGAATTTCTCATCATTGGCATAAGGGTTTTTATTAAATTTTTATAGAGAAGCTTCTAAAAAGTTTAAAAAACATTGCGTTTTAAATCTTTAAAAAAATATTTTTTTTTGAATTTTGAAAAAAGAAAAAAATTATTTTTTTTTGTTGGAAAATTCAATATCTCAAAAACGGCTAAATATACTTTTTTTGTAAATTGAATTTTTATTTGAACAATAATAAAAACTTCAAATTGGCGTACCAAAATTTTTTCTTAAAAATATTTTAAAAATTTCGCACCTAATTTTTTTAAGAAACCAATTACAACGAATTATAATTTTGTTTTTGCATAAGCTAATATTTGCTTAAAACACATGGTATCCTGTGCTTAGTTCCAACTACTAAAAGAGCTATTTTAGTCACTTAAAAAATGAATTTTATGCTTATGAAGAGTTTTTGAATTTTTTTGAAATTCTTAGTCTATTACATAAGAGCAAGTTCGTGCGACCCAGTCGTGCATTTTATTTTAATCAGCCTGTGGATATCGTCAAGATAAGACAGACATTTTGGCAATGGATTAAAAAACTTTCAAAAAATGCCAAAAAAATAAGACGTATCTTTACTGATTCTACATCAAAATAGAAATTGTTCTTTATTTGCTAAGCCATAAGCTATCAAATTCCAAAGGAAGATGGCTACGATGCCGATGGATATACAAAAAAAAAAAAAAAAACATAAAAAGATTGTGAAAAATTAAGATTTAATTTTATACTTCAGAATAGACCAATTTTAAGGGTCCGGGGTGAAAATATACTAAACTAAAATCTTGTGAAATAGTAATTAAACGAAAGTATTATACTGTAAAACTATTTACTGAATGACTAGTACTATCGAATAAATGAACATTTAGCTACTGTGGAATTAGTTGATAGTTTTTATTCGATATTTTCTATATTTATATTTTCCATATTTTATTTTTACATCGATCGGCTTATGACTTTGGAAAATATGAGAAAATATGATTTTAATAGAAAAGTGTTGTATTATAAAGTAGGTTAATTTAGAAAACTAGAAGTTCTAGTGGTGTGAATTCAATTCAAATACTTCCAATAAAATTTGTTTGAAGTAAAACTTCTTTTCCGGTGATGGGGGTACAAAATTTTCTATGCAGCTGTCAGTGAACTGTCAAAAACGACACGTTATCTGTCATAGACAGTGGCATGTTTTTATAATACAAAATGTTTGTACTTTTATAGGTTAGAATCTTACAGAGGCTTTGCTTGAGGGAAAAGAAGTTTTACTTCTACGGCGCGTACGTCAGTACACATAACTTTTCACTAGTGACTTATAGGTACTATAAGGCAAGTTATGCATTCGGAAAAAAATCGAACTCGAGATTTTGATCAAAGTTGACATTACGATAATAGCGAATACCAAAAACGTGGGTCTCGCAATTCTGTCTGTCTGTCTGTCTGTCTGTTCGACTACAGCTAAACGGCTCGGCCGATTTTAGATATCATTTTTAATTTTTCCCCCCCGGATGTTTTTTGATTTGATTTTTTAAGACCAAAAATAACGGTACCTGCCATAAGATTTTTTTCGAAATTTTATAAATATTTTTTTTTTTTCAAAAACTGTCCCATAGATTTAAAAAAAAAATCCTAAAATTTCATTTAGTTAAACCTAGGTAATGAATGAAAAAAAATTTCCAAAAAATTATTATTTTTGGTACTCCCCTTGGAACCATTTTTTTGTTTTTGATTTTCTCAAAAACGGTACAACGGATTTTGATCACTTTTTTTATGTTAAGGCTCCCCAGCAGTTTCAATATTATTGTCTATTCAAATTTTCAAAAAAAAATTTTTTGGATTTTGAAAACTCAATATTTCGAAAACCCCATGCTCGATTTTTTAAAACTTGATAAATAAAAGTTTCTTAAGATAATCTACAAGATATAAGAAAAAAAAATTATTTTACGGTACCCTCCATACAAATGTTAAAAAATGGTTCTCGAAAATCGTATTTTTCTCGAAAACGGTTCCGAGAATTTTGCTTATATTTAAGTCTTTTTATTAATTTTTAAGATCTATAATTTAATAAAAAAAATTTTGAACACAAGACATTACTGACTGTACCTACCATAGAACCATTTTTTTGAATTTTAAATTTCTCATTATCGGCATAACAGATTTTAATGAAATTTTTTTATAAAGAAGCTCCTAAAAATTTAAAAAAAAAAACATTGCAGTTCAAAACTTAAAGAAACATATTTTTTCAATTTTTGGAAAAAAGTCATTTTTTTGGAAAATTCGGTATGTCAAAAATGGCTTAATATTTTTCTTGGAAATTTAATTCTTATTCGTACAATAATAAAATCTTAAAGTTGGCATACCAAAATTTTTTCTTAAAAATGTTTTAAAAAATTTTTATATAATAGCTTATTTTTTTAAGGAACCACTACAACGACTTATAATTTTTGTTCTTGCATAAATTCATATTTGCATAGCATTCTGTTTTATCTCTTACTACTTAAAAAATTTAAAAAAAATCATTGCATCCTTATGAACAGTTTTCTTTAATATCTAACATTCGTTTTTAAAATTCCTAGTCTATTACATAGGAGAAAGTTCGTGCGACCCAGTCATGCATTTTATTTTTATAATTTAGACTACCCTTAAAATATTTGAGCGCAGCGTGAGCGCTTAGGAAAGTTTGAGGGTATTTAAACGAGATACTGATGCACATTTGTTTTGAATGTTTGAGTATCGTTATGGGAGCGTATCGTCATTGAGCAGGGTTAAGCATTCCACATTCGTGTGGTGCTGCTAAGGAAAGAATCCCTCAATTTAATAGTACATCTGAAGTTAGGTTCAAAAGCAAGCTGATGGAAATTGCCTGAAGAGAATTACGATTAGATTCCTTAAGATATAGATAGCTGTATAGGCGGTAGGTTTCCCTTTAGCGACAGGAGACACTATAGAGTTTTTGAAGCGGTATTTGATTCCGCATTGCACAATGTGTCTATTAAACTTTACACAATGGAATACTACTTTTATAGAGCAGTCCAAAAGGTTATTTCTAATCAAACGAAGAAGAGATTCATCGATGCCAAATGGATCCATTTCTGATAAGAGAAATATCAATCTAAATAATCTTACTTTCTCCAGAACAATGTTAAAAATATGTTCCACTATTCGCTGAGACATATTAAGAAATCAATCACCAGTGGAATTATTGCTATGAAAGCTATACTTCCGGTCATTGAGAATCTTCTGTTCTTCAAAATATTTCCTAAACTAATAGTTAATCAGCATTTTCATGTCCTTTTTTATAACCTTATTAAACCATTTTAATAGCTAAATTTTGAAACCTTTTTAGCCATTAACACGTTCTCTAAAAATAACCTTTTAATCATCAGAAATTTTTTAAAAATCCGATATGCGGTTTTTGCGATTGGGCGGAACATTCAGACAAGCACATAAGCAAACAAAGCTAATTTTCAGATATCCCAGTGCGTTAGTAGTACTTACTAACAAGATGGCCTGCTAACTAATGCCTAAGTGAACAAACAGAGCTATAGTCTTGTGCGAAACCACGTATATAGAAAACTTTTAAAACAACTATGAATATGAAATGTTAGTAGTACCCCTTGGCATAATGATTAGAGCGTTGGGCTGCCATGCAGAGTGTCTTCGGTTCGATTCCCAGCCGCTGCAAAAAAAATTCAGAGGTGTACTCTATCCTGCGACGGAGCGACAAATTCTACAAGAATGAAAAGTCCTGTTCATTAGGCATTCGGAATTGGCAGACAATTGTAGGTCCCATTCATTCCTGCACAAGAGCATACAAGAATAGTTGAGAGTTGTAAGTCACCAGGCTTAGATTCTCTACGAGTCGTAATAACCTCTAATTTATTTTCTGATATAAAACGTTAACCCCCAGTTTCACAGTGAGAGTTTAAACTTAAGTTCTGCTGAACTGGAGTTTAAATTTCAAGTTCAACTCGTCCGGTTTCACAGTCTAAACTGAACTTCATTTCATTAAACGTAGTTTAAATAAATTGTTTATCTTTCTATCTGAATTAAAGAAAAAACAATAAAGGAAAGTTTGCTTTGTTTCAGTTGTGACCTGTGACAGGAAACAAAAATTAAAAATAAAAATAAATTATATTTTCAAATGTTTGAAGGGATTGTCGAACTAAAATTTAAACGGACGAATAGTGTCGTTTAACTTAAACTACAGAATGAACTCCGTTCAAGGACTGTGAAACCAAATTTATTGTTGAACTGAAGTTTAAACCAAAAGTGGGGTTTAAACTTCCACTGTGAAACTGGGGGTAAGTCAATTTACTATTTGGCAATGTTGAAATTTGTAAGAAAAAGTTGTTAAAATTATACAAAAGCAAAGTTGCAATTTTGATATTTCTAATTTTATCAACCGTAATGGTGTCAAAAATGCTGCCATATGAATTTAAAATTAAGCACACAATCAAGAAATGCCACAAAAACTGGAAATATAGCTTTAAAGTGGGCGAACTTGCTGGAGAAGCTTGTTGCCTATGACTCACTATGACCCACTTCGAAATTTACGTGACCTTAAGTCAATAAGTAATTTATCGAAAAGTCAGAATTTGAGAACTTCAGATAACGTAAAGAAAATTTGTTCGTAAATCAACAACATCCAACCAATGGCAACCCTACTAACCCCAGCATCATTAAATGTTTGCCTACGCTGCGGCGCGCACTATCCTTGGGAAGGGAAATCAGTTAAAGAAATTACATGTGGGTATGCGCGGAGGGTTCCGTAAAAAATAAAAATAAACTGGAAAATGCTTAGGAACAAGAAAAAAAAACATCTTCTATTATAGACGACCAAGAAGAAGCGTCAGAACGAACCTTCGTCTTCCTGAAACAGCAAACCCGTCCATCGTATGCAGAGCAAGTCCATTTGCGCTTCCTTATAAAGCGAGCCCTAAAGGAAACAAGTTTCCCTCCGCACAACAACACCGCGACACGGTAAACACACACACGGATTGTGTGCTGCTCCATAGCTGAGTTGCAACTGGAAATACAACAAAGCTAGGCGAAGATGATCTCTGACAGTGCACTGTTCTGGTGAGCCGAACGGACAGTGCAACAAGTTGGCCTAATCTCTTCCTCCTTGTTGCCTATTCATTATTATTTATTTTTTTGCCCTCCGAAAAGGTGGGCTTTCTACCATGAGGATGATGGTAGCTGGAGCTGATATGCTGGTTGTTTGGTTGGCAGGGGCAACCTCAGTAGGAAGACCATCATCATCATAATACTTAGATTCCCTGGAATATACCAAGTTGGCCGGTTGGTGGCGGTGGTGCGGTGTCCTCGATTTGGGCCTACATAGATAGAGAAATGGCAGTATCAAAGTATAGTGATTCTAGGAAGTGATGGGGCTCGTATGGCAATGTCGTTACTTTATGAGACCTTGCAAGGAGAGCAATGTGGGATAGCAGACGAGGCAGAAACAGTTGGAGGGAATAAACAAATTCATCCCGCAACAACCTGTAGCAATAAGATGCAGAAGTGCGCATACACTGGTGTGACTGGATGTTTGTGCTGTTTTCCCGAAGTGCCTGGTTCACATGTTACTTCTTTTCTGCTGCTGCCTTCCCGATCGAGGGAGATCGATTACGATTTCTTTCTAATTCTAGGTTGTTGTTAGAAATTAAAAAAAATGAATTATAGGAAATACTTTGTCCTTTGGGTGAATGCAGCTTTTGCGTTGGTATGGTTGGTTAATGGATATAGAGACGTCCCTACGCAAAATGTTGGGTTCATATATTGGCATTAAAAGTATCAGGCATTTAAATGGTTTCGAATTGTTGTTTCAAATCGGAAATACACATCTCTGTAAGTTTATGAGAGAAATATATTTTCAGACTCATTTTTCGTCGCTCCACAAACCACAATGTCTTTAGAAGAAAGTTCTATTTCTGTTCGTAGCTCTTATTTATTTCTTCGAAGGTTTTGAAATACAATATTTAACACAGACAACTTTGAATTTGGGACTTTTTTAAACAAATTGAAAAATCTACAAATATACTTTTTTCTTTCAAAAACAAAACTTTCGATTGGCGTTTTGAATTTTTTATGGAGAAAAATGAGTTGTCCTTTTTCAGAACATATGAATTTGTTAGATAACTTACGCAGGAGAGTAATGCTAGATCTCCACTTGTTTTTAAAAGATGCACTTTGACAAGACGGGCTGTCTTATACCAACGGCAAAACCCAAAGAGAGTAGTAGCATAAAGTTTGTATCACCCATACTGTCGTGTCAAACTGGGTCTATCAAAGACAAGTGGAAACCTAGAATTACATTTTTTACTGTCTCAAAACAAACTGTCACCACTGTTTTTTAGTAATTCTAGAAATATCAAGTGATTGACTTGGTGACATGTCAGTCAAAGAGAAGAAGTGTTTACGCAAAAGTGTCGTCCTTTCCTCATGTCAGTCCTTTTAAGTAAAATAGATCGCAGGGCTTCCGAAAATTATTTCAGATCTTGAGTTAAAAGATTTGAGAATTGTGGTGCCTTTTATTTTATTAAGAAAGAAAAAACGATTTAAAATAATATGCATGCCTCGATCGTAGGAATTTGCTCTTATTTAAAAGGCTCAAAATTTTAAAAATGAATGTTACTTGGGAAAAATGTTCATCGCCATAAAATTCATTTTTAAAGGACTTAAACAACTCGCCCTTAGTAGTTGTAGCTAAAAACAGAATGGAATCTCAAGTTAATATAAGTTTATGCAAGATCAGATATTATAAACCGTTGTAGCAGTTTTTACAAAAAAATAAGCTAATATAAACAAAATTTTTGAAATATTTTTAAGTAAAAATTATGGAACGCTTACTTTTGATTTATTTTATTGTTCGAATAAAAATTTAGTTTCCAAAAAAAATAATGACCCGTTTTTTTAAAATATGCATTGAATTTTGTTTTTTTTTTAAATCCAAAACCAATATTTTTTTTAAGTTTTGAAAGGGAATGTTTTTCAAACTATTTACAACAACGACAGGAAATTCCAGCTGTAAGTGAAGAAGAGTTGAGTATAGCTATACAGTCGCTGAAAAATAAAAAAGCTTCCGGCCCTGACGGAATCCCTACTGAAGTACTAAAAGTTCTGCTACTATTCATCATGTTCAACAGCTGCCTCGAGGAAGGCATCTTCCCCAAGAGCTGGAAATAACAACGCTTGGTGCTGATCAGCAAAGGCAAAAAGACCCGGATTCCCTATCGGCATACAGGCCTCTGTGCATGCTAAACACCGCGGGTAAGCTCTTGGAAAAGCTGCTTAAACCACGTCTGATAGCGGCAGTACAAATGTCAGGTGATTTGTCAGAGAGGCAGTACGGTTTCAGGAGAGGCCGTTCTACGATTATCGCTCCAATCGTAGTAGTGAATGCCGTCGAAATAGCCCAACAGGGAAACCACTACTCTAAAAAGATCGTTTTGCTGGCAATTCCACATTCCAGTATATCTCCTGAGCATGATGAAGCACTATCTCAGGGATCGAGAGTTGATCTACGAAACCTGAGAAGGCCCACGAAGAAAGGAAATAACATCCGGAGCAGCGCAGGGATCGATCTTAGGACCAGACCTCTGGAACATCTCGTATGATGACATTCTTTGCATGGAGATGCCTGAAGACACCTTTCTGGTCGGGTAGAGAGACACCGAAAATGCGCAAAGAAATCTTAACCAGGTCATGCGACGAGCAAACTCATGGATGGATGAGCATAGCCTCAGCATGGCAACAGAGAAAACTGAGATAGTCCTCCTGGACAAAAAAGAGAATTTCCACTCAAATCGATTTCCAATTCGGGACCGAAGTGATAACAAGCAGCGCCGCAGTAAAGTATTTAGGACTGAGGCTGCACAAGAAGTTAACCTTCTGGACACAAATACGGGTAGCAGCAGAAAGAGCGTCAAAAACAACAGCATCACTGAGCAGATTAATGGCGAATGTAGGTGGACCAACGGCCAGTAAGCGCAGACTACTGATGTCGACGACGTATTCTATCCTTTTATACAGAAGCAAAGTAGGTCAGACGCTAATATGGGTTCCGCTAATATACGGAAGCGGGGTAAGTCAGACGCTAATATGGGTTTTAGAGGAATTTTAGTCGGTATGTAGCGAGTCCGACACACGGGGATGGTCAACGGGTCAACGCTAAGACATCCTTACAATGCATCAAGCATTTCCTCAATAAAAAATAAAATGCACGACTGGATCGCACGAACTTGCTCTTATGTAAAAGTACTTTGGAATTTAAGATACATTTTATAAATATAAAACATGGATTTAATGAGATAATAAAGTTCAACTGCATAAAATTGCCGTCTGGTTTCCGGAAAAGTATGAATTTATGCAAATAAACCTTAAAAAATCGTTTTACTATTAAATAAATTTTTTATATAAGAAATTTCTCTAAAATTTTTCAAGAAAAAAATGTGGGATGCGGATTTTAATTATTTAATAATTTTGGGTTTAGGAAATAATTTCAAAAAATAATCGTTCATAGGTTTTGAAGATATTGATTTAAATTTTTTTTTTTTTTTTTTAAACCCAATAAATATTTTTTCGAATATTTTTATATACAATATTATTTTAAACTTAAGGGGACTCCTGCTAAAAAAAAATTTTGGGTTAAAATCCTTAGAGCCGTTAATGAGAAAGTCGAAAATAAAAAAAATGGGTCTATGGCAGGTACCCCTAATAACATTTTGCCCCAAAATTTTTTTTGACCAAAATGTATTCCATGTTCATAATATCACATTTAATTTTTTTTATCAAAATCGTTAGAGCCGTTTTCGAGATAAATAAGATTTTGCATTACGGGTGTATGGGGGGTACCCTTAGTTTTGGAGCTAAAAAAAAAATTTCAATTTTTCCTCTAGGGAATCACCGAAGACCCTTAACCACCGAGATTGAGAGAAATAGGTCCAGTGGTTTAGGCTGTAGTGAGAGGTACAGACATACAGACACACTGAAACATGTTTTTTGTGTACTAAATTTTCCTTAAAATTTTTACAAAAAAAATTGATATGCAAATTGTTATTATTTAATAAAATACATTTTTAAACGTAATTTAAAAATTTAATCGTGTATCGGTTTTCAAGATACTGAATTTTCAAAAAAAAAATTGTATTATTTTTTTAAAAATCCAAAAACTATTTTTTCGAAAAAATTTTTAGTTTATATTTTTTCAAATGCAAAGCAGCTCCTGCATAAAAATTTTGGTTAAAATCGTTAGAGCCGTTGGTGAGAAATTCGAAAATCAAAAAAACCGTTCTATGACAGGTACCCCTAATAACATTTCCCCCCAAATTTTTTTTTCACCAAAATATAGTCCATGTCTATAATATCACACTTAATTTTTTTTATCAAAATCGTTAGAGCCGTTTTCGAGATAAATAAGATTTTGCATTACGGGTGTATGGGGGGTACCCTTAGTTTTAGAGCTAAAAAAAAAATTTCAATTTCTGCTCTAGGGAATCACCGAAGACCCTTAACTACCAAGTTTGAAGAAAATACCTCCGGTAGTTTAGGCTGTAGTTCGAGGTACAGACATACAGACATACAGACATACAGACATACTACAGACAGACAGACGGAATTGTCGGACCCACTTTTTTCGTCTTCGCTATCATCGTAATGTCAACTTTGATCAAAATCTCGAGTTCGATTTTTTTTCCAAATGCAGAACTTGCCCTATAGTACCTATATCGCAAGTAAAAATATCTCAATTTCAAAATTTTGTATAGATCGTACAAATTTATCGAAATGATGCTTGTCCTTAAGTTAACGTCTAAACTCAATACAATTTTTGTTCATACATCTTGTAGATTGTATTATCAAAACTTTTAACTTTCAATTCTTAAAAAAAATCGAGCATGGGGGTTTCATTATATTGAGTTTAAAAAATAATTCATTTTTTTAAAACAGCGAAAAAAAAATTGAAAAATTTGATCCAAACTTTTGGGGAGCTTAAGCATAAAAAAATGATCGAAATCGAAATCAATTCCTAGCTTCAAATAACTAAAATTTTTTGATTTTTTTTTTTGGATCTGTGAAAGAGTTTTTGAGATAAAAAAATATTTTATAAATATAAGAAAAAAGAAAATATGTGGGGCGAAATATTTAAATAAGTTTAAAGAAAATTCAATGAGCCGCTAAGGCTGTCAACAAACAGACAAACAGAATTGCGAGATCCAATTTTTTGCCTTCCTTACCATCGTAATGTCAAGTCTCATCAAAATCTCGTTTTTTGTTTACTAATGAATGCATAACTTGACATATGGAACCTTTATGTCGCAATCGGCAATCAATCGGTACTTAAGAAAAGTCACCAAATTAAGTGCATTTTGCTCAAAACTATCGGTTCACTGTAGGGAAATAATCAAAAAAAAACTATTTACGTAATTTTAAATTTACCAAAAAAAAAATAAATACTTTTAGTAAATTTTATTTATTTTTTAGTTAATTTTGGTGGTGACACAGCTCGTAGAGAACCAGAACCTAGTGACTTACAACTCTCTTCTGTATATGTACATAATATACGAGCATATACATACTCGTTTCGTTCATCTTGTAGATTGCATCGAAAAACTGTTAATTGTCAAGTTTCAGAAATAACTAGCTTCTGGTTTTCGAAATTTGAGATTACGCGTTACCTCCATCTAAGCTCTTAAAAATAAGTAAATAATTAAGATCCACAGACATTTCTCAATTTCTCCCTTTATCACCCACAGTTGCTTTGGTTTTAATTTTTAAATTTATAAAATAAATGCAAGTGTGCCACAAGGCTGCGTTTTGTCACCGACTTTCTTTCTCATATTCATCAATAATCTTTGGTGTGAAACTTCTAACTCGTATCCAGATTTAAATCCCAGTCCATCGGATGTGGATTTAGAATGATAGTATTGAACCCGTTTTAAGTTATAGAAATACCATTTTCCGAGATTTAAGCATATAAAACTATTACGCTATTCACACCTGATCAAAATCTAGATTTCGAGCAAAATTCTCAAAATCTCATCCAAATCTACTAGATTTCCCATACATTTTCAGATTTCCAAATCTACTAGATTACGACAAAATCTCCTCAAAATCTACTTTCAAACACAAGATTGTTAAAATAAACAAACCTTTCGAAATGCAGGAAAAATGAACATATTTATAAGCTGTAGCTTTTGAAGGAATGTCCATTGTTGATGAAATTTAAATCATTGACCAGCGCCTTAAAGAAATAGTAGACAAACTAAATGAAATGGATGCCGACAATAACAACATTCTAAAAGAATATATTGAATCAGCTAAGGAATTTCATAGAGGTGTATTGAAATATTTAAATAAATGAAAAAAAAATTAAATTAAAGACGTGTGTCAATATGGTTGTCAAGGCCTTTTCCGAAATCTTGCTTTTAAATGTCTGAAACAGTTTTCTACAACTCGACGACATTTTAACAAAGAGTAATTACATTTTTTTCTTCAGACGATTGAGAAGTTGAGAAAATATATGGCTTCATTAGGTATCTGAAAATCTTAGCACATTTATACATACAAATAAATCTGTAAATTTTTAGTACACATTATTATTGAGTATACAAAAAAATCTTTACAATTGCATTATTATATAGTGTGGGCTACAAGAATCTTACAAAAATTCCTCACTTTTACTAACAAGAATTTTTAATTATCAGGATTCATTTTTTGTTTATATACAAATGAAATTAAAAATGATTGGCAAGATGAAAGAAACGTCAAACGAAATGCTGATCCTGCTCAGTGCGAACGCTTCAACGAGATTTCGTAATCTTGTTGCTGAGATCCGAGATTTTAATTTGGTGTGAAAAGCCTATAAGAGTCAATATTTATACAGTGTAAAATATAAAGTGTTTTCCAATAGGGATTTCTAAAATTGACAGGTGTTGCGGCCATTTTGTTGAATCTACATGTGCCAAATTAGCAGTCATTTATTAAGTCTGTCTAGCTAGCCCAATTACGAGTAACATGGTGAGTAATACAACAACATTCAACAAAATGTGCAAATTGTTTTATGAAAGTGCAACAGCAACATTTCGCTGCTTCTTTTGAAAAATCATATTTAGCGACTAAACTCATGTCTGAAGGAATGGCTCGACAACAAGCAAATTTGTCGTATTTGGGACGATCACAATCCACATGGTATCCACCAAATTTCAATGCATCCAAAAAAGTCACTGTTAGTTGTGGATTTTGGGTTGGCGCCATCATAGGCCCATACTTCTTTGAGAACGACTTTGGCCAGGCCATCACTGCAACGGTGAGCGATTTTGGATGATATAGACACCGACGATTTGTGGTTTCAGCAGGACGACGCTACGTCCAACACAAGCCATGATGGACATTTTGCAAGAATATTTTCCGAACATGGTTATCTCAAGCGGAAACAAAGTGAATTGGGTGCCGAAATCGTGCGAATTCTCATTTTTGCTCGTGGAGAATCCGATCAAGCCTATAATGACTTACAACTCTCGTGTACGCATTGTCTGTGGATAAGAACGGAATTACAGTTTTCTGCCGAATCCAAAAGAAGAGCGACTTTTTCATTGCAAGACATTCTGTTGCACGGTTTGTCAATTGCCGCACGCATTACGTCACTACACCTAATTCGATTCCAGATCTCAGGCGTGGCAGTATAATGCACTAACTGCTACTGCTACTGCTACTGCTAATGATACTAACTTCAAATTGTGTAGAATAAAGGCTCTTGTTTTATTGTTCTGCTATCAATTCTCAAATTTGGTTAATTTAAAAATAACAATAAAATATTTAAAGTAACTCGAATAAAAAGATTCTAGCTTTTGTATTACCAAAGTCATAGATCGGGATAATTGATGCATGGTCCCAACCAGTTACTTGGAGTACATAAAATGGATCTTTCAATTTTTAAAGCATACAAATAAAACATTTGAAGAGGAATCCTCTCATAACTTTTGTATGCACATAGTTTGTTAGAATCCAGAAATATTGAATGACACGGCTTTAAGACTCAGCCAACCTGTTCACGGCCGGCACTCCGCCGCCCGCCGCTTCTTACTTTCCCAAAAGAAATATAAACATCAAGAATATATATGTGTAGGCACTTTAATTCCCATAAACGGTAGTTGAAAGGATCTATAATTGTGGCAAAGGTATACTGTCCTGCGAGTGTCGAGAAGTTATAGCTGCATACCAGATTCCACGGTGCAACGATTAGGTAAGCTATACAACTCGAGTTGCCTGTGAAAATGGTGGCACTAGCTTAAGAGCCCAAACAGCTGAACACAGCATCAGAGTATGAGGTCCATGAGGTATCTGAGTTGCAGGTTGCAAAAATAAATGGCTATCTAGCGACCCAAGATGCATGGATGGCAGAGATTCCAAAAGGTACTGGCGGAGGGGGTTAGAGCTAACATAAAGTGGGCTATGTGTTACTGTTGGTTGCGGTTCTGCCTTTTTGTACTTGGACTGGATAGGTGATCGTGGATGATGATGATGATGATGGCCTTTAGAAGCTGAGTCTAATGGTAGGTTGAATTTGACTCCATTGCTGAGGGAGACACAGAGGACACCAGGCAGATCAGTCTATAGTGTGTGTCTTCTTTTTATCCAAGTAGATTGGTTTTATGTGCGCACACGCAAATCTTTGGAGAAAAATGTTGTACCGCTCTTCGACAAATAAATTTTTGATACTTCTCTATAGGAAGTCAAGTTGCCACAAGATGAAATATTTTCTTAATTTGTTTTTACCTCCAAACTATTTCTTGTTAGTTTTAAGAGTTTCGAAGACCGTCCTCGGTCGTCGCGTCCGTCGTCGGTCGGTCGGTCGGGTCAATTTCTGCAAAGAGAGCTTTGCGTGTTCTAAACTAGAATTTTATTGCGAAACGATCAAAATAATTACAACGAACGTAAAATCACAGTAAAATTAAGTACGCAATCTCAGGAAAATTCTCAAATCCGGTTTTGGTTTCAGGAAGATCCTCATCTGGTTGGAATGCCTTGGGTGAATGGGTTTTAGGTTTCTGTTTTTATTTCACTTACATGGACGTATGAGAACGAGAACCTATATCTAAACCTGTAAGCATGGAGGAGATGATGGGAATGAAATTGAACTGTTAAAGGGAAAATGCTAAGGATAAAAATGTTTTGCCTTAACGGAAAGATCGATGAGAAGTGAGGGTATTGAGATAGGCATTTGATGCAAATCAGGTTGTTGTTGGTTGAAAGTACTTCCTTATGTTGTATGCTTGTGGTATAGCGGCTTTCATGGAAATTTATTATTTATTAATGTCGATAAAGGGAACCTTGGTTGCTTTAGAATATACCGAGGGTATCATTATAAATAAAGTTTATAATCTAGATTGGGATTTGGATCATATGTAAACATGTAACTTGCTATAGAAGTAGGTAGAGACTGTAATGGCAAATTATTAAATTCAAATAGAGGTCGTACGGAGTAATAGGGTTTAGAAAAATAAACAAACTCATTAAGGTTCTGTTAAAGTATTTAAAACGATAATAGATGCAGTTGATATAAATCACTTTCTTTAAGGCCAGATTTTCAGTGCTATGTCACTATTTTGTTCAGCGTACAAAAAGCTTTAAAAAAGTCTTTTTAGTCCCAGAGTAGAGCACAGAGGATATAAGGTCATAACTTTTAACTACTTATACCAAATGCTAAATTGCAATGACTTGCCACGTTTCCGCCAGATTTTCACGATTTTTGAGGGGAATTTAACAATTTCTCTTTTCATACAAGCTGAAGTGCCAGAATTGCCGCCGTTAACTCAGTATGTCGTAGTTTCTCGGTGTATTTAAATGCGTGACAGACACTATTGCACCTGTTCCTAAAAAAGGTGACCCTTCCTCCCCCTCGTCCTATCGACCAATCGCACATACGTCCCTTCTTACCAAAGTCATGGAATCGCTGATAAATCATCAGCTCAAGAAATATCTCGAAGATCGAAAGCTTCTTAATGACCGGCAATACGGCTTTCGCAGCAATCGTTCCACTGGTGATCTGATGGCATATCTCACCGAAGAGTGGAACAGATCATTACATTTTTTTGGAGAAAGTAAGATTTTTGCGCTTGATACTTCTAAGACATTTGATAGAGTTTGGCACCAGGCTCTCTTATCGAAAATGCGTGCCTTTGGCATCAACGAAATCCTTATTCTTTGGATTAGAAATTACCTTCTAGATCGTTCAATACATGTTGTATTAAATGGTTTTAAGTCTGATCTTCACAAAGTAAATGCTGGTGTTCCCCAAGGCTCCGTTTTGTCTCCGACTCTCTTCCTCATTTTTACAAACGATCTCTTGTCTGAAACTTCTAATCCACTCCATTGTTTTGCCGACGACTCTACTCTCAGCTTTTCGTACTCCTTTCCAAATTCACGTCCATCTCCTTCGAAAGTGGAATTGCAACGGTATCATTAAACTCATTAAACTCCGATCCTTACAGTATTGTTAAATGGGGTAAAAAAAACCGTGTGGAGTTTAATGCTTCGAGAACTCAATGCTGTCTATTGTCGTTGAAGCAAAATGTGCCCCTTATGCCATTGTCGCTGAATGGCACTTGCATTGAAGAAACCGAAAATCTCTCAGTCAATGACGATCTTCGTTGGAATGATCACATACTCGAGACCGCCAAAAATGCTGCTAAATGCTTAGGATTTCTATATCGATGTAAGAAATTTTTCACCCCTTCTGATCTGGCTACAATCTATAAGGCGTTTATACGTCCAAAACTCGAGTATACCTCACACCTTTGGGCAGGTGCAAGCTTCTCTTCATTTATTGGATAGAATTCAGAACAGAGCGCGTTAAAACTGATAGGAAACAGAGCTATCATGGATTCATTCCCATCTCTTGAACACCGTCGGAATGTTTCATGTATTTCCCTGTTTTATCGCTTCTTTCACAAGCAATGCTCGCTCGATGTCGCCAGTTGCATTCCTCCCCTTTATCAATTCACCCGTGATACCCGCTTCGCTAGGAATGCTCATCAGTTCCTCCTTGAGCCTAATTTTGGTCGTACCGTCAAATATAGAGATTCGTTTTTTAGTCGCACAACAACATTATGGAATAACTTACCCGGAACAGTTTTCCCCCGCTATTTCAATTTGCAAACATTCAAAACAAATGTTCATCGTCACCTCCTTTCTCTCCCTCCCTAATTTCCCCATCGCCCATGCTGTGTTTATTATAAGGGTCTATAAACATACCCTTGAGCGCGAGTGCATTATAAAATTTCCCTTGATTTGACCACTTTGCACTTAAGAACACTTATTCACCAAATGAGTAAATCAGGAGCTTATTTCTTTTACTTACCTCAAACAAAATTTGCAGGTGTTTTATTGATTCCAAAACGTATTAGCCCGGGAGCTGGCAACACTAATCGTGCAGATTTATCGCTTGACAACAATAATCACAGGCGCACCCGTGTCGGGCATATATTTTTGGCGGATTTTCAAAATTCTAAAAAACGGGGAATTGACTTAAAACCATGCCTGCCACCTGGACAGCGGGCCAAAATAGCAAATAAAAAAAATTGTCATATTTTTGAAAAAGGAATCGATGCGATGCAAATCGATAGTCCAGCATTCAAACTATTTATCAGAAAAACCATGGATTTTTCCCCTGTTTAGCGGGCTAAGTCGCCGACAGGATACAGAAAATAGTAACAAATAAATTCGTTTTAGCGGAAATAATTATTTGTATGGCCTTAAGATTCAGAAGACGAAAATGTTTGGGTTGAATTTTATAGTTTTAAGACACAGATTAGGAAAAAATACTTTAAAAGGCATTACACAAACCCTAAAAAAAGGGGTGAAAGTGGAAAACATGTTTTCTTGTTTCGTTTACTTTTGTTCAATTTTGTATGTATTTTCAAAATTTTGATGAATTGTTTACGAATTGTAGCTTACAATTTTTAAAAAATTTATACATAAGAATACTCAACGTTTCTAGAAATGAAAACTAAATTTAAAAAAAAAAAAATACGCACCCGTTTTTGAAATATAGCAGTTTAAAAGAAATTTAATTTTTTTAAACCAAAAAACAAATATTTATTTAAGTTTTAATATGTAATATTTTAAGAAGCTTCAACCAAAATTTAATTCAAATCGGTTATATCGATAAATAATGAGTTACTTAAAAACAAAAAATTACATGTTCTTTGAATAATATCTTATTTTTAATGTTTATAGGTTTATAGGTATCGTTAGTACACCAAGCGAAACCAAAAAAAATTATATCAAGATTCTACAAAGCCGTTCTCAAAAACCAGTTTGTATGGTGAATAGAGTTATATTTGGATAAAACAACATTTTTTTTAAAATATTGTAGGCCTTGCTTAAAAACGGTTAGTTTTCAAGTTTCAAAAATAGTTTAAAGATTGTAGTTTTCAAAATACATGATAAGTTTTCGAGAACATTTTTTTTTGAATTTTTATACACACAATTTTTAAGGATCTTAAGTACACAAAAACTGATCAAAACTAACTGCACCAAAAAATAAAGTACAATTACTTCATGATTTTTTTTTTTTAATCCTTGGAAAAGTTTTTCAGATTTTTTTTTTAATTACAAACAAAATTGTGTGGCAGGTATCGATATTTTTGATTTGCAAAAAAAATAATGAGAAAAATTCATCTACCTAGTTCGAAATGCAGTAAAACAGACGGAGAGATAGAAAAGAACCACTTTTTTCGCTATCATCGTAATGTCAATGTCATGACCAAAGAATATACAATCGTTTTTGTGTTTCATTTGTATCTTTTTTGATGTACCAACTCGGGAGCAAGCCTTTTGAATCATATCCCGATATACAAAATGACTTATAGGTACTAAATATAAGGCAAGTATGCATTCGTAAGAAAAATCGAACTCAAGATTTTGATCAAAGGTGAAATTACAATGATAGCAAAAACTGAAAAAGTGGGTTTCGAAATTCTGTCTGTCTGTTCGACTACAGCCTATAAGCGGCTCGGCCAATTTCCGTCAAACTCTGTAGATATCGGTTTTTAATTTTCCCCCACACGTTTTTTTCTTTTTTTTAAGGCCAAAAATAATGGCACCTGCCATACGATTTTTTTTTTTCAATATTTTATAAATATTTTTTTTTCTCATAAACTGTCCGACAGATTTAAAAAATAAAATAAAAACATTTCATTTAGTTAAAGCTAGGTAATCGTTGAAAAAAAAAAATTTTAAAATGGTTATTTTTTTTACGATCTGTAATTTAATAAAAAAAACTTTGAAATGTATATATTACTGACTACACCTTTCATTGAACCTTAACGGCTAAACGGATTTTAACGAAATTTTTTATAGAGAAGCTTCTAAAAAGTTTAAAAAACATTGCATTTCTTGACTTAAAAAAAAATGGCGCAAAATTTTAATTAAGGTATGAGTATCATACTACTTAACAATTTGCTAACTTTATAGTAGTTTACTAACTCATTCTTAATTTTAAACATTTTCTAACTAGTATCGTACTACAAGAATTATCTTAATAAATTGCTTCTGAACACACCTAAAATAGTGAGAGTTCGTGCAAAAACTAAGTAAACAGACCTTTTGTGGCGTTTGAAAATAGCACGATACTAAAAAAAATAAAGTAGTTATTCGATGATTTTAACTTTAATAAAAGGGTAGAGAAAGTATGATGCTATATTCGATTAAAATTTGCAAATTCGTTGTTTTAACTTAGTCACATACTAAAACAGCTTTAGCATCGTACTAATTCAATTAAAATTTTGCGCCAAAATTTTTTAACATTTAATAAAAAAAAAAATAATTTTTTTGGAAAATTCAATATTTCAAAAACGGCTCACTATTTTTTTTTTGGAAATCTATTTTTTATTCATATAGTAAAAAAAACTTTAAGGTGGCATACCAAAACTTTTTCTTAAAAATCTTTTAAAAAATTTGTATACAAAAGCTTATTTTTTTAAGAAACCACTACAACGAATTATAATTTTGTTCTTGCATAAACTAATATTTGCTTAAAACACATGGAATCCTGATTTTAGCTCCAACTACTGAAAGAGTTGTTTTAGTCATTTTAAAAATTAATTTTATGCTTATGAACAGTTTTTCTCTAATAACATTTATTTTTGAAATTCTTAGTCTTTTACATAAGAACAAGTTCGTGCGACCCAGTTGTGAACTGCGCACCAATTTATAATTAATATTTTTAATGGGATAATTCTTAAAATCTTTACAAAAAATACGCCACGCTTCCTACTCCGTTTTGCAATGATCCAAGAAATACCAACGAAATTGGGTCAGTGAATTTGCTTGAAGGGAAGTACACAAACATTTAAAATATGGAAACTCATTTGAAGAGAAATAAGCATATTTGTGGACTGAAAGAAAATGCTTTCAATTTCACCATTGAAACGATGTTCAAAAGAAATTCGGAGAAGACATCAAGATCCATTTATTTTTAATAATTCTATGTGCGAGAAGACTGAATAAATGTAAAACAACTTACTTTACAAAAAATGTTTTTAGGTTCCTAAATTGTGTTATTTTTTTCAGTTTCAATTTGTTCCTATTTGCCCTAATTTTGTGAAACTGGTGTCCCTATTTTAATTAAATTTTATCTTGCAGCCTTCGAGTAAAAAACATGATTTTTCCAAATCTAGGCCCACAATAGCCAACGATTTGTGCTTTTTGATGGTAATAGCAAAAGCACGAGTTTTTTTTTGATGTTGCAAATTGGCGTTTCGTTCTAGTTCTATTCAATGGAAGATTGAGTTCTGACTTCTGAGTGCGCAGTGCTATATACCTATCCCGACTAGTGGGTAACTTGTAAAATAGGCCAGGAGAACTTGTAACAAGAATTATAAATTCATCTATACTTAAGAAAATTATCAACTTATTTTCTACAAGAAAACAAACAACTCTTAGTTACACAAAATAAATATGTATTGATTGATTTTAGTAAAACGCTTAAAACTGAAAAAAAGGAATAATCACAAAGGCCATCATCGACATCAACGTACCGCCCAATCCATATACAACAAATCATAACTAGCGGTTTCCTCAAGTAATACGATAAAATTCATGCATCGACTAATAGCAGCACACAGAGTAAGCAAAGCTACGAAAAAACATGAGCGAATGCTTTTCTCCACAACTCTGGTGACAACTTTGCATTTTTATTTGTATCTTACAAAAACTTAACGAAAACGAAACACAAACAACAAAACCGTTCTCACTACTTTTCGTTCATATCGCTCAGTTAAAAAAAAAAATAAAAGGGGCTACAACTAGCCCCGCCATGAAATTTAAGAAGTACATAATGTAATATTAATACGCACAAACCTAATGAAGACTTAAATGCTTTTCTATAAAAAACAACCGTCACTTTATCAACAGCTGAAGTAGGAAAGTCGGTTGATAGGGACAATAAGAACATTTTTCTCTTTCATGTTTTTTACATACGACTTATAGGTACTATAAGGCAAGTTATGAATTCGGAAAAAAATCGAACTCGAAATTTTGATTAAAGTTGATAGCGAAGACCAAAAAAGTGGGTCTCGCAATTCTGTCTGTCTATTCGACTACATCCTAAACGGTTCGGCCGATTTTCTTTAAACTTGGTAAATATCACTTAAATTTTTCCCCCCACAAGTAAGTTTTTTTTCTTTTTTTTAAGCCTACAAATAACGGTACCTGTCATAAGAATTCTTTTCGAAATTTTATAAATATTTTTTTTTCTCAAAAACTGTTTGACAAATTTAAAAAATAAAAATACAAAAAAATTTCCTTTAGTTAAAGTTAGATAATGGTTGACAAAAAAATTCGGAAAAATTTTTTTGTTTTTGATTTTCTCAAAAACGTTACCACCGATTTTGATACCCAGCAATTTGAAAAAATTTGTGTATTCACATTTTCAAAAATTATTTTTTTTGATTTTTAAGAAAAGTTTCAATTTTTTTTTTTTTCAAAACCCAATAATCGAAAACCCCATGCTAGATTTTTCTTAAACTTGATAAATAAAAGTTTCTCAATATAATCTACAAGATGTGAGAAAAAAAATTTAATTTTCCTAAAAATAATGGTACCCACCACACAAATGCTAAAAATGGTTTTCAAAAATCGTATTTTTCTCGAAAACGGCGCCTAGAATTTTTATAATTTTTTTCTTTCAATTATTTTTTATGACCTTTAATTTAATAAGAAAAAAATTGAAATTAAGATAATAATAGAACCACGACTTAACGGATTTTAATGAATTTTTTTCTAGAGATGCTTCTAAAAAGTTTAAAAACCATTGTATTTCAAAACTTTAAAAAAATATATTTTTTGAATTTTTAGAAAAAATAAGACTTTTTTTTGGAAAATTCGATATATTAAAAACGGCTCAATATTTTTTTTTTGAAAATTTAATTTTCATTCGTACAATAATAAAAACTTAAAGTTGGCGTATCAATTTTTTTTTTTTTAAGAATGTTTTAAAAATTTTGTATATAAAAGCTTATTTGAAAAAAAAAACTAATGCACCGACTTAGAATTTTTGTTGTAGCATAATTTGCATAGCATTCTATTTTTATGTCTTACTACTAAAAGAATTTAAAAAATGAATTTTATGCAAATGAACAGTTTTCTCTAATAACATTGGTTTTTAAAATTCCTTGTCTATTATATAGGAGCAAGTTCGTGCGACCCAGTCGTGTATTTTATTTTTTTAATTTTCAAATTTTAAAAGGGGGGCACCTTTTTCCCTATTTATTGCCATTTAAATCACAAATAGTTTTGAGCCCTTTTCTGAATGATATACAAATACAGAACCAATCGGCCATCCAAATCTGAGCTCCACTTTACAAGTTCTAGGTTTTACGGTTTATTGACTTGCTTGAAAGTGTAAACCTCTTTTCTCTTTTTAAAGAAGTGAAGTTTGAACCTATTTTAACTATTTCTCTACGGATCAATAAATTCTATGATAATTTATGTATGAAGTGTTTTTTTTTTTTGTACGACAATCTACAAGCAGGCCATATTTTTGTTAGCTTTTTCAGAATAGGCCTGTTTACAAGTAAGTAAGGAAAATACATCTTACTAACAAGTTTTTAATAACTTTCTAAGTAGTCTTTCTTAAATTTTTTAGATGTATCCATACAAAATTTGGAACTTTCTTTAAAAAGGCTTTAAAGCAATTCAGACAAAAATCAATAGAAAATGGGAAAATGTTGATTGGATTTTTACAAAGTAACAGCTGCATTAAATAGTAAATTGTTTTTTCAATTTTATAATTTCTTTAAGACATTTCCCGTCTCTTATTCTAAGCCCAACCTCTCTAAGTTAACGAAACTCTTTACAAAGCCACATTGAATTAAGTTTCGAACTTTTGCTGAGAGCATCTTTCAACTCAGCATAGTTTATCCAGGATTTAGCCATCCTACGATAAGAATTACTGTCAGTTTCTTTAACACCATACCACCAAGATCCAAAGAGTCTTATTCATTCGTTGGCTTTAGCTGTGGGGTCAGAAGTTCGTTGTTAATACAACTATACAACAGATTACGATGATGTACTGCACTTCAAGCACAAACCACACTGCACCAACTTAATCCCATCTTTACAACCCCACACAGACCCAACCAACACTCAAAGGCAAATTCAATTTTGAAATTCTCTTTGTATCCCTGTGTATAGTGTGAATTCTTGGTCAAGGTCGACATGCAACAAGAGATAAAGAGCAAAAGTATTCCCTTTCCCGCTTAAGTAATCATTTTTAAATTTTAAACTTAAGGAAGCATGGACGAACAAAAGAAAATACAAAATACTCGTAAAATGAAAAACATTTAACTTTACTGAAAATGAAGTATCGCACCTTTTAAGTGATTATGAGAAAAAGACTGCAGGGCCGTATGTAATTTGATCATGGGGGAATTATGAAGTTTTAATATACATACATTCAAGCTAAGTGAGTCTCGAAGAACTTGCGTTACAAAAATAACACGTTTCAAAAGGGGTCTCTTTGCCCCTTCAAACAGAAGTTGAAATTTTCCTACTCAATGAAATTTTCTAGAAATAGGAAAGTTTTAAGGAAAACCACGTTTTATGTATTTTCTATGTAAATTTTTGTAATTGTAAAATTTTGAAAAAGAAAAGGTGTTTTCAAATGAATAAAAATAATTAACTAACTTCACCATGGACATAGCAAAGGTTAGATAAGTATGGTTGACGTGTCTGTCAGCATGATACCACATTTAATCTTGAAGACTTTCTCCTAATCGTTAAGCCCATTGAAGCTCCTAATGCAGCGAGATAGATTATTTAAATTTAAGTATGTTTTTCACATCACTACAATCATTATAGTCTACGTCTTTGGGATAAAGCAGGACATGTGCAGAGAAGGTGAGAAGTGACCGATTCGTCCTGTTCTTAGTCCATGCTGCTTCTGCAGAAATCGTAAGAATAAATTCAAAGTTGCGTTACGTGCTTGCTTATCAAACGGTGTCATGGTAAAACACCTATTATGGAGCCGATCTTCTTAGAGATAATAAACCATTGGCACTGGCCAAATCTATTTTGTCGCCAAACAGGTGCTGATGTTGGTCCACCTAAGGTTTGTCCTCTGTATAGCAACTTGTTTTAGCCTAAGATTACATGTAACGATGGGTACCAGTGTTGGGACTTCTACCACTTAAGTGGTATTTCTACCACTTTTTTCTGTTCATGAAAACCTACCACCTAAAAGTCTGATTCTACCACTTTTTTAACTCACCTTTCATCTATCTTTTTACTTTACGATATACCATACGACCCAACCACACCTAAAATTTTATTAGGACCATAAGTTGAGGGAGCAGTAAAAGATAAGATTTTTGGGCTATTTAAGCTAGAAGACTAAACAGCTCAATCAATCTACAATAAAATTGGAGAAACTTTCTAATATTCCAATTATTCAAAACATGATTGGATTTTTTTCAGACAATGCTGCTGTTACGACGACGGGTTCATTAAGCGGTGTTAGGTATACTTGACGTTTTAAAAATATTATTCCTAATATTTTAACGATGGGATTTTCGTGCCATAATTTAAGTTTCTGCTCTGCTTATGCTGCTAAATCATAAAGGGATATATATTTCTATTTTTGCCACAGCTTGAAAAAATCAAAAGATTTCATTACTTTCCAAAAACCACTTGGGGTTAATAAGCATCAAATTTTAAAGGTTTGCTAATCTCGTTGGTTTCTATTGGAAATGATCTTAAAAAGAATCATAAAGTAGTGGAATCATTTGTTTAATTTTTGTATACTACACTCATTTGAAGAACCTACTTCCAAGGCTTCACAAATTTTTGATTTTTTTTTAAAATAAAGACAATTTATTTTTTTTTTGAATTTTTTGTCAATAAATCTGAAAATTATAACTCAGTTCAACAGAATATTTCAATCTGAGAACACAAAAATACACTTTTTGATCGAAAGTATGAATACGTTAAAACTAAATGTAATGAAAAATTTTGTAAAGTCAGGAAATATTAATATATTCTCAAATGTATTTTGGCCTTCACTGAAAGGTGCTCAGTAGAAAATGACATTGATGAACAAAAACTAATGGAATTAAGTAATGTGCTGTGCAGCTATTATGTCGCATTATGTAGTATGTTTTCAAATTGGAGAAAGATTTAACTTTTCAAACGATAAATTAAAATTATAAAAATAAAATAAAAAACGTCATTGATGGAAGAATGCCACCAATTTAAGGTCTGAAGAGACATTTCCCCCCAAATATAACAAACTGAATTGATAAATAATTAGTGGAGAAAACTAATTGGAAAAAATCACTTCAAATTTTTAAAACTAATGGCATTGTTTCACAATGACGTTTGATACAAAATTTAAAATATGGTATCGACAATTTATTGTTTGAAAACATTTCTTCATATGTGTTGAAGTTTTGTTGCTTACCGCATAGCAGTGCTGCTGCGGGACTTTTCCGATTTTATTATAAAAAATTAAAAAGAAATAAATTGGAAACAACAACTGTTCACAACATTTTAGCTGCAAGGGAAATTTTATTCAATGATCAAAATTTCAATCCTCCAGAAACATTAGTAAAATATGCTTCAAGATTTAGATTTTCTGAGGGTTTATATAAAAAAAATAATTATAATTTTTTGAAGTCTCAGATCACCTCCGTAATAGGTGTCATAATTGGACACTGTCTCATAGGTAGACACGATTTTCGCAGGAGTTTCTTGGACGAAGAGGAAACAATTCCACACCTTCTTTGTACATGCCCTGCTCTCTCTTACAGACGCAAACTTCATCTAGGAGAATATTTTTATAATGAACCAAGCGATCTCGTAAGCACAGACATTAAAAGTAGTGCTCTGACCATGCATAGACAAGCTGACCGTTCTAACTTTCTTAATACAAGGTATTTTCTACTAAATAATATAAATTTATTTTGAGTTTGAGTGATGGGAATTATTATTTGGACCTTTACAATTGTTGTCTCTTGAAAAGATGATATCCGTCAAGTTGACGCCGTGCGTCGTCGGTGTTGATCCACATGTGTGCTCGTTTTATTGTACTTTCCATGACTTTCCGCAAGATTTATGGTGATAACTGTTCGCATTCCTGTCTAATATTCTCCTTAAAGGTTGCGATTGTTTAAGGCTTGTTCGCATAAGCCCGTGACTTACAATAGTCCGAAAGAAAGATGTCTGGGATGGTTGGGTCAAGCAGGCGATCTTGCTAGCCATAAATCGCCAGGATATTACGCGACCGACGGGAGATTTTTTTTTCGTGCTATGTGTGCGGTTGCACCTTTTTGTGGAAACCATATGTTCACCAAGCCCCGAACATCCAAATCCGGCAGTAAGAAGTCGTTTATCATGGCTCAGTAGTGTTCGACAGTAACAGTGACCGTATTTTCGATAGCGTCCTCAATCCCAATCACAGCCACAGCCGCGATATTTTCATCCGAACGACCAGTCCGGTGGCGGCCACACCATGCATGGTCTCCTGTAGTTCCAGTTTATTTGAGTCGAGTAGCTTAGCGCCAGAATGTTTGCCTTGTTGGCGCGACACGATTAGGAAATCGACGTCTAAGTTGATGCTGCTCTAAGACCACCGACCGATCATTGGTCAAAATTATCGATACAATTTTTTCACGCTCTTGCGGAATATAACGCTCTATTGCTTGTCTGTTTGTATACTGCAGCTATCTCGTTAACAAATGTCAAATATGATTGACGTACGACGCCATTTGCAAAAATTATAACATCTTTCCATAGAGCGATTCATTTTGCGCCACTTTGTAGTATATCGCAATGAGTGTTTTTGTCTAGAGCTGTTCCGTATGTTAGAATCGGTCAGACCGAGGTATATAGCCAAAGATCTTCTTGTCTAAAATAAGACCGAAGTATGTTGCCCTGTCGGAAAATGTTAGTGATATACCTTTAATAGATAGGAGGTCTATATGGGGAATTTTGTATTTCCTAGAGGAGAAGACAAGATCTGTTTTGTGAGGGTTAAAACCCAGTGAATACCGATCGGTAAGAAATCTTTTAGGGTGTTAGGATGCTTTCCTGATACGGCAATAGCAATGCCATTCGCATATGCAATCACTCTGTAACTCTTCACTTCTAGGTATATATGTATATCAACAGCTAATTCGCTAGCAAGTTCCAAAGAAGGGGAGATAGAACACCACCTTGCGGCATCCTTTTACTGACATTTCTTCTTGCATGAATTATTAATCCTGATAGTTAGCATTTCATTGATCAATTCTTCATGCGAACCTTCTACATTTACATATGACATTGGAGACGCGATTGCAGGTGTGTCGACAATGATAAAAGCGCCCTCTATTTTAAAGAGGGCATCCCTAATTATACTCTTTATGATGGAGGGAGTATTCGCTGGTTCTTACCAGTATATGAAGACCTGTTACCATCGATATCAGTCAGTCGTTAAAAGGTTTTGAGAAGGCATTATGATAGACTAATTAGTCTGAGATCTTTCAGTTCTACACGCGAAAATTTACCGGCTTTGGGTAGAAATACAACTCTTACATCTCTCCATAGCACAGGAATATTTAAATATTTAGACAGAGCATCTCAAGGATTTGCAGAAAGAAGCAAAAGATTTCACCACTTTCTCAGTGAAAAGAATATTATTCATCAAGTCCAGTTTTTTTTAATTTATGTTCATCATAAAAATCACCAGAATTTTCGTCGACTACGCTCCTGAAACAACAAGGTGTAGTGTTACTTTTTCTTCAAATAAATGTCGACATAATAGGGCGTCGTTGGAAGAAGTGGCAGAAGGCAGAGCACGGTTCACAAGGATAAAGTTTCGTAATGTGATTAATAAATATATTCAATGGAGAATTATACCACAAAATGAAATAGAACAAAGAAAGACAGAAGGAAACATAACTTGCAACGTTAAATTAGCACGACCATTTGAGAAACATCCACCTTTTTGGAGGGCCACAAGAAGAGAGTATCCTCGTGCCGCCCTGCCCAGACCAAGGCACACGGAGAGCCCATTGAAACATTTGTTACCAAATTGTAAAGCTATACAGCATGGTCCAAGCGGCACTTAGTATCCGAGTTGGGTGTTTCAAGTTATTAATGGCGAAATATAACTCAATGATGAGGACGTGCGAGTGGGCGAAACTGAAAGTGCGGCTGGGTTGTTATTTTGCTGCAATGAAGCATATGGCCAATATAATTGCAATCGTGTGGTAGATATCTAAATATTTTCCAACTTCTAGACACTGGCCATCGTCGTTGTATGTTGCACACTGCCACACGACACAATTATCATCTGGAAGCAGTAAAAATCATATTACAACAATTCACTCTCGAAAGTGGAACAAATTAAATTGAATTTTGTCGGTTTTCAAAATCTCGATGTTTCGAAAGTGTTTTTGGTGTTTTTTTTTTTTTTTTTTTTTGGTAAATAAAGGTGGGTCAGTTCAGGAAAAATTCATTGCCTTACATCCGTTTGAATGGAAGCGGTAAAATAAATTTCATGAATGAAATCAGTCCTCGGACAAGCGTGGGATTAATGTTGAGGCGAGATCGTAAAAAGTAATGAGAATTGGCTTATATTTGCGTTTCGTCGCATGTGCATTTTTATTATCTTAAAACAGGTGTTTTACGAGAAGATGGATTCTATAAAATAAATCACATCAAAATGTTGGTTTTGAACGAGAAATTAATATGAAAAAAAATTATATATATTTTTAAATAAATTTCGGGTGTAAATCCTTAAAGGTACCCGACACTGTTAGAAAGTAAAATTTAGATGAGAAAATCGATCATATGTAACTAATCTGATAGTTTGAAATGTTTCTGGTAAATTCCTCAAGTTTCTTATAGAGAATTATAAAGTTAGTATGAGACAAAAGGTGCAACGAGTCTATTTTTTCATTTATCAATTTAACAAAACTTAAATAATAATGTCTGCTCCCCAGGCAAGAAGTATCGATAAGCTTATAGGTCTGTTGAGATAAGGAGGGAGATAATAGGATTATCCCACCCTTACGCTCTAAATGCAAAACTTATGAACATTTTTTGTACCTGTTCTAGTCTGGCCTTATGAAAGGAGTAATTTGGTGCCAAAACTTGACAACCGTATTCTAAAAGATAGGACGAAACAATTTTATGAAGAGCTGTTTTGTGACAAAAGAATCAGAAAATTGCCTTGACTCTCTCTTTAATCAACCAAGAATGGAATTGGCTTTATTAGTTATGGAGTTGATGTGTTATATGAATTTAAGCTTGTCGTCGAATGAAACATTAAGGATAGACATATCGCTAACATGTGGGATGTGGGAATGGTGCATCATTTAACAAATATAAAAAAGATGATACGGAAATCTTCCTCGTAATATTCAGAGTCTTACATTTATCGACGTTAAAAAACAAACAGTTACGAACACATCACTCAAAAAAGGAATTAAAATCACATTGGAATTCTTCAAAATTACTAGAATTTGAAATAATTTTAAAGATTTTTAAAAATTATATAAAACATTTTGAGTGCTTCCACACAGATGGTCACTCATTTATAAATAAAATTAAAAGTAAAGGGGCTAAATGGCTGCCCTGTGGTATTCCAGAGTATTAAAAGTCTTGAAGGCAATTAAAAAGTACCGAGTATATGGTCGCTTAATTCTAGCTTTCTTAGTTTTCGATCTAAACGTGAAGCAGTGCACATCTTTCTTAGGTATGGCGTATTTTTGTAAAACAACTAACTTCTGAAGTTATTCGAATAAGCAGCACCCCAGCAAGTCATGCCGTACAGCAGATTTGAGTGAAATAACCCGGTTCTTTTTTCTTAGCATTATATTGTCAGAGCAGAACCTTATGAGGTAATATAAATTTCGAACAGTCGAAAGCCGATATTGTTTAAGATTGGAGATTTTACAGACCAGCTCATTTCACTGTCTCATTTCACTGTCGATTATAACACCTTGGAACTTAAAGTAGGTAACTATTTCGGTTTTGAAACATTTATCAGCACATGCACCAGCTTCAGCTAAAAGTAAGCTTCTATTCATACTTTAGAAGTTGTTTGGGGTAAATCCAAAAAGAGTTTTATTTCTAAGATGATGGTTCCGAAAATTTAATACACCAAGTTTTATTTGTTTAAAATAGACAATTTATTGCGTGAAGTAGGAACGGTTTACCATAGAGGCGATTGAAGGTAAAAAGGTCGATAGTTACAGGAAATGGTAGGTAAGTTACAAGTTATTTAAGTATGGTGGAAATAGAAGGAATTTAATATTGACTTAATCGCCATCTTCTGATAATTTTTTAATTGGTATAAATTCAATAGTTAGGCTTTTAGATTTGTCTCGAATAGAAGTATAAATAGAACATCTATCTTGAAACATTTTGAATTTTTGTCAGGATTTATTAATCTGCTGAGACTAAATAACATTGCTTTGGTTTTTTACTAATGACCAATTTATGTTCAGCGAACCAAGTTCTTAATACGTCAATATCATGATTTAAATCAGCAACTAAATTGAATAAGTTAATTGAGCTATATGCGATTCATAAGTCTTTAGCAAATGCCTTTACTTGGCCCATCATAAGTTGTACGAGTATAGACAGAAAGTTGATGTATTACCAAGAATAAGACTGGCCCAAGTACTGATCCTTGAGGAACACCAATATTAACTATATTAGATCTGCTGTGATTTCAAAACGTAAGGTTGTGGGTAATGAACTTTTTAAAACTATATATTTTTTGTTATAGCAAATTCTAAATATAGTAAATTCTTATGGCATAGGCTACAAATACCTTCAAAAAGTGTAGTCTCAAGTCTGAGAGAAAATGTTTCAGATCTTTATGAGACAAATAAGATTGATATTTGATCTATGGTATAAAGTACTCGTAGCTTTGAAATCACTTCCGTACAATTATAATTCTGGTCCAGACAGCATTTTTTCTGACTCGCTTAATCATTGCAGCCATTCCATTTGCACTCCTTTAATCGCTATATTCAACAAGGCTTTCGAAGCAGGGAACTTTTTAAGAAATTGAAGACCAAGTAGTCCCTATTCATAAATCAGGTTCGAATAATGATGTAGAAAACGATGTAGACTGGCAAACTCTAAGCAATTCCCAAATACTTTGAAGTATGGCAAAAAATAGGCTTGATTTGTTAACAAGTTAATATTTATCGGATGTATAATATTACGAATTGGACCTTTTTCACTTCGTCATCAAGGCTTTGGAACAAAAAGTTCAAGTAGACGCTGCTGTATACACGGATTCTGTGAACCACCAAACACTTATGAAATAACTTAAAGTTTTTGGTTTTCAGTCACACGTTATTAAATGGTTACTTCTTATTTATCTTGCAAAAAACAACAAGTAAAGATTGCAAATACTTGCTCAAATGAAATTAAATGTACATCAGGTGTTCCCCAAGGCAGCCACCTTGGACCTTTGCTTTTCATAATTTTAATTGATGACATCATTTCAATCTTTAAATATTGCAAAAATGTCTGCTATATGCTGATGATTTGAAACTTATTTTTGAAAGTTTCGAGTCTTGATGATTGTCAATTTATACAATCTTAGGGTAAATATAAATAAAATGCATGACTGGGTCGCACAAACTTGCTGCTATGTAATAGACTAGGAATTTTAAAAACGAATGTTATTAAAGAAAATTGTTCATAAGGATAAAATGATTTTTTTAAATTCTTTAAGTTGTATGAGATAAAAACAGAATGTTATGAAAATATGAATTTATGCAAAAACAAAAATTATAAGTCGTTGTAGTGGTTCTTTAAAAAAATAAGCTTTTATATAAAAAAATTTAAAACATTTTTAAGAACAAATTTTGGTATGCCAACTTTAAGTTTTTATTATTGTACGAATAAGAATTAAATTTCCAAGAAAAATATTAAGCCTTTTTTGAGATATCGAATTTTCCAAAAAAAAAATTACTTTTTTCGAAAAATTTAAAAAATTTGAAATGCAATGTTTTTTTAAATTTTGTAGGAGCTTCTTTATAAAAAATTTCATTAAAATCCGTTATGCCGATAATGAGAAATTTAAAATTCAAAAAAATCGTTCTTTTTTTATTAAATTATAGATCGTAAGAATTAATCGAACGAGAAAAAAAATTAACCAAATTCTCGGAACTGTTTTCGAGAAAAATACGATTTTCGAAAACCATTTTTGAACATTTGTATGAAGGGTACTATAACGGGTCTTCTTTTATTAAAATGGGGGCTTACAAAACAATCTATGTATATATATTTTATTCTTTATCAAACAATAATTATTTTTAGAATAATTAAAATAACAAGCTTTTAAAGGTACATATACTTGGAGCTAGGTATAAAGTATATAATAATTAAGGTATAAAGTATTTATATATTACTTGTCCTTACAGTACCGTTATTTTTAGGTAAGATAGTTCCTTTTTTCTCATATCTTGTAGATTGTATTAAGAAACTTTTATTTATCAAGTCTTAGAAAAATCGAGCATGGGGTTTCCGAAATATTGAGTTTTCAAAAAAAAAAAAATTAAAATTTTTTTTGGAAAATTTGAACACACAATAATATTGAAACTGCTAGGGAGCCTTAACATAAAAGAAAATGATCAAAATCGGTGGTACCGTTTTTGAGAAAATCAAAAACAAAAAAATGGTTCCATGGGGGGTACCAAAAATAATAATTTTTGTAATTTTTTTTTTTTCAACCATTACCTAGGTTTAACTAAATGAAATTTTAAATCTTTTTTTAAATCTGTGGGACAGTTTTTGAGAAAAAAAAAATATTTATAAAATTTCGAAAAAAAAATCGTATGGCAGGTGCCGCTATTTTTGGTCTTAAAAAAAAAGAAAAAAACGTGTGGGGGAAATAATTAAAAATGATATCTACCAAGCTCAAAGAAAATCGGCCGAGCCGATCTAGCTGGATCCAGAAGAACTTAGGAGCTACGTGCCACATAGCGGAAGCCAGGATTTTAGTGAAGTTATTTCTCGCATCAGAGGTGACGTGAATTGGCTATCAAAATCATGCGGTATGACAACGCTAGACTTCCCTTGTGGGGTTTTCTGAAGTCGCAGTTCTGTGCAAATAAGCTATACAATCGAGGATGCTCTTAAGATAAACATAAGACAGGCAATCGCTCAAGTTCAGCCGGATCTATGCAAAAGAGTCATTGAAGATTAGACCACTAGGATCCATTCTACCTTAGGAAGCCGAGGTGGGCATTTAAATGTTGTTAATACCTCGCAACCCAAGAAATCGGTATAGCTGTTAATGAGAAAGTCGAAAATCAAACAACTGTTTTACGATAGGTACCGTAAAAAAAACATTTTGCTTAAAATTTTATGTGAGCCATGTCTACAATAGTACACATAATTTTTTTTAATTAAATAGTCGGAGCCATTTTTTAGATAAATAATATTTTTTATGACAGGTAGTTTTTGCTGAAAAATATAACAATTTTTCGCCGAAGGAATTTCCGAGGTCCCTTAAGTACGAAACGAAGTTTGAAGAAAATCGCTTGGTTAACGCTGTAGATCGAGGAACAGACATACACACATAAAGACAGACAGACGGATTTGCGGGAGCCCCATTTTCGTGATCCCTTCTTAAAACTACTAATTCAATTACTCTTTGGTTTTGATTTTCCAATTCGTTGTTTGCACTATCAAGGTAGGTTTTGCATCTTGAATTAACACTAGTTCGAAATCATTTGCTTTGCCCATGTCTCCAAAATATTTACTTGGGATGCAGGTACTAGTTCCAATATTCCTTTAAGCCAACATTTTTTAGTCCGAGTATTTGGAACTAGATTACTGCATAGTAAATTGGTGGATATGCTTAACCTAGAAGTGCTTCCAAGCTACGAGCACAACTCAACCTTTTGTGGACTGACATAGAAAGAAAAATATGACTCACCGAAAAAACGCATAAAATTCCAAAGATAATGTTTCGTCGAGAAAATATCATAACACACAAAAGATAACTTACAAAAAAGAAAAGAATTTTAATTTGATAATGTATCTCCCTTGGCAACTTACTGCCAGGTTAGACAGCTTTCTTTGAACCAGATTTCAGATTTTTTTTTAAACTAAATTCACTCTACCATAGGCCTCTTAATTCTTGTTGGCATCAATTAACATCATATTCTATAGGCCCTCTAACAAGCTTCTGCAACATTACGTTGAACCACTTAACCAATTTAAGAGTGCACATTCCATGTTGTAAGAAAATAAATCACATTTACCGTTAAAAAAGAACGTCTGTGCAACATATGAAACAAACTCATATTCAGTAACGACCCGTCTACTATACAAAAACCTAAATCAATTAGCAGTGAAGAAGCAGCCGCAGCCGCAGAAGCCGAAGCAAAAGCCTCAGCATCTGCGGCAGCACCAACATCAACTGCAGCATTTTACGGAAATAAAAAAATAATAAAATAAACAATTAAACATTAGGAGAAACAAATAATACACTCGAGCTCATTACCCGTGTCGTACTCATCGCTCATAGCCAGGTTAATAATTATAAATTAATAAATCCTAAGCTGCTTAGAAGTGCATCCGAGCATCAAGTGTGGCAAGCGAATGGGCCGCAACTGCAACATAACATCAACACACACATCACACAGTATGGTCTTCTCATGATCATCAACCGGCCGCGGCAGGGGGCTGTGAACACTATCTTTAAGGCGTAATAATCATTTTTGCACAAAAAAGGTTCTCCATTGCCGTATCAAATTAACTGACTCTCCGGACTCGTCCAAAGAAGCACTAATGCCTGATCGGCAAAGTGCAAACCCCCGCCTGCTGCACTGCAGATGAATGATTCTGGTCTGGACCTCGTTCGCTCTGACCAATAATGGTCAGTACAAGCAGTTTGCTTTAGGGCCACATCACACATGATGGCCATTGGTTTTGCGCATGCGCCACCCTCTCCCAGCCCATCGGGTGTGTGTGTGTGTACACAGTGCGCCTGGACTTGGGTACATCACTTCTTCGTCTAACTGCACATCTTAACTGTTTTTGCTTGCATCGATGGACTAGTGTGCGGATGCGTGCTGCCGTCCGCTATGGTCTTAGCATTTACAAAGCCTTGATTTAGTAATCGGGCTTATTTTGCTCTGGGAACATAACGATCTTTCGCGGTAAGGGAATAATTCTGCACGGAGTTATTAGGGGCCTTAGCTTTATTGCCATTAGCATAATATACATTTTGCAAACAAATTAAATTACCATTATCCACGAGATAGACACACTTTGTACTTATTATATTTTAAGAACAAGGTTCCCTTTGTGATCTCTGTCTCTATTGGCCGATGGGTATGATTTTAATTCCCTTGGTTGCGTGATATTGATCACTGTTTGTTCTATGCTATTTCGATGGTGGTTTTAACAGTTATTCTTGCCCTAAGGATCTGTTTTGTGGTATCAATTGGCTTCATCATCAGTTGCTATAGTGTTTATTGTAAGATTGACAGTACACAAAAGTTGATTTTCCGTCATCAAAGATCCAAAATAAAAAATTGAGAGTTCAATTACACTATGACTTTTCAAAGGTAGGTACATTTAATTTGATTCATGGATCTTTTTTATCTAGGCTTGAATAAAATATGGGGTTTAAGTGCCCAGCGACCTATAGATCTATTGTGCTATTGAGATCGCTCATTTTAGAGCTCTTATTCCAAACAAAAAACAAATTGAACCAATATTTGGTGAGGGGCATATATACAAGTATAAGAAATATTAAGAATGATGTAACCTGTAAGTCGAAAACATGATGGCTTCTATTCGCTTTCATATAAGTCAGTTGTTGATTCAAGACAGAGTTCAAGGTACTTAAGCTAAAAAAAAACTCGACCGACCAAAAACTTTAGTAGAGGAACACCACAGGGAAGAGTTCAGACCCCTCTTCTATTGCTTTTTTCATGAGTTTTTGTTAAGTCAGGGAGACGTGGTAATAATCTGACGAGCTGGCCATGGATCACTTGGGGGAAGAGTCAACATTCCGCTCGGAATTATGAAGTGCAATACTCATATCATTTTCACTTGCGACTTATAGGTACTATTAAGCAAGTTATGCTTTCGGAAAAAAATCTAACTCGAGATTTTGATCAAAGTTGACATTAAGATGATAGCGAAGACTAAAAAAGTGGGTCTCGCAATTCTGTCCGTCTGTCTGTCTTTTGACTACAGCCAAAACGGCTCGGCCGATTTTCTTTAAGCTTGGTAGATAGTATTTTTAATTTTTTCCCTCCACGCGTTTTTTTCTTTTTTTTAAGACGGAAAATAAAGGTACATCCCATACGATTTTTTTTCGAAATTTTATAAATATTTTTTTTTTTCAAAAACTGTACGACAGATTTGAAAAAAAAAACAAAAAATTTCATTTAGTTAAAGCTAGGAAATGGTTGAAAAAAAATGTTTCAAGAAATGGTTATTTTTGGTACCCATCTTGGAACCTTTTTTTTTGTTTTTGATTTTCTCAAAAACGGTGCCACCGATTTTGATAATTTTTTTATGCTATAGCTTCCCAGCACTTTAAATATTATTGGTTATTCAAATTTTCCGAAATTTTTTTTTTTTGGATTTCCAAACAAATTTTCAAATTTTTTTTTTCAAAACTTCTTTCGATTAATTAATTAAAATTTGAAAATTTGATATTACTGACTGAAGCTACTATAGAATCATTATTTCAAATTTAGAATTTCTCACTATCGACATAACGGATTTTAATGAAATTTTTAATAGAGAAGCTTTTAAAAGGTTTAAAAAACATTGCATTTAAAAACTTAAAAAAAAATATTTTGTTTTTGGAGAATTCGATATCTCAAAAACGGCTCAATATTTTTTCTCTTTAAATTTAATTTTTATTCGAACAATAATAAAAACTTTAAATTGGCGTACTAAAATTTTTTCTCAAAAATATTTTACAAATTTTGTATATAAAAGCTTATTTTTTTAAGAAACCAGTATGGACTTATAATATTTGTTCTTGCATTAACTAATTTTTTCTTGAATTACATGGCATCCCAATTTTAGCTGCATCTACTACTTTTTTAGTCTATTAAAAAATTAATTTTATGCTTATGAACAGTTTTTCGCAAGTTCGTGCGACCCAGTCGTGCATTTTATTTTTACTTGCGATATACATATGTACATAGATACTATAGGGCAAGTTCTGGAAAAAAAATCGAACTCGAGATTTTGATCAAACTTGACTTTACGATGAAAGCGAAGACGAAAAAAATGGGTCTGGCAATTCCATATATGCCTATACTCGTATGCCTGTACATCGATCTACAGACTAAGCCACTGTAGCTATTTTCTTCAATCTCGGTACTTAAGGGTCTTCGAAATTGAAATTTTTGTATCTCCAAAACTAACGATTCCCCCATACACCCGAAATTCAGAATCATATTTATATCGAAAACGGCTCTTCCGATTTTGATAAAAAAAATTTAGTGTGCTATTATGGGCATGGACGACATTTTGGTCAACAAAATTTTTGGGGAAAAATGTTATTAACGGTATACCTGTCATAGAACCGTTTTTTGATTTTCGACTTTCTCATTAACGGCTCTAACGATTTTAACCATTTTTTTAAGTTTAAAATAATATTGTATATAAGAATATTGGAAAAAATATTTTTTGGGTTTCTTGAAAAAAAATTTTTTTTTTTTTGAAAAATCAATATCTTCAAAACGTGTGAACGATTATTTTTTTAAATTATTTTCTTAAATCTATACTCCTAAATACTTAAAATTGGCATCCCAAATTTTTTTTCTTGAAACATTTTAAAGAAATTTCTTATATAAAAAATTAATTTAATGATAAAACGAATTTAAAACTTTGTTTGCATAAAATGTATACTTTTATGGAATTCATACAGCAATTTCATGCATTTGAATATTTTTATCTAATTAAATCCATATTTTATATTTATAAAATGTATTTTAAATTCCAAAGTACTTTTAAATAAGAGCAAGTTCGTGCGATCCGGTCGTGCATTTTATTTCTAAGCGAATCAAACCGCTAGTTGAACAGTTAAGCTAATCACTCGTATATTATATTAATGAAGATTTGGTCCACATAATAAAATCCGAACTAAAGTGCGACCCAAGCAAAAAATAACAAGGGTTCTTGCTACCTATTGGGGACACTGGCCAATAGAATAGCATGCATCACAACACCAACATATCGTAACAGTGGGGACCAACAGGAAAATGAAACATTAAATTTATTCTATCCTATTTTGATTTCAAACCAAAACTGGACGATTTCGTGGAAATGTTCACAACTCTCCTAGCAAATTCCATCACCATCAGGCTTAAGTGAGTCATAGTATTAAAAAGGCGCACTTCTAGGCTAGACTGTCTGTCGTCACCATTTCTACCTTCCTGCCAGAGGTTTATTGGGAACATAATTTGTGTGAAGGTAAATAGAAAATGTCAAAGTTCAAAGACTTGTGGCTATTAATACTTAAACGAATGTTACCTTAAACAAAAACACTAAATCAATGGAATCAACCACCCGGCTACTTTTCGACGTTTTTCAAGAGAATTGATATTCAAAAGAAGAAGGCCACCACAATATAGTAGAAGCAGGTGATTTGGGTCTGTCGAGTTAAAGTGACTTAATGCGAAACGAGCCTATTTACGCTAGACAGTTCCGATACGTTCAATGTTTTGAGTGAGTATTGTAGTGACCTTGACCTTATAGCGCTAGCATATTCTAAGAGGAGGAGAATAAAAGGGTTGTCTAGATATAGACATAGAGGTTACACAAAAATTCTTTCGTGCAGCAATTTATAAAACCAATAATTGTCTTTCCCTTATTTACATTATTATTTTTTTATTTTCAATTTGGAGTTCAAAATTAAGCTTTTGGAAGAAGTTTACTCCCAGATCAGCTGGTAATTTGTCTCTTATAAGAACATATTCGATTTGTTCTTCTAAAAATATATCTAAAGGCAACAAAATATTTATGTAATTTGGAACAGCGACATACACTTGTTTCTGATGATTTTAAGTAATTTAATATAATTTCCCTACATAAATTTAGTATCGAAACGACATTGAAGACATCTGCGAAGAATAGTGGCCAAAGGTGACTACTTTGAGGCACACCAGAGTTCAGATTTGTTGAAGAAGAAGTGATTTGCTTAACAGAATTTAGTAAGTATTGTCTTTCAGGTACGATTCAACCTATTGTACAAAAGCTGAAGTGAAACCAAGAGATGAAAGCTAAAATATGACTGTGATACGACCAATCCTTTCCTGCTAACACGTCTAGATGACTGGTTTTTTTTACTTTTTTATTTTATTTTTTTTTCGTGATTGCTTATCAAACTGTAAGATATAGAACCTTAGAACCTTTAGATAGTAATAAGCTAATTTTACAAAAATGAGCCAAAAAGGTTACTTTATTTAATAAAATTGAAAGCATTTAAAACTAAAAAGGATCCAAAAAATTAAATTCATATAACTTTAGGTTTAAATTCAAGTTGAAAAATGAAATTTTAGCACTTTTTTGATGCTTGATGCATTTTGGTTTTCTCTTACGTGGTAATGAGTTCCAAAGACGGACATAATTTACGGAAAATTGTCGCTCTGATGTTAGGAATGAGCAGCGAGGGACAATAAACTGATGAGATCTGTACGAGGATTCACTTCTAATTTTTTCAAAACAGTATTGCGGCTGGCGTGTAAGAAGTATTTATATCAGAAAACAAAATTAAACTTCGATAGTTGATATACTCGTAGTTTTCAAATGGCATATTTAGTATGCGCGAAGCAAAACCAGATATCCTGTCATATCTACTTAGCCCGTATACATAACGTACGGTAGAATTAAACGCGACATTGAGTTTACGCCTGCTTATATAATTACAATTTCAATAAATTTCACAAATCACAACCATATATCAGGATAGTAATAGTCGAAGTCTTAGCAAGGAGAAAACGTATTTTTACGGGAGTAAAAGCCTGGGTTACCCAAAGTTTACGAAGTGCACCATATACCTTGCCAACAAGTCCATTAATGTGGTTATCCCAGCTCAGAAAGCGGTTGAAGGTCGGAGGAAAACCGGAGGAAAAATTGAAGTTTTGCATGAGTTTTCTAGACAAATTGACATGATTGACAGTATCAAAGGTCTTTGAAAAGTCAAGCAAAACCAAAAAAGTAATCTCATCTTTATCCAATGCTTGCCTAAGGTCTTCAGTAACATTCAAAAATGCAGTAATACAACTGTGCTTTTTACGAAAACCAGATTGCTTTGGACTAAGCAATGAGTTGGCAGCCAGATAAGCATTCATTTGTTTTTGCAGAATCCTTTCAAAGACCTTTGACAAAAATGGCAGTATGGAGATAGGCCTAAATTCATCTTTTTGGCAATTTTAGGAAGTTGTATGATTTTGGCAACTTTACATAAGTCCGGATACACGTCAGACGGCATGATAATATTAAAAGCAAAGGTTATACAATTATAACACAATTGGCAAAATCATACACAAGAAAGAAGGATGAACATCATCGAGCCCAACAGCCTTTGACTTAATAAAAAGAACACTTTAGACGACATCAGCACTTATTACTGCGGAAAAACCAAAGCCAGGGGCATCGCGATGATCAATAAACGAAAAGGTGTTTTCGAGACTGTCTTGGGAGATCTGCCCCGAATGAAGCGTATACAAATGTTTTGTTAAGGATGTTACCATCGATATCCTCAGCTGGTCTGATTTTTGTCTTACCTATCCCAATATTATGAAGGTTTTTCCAAAGCTGACGTCCGTTTAAAGATGTGTTGAGCTGTTGAGAGAAATGGTGGGATTTTGCTGTACGTATTTCAGCTACAACTCTTTTTCGAAGCGAACAAAACGCACGGCGCAGCTTGTTCAAACAATACCGATTCCAATTTTTATAAGCATCATCTCGCCGTTGGATTATTTTATGGTTAATTGTTTGGTTTAAGAATTTTTGTTTAATGGAAATCGATTATTGCAGAGATAAGAAATGTAATGGGTTAAGAATTCAATCTGATCATTTGATGACGGCATAGGTTAAGAGTTGTAAGTCACTAGGTTCTGGTTCTCTTAGAGATGTTACACCACTGAATTTATTTATTTATTACACAAGGTAAAAAAGTAAGGTCTCAGCCTCGAAAACAAACATCAAAATATTTACGTCATTAAAAGTCAGTGTTCTCCTATATTAGGTTGGGATCTTATGAAAAAAATTTTGATAGTTAGATGTTAAAATAGTTTATGTTTCCAGAAAGGAGGAATTAATAAGGTATACATCAAAATATGCCAAAATATTATGTGAAAGCTAAAGGACGTTCAATAAAGGTGGAATAGAATCCAAAGAGAGTGTTAGCGATTTATTTAATGTTTTAAATGATTGATAAAATAAAACACGATTAGTAAATCCTTTAATTCGACGTGCTTGCAAGACGAGCGAGTAATTTATTATATATGTAAGTAAAGAGTGGAGAGAAGATAATTTCTATATAAGTTTAAGTTACAAAAACAAAGCTTGGTTTTTATTTAGCCGATAGCCACAAAAATAAATGGCATTGCCAAAAGGGCTTTGGAAGGCTGGTTTACATTATACAATTGTTTATTTAGATGTAATTACTTTACTCAACATGCTCCCCACCTTGAAGAGGTGAAGACGATTCAACAGGTAATAAGCAAATCTCGGAAATAGCTCTTTTAAGAGTAGTTGAAGAAGTCTTGACAGTCACAACTCGAACGATTTCATCTTTTCCAGGATGTAACGAAATTATACGACCCATCTTCCATTTAAGTGGTGGTAGGTTATTATCTTTGAGGACGACTAATGATCCGATTGTTATATCTTCATTGATGGTTTGCCATTTGTATCGTTTTTGGAGTCCTTGGAGATATTCGGAGGACCATCTTGCCCAGAAAGTTTGCGTTACCCAATTCAGTCGTTGCCATCGTGACAGTCTGTTGAGATGATCATCTTGAACGCCAGTTTCTATCATTGCGTTGAGTGGTCCACCTATTAAAAAATGACCAGGAGTTAAAAAATTGAAATCATTTGGATCATTAGATAAGGGTGTTAAAGGGCGCGAATTTAATATGGCCTCTATTTGAATGATAACGGTGTTCAGTTCAACAAAGGTGGGTGAAATCAAATGCAGCAACCTTTTCATATGGAACTTGGCAGACTTCACTGCAGCTTCCCAGAGTCCTCCCATATGAGGAGATCTGGGTGGTATAGTCTTCCACTCAATTCCATCCTCGGCACACATATTCATAATCTCTGCACTATTCTCTTTACTCATAAACATCTGATATAATTCATGGAGTTCATTCCTTGTTCCAATGAAATTGAGCCCATTGTCACTGTAAATGGTTGAGCATAGCCCACGTCGGCGTCGGCCGATAAAGCGTTTGAGAGCTGCAATGAAGGCTGCAGCAGTGAGGTCTTCAACGAGCTCCAAATGAACGGCGCGAGTTATAAAACATATGAAGACTGAAACGTAAGCCTTAGTAGGAACAACCTTTCGGCGGCGATAATACACCAAAAAAGGACCGCAAAAATCAACGCCAACTGTGGAAAAAGGTCTAGCTGGTAAGACGCGTGATGTTGGCAGATCTCCCATAAATTGTTCCAAAGGTTTTGGTCGACATCGGGTACATAAAACACAATTGCGAACAACTCGCTTGGCAAGAACTTTACCATTTAGTGGCCAATATTGTTGTCGAAATACAGCTAAAAGATTTTGCGGACCTAAGTGTCCATGTTTATAATGAATATAACGAATGGCGGAGATGGTGAAGACGTGAGTTGAAGGCAACAGTATTGGGTGTTTAGCATCGAATAAGACATTAGAATTTCTTATTCTGCCACCGACTCTTATCAGTCCTTCTGTATCCAAAAATGGGGCTAGTGATCGTAAATTACTTCGTTTGGGAATGTCCTTATTTTTACGCAATAATTCTAATTCGGAGTAAAAACAGCTTTCTTGAACCGCGTGCAATATCTGTGATAATGCCTTCTTCATTTCACCTGCAGAGATTTGTCCAGTCAAAGTATCTGGGACTTCTGTTTCAGGGCTTAATAAACCAAGTGAAATCTTCTTCTTTAACACCATCACTGAAACATTGTGTATGAAACGATTATTATAAGAAATAACACGCTGTAATTTTTTATAATTTGAATGGTATTTAATGTTTGCGATGAGATCGAATTCCGCTTGTGCTGCGAGAGCAAATTTAATCTTCCGTCGTTCTAAAATATTTTCTTCAATATTCGTTATATTACAATGCGAATGAGGCCAGTTTTCTTGATTTTCTTTCAAGAATGAAGGGCCGGAAAACCAAATATCTGACTCAATTAGTGCAGACGGCCGTGATCCACGTGATATAATGTCCGCTGGGTTTAAATCTGAGTCGATATGCCGCCATTGCTGTAGATTTGTTGTTTCTTGTATTGTGGCTATGCGATTAGCAACGAACGTTTTCCATGTTGATGACTCTGCTGATAGCCAGGACAATACGATTGTTGAATCAGTCCAATAAAAAACATTTTCGAAATCAATTTGAAGAATTTGTATGATACGATGCGTAAATTGAGCTGCCATTACAGCAGCGCAAAGCTCGAGACGCGGTAAGCATGTAACTTTCGAAGGAGCAACCTTGGATTTTGCTGCTAATAGCTGGCATTGAATGCTTCCATCTTCCAAAAATGATCGAATGTATATACAAGTTCCATATGCAAGTTCGGAACTGTCTGCAAATGCATGAATTTGAGATCTTGTCTTTTGGGTAGTTATGGCCCTTCTTGGGATTCTCAGCCGTTGAAGAAGGTTGAATTCAAGGCGAAAGTCTGTCCACCTTTTTGCATAGCATTCGGGAAGTGGTTCATCCCACGTAAGCTTGGTTTGCCATAACTGCTTCATGAAGATCTTAGCAAGGACAACAACTGGGTTCACAAGACCAAGGGGATCAAATAATTGTGATATGTCAGAAAGCACTGATCTTTTTGTTAATTGGATACACTGCCTTGGAGTGTCGCTGTTATACATGAAAGCATCTACGTTTGGATCCCAAATGATGCCCAAGGTTTTCACAACATTACTATTTTGCATTTGAAAATGGGTTTCTCTTTGATCTAGTGGAATTTTTTCTAATAGAACAGGGGAGTTAGAACACCATTTCCTTAGTTCAAATTTTCCTTTTTTTAATGCTTCTATTAGTTCCTGTTGAATAACTTTAGCTTCATCTAATGAATCGGAGCCTGTCAATACATCATCGACGTAAAAATCGGATTCTATGACCTTGGCTGCATGCGGAAAATATTGCCTTTCGTCATTGGCCAGTTGATTTAAGACTCGAGTCGCTAAATATGACGCTGAAGAGGTGCCATAAGTGACGGTGCAAAGGCGATAGGTGTTAATAGGTTCATGTTCAGAGTTCCTCCATAAAATTAGTTGATAGTTACGATCTCGTAAATCTAACATAACCTGTCGATACATTTTTGTAACGTCGCTGGTGAAAACATAACGATGCATCCGAAAACGAAGGGCGATCGAAAATAAATCTGGTTGAACGACAGGTCCAACCATAAGGATGTCATTCAGAGATTTTCCACTATCTGATTTGGAGGAGCCATCGAAGACAACTCTCAATTTTGTCGTACTACTACCTGGCTTAATGACGCAATGGTGAGGAAGATAAAAATGAGGTTTAGAATGGTCGACAATATCGACGAGCTCCATGTGATTGAGTTGTATGTACTCATTTATAAATTCATTATACTGAATACGAAGTTTATTGTTGTTCTTAAGTTTCCTTTCCAGGCAATTAAAACGTTTCAAAGCTGTGTTGTATGAAGAACCTAAAGTTGAAGAATCACATTTAAATGGTAATCTGACTTCGTACCGACCACACTCTAGGCGACGAAAATGCGTAGTAAAATGTCTTTCACACAAATTTTCACTTTCAGAAAGCGTACGTGGAGACGAAGTATAATTTTCAATTTCCCAAAACGTTTTTAATCTTTGATCTAATAGATTATCATCAAATATATTTTCTGTAACTAAATTGCATTGAACCTTTGGGTTTGGTATAGATTGATAATTTCCGCTTACAACCCATCCAAAGAGAGTGTTCTGTAGAATTGTTGTATTATTATCAAGTCTAATTTGACCTTCCAAAAGAAGAGAGAAAAATAATTCTGCTCCCAATAACAAATCTACCTTTTGTGGAATTTGGAAGCTTGGATCAGCTAGGCTTATGTTGGATGGTATGCCAAAGTCGATATTTATTTTTTCAGACGGGAGAATGCCTGTTATCTTTGGAAGTATAACGGCTTCAATTGATGACGAAAAATTGGTTAAACGCGATTTTATTGTAAAATAAGCTTTATAAAATGCTTGTTTTGTAAACGATGAGATACCAGAGTAAGACTGGTTTGATTTTGTACGAATTGAACCAATGAGTTGTACGAATTTTTCATTCACAAAATTTATTTGCGAACCGGAGTCCAAAAGTACGCGACAAGCAACAGAAGAACCTCGATTGTCCACAGCATAGATTATTGCAGTGGCTAAAATTGTAGTGGGCTCGTTGCGAGTGGTGGCGAAGGAGGAATGCACGAAAGCAGCTTGAGAAGATGATGTAGGGTTCGGAGTATATTCTGAAGCATTTGGGTTAAATGATGAAGTTAGATTATCGCGATGCAGTAACGAATGATGCTTCTGCGAACAAATCCGACAGCTACTGGAGGAAGGACAGCTTTCTGTGGAATGATCGAGCTTGAGGCAATTTTCACACATCTTGAGTGCAATTATTTGTTGCTTTCGGTTGGCTGGGGGCAAACGCAGAAATCGAAAACATCTTGTAATCACGTGACCAGGCTTATAACAGTGGGCACACTGCGTGTTGTTAGTAATTGCAAATGATTTTGGTGTGGTTTTAAGTCTATTATCTACCTTATTATTAGGACTCACCTTTGTTGTTGACATTTGGCTTACCATCCCTTCAAATATTTGGCTGCGTTTGATGAGGTATTTTGATATCTCTTCATAGGTAGCAAGACGGTCAGCAGGTGCCTCTTCCTGCCACTTGGTAAGTGAAGCCGCATCCAATTTCGATGTAATGATATACACTATAAGGTCATCCCAATGTTGAGTAGAATGACCTAGTGATTTAAGAGCTCGTAAATGAACATTAAATGTGTCCAGCAACAATCGAAGCGATGACGCCGAACTTCTTTGAACTGATGGTGCCTCAAAGATCTGCTTTAAGTGCTCGTGAGCAATAATTCTTTTGTTCTCGTAACGATCCTGCAACATTTTGATGGCCACATTGTAGTTCGCGTCCGTAACCTCCAAAGACTTGACAATCAATGCTGCGCTGCCACCCAGAGAGCCAAGTAAATGATGGAACTTGCTCACATTACTTAGTTTTGGTTGAGAGTGAACAAGAGAATTGAAGGCATCATAAAACGACATCCACTCAGTGATAATACCTGTAAATGTAGGAATGTTAGCCTTTGGTAATTTAATGAAATCAGCGAGAGCAGAGGGTTTTGGTGAAGTGTCATATTCCATTTTTGAAGCTTCCTCTATTTTTTCCAAATAGGTATGCAACGCCCGTTGAACGGTATAGTAGAGTTCTTCATAAGTTGAACGTTCATCCTTGTCCAATTCTTCCGGGTCAGCATCTTCTAATTTAGCTTGTAGTGTGGAGAAAAGCTTAAAACAAGATTCCAAAGCCTGGAGTCTGATGTTCAGATCTGCTTTTGTTGCTGTTTCAGCCTTTTCCGATGTAAATATCTTGATGCGATCCAATTGTTTAAGATATACGCTTCTTTTGTTACGCAACTCATCAGCATTTTTAGACATTATGTAGATAACCTTATATTCCACGTGATGTTCAAAATAATGGAAGTTTTTAGAACTTTACTTTTAATAATTTTACTGAATCTTAGCAATCACGTCGGGGTCACCAAAATGTTAGCGATTTATTTAATGTTTTAAATGATTGATAAAATAAAACACGATTAGTAAATCCTTTAATTCGACGTGCTTGCAAGACGAGCGAGTAATTTATTATATATGTAAGTAAAGAGTGGAGAGAAGATAATTTCTATATAAGTTTAAGTTACAAAAACAAAGCTTGGTTTTTATTTAGCCGATAGCCACAAAAATAAATGGCATTGCCAAAAGGGCTTTGGAAGGCTGGTTTACATTATACAATTGTTTATTTAGATGTAATTACTTTACTCAACAGAGAGTATAACAGAAAGATTTGAATTTCTTCAGCACCGCCGTAATATTTTTTGTATAATATTATTTTACCGTTATTTTTAAAAGCAACATTCTAATCAGTTGCATTTCTACCCTTTAACAATTCGACCGTAATACTAGCGGTTCAGGGAATGTCCATCTGAATTTGAGCAGTGGCCTGTGTTATGTTCATCTTAAGGGCATGGCTTGATTGTAGTTTATTCGCATAGACCTGCGACTTGAGGAAACCCCACAAGAAAAAGTCTATCGGGATAAACTAACATGACCTTGGTGGCCAGTTCACGTCACCTATAGGGGAGATAACCTAACTCGCAATCAACGGTAACCACGGGAACGATAACTTTTTGAGAATGCATTTTTCCCTGGTTAACCTCATGTGGGCTGGGGTCGTCCTACGTATGAAAATTTTGCTTGTGAGCACGTCCATACATCCTCTTCCTCTTTTAAATGCTCTGAAACCCAGTCAGCGAACAAACGGCGGCGTCGTTTTTGATATTGAACTTTCAGCCGCTGGGTCAGTTGGATACTTGTACGGTTAAAGTCCCAACACGAAATTTGCTAAGTTGAATCGACTGCCTTGGGTTCTCCTGCACACTTTTACGAACCTTGTGATGTTTTCGCCCCATCTGGCGTTTATTTTACGTACGAATGTTGGCACATTGATTACTAAATAGATCGTCTCAAATTTGGCCACCAAACGTCGAAGAGTCGGCTGCGACTTAATTTGATAATAAAGTTTTATCATTTGTGCTATTCTGCTGTTTTCTTGGGATCTCAAAACTGCAGCTGTTCGTAATCTTACGATAGCAACTATCAGATGGTGGTCCCGAGAAATTCCCATGTGTGCACCTCTTCTGTTTCGGAAGTCCTGGAGACTGCTTCTAAATCGCCGACTGATCTCGAAGTGATCAATGTGGTTGGAAGTTGCTTGCCTGTGCGTCGACACCCAACTGATTTTGTGGCACGTCTTGTGCTCGAACATGGTGAAAACGTTCGCCATTGTCGTTCCGGTTTCCAACACCATGCTTTTCCATAACATGATGTCTCCACGTGGTGTACTATCATAGGCAGCACTCAGTCGGTTATAAAAGGCCTCCTTCTCCTAGACAGAAAAGAGCTCCGTTGGCGTTGGGGCGTAACACTGTATGATGGTGACGCGACGCACGTACTCTAGTCCGGAACCTAGCTTTCATGATCCTGTTATCTAACAACTGTTTTGGAAAGCAGCAATCCAATGCCAAATTCACGGTTACTTCCAGGTGCCTTTCCGGAGTAGAGTAGTACAGTGTTACGGGTTGGAGACTTATATTTCACCGAGCCTACCCAACCATCTCACTTCACTGATCCCTAAGATGTCCATCTTATACCCCATGAACTCACTCTCTAGTTGGATGGCATTTTGAGGACCTTCACTTCCGTTATCGAGAAGCATCTTCACATTCCAGAAACCAATCTTTATCCGGGTACAGCCAACATTCGTTAACATGTCATCGGTCCTTATCCGAGGCGTAGTGTCGGTTTCGTTAGCGGGAAACTATTTCAGTTACGAAGAATGCTAACCTCCATAACCTATCCTAGAAAGCTAAGCCTTTCGCACTTGTAATTATAGCCTATTTACGTAAATAGGGATATGCAAATAGTTGCCCGGGGACCACCACGAGGAGGTAAAACAAGCACTTCACCGTGACTGATTGTTGCGCTACTGGCCCAGCAGACCAAGTTCTGAGCAGTCAATAGTTTCCCGATCAGGCACGATGCAGGTCTCAAATTTCGATGATATTGTAATGAATTTAATAGTAGAGACTGGAGACTTTCAGTTTAACGTGGAGAATTTTTCTAAATGCAGTGTTGCAATGCATCGTGAATTTTGATGGGTTTTTTGTATTTGTATGCATTTTATTCAATAAAAAAACTATAAAATTTCCATTCTACATTTTAGTGTTTTTTTTATATATAAATCGCAGCATTAATTGTTGAATTTCATAGGGATTTCCTTGGACACTTGAAGTTCGACGAGCTAACCTCGCCTTCGAGACATTTTTTTTATAAAAACACTGAAAGGCTAAAGGCAAAATAAAAACACAAACTTCTCTGTAAAAGGCTTATTTTATTATTGTGAATTTCAATTTGAAGAAATCAAATTATTTAGTAAAAAAAATGCTTTAAACTTTGAATCACCTTTTGTATATTGCAGCTATTAACCGAGTTACAAATCTTTTGACCCGTCTAACACATTTATACTCGTACCCAAAATCAAAGTGACACATAATAAAAGCCCAAGTAATTCAAACCTGTGCATGGTGGAAAATTTATCAAAGTCAATTTGGTTCACATCGGAAACACATATGTACAACGATAAAAGCTTGTCCAATCCCCCATAGCCCCACATGAATATGCCTTAAGAGGAATGTGGGACATATTTTTTGTCTCAACTTTGCAGAATGTTCCCAATGCTTCTATGGAGACTTTGTAATATTTGTTAAAAATTTGCCATGCAGATTTGGGCATGGGAAGATTTTTTTTTTTAGGCGGAAATATACCTTCATACATGAACTAGAACACGTGCAAAATGGATTTCTGCCTGAATTCACCCGTTACAAAGGGCAGATAGTTTTAATATTCATAGTGAATTTGTCAAACCTTTTTTCGAGTACATTTTTGTTGGAAGAGAATAAAAAGATGATTTCAGTTCTTCTTTAGGAGAGATCTTTTATTCTGGATTAACACGACTTAAAAGTGTGTCATCGATAGAGAATTTAAAGTTATTGGAACCTTACATATATATTTGCTTTGGGACAGCCCAGGTATCCAAGTGGCAATTAATTATACAAAACCCATTTACAAAACCGCACAACAAATTGTTGCGGAACAATAAATCACCAATCGAAATGAGAGGGGTACTCGGTCAGCGTTTTTAACTGTTTCTACCTGCGCTCCACAACCAAATTATGTTAAAGGTCTCCCTTTTGGGAGCCTCTGTCATTTGTCATCTCGCAACCCACACACATACTGGGAATGAAATCCCCTGCTGGCTAAGCCAGCTACCCTAGCAATCTCTGCCGAATATCTCTAGAGAGCCGGAGCCAGAGTCGTCTTCGACTTCCCAAACATGTTGCAAGCTTGCCCCGTGTGGTCATAACTCATTTCAAATGTTTTTTGTTTGCCTACACTACGAGCACCACCGATCGGGTGACAATCCATGATCCTCAGCAATTTTATTTATTGCTTGTGGAACCCACTCCGGTTAATGGATGGTTTTTCCCGCCTCTTTTGCATTGTTGCAGCAACATGTTACCTCAATTCTGCTGAAGATAATAGATTTTCCAGTGAATTACGCGCGCGCGCGCCACATGAAGACGGACGATTCCACGCCACAGATGTCGGGCAGGTGGAAAGCGGAAAGGAATTTATCTTCCTGACGCTGCCTGCTGCAACGGTAAGCGATCCAGCGCAGCGCTGCCACTTCTGCTGCTATCACGGGCACAACTATTGTTGTAGCTGGAAGTTGACCGTTGATTGTTTTAAGGTCGCAATTATTTTGAAATGGTTTAAAAATTTGCTACGAAGATTTATGGTATTGGTGTAATCGGATGATGGTAGTTGACTGAGCTAAAAAGTTGCCGCTGAAAGAACCAGAATCCGCCAGATAGGATCGTCCGTTGGCTGTCCGGCGAATAACTGCGCACAGGTGTAATGGCCATAAGTGGATGTTGTTGCGCGCAGTAGTTTGCAGATGGCTGCTAGTGTGGCTGGTGTATATGTATATTTGTGTTCTTGGCAGGTTGCTATTGCTATTACAATTGCAACCCCTTGCGTGTGAAGATGTGTAGAAGATGGCAGTGACTCGTGTCTAACTGGTTCTTACAAGCTTAAATTAAAGCGTAAATTGCGTTAGGATAACAATCAGCTCATATTATGGGGTCTATAAGTATGTAGGTATGCGAATGTGTACTACTGGGTTGCTGTAATGTATTATAATACACATAACTGGTCAATCAGTAAAAATAAAAACACTGAAAGAAATGGCTCTTGAATAAATTGAATAGCGAACGAACTATTCTTTTAAAAGTAGGCTAATTGAAATATTTAAGCAAAATTGATGCGGTAAAACCTCTTACAGAAATTTTATTTCTACAGTTTATGTTCAACCAACTACGTTAATTAAAGTACATTTCGAATACACACTCAACACCGAACAAGCAAAATTTCGCACTAGATCTTCCAGAGTGGACCACATAAACACCTTGCGGATCTTCAGCAAACAGAACGTTAAATATCGATCATTAATTAAACTGCCTTCCATCGATTTCGAAAAGGCATTCGACAGAGGCAATACAGAATTTATTTGGCTTGCTTTTCGCGGAGTTTGAAATGGGTTTAGACAAGGCTGTATACCGTCACCAATGCTATACCTGATGGTGAGAAGCGATGTACTGCACTGGAATGAAATCACATTTCAAACATTTGGACTAAACGGTTGATGTATATGAATTCATTTAAAAGCTGCGTCCAAACAATGCAGCGATCAACATTGTTGATTTACATTATCAATCAACATCGTCAACAATTTAACTTGTCCATAGTTTTAGTTAGTGTGTACGTGCCATAGTTGACATCTTGAGTGTCATTTCAAAATAATTTCACTTTCTTTCTTCATGAATGCTATTCTTCTTATCTGAGCAATTTAAACAGCAAAACAAAAATAAACAATAATAACAAAACTTAAACCAATAATAAATTCCTTAAGATAAAATAATGCATCAATGAACTCAGACAAAACAATTCTGATAGCTGACTTTTATGTTATGATGAACACGTCCAGACTAAAAAATTATTGTTTAGTCGAAACAACTTTGTTGATTTCTGCACATTTCAATCATAGGGGGCCTAACTATATACAGTGACTTAAGTTTAATTATTTTTATATAAAATTTACATGACAAAAAAAAAACATTAAATTTAAAATGTCGGTTGTATTGCCCTCAGGGTGTTCATTCCTGGTTGCCAGTGGTGATTTTTGTGGGTTGTGGGCAGGGATGGCGTTTTAGCCGCGGTGGTAGGCTGACCCAATGTCAGCGTAGAACGAGACTACTTCCTCGTTGTCCATGATTACGGGTGGTCGATGATGTTCCCCATTAGTTTCTTCGTTGAAAGAACTAGATATTTGTCCAGCGGGATTAAATTGGTGGGAAAGCAAAATATGGAGAAACAATTCAAGCTCAAAGACCAAGCTGCGATTGTTTCCCTTAAATGTTGAATCAGTGCTTGTTAATATTATATGGATGCAACAGCTGGAAAGTCATATTCCAGGTGCCACAAAAAAGCTGCAAATGTTCTTGAATAGATGTCTGCAAAACATCTTCAGGATTTTCTGTCCTAACGAACCGTACCTTCGATGTTGAACTTCATACGAGAACGGTTTAAGAACCCATTCTATAGCACTCTATAGCACGAAGACAAATTGGCCACACGCTCCGAAAATATAACAAATGCATTGTGAACCAAGCGATTCAATGGAATCCGACCTAACAGATAGGCAGGCGAGTGTGTCGACCGCTAAGAATTTTGTGAAGATTGGCCGAAGAGGAATTAGCACAATAAATTGGGAAAGAGTTGGAAAAAGTTAAGATGCATCTTTAGAAATGGTACACGATGGCGCGCAGAAGCGATTATACCCTGTGCCCGCAAAAGGAACCTCACAAACGTAATGATTTCGAGGAAAGTAAGTCTGGGTCAATTATATAGCAGATACATAGATCTTCACGTAAAATAATTAATCGTTTGAAAACTTAAGTTTTTACAATGTGAGATTAAAATATTCTAAAAAAAAACATAGAATTGTGTATTTTTCTTAGGACAAGCCGTTTCATCTCACTCGGAAATACGAGGGCGGTCCGATTAGTACTTAGCCTACAAAAGAAAAACAAACATTTTGGAAAAGTGGCGATTTATTTCTCAAGTTAGTCTCCTTTTAGCTCGATACACTTAATCCAGCGATGTTCCAAATTCTTAAACCCATCCAAAAAATTGTTTTTTTTTTTGAGGTCTGCAAAGAAGGCCTCCGTGGCGGCGATGACCTCCACATTCCACTAAAATTTCTGCCCAGCGAGTGATTTTTTCAAGTTTGCAAACAAAAAAAAGTCGCATGAAGCCATATCTATAGTGCAATTCGACCAATTTGGCCTTTGGTCTCACGATTGCGCTTATTGTCCGGAGTGAGGAACCGCGGCACCCATCACGCCGACAGCATTCTCATGCCCAAAATTTCATGGAGGATATGACCCACCCGGTCTTTTGAGATCCCTACTGTTTCAGCTATCTCGCGCACCATCAATCGGCGGTCTGCCAATACGAGATCGTGGATTTTTGACACGTTATCCTCCGTTGTAGCCATTTTCGGCCCCCCTTCTTTTCAACTTCATTCTACTTTCGAACCTCCTCCTCGATGAGTTTCACCTTGTCGTGGTGGGGGGGCTTACGTCTTTCTCTGGCTCGCTAGAGTTAGACAACTAAGAAAACTCGTAGAACTTATAAAAAATAAGTCACGTGACATACATAACAATAAGCGATCGAGACATCTCTTTCGTTCGATGTATGCAAAAGCAATCTAAAGTAGTGATATAAAATGATGTAAAAATGAGATTACTAAACAAGAAATAAGAAATTTTGAAGGCTTGGAGGACATCGGTTGTAGTTCAAGCCATGTCCGAAAAAATCTCGGTACCATACCCAATCTCAGAAATCGGATAGATCTGATATCAGGAAACTGAGCAACGGGTCCCTGGTGCTGATTTATACAAATCTTGAACAATGTGATGTGGGGGTCACGGCCTATGACGAAGGATAGTTGAGCGAATTGACCGTCTCTTTTGCCTGTAGTCTTGGTAAAGCAATACAATGGACGGTCCTTCCCGGTACCTGAAATTAAAATTGCGGGGAATGTCTCTATCCCTTTTGGTGTAGGACGAGAAAGACTAATCGTATTCGGTGCAGGTTGTGGTTGGCTTTGGTCGGCTGTGATCTGCATCTTTATTTTGCTTAATTTATTAAGCGCATATAATATTACTGGTGATATTTTTTAAAAATAACTCCATAATATTTTAAAAGTAACAAGTATGAACAATAAGATAAAGATATCTTCCTTTGAGTGATATCTATAAGATTGTGGTTAACTTTGGTCAGCTGCGATCTGCACCACGGAGTTTTACTCCATTTGCTTAATTTATTAAGCGCATGTAATATTATTGGTGATATTTTTAAAATAACTCCATAATATTTTAAAGTAACAAGTAAGAACAAGATAAAGATATCTATAAGTAATATCTATAAGAGAACACCCTAATTGGGTACCTCGGGGATAGTGATTACTAATCCCCCGCTAATTATAGCCCCCATGGAGTAAGGACCATGGAATCACTGTCACTGGGAAGGCCCTCTGTAAAGAGAGCTCGAGGTGGCTGTGGTTATACCAATCGAGTTACGCGATTGGCTATTGTAGCATGCTGCAATAGTTAGATAAAATACAATTAGATCCGTACCAAAGCGTAATGAACTGCCTACACAGTACAAAATTTGGAACAACCTGGAGATGCCTGATTCGCACTCCCTTGACAAGACTAACGGTGATGCATTTGGTGGAATGCGGAGAAAAGTTTGTCTTGGGGGGCTAGTCTTGCACGAGGTTGGAAAGGAGTGGCTACCTTTCATCCAGATAAAAAGCAACTGGGACCCAGTCCTGGGCCGTCAGTGCTTGAGGTTGAGCAGTGGGGTAAAGGCTTGATCGCCAGGTATCCACTTAAAGCTTAAGTTTCAGTTCTACTTTCGAACCTATACCAAACGTGTTCTCAATTTCAATCAAAAGTGGTATGAAAATAAGATCGTAGGTTAGTATTTATGATTTTTTGCTAGAGAATCTCCAAAGCCTTGTTCTACCTAATGTTATTAGTGCTCGCTAGAACAAGTGAATTCATATTTAACGTCTTCAAAAATTTTTATTCTAGAACCGAATAATAAAATTGGGCTCCTTCTCAAAAAATCACAGGATTAATAATCTAACAATTTCTTCTTCTGCTTTGATAACAGAGCAAACGATAAAGTGTTCCAAATTCGTGTCGTGCGGCTAAAGAAAGAATCTCTGAACTTAACAGTACGTCCAAGGTTGGACTCAAGGCTTAAAATATGGGCATTCCCATTTTACTAGAACACTGTTAATTAAAATAACGGTTAAATAATAAAAGCATTAAAAAATTTAGGCGGTGTTTAAGAGAAGAAAATATTTATGTTATAATTTTATTACCCACCATTTTTTAGACCTCTTCTGGATTATATTGAAAATACTCAAGTGAAAACATGTCCGAATACAAGAATCGTACTCAAGCTTTAAAGATAAGATGCGAACGGAATGGTGATCTGTAATGCACATTCCGAGAACTGAATGCAAGTGCACAAAAAGACATAGGGGATGAGTTCTGCTTCAAAGACAGGAAACCATTCTAGTTTCTTATCCAAAGGACAAGAACGTCAATTTAGAAACAAATGAAAAGCTGTGAGTAATGTCCTCAGCAAAACAAACTTAATGGATTAGAAGTTTCAGGCATTATGAATATGAATATTATAATGTGGCACTTCAACATTTATTTTATGAATATCATATTAGCAACCATCGGAAGCGACTTCTATTAAAGATACTCTGATTCATAGAAAAAGATACTAATCATAACCAAATGGACGTATTTTCAATTAGAGAGGTTAAACCAAACTTAATCGAATGCTCTTGAAATATCAAGCTAACTTTCGGTAAGACATACGAGTACCATCAGATCACCAGTGGACCTTTGCTCATCATATCAGCATTTCTATTAATTTGGAAGGACGTAGGAACCGAAGACGAAGTAGTATTTCGTACGTTTTCACTAACTTTGGAACATTGCAGTATTTTATCTCATACAAAGATTAGGTTTCAAGCTTGTTTGAACTTATTCCGTTTTTTCTCAGGAAGGTTGCTTTAACATCATCTTAAACTCACTTCTCTGAACCAAATGTTCACCTTTGGTGGAGAATCTAGAAAGATGAACATGTATAGTCGATATCTACTACTACTCGTATTTAGACATCTAGCTAAGTTCCAATAACTTAAGAACTAGATCTATTTTGATATCGAGTACTAAATAATCAAAGTGGCGACCAACGTTAAAGAGTAAGGCAATCAAAAACTTTCACTTAAGCTCCTGTGTTTTTTCAGGTAGAAGAAATAAGAATGATTGAAAAAGTGATAACATTTGTTTCAATATCCCTAATTTTTCTATTATCTATGCTAAGACGTGTACACAATTCAAAAACGAATTCGCTGAACAATGGCGGTATTTTTCCGAACTGATAATATATTCCAATGAAGTTTCTTAAAAAATTATTGTTTTTAGCCTCAGTTCTTTTATTAACACCATAATTGCAGACGATTTGTAGTACTTAAGAATAGTTTTCAGCTCACTGATCTTATTTTTTATGTGAACGGAATTTTGTCAAATATAACACAAATTTCGCCTAAAAGTCTGATGGTGTCTGGATCATTTTTAATGTTTTCAACAATATAAATGATAAAATCAAATGAAAACATAAATGTCAAATTCCAAAGGTGTGTTCGATTGAGAATATTTGTAAACATTTTGTTCATTACCCCTTGGCATAATGGATAGTGCGTTGGACTGTCATGAAGAAGGTCTTTTTTTTTATACAACATGCGAGTAACATATTTGTATGGTGACCTTCGTCACCATTAGCACATTAACCTTTTAATAATTCATATTTCATCATATTTAAAATGCAATACGAGTATGAATTATTGAAAGTGTCAATAAGCACTAATTGTCACTGTAAAATAATATACCAAGTTGTTCAATCAGCATAATAAAATAATCCATGTCCAGTAAATCTGATTGAAAAACAAATTTTTATGTATCTAGAATAAGAGTCGTTGCTACACCTCCGTTGAATAAACACATTAAAAAATAAAACAGTTCGCATTATTTTCTTTATTTAAACTTCTTTTTCTTAACTCCCGCACTCAAGTTTTTAATACCGTTAAAATGTTAAATTAAACACAGTGCGAGCGTTAGGAAAACAGGGAGGGATTAAAGAGGAGAAGCCGATGCACATTGGTTTTGAACCTTTGAATATCGAAATGGAAGAGAAAAACAGAGCCGGGTAAAGCATTCCACATTCGGGTAGTTCGATTAAAAAAAGAATCTCTATACTGACAGTACGTCTTGGCTTCGATTCTCAGCCGCTGCAAAGTTTTTTTTTCAGGGGTGTACTGCGTCTTATGAAGAATTGACAAAGTGCTGTTAATTAGTTTGTTGATGCTTATAAAATTTAAACAAAATCGGTTGAGTCATTAAGCAGATATAACACCAAAATTAATTTTTTGAACGAGGATATTTATTCATATTAGTACCTATTAAAAGTATGAAACCAACAAATCGTCGGCTTACAAGCAAGTTTAATCATAAAAAAGTAATTAAAAAATTCTCTGAAATCTGTCTATCTGATGATATTTAAACTAGCCCGCAGATTTTTGGAATAAATATCTGATATAAAGTTTTTACAAACTTTTCTACATCCTTTTTTTACTTTACTTACCATTAGTAATATAATAGATAAAATGCATTGCACGAAATTGCTCTTAATTTTAAGAGAGTTAGTTCTTATATAGGTTTTTCAATTGACGCGGGAAGATTTTGGCGGTCTGTGACGGGCACGTTGTTTGACATCTATAAAATCTGTAGTTTATTATTCAGTTACTGATTCCCATTTTACAATAGACATGATGGCCCTTCAAAGTCGATGCTTCAACGTTTGGTGTCCAAATCTAAGACGACCGCTTCGGTAATCTATCATCCAACATTCGTTCATCAAGACCGGTTGAAAACATGGCCCAAATTGAACCACATAGACCTACACGACATGTGATTCCAGCAGGATGGCGCTACTTGCAACACAGTGGACGCTTTGACATTCTGCAGGGGAAATGAGAACTTGCTACCAAGGTCATGCAAATTGACGCCATACTAGACCTGTTCCTGAAGTCGCAGGTCTATGCGAATAAACTACAACTGACCAATTCCCTTCAGATGAACATATGTTAGCACTGGTCATCGCTCAAATTCAGCCGGATCTATGTGAAAGAATTATTGAAAATTGGACCACTCATATCCGTGCCACCGTAATAAAGCAATTTTTTATTGAAATTAAATGTCAAAAAAAAATAAAAAATATTTTAATATGCATTGTTTTTTTTTTATTATTGAGAAGCTTCTGTAGTAAAAATTTCATTCAAATCCGCTTATGCCAATAATAAAAAAAAAAGTAAAAATCGAAAAAATGGTTTTATCCGAAGAACGGTCCGTAAAGTCTCAATTTCTAATTTGTTTTTTTGAACTATAAGATATCGATAGAATTATAGAATTAAGCAAAACCGACAAATTTGTATTAAAATGTATTAAATACGATTTTGGAAAGCTACTTTTCAACATTTGTACGGTGTTTACTGTTATTTTTAGATAAAATAAAATTTTTTTCCTACATCTTTTAAATAGTTTTAAAAAACTCTTAATTGTCAATTTAATAAAAAAAAACTAGAAAGCGCTTTTCGAAACATTGAAATTTAAAAAAAAAATTAAAAAATTTTGAACAAAAAATACTCGTACTATTCAAACTTTTTAGCATAAGAAAATTTACTAAAATCTGTCGAACAGTTTTTGAGAAAATTCAAAACTAAATACATATATGCTGCTAAGGGGGATACCATTAATACCTACACATTTTTAGCTTTTACTAAATGGATTTTTTTTAATCAAAAAAAAAAAAATAAAATGCACGACTGGGTCGCACGAACTTACTCCTATGTAAACGACTAAGAATTTCAAAAATGAATGTTATTAGAGAAACCTGTTCTTAAGGATAAAATTCATTTTTTAAATAACTTAAACAACTCCTTTAGCAGTTGGAGCTAAGCACAGGATGCCATGTGTTTTCAGCAAAAATTAGTTTATGCCAGAACAAAATTATAATTTGTTATAGTGGTTTCTTAAAAAAATAAGCTTTTATATACAAAATTTTTAAAACATTTTTAAGAAAAAAATTTGGATCGCCAATTTAAAGTGTTTATAAATGTACGAATGAAAATTAAATTTATAAAAAAAAAATATTGATCCGTTTTTGAGATATCGAATTTTACAAAAAAAACTTGATTTTTTTTTAAAAATCCAAAAAATTATTTTTTGAAAATTTGAATTCACAATAATATTCAAACTATTGGGCAGAACAAAAATGATCAAAATCCGTTGTACCGTTTTTAAGAAAATCAAAAACCAAAAAAATGGTTCCAAGGTGGGTACCAAAAATAACAATTTTTATAAAAAATTTTTCAACCATTATGTTGTTTTAACTAAATAGAATTTTTTGATTTTTTTTTTAAATCTGTGGGACATTTTTTTTGAAAAAAAAAATATTTATAAAATTTCGAAAAAAAATTGTACGGCAGGTACCGTTATTTTTTATTAAAAAAAACAAAGAAAAAAACGTGTGGGGGAAACATTCAAAACAACATCTACCAAGTATAAAGAAAATCGGCCGAGCCGTTTAGGCTGTAGTTCAACCGACAGACAGACAGACAGAATTGCGAGAACCACTTTTTTAGTCTTCGCTATCATCGTAATGTCAACTTTGATCAAAATCTCGAGTTCGATTTTTTTTTTACGAATGCATAACTTGCATAACTATTACATAATGTACATATATCGCAATTAAAAATGGCAGTTGGCCAGCTTTGCTTATAAGCCGCAGAAAATTCAGGTCTGAACATTTCTCTCACCAAAAAAACATACATACGGTCAAAATTCAAAATGTGACTATTTTAAATGAAGTCAAATCTTTTTCGATATCTTCTCTCAGATTGACAAAAGATCTTCTTATTTGGGTCTCATGTAGTTAAATTTCTAAAAATCAAAGCATGAGCTCGAATCATGATGACCGACCAATAGGAATTTAAATAAATTGATTTAAACATAAGAAAGGTAAAGTGAGGAACAGGTGTCAAATTGTCTATGTATGAGGACCAATAAACTCAAAAGTCCGACATTTTACAAATGACTGTGTAACATCGCCCTTGTTTTCAATTTGACTGTACACATCACCTTACACAAAAATCCTCTCAACCAAATCTTAACTTTGAACTTGTACAGTTTTCAAGTCAAATAATACATTTTTTTTTTGCAACATTGGGTTGTCAATATATTTCATCAAGAACGTTAGACACAACCTACATTATGTGGATTTGTTGAGTTTAAAGTTAACCATTCATCCGTTAAGGCAGCATCTCTAGATGCACAGATTAAAACAGTAAATTCTCACTAAAAAATAATTTCATTTCAATTTCTGTTTTCTGACTTCTAGACATTGTTGCAAGTCAATCAAAGTGCGCCATTCTATGTTTTATTAAAACGTCTCTATAAATGAGCATCTATCATCAAACGAGGATGATAAAACTAGTTTACAATTAGGTTTAACGTCTTTGCCAATTACGGCAAAAAGATTCTGCTGCAACAAATCTACATAATGTGGGCTCTAACTAACGTTCCAATAGGATGTCATAAGGATGTCCATGCTGCAAAACAAATATGTTGATGTCATATTTAAGTTGACAACTTTTCAAGTTCAATATAACACACAAGCGAATATACAATATAATCTTTTAATTTGCCAAAAACAGTTAAAAGTACTAGAAGTCCAAAAACAACCTGCTAAGACCACCATTACAACCATGGCGAGTGACCGTGTAGTGCGTCCAGTTCTTACCGTGTAGGTACCGTAGTAAGATTTAAATCATTGATAAAAGCAGCTAATCTAAACAAGTTAAATTGTGAATCCGTTGTGGCATAAAACGTTAGCGCCCTGAATCTGAAGAATGCGCCTCAGCGATGCCATGTGCAGTTGCTGTATATAGTGCCGATGCATGCAGATGCACCGCATGCTGCCAGATCGGCTCCTCAAATTGAAACTTGAGGCTTTTTGTGTAGCTATCGTATAAATGATAATGATACAGCTATTGCTTGCTGCCTGCCAGTACCCCTGTTGCAGTTACACTGTTTGTGCCACCATGGCACCAGATAAGTGATGCACACATGTTTATGGACTAAATGTTTTGTTCTGGATAGATGCTGAGATACTATCATCATCATCATCGAATCGAACTGCTTGGTCGTTCGTATCTAACAGTGGTCCACAATTGATCCAGATTGGGAAAAAGTAAAATAACGTTTTGTGAAATCCAATCTAGTAACTGTTCCCAGTTGAAAAAAGAATCTTCAATGAAGTAAGTATGGCAAATTTCAATAAATGTTGTTTAGTTCAAATTTAAAAAAAGACGTTGAGTGCAATTTTGAGTTGGTACTCCATTTCATAAAACAAACATTTAAAAAACAATTTTTTTCAGAAATTTGTATAATTATTTGCCCACTGTAGTCTTTCGTCGTGTGCTTGTATCCTTTGCTACATGTGCGCCACATCCCCAGATATGGGAATGCTGGAGCAAAAATAGGAAAATAGAAAACCCATTAATTGCCAGCGAGCACAACGGCAACATCAACAGTACCTAACAACCAAAACAACCGGTTGGATTGGATCACTGTAATGTGTCCGATTGTTCCTCACCAAAGAACGGACCCAAGCGATGTACCAAACCAACCAAAGAATAAACGGACGGACGGACAGCTTGGGCACCAGCGAGCGATTGGACTTTTGTTTTTTTTTTTTTGCAACATACGTGCGCCAATTTGATGGCGATGATCACATTCGCGCACAAGTGACTTAAGTCCGTTAATATCTAATGAGTTTTGTAATTTGAATTTATTTTTAATAGCACGTTGACCGTTGCCAACGGTGAGCTATTATTCGGAATCCAGGGTGGTTACTACTGCAAGGTTTCGAGAAAGAGGGAGATACTTTCCAGGCTCGAGCACCGTCCATCAGGTTTTCACCTTAATTTAAGTTGATTGTTTGTAATTCTAGTGTTCATTGGGATTGGGACATCGTATAGTTGCATAGCTGGGTGGTATTAAACAGCTCGTCCACAGAGCAATGCAATTTTGAATAAGGAATTGATTTCCTGTTGGGATGAAGCCACTTTCTTGATGGGGGATCACCACACCACAGCACAGAAGCAATAAACAAAGCCAGGAGGTGTTCTCTTTATAGTTTGGCTGACGAATTGTGGATTATATTTGATTTGGCTGATTTCCTCATACCTACAAACAACTTAAAAATAAAAGCAGTGCTTCTGTTTTGCACTTACATTCTAGGTGCTCCTTATTTTGCTATCTGTCGAGGGATAACTGGAACGCAATTCATCAGACGGTTAATTTTTTGTGAAGGATATGGTCAAGAGAAGTAGGCATGTGTCGTACCACGTCATTCAGTGTTAAATAGCATTCAATTAGCCAACTACATAATAATCATTACTCAGTATTATGTACATAATGTTATTTGAAAAACATAATGTACATTTGTACCATTACACCTACCCTAGTTGTTTTTGAGTACCTATATGAATTAGACCGGGTCTTAATTTTTAAACGAGAAATGTTTAAAATTCTGCGCCACTGCATTAAGGAATCAAAAACGTTTTTTAAGGAAGTCATCAACAAATATCTAAAAGATGTTCACTTGGCCTTCAAATAAAATAAAACCCTTATTCAACAATTTACAAAACATAAAACGAAGCTGGACAGGGACAAAAGAACAGATGTTATTTAAAAAAATAATCGTAAGGTTAAACCAAACAGGCAGAACCTCTAGCAAACAAAGAAGTCCTCTCTTGGCTCAAAGAAAACGTGATATCGACTAATGATATACGCATCTTCTCAGAGTCAAGCTGCCATAAAGTCATTGGACTTTGTCTCCACAAACTAACTAAGAGCCCAAATTGTCGATCATCTCTGGTGAAGATGGCAAACCAGTTTAACGTTCACCTAATATGGGTGCCTGGTCATTGGTCATAGAGACATTCCAGGTAACTGTAAGGCCCACGAACTTGCAAAGGGGTCCTTACTGGACACTGCTTAATAGGTAGACATGCTTTTCGACTTGGAGTTCCTGCAAATGATTTTTGCAGAAGCTGCATGGATGAAGAAGAAGAGGAGTCAGTTTCTCACCTTCTATGTTCTTGTTCTGCCCTAGCACAAAGACGTACGTAGACTCCACTTGGGGGACTTCTACTATAATGATCCTAGTGATCTAAGAAATTCCGACATTCACTGTCTCAAAAGCTTCATTGCTAGCTCCAAATGGTTTAACGAGTAAGGGTGATCTTTTGGAATCCTGTGGTATCACCACGGACCAAATATTGGTCTAAGTGTGTTGGCTTTTCCGGCCAGCAGCCACCTTAACCTAACCTAACCTAAACCAAACGAACCATGTAATTTGTGCTACATCGGAACCACAAACAATTTTTTCGAAAACGCGCATTTCAAATCATAGATCTGACATGAAATCTAATAATCCTGCGAAGACAGAACTGGCCAGTCACAGCATCGAAAACGGTAATTCTAAGGTTATCTAAAGATACTCGTACGTTTATGAATACGAATGGTATAGGCAGTTTATCATATCATGTAAGTATGAATACAATGGCGCAATATTTTAAACAGCTTAGTACGTATTAAGGTGTTAGTATAATACCTACTACTTAACAATTTGCGTTATTTTTAGTAGATAACTAGCTCTTTCTTAATACAAACATTTTGTAACTAGTATCGTGCTAAGGCTAATTTTTCAATAAATTGCTTCTGAATACACCTAAAGTAGTGAAGTGACAGTTCATGAAAAAAACTAAGTAAACAGACCTATTTTGATGCTTGTAAATGTCAAAGAATATGAAGCTAGCGATACTAAAATAAAATGCACGACTGGGTCGCTCCTAGGAATTTTAAAAACGAATAATGTTATTAAAGAAAACTGTTCAGAGAGGATAAAATGAGTTTTTTAAATTCTTTTAGTAGTAAGAGATAAAAGCAGAATGCTATGCAATTATGAATTTATGCAAGAACAAAAATTATAAGTCGTTTTAGGGCCATTTGCTGATACGAAACTTAAATATTTATGTTCAACTTAAGCGCTTTATGTTCTACTTTTTCCTCTACGTAAACTGTCACATAAGAGTTTATGTGGAACATAAGTACTTATGTTCCGTATCAGCAAATGGGCCTTAGTGGTTCCTTAAAAAAATAAGCTTTTATGTACAAAATGTACATACATGTACTGTACGAATGATAATTAAATTTCCAAGAAAAATACTAAGCCGTTTTTGAGACATCGAATTTTCCAAAAAAAAAAATTACTTTTTGAAAACATATTTTTTTTTTAAGTTTTGAAATGCAATGTTTTTTAAACTTTTTAGGAGCTTTATAAAAAATTTCATTAAAATCAGTTAAGCCGATGAGAAATTCAAAATTAGAAAAAATGGTTTTATGGTAGGTACAGTCAGTAATATTGTATCTTGTTTTCAATTTTTTTTCTTTTAAATTATAGATCGTAAGAATTAATCGAAAGAAAAAAATTTTAGCAAAATTCTCGGAACCGTTTTCGAGAAAAATACGATTTTCGAAAACCATTTTTTAACATTTGTATGGAGGGTATCTACCGTTATTTTTAGGTAAAATAATTTCTTTTTCCTCATATCTCGTATATTATATTAAGAAACTTTTATTTATCAAGTCTTAAAAAAAATTGAACATGGGGTTTTCAAAATATTGAGTTTTCAAAAAAAATTTTGAATTTAAAAAAAAAAATCCAAATTTTTTTTTTTCAAAATTTGAATACACAGTTATATTGAAACTGCTGGGGAGCCTTAACATAAAAAAATGATCAAAATCGGTTACATCGTTTTTGAGAAAATCAAAAACAAAAAAAAATGGTTCCAAGGGAGGTAACAAAAATTACAATTTTTTGGAAATTTTTTTTCAACCATTACCTAGGTTTAATTAAATGAAATTTTTTGAATTCTTTTTAAAAAATCGTTGGGACAGTTTAAAAAAAAAATATTTATAAAATTACGAAAAAAATTCGTATGGCAGGTACCGTTATTTTTGGTCTTAAGATAAGAAAAAAACGCGTGGGGAGAAAAATTAAAAATGATATCTATGTAGGTACCAAGTTTGAAGAAAATCGGCCGAGCTGTTTAGGCTGTAGTCGAACAGACAGACAGACAGGCAGACAGACAAACACTAGACAGATAGACAGAATTGCGAGACTCACTTTTTTGGTCTTCGCTATCATCGTAATGTCAACTTTGATGAATGCATAACTTGCCTTATACCTAGTACCTATAAAAGTCGCAAGTAAAAATTGAATATGAAGGTAGTTATTCGATGACTTAAATAAAAGGGAAGAGAAAGTAATGAGGCTTTATTTGATTAAAATTTGCAAAATCATCATTTTAACCTAGTTTCATAATAAAACAATTTTAACATCGTAGGTACTAGGTAATTCAACTAAAACTTCGCGCGAATATGTTCGTTTACGTAACCATTTCACCTTTTCTTAATTTGTACTTACATATGTACAAACATAAATTAAAATGTTTCAAAATAGCTTTTTTTGGCCTTTAGTCCAAAAAATTAAATTAAAATGAAATGCTTTACATGGTTTATAAGGAATAATAAGGAAATAAAAAATGTAATCTTAGGCAAATCCAAAAAATACGCTATCGAAATCTCTCATGTCACAGGCGAAAGTGTGTATTGCATTATAAGCGTAAAACACTCTCCTTTATTTTTCACATAACTTTAACTTCGTAAACCAATAGTCTACCTATAGGTATAGTTAATTGGGACTCACAAAGAGAAGTATCCTTAATTGAATTATGAGTATGACTACATGACGATAGAGATATTGGAAAATTCAGATGTTAATTAAATAAATTTTGTGGTGCAACAGCTCGAAGAGAACAAGGACTAGGATCGAGTGACCTCTAACTTTTACCAGAAATGGATCGGACGACCTCCAATTTTCTGCCGATTCCAAACGGCTAATGAGCAGCCCTTTTGATGACAAGAGATACTCTTAGAGGATTTTTCAATTCCTCGCAAGAGGCAGTACACTCCTGAAAAACTTTTTTGCAGTGATTGGAACTCGAACAGTGATTGGAAGTCAAACGCACTAACTATTATGCCATGTTTGTTAGATAACTTTAAAAATAGAAATCGTTACTAATTAAGTATTTTTTTTAATATTTAAAATCAACATTATGAAATCATAAGCTAAACCCAATAACCTCGTTAGAATAAGATTCCTAAACTAAAACCAAAACATTTACAAGCTTTCCGTTTCCGGCACTGCGAAGTCGAAGGAGAAATATCCTCCACCACCTGTAACCTGCTGTTTTGTCGGTTTCCCTCACAAACGCACACACACAACAACATCATCCCACGCACAATTTAACTACACAATAACACAATGGGTAGGTACACTACACAAACAAAAAATTTGACAGCGATAAACGAAATGAATTGAATTTCTGACACACACACAGTTTGACATTGTTTTTTTTTCATTTTGTGACATTCCCTTTTCCATAAGCTTCAAACTTGCTACAACTCATAGGTATTACATTTGTGTTACATCGATAAATTAATTAATTCTATTGACTTGGCTAGACCGCAGTCTTTTGAGGACATTTCACGCAGAATTACATTGATTCTGTTTTTATTTTTATTTTATATGGTTAATTTCGAAACTCACCAAGAATTGCAAATATCCTGTCATCTTTCAACAGTAATTACTTTTTCCTTTAAATTTTATTTACGTTCGAGCGAACTACGAGGCCGAAGTTATGCACGTTATTTTGTGTTTGTTTGCCTTTGCCTGCGTTTTGACACTAACTTTTGAGTGGAATTGTGTTTGCAAAAAAAAATGAGTCAAATAAATTTGTACCTATTGAGAAATACACACGAATTGGAATAAATAAGAATTTGCGGAGAAGACAAGTGGGCGCAAAGTTAAACAAAAGAGACCCCAAAGTAAAAAAACTATTCGACGGGGATAAAAAAGCGGCGCTCATTCATTCTTAAAATTTCACTCATATCGCATGCTATTGCTTTTGATATCGGCTTTTTTTTTATTTTAGCGTAGGTACATAAAAAATGCCGCAAATTTTGCAAACACATGTTCGGCTGACAAAAAGTGTTGTCGTGTCAGATTTTGAGATTTGTATATGTATACTACAAAATCATCAAAAACCTACGATTTTTACTGGCGTAAACCCCGACAATTTAATTTGAGGCCTACATTATGTTGAATCGTAAAAGTGTTGTGTGTGTGTGAAAACAAAAAAAAAATATATATTTTCATCTGAAAAAAGCTCGAAAGGTTAGGCAAGAAAAATAATAAACAAATTGGCTCAACTTTCCTTTAAGGTAGCACGAATTTCCACACGCGGATAGTTTTATTCGGTAGATTAGCACTTTTAAATAACAAATATCACAATTTTTAAGTGAGGAAACATTTATAACTATTTTTAATTAATTTTTAAAGTTCCTCAATTTCCATACAAAATGCACTTTTTTTTGTTTATTTTGACAACTCTCTTTGTGTAAGTATTACCAGATTTGGGTTATTTTTGGGATATTATTGGGATATTATTGGGATTTTTTCCTTTTTTGGTTAATTTTGTAAGGGAATTATTTGTTGATTAAAAGGAAGTTTCTGAACCCACAGTACTTTTAAGTTAAAACACTGTTGGCATTGGCGCCTGCCTGGCGACTTTACATACCCTAAGCGGAGCGACGGAGTCGCGTGAGCGGGTGTGTCCCCGAAAAAGGGAGTTAAAATCCTGAGAACCCGCGAAGCGGGCCACCCACAGTACTGTTAAGCTAAAAAACTGTTGATTAATATCGAAATTTAGCCACTTTCAGTACTTAACTTAACAAAAATTGCGTATTGACAAGGTCCTCACAAGTCAACTGATGAGTCCATGTGAGATAACCCGGACGAAACGCCAATTTTTGTGGACTAAAGGCCAAAAAAGCTAATTTGAATCAATAATTCAACAAGTCCAATAATAGTGCTAAGTCTTCTACTTGGCTGATTTATTTCAGTAGTATATAGAGTTTGTATTATAAAAAAACCTTCATATAAATATTCAATGCCAGGCCACGGGCAAAAAAAATTCCAACATTAATGATTACAATTCTAATCTTTGTTGGATATAGTTCACATTGGATTTTTGTCAAAAAATTCATGTAAGATGAACTGAACTTAACAAAAATTGCGTATTGACAAGGTCCTCACAAGTCAACTGATGAGTCCATGTGAGATAACCCGGACGAAACGCCAATTTTTGTGGACTAAAGGCCAAAAAAGCTAATTTGAATCAATAATTCAACAAGTCCAATAATAGTGCTAAGTCTTCTACTTGGCTGATTTATTTCAGTAGTATATAGAGTTTGTATTATAAAAAAACCTTCATATAAATATTCAATGCCAGGCCACGGGCAAAAAAAATTCCAACATTAATGATTACAATTCTAATCTTTGTTGGATATAGTTCACATTGGATTTTTGTCAAAAAAAAAAAATTCATGTAAGATGAACTGAACTTAACAAAAATTGCGTATTGACAAGGTCCTCACAAGTCAACTGATGAGTCCATGTGAGATAACCCGGACGAAACGCCAATTTTTGTGGACTAAAGGCCAAAAAAGCTAATTTGAATCAATAATTCAACAAGTCCAATAATAGTGCTAAGTCTTCTACTTGGCTGATTTATTTCAGTAGTATATAGAGTTTGTATTATAAAAAAACCTTCATATAAATATTCAATGCCAGGCCACGGGCAAAAAAAATTCCAACATTAATGATTACAATTCTAATCTTTGTTGGATATAGTTCACATTGGATTTTTGTCAAAAAATTCATGTAAGATGAACTGAACTTAACAAAAATTGCGTATTGACAAGGTCCTCACAAGTCAACTGATGAGTCCATGTGAGATAACCCGGACGAAACGCCAATTTTTGTGGACTAAAGGCCAAAAAAGCTAATTTGAATCAATAATTCAACAAGTCCAATAATAGTGCTAAGTCTTCTACTTGGCTGATTTATTTCAGTAGTATATAGAGTTTGTATTATAAAAAAACCTTCATATAAATATTCAATGCCAGGCCACGGGCAAAAAAAATTCCAACATTAATGATTACAATTCTAATCTTTGTTGGATATAGTTCACATTGGATTTTTGTCAAAAAAAAAAAATTCATGTAAGATGAACTGAACTTAACAAAAATTGCGTATTGACAAGGTCCTCACAAGTCAACTGATGAGTCCATGTGAGATAACCCGGACGAAACGCCAATTTTTGTGGACTAAAGGCCAAAAAAGCTAATTTGAATCAATAATTCAACAAGTCCAATAATAGTGCTAAGTCTTCTACTTGGCTGATTTATTTCAGTAGTATATAGAGTTTGTATTATAAAAAAACCTTCATATAAATATTCAATGCCAGGCCACGGGCAAAAAAAATTCCAACATTAATGATTACAATTCTAATCTTTGTTGGATATAGTTCACATTGGATTTTTGTCAAAAAATTCATGTAAGATGAACTGAACTTAACAAAAATTGCGTATTGACAAGGTCCTCACAAGTCAACTGATGAGTCCATGTGAGATAACCCGGACGAAACGCCAATTTTTGTGGACTAAAGGCCAAAAAAGCTAATTTGAATCAATAATTCAACAAGTCCAATAATAGTGCTAAGTCTTCTACTTGGCTGATTTATTTCAGTAGTATATAGAGTTTGTATTATAAAAAAACCTTCATATAAATATTCAATGCCAGGCCACGGGCAAAAAAAATTCCAACATTAATGATTACAATTCTAATCTTTGTTGAATATAGTTCACATTGGATTTTTGTCAAAAAATTCATGTTAGATGAACTGAACTTAACAAAAATTGCGTATTGACAAGGTCCTCACAAGTCAACTGATGAGTCCATGTGAGATAACCCGGACGAAACGCCAATTTTTGTGGACTAAAGGCCAAAAAAGCTAATTTGAATCAATAATTCAACAAGTCCAATAATAGTGCTAAGTCTTCTACTTGGCTGATTTATTTCAGTAGTATATAGAGTTTGTATTATAAAAAAACCTTCATATAAACACTTTCAGTACTCTTAGTCAAGAAACACTAAAAAAAAAACAAAAAGTGAGGTTAAAACTGAAAAATAAAACATTTTTTTTTATGATTTAACGGTGTTTCCTCACTTTAATATTTTAAATATGTTCTATTGAGACCACTAGCTATCTGTAAAAAAAAAATCAACACTATACTCGTGCTACCTTAAAGGAAAGTCGCCCCAATAAATTAAATGGCGTTCTTACAACTGAATGTCTTTCTCCATTTTACTTTTAAGAAATTAATTGAAAAACTTTCAGTGCATAAATGTAGGTAGGTATTTCATTTGATGAGTTGGAAAGCTCTGGTCGAAAATATTCAACTTGGCAAGGATTTGCTTAGCTTTTTTTGAAACTAAGAATTCTAAGCTAACTGTTTTTCCGACCTTCCATAATGCCTTGATAATATAAAGGTGCGCTATCTTTTATATGGGTATGCGACTGCTTGGACATGTTCAAGCAACGTGGACGATCTATTGGTAATATTCTTTGAGTCACTTGCATTTTATACGGGCCAAAATGGAAATCATCCTTAAAAATGCACCTCAATTTAGTTCAACAATACGACACACGTGGGTTTTCGGCAAGATATTCAATGACATATCGACGATCTCCCACTGTCCCGGTTCTCAATAAGTTTTGACACCAAACGACGATTAGTTTTATCAGACGATGATTGTTGGGCACGATATTTTCAACGATATGCACATTGAGTTAACACAACTTAGAGACTATTTTCATGTCCTGCGGTGTGAATCGATTTATGGTTAAAATTTTACTTAATTGACGTTTCAAAAAAAAATGTTTGCTCAATCGGATGAAAAACGTCAAAGTTATTCAATATTTAGGTACATACCGACATTAAAGATAGCTCATCCGTTACATATAAGTATGTAGTATCTTTGTATAGGTACTCGTACTTCTCTACTTTTGGTGTGCGTAATTCGAATCATATCACAGAATCCTTAACACTACGTTTTCTGTTTCTGGAGTTAATTTAAAAGTGAGGTTATTTATTTCAACCTTCACTTTGGAAACAGCGAAAAAAACGTTTAGGTATTTTGAACTGGAATATACATACCTATAGAAAATGCGATATAGGTATACCAACAAAGTATAGGTATATTTTTTTTTTAATCCATGAATTCAGAATTACAATCACAGGTTAAACTCACAGCGAATTGTAAATCACAATCAGAGGTTTAGTTGTGATTGGAAAATCACGACTAAGCTCATCTCTACTACTTAATGCTCAAAAATTAAAAATTCTTTCTAACGGTCAATATTTGCTACTTGACATTAAAAATAAACTTTGGAGTCTTTACATTCTTATAAAAATTTGATTATCTACCTATTAATGTAGATATCTGCTTTACAATAATTTTGCGTATAAGATTTTTAATTTGATTGAAATCCATGGATCATTTCTCAAAAAAGCTGAAATATCCCTCAAACTTTACCAGAATATTCTGTGATTGCGTGATTTGACGGATAAATTCAAAACAATTTCAGCCAACCATATTGAATTGAAATTGAAATAGTATCAAACAAGCGACGCGACGTCCATTCATAAAAGACAATTTCAAGACTGCCTGGAGAAGTGGAGATTGAGTGAGTGCTATGCTCAACTCATTCTCATTGCTCAGCTCACGCACATTCACTCCACTTCACATACTATAGAATCTCAACGTGTAACGACGACGGGAAAAGAAACAGTTATAAAATAAATACCAAGTAAACTTTACTTTGAAGAAGCTCTCAATTATTTGAGTAGAATTTCTAAAAGCTTAATGCTGCTACCTAAAGTATGTAACTCAAAACATAAAAATAAACTTTCAGCAGGCTTTTGCTTAACTTCTACATATCTACAATACAGTTAAGTGCTAAGGGATGGATTTGAGTAACAATAATATTTTTTTTGCTTTTCTGCTTTCCTTTTAAGTTATTGTCCAATAAGTAGGTGAAATGGTCATTATTGTATTTAAACATAAAAATAACTTTAGTCAATATCAATAATTCCAATGCCAACTGTCTGGGATTTATTTTTACTCATATTCATGGGGAAAGCAAAGCATTCGAAATAATAAATTACCAGAGGATGAACTGACATAATGGCTGACATATTTCCCTAGGTGGTCGTGGTGTGGTGTGGTACGGTTACCTGGAACAATGGTTAGTATCAGTAAATGCATAATGTCTTGCAGGTAAAAGCATACAAGTTTATTTCTGATAATAGTGCTGTAAGCAAAAGAAAACGACCATGTGGGCATTTTGATTTGGAAACAAATTATGCGTCTAGATTAAAAGAGTATTGGTTTTGTTGCATAAGCTTGGGCGAATGCTAATAGACACTACTAAAAGTAAACTATTTATTTTTGATTTAGATATCATAATAGAATTTACGATACAGTCGGTTAACCAAGAAAGTCACAACCAATCCAGTGGGACTTTGACAAGAAATAGTGTTGGAATTTGAAAAATGATTTGTGGGGACAAAAATTAAGCGTTATCTTTTTCGGGTAAAATAATAGGGTAAACTGCCCAATTGTTGGCACCCCCCCAATGATTGGCACTTACAGTTTAAATTACTCGTATTAATAACATTTAAAAGTTTTCTAATAAAATATTTTTAAAAATATTAGCCTTATGCCCGATTTCACGAAGGACTTTTAAACATTTAACAGACTTCTAAACCTTAAAATGAGATGTTTTGGTTTCACCAAGCGCTTTTAAATTAAACAAGCTTGTAAACACCCTTATAAACTAAATGCCCATTTTTGGCTCATTAAATTTTAAAAGTGTCATTGAAATGTCATCAGATGTAGATAACAACAATTGGTTATAGGTATAGCAGCTGAATTTATTGTTTTGTTAAGATTTAGTGTTCAATTTTTGAAGATACAAAATGAATAGGTTAATACTAAATATTTAAATGATTTGTTTCTTTATTTCGAAAAAAATATTGATCGTCTTCATCCAATAATAAAGTGCAACACAAAGTTATTCGCTGAGCAAGAATATTCCCGGTTCACAGAAATACATTATATGACTTCAAAATGTGGTTCCGACTTTCTAAAGCATCTGTGGATGAGTTTGTTGAATATGTTTGGTCTTCATTTAGAACCAAAAAAAAAACCAACAATGCAATACAAAATAAATTAAGTGGTTATTACTTAATGATTTTATGCCACAGAATGTCAGGATCAAAATCTTTCCAAATATTTTGTGTGCATTTCTTTTTTTTTTTTTATTTCTTGGCATTTGTTTGAACACATAACGCTTTCTCATTTCTTCTCATACATTTCGCTTGTTAGAAAGAAAAAAACAATTTATTTTTCCCAGGGATGTGAAGAGAACTCAATTTTAACAAAAATTTCCCCAAAATGTCCCTTTTATAGATTGGTGAAACTAAAAATTTTTAAGAGCCTGATAAAATTTAAGAGGATTTTTGATAAAAGTGCTTTTAGTGTTTGTTTATGAAATCGGCCATTAGTCTATTTCTGATGATTTGGCATCATTTCTTTTGGCATCTGAAGTTAGTAGCAATTGAAAAAACGCTGTTAAAAATTAAGAATCAAGTTCGCGCCAAATTTAATGTGAAACTTGTGAAAACCGTAAGGAAAGTGGTGACATTGTAGTGTAATTTAATAATAAATTTAAGAGGAAAACCATTGTCAAGTGCAGTTATTATAAAAAAATTAACTATAACAAAGAGGTTAGTTCTTTTTATTTTAATATTTTATTGAAAATATAGTTTTTATAAGGGGTGTCAACTATAGGAATGTAAATCCATCAAATTTCCATTTATTGGCACATGCCAATCATTGGATGAGGTGCCAATCACTGGGTTGTCTGGCACTATACCAATCTTTGAATGCCATGCCAATCATTAGAAAAAGTGCCAATCATTGGCTATTGGCACTGTGCCAATCATTGGTAAATGAAAAAGTTATAGATTTTCATAATTTTGTATCAATTTTCCTTAGGTTGATAATACACTTTTTTATCAATCAATAAAAATCTTATCTAATCTCGGCCTTAATTTAAACATAATGTAACTTAAAAGACTTAAATATAATTATAAAAATAAATTACCTTTTATTTATTAAATTATATAATTGAGTTATACTATTTGTTTATTTTGTTTTTATTTGTTTTAATAAACTTTAAAAATTAAACAAAATCAATGTGCCAATCATTGGTTTGTTCAGTGCCAATGATTGGAAAATGGTGCCAATCATTGGCAAACGACATTGTTTTACTTTTTATTAATTATTTATTAATTTTAACAAAAAATAATGTATTTAATGTTTTTCACTAAACAAAAATATAATTAAAAATAAAAAAAAAATAAAAAAATTGTCGTTTCTTAATTCCCATAAGTTATATAAGCCGAATAAGTGGTGAGTAACCTTAAGGTGCCAATGATTGGTCGGTTTACACTATCTTTTTGATTAAAAACTGTCGTAAAACACGAGAAGTCTAAGCAATTTAAAAAAATCTACAAATAAATAATGTAATTGACGGATTTAAAATACGTATGTGCACCTAAAAGCGTTTAGTATTTTGTGCGCACTAAAGGGATTATAACAACCCTTAAAATGTTTATGCGAGCGTTTAGGAAAATTGCAGAGGATTTAAAAGGATATACCAATTCATATTCTTTCGAATGTAATGGGAGCGAAATATTGAGCTGGGTAAGGCATTCCACATTCATGTAGTGCAGCTAAAAGAAGTAACGCAGAGTCTTACTGTATTTTCGAAGTTGGGATCAAGGGTAATCTGATGGGCATTCCCTGAAGCGCGAGTATTACAGTGGAATTGTAAAGGGTAGTTAAATTTTAAGGGCCGATGTTGATTTTGAATAAAACACAAAATATTTAGGAAATTATTGTCATTTCTTTTTATTATGATATGCGGCGACCTCGGCGTTAATGTGCCGAATTATCTCATCCTTTAGCTCTTGAATTGTTGCTGGCTTATCGACGTACACCATTTCTTTCAAATAACCCCAAAGAAAGAAGACCAACGGTGGCAAATTACATGATCTTGGCGGCCCATTGACATCGCCACCACGTGAGATAGCACGGCCATTGAATTTGTCGCGCATAAGAGCCATTGTTTCGTTATCTGTGTTGCAAGTGGCCCCGTCCCGTTGAAACCACATATCGTCCACATCCATATCTTCTAATTCGGGCCATAAAAAGTTCGTTACAGTAAAACCCGCTTAAGAGAAACCCGCTTAAGAGAAAAACCCTCTTACCTGAAACACTTTCTTAATCCCCAAGTATTTTCCAACCAATTTCCCTTAAAACACTCCGCTTAAGAGAAACCCGCTTAAAAGAAAAAAACCCTCTTACCTGAAACACTTTCTTAATCCCCAAGTATTTTCCAACCAATTTCCCTTAAAACACTCCGCTTAAGTGAAACTCGCTTAAGTGAAAAACACGGATAACTGAAACATATTTTCAGTTAATTTTTAATATTTTTCATTGAAAAAAACTCTCTTAAGTGAAAAAAAAAATTGAATCGAACAGAACAAAATTTGCTAGTTTTCGTTGTTCAATAAATTATTTTTGTGTTATTTAATCGTTGTTTTATTTAACTTCTTTCAAGGCAAGTCCAAAAGATAAAAACAATATTGTTTCTAGCATTAAATCTCCGCTTAATGGAATTTTTAAATCCGCTTAAGTGAAATTTTTTTTCACTTATCCGAACTCCGCTTAAGTAAAATTATTTTTCACTTAAGCGGGGTTCGCTTAAGTGAAAAACCCGCTTAAGTGAAAGAAATACTGTGACATTTTGCCGTTTCTCTTAAGCGGGTTTTACTGATCATCTCACTACAGCGAACACCATTCACAGTCACTGCCTGACCGGCCTGACAACCCATAAACCGCACCAAACAGTCACTCTTTGTGGGTGCATTTGTTTTTCGACAATCACTCTTGGATTATCATTCGCCCAAATGCGGCGGCAATTCTGCTTATTGACGAATCCACTGAGGTGAAAATGTGCCTTATCACTGAAGATGATTTTCTTCGAAAATTGATCATTAATTGTTGCCATTTCTTGCCATTTTCTGACAATTGACGAAGCTTGAAATGGTCAGGAGGCTTTAGTTCTTGAGTCAATTGCACCTTGTAAGCGTGTAAATGCAAGAATTTATGCATAATGTTCATCAACGACGAGTGTTGCTGGATTGTGCATCTTTCCATGGTTCAAATTGAGTTAGTCTGAAATTGAGAAATGTCAAATGAAATGCAGAAAAAAAACTTGACGTTTAGGTGTGGTTCACATTCAACATCGGCCCTTAAAATTTAACCAACCTTTAAAAGCAGAGAAATGCAACTGACTATTTTACTAGATCATTGTTTATTAAAATGAAAGACGGTGCTCAAGAGATTGAAAAGCTTAAGTTATAGTTCTATCACCCATCATTTTTAAAGCTCTTTTTAGGAGTCTATTAAAGACACTGAAGTGAGTTATAGGAGCATCTGCAAGATCTGGGAATTATACTCAAGCATTGGACCAATATAGGCTTTATAGATTACAGCCAGATCAGAAGGAGTTACAAATGTCTTGCATCGTCAAAGCAAACCTTATCACTTAATAGTGTTTTTCGCGAAGTCGAATATGTGGTCATCCCACACAAGGTGGTCTGTGATGGACATAACGCGAACTGAGAGCTGTACGGTCGGAGACAATATGGAGTCTTCTATCATACTACCAATCATTGCGAAGCTTTCGTTCTTCAAGATATTTCTTGAACTGAAAATAAATTTAAACAAACTGGGCTGCAAGTAAATTTGCAAATTGGAGCCGAAGACAAAATAATTTTTAATAAATTTTTTACAAGTGATCAAAAATGTGTACTACCTTTGGGACATTGTAGTATTTTTTGCCCTAACATTTTGGTCATGCAAAAATTTGGTTTGTCCAATATGATCATTACACGTCTTTCTAGCTTGCTTGTAATAGAATCTGTGCCAGAGTCTGCGCACAATCGAGGAAGCATTGGGATCGTTTCAGGTGGCTTTCTAGTATATATTGCCAAACGGTTCTCTTAAGAATTTTTCCCTAACTGTGTTTGACAGGATGTGCCTAGGGGCGATAATACATTTTTAGTGTACTGATTAGAGTCTGAGGTCTAGAGTGTTGGTATGGTTTGACCTGCAACGTCAGGATTATAATTAGGCTCATGAACGAGCTGAGCTGAAAAAATCTTAGCATAGCTTCCTTCGGGTGTTGTTTGAGTAGATTAGCGGTGACACGTAAAATTGTATATATGTATTGAAAATCACATGACAAATCGGGGGGTTGAGTCGAAGTTTATTCTCACCTGTCCAGAGTCGAATTCGTTCAAGATCTTCATTAATTCGAACAACAGTGGACGATTTGTGTAGACAGCGGAAAATCATCGTTGATAAAAAGTGGGAACATAAGTGGTCCCAAAACAGAACCCTGCGGTATCCCAAAATTTACACGAGGTTCAGCAGGTGACAATGCATCCTCAAAAAGTACCTTTTGGTACGGAGTTTAAGCCGGTGAAGTTATTGGTTCCTACTTTTTCAAAAACGATATTGGTGAGGCTGTCACCTTCAAAAGCGAACGTTACAGATTGATGATAACCGATTGATTATGGCTCGAATTGATCCATATAAACCTAGACAATATGTGGTTCCAGCAGGACAGCGCTACATGCAACAAGGAGAGCGCCGCCACGATCGACATTTTATGTGAACCATTCGAAGGTAAGGTTATATCTATCTCGCAGAAATAACGGGAATTGGCCACCAAGGTCATGCAATTCGACCCCACTGCCATAAATGTAAACATTTACACAAGCCTTAGCTCACATTCAGTCGGATCAATACGGAAGAGTCTTTGAATCACACACAACTGTGCCACCGTAAGAAGTCGAGACGGCCATTTGAACGATGTCATATTCCATACATAATATCATATACATACATGGCCCTTTAAAATAAAAAAAAAAACATAAATGACACACACACAGCTTGTCTTATTCCATATAAACATCTATCCGCCCTTTTTGCCTTATTGAACGTCCTTTCTGCAGAAAGACTTGTTTGTATTTTTCCTGCTAAGGGGTTTCTTAACACAAGAGTGAAATTCGTCTTCTTAATTTTGTATGTTCCTTCATTTAAGAATGCTTCATAATGACATTACTTCAAACCCGCCCATACATGTGAATCAAAATTTCGGGTCACTTCCTTGTTGGGTCAAAGTTCAATATCCACTCAACTACATACTGACCACTTAACACAGAATCTAAATATTTTTCAAAAGAAAAATACCAAACTCGTTTGCCCTTCTTTGGTCTAAAAAAAAAATAATTTTTAATGAAAAATCGCATTCTCAAGGATTACACAAAAGGAAGTGAAAACGAAAAAAAAAAAAAAAATTCCAAGGATTCATTATTTATTCATTCAGTTTCGATTTCCTATTCAAATAGATAAATATTTTCAATCCGATTTATTGCCTTTGAATGAAAACCCTATTTAACGAAAGAATCTTACGTCTCGTCGCCGCCGCCGTCGTCGCATATACCCTTTTCAATCTTTTCCACTTGACAGTGTAATCGAGAGAAAACTTGAAGCAGCTACAGAAGCGTTTATAGAAAGTTGTAGCACTGCAGCACAAGGCACAACTGCTGTCACCATCACCATCGACTACATTACCACTCAAGTGATGAGTACAAAGAGATATGCAGCGGCAGGACGAAAGGCATCAAACCGTACTTATCCTTGTTCTCTGCCACAAGGAATAAGTGTTTATGCAAATCAAATCGTCGGCTTCATTACAAGCCGTCTTGATCTTAAATCTGATCCCATGCCATCCATGCCACAAAACGAACACAGAATGCCTTTCTTTCATTCATTTCGAATATATAAATTCATATCCTCTGCAGTTTTTTCGTGTCGTTCTCAAGAAAATCGCTCAATTTAAGTCCTTTTTCGCACTCGATTAAGTTTTGGGGCCCACTTGTGTTGCGACCTCTTTCTGTCTACAAGCCGTCTTGATCTTAAATCTGATCCCATGCCATCCATGCCACAAAACGAACACAGAATGCCTTTCTTTCATTCATTTCGAATATATAAATTCATATCCTCTGCAGTTTTTTCGTGTCGTTCTCAAGAAAATCGCTCAATTTAAGTCCTTTTTCGCACTCGATTAAGTTTTGGGGCCCACTTGTGTTGCGACCTCTTTCTGTCGTTTATCTAACTTTCCTCTCTGGGGGGAGGTAAGGTACTTCTGGTGTGTCGTTCTCAGAGCATGGAGTACATTTGAAAGCGATTTAGTTGTCACAAGCTCCCAAGGATGCAGAGTATAAGAAACAGGAAGAAAGGATATGCCAAACCAACTCTCTTATGTTGTAATGTAAACTTCTTCATGTGAAAATGTGCAAAATGGGAAATTCTATTAAACGAACACGAAAAAAGTTTTTTTTTTTTCTTAAGGACTCTCAAGCACTATTAAGGTCTGCTTTCAACTGTGTTCCACACGACATCTGTCCTTATATTGACATTTGGTCTAAACGAAGCAGGTACCTACACAATTTTTGTTGTTCTTTTATTTTTGGGTGACCTACGACATGTCTCAATGACAGTACTGATACCGTTGTCACTGTGTAGGTACGCGGCGATATCACCCGTAGTCCTTGTCAATGAAAAACTTTTTACCTCACATGTGATTTTCTTTCGTCGGTCGTCCTTATGTTCGAAGCCGAAAAAAACTTTTACACATCAAGGATCACTCGAAACACCTTTATAACCAGAAAAAAAATACCTTAAACTGTATGTTCTACCATCAAAGCCACTTTGGCTGTCGAAAGGAATAACACAGCAAAAAAAAGGGAAGTCAAAGGACGTCATGCTTACTGTTAAACGTCTGTGGTCCTAGCTCTATTGGCTAAATGAAAATGTTAAAGTACTTTTTCTGTAATGGTACGTATAGGTAGTGTATGGTAAACCTAGCCGTATAGACTAGTAGTCCTAGATGGCGAATCCTAAGAAAGTTGTAAAGAAATTGAATTAGGTGCAGATGTGGAACGATGTACAACGATGACTTTTTGTAGGTATATATAGTGCAGTTTTTGCCCTTAAGAAAAAACGTTCACATGGATGTCTAACAGGTTAGGCAGTGTGGTGATTTTTTTTTTTGTTTTTACTTTTAAACTTGAGATGCTAACAGGTAAAAGAGTAGAAAAGCTATTTACTTTTATTACAACACAACGCCACTCAGTTTTTGAAAAGTAGAAATTTTCCATTAAAGTCATAGGTACATAGTGCCTTGTGCAGAGGAATAATAGGAAAAAATTGAAAAACTAATAGCACAGAGAAGAAAACTGAAAGTTTGCAAGAAAATCGATTTGAAGAATTAGAATATTCAAAAGATTATAAACTTAAAACTTAATCTATCTTAAAATAAAAGTGCCAGAGTGAAGCTTTCAAAAAAGAAAAACCATTAAAAATAAACGGGTTCTTCCAAACCGTATTATTCAATCGCCTTAGATGTCTGTGATTAGATCGAATAGAGGCGCGGTGTTCCGTCATTGAAGTCAAAGTCAAAGTCATATTGACTAAATTAGTCGCAGAAACCAAAGCTTGAATTGTGTTCACACTGAACTCACTTGTCACTTCGCTGACGCAACGTATTTTGCCGTCTCAGTATCCACATCCCTCTAAACATGCGATCTCTACTGGCGATTAATTCAGGGCATGCTTTCAGGGCCGAAATCAGAGCTATATTTTCATTGGATATGATCTCATTGCATACTATTTAGCGCTTGCTTTATTGCAAGGATGACTCTCATTTTGTTTTTGGCGTTTCCAAATTTTATTTATTTGAGTTTTTCAAAAAAAAAAAAAAATAAATAAATAAATATTGAGAAGGGGTTTCCACTGCGACCTAACGATTTATTGTGCCACCATCCAGAGCTAGATGAGTGGCTAAACCTACAGCTCTTCTTCCAAATTTATCCCTTTGATGAGCTTGTTTATTTGGAGTACTGTCAGAGACGACAAATCACTCTCTTCAGTGTCAGTTACTTGTTTCTTTGACCCATTAGTGCTTCGCATCCGCCTAGAGATCTTCCGGTGTTTCGTCATGAGTATTGCAGAATCTGTATTTGGGGCTGTTTACCAGACCAAAAATACTTAGGTGTGTTCTTAGTTCACAGTATGCCGAGAGGAGTCCCGTTTTTATTCTTAGTTTGTTCCTACTTAAGCTAATACAGTTCATGAAGTAGAAGTAGTCCAAGAAGAAGCTTGGCCTGCCTCAGTTTTAGGAATTTTTTTTTTCAGTTTTTGAATCTTCTGACCTCCTTCTCTATTTTGATTTCGTTATTCGTTCTTAATCCTGTTTTCTCCTGTTCCGCAGTAATGCTCTGACCTCATTAAAAGAGTCCTTGCGCCTATTTTTGCTAGAATTTGCCTCCTCGCATTTCTATGGACACCTACATGTCCAAGTACCCAATGGAGTGAGACATTATTGTTCTTGCCAAGTTCGTTAAGCCTGCCTACACATTCCTACACCAACTTAGTCATGATTGCAGCTTGGCTATCTGAAATAATGGCAATGTTTTGGTTACGGTAATTCCTTTCAGGATTTCGACCTACACATTTCGCTATAGCATTGACTTTCGCCTGGAAAATGCTAGTGAATTGTCTAGGCCGAAAAATTCCAGCAACAGTCCCTTCTCTAGTCCTCACGTGTAGTTTTCTGTTTAGCCTACCCTTTTTTTTGCAACTTAACTCCGTGTTATAATTTTACAAAATTGTATTTCGTAATCATTCTATCCCTAGGAATGTCGATAGTGTTAGTTACTGCTGACTTAAGAACGCAGTCCCTTTGCCTGTGACTTATACATTTGCGCACCCAGTCTTTTCCTTGGTCAATAATAAAATAAATTTGGTGGGGCAACAGCCCGAACTAAACCAGGACCTAGTGACTTACAACTCTTAACCATTCCTGTGTGCGTATTATCATTTTCCATGACAAGAGATGTTTTCTTAGAGGATTTGTCAATTCCTCGCAAGAGGTAGTACACCCCTAAAAATCTTTTTTGCAGCGGCTGAGAATCGAACTCGAGACCTTCCGCATGACAGTCCAGCGCACTAACAATTATGCCAAGGAGTACTACTACTATAATAATCATTTATAAATACCTATTCCCAATTCGAAAGCCTGTGGTATCTGACCCATTGAAATCTAAAAAATTATGCGAGGAAATGTCCAGCCAAGAAAATCTGACAGTTCTGCTCTCTGCTTTCTACTTTTGCTATTGCGATTGTGGAAAATTTGACGCTAGTGTAGACGGCGTGAAATGGTAAGACAGCAGCTGCATAGTTTTACCGTCTCTTTTTCACCAATAAATATGAGAAAGATGTGGATGCTGATACATCAAAATAAGTCGATAGAGTCAAAACACTGACATTAAGTATAAGTTTGAATGCTATCAATAAATTAAAACTTTTAGAGAATTTGTAAAATGAATGCAATGCCCACCTGCATAGTATTGGGCAGAGATTATCAAACAAATATGGAAAACCAAGGCTATCAATCAGTTCGCCTACAAGTTGAAGGAACAGCGGTAGTGGGTTTGCACTAGGTTATGTCAAAACAAGCTCCATTGGTTCATCTTTATGATTTCCTGCACGATTAACGATGAACACTAGTGCAGCTAGCTAGTAATTGAATAGAATATTTTAGTATAGATGGAGTTTCGGACGTTGAAATGTAGGAAGTGTTTAGGTGGTGTCCGAAAAAATATATGGTATGTTGGCATGATTGAGGGTGTGTTCGCTGATATTATTTATTTTGTTATACTTTGCCTTTAGTAGTTCAAAGTGTAATCGGTCCGCAATTTACAGAAAAAATACTTTTTTTAAATGCAAAATTATTATAATTTCAATTTACACGAAGGCGAATAGTTTCGATTGGTATGTTTTATCAGTACGCTGGCATTTGTTCAGAAATTTCGTTTAACTGCGGCATTGCGCTGAATTTATATGACAACTGACAAATTTTGCACAAAAATTTAGGTTAATTAATACGATAATTAAGCTGTTTCAGTATAAAACTAGGTTAAGACAACGATTATGCAAAATTTTAATCGAATACAGCATCATACTTTTTCTACCCTTTTATTAAATTTAAACTCATCGAATACCTATTTTATTTTTTTTAGTATCGTGCTAACTTCATATGACTCTTTGACATTTACAAACGTCAAAATAGGTCTGTTTACTTATTTTTTTGCACGAACTGTCATTGTGTTAGGTGCCACCAGAAGCAATTTATTAAAACAAATTTAAAGTTAGGAAATATATAAAAAGTATTGGTGCTTATTTTGACATTCTCTTTCGTTAGAAAGTGAGTCGAATTCGTTGAAACTTAATTTTGAGACTCGGCGATTAGAATTAGAGCTGTAAAAGTAACGACAAAATGAATACCCGTATGCATACGTTACTTTAGGTATGAGTACCCGTTAAAAAAATGTCGTTACTCGTTACTATCGTTACTTTAGGTATTCCAATACAATTCGTATGTATCACGTTATAGTAACGGTGATTTTTTAAGAGCTTGAGAACTTTTTAAAAAAAAACGCATAAAATTTGCAAAATCTCATCGATTCTTTATTTGAAACGTTAGATTGGTCCATGACATTTACTTTTTGAAGATAATTTCATTTAAATGTTGACCGCGGCTGCGTCTTAGGTGGTCCATTCGGAAAGTCCAATTTTGGGTAACTTTTTCGAGCATTTCGGCCGGAATAGCCCGAATTTCTTCGGAAATGTTGTCTTCCAAAGCTGGAATAGTTGCTGGCTTATTTGTGTAGACTTTAGACTTGACGTAGCCCCACAAAAAATAGTCTAAAGGCGTCAAATCGCATGATCTTGGTGGCCAACTTACCGGTCCATTCCTTGAGATGAATTGTTCTCCGAAGTTTTCCCTCAAAATGGCCATAGAATCGCGAGCTGTGTGGCATGTAGCGCCATCTTGTTGAAACCACATGTCAACCAAGTTCAGTTCTTCCATTTTTGGCAACAAAAAGTTTGTTAGCATTGAACGATAGCGATCGCCATTCACCGTAACGTTGCGTCCAACAGCATCTTTGAAATAATACGGTCCAATGATTCCACCAGCGTACAAACCACACCAAACAGTGCATTTTTCGGGATGCATGGGCAGTTCTTGAACGGCTTCTGGTTGCTCTTCACTCCAAATGCGGCAATTTTGCTTATTTACGTAGCCATTCAACCAGAAATGAGCCTCACCGCTGAACAAAATTTGTCGATAAAAAAGCGGATTTTCTGCCAACTTTTCTAGGGCCCATTCACTGAAAATTCGACGTTGTGGCAGATCGTTCGGCTTCAGTTCCTGCACGAGCTGTATTTTATACGGTTTTACACCAAGATCTTTGCGTAAAATCTTCCATGTGGTCGAATAACACAAACCCAATTGCTGCGAACGGCGACGAATCGACATTTCACGGTCTTCAGCAACACTCTCAGAAACAGACGCAATATTCTCTTCTGTACGCACTGTACGCATTCGTGTGGTTGGTTTAATGTCCAATAAAGTAAACTGAGTGCGAAACTTGGTCACAATCGCATTAATTGTTTGCTCACTTGGTCGATTATGTAGACCATAAATCGGACGTAAAGCGCGAAACACATTTCGAACCGAACACTGATTTTGGTAATAAAATTCAATGATTTGCAAGCGTTGCTCGTTAGTAAGTCTATTCATGATGAAATGTCAAAGCATACTGAGCATCTTTCTCTTTGACACCATGTCTGAAATCCCGCGTGATCTGTCAAATACTAATGCATGAAAATCCTAACCTCAAAAAAATCACCCATTATTAGCCAAATATGAGTATCGTTACTGTAACGAAATACGTATATCATACGCATATCAGTTGGTTGGTTTTATTTTAGTCAAATAAGAAGATTCTTTTAATTAAAACATTACTCCTTGCCCAAAAATGTTAATTGATTTTAAAAATGTTAATTTTAAAAAATGTTAATTTGATTTTAATCAAAGTTGACATTACGATGATTGCTTCGGAAAGGTTGATACTGGGATGTACTGGAATGCATCTTTTTTTCTCAGAGATTTTTATTATGTCAGACATTTGGAAATAAAGCTTCATGTCTATTTTGTAAAAGACGTACAAAAAATCTCAAATATCAATTGATTGAAAAACTTCTGAAAAATCTTAGTTTTTTGGATTTTTTTTGTCCCGGAAAATTGCGATTTTAGGGCTTTTGGAAAGCATCTAGAAAGAAATACTCTAAGTAGGTCAAAATATAGTATATTACCAATCAACCAAGGCATAAACTGTCAAATTCCATTGGATGATGGCTGAGATCTCGATGGATTAAAAACATCTACAAAATCTGAATTTTTTTTTACGAAAAATCGATTTTTTTGCTCATGAAAATTGTGCAGAAAATATGAACGTCCAACGCGAGCTCATCTTGTGTGTATGCTTTACGCATATTCCGTATGTCGTACCTGTGGATACTGAATTTGTACCAAAACAAAAGTAAGGACGTCGTGCGAGTAACGACATCGTGCGAGTAACGACATCGTACGAGTAACGACTCCGATTTGTGTGTATACTTTTCGCATTCCGTATGTGGTATCTCGTATGTGGTACCTGCGTGCGTTATTAGATACTGAATGTGTGCCAAAAAAAGGGTAACGACATCGTGCGAGTAACGACTCTTATTTGTGAGTAACGTTTCGTTACTTGGTATTTCATTGAATACCCGTTACTCAGTAACGAATACATACGATTCGCTACAGCTCTAATTAGAATGTTAATCGAACAAATCGAAAGTTCACCCAATCCATAGAAAGTTCATTCATTTGCGAAAGCTAATTCAATTTTGACATTCGAAAGAATAGAATTAAATGTCATTTTTGTGTCGTTTGAATTTTTCTGTCGAGTTAACAACAAAACATGTAAGTTTTTAATTATTTCATGGAAAATAAATTACTTTTTTTATTTTTTGTTGTTGTTTTATGTTAAAAGGTCGCATTCCAACTGGACAAACCGCGAACAAAAGGAAAAGTTAATTAAAATAATGGAAGAAAACCCGGAGGTAGCAAAGGGATTTTTTACCACCCGCGTTGATACGGAAAGCATCCACTATCCTTCTCCTCTGCACTTCTTCAACACCATCTTCATTTATAAACAACACAAATGCCATATTTTTATTTTTATTTATTATTTTATGTTTTTATCAAAGAAATTTAAATTATTAAACAATAAACAAGACAACTGAACAAAGATTTCACTTTTTGCTTTTGAGTTTTGACATTTCACAAACACTTCTCTTTTGTTTTTGATAGTTTAGTGTGACCAAGTGTATACGAAAAAAAATAAAAGTTTAGAACGCGTCATGAACAACTTATTTTTTTAAGAATAGTTTCAAAACAGCTGAGTTGACACAAAAAATGTAATAAATATGTAGTTCTTTATGGTTAAACTTTACTTTATAATGAAAAAGTGTATTATTTTTTATTTTGTTTCTTGATTATTTATCCAACATCTATAAAATATTTAGAAACAAAAAAAATGTAAAACGTTCATACTAATTCAAATAGAAATATAGTAAATGTCATACAGCTGACAATGAAAATGAATCTTTTTTGAAGTTCATTTTATGCTATCTTTCGCAAATGAATGTTATTCGTTCGAATCTCAAAATTAAGAAAGTTCATTCGAAGGAATAGAATCATTCTAACGAATAGACTATTCATGAGAATGTCAAAATAAGCATGATTATAATATTACCTTAATATAAAAGGCTGTTTAAAATCTCCAACACTCAAAAGAACTCAGTATAAGGCAAATAAAATAGTTTTTTTTTTTCACAAATGTAAAAATGAAAAAATACAATATTAAAAATAGGGATACGAAAACATTTTGAGTAGATTGTAGAAAAAAATATATTTTCGCAATTTTGTAAGTGTTAATGCAAATTTTAATAGTGAGAAAAACTCTAAATCAACTCGATCTGCATTTTCATGAATATTTCAACTCCAGCTTAAAAACTAGATACAAATCTTTCGAACACATCCGTGTAAGTTAATTCAACAGGTAGGAAGGTTTTGGCACATAATACTCGTACACTGATACCAACTTTGGGAGATTATTAAGTGTGAATAAAGCGTTTTTTGGTGGTTGTATTACTGCGCTAGATATGGAAGATTTTCAACAACAGTTGTATTAAAGACAAATAATAAATTATATTTTTCAAAAATATAAAACTATATGTATTTGCCACGCACCGATTTAATAACCGTGTTTTATTATCGCCAACGATCCATATAAATACGAGTATGTAGATCATGCGTTTGGTTGTAGATTTTCAATTATTTCTTGTTTTTCTTTGCACTACAGTTTACAATAACTTACCATAAAAAGCCATCTACCCCTCAGAAGAAGGACTAATTTTTGGATCTTTGAAATAGATCCAGAATCAGCAGGATCTCAAATTGATTTTGTAATAACCAAACTTTACTTTTTATAAATATAAAATCTTCCTAGCGTGTGTTCTAGCCCGTTTGAATCTTTCGAAAAACACAGTATCGCTTTGTCAATTTATAAGATTAACTGGGTCAATACAACTTAAAAAAAGCATGGAGGGTCCTTTCCTTAATAAACAAAGAAATCTCAAAATGATTATAATAACAAGCAAATAAAATTTAAAACTTACTGGATTATTGGATATGCAATAACTGCACAAATAATAGTCTATCCATTATTGTGTTTCCACCCTTATATCTACACTATATACATTCTGTTTGCACCATTAAGTCTTCAATTTTCAAACACACTCCGATAAACCACGTTTATTTCAAGGTTAGGTTAGGTTAGGTTAAAGTGGCTGTCATTAAAGCGTCTGACACACTTAGACCATTAGAGGTCCATTGAGATACCACAATCTAATAGGGAACAAAAAAAAAGTTTCCTACTAGTTAAAACCATTTGGAGCTTCTGATGAAGCGAAGGAGACTTTTAATGTCTTTTATTTATGAGATCGCTTGGTTCATTATAGAAATATTCTCCTAGATAAAGTTTGCGTCTGTAAGAGAGAGAGCAGGGCATGTACAAAGAAGGTGTGGGATTGTCTCCTCTTCCTCCTCGTCCAAGCAACTCCTGCAAAAATCGTTTGATAGCACACCGAGTGCCGAGTCGTGCGGCGTGTCTACCTATGAGACAGTGTCCAGTTATGACACCTATGACGGAGCTGATCTGAGATCTACTGAGGGACAAAAGACATTTTGACCGTTTCGGATCCAGTTTAGGCCAGATTTGTTTGGGTAATTCCGAATAAGGTCCTTATTTTAAACTTAAGGAAGCTCCTGCTGAAAATTTTTGGTAAAGATTGTTAGAGCATATCATCGCAATGTCAACAATGATCAAAATCTGGAGTTCGATTTTTTTTTCCAAATGCAGAACTTGCCCTATAGTACCTATGTATAACGCAAGTAAAAAATTATGTTTAGTAATGTTTACATGTTCTCTATTTTGGTCGAAAACAATTTAAAAAAAAAACCTGATATTACCGATACCTGTCATAGAATGAATTTTTTGATTTTCAATTCCACTGTCTCATTAACGACTCTACTAATTTGAATAAAAAATTGTACAACAGATCCTTCAAATTTGAAATAATACTATACAAACAAATTTTCTAAAAACAAGAAGTTCAAATGATAAAGCATGGAGCGCGTTGCTCCTATTTTACGGTAGACGTGGTAGGCTTTCACAGTCGGCTGCTTAACGTTTGTTGGCCAAATTTGAGACGACCTGTTCGGTAATCAATGAGCCAACATTCGTATATGAAATGGACTCAATATCGGCGGAGAACATCGCCGCGGTGCGCGAAAGTGTACAGTAGAACCCGAAGAAGTTGAATTCAGCCAGATTTATGCCGTGCATTTTATTTGTTTTTTCTTCCGCAAAAGTTGTAAATCCATCGCTAAACTTTCGGTGTGAAAATGTTTTCACAGAAAATGTTATAAAGTGCTATTTTGGCATTTCACCTCACACATACTCATCATTAACGAAATTAAATATCCTGAAGCTAATTTTCCGCTCCTCTTAGAGTATGGGTTTATTTATATAAGCATACATATATGTATCTACAGCCTTAACTCCTTAATACTACTTTCCGGTGAACTTCAACGAAAGAAATTAAATTTTCTGCTTGGATGAACTTTTGGTTGAAAACTTAATTAGTTCGCATTATTTATGTTGTTTGTGGTCGCATGGTTGTATGGGTTTATTCTTGTAAAACCTTTGCGAAATTCTTTTACAAGAAAAACAAAAAAAAAATTACTGAAAATAGAAGAATTCAAAAGTAATATGCGAAGGAAGCACACACCTGAGTATGATTCTTCTTTCGCTCGAAAGCTATAAATTCTCAGGTGATGTTATAAGAACAAACATATACATTCAGCTTTTTTTTTGAGAGATTGTTAATTTGGTGTTTTTGAAGGAAATTACGAAAACTTTCCATTGAGAGTGTTGAAGGTTGAAAGTACAGAAAGTTCTTGCTTACATTCGCACGAGTAAATAACCCACACCCCTGTATAACCAGGATGTATATGTAGTGTATAATAACTCTTTTGCTATAAGACTTGTATTTGGTGTGCTATTAATCACTTTTCTACTTCTACGTCCTTGTGTGGATCACATATCACAGCGTCATGAAGGTTGGTCGGATATAAAGGATATACCTATCTACTTACTCAGACCATTTTTGGGGTTGTCGCCACCATTGACCAAGTATTTACTCCTCAACTACCGTTTCTAAAACAAAATGATACCCACCTGTGGTTAGAATGCTTTGTTATGACCATTTTAACAACGGCTTCCATAGGTGATAAAAAAGAAACAAGAAAATGTCCCATAAATTCTAAGCACTAAACCTCGTTTTGTTTTTATAAAGAGAACAACTGTGAGATATGTCGAAAAGCTTAGATACTGTGTTTGAACAAGTTGGTTGTGGGGTTTTGATTGGCGTTAACATGTCGATATTTATCTTAAAAATAAATAAAATAAAATAAATTATGGTCTTATAACAGCTTATAGAGAACCAATACTTAACTAGTAATTTATAACCCTCAGCCATTTCTACTCGCAATGGAGGGGATATACGAATTCCTTTTCTTAAAAAGAGATATTCTTGTAAACTGTGCAGTCCTCTTTTCCATACTCCAATAAGTCATTAGTTCCAACATCGTCAAAGAGGAAGCCGTAGGCTACCAACCACATCAGAGTTCTTTCCCTTCATGGTATGATCATAATGTCTCCCAACTGAAGGAGATCTTAAAGTCCTACGAGCGAAACAATACCCGAAAGTTTTATATAAAAGCCGAGCAACTAAATACTGGTTTCAGGGCCCGAATAGATATCCTGAAAAAAATCACAGGTGGTATTCAAATGGTAGAAATGTGCACACAAGAAACCACAAGCAACCGCAGGTTTTTTTTTTAATCGCACCTCTGTCTATTAACTTCTAGGTACTCTCACATCACCGCGGTGAATATCGGATGTCTAGTACTTCAACTGGTCCCAACCCCAGTGAAAGGTTTTTGGGGGTAGCAAATGAGATATATGAGGAGAGGTGTTCCTAATAATGCATATATTATTTCTACTGAACCGGGTCTTCAGTTCCAGTTAGGCTGAACTGCTTAGTGAAAACATTTCAGGGCTACCACGAAATATTCGGAGTTCCTGTCTGTAAGAGCGGTTTAACCTCCTGTTCTTGGAAATGCTCTGTCTCTTAAACAGAATTCAAAAGAGAGAGATAAAAATGATAGTCGACTGTTGTCTAATGGAAATATTTGTATCTCTCGTGCACCGCCGCAATGTTTCATGTCTATTATTTTACCGCTATTTTCATAAACAGTGCTCTACTGAAATAGCCAGTTGCATTCCACCAATCAAACAATTCAATCGTAATACTCGTATTTCTAGGAATTATCAGCTTACATTTGCGCCCAATTTTGGATGAACAGTTACAGAGATTATTTTTTTTAGCCGCACTACATGAATATGGAATGCTTTACCCGGCTCAATGTTTCCCACTCGTTGCAATGTGCAGACATTCGAAACCAATGTGCATCGGTATCTCTTTTCTAATACTATCCCTAATAAAACATTCCTAATATCTCGCACTGAGTTTAAAATTATAAGGGTATTCATAATCCCTTGAGTGCCCTTATAATCCTACCAAACAATTATTTATCGAAAGCCCTAAGCTGCTGCAGACCAGATATTACCACGATCCAAGAAATGCAATTGCATGGACCGCCTAGCGTTAAGGTACTAACAATTTACTAACTTTAAGGTAGTTTACTCCTTAATATTAATCATTTTGTAACTAGTATCGTTTTTTAAACAGAAAGTGAATTTTATACCTACGCGGAACGAAATGATTCGCTTTACACTTGAACAACGTTTTAAAATATTGAAAACTTATTTCCAAAGTGAGTGCTGTGTAGCCCAAAAAGTGCGTTTTTTGAAAAGGAGTTTGGGCCGAAATGGAGCACCCAATGCGCCTGCTGTACGCAAGTTTGTGCAAAAAGTTCTGGAGACTGGTATGCCAGTGGACAACACTCATGGTCTCGGTTGTCGTACGTTGCGCACAGACGGCGGCGTGAGACTCAATTCAAGAACATCAACTCCCATCAATCTTAACAGCTCAACATTTCACGCACTAGTCTGAGGAGAATTCTGCACAAAGATCTTGGATTAGGATTACGAGTAGCTATTCGCTTACAAGGTCCAATTGACTCAGCAATTGAAGGCGCACAATTCACTTCAACGACGTTGTATTCAAATAATCAATGGGAATAGCTACATGGACAAAATCCAATACAGCCTAAATATTTGAAAAAAAAAAAATATTGCATTAATCTTTGAAAATATTTTTTTTTTTGGAAATTCTATGTATCAAAACTATAGAAAAAAAATTAAAAACAAAATAATTTTTTTTCTTAGAACCATGCCTGATTGGGTTCAAATAGTTATATTTTATGATTTAGAGCCAGCTTTGGTAAGATTTAATTTTTTTGGAAAGTGATAAGACAATTTCTTGAAAGTAATAACCAATACTTACTGCTACGAGTTTTTTTCAGGATGCTCTTCCACAGATTGAAGTAAAAACTTAATTTTGATCAAATTGTAACCTTATCAAATAATTCAATGAAAAAGAGCCTATACGAAATCATTTTTTACTTGAGACTTATAGGTATAGATATAAGGGAAGTTGCATTCGTAAAATAAATCGATCTCAAGACTTTGATCAAAGTTGACATTACGATGATGGCGAAGACCAAAAAGTGGGTCTCGCAATTATGTCTGTCTATCTGCCTGTCTGTTCGACTACAGCCTAAACGGATCGGCAGATTTTCGTTAAGGTTGGCAGATATCGTTTTTAAATTCCCCCCCCCCCACACGTTTTTTTATTTTTATTTTCTCAAGAACTGTTCGACAGGTTTAAAAAAAAATTCACAAAATTTCATCTAGTTCTTCTTCTTCCTTTGCTTCGGCGCTGTTATGATCTCGATGTCGAGGGGATCATAACTCTCCAACGTATCTGCTTCACACTAGTGATCCGCCTGTGGGGTTCGCCGGGTTGACCTCAGAAATCGGCGGCAAGCCTCCCGGTTTTGTATTGTTCCATTTTTGAGGCCAACTGAATGCTGGTGTTTTTGCATTTGTTTGCACCAGGAGTGTTTAGGCCTACATTTCTTTTTATTCCAAATTGGAACGTTGTATGATATTGCCTTTTTGACGGGGTTCTCAGGATCTCTCCTTTGAACATGGCAATACCAACTGAGTCGGTCGTGTTCAATTTTTTGGGAAATGGTATTCTTAACATGAAGGCTTCCTCGGATCTTCGTACTTCTAATTCGATCAAGCTTTGTAACTCCTGCTGTCATACGAAGCATCTTCATCTCAGCTGCCGTTAGCTTACTCTCATAATTTTTGTACATTGTCCAACATTGTGAACCGTATGTGAGTGCTGGACGCACAACTGAAGTGTAGAGCTTTCCTTTCAGCTTAGGGGGCATTTTTCGGTCACAGAAGATAGCAGAATTTTCCCGCCACTTCATCCACCCTACGCTTACGCGATGATTGATATCGTCATCACAAGTAGCTTCGTTATTTATCATAGACCCCAGATATTTAAACTTTTCACACTTGGGAAGCACTACTCCATTTAAATAAATGTCTGGAATAGGCCTGTGTGGATCAGAAAATGGGCAGCATAGGTATTCTGTCTTTTTCGCGCTTATGCGGTACCCACTTCCTTCCAGAACATCCACCCATACGTCAAGTGCTCGTTGTAGGGATATCGGGTCTTCACTTATGATGGCTCCATCGTTAGCAAAGAATAACTGATGTACTTTTGGATCCGTCACTTTGCCTTCAAGCAGGTAATCAAGAACTGTAATAAAGAGCAGGGGACTCAAGACACTTCCCTGGTGTACACCTACTGTGATTTCGAATTCTTCGGTGACTCCAGCTGCGCATCTTACTTTAGTAACTACTCCATAATACATGTCCATAATTATCCGCACATAGGTTTCTGGAACTCCTCGTTGCTCCTCCTTTCCTCCTTTCATCTAGTTAAAGATAGCTAATGTTTAAAAAAAAGTTTCCGAAAAATGGTTATTAACAGTAAACCCCTTAGAACATTTTTTTGTTTTTAAGTTTCTCAAAAACGGTTCAACTGATTTTGATCATTTTTATTTGCGACTTATAGGTACTATAAGGCAAGTTATGCATTCGTAAAAAAAATCGAACTCGAGATTTTGATCAAAGTTGACATTACGATGATAGCGAAGACCAAAAAAGTGGGTCTCGCAATTTTGTCTGTCTGTCTGTCTCTTTGTCTGTCTGTCGGTTCGACTACAGCCTAAGCGGCTCGGCCTATTTTCTTCAAACTTGGTAGATATGGGTTTTAATTTTTTCCCCCCGGACGTTTTTTTTCTATTTTTAAGACCAAAAATAACGGTACCTGCCATACGATTTTTTTCGAAATTTTATAAATATTTTTTTTTTCTCAAAAACTGTCCCACAGAATTTTTTAAAAAAAAATTTGAAAAATTTTATTTGGTTAAAACTAGCTAATGGTTGAAAAAAATTTTACAAAAAATTGTTATTTTTGGTAGCCCCCCTGGGTCCATTTGTTTTGTTTTTGATTTTCTCGAAAACGGTACAGCCGATTTAAATCATTTTTCTTATGCCAAAGCTCCTCCAAAGTTTGAATATTATTACATATTCAAATTTTCAATTTTGAATTTTGTGGATTTTTAAAAAAAAGTTCAAAATTTTTTTTTGGAAACTCAATATTTCGAAAACTCCATGCTCGATTTTTTTCAAACTTGACAAATAAAAGTTTCTTAACATAATCTACAAGATTAAAAAAAAAATTATTTTATATAAAACTAACGGTACCTTCCATACAAATTTTAAAAAATTGTTTTCGAAAATCGTATTTTTCTCGAAAACGGTTCTGAGAATTTTGCTAAAAATTTTTTTTCTTTTGATTAATCTTTATGATCTATATTTTAAAAAAAAGAAAATTTTAAATCAAGATATTACTGACTGTACCTACCATAGAACGATTTTTTCGAATTTTGAATTTCACATTATCGACATAACGGATTTTAATGAAATTTTTTATAAAGAAGGTCCTAAAAAGTTTAAAAAACATTGCATTTAAAAACTTAAGAAAAAATATTTTTCAATTTTTAGAAAAAAAGTCAGTTTTTTTTGGAAAAATTCGATATCTCAAGAACGACTTAGTATTTTTTTTGGAAATTAGACTTTTATTCGTACAATAATAAAAACTTAAGGTTGGCCTGTAACGAAGCGTTCCATGCTTCTACCAATACCAAACACCCTGGGTGATTTAATTCACCATGACTAAGCAGCCTCCGCCGCAGCACCGACCGACGACACCATACGACGCCGCAGCTACCAACGACGCCAGTCACCTCGCTAAGATAAAGGGATTTTATACCTTGTCTTATTATAATATGCAGTCACAATAAGGGTATGACGTCACAGCCAGTCGAACACATTGGGTGATTTACATTCGACCAGTATATAATTCACACTCAGTTTTTACGAAAAATATAACAAGAGGACCTCCTTTTGGGAAGGAAAGTCACTTGTTTGCTACGGTCGAAGCTGACGAGCTAGATTATAGTTTACGAGTCGTCTGAAATTGTCCGGCAATTTCGTTCCATCAGTTTGGTTCGAAGAATAAAACGTCCTTGTGCCTACCAGGGCCTTAAACTGTTGATCTTGTGCCTACCAGGGCCTTAAACTGTTGATCTTGCGCCTACCAGGGCCTTAAACTGTTGATCTTGTGCCTATCAGGGCCCTAAACTGTTTGATCTTGTGCCTACCAGGGCCTTAAACTGTTGATCTTGTAAGCGCCAGGAGCGTAGTCCGTAGCCCGTATTTATAAAAGAGTGGCCCGATACCGAATGCCAGTTGACGAAGGAACCAGATGCCAGAATAAAGCTTTCTAGAGGAAACCAGCAGGACCCCAATACAAGAAGAATAACCGATGTTTACCAGATACACCAGACAGGGTGTAATTAATTGAAGTCAAGAATATTTAAGTTGTTATATGAAGTTAAGATTTGTTTTAATAAAGATTTTGTATAAGGTTCTAAAGACCTTTCCTACTGAAGTTTCGTGTTTTTCTTCAGAACGACCCTGGAAATCCGGCGAGCAAAACCTCGGCTGGAAAGCAAAAAGCACATCACAGGTCTACCAAAATTTTTTCTTAAAAATGTTTTAAAAATTTTGTACATAAAAGCTTATTTTTTTAAGGAACCACTACAACGACTTATAATTTTTGTTCCTGCATAAATTCATATTTGCATAGCATTCTGTTTTTATCTCTTACTACTAAAAGAATTTAAAAAATTCATTCAATTTGGGGGTGGCCGTGGCGCGATGGATGTGTGCTCGCCTGTGAACCTCATGATCACAGGTTCGATGCCTGCCGTCGTCTATGTCGTTTTAATTCTATTAAAAAAAAACTTTCTAAAATTGTCATCAATGGGTTGCTGGTTTACTCATTACATGTTGTTCAGGCATAGCACTAACAACATGTAATTGAGTTAAACTAGTATGCCCAACAAGGATGAACACGAATAAAATAATGTGAATTATAAGCGACATATAAATAAGACACGGCATTCTCCGCTTAGTTCAGCCGCCATCCCTGGAGATAAAATATCTGAGACAACAACCTTCAGTCTCAGAACATCGTGCCACACATCTTTCCTATCCTTCTTTCTCTTCCTTAACTTCACGCCCGCGCTGTGTTCAAACATTTAAAGGGTAATCATAATCCCTTGAGCGCGTATAGATTATAAAAAAAAAAAAAAAAAAAAAAAAAAAAATCATTTTATCCTTATGAACAGTTTTCTGTTCGATTTTAAAATTCCTAGTCTATTACATAGGAGCAAGTTCGTGCGACCCAGTCGTGCATTTTATTTTTATACTAAAGCTGCAAATGTTTGAATATTATTATGCATTCAAATTTTCAGAAAAAATATTTTTGGATTTAAAAAAAAATTGAAATGTTATTTTCAAAACTCAACATTTCAAAAACACCTTGCTTGATTTTTTTTTAAATTTTGCCGCCTGAGTACTTAAATTCCCCATATCCAAAAAAATTATTCCCCAGAACACGAATTTTAAGGTTTAAAAAATAATTTCTTTACTTTCTCCTTGAGAAATATGATGTTTGAATTTTTATATACCTACATTTTTTGAAAATATATTTGTTGTAATTTGAAGACAAGAAGTCAAAAACTGTAACGGTTATTTTTAAAAAAAATAAAAGTATGAAAAAAGTCATAAATGGATAAAGGACCATCTTCCATACGAATGCGAAATCGATGAAAACCAAATTGAAAATTTCCTATGGATATAGGACTTTTGCGCACTGGACACTCGAAAATCAACGAAAGTAAAAATAGTAAAAAAATCAAAATATCTATAGCATTATCAATTTTTATAATTTTACTTTGAGTGATAAAAACATAAAACAAAAAGCAATATTAATTTAGTGGCTATGCCTTCCTCTATACCGCATTTGATTACTTTCAAGTCTATAAGAAACGTATGAAAATGATAAAGTATCTTAACACTAAATTATGAAAAATACTGAACATGAACTTTGGTTCATACAATTTTGTAGAAAAATACATACAATTTTATTCGGAATTGGTTTTTAAAATACTTCAACATTCGTAAGAGTAAGTTTTGGTATTTTTTCACACTTTTTTATTAATTAGTTTTTGTTTTTGAATTTTTTATTTTATCCATTTTAGTAAAATATAAAATGAACGACTGGGTCTCACGAACTTGCTTCTATGTAATAGACTATAGGAATTTAAAAAAAAAGTTATTAAAGAAAACTGTTCATAAGGATAAAATTAATTTTTTAAATTCTTTTAGTAGTAAGAGATAAAAACAGAATGCTATGCAAATATGAATTTATGCAAGAACAAAAATTATAAGTCGTTGTAGTGGTTTCTTAAAAAAAGCTTTTATACACAAACTTTTTAAAAGCTTTTTAAGAAAAAAGTTTGGTACGCCAATTTAAAGTTTTTATTATTGTTGGAATAAAAATTAAATTTACAAAAAAAATATTGAGCCGTTTCTGAGATATCGAATTTTCAAAAAAAAAAAATGATTTTTTTTTTTTTTAAATTCAAAAAGTATTTATTTTGAAGTTTTGAAATGCAATGTGTTTAAGACTTCTTAGAAGCTTCTCTATAAAAAATTTCATTAAGATCCGTTATGTGGATAATGAGAAATTCAAAATTCAAAAAAAAAATGGTTCTATGGTAGGTAGTCGTACAAGCTGTAATATCTTAATTTCAAATTTTTTTTTATTAAATTAAGGATCTTGAGGTGAAACTTATAAGAAAAGAAAATAAAATCTCCTTTGACTGGTATAGCAAACCAATTTCATCAGGAAGAATGATAAATTATTTGTCTACTCAACCAATGAAATACAAAATCAATACTGCAACCAACTTCATTAACAAAGTATTAGACATCAGCGACAATATACACCACAAAGAAAATATAACTAAAATAAGAACAATTCTACAAATGAACAATTATCCAAACACAATAATTAATTATTTAATTAATAATAAACTTCACCAAATACAAAACTCAAATAAACAACATACAACACAAAAAGTAAAATCTGGCAACGCTAGATTTTTCTCATTAACATACATCCCTCATCTAACTGACAATAATACTCTCAACAAAACAATACCACTTGACAGAGAAAAAACTACTTTCGCACATAAAGCCAATAACACCTTAAGTTCAATTTTTACAAAAACAAAACCACCCACACAAATAACAGATCATCACAATGTAGTTTACCAAATACCATGCAAAGGTAATGACGACAACAAGTGCAACATGGTATACATAAGCACAACAAAACGTAAGCTTGCAGTGAGATTATCCGAACATGAAGCTGACATAAGAAAGAAAAGAACAGCTACAGCATTCTCACAACACATGATAGAAGAAGACCACATCGCAGACTTTGACAATGTTACTATTTTGGACAAGGAAAACCGCACCACCACCCGCTACACACTAGAAAGTCTTCGGATTCAACAAAAAATAACAACAACAATGAACCACAAAGAAGACTTGGACAATATCAGTTCTATATATAGTGTTGCCATTAGTAACAATAATAATAATTGATCTGTGATATTAATAGCAAGCAATATTAGACTTAAGTTTTTACTGTCCAATAAGTGTTAATTTATTTATGTGTTGTTTAATTAATGTTAATTTATTCCAATTTATTTATTATTTAAACCATAATGTAAACACAAATCTATAAATCCAAAACAGTAAGTGCAATAGACCGAGTAAATAGTTTTTCAAATTTTAATTAATAATAAGTATCATCTCTTTGTGTTTGTATCTTTAAAGATAATAAATATTAACCCCTGAAGAAGCCAACAAGTAATTGGCGAAACGTAGGGTGAAAAATGAATTAATTTGTATTGATTAATTGCATCCACTAAAACGATCATTAAGCCCAAACATCAATTTTAAATTAAAATTTTAACATATGATCAAAAATTTAAACAATTAAATTAAGGATCGTTAAAATTAATTGAAAGAAAAAAAATGTATCAAAATTCTAGGCACCGTTTTCGAGAAAAATACGATTTTTTAAAACCATTTTTTTTAATTTTTTAGCATTTGTATGGTAGGTACCTTTATTTTTAGGTAAAATAAATTTTTTTTCTCACATCGTGTAGATCCTATTGAGAAACTTTTATTTATCAAGTTTAAAAAAAATCTAGTATGGGGTTTTCGAAATATTGAGTTTTGAAAAAAAAAATGTTGAAAGTTTTTTTAAAAATCCAATTTTTTTTTTTGAAAATTTGAGTAGACAATTCTATTTATGTTTTTGGGGAGCTTTAGCAAAAAAAAATTATCAAAATCGGTTGTACCGTTTTTGAGAAAATCAAAAACAAATAAAATGGTTCCATGGGGGGTACCCTCAATAACAATTTTTCGGAAAATTTTTTTCAACGAATACCTACCTTTAATTAAATAAAATTTTTTTGTGTTTTTATTTTTAAAATCTGTCGAACAGTTTTTGAGAAAAAAAAATATTTATAAAATTTCGAAAAAAATTCGTATGGCAGGTACCGTTATTTTTGGTCTTAAAAAATCAAATCAAAAAACATCCGGGGGGAAAAAATTAAAACCCATATCTACCAAGTTTGAAGAAAATCGGCTGAACCGTTTAGGCTTTATTCGAACCGACAGACAGACAGACAGACAGACAGACAGAATTGCGAGACCCAGTTTTTTGGGCATTTAAGTTTGTTTTTCAAGCTTGTTTACAAAAACTGCCCCACCTAGTACCCATTTGGATATACGGCAAATAAGCATGAAAAGAACCCAAAAATTTGAAGTAAGGATTTCGGAAAAACTACTCTGCGAGAAAGCTAAAATTTTAATTTGGAAAAAGAACGCAAGTAAACTAATGATCGCAAATTAAAAATATAATTGTTTTGGAAAAACTTATGTGTGTGTTGATTTGGTTTTTCATTATGGAAAAAAAGCACAAGTAGAAAATAAAAATTAAGGAATTGTACTTAGGCTAGGAACGCACTTGCGATTTCAATCGTGCGGTTTTTTAGTCGCAAAAATAGAAAACATGAGTTTAAATGAGATTGAACGCACTTGATACCAACAAATCGTGACGATTTAAAGGTCGCAATTTGGTTCATTTTTCACGCGATGCGATTGTCGTGAGTTAAAATGAAACAAATGCACTCAAATGGATATGCTCACATTTGCGATTTAAATTACTACGACTTAAAAATCGTAGTCGCAACAAGAAATTGTTATGCACGTACTTGTAATTTTTAATCCACGATTTCTTAGCCGCAAGGAATAAGACACATGTCGTTTAATGTGAATGCACGCACATGCGACTTAAAAATCGTAGCGATTATAAAAATGAAACAAGTTCCATTTTTTCAAGCGATTTTTCTGTCCCTACTTATTTGTAGGAAATGCGTGCACTCACATATTATTTTTTGCGATTAAATAATCGCGCGCAAAAAAATAACAAGTGCGTGCATGACAATAATTTGTAGCGACTACGACTTTTTAATCGCCTCGACGAAAAATCGCAAGTGCGGTCCTAGCCTTATGTTTTTTTTCCATCTGCAAGCTCAGTAGATACAAACTTATGTCGTTTTTTTTGTCTGTAATTTCTTAACCGTTTGAGATAAAAATACGAACAAATTATGTCAGACGGAATGGTTTATTGCGCATCGAATGGTCTCAAAAACTCATTTTCGACATAAGTCGACTTATGATGTTATTCCTTGTTGCCACAGACATAGAAGAAATAATAACAAGTTTTTAGGTCTTACCTTATTTTGAATGTAACTTTACTCAAGAAACTGAAGCTGATGAATTGTAAAGAGATCTTTGCTATGGCTGGACACATTTTTGTTTCTTATATTCAGTCATTTAAATCACCATTTTAGTTCTATAGATAACATCCACTTGTGCCTTAGATACTTTATACTCTATCTGGCATAATACTAATGCCGATGGTGTCAGAGAGGAAAATACAATTAAAAGTCATTTACAATCGATTGCATTCCAGTTTGCCAACAAAAGCTGCTTTTAAGTGATTTGAAATGAGGCACTGGAGAGATATTTGCTTACATACAGAGCCTCTAGAATTTCATCTATCGGCTACGGTAACGATGGTCGAAGGGTTCCAACCAGCTTTGAACCGAATTCCCTGCACTCTTACATCAACATCCAAAAATACAACAAACCAATTTTCTGCATCTAAAGAATCCTTTTTGAGGATGCATTATGTGTCGGTCCATCAGGCCAAATGCAATGCTGGCAGTTAGAGACCGATGAGTATTACCCGCGTTGCAACAGAGTACCTATGAGCTTTAACGTACGAGTACCTCGGGATCGGTCCTCTTTACGAAGGCGATATTGACGTCGATGGTGACGACAACGATAACGACAACGACGACGATGAGGACACGTTACTTGTTGATGCCCCGAGGTGGTATTTCCGATTGGTGTTTCTGGCATTTCGTTCCGTTTAGGAATAACATGTGACTTACTTTACTATTATTAGGTGTTGGTCTTTCATTTCCTTTTTGCAAAGGTTCCAGAGGTTGCCCGACTCCAGAATTTGTATGCTTGTATGCAGAGGAGGACCCCTCTTAACATAACACACCCACAATGGCACACCAATTCATCAGTGCATTTCAGATCCATTGAAGAAAACTGAAACTAAATTGATATCCAATCTCAGGATGAACAACCAAGTGGAATCAATGGCAAAGTGTTACATGCCTTTGGGTGTTGTTGTCATTTAGATGCTGTGATATTGGTGTCTGAGTTTGAGTGTGGGTGTGAGTCTGAGTGGTGCATGCATTACAAGAATTTCTATCCCCGGTTGATTGCTTAGCAATTGCATTTTAGCAAAGAGCACTCTCTTGTTTCTTGTTTTCTATGATGATGCACCTCTTTGTATTGGCACATCATCGGTGAATACATATCCAGGGACAATAACTCAATATGTAAATTCGATACGATTCTAATTAAAAACGAAACTTTTGAAGACCATCAGAAAGCTTTGGATGTCAAAGGAAATTTGAATCTTTCGTGAATGCAATGTAATAGACTCCCCTAAGGGGAGTTTGTACTTTGCATTTTAATTTTTTTGAAATTTTAAATGGTGATTCATGTAACCGATAGAAAGCAAGCACACTCGTGCTTATAGGAAAAATGTTGTTTTCTAAGGCAACTTGTGGTAAAAAAGAAGATGTATTAATACGATTTTGTTGAAACCTGGTATCCTCAAACTTAGTTGCACTTTTTTAGTTTCAAGCTGATTTTATTTGGCGGAACTTTAACTGTCAAAAACACAACACATGTGTAGGTACTTAAGTGTCTAACAACATCCTTATTAATAAAGGCCAAGTCGGATATCGGAGGTTCACGTAAAATTAAATAAATAAATATAACAGATTCGAGTTTTTTTTAAACCACTTACATTTTTAAAAAACAATATTCACTCTTGACCATTAAAAAAATTTAAAACAATTAGCCTTCTAATCTAATATCATTTACCTAATAGGAAAACACCTTTACTGGTATATTTAGCAGAGAAATGTCTTTTTTTTTCGGCTCAGCAGGAAACGGAATAGTATTCAAAAGACTGAAAACGTTACTTTTAAAAACTGGGTCCTAAAAAAGCATTGAGCTCAGAAGAAAGCAGCAAAGTGCAAACTTTAGAGAGTTAGGACAATCGAATCGCTAAGTTGCAAAACTAGAAAGAAATCACGGCGTAATCAACAGCTTTTTGAGGAACGTCTCCGGATACGGGAAAAACATGCAAGGCGGAATTTACCAAGCTACGTCACCAGCCGAAGAGCAATAGGTACTCAGAGCTGCTTCGACTTCAAACAACTCTGTTGCAAAAATTAGGGTAATATCGGGCGTTACAGCTAGTCTTTCTACTGAGAAACATGTCATATTGTGAGCTGATCATTTGCGGAAATGCAAATTGCAAAAAAACCACCCTTAACACAAAAACCTCAAAGAGGTCCGTCCAAGTTCGCTTGTAGCGACAATAATATGACCTAGAAAAACGAGTGGCATCGGTTAGTAAAAAATAAAATGCACTACTGGATCGCACGAACTTGCTCTTATGTAAAAGCACTTTGGAATTTAAAATAAATTTTATAAATATAAAACATGGATTCAATGAGATACTAATGTTCAATGTTCAAATGCATAAAATTGCCGTCTGATTTCTAGAAAAGTATGCATTTATGCAAACAAACTTTAAAACGTCGTTTTATTAGATATTAAATACATTTTTTATATAAGAAATTTCTTTAAAATTTTTCAAGAAAAAAATGTGGGATGCGAATTTTAAGTATTAAATAATATTGATTTTAGAAAATAATTTCGAAAAATTATCGTTTATAGGTTTTGAAGATATTGATTTTTAGAAAAAAAAGTCTTTTCAAAAAAACCCAACAAATATTTTCTGAATATTTTTATATAGAATATTATTTTAAACTTAAGGGGACTCCTGCTGAAAAGTTTTGGTTAAAATCATTAGAGCCGTTAATGAGAAAGTCGAAAATCAAAAAAAAGGTTCTATGACAGGTACCATTGATAACATTTTGCCCCAAATTTTTTTTTGACCAAAATGCAGTCCATGTCCATAATATCACAGCTAATTTTTGAAATAAAACTTCTTTTCCGGCGTTGGGGGTAAACAATTTTGTATGCAGCTGTCAGTGACATGTCAAAACGACACGTTACCCGTCAAAGGCAGTGATATGGTTTTAGAATACAAAATGTTTGTAGATTATACATAGGTAGAATCTTACAGAGGCTTTGTTTTAGGGAAAAGAAGTTTTAATTCTACCGCACGTACATCAGTACACACAACCTTTTTTTTATCAAAATCGTTAGAGACGTTTTCGAGAAAAATAAGATTTTGCATTACGGGTGTACGGGGGGTACCGTTAGTTTTGGAGCTAAAAAAAATTCAATTTATCCTCTAGGGAATCACCGAAGACCCTTAACTACCGAGATTGAAAGAAATAGGTCCAGTGGTTTAGGCTGTAGTTCGAGGTACAGACATACAGACACACTGAAACATGTTTTTTGTGTACTAAATTTTCCTTAAAATTTGTATAAAAAAAAATTGATATGCAAATTGTTAGCTTTTGATAAAATACATTTTAAAACGTAATTTAAAAATTTAATCGTGTATCGGTTTTCAAGATATTGAATTTTCAAAAGAAAAATTGTATTATTTTTTTTTAAATCCAAAAACTATTTTTTCGAAAAAAATTTTAGTTTTGGTTTTTTCAAATGCAAAGTAGCTCCTGCATAAAATGTTGGTTTAAATCGTTAGAGCCGTTGGTGAGAAATTCAAAAATAAAATAAAACGGTTCTATGACAGGTACCGTTAATAACATTTCGCCCCAAATTTTTTTTCGAACAAAATATAGTCCATGTCCATAATATCACACTTAATTTTTTTTTATCAAAATTGTTAGAGCCGTTTTCGAGATAAATAAGATTTTTCATTACGGGTGTATGGGGGGTACCGTTTGATTTAGAGCTAAACAAAAAATTTCAATTTCTCCTCTAGGGAATCACCGAAGACACTTAAGTACCGAGTTTGAAAGAAATAGGTCCAGTGGTTTAGGCTGTAGTTCGAGGTACATACATACATACAGACGGAATTGCCGGACCCACTTTTTTCGTCTTCGCTATCATCGTAATGTCAACTTTGATCAAAATCTCGAGTTCGATTTTTTTTCCAAATGCAGAACTTGCTCTATAGTACGTACATATGTATATCGCAAGTAAAAAATCAATACAGAAGGCCCGAATGGCTGCAATTAGTATTATCATGATTTGTGAAAGGAACAATCTCATACTATGGAACCTCAGATTTGTTCTTCAAAAATAAGCGCTGTTTCGTATGTCAGTGAGCTAAAAAGGGCCTTTGCATATTTCTTATGAGTTGTCGTGGACATACCAACAATATAACATGCCTATCCAGTATGAAAGACTGGAACAAATGTCAATGTCAGTTGCATCCATACTCTTCTTACCAGAATATCAATCAAAGTGTTTGGGGTTGGATACCTCTCAAGATCAAGGAGTCAGTAAAAAATATAATACCAGGGAATAGAAATCACCTTTCGAACCGCTCTATACAATTTGTATGGCATTGGTTTCTAGTCTTCAAATCAAATCAAATCAAATCAAATCTTTATTATTAATAACTTCACACAGTAAGATACAATATCTTATATATAAATAGAAATTCTTATTAACATTAATTGATATGGGTATTACTCGTACTAACAGATATTTGCAAGTTCAAAAATAAATAAATTGATTAATTCACAATTCGATAAAGAAATATGTAATAACAAATTAAAAATTATCTGAATAAGGCAATATTGAAGAAAAAAAAAAATTAAAAAATAAGGAAGAAAAAGTAACTATGTACTATGTTTAAAAACAACCAACCATCAACATCATCATCGAAATTGTTCCATCAGGAATTGCTTGACCCTCTCTTTAAACAATGCTCTGCAGCTGATTAACCTTATTGGGAGAGGTAGGGAATTCCATAGCCGAATTGCAAAATAAAAGAATTGTCGTTCTGAAACCAAGAAATTATAGCGAATTGGAACGAGATCAAGAGTTCTAGCAGAACGTGTAAAACAGACCCTATTGTACAGGTACGTTGGTTGGCGCATTTGAATCACATTATGAAGTACGCTCAATGTTCTTAGCTTAAAAAGATTATCAAGACTAATACCGTAAATTGATTTGGAAAAAGAAGATACGTGTTCAGTTCATATCTTCTAAATCCAAAAATATATCTTGCGATGCTATTGTAAGCCACATTAAGTTTGCGTTTGTGCTCATATTCGCAGTTACTAAAAATCGCACACCCAAACATCATAATTGGAATAATTAATGTTTTAGCCAAAATGAATCTTTTTTTTTTAGTGGTGTGACTCTTTGCGTTGTCCATAGCATGCGAAGATTTCCATAAATCCTACCCAGTGTCAATCTAATGTGGTTATTCAAAGTCAATGTTTTATTAAAAGTTATACCTAGATTTTTTGCAGAATCAACAAATTCTATCATCTTATACCTTAGGAAAGTATGAAGTATCAATCTCTTTGCTAGAAATAACCAAACATTTAGACTTAGAAGGGTTTAGACTGAGGCCGTTCACTCGAGACCAAAACGTAAAATCCTTTCCAGATCTTCATTCATTTCATGTGCAGCGTTTTCCAAAAGACCCAAGGAAAAACTCTTCCGTACCGGCACATCGTCAGCATTCATATCAACCGATGATCCTAGTACACATTTGGGTAGGTCATTTATATACAAAGAAAAAATAATGGTCCGAGTATCGACCCTTGTGGCACACCTAAGCTAAGTGGAAGAAAATCTGAAACAGAGTCTTCAAACTGCAACTGCTTGAAACCTACGAAGTAAATAAGAAGCTATCAGTTTTGTAGACGACAAAGAGAATTCAAATTGATTTCGAAGTTTAGTGCAGAGAACTTTATGGTTTACCGTATCAAACGCTTTAGAAAAATCAAGCAAGATAAGGAAAGTTATTTTATCTTTGTCGACCGCTTGCCTTATGTCTTCTGTAACGTTAATTAGAGCAGTAGTACAACTATATTTTGAACGGAAACCCGACTGATTATCACAAAGCAAGTTATTATCATGAAGAAATCTGCGTATTTGTTTACTCATCAAACTTTCAAGAACCTTGGAGAAAAGGGTAAAATCGGTCTAAACTCACTTTGGTTTTTAGGAACTGGTATTATTTTGGCTCCTTTCCAAGTGGAGGGAAAAATTCCGGTCATAAAAATTATATTAAATAAGTGTGTTATATATTTTAAGATAAATGGAAGGATAATTTTAACGAAATGAGGGCTTATCTCATCAAATCCGACATAGTTGGATTTGATAGATAGGATTGCTATCTAAGACATCTGTATCTTCAATAGATTGAAAGCAAAAACAAGATGATGATGGAAAAAAATGAGGAATATTCTCGACTGAATTATCTCTTAAAATGTTCAACGAGTCAACATTGTCATAAGTGCTCAGGTCACCATAAAAATTTGGCGAAGAAGAAGATGCAAAAAGCTTATTTAACTCATAACAATCCAAATTATTATTTTGTCGCCTTATCTGTTTACCCACTCCAATATCTCTTAGATTTTTCCACAATTTATGTTTAGCCTGCGAAGGATCAAGTCTGTCAGCATAATACCGTCTTTTTGCACAAGTAACTTGTTCCTTAGCACACGATAGTTATTATAAAGTACATCTAATCGGAATCTTTTCCAGGATTTTTATGCTTGATCTCGATGTTTCATTAAATTTTTAATTCCATTTGTAAACCATGAATATGTGAAATCCTTCTTATTAGTAGATTTTGTTATGAGCGGAACATGGATATCAAAGAGATTTCTAATGTTATTTTCTATGAAAGCCACTTGACCATCAACATATGGCATACCATAAATTCTAAACCATTCTATTGCAACAAGGTCTACTTTTAATTACTCTATGTTGATTTTCTTAAAATCCCAAAACGTCTTCTATTCATAAAATAAATGCTGGCGTACCACAAGGCTCCGCTTTGTCTTCGACTCTCTTCCTTAATCATCAATACTCTTGTGTCTGAAACTTCTAATCCGTTCAATTGTTTTGCTGACGATAATATTCTCAGCTTCTCATATTCGTTTCCAGATACATGTTCTTGTTCTTTGGATGTGGTTCTAGAACGGCAGCGTATGATAAGCTCATTAAATTCTGATCTCAATAGGATTGTCAAATGGGGAAACAAAAATCTCATAGAATTAAATGCTTCTGTCGTTAAAGTGGAACCCAATCTCCCTTCTATCTTTATGCTACTATCTATGAGAGGTACTTGCATTAAGGAAACTCAACAGCTCTCAGTTCGCGGTATGTGCATCATAGACCATATATTCGATGTCGCCCCAAAAATGTAGTTAGTGGCTTAGGTTTCCTGTGGCTGTATTCGAAAAGGCTTATATTCGCAAAAAACTCGCGTACGATTTTCATAACTGGACAGGTGCTCAAATAATCAACTTGAATCTCTTGGATATAATCAAAAAAGAGCTTTAAAAATGATAGGTTTAACAGAATAATTTGTATCTTCGAGTATCGCCATGATATTTTTTGTTTTTCATTTTATTACCGTCATTTTGTATAAGCAATGTTCTATCGAATAGCCAGTTACATTCCTACCCTTAAAAAATTCAAACGTAATACTCGTGCTTCCATTTTTCGTCCATCAAGTTACCCTGGCGCCGAACTTCGGACACACTTTTAAATTTCGAGATACTTTCTTTATAGCCGCACTACACAAATGTCGAATGCTTTTCGGCCCAATATTTACTTCCCATTACCATATTCAGACATTCAAAACCAATATTCATCAGTATTTCCTTTTTTAATCTTCTCCAACTTTTCTTGACGATCGCTCTGTACCGAAATATAACCCTTTAAGTGCTCGCAAAATTCTAAAAAAAAAGTATCAATTAAAAATACTTTATCCTTCAATGCTTATTCACATTTTAAATTTGAACTTAAAGACAAAGAAAGAAACATTTAAAAGGAAGAATATTATTTCAAACCGACACGATCTTATATCCTGTACGGACCAAGACCTCAATTAAAAGGTCTTATTTTCGTCTTCAAATTACATTTTCAGTTTCAGGTTCGGCTCTGTTACTAAAATGCTTGAAATGACAGTTTTATGAAAGTTTTTGTTTGCCCAACATAATATCAGAATAGAAGGTCAAACTCAGTGAATTGTTCATCTGTCTTTCCTACGAAACCACATTATCTACCTATGATGTTGACTTCCTGTTCCTATTACTTTCTTGCAACGAAGATTGAATTTTTTTTCTTTTTTTTTTTCATGATAAGTACATCTTGCCCAAAGCATAGCAATCCTAGCACCAAACAAAGATATAATCTAGGACTGCTTACTTCATCATTTCAAATCCTTTGTTAAGATGGTATCTTTATAACAAATCACATCACTTTGATCCTACATAATCCTTTAGGATAAAGTTAAGTGAAAGGACTTTCAATTCTCACATGAAGTGCAGGACTGTGTAATAATTCATATCCGAAGGATGCTCTGTGAGTGTGTGAGCAACGGAAAGGAGACCTTTAAGTCGAAATAACTCACAGTTTACAAATCATTCTGTAGGGCAGAGTCGATTTGAATCAACGTACCGAAGAATATGAGTTAATGTAACTTATTTGCAAATCCGTAGACTCAGGTGTTGGGTCTAAAGAGGATCATCACACATCGGTCTGCGTATCATAATGCTGCTGCAATAATCCTTAACTTCACTTAATTGTTTAACTTAGTCAGTATTTTTGTCAATTTTATCGTATAACTGCTGTAAACCATGAGAAAGATTTGTCTCAATCATCCCTAACTCACGCTGATTTTGTGTGAAAACAATCATCGAATTTCATTTTTATTCGAAAATCGAGAAACTAGAAAAACATTACACACACACAGTACGAGCATATATTTTTACAGGACAAAAGGATAATGGATATCTATCTACCTGTTCTGAAAAATAAAAAAATAAATCTCTTTTAAATCGAAGCTAGTAAGCGAAAGCACGCGAAGAACGGCATTTATGTACAAAAAATAAAGTCTGCAGTGACGTGCAACACATGCTAGCTGACTCTTGGCTCTGGCAATGGTAGTGAAAACCTCCAAGGCGGCAGGAGGCAAGGAAAGGTGAAAGAGTAGTTAACTTTACATTTGATTTATAAGTTTTCCTCACTATTGGTTGTTCATGAAATATATAAAAAAAAGGAAACTTTTGCAGGACAAGTCGAGGGTTAAAAAACGAAGAGAAAATTTTTTTAACACAGTTGCGACAAGCGGTGAAAAGTAAAGGATATTGAATTGAAGTAAAAAGTTACTTTAAGGGTGAAGCTATAAATTTGTTTTAGATGGGTTTTGTGTTTACGTTTTCAAAAGGATTTCCTGACTGAAATGGTGTAAATATGGTTTTTTCCTCAAATTAAAAAAAAGATATCATACCGACACACAATATGCTTCCAAGTCTTTTGAATGCATACAGAAGTAAAAATAAATAAATAAATAGTAGTCATAACGGCTCGTAGGGAGCCTCAGCCTAGTGACCTACTAACTTACCTTAACTTAACTAACTTGCAATCATTCCTGTGTGCATGTGAACCTGGTATAAGGGGACCTACAATTATCTAATGAGCAGCACGTCTCATGACAAGAGATACTCTTAGAGGATTTGTCAACTCCTCGCAAGAGGCAGAACACCTCTGAAAAACTTTTTTGAGAGTCGAACCCAAGACCTTCTGCATGACAGTCCAACGCAGTAATCATTATGCCAAGCTGAAGAACCTGTCAAGGAGGACTTTTGTAACCATTTGCACAGAACGTACGGAACATGTTCGAAAGGAAGGCATCTTCGGCGGATAAGTTGGTAAGCACAGCCTCCACGGGACAATAAACAACAGCTTACGACTAATAAATCAACCATGTGCTGATCAACACAAAGCACGTATCCGTCACAAACGTCGACTTTGACCATTTCTAAGTTGCGTCTAATTTCAGAGCTCGACTGTGGAACCAGAAGAAATTGAGAACCGCTCAGAAAAAGAAATTTGAGAGCCCCTTATCTAACACACACGCCAACATTGAATGGTCCCAGTATTGCAATATTATCAAAGAAGCAGCCGAAACTACCATAGGCCACCAACCACTCCCGAGAGAGAACCCGCGGTATGATTAGGAATGTATTCAACTAAAAAAAGTGATAGAAAAGGAAAAGAAAATCTTGCGTAGAAAGGTGAGTTTAAGCAACCTGTTCAAGGAAATAGAAGAGTCTCGTGAAAAAAGCAACGTTACGCCTGGAAATTTTGTAAAATATATAATCAGCTGCTAAATTGACATCAAGTAGACCCTGTAATAGGGCAAGAAGATAACCCGCTTCCAACCAATAAAGAACCAGTTCCAACACCCAGTATAGAAAAGGTAGACCTAGCTATGAATAAGCTAAAAAACAACAAGACCGCAGGACCTCAGGGCTTACCTGCAGAGTTCATCAAATACGGAGAAGATGTTTTGATACGGTGCATCAAACCATCAACCAAATATGAATGAAAGGGAGCATACCGATGACTAGACCATCAGATTCATATGGCTCCAAAAAGTGGTTCTTTGTTTTGCAAGAACTATTAAGGCATATCTCTACTAAATATCGCACAAAAAGATCATGTTCAGTGTTTTATGTCAGCGTCTTAAACTGTTCTGTAATAATTCGGTAGGCAAGTATCAATGTGATCTCCGGCCCGGCAAATCGACTATAAATAGAACAAATATTCACATCAACTTCGTCGTGTGACCTTGGAAAATTTGCGATAAAATGACAAAGGGCCTTGACAAGGCGATACGATATCATGTCGTTCATGGCGATTGAAGATCAGGTAAGACATGTTAGTTTTGGATTTAATGAGTTAAACTATGAGTAGTATGCCCAACAAGGATGAACACCAATAAAATAATGTGAATTATAAGCGACATACAAATAAGACACGGCATTCTCCGCTTTAGTTCAGCCGCCATCCCTGGAGATAAAATATCTGAGACAACAACCTTCAGTCTCAGAACATCGTGCCACACATCTTTCCTATCCTTCTTTCTCTTCTTAACTTCACGCCCGCGCTGTGTTGAAACATTTAAAGGGTAATCTAATCCCTTGAGCGCGGGTAGATTATAAAAAAAAAAAAAAAAAAAAAAGTTGATGCTATCACCGGATATAAAAAAATATCTGTCCACCGATTAGGAGAAAACGTCACTCCTGTTAGCAACAACTTCGAAGTATTGTAGGCGTTCATCTTCCTTGGAGTTAATAAGTCCATGAATTATTCTAGAAAACCACTGCTATTTTGGTTTGGCGAAACAAATAGGTTCAAAACCCCTCACTCGAAAAACGAAGTGCTTGCTTTACAAAACTCTTATACTACCCGTCCTTATTTACGGTGGCACTGCCGTGTGAAAGAAAGAAGGGAGATATAATATTGGGTTCTTTTGATAGAAAAAATTTTCGACGTATGTACATATATTATGTAGTTCTGTGTACAAGTATTGCGAATGCTTACCAGAACACTTAATCGAGCTGACTGGAAGCAGCGTACTCAAGATAACAGAGGATGAAAAGCTGCCGCATCTCAAGAAGAGACCCTTCATGTATCGGGATCCGGAATGTTTAGTAAGTTAACAGAGTATACCAGGCGACTCCGATTAACTTAAAACCGAATTTTCCAGTACTTACATAGGTACAAAAATTTTGAATAGTTGGAAAGTTATTTCATCCTTCCAATCTTAACGTGAATAAAATTTCTCTCAAAATAGAATTAACATTTGTACATATGTATATGCCTCTGAACTAAAAGCATGAATGGGATGTCAATGAAACATACTTCAAGTTCTGCATAGTACATCAACATTGGTATTGTTCTTTATGGCAGCGATATACCCGGATTTGTCCTTATTGTTCACTGGTGATTTTATTGTTTATATCAATGAAAAGTTGAATCGATCTTAACTTCGATTTGGTAAAAGTCAGAATTTTGCGTTTTCTGGTGTCCCTCAAGGCTCTGATTTGTCTCTGATTCTTTTTTTATTTTTGTAAAGATTATTTTTGATCAGATTCAAATCCTTCTTCGTCGAATGTTGAACTGCAACGAAACACCAGAATATGATGAGTTCATTAGATTTCGATCTTAAAAACATGATCAAATCGGGAATTAACAACAGTGTGGAGTTCAAAGCTTAAAGCTGTCTTGCATCGTTGAAGCGGAATATTTCTTCATGATAGTTAGAGGGGAAAAGAGACTGGAGACTAGGAACTGGCTGAACAAATGCTGTTTTCCATCCACTCGGAAAAGGACCAGTAATATAGGACAGATGGAAAAGCTTTTGCCAAATTTGAAAATCAGTTCTTCAGAAGAATGGGAATGTTACTATCTGAGCCGCCAAACTTTTATATATCGTGAACATTCAGTATTATTGGAACTATACGAGTGCGAAAGAAGATTTTTTCCGCGAAGTCATTGACGCTTAAAGTACAGAAGGAGTCAAGAGACTTCTAAGCAGCACCGAATTAACAGCAAAATCTGATGCAAGCAAATTGACTTTTCTTGTGAACTAACATAAGGATCGTAATTTGTTTTTACAAAAATAACCAAAATTGTTAACTACCGTTCGGACATTGTAGTAGTTTTTGCCTTTATTGTTGGCCATGCAAAAATTTGGTTCGAATTTATTCCGTCTTACTTACTACTCTAACCCTAATAACCCCTTCACAGGTCGAATCAAACCAAGAATTTTCTTTCGATTTGATGGAGTTTTCCTATTCGTGGCTCATTCTGAAAATAATTAAATTTGTAATCATGTCTGAGTCCATGTCACAATCGAGAAAGCATAGTGACCAGTTAAAGTTCCTACACAAATAGTTGAGACCAAACGGTTCTCTAAGGAATTTCTGTTACATTTATAGTGTAAGAGGTAGGAAACAAGTCTAGAGTGTTGGTGGTTTGACCTACAACGTCAACGAAAAAAAAATTAGATAAGTCGTGATGACATCAGAGGCGGCGCGCTAGACCAAAACGAGGCGTGTTAAATTAGGGGGCCCCTGGAAAAATTAAGGTTTTTTATTTCATGTCGCATAATTACAGAAGAATTATAAAAAATATTTCACAACTTTTGCACAATCTTGCGCTATTTGCCTAGGACCCGTACTTTATTTGACTTTTTAAGAGTACAAATTAAAAAAAAAAATATCATCAAATCTTCCAAAGTATATATTTATGTACTTATGTATAGTACAAAAATTCAATATGAATTGAAATTGAATTTAATTTCAAGATTATGATGATTTCAAATAATAATCATCAAGAAAGTCCTTAAAAGAAAATGGCGCAAAATTTTAAAGAGTTCTCGTTTAAGCAATAAAACCGGCTCTACTTAACGCAGTCGTTTAGCTTGAAGGCTTTGTCCAACTTTTTCATAATTTTAATCACGTTAGACAACTCTTCTAACTAATGTGAGTTTTACAACAGAACCTAAGCGAATTTGCGTTGAACAACCCTTAATTTGACAGATACATAACTCACACAACTACAAAAACACAAAAAAAGTAAAAAGAACAGACAACTTCAAACCAAATAATTTTTCGCCGAAAAAAGTACATTTTACATACTACCTTGGTACAGATTTTGATTGTTTGTAAGCTATTTACATAATTTTAGATGGAAATAAAGTATAAATCGCAAATTCACCTCATAAAAACTCAATTTGTTGTTGCAAGGTGCAGATTCATTTAGCTATGCTCGTCTCGGCGCGCGTGGATAGGTACATAAGATATGTACATTTGTATGTACAGATTTGTTAATCGTAGAACACTTTCGAACGATTGTTTCGAATTTATAATATTCAGTAATTCAGTCTTTTTACAAAGAACATTTTTAAAAAATCGAATAGAACATCAGTAAACATTTTTTCTTCGATTTGCTTTGGTATGAAATGGCCATTGTCAATATGGATAAAGTATACTTTTAAAAGATAAACTAGCTATTTGCTGCTGTTAAAGTAAGATGAGCTCTTTAACGTTAAAGTAGAGTTTATGTCCTTTAAAATTAACAAAGAGTCGGTTCTCGTTTTATACTCAATATTTAGAATCGACTCCCATTCTAAAATTGATTTAGAGTAGGTAGGTTTTAAATGTTTAAAAATTTGCGCCAATATCTTTATTTTTTCATCGGAAGCTGCGTTTACATGTACTGTTAATTTAAAAATGAAAAATGAAATCATGAGTTTTAAAGATATGTACATATTTATGTATATATTTAGTTAAATAATGTATTTAAATTAAGCTCATAATTGAATAATTATATTATTTTAGCTTAAAAGTAGACAAAGGGTAGTTTAGTGGCAGTTTAACTTGTAGTCCTACATTAAGTGCAAAATTTCATTAGTAAAAAAATTAAAATTTCTGCTAAATGACATTTACTAACTGCGACTAGGCTTTATCACCTAAGAAGGTTGCTTTACGAAAGTATAAGAACTAGAATTGTCAAAGTTGTTTTCTATATCGCTCTGTTCAAAAAAATATACTTTGTCATTGAAGCTCCAGTTTTCATTTTTTTTACTATTGTTTTTGAAATATTGTTCATTATTTTCTATTATCTACAAATAAACAAACCACAAGTTAAAAAGGTACAAAAGCAATTGATAATTAATTACTGAACCCATTAGGTATAAAGAAGAAAATTCTCACTTATTGTAGTAGATTTTTGATAAACGTCACTTTACTATTCCACGAACATTTCTTTTCTTTTTATTTTAAAGTATTAGTCGGTTCTTAACTCCTATGCCTTGTTTGAGTAAAATAGTTGAGTAGAGGTGAAATAAGTGCTCGTTATGAATTGAGATTGTATACATATATACTGTTGTGAACAGAGCTTTATACTACTACAGCGCCATCTGTTGGAAAACTGCATATCTAATTTATGGAAGAATCGAAAAGCTCTTTTCCAATGTCAAATGTATTTCCCCTTATTCCAAACATCTAGAACATTCCAAGACAAGAACTTTCGAGAACAACTAATTTGAGTATATAAGGGAGTGTTCACGGTGAGCGAGACAGTTGATTTTGGTTTATGAAAGTGTGCAAAAGTATTGCTTATTGGATTGTGTTATTAAACAAGTGTGATTTAAATTTGAATAAAAGTATTTGAGTTGTTTATAAATTGAGATTTACTGTTTTGAATTGGAAAGTGTGAATAAAGAAGAAATACTGAAAAGAGAAATAAGTTTTATTTAACGAACCTTAGCAAAGATATTACAATACCATAGAGAGTATAACATCATTTTAAAGGCAACTACTACCTTTATATGACCTTGAATCTTTCCTCCAATTTGTCAATTTTAAACGAAAATTCAATGGTTATCCTCCCTCTCCCTCTTTCAATAACGAAACTTCAAATGAACCACCAACAATCGCCAACTTTTTTGCGATTTTCTTAAAATAATCTATTACCGACGACTCCTTTATACCTGATTATAATAATTATTTTAATTATCTACTAATTTTCTCACTTGGTCCATTTGTATCACATCCCATTGAATCAACTGATGAGTATATTCCCTGCCATATTTCTCAAAAAATGGTCTTCAATACTCTTTATTTCCCTTTCAAAATTCTTTGGGTTATGCCTATGTCAAGGAGAATTCCCTCAGTTTGGAAAACCTTCTTCATAATTCCAATACATAAAAAGAGCTCAAAGTGTGAAGTTACAAGCTATCGCCCAATAGGTCCAACGCGTCTAACATCTCTGAATTCGTATCATTTAGTCTCTCAGCCTTAGAAAACGGAAATGTAGTTGACATTGTCTCAACCGATTTCAGTAAGGCCTTTGACAAAATCTCATATAAGCTTATTCTGTTCAAACTGTACATCCTTTGGCTTGAACCTATCTTCTTAAGATGGATTTCTTCTTACGTGAAAACCCGTTACTACAAAGTTCGAATCAGATCTTCCTTTTCTGATGATTTCTTAGCTACTTCCGGGGTCCCACAAGGCAGCCACTTAGGATCTCTTCTCTTTATTCTTACTATTAATGATATTGAGATGGTCATCAAATATTCCCATATTTCACTCTATGCCAAGGATACAAAGTTTTTCAAGACCATTCCTTACATACACGATTCTACTCTTCTACAACTTCTCAACAGTCTGGTCTCAGAAAAATTGCTTATAGCTAAATATTTCCAAATGTCATTCGATAACTTTTTCGAGAAAATGTATCCAATCTACCTTCTCCATTATTATCAACCCATATCGACCACTGATTCAATTTGCGACCTTGGTGTCTTATGTGATAGAGGGCTCAAATTTCTAGACTATATTTATGAGAATAAACCTTTAGTTCTACCTCCGTATTGATACCGACTGCTATTACGAGTAATTAACTTGAATACGCTGGAAGAACGAGTCGCAATAAGCGACACTCTTTCTATTCATCTACTACTTACAGGATCTGTTGACTGCACAACTCCTTACAATTCCATCTCTTTCAACAGTAATTCCTGTAATATAAGAAATCCTCGTCTTTTCTATCTGTCTACCCAACGTACCTCTTATGGCTCCAACGAACCTATTTCTCTCATGCTTCGGAGGATTAAGGATTAATTGTTACATAACTGTTTCGACTTCAACCTCATTTTATCCTTCATCTTGGGCGCCAGTTATAGCTTTCATTGAGATGCATCATTTGAACAAATCAGTGGAGTGCTGACTTCATTTTTTTCACAAGCCAGTTATAGCAATCGTTGAAAAATTGGTTTCAGTAAAAGATCCTGTCAGTGACTGATAACGACTAATTCTACATATTATGTATTTGAAGTTAGAGTTGATCATTGAAAGCAAAATTGACATTTGAGAATAGAAAGAGAATTGATCGCATTTTCGATCCAGGTTTTTCGTCATTTGAGTTAAGAGCTCGATTTGGAGTTGAGTTGAAATGGTGTTGAGCCATTCTGAAACAATTTGTTAAACCAACTTCTCGACCCAGGTTTTTCGTCTCACATTTCGACACGACACCGCTGAGTGAGTGAGATCGAGTCGAACGAAGCTTCAACCTCGCTCGCTTCAATACCTCATATAAACGCAGTAATAGTCAGATTTTGACTCAACTCCACTTATTCAGGGCAATCGCGTCGAACCAATCCCATTTCAACTCGATTGAGGTTCAAGTTTCAAGATAGGGTAAGAGTTTAGTAAAACCCGTTTCAGCTCTACATATGAACGAAGGTAGGATCTGAGAGTTCGATTACTATGAATGAAAGAAATAGAAGTGTTTTGATAAATATTATGATTTCAAGATGCGTAGACTTCCAGATGTTGCGTGGACCTTGCGCCGCTCCTGGATATCATAGTGAACAATGTTATCTTTCAACCTTAATTAACCACTCTATTTCCCTAAGCTATTTATATTTGATGTAACATCAATTTGCCAAGGATAACGCAAGTCTATTCTTACAAAAACATGTCATTCACAAAATTAACCTTACAATCACGCTATGAGTAGACACATTGAAATTTCTTCCTCTCAGAATTCCTTGCCCTTTTCAAAATATGTTCTTTTATTTGGATATCATTTCAACACCATTACTAAAGATTCGTTACAATAATCTGCTGTATTGTCATAGCTTCACCATATCACGTGCCAAATTGCCAAATAGTTCTTCCTGTATACTCGACTCGTAAGCTCATCGTTATAGCTCCTTTCGTTTTGTTAGGACGAAATTTTGTCTGCCTAGTTTTGTGTCAAAATCCAGGATGACAATATTCATACACAAACAGGAAGACAATCGACGCCCCAGGAACAATTTGCTTTTCTTTTCAATGAACACTAAGAGCGGTTGAGAAGGGGGATATTATCATATCAGCTTATTCTAATGGAACACACATTCCGAATCAGTATCTACGAGAGTATGTGTGATGTATTGAGTATCGGGAAATGTTGATGTTCTAGAAGACGCGAAAATACGAGTAGTTTGTGTCTTTTTTAAAAATTCAGTTTTCAAAATTTGATTTGTGGCAAGGATGCTTTCGGTAAGCTCCATGACAATGGCACAAGTATGTATGTATGGCTGGGTTTGCAGTATAATGTGTGAAGGCCCCGAGGGTTATTAAATTTAAAGGATATGTCAAACAAGAAATCCTATATCTACAAATATTTTTATATAAATTGTTATTTTGATGTCAAAGAGTTTCTTATTTTTGTATTCTTTTGACTTCTTTCAAGGATTAAAGGAAATTATATTTCGAGTATGAAAAATTGAAAATGATTTCTTTTTAATAGTCGAACGAAAGGAAGTATGCAGCAAACAGGAGCACATTGTCCTTTACCTCTTTGGAAAATTAATAAAATAAAATATATCTACCTCGATGCATGGGGAAGATTAAAACGATTTTTAATATTAAGTCCTGCAGATACATTTCGTTCGATTTTGTTTTTTATTTTTTATGATAATAATTTCGGTGGTCAGCCGTAATGGCTTTTCTCTTAATATCGTTTATTTAAGTGAAATGTTTGTTCTTTTGTGGTGTGGGGGATCTTGTGATGTCCAGTTAATATCCTGAGGCGGTGTAGACATGATATGTAGTATGATAAATTTTGTAATCGGTTTTCATTGTCTTTGACAAGATGAATGTTTTGCATATAAATGACAGGCTTTTATGGTTTTGCAGATAATGTTGCGAGTGAAATGTAATTAGGTGTTGTAGATGGACATACATACCTACAAGTGTACATCTAAGTTTTCACCCAGGGGCTGGTAGGAAATGTGTGTGGGTTTTATATTTAAATATCTGAAGCTATTTCATCTGATATTTCTAGAGAATCTATATGCACTTCTTTTCATCAGAAAAGGTACACTGTTTTTGAAATGAAAAAAAATTGATTTTCTTTTTTACAATTCACATATGCTCAAGGGTTTATTAAGGCCCTTATAATGCTTAACACAAGAGGTGTCAATATACATTGCTTTTGAAAGTTTGCAAATTAAAATGATAAGGGAAAACCGTTTCGGGTAGGTTATTCCTTAATCGTGTTGTGCGACTATAAAACGAATTTCTGTATTTTACGATACGCGTTGAATTAATCTCTAAGGTGAACTGATCAGCATTCATATCCAATTAAGGGTGAACTGATTGAGAGGAGGAATGAAATTGGCTACTTCGAGTGAGCATTGCTTGTTGAAGAAGCAATAAAACAAGGAAAAGCTCGAAACATTCCGAAGGTGTTCAAGAGATGGGAATGATTTCATGATAGCTCTATTTTCTATCAGTTCTATTGCTCTGTTCTAGATTGTATCCAATAATTGAAGACAAAGTTGAGCAGCACCTACTCAAAAATGTTAGATATACTTAAGTTCAGAACACATAAACGCCTTATAAATTAAAATTGTGAATTATTAAATAATTTAGCAGCGTTTTCAGAGGTCGCAAGAATGTGGCCATTCCAACGAAGACCGTCGATGACATACATACCCAGTACTGACAGAATTCATCTTGAGTTTCCGAAGCATTAAACTCTACACCATTTTGTATACTCTATTTAACAATGCTGTTAAGATCGGAATTTAATTAATTTATCAAATGGTATCTTTGCAGTTCCAATTCCGAAAAAGGTGGACGTGAATTTGAGAACGGTTATGGGAAGCTGATGGTACAGTTCTCGGAAACGCAATGAAGTGTACTTTTTGAGTTGGGGCGGGTAGATTTTGGTGATTTTGTAGTGCCCCTTGGCATAATGCCTAGTACCTTGAACTGTTATGCAGAGGGTCTTAGGTTCGATTCATTTTTTTTTTAGTGGTACACCCCTTGCGAGGAATTGACCAATACTTCAAGAGTATCTTTTGTCATGAAAAGTGCTGCTCATTACCCGTTTGGAATGATGGAGAGTTGTAAGTCACTAGGTTTAGGCTCTTTATGAGCCATAATTTCTTCCAATTTATTTATTTTAATTTAGTTTTTCAACATCTTTCCACATTAATTGAAAAACTCATTATAAAAATTAGGAAGAGTGTAGAAGAGAAAACGGAGCCCTGAGAAACATCAGTATTTATTTTGTGAAGATCACACTTGAAACCGTCCAATACACCTTGTATTGAACGATCCAGAAGGTATATTCTAATCTAAAGAATAAGGCATTCATTTCGGCCAAACGCGTGCATTTTCAATTAGGGAGCTTGACGTCAAACTTTATCAAATGTTAAGAAATATATAGGACCATAATCTTATTTTTTCGAAATTAATGTTAAGATCTGGTTCATTTTTTGGTAAGATATGCTATCAGATCACAAGTTGAACGATTTTTACGAAAGTCGTATTTCCGGTTATTAAGAAGCTTTCAGTTTTGAAGATATTTCTTGTCCGGATGATTCAGCAGCGATTCCATAACTTTGGAAAAGAGGGATGTAATAGCGACTGGTCAATAGGAGGAGAGGAATAAAATGGTGCCTTTTTTAGGAACATGCTGGACAAATGCTGTTTTCCATTTTTCATTGAAGATTCCAGAACAGTATAGTAGCAATGGAAAAACTTCCGTAATGGTTTTCCCAGCGATGATTGATTGATTGATTTTTTTTTTAATTAAATATTTCATTCCTATACTACCTTTATCTCACAAATTCGGTTTGACATCGAAGATGTTTTAAATATTCAAGAAAAATTAGTCACACAGCAAGTTCAATGGTTGCAACAAAAAATTGTTTGTCTTCAAATTAATGACCAGACTTCGTAACCTTTTCGCACTAACCAGTCCCTAACGTTTTCGATTAAATGTAGGTCTGGAGAATACGGTAGCCATTGAAGAAAATTCACATTGTGTTGCTTAATCCAATTCTTGAATATGCTCGCCGTATGGATGGGGTATGGACAGGTAATCAAGAGTAAAATTCTAGCCTTAACAAACAAGAGATGGAACTCTTTCGATTCCTGTCTTAAAACCAGAAAATTATGGCCTAGTTTCAGTAAACAAAAGACCGATGTTATTATCCAACTGAATAAAAAGTCTCTTTATCTTCTCGTGAAAATCATCACAGGTCACAACCAACTCTGTTATCACAAGAAAAATATGAAACTCAGTATGGACGACTTATGCAGAGGATGTGGTGACGTTTAGATACATGACGACACTCTTCAATACCTGTGTCACTGCCCTGCGCTATATCATCTAAGAAACAAATATCTACGGAGGCACTTCTTCAGTGACTTGGAGGAGCTCTTCGACATTACAAGCAAAACCATGTTAAAATTCGTCAACGATACTAAATTGCTTGAGAATTCCTGATTTTTGAAAACCGCCTAAAACTACAGTACGATATTGTAGTACGAACGATAACGATAACGATAACGATAACGATAACGACGCACGTGTTTCTTGTGGGAGCAGCACCAACGGAGAATGGGCACCTCGCCTATACACCTGCGGTTGCCACTCCTACCTTGAACACGAGGATCAGTAGGTTGATGGGGCCACTTCTACCTAAGATTGGTGGCCGTGGCACGATGGTTGTGTACTCGCCTGTCAACCCCATGATCACACGTTCGATCCCTGCCGTCGTCTATGTCGTTTTAATTCCATTAAAACCTTCTAAAAATTGTCATCAATGGGTTGCTGGTTTACTCATTACATGTTGTTCAGGCATAACACTAACAACATGTAATTGAGTTAAACTAGTATGCCCAACAAGGATGAACACGAATAAAATAATGTGAATCATAAACGACATAGAAATAAGACACGGCATTTCTCCGCTTTAGCTCAGCCGCCATCCCTGGAGATAAAAATATCTGAGACAACCACCAACAGTTTCAGAACATCGTGCCACACATCTTTCCTATCCTTCTTTCTCTTCATTAACTTCACGCCCGCGCTGTGTTGAAACATTTAAAGGGTAATCATAATCCCTCGAGCGCGGGTAAATTATAAAAAAAAAAAATCCTCTTTGGTATGAAAACAGCCTCTTCGACTTAACTACCCAACTAACATACTCTCCAGAGCTTAGCTCTTTAAATCTGAAAAAAAACTCTCATACAACTCTTTTATATCCTATTGGTATACTAAAGTATTAATATCTTGCTATGAAACTCAACTGGATGTCATAACACTCTTATTTTAAGAGTTAAACCCTTTTCCAGCTTAAAAAAACTTAAATCTTATAGCTCTTCTCTTCTTGTAGTTAGATTATAAAAACTTATAATCTTATAAGAATCCCTTTCTGAAAACTGAGCTCTAAATATGTCCAAATAATCCCATAAAAAGTCATATTTAAGAGTAAAGTTATTTGTATACCACTTTGAAAATTCTAAAAGAATTTGAGTTTAAATCCTCCTACATATATCAAGAAACAATTTGGAGTTCAAAGAATATAAGCTTTGCAGTAAGGATCCTAATAAGATCCTTAATGCAATGCAACAAGCACAACTATTCACAAACTTCAGTTTTCTGATGTCAACATTCTCCTCTCACTCGCACGTAAGTACACATAAATCATAAAGAAGCGTCTAAGATCCTATAGAAAGAATATAGATCTTACCAGAAGAGTTAGTGTCGCGTCAGCAGCAGCCATATTCCTATACACAAGCAAAGTAGTGCTTGTACATTTGAGGGTTACCATAACTTAAAAAATTATGATCTCGATAAAATAACTTGGCTGTAGCACTGACTTAAAATTTATGTTAACAAAAAAAAATGTATTCTTTATGTTGCATTACACGAGTAGTAATTTTTTGTGACAAGAGTAATAGTAGAAAATTACAGAGAATATGAGATTTTATTACTCTTGTAAATGCAGCATAAGACTCTCAATGTGTAATTTGGAATATTTTATATTAAATTTGACCTTTCCTGTTTCCTATTTACTCTCATAAGCACATGACCCATGACCTAAATAAAAACAAAACAAATGTCAAAGTTAATTTTGATTTTATTTGCTTACGAAAGAAATATATGGTAACCCTATTTCCGATAAAAGTTATAAGTAAAATAATTTAAATATGCATTATTTTGAAGGGGCTTTGTGTTTTTTCGAAGTAAAATGTTAGAATTAGTAGATACAATTTCAACCGCATTTACATTTCGGTTCCCATATGTGCAAAATAATACGAGTAAATATCATGCATCGCCATTATACGAGTAATATAATAGTTGATAGACTTACAAAATAAATACCATATCAAGCCTAACAGTTTGTTGGCATAGCAAATCATGTATACACACAAACTTAAAAAGTATTTTGTTTCATTCTTTATTAAGTTAACAAATATTCTGTTCTCTATTTATCACCTCTTATTGGAAGAGACGCTTTCTCATAATAGGATTTTGCCGATCTCTATTAGAGCCTTACAAATATACCATTTTAATATAAACGTGCATCTGTCATCCCATAAAGAAACTTCTGTTGCTACTATGAGTAGGAAGAGCCTCTCATAACTAGGCCATTTAAGGCTTTTAACAGTTTTAAAAGAATCTCGTAGTATTCTTTAAGATTACTTTTAGCTCCTCTTAACTAATCTAGTTGAACTCTTGGAGCATCTTATGAGATGAAAAATGTTACTTGGGTAACGACCAAACAAACGAACATATAAACCAAACACTTACTTTCAAACTCATCTACCAGACGTTGCAAGTAGACACATGCTCCTACGGGCCTGGTGGGGGGAATGATAGCTCAAGTGGAGGTAAAGGAACGGAATACCCCCTGAGAAGGCGTATACCTCTCTCTAGCCAAGTTATTATGTGATGATAGAAATTTCAATACTTTAGAAATACACTCTGACATTTCAGGCTAAAGCTTGCTGTAACCCATCTACATTCTTGACGTGCTTGATCGACATAGGATTATCATAGATTTCATTACAAGTGTTCACAAACCCTAGGGTATCACAACGGATCTACATTGATCTAAGTGTGACGGTAACAAGATCAACTGTCAGCCCACTAACCTCACCTAACCTAACCTATGGATGGGGGAGTTTTCTTCCAGTCCAATATTCCTTTATATGTAACGCAGAGCTATAGTTCCTTCCGAGTCATACGGAGTTTTGAATTTTCTTGGCACATACACTTCCGTTGTTGGTATGGTGGTTCCTTTTTAAGTTTGAGACGTTTAAGATAATTGGAACTTTTTATCACTCTTCGAATTGTTACACCTGACAATTGTTTAATTTTTGGCACAGTATGAGACGAATTCGATGCACATCTCAAAATTGATCTTCGATGATCTTCTGTATAGTTTCTGACTTATTGCCTATTTTTATATAATTTCCATAGGAACTTTATTTCCTAAGGAAAGAAACCACTTTCGCAATTCTAACATTTTTTCTTTAATATTGCATGCCGTGGTCTTTAAGAACGTAAATTTTTGCCTTGAACAGTTTTAAAGTGCTAAGAGCTTTTACAGCGCAAATTCGACAGAATAGACTAAAATCTTTTGTCTTAGAAGTTTTTACCTCAGAACAGGCACTATTAATGCCTATTACGTTGAAAACAAAAGAAACATAATTTTTTTCAAAGAATGCTTAGCAATACAATTAGTCGAAAAATCTCTTTGGTTTTTGAATTATTTTTTAAATTTTAACTTGGCTGAATAAACGAATTAATGTAAAAGTTCAAAGATTAGCCAGTTAAGCAGATTCTATGGAAACCAAATTACTTTAGAAATATCATTTTATGTAATTCATAACGAAACTTCCTATTCCTTTTTTGGTTGCCATTTCTTTGAATGGTTCAGATATTATTAAATTTTTTCATTTTATTATTCTCTTTTATACTCCTCTGTTACTATCGTTAACCCCTTATGCAAACAGAACTTTTTTCAACTAGATATACTTTCGCCAGACAAAAGATAAACACATTTAGAAACTATGTATAAGATTACTTTACAGTACTTACCTAGATACTTGGATACTTTGTATTGAGTTAAGGATAACTTAACTTAGTAGTAAGTATACGTTGCTTTATAAACTTGAAAGTTTTGAATGCATATTAAATTAAATATGTAGATAAAGAAAATTTTTGTAGGCGGGAAAAAGGAATTATTACAAAGGTTAGGTAGGTATACTGCAAGGGAAATGACTGTGTGAAACCTTACATTTGTTCCAAGCTGAGTAAAAAGAAGCAAGAAACAAGCAACGAGCATCCAAGGTTGCATTTGAAAAAAATACAGGTCTTAGTATAATAAAGTCGAACAAAATTAAAATAAGGATTCTATAGTTGGGGAGTATGAATCAGTAAGGCAATATTGTGTCGTGATGAGCACTTCAAGTCTTTGTTTTCTATTATACTCGTAGCCCAACGACACCAAAGGCATGAAAACCACACCATAAGTTTTTTTTAGTATGTAGTTTAAAGAGTTTGAATCTCAACCAATAACGCATATTCTGTTGGTTAACGAAACCGTTCAGCAAAAAAATTCGCCTCATCACTGGAGTTGATTTTGCGATGAAATTGGAATTTTCTTCCAAAATTTCTTGTCCCAATCCGAGAACCTACGTTTCGCTTCATATGATTTATTGGTTTTAATTTTCGGGTAAGCTTCGTACTAGTATGGTGAATGCCACGATCCTTTTGCAAAAGTCATCATACTCTGGTCTTAGCCATGACCTATTATTAAAAACGCCGTCGATTTAACTCCTTTGTTACAGGTTTGAACGGCAGCAATATTCTCGACATTTCGATTAACCCCTTGTATCACTGCAACGGGAGCCTTAATTTTAATAACTGTTATACGTAAAACTAAAAAAAATGGAATATACTATAATAGATTTTTTAATAGACAGTTATATAAGCGTTTTTAAAAAATTCTATTGTTGCAGGACATCTTCAACAGAGCTTAGATGAAAAAGAAATAATTACTTGTATAAAAAGAATAAACATATTTGTGCACGAAGTGATGATTCTAGAAGCACATGAAAATAATATTTGAAAAATAATAAATAATAATGCAATTTTTTTTAAGACTTGGCTACTATGTATCACTATCGTACTGTTAATGGTACACCCATACCTTTTTGGGAATTTGCTTTCGAACTTTAAAAAATATGAATACCTACAAAATTTTAGATTTTAAGGTAGTATTAAAAAAATCGGAATTCACAAATTTTCGTTTTTGTTTTGTTTCATTAAAATCCGTTTTGTCGATAATGAGAAATTCAAATTTTGAAAAAATAGTTCTATGGTAGGTACAGTCAGTAATATCTTAATTTCAAAATGTTTTATATTAAATTATAAATCGTAAATATTAATCAAAAGAAAAAAAACTTTATCAAAATTCTAGCCGTCGTTTTCGAGAAAAATACGATTTTCGAAAACCCTTTATTAACATTTGTATGGTGGGTACCGTTATTTTTAGGCAAAATAAACTTTTATTTATTAAGATTAAAAAAAATCTAGCAAGGGGTTTTTGCAATATTGAGTTTTGAAAAAAAAGTAACCACTTTTCGAAAATTTTTTTCAACTATTATCTAGCTTTAACTAAATGAAGTTTTTTTGTATCTGGCTTTTTTAAATCTGTCAAACAGTTTTTGAGAAAAAAATATGGATAAAATTTCTAAAAAAACTTCGTATGGCAGGTATCGTTATTTTTGGTTTAAAAAAAAAAGAAAAAAACGTTAGGTTAGGTTAGGTTAAAGTGGCTGCTGACCGGAAAAGGTCAGCACACTTAGACCAATATTTGGTCCGTTGTGATACCACAAGGATTTCAAAAATCCCCCTTACTCGTTAAACCATTTTGAGCTAATAATGAAGCGTTTGAGACAGTGAATGTCTGAATTATTTAGATCACTAGGATCGTTATAGTAGTAGTCTCCCAAGTGGAGTCTACGTCTTTGCGCTAGGGCAGGACAAGAGCATAGAAGGTGCGGAATTGACTCCTCTTCTTCTTCATCCATGCAGCTTCTGCAAAAATCATTTGCAGGAACTCCAAGACGAAAAGCATGTCTTCCTATTAGGCAGTGCCCAGTAAGGACACCTATAATGGAGCTAATATGCAATCTACCAATAGAAATTAGTTGTTTTGAGAGTTTAGCATCAAATAATGGCCAAATCAGTTTAGTAGACCGGCAAGTTGGGGTGCTGGTCCACCTGTGGTTAGCTTTCTTTATAGTATCTTGCTTTAGCATGAGTTTACAAGTAGCTAGGGGTATACCGATGTTAGATTTGCTATCCAACAAAGGTAATATTGTTCCGTTTTTTGCAAGTTCGTCAGCTTTACAATTTCCTGGAATGTCTCTATGCCCCGGCACCCATCGCTATCGCAACATCCTCCGCATAGGCAATCACCCTGTGCCCCTCCCCTTCAAGAATAACTAGTAGTTTATTTACGACTAGGTTCCAAAGGAGAGGAGAGAGGATGCCGCCTTGCGGCGTACCCCTACTGACAGTCCTTCGAGTAGTAAAATCGCCCAGTTTTGAATTAATAATCCTGCTTATCAGCATATGATTTATCAAATTACTGATTGACTTATCCACCTTCAGAGATGACAGCGCAGATGTGATTGCGGATGCGTCGACATTGTTAAAAGTTAAAAGAAAAAACCGTGTAGGGGGAAAAAATAAAAATGATATCTACCAAGTTTGAGGAAAATCGGCCGAGCCGTGTAGGCTGTAGTCGAAAAGGCAGACGGACAGACAAAATTGCCAAACCCACGTTTTTTGTTTTCATTATCATCGTAATGTCAACTTTGATCAAAATTTCGAGTTCGATTTTATTTACGAATGCATAACTTACCTTGTAGTACCTTTAAGTCGCAAGTAAAAACTTTTTAAGGGGTACTGTCTATTGCGAGGAAGTGACAAATCCTCTAAAAGTATCCCTTGACATGAAAAGTGTTTCTTATCTTATCGGTTAGTACTCGTCCGAAAACTGTAAGTCCCTCCTTTCCTGGCGACAATACACAATCAGGAATGCTTGAGAGGTGTAAGTCAATAGGATCAGATTCTTTACTCTTTATTCGAATATGTTCTTCAGTCATAAAAAAATGTTAGTTAGAAGTAACACTATTCTTTAGGTATCAAGAGATCTAACTTTTTTTTCATTCAGGAGTCTTTTTTATTTTATTTTGAGTTTTCTCCTTATTCAATAAAAACATCCATTTTAAGCGCCGAAAAATGATCAGTAAGAAAAAAGAAAAAAACTCGTTTAAATTTAAACAAGTGAGCCTGCTTACAAACAACATGCAAACTTAATCGGTTAAAATTACACGATTGTTTTAACAAATTAAAACACAATTTTAAAAATTTTCAGTTAATTTAAATAAGGATAAATAATTGGATGGGTTATTTTACCATTACAATTCGGTAAAATCAAACGAAAAGATTTTATACTTTTAAAATGTTAACCCATTAACTAAGTAAAACTAAATAAATGTGGTCAATTGTTTTAACCTAGATACTCGTTTAATTTAAACAACATGACGATTAGTTAAATTTGAGCACGAAGATCATTTAATATTAAATAAGACATGCGTTTAATTAATTAAGTGTAGATATTTGATTTAAACATGTTACTCCTTTAAAGGAATCAATCTTGGAAATTGCCAGTATAGACCTTGTTTCTCGTTTAGTACGAGTATAAATAAGTTTATAATTAAACTAAAACTCTTAGTTGCTTACTTCTTCAATACCTCAATAACTACGATACTTTCAGCAACATACACTTTGTTGTCTTTACCTAACACTAGGTTGTTTTTAACACATTTATTTCTAACCCACCGAAAAATGCTCTCGGTGTGGCAACACTTCCAAAAGAAAGAATACAGAAAAAACAAATGAATGTCCAGATATAAAAAAAGATATAATGACTGTATTGAATAGAAAGAGACTACTGGTTAGGTACAGAGTTACCTTAGGATATTTTGGAAAAGTGGCAAAAAAAGTGGCTCTCGAGAAAAAAAGGTGGCACTTAAAATTAAAAACAAAACAACACCATATATGTATGAAAATTGACTTAAGGGAACAAATTTCACACTCATCTCAATTAATTTATAGGAGTTGAAGAAAACACATAATTTAAACAATCATTTTAAGGTTTATTGCAACGTAAGCTAAAAACTAAAAATATAACAGTTCATTTTGTATTGATTATTCAACATAAATAAATAAATAAAAGTATGAATAAATAATAAATAATAATTTATTTAAAAGAATTCGTATCACATTTTACTTTCCTGTGATGGTTTCCCTATATTTTTTTATGAGGAGCTCACCTGGACTCCACTCAGCTAAATCACAGTTGCTTACTAAATTTAAAGAAGGCAACATATTTTCGCAAGTTTCAGTGTTTAGTCTGTTGGTGAGTTTGTTTTTCATCAAAGTTAGCTTGGAAAAAACCCTCTTAGTGCAGGCACTGCCATGAGGCAAGGTTAAAATTTTTGCAACATCTTCATATAAGTCGGAAAATAGGTATTTATTCAAACTATTTTTAATGTTACCCACTTTTTCAATGTGTGGGTTATGTTGAATTTTAAAACTTTGATGGTATAAGTATCGTACGCATGAAAGATGTGAAAAGGTATGGAAAAATGGCATGGTGAATTGCTAACTTTAGTTTTACTTGTGGGGAATAAAAAGTGGCACAGACTGAAACGTGGTGGCTCGGTGGCACAGCCTGAAAAAAAGTGGCAATTTGACACTAAAGTGGCACAGCGGTAACGCTGGTTAGGTAGGAGAATATACTGAGAGAATAAAGTTATGATCAGTTGTTGTGGATCTGTTGACGAGGAAAGAACTTTTATTTATTTAACCGAATATTATTTTAGTTTTGTATAAAGCAAGTTTTAAACTGCTTACATCAGTTAGATTTTATTTTTCTCAGTTTTCTTCCAATTGTCTTATAAAATTCTTCGTTTTACTAACCCATTATAGCCACAAACTTCTTCAATCTTTACTTATATCCCTTAAACCTTTATCCTTTAATATTACCTCTTTATTAAACCATCAAATCTCAAATTATAGCCCAACCACAAACCAAAACAACTACCTTAACCGAGGTAATCCACAAATATAAAACCCAAACTGCAACAAACTATTTATCATTTTTGCCTGGAAATTTCCTGAACGCAAAGAATCCTAATCAACTCGGTGCCATCTTGACTTCCGTGTCAATAGCAATGCAAAATTACTATTGAGATTACCAATCGAAATCTCGAATTGATGAATGAGCACTCCTGGTCATTTGCAGAGGCATAACATTATCTATGACTTGTGTGCCCCTTCAGGAATCATGACCTCTATTATATTGCTTTGTACATATCGGTGTAGAAGTCGGCTCTCGCACATATTAAAACCAAGGAGGAGGTGGTAATGTGGTAAAGTGGTTTTGCACTCGTAGTTATTGTACTACTTAAGTTTTGTGTGAGAATATGCCAACGGAGCGAGAGAGAGGGAAACACATAGCTCTGCTTCTGATTGTGAATCGGAGCTTTAGCCTTTGGCAATGAATATAAGGCTCTGGATTGCCTTACACTATCATCGTCGTCATCATCAACATGCTTTGAATTAAATCGATTCCTTATTGCCGCAATTAATTGCCAAGTTCTCTCTCTCTCTCTCACTCACTCTCACTCGATCAAGGACGTATGGTTGCAGTTCCTTTGGCATTTTGTGTAGGTACTGTGAAATTCCAATGATGATATTAGAACAAAATACAAGGAAGTACAATATCGGGATGACTGAGATGTGAGACATTAGCTTTAGCTACAGCAGAGAGTATAGACGATAAAGACAGAGATAAGTAATTGAGTGTCCGATATGTAGACGTTTTGGGTAAGAGTATATCTTCTAAGGATGAAATAAATCCTTAGAGGTTCCTCATTTGACCAACAGCAAAGCTTCATCATAGAATTTGCTATTTCTCTGTGCAATCATCACTTTGAAGTTGGAATCGTATATAATATGGTCAGAAGAACAATATTGTAAGCATCTAACCTAACCTACTCGTGTAGATATCCTTAATTTGGAATTTGATACTTTTCACAAAATCCTTTTTGGTCTAATGATTTCCTTTAAGCATATTGCACAACAATAATGTCTTAATTTGATTAGCTTCTATTCCGATAAAAAAGTCTTACGGAAGGTCTTTAAATTCTTCGTTCGAAAATTCAATTTTATGAATTGTTCATTCACTTTCAAGTTAAAAATTCTGTGGCTTACTTTTCGTTTCGAAATAACTTAAGTCCAAGTTAGTACAACACTAACATTTTCAATCTTGTCCCGTCAATGGTGAAGTTTAATCACTTCGAACAAGTGTGTGTTAACATTGTGAAATCTTCTGTGCTTTTCATTAATAATTCAAAGGAAAATGATAATTACTTTATGGCTCTTTTTCTTTAGCAAAATAGATTAAAATCTTTTACTTGCTTTAATAAATGGTTCAAAGCGAATGAGTCAAGCGAGGTACTTTTTCCCTCCAGGTTTCACTTCATGAATACTGCACCCAATGCACACACACACACACATGCTTAATTAAGGTAGGAAGAGTTTCGGAACGCATAGCCGCCATGCCACCATACTTTGAAATTTATGAAGCCTCTAACTCCTCTATTAGCCATGTCACTAGCCCTTGTTCACTCGCTGGTGCTCCCTGGCACCGTCGCGCCGGCCGTGCCACCGACCGCGCTGTGCTTTACCACCGCTGCCAACCGCCATCAACCACAAGGTTTAACGCTAAAGTTTGTCCTTAAATGTTACTTTAAACGTTATGCACGTTGAGCAGAGTGGGCTACAGCGACGGACTTAAGAGGAGGTGGTTTTGGTTAGCAGCCTGATGGGGGGGAAAACGTGAAGTTTTTAAAAGTTTCACTTTTTCAACGCAACGGACGACAACAGGACAGCTTTACAGTGTAACACTGAAAAGTGAAATACCATGCATATTCACTCTCAAAGGATATTAACGATAAAGTGTAAAGGACATGAGAGATAGCGAATGCTTTAATTATAACGTTTAATGTAATTAGCGGGAAAGTGGGATGAGACCGAAAGAAGCCTTAATACAATATAATATATGTAGATACTCGTATAGGGGCATTAGGTGTAAAATAAAGTATAAGACAATTACATTTTAAATTGTGTTTTTTTGAATTTTATTTTTTTTTAAATATAACGTGTCTTTTTCTTAAGGGTAAGGGACCTTACAAAAACTATTAAGGAAATAGATTTCAGTAGAAGTCGATAGTATTTAAACATTGTACTACGATATCTTTCGGAAAGCAGTTGACAATTATATCACTCTATCTTACAACCCTAATCAAAAGAAGTCAGTCATGTAACATCCTCTACCAAGGAAAAGGACAACTAAAATCTGGCAGATCTCTGGTCCTTCTGTCTTCTTTCAAATATCAGCAAGTTATTTGAAAAGATTATTAATAAAGTATCGTTTAAGTGGTGAACATTGCTATAACAGAAACCCATTTCGATTTTAAGGCGGAACATGACACACAGATATTATATTTATTACAATTCGTTAAATGCTAACGTGAACAGTTCTTATAAATGAATGCTCAAAAACTACTTAACATTAAAATTTAATCCAAACTACTATAAAACAATGTCTTAAATTTGAGATTTTTAAAGTTGTCATATGGTGAACTTATTAGAAAATAAAATTTATTAAATATTTCGATTAATTGATTGATAGGGCTATGAGCACCATAGTTCGATCTACTAAAAATTTGATTTAGTGGTTTTTGGAGTCGTATACTCGATCGACTAAAACTAAAGTTAAAACGAACAAGAACTGATGGTGATGTTATTGCTCCATTTATTATTGCCGTAATAAAACAAAATTGTAAATATTTTCTATGGTTAGTCAACGAAGGAAGGTTAATAAAAGTAAGCCTTTGTGAATAAGGGGGCAGAACGTTTCCAGGAAGCCAAGGAAGAAAACGGAGACAAAAGCGCAAGAATCTCTTCTGAATCGCTTCAATTCTCATTATATGAATAGAATAATAAGGTGCCCACACTACACAGGCATATTCAAGAATTTATTGGTCTCACAAATGAAACAAAAAGTAGTTTGAGAACATAAGGATCACGGAAATCGCGCCCAAATCTCTTGATGAAACCAAGGACTATATTTGCTTTTTTAACAATAAAACTAATATGCTCAGTAAATGTAAGTTTCGAGTCTAAAACTACTCCCAAGTCAGCAAAAACAGATACTCTACTTAAAGGACAAGAATCAAACATGTAATCAAAAATAATTGGAACTTTCTTGCGTGTAAAACTCATGGTTTTACATTTGTCAACATTCAAAACAAGACGATTTTTATTGCACCATTCCCTAAATAATATTAAGTCTTCTTGTAAAAGTAGGCAGTCAGATGTAGAGTTAATTCTTTTGAAAAGTTTAATGTCATCAGCATATATAAGGACAGACGAATTTTTTATAATCGAAATCAAGTCATTTATAAATAAAATAAATAAAATTGGGCCTAGATGGCTACCCTGGGGTACACCAGAGTTCACAATAAACGGACTCGAACATTCATTACGAAATATTACACTATATTGTCTATTCTTTAAGTATGATGAATCCAATTTAAGAAATTATCGTTAAAACCTTGACGAGACAGTTTAAAAATAAGTGTTTTATGACACAACTTGTCAAACGCTTTACTAAAATCAGTAAATACACAATCTACTTGTTCACGTTTCTCAAAAACATCTAAACAAAAGGACGTAAAATTAAACAAATTAGTAACAGTAGACCGTTTTTTGACAAAACCATGCTGGTTATCACAAATAATTGAAATACAATGAAATGTAAGGACACTACATACGATAGACTCAAACAGTTTAGGTATCACAGATAGCTTAGCAATAGGTCGGTAGTTCAAAATTTCATTTTTAGGACCTTTTTTGTGTATTGGAATGATAAATGAGCTTTTCCAGATAATTGGAAAAAGCGAACTTTTTAAGGACGTGTTAAAAAGAACGCATAAAGGATACGACAAATAAGAGACACATTTTTTCAAAATAGAGGATGGCACACCATCAGGACCAGGACTAAAACACTCTTCTAGATGCAATATGTTTTGTGCAACAGTATGTTCACTTATTAACTTCCCATAGGGAGTTATTGTAATCGGTCCGATTTGTCAAATTGGAATTTTTGACATTTCTCGACGTTTCAAGGTCCCTAGAGGCTATATCAATCATTTTTAGAGAGATGTCTGTGTGTGTGTGTGTACGTACGTTCGTACGTTCGTACGTTCGTACGTCCGTACGTTCTTGTACCATTTTTCGTCGTCGATATCTCAAGAACGAGTAAAGATATCGACTTCAAATAAATTTTGTTTAATAGATAATAACTTCAAAAGAGGCTGAAAGGGCGTTTATTAAAATTCAGTGAGTAGTTTTTTCACTATAACGGTTTAAAAAAAAAGTAAAAATTTTGGTTAGTTTCAAATATCTCACGAAAAAATAATGTTATTGATTTCAAATAAAATTTAATGTACTCATTATAAGGTTATACAGATTTGGTATGAATTTGGAAAAAAATGAACATACCGTTATTTTTTTAAATAAAAAAAAACGAAAAAAAAAATTTCATAACCCAGATATTCTAAGAACGGAAAACAATTTGAAACTCAAAATAATTTTATTTTACGAAAAATAATGTGTTTGACAACTGGTGAAAATTTCAAAAAAAATCTGTTTACAGTTTTTTTACAAAAAATAAAAAACCATATAAAATTCTATTGAAAATTGGTAAAAATTGTTTTTCGACTCAAATTTCTCGAGAACTAGTAGCGATATTGACTTCTAATTTAGTTTATTTTATACATAGTATAGTTTTGTACAATTGGTAAAATGTTGACAAATATTGAATTAATAGTTTTTTTTTAAATAAAAAAACTATTAAAAATTCTAGTGAAAACTAGTTAAAATTGTATTTCAAGTCGAATTTCTTGGGAATGAACACCGATAGTGCCTTCTAAAGTATATTGTTTTATACATCGAAACCTTCCTACGATTAATCGATTTTTAAAATGTCGATTTAAAAAAATCGATCTTTAAAATGTTGATTTTCAAAAAGTCGATTGATAAAAATGTCGACTGATCAAAATGTCGACTATCAAAAATTCGATTTTAAAAATGTCGACTCGAAAAATGTAGACGCGTAAGCAGTGATCTATGTAAAGGGGGCATTCTGCCCCCCTGCAACCCCCTTGCTTGGGCACACTATAGGATTTGGGGTAGGTGGAGGTTGGGTGTATGCCAAGTTTCTTTAGCATTTAAAGAATCGATACGCTCCCCTTTTATAAAATTGAATTAATAATAAAATTTAGTTAACATATTAAAAGAGAGCACTCTTGTTTTATTTAACTCAATTTTGGATGAAAGTCGACATTTTCACCGACAAGTTTTCAGTCGACATTTTAATAGACGAGATTTTAAACTGTCGACTTTTTTTTTTGTCGATCAAAATTCAGTCGACATTTTAACAGTTGATGAAATTTATATTTGTCCAGTCGACCCTTCCCTTTTTTTGGCGGATAATACAAATTTCAGGGGACAACATTATTTTAATGAGAAAACATGTCAGTTGTTAATTTTTTTAATTTGTCCTCTAGTTTCCTTTTCATGCATAATAGGTTGGCGAAACCCAGGCCAAAACGTGGCCTTTAACATATAGTATATTTCCTCATCAAAAAGTCATTTTCGAAAAAAATTGTCGCTTAGTACATTCTTACGGGAAGGTATCGACATAATACATAATACATAACACATGGTTAAATTTTGACAAGTATCGAATTGACAGTTTTAACAAAAATATAAAAAAAAAATCTACTCAAAAGTGGTAATATTTGTTTTTCGACTAGAATATCTTGAGAACGAGCAATGATATTGACTTTGCCATTATTTAATTTTATACATAATACAATTTCTAACAAATGGTTTATATTTGACATATATCTAGTTTTAGAGCGGATATATTTTGTAAGTACCCTTTCATCAATAACCAAACCATATCTTTTATATTTGAATATTTCGTTTTTAAATGTTTTTCAATTAAAATGTTTGGAACCGAAACAATAAAGTAATTTCTATAATATAATACATAGTTTTATAATTTTATTATCAACTTAGTTTTTAGAAGAATGTATGTACTGTACATACGTACTCGTATATGAATAAGGTTGTTCAGTTGTACCCAAGTCCCACATATTCAAATTCCATTAAAAGGTATGGTAAAATTGAAGAAAACGTCACAATATGTTTTTATCTTTTTGTCCATGAAAAAGATGTAAAATTCTACTCAAGGTTTTCTTACCACAATGGGAAGTTATCAGTGTGGGTCGCACCCAGCCTCTTTTTTCAAAATTAATATTATTTAGATGTTGAAAGTTTAAAACTGAAGAAAAAGAACAAGAAGAGTTTACTGTGTGTGATTCATGAAACGCTTCTTTGAAATAGCTTGCAAACATGTTTGCAATGACTTTTGGTTCATGACTAGATGATGTTGAATTTGACATAGAATTAGGGTATCAATTCATATTGCGTCCAAGCTGGTCTCCGATATCCAATAAAAAAGAAGTGCAAACGAAAAACGTGAGTCTTGCAATTCTGCTTGTCTGCCTGTCATTCGACCACAGCTTAAACGACTCGGCCGATTTTTTTGAAACTTGCTATGTAGCATTTTTTAAGAACGCCTGATACGGTTTTTTCTTTTCTTTTAAGACCGAAAATATTTTTTTTTTCGAATTTTATAAAATATTATTTTTTTCAAAAACTTTCAAAATATTTCATTTATATAAAACAATTTTTTTCCAAAAAATGGTTACCAATTTTGTAGAAGCATTTTCTTGTTTTCATTTTTCGAACGAACGGTACAAATGATTTGATCAATTTTTGTATGTTTCTATAAGATTTAAGTAGTTTTGTGTATTTAAATTTTCTAAATTTTTTTTTTAGATTTTTAAAAAAGTTAAGTTTTTTTTTCAAAACCTCATTTTCGATTTTTACTTGCGACTTATAGGTACTATAATGCAAGTTATGCATTCGTAAAAAAAAATCGAACTCGAGATTTTGATCAAAGTTGACATTACGATGATAGCGAAGACGAAAAAAGTGGGTCTGGCAATTCTGTTTGTCTGTCTGTTCGATTACAGCTAAACGGCTCGGCCGATTTTCTTCAAACTTGGTAGATATGGGTTTTAATTTTTTTTTCTTGGATGTTTTTTGATTTGATTTTTTATGACCAAAAATAACGGTACCTGCCATACTGCCATACGATTTTTTTTTCTCAAAAACTGCCCCAACGATTTAAAAAAAAAAAAATAAAAAAATTTAATTTAGTTAAACCTAGGTAATGGTTGAAAAAAATTTCCAAAAAATTAGTAGTTTTGGTACCCCCCTTGGGACCGTTTTTTTTTTGTTTTTGATTTTCTCAAAAACGGTCCAACCGATTTTGATCATTTTTTTTATGCTAAGGCTTCCCAGCAGTTTAAATATTATTGTGATTTCAAATTTTCCAAAAAAATTTTTTTGGATTTTTTAAAAAAACTTTCAAATTTTTTTTTTGGAAACACAATATTTCGAAAACCCCATGCTCTATTTTTTCAAAACTTGATAAATACAAGTTTGGAAAAATAATCTACAAGATATGAGAAAAATAAATTCATTTTACCTAAAAATAACGGTACCCTCCATACAAATGTTGAAAAATGGTTTTCGAAAAACGTATTTTTCTCGAAAACGGTTCCGAGAATTTTGCTTACATTTTTTTTCTTTCTATTATTTTTTAATATCTGTAATTTAATAAAAAAAAAGTTTGAAAACAAGATATTACTGACTGTACCTACCATAGAACGATTTTTTTTTAAATTTTGAATTTCTCATTATCAGCACAACGGATTTTAATGAAATTTCGTAGAGAGAAGCTTCTAAAAATTTAAAAAACATTGCATTTCAAAACTTAAAAAAAATTTTTTTTTGAATTTTGAAAAAAAATCAATTTTTTGTTTTTTTTTTTTAAATTCAATATCTCGAAAACGGCTCAATACTTTTTTTTGTAAATTTAATTTTTATCATACAATAATAAAAACTTCAAATTGGCGTACCAACATTTTTTCTTAGAACTGTTTTAAAATTTTCTTATATAAAACCTTATTTTTTAAGAAACCACTACAAAGACTTATAATTTTTGTTCTTGCATAAATCTATATTTGTTTGAATTACATGGTATCCTATTCTTACCTTTAACTACTAAAGAAGTTTTTTTTAGTCATTTAAAAAATGAATTTTATGCTGTTCATAAGTTTCTCTAATAACATTCATTTTTGAAATTCTTAGTCTTTTCCATAGGAGCAAGTTCGTGCGATCCAGCCGTGTATTTTATGTTTTAAACTTTACAATTCTATTTAATGTAGAACTATTAACAAGATGTAGGAAAACAAATTTAAAATATCGATACCAACCATTTTGAAAACTGGTTTCCAAAAATCGTATTTTTCTCGAAAATGATTTCAATTTCTCAGTTTCGCTTTATTTTCACGATCCAAGATTCAATAAAAAATAAAGTGTAAGTGCCGGTTAAGATGTGTAAACATCAACTTTCGTCCGAGTGCTACATTTTTGCTATCGAACGTAGGAAAAAACATAAATAATAATGCAATAGTAATGTCAACATTGTTTTTGAAATATTGAAAACATATTTTAGTAGAATTTAATTTAATTTTTTTTTACTTTTTACAGAACTTTGGATTAAAATTCACCGAAATGCACAGAAAATCACAGAGTTTCAAAGTAAAAGAACAAACCTATTAATTTCAAAAGTTTAATGTTGTTAGAAAAAGAACGCACCACCGAACTCCGCTACGTAACGCAAAGTTTGTTAGACTTGCTAGGTTTGCTATTTGATACAACACTAAATTTGTCCACCTATATTTAAACAGAGGTATTACAACTATTTGATCAGATCATGATTGGCTTGATTTTGATAATGTGAACGCTCCATCCAGCGCAGCGGTTTGTCAAGCATGCTGGATGGATTTTAAAATGTTTTGGTATTTTGGCTGCATGACAAGCATATATTTTAGAATGTGAATGATCCTTTTTTTGTGTTCGTTTCGTCTTTTTGACAGTTTGGGCGATGGGTGTAGAAACGAAGCTACGTTCCGATACACTTTTTCACCTTACAACAGATACTCGTATGTCAAAAAGATGAAAGACAAAAAAACTGAAAAAAAAAGAACTGTGTAATCAGACCCTTGATGTCTTTTTTCTGCTATAGACGGTGTTCACAATTAACTAAATTCTCCTTTTGACGTTTCTGTATTTTATGTCACTCTCTCTATCAGAGACTTATAAACCGATTGACATCATTGCCATCTTGTAATAGAAATTTATTTACACAGTAAATATGGCATCGTAAAATGGCATTGTAGTCATCATAGAATTCATGGTTTGACAGATGGGAACGATCTATAATTTTGATATATTTAGAATTAATTCAAAAGTTTTGCATTATGCGGTTTGGCAGTTAAGGGATAAATTAAATTTTTGACGTATTGAGAATATTTTAAAAAATATACATATATAACTACATATATATAGAAACTGTTTTTTGTTTAATCCCTACAACGTGAAAATAAGTTTTTTGCTTTGACATTTTTTTCTGATAACACACATTTTTGGAATTGCAAGTCTTTTAAGCATAAGAGTAACTTACTTCGACCAAGGTGTGCAGTTTATTTTATAACAACAAGAGCACTTAAGGGGCTTTCAATATCCTTAAAATGATTAAAAAAAGTAAAAGTGTTAGAAAAAGTGAGAAGGATTGAAGGGGGGTGGGGGTTATCAAAGATAATTATGTAAAACATTTCACATTCGTTCAGGGCGCTTAAAGAAAAAATCTCTTTATTTGACAGAACGACCTTAGCTCGGGACAAAGGGTGCATTCATAAAATTACGAATATTATGATGGAATTGACATGTCAAAAATACCTTACCTTACCTTACCTTACCTTACCTTACCTTATCCCTTGTTAAGTAATGGTTTAATAGATATTGCTTATATTGACAAAGAGGTGTAAATACACAAAAAAAAAAAGATGTTATTTTTTCGGTTGCAGCTAAAAATTATATTTTAACGGGACTTACGAAACTTTGTCCATCGGATCCGAAACATTCTTTACTATTCAACTGCATGAAAATAAAAAAATACGTTTTTTCTGAGATGCGAGGTATTAGATCTTCAATGACTTTTTGGCATGATATTTGATATTTAAACTCACTGATTTTATTTAGTATATTTACACAAGCTGTTTAATAGATTGCAATGTTCAGACAATTGCATATACTGAAGAGCTAGTCGAGTGAAAAGATGTTTAGTAGCAGCTATCTTGACAGTACGGTTAAGGTGTTAAATTTAATTCGGATACAAATTGTAACAGCATATTTTTTGGAGATCTATACGATAACGAAGGATTTTAAGAGGTTATTCCTCTAAGCAGCTGTATCCCACCCGATGCATTTCTCTCCTTAGAGAGTTTAGTGGGGCTTGTAAAGGATGAAAAGGCTTTGCCACATAAGCAACAAAGAGATAGAGTGAATCGGAAAAATAATTCTGGTGATGAAACGTCAATATGTTTTTTGAAATTCAAACGTGCCTAAGATTTATCGCCTTGGTCCTGATTCTCCATGAGCACAACAACTCGAATAAAATCTGAACCCAGGTACTTAAAACTGCCAACCATTTCTGTGTGTATTTTAGCAGAAATGGAAGGCACCTATATTTTTTTGCCGAGTTCGTGCGGCTAAAATGAAATGTTTGTTGAATGACAAGAGATTTTTTTTTCTCGCAGAAGGCATTATCCCTGAAAAGATTTTTTTTATTAATAGCGACGATTTTCTATTGTTAACTGAACCGAAAATAAAAACAAAGAATTACTTTGTTGTACCCACTGCTCTTGTTGTTGAAATAGTTTAGGGTTTTTTAAGATTTAATAGATACAAATAAACTAAAAAATACTAATAGGGAAAATACGAGTATCGCCTCGGTCTCTTTTCAAATTTATTAAAACTGGTATTTGTCTATTTCTCATTTCAACTCATCCAGCATTGTGGGCAGTTGTTGAAATTTAACTTCACTCTGTTTGGACTTAAATATGCTGGAGCTCGGTACCATCAAATTATGTTTTGTTGTTCAGAGTACTTTGCAATCCTGATGCATGCCAGCTGAGCTAAATCGTGGCCTTCAAGTATAAATAGTTGAAGAAGAGGTTCAAGAATACAATGCAACACAGCCCGATGAACTAATGGCCTTAAAGCTCTGGGAAAGTATTAAAAGTTTTAACTTCCCCCAATGTGTTTCTAAATTACGAAAGAGACCAATAATGGTTTGTCGATCTTTCATGGATTGGTCCTGATCCCGTGGAATTTCGTACTGCAAGAGTCTTAAACTTGCAAGAACTCTCGAAGCATATCCCCACTAAATGTCACATATAAAATCTAAATTAGTCGGCAAGTACTGGTGTGTCTTCCGGCCAAAACATGTCGACTACATTGGCTCGGGCACAACAATGCTTCAGCTAAGAGAGTCTTCGAATCCTTGCCACCAGATTCGCGGCCGCAAAGAAGACCGAAGATCAAGCCATCGTGAATGACAGAGTGCTTGGCCTAGATGACTTGAAGAAGCAAAGCTGTCGTGTCTCAGGCAGAGACCCTTCATGGACCGAAAGCTGGTTCGGTAAGTAAGTGTGTAACCGAGTGTCTTTTGAAGATTTCCACCGACAAAAAGAATCATTTTAATCAATCTTCTTGATAATCCAGGCGTCAAGTAATAAGACCATAATTTCTTAAGCTGTGCCATTATAATTTCTATAAAACTTAATTTACCTAAGTTTTTTTTTCGAAATCAACTTTTTAGTAGGTAAACTAATGAAATTAATTATTTATTTGCTTATAGACAGATGCAATTTGAACTAGCATCCGGGATAGTATTCAAAAGTTTCAATATGGAAACTTTACTTGAAATGTCAATATTAACACATCATGCACTACTGCATCTGTATAATAGCTGTTGTAGTAGATTAAGAAAATAAACTCTCAAATCGTCAAGTTGAAGGGTCACTATATGCTCGCGGGCATTTCAGGTGTGTTAAACTTCTAAGATACACTCATATCGCTCTGAAGCCGTGTTAAATATGCTTCGAGCAAATTAATCACCGAAGCGTGTTAGCCCCTCAGAAAACCACACACATCCATAGTTTAGTTAAGGACGACAAGATATTCGGTTTAATAACCTCACCGGACAAGGTAAATATTAATTGTAACCATCAAGCTGTTAATAATCCAAACGTGTTGGCGGTGAAGCGGGTCGCTTAATATTAAATTAATCATTCAATTAGAAAATTCCATTTACAATTCACACATTGTGAATTGGCATTGTGTATGTGTTGAGTGCATGATGTCTTCAAGGGTTTTCGACCTGCTGACCCCACGTCCGTCAATTCCCTGTCAGCAATAATTAACTCAAAAGTACCCTGCTGATGGTCGCAAGTTGTATTTCCGTTTTCCATATATTTCGAAATGTTTTTTCAAATGTTCATAAAACTACACATACAAATGTGTAGTCAAAGGTGTACGGATGAGGTGCCAAGTCATTTTAGTTTCCTTCACCTTTACTGCTGGCAAACTTGAAATTGCCAACAACAAACCCCGAGCCTCAATAGTATGTTTATTAACACCTCCTTTTGAATAAATAGCTTGAGGGAAATGCATGTTAATGAAAATAACACAAATGCAATTAATTAGCACGCTTGTTGTTGCCGTGTTGGAAAAGGGTACCTCGAGAACTACATATAGCCGCTCCGCCCTTCCGTTCCATCATCATCATCATCATCATCATCCTAAATAATAATCGAAGCGAAATTCGCAGAGTATTTTAATTTAAAACTTTCACTCGTACTTAGAGCCTTGGTAAGGTATGCTCGGCTCGTGTGCCTTCATCTTTAAATATGAATTTTAAATTAAATTTTCACTTTCGGTTGCCGAGGCATTAAGAGCTTTTAGTATGGTAATTCATTTTTGAATGTTGTTTTTATCCTTGCTGATTGATGCAGCAATGCCAGATGTTGGGAGTTTAGTTAATTTTGAAAACTATGTGCACCTTTCAATACTTTTAAGCACGAATTGGAAATTTTGATGTCTTTGTTCCGTGGTAATCTCAAGAAACCTTAAAGGGATTTAAATGAATAGAATTTAATCAAATAAGACGATGGGGTATTCAACTTTTCAAAAAATGAATTTCTGGTTTTGCGAATTTCTAGATAAGTGAGACTCACAAAACTTCGGTTTCTTCTAGATAGTGATGGTGGACTTAGAACTTTTGCAACCAAAACAATGGGGACCCAATTTGATTTGAAGTTGTTGGAACACCGGCCCTTTCTCAGTGATCCGAGAGCAAGAATATTAGTCTAGATTGATGTATTTCTAAATGACCAGATATCAATAATTGCAATTGTGTTGTTTCAGCAGCTTTTTCATCAAGATGACCATATATGGTACTATGCCGTGAGTTCAGTAATTGGGCGCTGGGGATGTTACGAGTAGCTAAAGATCGGGATTTTGGTTGAGAACTAATTTTATGGAATGAGGCCCATTCTTGACCCACCAGCTACATATGTCAACAACCGAATTAGCAGTTATTGGAACACAATCCATAAGTGTTCGGCCAAGCATCAATATATCCACAAAAATTGACAGTTTGGTGCGGTTTATGGCATGACGGCATGATCGTTGTTGAAGCTCCACGCTGATACAACTTTGGCTCTTTACAAAAAAGAGACCACTGTAACATGTCTGCTTGATATTCAAAAAGCATTTGACTCTGTCTGGATAGATGGTTTGGTTTTCAAGTTGAAGTCTCTTCACTTGCCTAGACATCTTATCCTCATCATCCATAGTAACTAACCGTAAGTTTTACGTACGCGTGGGGAGTACTAACTGGAGTCGCTCAAGCATCCCGCCTTGGAACCGATCTATTTAACCTCTATACCTCCGATCAACCACCTGCAAACCTGCCAATGACAAAAACTCTGATATTCGCTGATGACACATATAGCTCATCCATTTACCCTGACGTAGCTCTCCGAAAAGTTAAGGCACACATCCTTAGACTATGGGAATATTATCTCCAAAGGGGAATTAAAGTCAATCCCTCTAAAACAGAACTACCATAATCTGTTTTAGACGACCCTCGCTACTCTTACTCTTATCGCTATTATAACAATAAAAAGCTGTACGAAGCTTCAGGGATTTCACCCGATTGACAAATATATCTACAATCTGAGCACTAAGATGCTGAGAAAAATCCCAACCCATCCCAGTCCTCTTATTAATTTCATTACAGGTAACTCAGCCACAGACGACCGATATCTCCAGGTGCTCTCCATGATGAACCAAGCATTTGGAATAGCTGGAGAAGACAGCTTCGAAAACTTCTATGATGTTGCACGGACGCAGCACAACAGAGGTTGAAGCCACCAAAAGACCAGACAGCAATCAACAATGACCTACATAACATATATCCACCACACGAGCCAACGAGCGATTTCAAAGCCGCGTACGATAGCATCTATAGGAGCGAACCAGCGTTACCTTAGGATATTTTGGAAAAGTGGCAAAAAAAGTGGCACTCGAGAAAAAAAGGTGGCACTTAAAATTAAAAACAAAACAACACCATATATGTATGAAAATTGACTTAAGGGAACGAATTTCACACTCATCCCAACGAATTTATAGGAGTTGAAGAAACACATAATTTAAACAATCATTTTAAGGTTTATTGCAACGTAAGCTAAAAACTAAAAATTTAACAGTTTATTTTGTATTGATTATTCAACATATATAAATAAATAAAAGTCTGAATAAATAATAATTTATTTAAAAGAATTCGTATCACATTTAACTTTCCTGTGATGGTTTCCCTATATTTTTTATGAGGAGCTGGACTCTGGACTCTGGACTCCACTCAGCTAAATCATAGTTGCTTACTAAATTTAAAGAAGGCAACATATTTTCGCAAGTTTTAGTGTTTAGTCTGTTGGTGAGTTTGTTTTTCATCAAAGTTAGCTTGGAAAAAACCCATGAGGCAAGGTTAAAATGTTTGCAACAAATTCATATAAGTCGGAAAATAGGTATTTATTCAAACTATTTTTAATGTTACCCACTTTTTCAATGTGTGGGTTATGTTGAATTTTAAAACATTGATGGTATAAGTATCGTACGCATGAAAGATATGAAAAGGTATGGAAAAATGGCATGATGAATTGCTAACTTTAGTTTTACTTTTGGGGAATAAAAAGTGGCACAGACTGAAAGGTGGTGGCTCGGTGGCACAGCCTGAAAAAAAGTGGCAATTTGACACTAAAGTGGCACAGCGGTAACGCTGGAGCGAACTATATAGAGCCAGTGGCGTAGATAGCTTTTCGCTATGGGGGGGATAGATCTAGTTCGCTCATTTTTTTTTTAAGTTTTAATAATTAAAAAAAAATACAAATAACAAGACTTTATTGAATTCATTATGTATGCCATAAAAAAATTATATTTTTTAAAGATAATATCGATACATTCCCGTAAGAATGTATTAAGCGACAATTTTTTCGAAAATGACTTTTTGATGTGGAACTATACTAGAAGTTAAGCACCACATTTTGGCCTGGGTTTCACTGCCCTATCATGTATGCAAAACAAACTAGAGAGAAAATAAAATTGTAGTAACCACCAAGTTTTCTCACTGGAATAATGGTGCTGCCTGAAATTTGTATTATCCGCCAGTAAAATTATGCTAAGCGACATTTTTAAAAATATTATTGTCTTAAGCAACCAAACGTCCACGAAAAAAAATTGTTAGATGTCGCTTAGTTTAACCGAAATTTTCGCTTAGCACACTCATCCAAATAGAACTTGAACCATTTTTGTCGCTTATAATACTCCAGATTATGGTTGTCTTTGCTTTTAAATATTTGTCTATCAAGTAGGCTACTACATTTTTCCCATTTATTTTGTGTTTTTGTTGTTGTTGTCATCGTAAGCGCCATTTAACATTGTATCAAGCGCCAATGCTTTGACCAAGAAAATGTACTAAGCGACAAAAACTTATTATCTGATTAAAATTTCGATTTGGCAATGATGCCAAGTTTTGTATTGTAAAAATCCCTCTCCAAATCGGTTTCTTCCAATAAAATACACAAAAAAATAACTAAATGAGACGTTTTTTTCGTTTCCTGAACAATTTTTAAAATGTCGCTTAATACATTCTTGCGGGAAGGTATCGATATATTATACTCATTAATTTGAATATGAACTAGAATAAATATTGATATACAGTGCCTTGCATATAAGTATAACCGCACCTGTAAAAATGCGTTTTGTAGAAAATTAAAATGGGAATGACACTTTACTATTTTTTTTATTGAGTGGCATCACTAATCAAGTACCTAAATTGAGAAGAAAAAAAGTTCCGTTATTTTCTCTTCTGGTGTTTAAAAATTAAAAACAGATTTTTATATATTGTAAAAGTATAACCGCAGAATGCAAACCTCTCTGAATCTTCATTCAGTTATGTGCTTCGAAATGACAAGAAACAATGCCGCGTGGTAAACATTTAAGCGATACGGAAAAAGTCAAAATTCAAGCTTTTCGGTTAACTGGCCTAAGCTTAAGGGCTATTGGTAGGAAAATTTAAAGATCCGATCGTGTCGTCCGAAATTTCTTACTAGATCCAAAATCTTATGAGACGAAAATAAGACCCGGGCATCTGCAGAAGCGGACACTTCAAGATAAGAGGCGTTTAATAAATGCTGCATCCAATTCGGCGCATTCTTTGCCAGACGTTCGTGACGAATTGGGCTTAGAAATTTCGGTTTCAACGATTTTTCGTGCCTTAAAAAGCAGTAAAGTGATTGTTCGGTGCAAAATGATGCCAGCTCCAAATTTGACAACAGTCTACAAAAAAAAAGTAAGAATTTTCCCAGCAAAACATGCAACGGAATTGGAAAACCATAAGTAACATTCCATTAATTTACACTTAACTCTTGTTGTTCCAAATGGCATAATCTAATGAATGTTTTTTTTTTTAGATTATTTTAGATTATTTTCAGTGGCGAAAAAAGTTTAATCTTGATGGGTCAGGTGGTTTTAACGGATATTGGCACGATCTGAGAAAGGAAAAAAGTTTGTTTTCAAGAGGAACTTTGGCGGTGGCAGTTGTAAGGTTTGGGGGGCCTTCTGCGAGCGTGGTAAGGCCTTCACCTCTGCAAAGATGAACAGTTCAGCTTGCACTCAGGTGCTTCAGGATAATTTGGTACCCTACTTAAGACGATTTCGTCGAGTTCGGCATGTCTTCCAGTATGATAATGCCCCAATTCACGTTAGTCGTCAAAGTTTGGGATGGTACGAATCGAATAACATACATTTTATGGTGTTTCCGGCACGTTCTCCAGATTGTAACCCTATTGAAAATCTTTGGGGAATTTTGACCCGCAAAATGTATGCCCATAATAGGCAATTATACAGTGTTGCTGAGCTGCGAGAGGCGATTGTGGAAGAATGGAACTGTATAGACGATTCCATATTAAATAACCTTGTCAACAGTATGTCAAAAACAATTTTTAGATTGGTCGAAAATAGGGGCAGCAATGTCCTTTACTAATTTAGCCGAAAAATTTTTCTTAAAATAAAAAAACAGTTAAAAATAAAAAAGCGGTTATACTTTTGCAAAAAAAAAAAACAGTTTTAATTTTTAACCACTAGAAGAGAAACTAACGGAACTTTTTTTTTTTCTCGATTTACTTGATTAGTGATACCATTCAATAAAAAATACTAGGGTGTCATTCCCATTTTAATTTTCTACAAAACGCATTTTTACAGGTGCGGTTATAAAATAATATTAATTTAAAAAATAAATCACAAAATAAAATCCAGTTTTCTGTTCTTTTTAGATAAAACACTTATAACCTCGTCTGCTATTATAGGTATTTCGCTGTGAATAGCTAGAGCATCCAAACCATTCAAACGATCCTGCAAATAAGTAAACATCCAAAGCTTATCACACTGTTATTAAAATAGACATATTTTTAATAATATCACTTCGTTGGGCATGATTCTTTGTATTGTTTTTATTCTCTTTACTGACTGGAGAAAGTTCTTTCGGGAGTTGACATTGAAACCGGCAGTATAGCTAATATCTTTAATAAAATATATAAAGGTGAGAGGTAAAATAAATTTCAGAGTGCGTTTCTTTAACTTATTTGGTTCATGAATGGTTATGTTGAACAATTATCGATCCCAATGGGGGGGGATATATCCCCCTGATCCCCCCCCCTATCTACGCCACTGTATAGAGCAATGTCTTAGCACTGCTCAAGCTGACGCAAATATCATAAATAATAACAAAAATTTAGACTTAAGGCACATAAATATGTTATTCAAATGTAAAAAGAAAACATAACCAACCTAACGAAGCAGAGCCCCTTTTGTGCTCGCAGATTAATAAGCATTAGACTTAAGAAATTAATTATTGTAAATAACATATGAACATATTGTGAGTATAAATAAAAATAAACTATTGTATAAAAAACCTATATTGCATGATCGAACATTTTTTCTATTAAAATGACGAGGGAGACACTGTTAAAGTCCAAAAACATGGGTTAAGAGCGATGTTACCCACCTTTCTGTGGCTAGCTGTTGGCAACATTGATATATCCGAGCTGTGGTTCAGGAAGTCAGTGCCACATGCTACGCAGCGACACTATTGGTAATCCTATTTTTTACTTGCGACTTATAGGTACTATAAGGCAAATTATGCATTCGTAAAAAAAATCGAACTCGAGATTTTGATCAAAGTTGACATTACGATGATAGCGAAGACCAAAAAAGTGGGTCTCACAATTGTGTCTGTCTGTCTGTCGGTTCGACTACAGCCTAAATGGCTCGGCCGATTTTCTTCAAACTTGGTAGATATGGGTTTTAATTTTTCCCCCCCACACGTTTTTTTTTGTGTGTTTTAAGACCAAAAATAACGGTACCTGCCATACGATTTTTTTCGAAATTTTATTAATATTTTTTTTCTCAAAAACTCTCCCACAGAATTTAAAAAAAAAAATTTGAAAAATTTCATTTGGTTAAAACTAGCTAATGGTTGAAAAAAATTTTCCAAAAAATTGTTATTTTTGGTAGCCTCCCTGGGTTCATTTTTTTTTGTTTTTGATTTTCTCGAAAACGGTACAGACGATTTTCATCATTTTTTTTATGCTGAAGCTCCTCCAAAGTTTGAATATTATTACATATTAAAATTTTCATTTTTTTATTTTTTGGATTTTTAAATTTTTTTTTGGAAACTCAATATGTATCTCGAAAACCCCAAGATCGATTTTTTTCAAACTTGACAAATAAAAGTTTCTTAACATAATCTGCAAGATTTGAGAAAAAAAATTTGTTTTATCTAAAACTACAAATTTTAAGAAATAGTTTTCGAAAATCGTATTTTTCGCGAAAACGGTTCCGAGAATTTTGCTAAAATTTTTTTCTTTTCATTAATTTTAATGATCTATAATTTAATAAATCAAATTTGAAATCTAGATATTACTGACTGTATACCTACCAAAGAACAATTTTTTTTGAATTTTGAATTTCTCATTATCTGCATAACGGATTTTAATGAAATTTTTTATAAAGAAGCTCCTAAAAAGTTTAAAAAACATTGCATTTCAAAACTTAAAAAAAACATATCTTTTCAATTTTTAGAAAAAAAGTCTTTTTTTTTTTTGAAAAATTCGATATCTCAATAACGGCTTAGTATTTTTTTTTGGAAATTAGACTCTTATTCGTACAAAAATACAAACTTAAGGTTGGCATACCAAATTTTTTTCTTAAAAATATTTTAAGAGTTTTGTACATAAAAGCTTATTTTTTTAAGGAACCACTACAACGACTTATAATTTTTGTTCTTGCATAAATTCATATTTGCATAGAATTCTGTTTCTGTCTCTTACTACTTAAAGAATTTAAAAATTCATTTTATCCTTATGAACAGTTTTCTTTAATAACATCCGTTTTTAAAATTCCTATGGCCAATTTCATAAACAAACACTAAAAGCACTTTTATCAAAAATCCTTTTAAATTTTATGAGACTCTTAAATATTTTTAGTTTCACCAATCTATAAAAGGGACATTTTAGGGAAATTTTTGTTAAAATTGAGTTCTCTTCACATCCCTGGAAAAAAGAATTTGGTTCTTTCTTTCTAACAAGCGCAATGTATGAGAACAAATGAGAAAGCGTTATGTGTTGAAACAAATGCCAAGAAATGCAAAAAAAAATGTAAACAAAAATATTTGGAAAGATCCTGTGGGATAAAATCGTAATAAGCACTTAATTTATTTTTTTTTTGCACTGATGCATTTGTTTCGGTTCCAAATGTCGACTAAACAAATTCAACAAACAGATTCAAGATTCACAAATGCTTTGGAAAGTCGTAACCTATTTCGAAGTCAGTCGGAGAATGGATTTCTTTTCCTATTCCTGTGAACCCGGAATACTCTTGCTCGGCGTATAACTTATGTGTGGCACTTTAGCATTGGATGAAGAATTTTCAATATTTTATTCGAAATAAAAAACATATTTTAATTATTTAAAAACCTATCCACTTTTTATTTTCAAAAATTAAAAACTAAAATGTTGCAAAACAATAATTTCAGCTGCTACCTATATCCAATTGTTGTGATCTACATCTGATGACATTTCAATGACACTTTTAAAATTTAATGAACCAAAAATGGGCATTTAGTTTATAAGGGTGTTTAAAAGCTTGTTTAATTTAAAAGCGCTTGGTGAAACCAAAACATCTCATTTTAAGGCTTAGAAGCCTGTTAAATATTTAAAAGTCCTTCGTGAAATTGGCCACTAGTCTATTACATAGGAGCAAGTTCGTGCGACCCAGTCGTGCATTTCATTTTTTCATAATTGGAACAAACTCAAGACGTTACTACTTACCCTTATAATGATAAGGTGTAACGTGTAAAACAGTGCTAGCGTTTATGTAAAGTGGAAAGGATTTTATAGAAGATTTCAATTCACATTGGTCTTCAAAACTTGAACCTCACATTGAGGGGAAAAAATCGAGAAGGGTAAAGTATTCCACATTCTACTAGTGCGGTATTTGACAGTAAAAAGATAGATAGATAGATATTTGACAATACTTCTGAAGTTAGGCTCAAAGTTTAACTAATGAGCATTCCCAGCTAAACGAGTGTTTCGGCGGAAGTGTTTGAGTAGAGGATTGCAACTGGTTGTTGCATTTAAACATTGTTGATAAAAAAAAAAAAGATTGTGTCTACTGACGTACGCGCGGTTGAAGTAAAACTTCTTTTTCCTCAAGCAAAGCTTCTGTAAGATTATAACCTACGAACAAACATTTTGTATTCTGAAAACATGTCGCTGTCTTTGACGGATGGCGTGACGGTTTGACATGTCACTGACAGCTGCATAGAAATTTTTTTACCCCCAACGCCGGAAAAGAAGTTTTACTTCAAAAAGAATAAAACAATGAAAAACGAAAGATAGGAAGCGATGGTTCTCAAGAGAAACACAAGTTTCCGTAATTCTATCCAACATATTCAAATGAGTAATTGGGGAAGAGATGGTCGTTAGCACACATATTATGGGAAGCATGGCAGCTTCTTTGGTGCAAGTTCCATTCATGGATAGTAGAATCTAGAATGGGTAGTATATTTCGCTTGGCCGATAGAAGGCAGATTTGTATTTTTGAAGCATAAAATTCCACGCGGTTGTTAATACCCCATTGTAAATGGTTTGTCAATAGGAATTTTTCAATTCAATTCGAATTCAATTTTGTTTTATTGAACATACTTATTCACAATTTGGCTTCAAACTAATAAGATACGAGTACTACCTATGTATGAAAATTTACATTTATTAGCTCATAGAGGGCCCAACTATAAACAGAGTGACTTAAGTTTAATTATTTTTGTATAAAATCTACCTGATGAAAAAAAAAACCCATTTAAAAGGTCGGTTGACTGTATCGTCTTCAGGGTGTTCATTCCCGGTTGTCAGTGGTGATTTTTGTGGGTTGTGGGCAGGGTTAGCGTTTAGCCGCGGTAGTAGGCTGACCCAGCGTAGAACGAGACTAACCACTAACTCCTCGTTGTCCATGATTACATTGTCATTCAGAGTTTCCATCACACTGAGGTACCTCGGTTCGGGATGTCGTTGTTCTGTGGTCATCGTTCTCATAAGCTGATTCGGGTGGTCGATGATGTTCCGCATTAGTTTCTTCGTTGAATGAACTAGATATTTGAACAGTGGGATTAAATTCGCTTCTGTGAAGAAATGCTCGTTCCTGTAGTGTTTCTGTCGTTGACGGTCGAAGTAGAGTCCAGAGCAGATTCTCAGTATCTTCCTTTGGAAAAGTTGAAGTTCCTTCATAGCTGTCTTCGAGATTGAAAACCAAACGGGTTAGGAATAGTAGATCACTGGTCGCACTATACTCACACTGTGTCTCTGGCATATTAAGGGTATACAAAAAACCTTTGAGTGTGTACTAATTATAAAAAAAGTAGCTGCTTGTAGATTAATATCTTTGTCGGTTGGCTAAGACCTGATCTTCTTTTCAGCAATAGGTGCAAAAACGGCTGAAGGCCCAGCTGGCCTTTTTCAGAACATTTATTGAGGGCAAGTTAAACCCTACCAACTCGTTAAAGAGCACTCCAAGGTTCTTGACGTTTGGCTTTGTCACTATGATGGATCCGTCAGGTAGTATCAAGACCAGATATCTGAAAATTGTTGCGGTGCGCATGCCTCTACCAGTTGAGGGTCTCTTAAAGCAGAAAAGTTCCGATTTGGAAGTATTGATCCGGAGGCCTCATTTCTGGTAGAATATCTGTCGGTGATGATTGGATGATATGAACATCGACGACATGTGGTTTCAACAGGACGGGGCTACGTGCCACTTAGCCAGAGTACAATGGGCATTTTGCACAAGTTATTTCCGAACATGGTTATCTCACGTTGTCAGACTTCTTTGTGAGGTTTTCTTAAGTGACAGGTTCCATGCGAATAAACCACAAACCACCACTGCCCTGAAAGTCAACATTATCAATCTAGTTGATCAAATTCAGCATGCTTTATGCGACAGTCTTATGGAAAATTGGACGTTTCGGATACGCGCCTTTTAACAAAGCCGCGGCGGACATTTTAAAAATATTATATTCCATTTATTATTGCATGCATGGGCCTGATATCTCACTGACAGTTTATTGTATTAAAATTTAAAGTTAAGAAACGCTTAATGGAAAACCTTTTATTATGCTCTCAAGATCGGAATCTAATGAGCTAAGCATACGCTGGCAACTCAGTTCTCCTTCTCCAACCAAAAAACAGGGTTCTGAATCTGGAAGTTCATATGAAAAGCTGAGGGTGCTAATAGTCAGCGAAACAATTAAGCGGTTTAAGACAAGAGATCGCTTATAAAGAGTGTTGGAGACAAAATGGAGCCTTGGGGCACACCAGCATATATTTCATGAACATCAGACTCAAAACCCTTTAGAACAACTACAAGTCGAATTGAACGATCAGAAAGGTAATTTCTAATCCTTCGAGGGAGAGACTTAGCGTCACCAACTGCACGCTTTTTTACTACAGAGCATCAGTTACAGTTAGGTCAGTCAGGAGCTTGTAGAGGTTTGATTGAAATACCCACATTATTTCTACTTTATACATAATGTTTGTCAGCAGCATCGAAATCGCAATTAATACTTAAGATAGAAACTAATTAAACCCAAATAAAGATAATCATAGGATTTTATTTTAAACTGGCAATGCTGACCTTACATTTCTGTAAACAAGACGATATGTTAAAGTTCAAATTGTCAAAGTGAAAACAGGTACAAAAAATCCCAACCACTCGTCAGGGGCTGCAAACGGTATTACTTACACGACAAAATTCAAAATGGAATGCTCTTGGATGTCCTTTTGGCAGGATATACATATGCATCCTGAATTTGTTTCTCGACCAAAACAAATGGCACTGGAGTCCTATATGTCCTAAGTACCACTCGCAACTGTACCATGAGCGACCTACCTGTGGTTATTAGTGAATGTTAGCCATGTTTTTTGCGAGCTGCAAATTTGTGTGTGTTTTTTTTGTCATATGTGAAAGGTATTTCACTACTGCCTGCAACGACTACGATGTCCTGAGAGTATGAAGATTGGTCTCGTAAGTAGTTTTACATATTTTCTTTTTTTTTTTATGGCATTTTCCTTCTTGCAACCAACAATTTTCGGATGAAAATGTAAAACAATTTGCAGGAAAACTTCACACATGCAATTTGTGTTCGGTGCGGTGCGGTGTTGTGCAGGAATGCAAGTAGGAGCTCATTTCACCTACTGGTAGAATTATTCTATATCTCTTACAATAGTAAGGCAGATTATTGGCTCTATTGTGGAGCCTGGAATGGAATGGTCATCAAGGGCATTTAATGTACACAAAACAGTGATGGCTTCTACTCTAATACCAACACACAAGGCAATCACATGAATGAGTTTTATTGCCTAACTCTTAGAATTTAGTTTTTGGGGATTAATCTGGGGAATACATATAGGAAACAACTTGCTGTACACGAGTGTTTTTGAAATATCCGGAGAGCTTTTTTTTTTTGGGTTATTTCTCCGTTGCTTTATTTTGTGTGATAGAGCAGGAAATTATCTTGAACAATTATGCAGAAATTGATTTCCAGCAATAAATAATGGTGTACCTTGGGCTCTTTGAAAACGAATCACTCGTTCAAGAAATGTCTTTAATCAGGATATGTGAAATCAATAGCTTAATTTAATTGCTAAATCTCTAGGTATAGAAATTCTGGTTAGTAGAACAAGTGGTTATTACATTACCGAGCTGTTTGGTATAAGTTAAATAGTTCTTATTCTTAGTTAAGAAGGACTTATTTTATGGAAGCTTTGAACTACCCCTTGACTAGAAGGTTTGATATTTATTACCTCATCATATTTTAACTTTTCATTTTTTAAAAGAAGCGAGTGAAGAATTGTTTTTGTTGAATTAGGGATACAATAATTAGAGACATAAGTAATTTCGACAAATCTCGAAACACACAAATCTTTCCGTTGCGGTTCTATAGGCTTACAAACTAAGTATCATCAGTAAATCAAACTCAATTAAGTTATAGGAAAAGCCAAGTTTTGCTTTCAATGTTGCCCTAACAGGTATTGGCGAGTAAAAGCGTAGTAAAGTACCCTGGTATTCGTCTATGTTCACAAGGACTAGGGTAGTTTTTTCCCTGACGAAACTCTTGTGTTATAGTTACCGGTAACCAGAAGGGTGAAGGTGTTTGGCTACATGACTCATTATACTAATAATTGTCTAAGGATTCGCGGTATGGTTCAAAGTTGCTCTATTACAAATAGAAAAGATTCGAGTGTTTAATAGGCAGAGCGGATACTGCCCTGAGGTCGGAGTACAAATATTATTATTTCAACCAGGTCTGATACACCGGGGCCCTATATATTCAGAATTGATATCTCTATTCGGCAAAATTATATGCTTATTGGAAGTCACATCGCAAGAGTGATGTTCCTGACGAACAGCTTCATTTTTCGTGCTTATTATCCTTCCGATGAATACTTTAATTTGAGATCGTGCGCTTAAGAGACTTCATCCCACCTGAGACATTCCTCGATAGTGAGGCTAGTACAAGACTGATTGGCGCTTCCGACAATCATTACAACGTCGGGCGTTGAACTATGGATAGAAGGACTGTGTTGATGAAATGGAGTTGTGCAGTCAACAGGTCCTCAAAGTAGTCGATAAATGAATATATTGGCAATTTCTCTTAGTTTTCTCAAGCAAGAATGAAAGGGCTAATTCAAGACAGACCACGAAGAGATAATGGAAGGGAACGACGTTGAATTTTCCCAATTCTGGAGATATCAATATGTTGATAACGGGACAGGCGTATTCAAGAAGGGCACCAACAAAGATTATAAACAGGGATCGGTTCACATAGAGCTCGGAGAATTCGTTTGACAACCGATTCAGAAAGCTTAGTGCTGAGTTTACCTTTAAAGTAGTCTATATTGAGCTTGAGAATTGAGCTCTCTAACACATAAAAGTGCCTAGGTCACGAATCGACTCACGGTGAGATATGGGTTAATAAAATAGATGGTAAAGACAGAAAGGAGATTTGATGCATTTCCATGAAAAAGTGGTTTCCGAGACACCAGAAGAAAGTCGATTAAATAGTTTTGAAACAATTTTTTTCATCCGCGTAGAGATAGAGGAATATTTTATGATAAGTGCGTTAAAAGTAGGAATAAAAAGTAGGAATAAAAGAGAGGACCTAAGTGACAGCCTTTGGGCACCCTAGAGATAGATGAGAAATGATTGAAAATGGTAGATCTGAAACGAATTAAAAAGTAACGGTTTTGAAAGCAAGAACAAATTTACCTCAAAGACATAGACTTAAAACTGAGGTTAGACAGTTCGAAAAGAATAAGTCAATGAGAACTATGTATGTATGTATTATGAAAGCCTATACTTGAAAGGGTTGAGATTACATGAACGTCCTTTTCATTCTCTAAGGCTGAGGATAAATAATACAAATTAAACAAGATGAGTGGTTGTTGAGATACCTTTCAGAATGCCTAAAATTTCTCAAAAAATGCTTTCAAAGACTCTGCGAATATGTGAATGTGAAAGCAACGATACTTTATAACTTCATACTTTAGGAAATTTGTATGTATTAGGATTAGGAAAGAGGTCTTGCGTAACTCAGGGAATAGGAAAAAACTGAAGATTTTTGAAGATGTACACAATTCCTAGTGATTTTCTGATCAGAATACACCTGAAGAAAGGTATGTCAAGATATGTGGTTAGATAAGCAACTTGACTCAGCTAGTTGACAAGCTTGACATTGCAGGTCACTCTAGAATGTTTCTTACCTCTGATCCTGATAAATACACTATTATGGAATTTGGGCATATCAGACCATTGTATCATATCTGCAATTTTCCCATGTCAATAAAATGCAGGTAGTGGGAAATTTCCTCAGAGAAACGTTTAGCAACACGAGAAAGCCAACTGGAATGGTCTTAACGATTTTCTCAGGAAATTTAACCGGTAACTATTCTTCCTTTATAGTGACATGGACTCCAGATTCATTTCTTTTCGGAACAAGAAAGTTTATTCAGAATAGGTAAAAATCTATCAAACCAAAAGAAAATGTATGGTTTGATTCGAGCTGTATGGAGACCATACTGAGAAAAACCGTAATAAGTTCGAACAAGTTAGAAAGACCTGTAATATTCGACGAACCAAGGATTTGGAGAATTAAAAATTATGGAAAAAAATACTACAATGTCCCAAAGATTGTAAACAGTTTTGGAAATTTGTAAAAAAAATCTTCTTTCGCACACGTACAGTTATAACGGGTTCTGAAAGATCTCGATCCCGGATTGGATCCCACCCAGAGTTCTGAAATGGTGTTTTTCAACTGCTGGAAGACCACTAAATACCTAAATACCTAAGTGGATGGAAATCGGTATTTGTCCTTGACCCTTAAAAGGCAAATCTTCTTCCCGCTCTAACTATCGTCTAATTGCACCTTAATCCCATCTTACTTAAGTCATGGAAACGCTGATAAATTACCAGCTCAAGATAAATCTTGAAGAACGAAAGATTCCTAATGACCATCAAATAAGTTTTCGGAGTAATGGGTCCATTGGTGACCTGATGGTATATCTCACCAAACAGTGGCACGAATCTTTAGAATCGTTTTAGTGAAAGTAAGATTATTGCACTTGATATTTCGAAAACATTTAATCGGGTTTGGCATCAAGCTCTCTTATCGAAAATGCGTACATTTGGTATTGATGAATCTTTTTTTCGTTGGATTATAAACTAAACTTCGAACCACTCAATACAAGTTGTATTAAATCTGAATTCCATAAAATAAATGCTAGTGTGCCATAAGGCTTCGTTTTGTCTCCGACTCTCTTTCCGACATTCATCAATAATCTTTGAAACTTCTTATCTATTAAACTGTTTTGCTGACCACAGTACTCTCAGTTTCTTAAATTCGTTTCAAGATCCACGTGCTTTTTCTTTGGATGTATAGATGTTGTAACGAAGCGTTCCATGCTTCTACCAATACCAAACACCCTGGGTGATTTAATTCACCATGACTAAGCAGCCTCCGCCGCAGCAGCGACCGACGACACCATACGACGCCGCAGCTACCAACGACACCAGTTACCTCGCTAAGATAAAGGGATTTTATACCTTGTCTTATTATAATATGCAGTCACAATAAGGGTATGACGTCACAGCCAGTCGAACACATTGGGTGATTTACATTCGACCAGTATATAATTCACACTCAGTTTTTACGAAAAATATAACAAGAGGACCTCCTTTTGTGAAGGAAAGCCACTTGTTTGCTACGGTCGAAGCTGACGAGCTAGATTCTAGTTTACGAGTCGTCTGAAATTGTCCGGCAATTTCGTTCCATCAGTTTGGTTCGAAGAATAAAACGTCCTTGTCCCTACCAGGGCCTTAAACTGTTGATCTTGTGCCTACCAGGGCCTTAAACTGTTGATCTTGTGCCTACCAGGGCCCTAAACTGTTGATCTTGTGCCTACCAGGGCCTTAAACTGTTGATCTTGTGCCTACCAGGGCCTTAAACTGTTGATCTTGTGCCTACCAGGGCCTTAAACTGTTGATCTTGTAAGCGCCAGGAGCGTAGTCCGTAGCCCGTATTTATAAAAGAGTGGCCCGATACCGAATGCCAGTTGACGAAGGAACCAGATGCCAGAATAAAGCTTTCTAGAGGAAACCAGCAGGACCCCAATACAAGAAGAATAACCGATGTTTACCAGATACACCAGGCAGGGTGTAATTAATTGAAGTCAAGAATATTTAAGTTATTATATGAATTTAAGATTTGTTTTTCAATAAAGATTTTGTATAAGGTTCTAAAGACCTTTCTACTGAAGTTTAGTGTTTTTCTTCAGAACGACCCTGGAAATCCGGCGAGCAAAACCTCGGCTGGAAAGCAAAAAGCACATCACAATGTATAAAGACAGTGTATGATAAGCTCATTGAATTCTGATCTTAAAAGCACTGCCGAATGGTGAACCAAAAACAGTCTTGGACTTAAAACTTAAAAAACTCAATGTTGTCTTCTCCCATCAAAGCGAAACAAAGCCTCCATCGCGCTATCCATGAGCGGCTCTTGCATTGAGGAAACCGAACAGCTCTCAATTCTCGGTATGTGCATCGTAGACCACATTGTGTGGAATGACCACATATACGATGTAGCCAAAAAAGCTGCTTAGTGTTTAGTTTTCCTTGGACGTTGCAAGAAATGTTTCACTCCTTCGGATCTGGTTGTAATCGATAAGGTTTATAGTACAATTCCCATAGTTGGGCAGGTGCTCCAACACTCTCTTGAGTCTCTTGAATAGATTATAAAAAAAGGTTGTAGAAAAATAGGTGAGAGAAGAATAATAAAAAACCTTTGCATCTCTCGAGCAATATTTCTTGTCCTTCATTATCACCTGTTTTATAAACAATGTTCTAGTGAAATAGCCAGCTGCGATTCCCCCTTAAACAATTCAACCGTAATACTCGCAATTAAGGAAATGCTCATCAGTTTAACCTTGGGCCCAACTGCGGATGTAGTGGTTAGTTCAGATATTCATTCTTTAGCCGCACTACACGAATGTGGAATACTTTACCCGAATCTATATTTCTCTTCCATAACGATATTCAGTCATTCAAAACCAATATTCATCGGCATCGCAATATGCTCAAACATTTTAGGGATAGTCAAAATCCCTTTAGTGCGCGCAAAACATAAATAAAAATAGGATTAGCTCTTTTAATGCGTTTTCGATAATCCTTTCTGAGCCGTTAAACCCCCCACATCCACCAATGTGGCTTCTTTTTCACCCTTACCTAATTGAGCTGGCAGGTAATAAACAAAGATTTATTAAGAGCTAATGTTAGAGCATTGACTTTACAGTCAAGTTCATTTATGTTCGAAGGAGGATTTAAAAGTTGGGGTTTTAGCAGACTTTTGATTTCGAAATCCCAAGCGGTAAGGAGTATCATCGTTTGGCTTTAATTGAATGTATTTATGTTTTAAGAACGAGTGTTCATTTAATACTTTACAATTCGAAATCCTGTTATGAAAATGAAAAGTATCAGAGACAAGAGATATTCCTAATACTTCCTGTAGATTTCTGGTAACAAATGTGGTTTTATTTCCCACCGTAACTTACTGTAAAGTTAATACCTAAAATCAAATCAAAAATAGACTTGAAATTAAAATACATTAAATAGTCACAAGACCAAAACAACATCAAATAAATACCATTGCTGAACACTGCTATTATTTTGAATACTAAAAAAACACACTCTAAAAGCATTCAAGGGACTTATGGAAAAAATCCGATATTTCATAGAATTTTCTACCAAAGAAGTAGTTGAAACATGTACATAAATGATTCATCATATTTTCGCTTTTTCTAAAATATTTCCATTGGAAGGTTACACTGCTATTGTTTTGACCGTATATATTTTAAAGCTATTCATATTCAAGCTAGTATTAAATTTTACAAAATAATTCCTTTAAGCCTTCATGTTTCCGGATAGTAATTTACTTAAACAAAACATCGTGACTTTAAATACTAAAAAAAGACTGTTTCATCAAACATTTATGTATATACAGGGTGGCGCAAAAAGTTGTTAAATTCTATTCTTAAAGTCGATATTCAACTATTCACAAGGGGCTGTAGGTGATGTCCGCGTGCCGTTCGTGAAAATTGCCCGGGTGCAAGCAAGTATTTAGTGAAACCCCTAAACTGCCATCAGGCGAAGTTTTCAGCATTTAGTGATGTAAAGGCGGGGCGGTCTTTGCAAAGAATTTTACGTCAGTTACATATTTACAAAATGAAAGCAAAAGATTCAAAATTTTCGGCATTTTTAAGTTTATTCACAAACTCATAATGAGCGATGAGGTCTATTTTCACCTTAACGGTTAAGTGAATATAAATAAAATGCACGACTGGATTGCAAGAACTTGCTCTTATGTAAAAGTACTTTGGCATTTAAAATACATTTTATAAATATAAAACATGGATCTAATGAGATAAAAATATTTAAATGCATAAAATTGCGTCTGATTTCCGGAAAAGTATGAATTTATGCAAAGTTTAGAAATTTTTTGTATCAACATCTTTAGAGCCGTTTTCGAGATAAATAAGATTTTGCATTGCGGGTGTATAAGGGGTACCGTTCGTTTTAAAGCTAGAAAAAGAATTGGCGATAGAATATCTCGTTGTATCAAACCCTGTCGAACTTCGAAAGAGTCGGATAGCTGACCATTGCGTAAAACATAACACCTTTGTTGTTATAAGACTCTCTCATAATGGAAAAAATTTTTGAAGAAATTCCTTTTCCAAGAAGTGATCTCTAAAAACATTGGTCAAAGGCCTTCCATAAATCCAGGAACATGGGTAAAGCAGTGATTGAAATTCCGCAGAAATTCTGCTTAAGGACAGTACGCCAGGGTATTGATATGGTCGGCACACGATCGACCGCTGTGAAAGCCAATTTGATGCCTTTTGAGTGTAGATGTCGACTTGATTCTAGCTCTGGAATAATGGTTGCTACTTGTTTTGAGAAACCAGACAAAACGATAATGAAATTCTAAAAAAATGTTTTGGTGGTGCCAAAGCTCGAAGAGAACCAGGACCTAGTGATTTACAACTTTCAACCATTCTTATGTGCGTGTTAGCAGGAATGGAGGGGAGCTATAATTTTTCTGTGAATTCCGAACGGCTAATGAGCAGCACTTTTCATGACAAGAGATACTCTTAGAGGACTTGTCAATTCCTTCCAAGAGGCACTATACCCCTGAAAATCCTTTTTTGCAGCGGCTGTGAATCGAACCCAAGACCTTCTGCATGACAGTTCATCGCACAAACCATTATGCCAAGGGGTACTACAAAATGGTAATACAACACCAATTGTTGCATTTTTGTTTAAGGTCACCTTTCTTTGGCAGCTTAACAATACCTCATTCTTTCAGCCGTTGGGAACGGGTCAGTTTTCAGAAATTTTAGCTTATACTCCATCAAGTCCAGCTGCTTTATTGTTTTTGAGGAACTTTTATGAAGATTGGATTTCCGCTACTGAATGCGGTTTGATGTCATCTGCGAGTTTAATTTAGTTAGGGCACTTAAGTACTCTGCTAAGCGGAATCTTCATTCAGCAGGGCACAAAAGTGATCCTTCAATCTACATGTCTGGTCCTCAATTGATAAAGTGTGCCATGCACATCCATTACAAGATGATTAGTGTTGCTTATTTTCCCGATAACTTCTTAAGATATTTGGTACAAATCTCTGATATCTCCTTTTCTTGCAGCATTTTCCGCTTTATCTAGGAGACCGTTTAACATTACTGTCTTGTCACGTCTTACACAACTAAATACCATCTTATGGGCTGTCCGATACTCGTTTCGTCATTCAACTAAACGTTGATCGACTGCCTTCGATGATTAACGAAGCCTGATTTTATCGCAGGTGTCTTGGGGTATCCAGGAGTCTCTTACTCTCGTCCACCTGGGCACAGTTTCGAATCCATTCCATTGAAAACTTTCCATATAACTCTACATCTTGTCAATAGCAGAATGTTGAATACCATTCAATGACGAAGGTCTGTCGTTCAGAATGGTGATATAAGTATGTTTCTATAGTAGGTGACTACACAGGGCACTGAGCAGTAAAATTTTACACCTGTAACATTAACAAAATTTCTATGTTTGATTTTGCTTAGTTTTAATGGGCTTAGTAGTAACCTACCAAATAAACACACCGATTTTCACGACATCTGTTGGGATCACTGAAATTTCGCTTTGATCAAATTGTAATAAACGTCAAAGTAAAATTATGCGCTACCCTGTACAACTTTTAGCAGTGGTAAAAAAATTCCTATGCAATTTTTTCAAAAACGTGTAACTTTGTTCAATGAACATAACTTACACACACCTTCATATCCGAGTTTTATCGTAATTCCACTCGTGCAGTTAATGTCACAATTTTACAATCTAACCATATCGATTCAATACAGATGCAGAAAACCCTTGTAACCAAATTTGTTGCAATAGCCCGATAAGTGCTTCTTACATGCAACATCGCTGCTCGAGTCTCTATAAAACATCATTTTACATACAAGGATGTCAAAACTCCTTGTTTTTTTACACACACAACACCCATGCATTAAGGTGTATCGTGAGTTTTTTTTTAATATAACCTAAGTGCAATAGCAGGTTTGATGCATACTTATCGTGTTGACTTTCAAATTCATGTTTTTAAATATAATTTACTTGACGTTTATGTGGCTTTGTGTGAAATATTTCACAATTATAGACAGATTAGGGGGTATCAAAGGGCACTTTATGCAACATTACTTACACGAAACAACATTGCATAGCCGCACCTGAGGGAATATACAAATTGCGCATAAGGGAAACAATACATACGCCTTTTAAATTCTATGCCTGAGTTCGATAATAATAGTGTCGAAGCTAAAATCAACACGGTGGTGTGGTGTTTGCGGTTCCACTTTAAGAATGTCTGACATTTTAGTTTCTGAATTCATTATCTCGATTTTCGATGGTTAGTTTTTTTTTCTAAACTCATTTTCAACTTGGTAATCACATATTCCTGTGCATCAGCCCGAATGGAATTTTTTTAAAGCCCCGGTACCTAATTTTACTTACAGTTTAAAAACAATATTGGTTCCGTTCCGTGCAGTAAATAGCTCGAGATTGTAATCAAACATTATATAATGAAGATAATATTGAAATACGAAACTAAATTGGATTTTGTCATATTTTTTGTTGTCGAGTTGGTCTGTGCTTATGCTTTATTCTGATCGAGTTAAAGACTTATATTATGGTTTATAAAATCAAAGAAAATTTTCATTTCAAGACATAATATTTTTGTACCCAACTTTGCTCTCTTTTGACGAGGAGAAGGAGGCCTTTTATAACCGTTTGAGTGCTGCTTATGATAGCACACCACGACCATGAGTAGATATCATTATGGTGATGGCAGACTTGAATGCAAAGGTTGGCAGTGACAACACTGGGCTTAGGCATGTCATGGGAAAGCATGATGTTGGCAACCGAAATGACAATGGTGAATGATTTGTCGATTTCTGGTACGCCAATAGTCTTGTTATTGGAGGGACCATGTTTGAGCATAAGTTGTGCCACAAAGTTAGTTGGGTGTAGACTGACAGACAAGCAACTTCCAACCAAATTGACCATTTCGCGATTAGTTGACGTTTTAGAAGCAGTCTCTAGGACGTCCGTAACAGAAGAGATGCAGACATGGAAATGGCACGGGACCGGATTCTGATGGTTGCTACCGTTAGATTACGTACAGCTGCAGTTCGAAGATACCAAGAAAACAATAGAATGCCCAAGTTTAATACAGATAGACTAAAGGATCGCGCAGTCCGTCAACAACTAGGCGACCAACTTTCATAAGCATTGAACGCAATCAGCAGCACGGAACCCATACCCATCGAAAACCGTTGGTGTGCTGTGTTCATGTATATGAGTTAATATACGGGGCTGAAACTATAGTCGCTCGGGCGTAAGGAAGAAATAGTGCTTAGCTGTCCGAAGAAACTTGGGCAATGATCGAAGAAAGAAAACATCACAAACCTCGCATCGCAGCTACCCCAGCAACAGGAAGAAACGAGCTAGAGTCTACGTATCGCATGAATGAAGGAAGTTCACCGTAGTGCGACGTGATAAGTGTATAACTACATCAAGTCATTGGCTACAGAAGCAGAAGAAGTCGCTAGTAGGTGTGACAGTAGGACCGTGTACATAATTACCAAAGAGCTCACTGGTTTCCAGAGCTATAAACAACACTTGGTAAAAGACAGAAACGGAAATCTGCTTGTTTCGGATGATGACCAGCTCGAAAGGTGGAAGGATCACTTTTCTGCGGTTTTAAATCGCGTTTTCGACAGTGAAGTGAACCCTATGCCCAATGAGCCGTCCGAAGTAATAATCCTCCGAATACATTAAAACCATCAAAGCATTGAAGAACAACAAAGCGGTTGGACTTGATGGTATTCCTGGAGAGCTCTTACGAGCTGCCCAAACAACATCGTGTGAGCTGCTGCACCCACTTATTAGGAGAGCTTGGGAAATAGAGAACTTTCCTGAAGAGTGGAAAAAAAGAATGATTGTCAGGCTCAGAAAGAAAGCAGATCTTACCGCAGTGCGAAAACTGGAGAGAAATATGCGTTCTACCTGCAGTAGCCAAGATTATAGCAAGAATAGTATTGGAGCGAATAAAAGACCGCCTCAAAGACACACTCGACATTGAACAAGCAGGATTCCGCACTGGGATCTTCCTGTGTGGATCACATCAACACCTTGCGGATCATCATCGAAGAGTGCGTTGAATATCCATCACCACTTCACCTGCTGTTCATCGATTTCGAAAAGGCGTTCGACAGTGTCAATAGAGAATTTATCTGGCTTGCCTTGCGCAGGAGGGCATCCCAGATGAATTGATTGCTATAATCAAGGCCACGTATGGTGGATCCAAATGTCAGGTCTTGCATAAAGGAAGGCTGTCATAGAAGTTTGAAATCCAAAGTGAAGTTAGGCAAAGCTGTAAACAGTCACCAATACTGTTTCTGTTGGAGATAAGTGACGTACTGTACGCAGCTTTGTCAAATGGAAATGGTGAAATCCAGTGGACTCTGCAATCTCACCTAAAACATCTGGACATTTGGACGACGTATGCATAGTCTCTCATAGGATCATGGATCTCCATCAAATGAAAACAAGGGTGGAGAAAGAAACAGAAATCATGGAGCTAAAGCTAAAAGGTAAAAACTAAAAGGATCAGCCTTGGAACTCCCTCATCAATCCAAGCAAATATTTCTGAACAACCGGTGGTGGATCTTTTCCAATATCTTGGGAGTATTGTCTCCACTGGTGGCGGAATTGAACTGGACGTAAACCGAATCAGAAAAGCAAAGACTGCGTTCGGAATGCTGTCCAAAATATTGAGAAACAGCTCTTTTAAGGTTAAAGACCAACTTACGACTGTTCCGCTCCAATGTTGAATCCATGCTAATTTATGGGTGCATCACTTGGAAAGCAACATATACTGTCTTTGAAAGATCTTGACGATTTTCTGGCCCAACCATATCTCCAATGCTGAACTTCATGCGAGAACAGGTCAGGAACCCAAAGAATCTATTGTACTAAGACGAACATGGCAGTGGAGTGGCCATACACTTCGAAAAGGAGATGGGTGCACCGCGGGTCAAGCGATGCAGTAAAGTCCACTCACACAAGAAGCAGAGAAGTGGGCCGGCGAAGAACGGTCGAGCATGAATCAGCACAACTGAGGAAGAGTTGGAGAGAGCTGAAATACATCTCCAAAAATCGCACACGATGGCGCGTAGGAGTGGTGGAGGCCCTATGTCCTGTAAGGGAAACATCACGGACGTAGTTGATTCGACGTGACGACCAAAGTAAGTAAGTAAGTAAAGATGTTGAGTCAGCCTTAAGTGATCTCAATGATGATAATCAACCGGGACCTGAATGCATTCCACGAATTGTATTGAAAAGCTGTGCTGTTGCTCTTTCAAGAAGATCTGGTGTTCCTCAAGGTAGTCACTTGAGGCCCCTTCTGTTCCTTTTGTTGATCAACAACTTTTATCAACAAAGCTCTCTGCCTAATGTTTGCGGATGATATCAAAATTTTCCTTTGTATTGAATCAGATTGGTGCATTGCTAACCAGCTCTTTTTAAATGTTTCCGAATGCCAATCTTTATCTTTCTGCCGTAGTCTTAGAACAATTGATTTTAAATATGAAATAACGATCTATAAATCTATTGTGCCTTCGTTTAGATCTAAATGAGATAAGATATTTGAAATAAGAAAGAAATTTCAGTTTAAGTGGAGTTTAATGAGATAGCTCGTTTTACATTTACAGCTCTACAATTATCTTAGGTGCATATATAAATAGGTTTCAGTTTATTCTCTTCTATTTGGCGACGTTAAAGGTATCTTTATCTTTGATGGATGAGTGCATCACATTTACCTAATATATGGACCGGTGGTTCCTCATGAGTGTTGCCGAATCTGCATCTTACATGGCTTTCTAAGCCAAGAATATTGAGGTGTTTTCTCAGTTAGCAGTGGCCAGTCAGAAAACCTGTGTTTACGAGCATTCGAAGGTTATTCATGTTTAAAACAATGTTAGATGCACAGCTTTCTTGGTTGGACCTCCCAAAAAGTATTTTTGCCTGCGTGAGTTTTTGGAATTTGTTTTTTCATATATTTGCCTTTGTGGCCTCCTCTTATGTTTTGATTTTGTTTTTAAGTCACGTTTTCTCCTATTCCAAAGAAGGTCTCTTGGCCCGTGAGGGGTGTCGTTAGTCATATTTTTGCCTATTTCCGTCTTTTAATTTTCCATGACTCCAATGAAATGTGAAAATATTTTTCTTGCCGAGGTCATTTAGCAAGCACACACACTTCATACCAGTTTAAAATGATTGATAAAAGATGCTTTAAGAGCCGCTTAGTTATCTGACATGATAACGATGGTTCCTTTCGAGGTTCCGATCGGCACATGCACGTTCCTATGGCATTCAAATCTGCCAGGAAAACGCTTGTAGACTGGCTAATCGACAGAGAAAGTTTGGTTTTGGGCCCAAAAATATCTTCAAAAATGAAGTGTTTTTTTCGAAACTCCTCCCAGTACCCTTCCTGGCGAATCTTATGTAGAATCGTTTCCTTTTCTACACTTCCTACTTTTATATAAATGTGCGATTAGATGAAGAATAACCTCTAATGTTCCAATATGGCAAGTTGTCATTGCACCAGTGATGCATTTTCATACGAGTATTTGAACTTTTTCTTGGTATTTCCACCGCCCCATAGGTATTGTATGATTGTTGCCTTTGCAGGATTGATGTTTAAGCCTACTGTTAGACACCATTTCTTAGTAAGGCCTTTTTGGATTATATCACAAACAGGTTCTTCTAATTTCCCTAAGGCTGTTATGAAGAGCAAAACTGTTACGTATACCTTCAGAAGTAAGAGTTTCTAGTAGTTCACCCACTACGAGAATCCATATAAAAGGTGATAGAACCCCTCCCTGAAGACAGCCTATTATTATGAAGATCTTTTAAGCACTTATGATTCTGTAATTCATGTTCCTAGCATTTCACTTATCCATCTGATAATGGGAATAAGTTCACATTTACTTACCACTGCTTTGCTTAAAGTCTCATGTCAGAGATGTTATCAAAATCACCCTCGATATCTAAGAAGGCGCATAAGACCGTTTCTTTAGCATCTCAAGTATCGTGTTTGCAAGTTCAAAAAAGTCTCAATAGATCTACCCGCCCTATAAGCATGTTAGTGATGGTTGAGAGGCATCAATACTTCCGATCTTAAGAAGATATCAGTTACCTTCTCCAGAGTCTTCAGTAAAAACGATGTTAAACTTATCAGTCAAAAGGACTATGGATATGTTGTATCTTTTTTTCTAATTTTAGCAATAGAGATGACTTAAGACTCCATAGACTCTCTATAAATTTGGTGCATTACTACTTTGAAGTATGCTAATACTCGTAAGACAGGGTATTAATTCCTCTTTCCCTTTCTTTAAAAGGCCTATAGGAAAAATACAATCTATACCGGGTGATTTGAAAAACTGAAAGTTGTTTATTGCCCAATAAATATTGTTTTCTGAGCAGATAGTTAAAGCATTCTTCCAGTCTTGCCGGTTTAGTTTGAGTGGTGTTCTACCTATTGTATTTTCAGACATTGGGATACTGCCCGGAAAATAAGTGATTATTAGCTGAGTGGACCCTTGCCCCTCCTCTTCTGTGAAGTTTCTATCAGCTTTCCGTAGTGCTAATGAAGGTTATTTATGCTTTCTCATTTCCTAGAGCCTTGTGTAGCCTATAGCTGCTACAGGGTTGGAGGAAATACCTTTGGAAATACCCTCACAATACCTATGACCATTTTTGATTTCTCATTGCAAATTGCATTTTTTTTCTTTACTTTAAACAAAATGACCAACAATGACTAGCGTTTATCTTTCTCAATAGAGGAATTCGAGGACTAAAAGATCAATCTTAACAATTTGTTACCGTTGTACCATCAGTACCAACAAATGAACGTTTTCTTTTTGTGTATTTGTTTTTATTGATATGAAAGCATTGTTGTGTGAAAACTTTGTCATTTCTGAGTTTTTTTTTTCACTTTTTCGTATTGGCGTGTCGTCCTCTATTGATATCAAATAAAAACAAACAAAACGAAAACGAAAGAAGAGCAAACGGCTACAATTGAACAATTCTTGCGGTCATCTTTGAAGATTTCATCAAAATATAATGATTCCTTAAGTGCACCACAATACCGGCATTGTAGTCATATAGATCTTTTAGATGATTTTCCGGTTATATTTTTCAAGCTCAATTTATTTATTCCCTATTGTGTTTTTTTTTTCTTTTTTGTGGTGTGTTGTTTAATGAATTGAAAACCAATTTCTAATATGAGTCTGGAGCGCTGGAGTTTAAAGATTTCATGATATTTTAAAATGTATTTATATTTTAAAAAAATAAAAAAAAAATATTAAAAAAAGGCTCATAGAGTCATAGAGAAGCTGAACCTTGTGTCTTTACAATTCTTAACTATTCCGGTGTGTGTGTGTTGTCGGTCGGAACTGATTGAACCAACGATATTCTGCCGAAATCGAACGGCTTAAATAAGAAGCACTTTTCATGACGAGAGATACTTCTACGATTTGTCACTTCTTCGCTAGCGACAGTATACTTGAAAACATTTTTTGATTTTTTTAGGTGACTACGGCCGACAAATCTAGACATCACGCATAAAGTGCTAAGCATTAACCATTAGACCAAGAAGTACTATAATGTATGTATCGGTATAATTGAAACAAATATATTTGACAAAAATGTTCAATACTATAAAATTCTTTTTTTAAATGGCTAAAACAGCTCCTTTGGTAGTTTAAGCGAAAAATACAATGCAATTTGAAATAACTGAATACAAGAACAGAATTTATAAATCGTTGGAGCGATTAACTTATAACATTTTTAAAATATGTTTAAGAAAAATTTAAAGAATTTATTATTATACAAATAAAACTTAAAAATAAAAAAAAATTAAAAAATATCGAATTCAAACAAAAATTTAAACAAAATCTGTTACGCTTAGACATGCAAAGTTTTTCAAACATTTTAGAAGCTTCTTTTTAAAAAATTTTATGCCGATATTTATTTTACAGACAGTAATTTCTTAATTAATTTTTTTTATTGAAATATATCATAATTAGGGATTTAAGAAAAGGCTTACTTATGATAAAAACTTCATTTAGGCCATTATTTCTAAAAGAAATACCAGCTTTTGTAATTGCTTTCAAGCAAATTTGATATCTTATCTCGTTTTTAAGATATCTAGTTTTTAGCATGTTTCATTTTTCCTGCCCATGCTAAATTTTTGACTTTGAGCTCAATTTTCTCCAGAAAATGCGTAATAAACACATCGTTTTAAATTTTTTTTGAATAAACGTAACAATACAATTTTGCGGAAAAACCCATAGATTTTATGATACTTAGGAAAATCTGAGCAATGTAAAATTTAAAAAAAATGGTTTTGGCTTTAAGCTCAAAAGGCTCTATGAATAAAAAATGATCTTGTGTGGGCTTAGATATTTTTGATTTTGTGTGTACTAAAATAGTTATAACAGGTGTTCAAAGAGTCCTTCTTGGTTTTGTATACATGCTAGAGCCCGTTTTTAAATTGGATGACTCTTTGAGAATATGGTCCTCTAATTCACCTAAATTAGCTTTTTCTGTTGAACAAACAAGTTCTTTTAAATTTCCCCATACAAAGAAATCCAATACTATAAGGACAGGAGATCTTTCAGGCCAATGAACTGGTCTATTTCTTCCCATACAACGATTACTGTACTCTTTATCTAACCAATTTTTAACCTCTTACTCATTGTGGGCAGGAGCGCCATCCTGTTGGGAATATGATAAAGCTAGTTGCATAATTAGAATGTCCTCCAATAGTTCTGGTAACGCATTGCCAGATAGTTTGTAGAAATCAGCCTGTGCGTAGTTTGAAGGGGCCGATTAATTTGTTTCCAATTACGCCTGTCTGTTTGCAGCTACATATATGTTACTTGCGACTAAATGATAAGCACATAATTCCGGCCCATGAATTCTCACTTTCTTTTTTCGAAATCCAATACTTCACTTCCTACTTTAAAAGACTTCTTATGTTCCATATTTAGACCTTGAAGTTTATGGCTCTATGCTTTGTTTCTCAAATCGGAAAAAGATGATTTAATAGTATCGAGTGAGTAGATTCTTTCTCTTGCCCTTATCCATTAATTCCTATATTAATTTATAACTTTTATAATTTTTTCTATCTGAGGTGGAAGTGCGTTATCGTAATCTAGGCGTTAAATTTTTTTAAAACTTAGTTTGCAAAAATTGGTCACAGATTCATCAGTTTGTGTTATATTAATACTATTTGGTTTAATTATTGGAATACTTCTCAGTTTTTATGGCAAATCGCTCTTAAAAAGGTCTGAACTCGGCCATTTGGATTCGGAAAGTTTTGGAAAGACATCCAATAACTTGCCGAATCATTAAATGTGTGTCTGAGAGTAAAGTTTCAATGAGATTCTACCACGGAGGAACGTAGGTTTTCGAGGAGAGCACGTAGCTTTCCAGGAAGCCGTGATCGTATGCCGTATGAATATGTGAGCGACTATTTGGAGAACTTATTAGGCGGAAGGTTGATTTTTTGTTTGGAAGTCGAGAAAAATCTAAAAGGAAAATTGAAATTTGTCGTTTCGGAGAAAAAGTTGTCGAGGAAATTTTGAAGAAAAAATAAATAGTGATTCGAGGTGACAGAGGGAAATATGTGGAAAGGAGATCCGTAGATATAGAAAAACAAAGGATAAGTAAAGTGATTTTCTTTGATTGTGCCAATTGTAAAAGATTTTATCAAATTTGCCAGTCAGTTTCGAATTTAATCCCAGTTAATTGTGGAACACGGTATTTATTCGCTAACCACCCACTTGCGTTTCATTTGCTTATTTTGCTTTCGTTTTTGCTTTTCACCGTAAGCCACTTTAAATTTGTGATATATATTTTGAAAAAAAAATAATTGGGTTTTAATCCCTGGGTTTCGAATCAAAGATTTTCCAAACAAAAATAAAATTTTCTTGATTCATTTCTTCTTGTCGTTTAAAAATTAGTTTTGGAATACGCAAATTCTTATTTCGTAAAAGAATTCCTGGCGCCCAATTTAAGTAAAAGTACACCATGTACTTACACTGATAATAATTTTTATTATTCATTTTATTGATCGTATTCGATTAATTAAATTCATTCTATAACTGAACCCTAACCCTTTGCTGAGCTACTGGGTGGCAGCACTCAATGTGTTGTCAGTTGTGGATGATCTCAAACGCACCCATAGTTTGACAGTTATCGTGTTTTTTGATGCAGCGCAGCGAACGCAGATTTCGTGTTCGGGTAATTTAACTGAATTTAATTAATAATTAAGACAGTGCGAACTAAAGATATTTATTGAGTTTGCGGACTGAAGTTCCGCCACCGTAAAAATAAAAAACCGCGTTTGTTAACTTTCATCACATTGTTAGATGGACGTCTTCAGATTTTAATCGAATTTCCAATTAGTCCAGTCAAAGCGTCATTTGACCTTGCGCGCAGAGGCATGGTCTATTTTTTTTCATGGATCGATAGGTGCTTATGAGAAAAGCTTAAAACCAAATGTGCACCACATGACAACTTTTTTTACCAAAGTTATTGGTAAAAATGTATTTTGTGTCATTTTTTGGTCATTTGCGAATATCTCGGCTCCACTATCCCGTACGAACAAAAATTAAACATGTATTTATTCCTAATAACATTATCTATTATGTTCTAAAAAAACCATTTGTTTAAACAAATCAAAAAAAAAGTTATAGTAAGTTAAACAAATATTTTTTGTTGTTTAAAAATTACTTTTTCGTGATTATTAAGAAAAAAGCTCATTTAACGATAAAATTTTTATTTTTTATTATTAAAGTTCTTGTAATTCCCTACAATTTAAAAAAAAATCAACCCTCTACGATGAACGAAAGCCGAGTAATAAATTATTGAACATAGGTAAGTCAGCGCACCCACGCATTTTATGATTTTATGTTTTAATTAATATCTCAGCCCCAGTATGTCGCAAAGTGAAAATAAAAAACAGTATTGCTAATAACAATATTTTCTATCAACTGGCATTTAATTTAATATGTTTGAGCAAAAACATAAAAAGTTATCGTTGGTTTCAACGTTTTTTTTCTTGTTTTTAATACCTTTTTTTCATAGTTATTGAGAAAAAAACTGTATTTCACGGTAAATACTCTTCAGTTTTAGATTTTTGTTTTATAGTCCTGCTAATTTTCTTCAAATTAAAAAAAAAATTGTCCATTACGACAAACGGGAGCCAAGATATTCATGATTTAAAAATTTAGGAAAGCTTACAATTTAGTATTTTAACCTTGTAGCTTGTAATTTTGGTGTCGCCAGCAACAAGATATATTGGTATCCTTCAAACACCCCACACATACTTACACATATTTGTTGCTTCTTGTTGCTGGCGACATACACCAAAATTACAAGCTACAAGGTTAAAATACTAAATTGTAAGCTTTCTTAAATTTTTAAATCATGAATATCTTGGCTCCCGTTTGTCGTAATGGACAATTTTTTTTTTTAATTTGAAGAAAATTAGCAGGACTATAAAACAAAAATCTAAAACTGAAGAGTATTTACCGTGAAATACAGGTTTTTTCTCAATAACTATGAAAAAAAGGTATTAAAAACAAGTAAAAAAACGTTGAAACCAACGATAACTTTTTATGTTTTTGCTCAAACATATTACATTAAATGCCAGTTGATAGAAAATATTGTTATTAGCAATACTGTTTTTTATTTTCACTTTGCGACATACTGGGGCTGAGATATTAATTAAAACATAAAATCATAAAATGCGTGGGTGCGCTGACTTACCTATGTTCAATAATTTATTACTCGGCTTTCGTTCATCGTAGAGGGTTGATTTTTTTTAAATTGTAGGGAATTACAAGAACTTTAATAATAAAAAATAAAAATTTCATCGTTAAATGAGCTTTTTTCTTAATAATCACGAAAAAGTGATTTTTAAACAACAAAAAATATTTGTTTAACTTACTATAACTTTTTTTTTGATTTGTTTAAACAAATGGTTTTTTTTAGAACATAATAGATAATGTTATTAGGAATAAATACATGTTTAATTTTTGTTCGTACGGGATAGTGGAGCCGAGATATTCGCAAATGACCAAAAAATGACACAAAACACATTTTTACCAATAACTTTGGTAAAAAAAGTTGTCATGTGGTGCAAATTTGGTTTTAAGCTTTTCTCATAAGCACCTATCGATCCATGAAAAAAAAAATTGACCATGCCTCTGCGCGCAAGGTCAGGCCCTTTTTCATGACGCTTTGACTGGACTAAATGCCATCTCCAATTTCCTCATCTTTATTATCTTAGCAATAGCAAATGTATTCTTTATTAGAAATATTAAAATTGTTGTCTAACTATTTAGGAAAATTATAGCAATGTCATGTTTACGTAGAAAAGTAAAATATTCAATTGATCTATTTCGAATGCTTTTAATAGCATTTTACCTTCTTATTGGTCCATTTAGTTGAATAAAGATACCTAACAGCTAATTCGTTCTTGATCTCGTCTACAGTCTGTGCAAATGGTGAAATGTAGTTTGAACCGTGTACAATTTTTATGTAGCCCTTAAAGACTTTTTGTACTTTCAATCTAATCTTTTAATTTTTTTGTTGAAAAATAATTTTCACAACATTCGTATAATTGGCATCCTCACTCGGCTTTAATAGATTTCTTTGTTTCGTAGCATCGGAATTTCTTTACACTGAGCCTCCACTTGAAATAAATGAAAAAACAAGAAATGTGTCATGTAGCCAATATTTCTAGTGGAGCCCCCTTATGTCTCAATTTTTGTTATTTTAAGACATAATTTTTGCTATTTATTTCTTGTCTTCGTAGAAGAAATAAATGCAGATATAAATTTTGACGTTTCGTGACTTGTGACTTCACTAGACACAAATTTCTCACAAGACGTCGAGTCTTGACACCAATTCCCACATTTTTATGTAACATTCCTTCGTTTCATTAACAAACTCGTGTTGTTTTCACTTCGTATAGAAATTATGTCCTGTTAAGCCAAGATGTAATTTTTCTACCATTTACTGACTGTTGAAGTACATACGAGTACATAATGTTGTTTGGTTGTTTGCAGGCCAAAATTAACATTAAAAAAATTAAACATTGAAGATAGTAAGTATTTTGATTAATTTTTTAAAAATTAGTTTGGGCATTCAGAGACTTTTCATGCTTGTGGGACTACTCTTGGAGCAAATGTTCTTCAAGATCTTGCAAATCTCTTTTGCTCAAAAATGGATTGACCCAAAACCTGTGCTTCTTTTTGTATTCTTCCCGTTTTGCCTCTTCCAGTTTTTCCACTGCGTTTATCGCTAAAATCAAACGACACGTGACTAACCTGGTGAGATTATGGCGAGGAATGAATAATCACGACATAATTTGCCCACAGAGTTAAAGAAATATAAACTTCAGATATAAGTAGTGTCTGATGTAATGTCAGAAATAAATACTGCTAATGGAGGTGCGGCGTTATGAATAGAACTAAGGGAAGTTAAAAGCTCTTCCAACTGCCTACGTCTTGATCAGCGCTAGAATTTTCGGTAGTGATGAAATAGCTTGTAGTAGTTCTTGAGATTGTAACAGTTATTAACCACACAAAATACACACTGAAAAAAACACGCGATAACTTGTTTCCGGAATCTCTACTTGCAACAAACCAAAAATTTTCCATAGTGAGAAACAAAAAAATAGAAATAAAATCCCGTTACATATACGATATTATCATTTTTTTTCCTTCTAAAAAAAATTGTTCGCCCGGATGACTAGATGTATGCATTTGGTTGAGCGCGCCATCTATCCCGTCGCGGCATCTCTCCCGCAATTACATACATATGTGGAAAGTGTTTAAACTTAAACAATCCCCGAGATTCTGTAGTTGACCTAAGTGTTTCCATTTTATTTTGTAAATTTGTAGTGTTACCACTTTTTTTTTTTGGGGGGTTTCTAATACTTATATTAATTAAAGAGTTACGCATCACTTATGGAAATATTAAATTTGAATCACACCTGATTATAAATTATTGAAATGTTCAAATATCAATTTATGACTAATACTGCTTAGGAAAGTAACATCCATTAAATTGACTTTAAGCTTTTAAATTTATTTTTTAGAATTAAATTTAAGAAAAATTAGTTTAATGAAAATTGAACTTACCATTTCTTGGAGAATGCATATCGATCGTGTGTTGATTGAAGTTGTATTTATAATAAAAATATACAAATAGGTTATGATTTATATGTATAAAAAAAACTACATGATATAATAGTATACAAAGTAATTTAGTTGATTAGGAGTACATGTTATGTAATTTTAAGAATTTAATTTTAACTTTTTTTTGGGTAGTTATACTGTATATAGTAAGTTAAATAAACCACGAGTTTTATTAGTTTTATTGAGTGAAGATATTTTAAATATTTTCTTTGAATGTTGCAAGATTCATGGGATGCATTTCAGAAAACTACAAAATTTTACATTCTTTTACACATACCCTGAAATATTTCTCTCGGTATACTTTTATATTTGTACTTTCGGTTAAAAATACCATTTTATAACGTGCTCTTTAAAAATTTTAACGGTTCTTAATTTGATGTTGTATTTTTCTTTTCATATTACGAACAAAAAATTGATGTAAGATTCAAAAACGCAAGAAACTGAAAAACTTTTCTAGCAAACATTATGTTTTCTACTTATTTATTATACGAGTACTTTCTCTATTTTTCTTTTTTAATTTTAATTAATTACTTTTAATTTAATGATTATTATTGTTGTTTTGCTGAGATTTTATAAAAAATTTAAAAAATGTTTAAATATACATATATATTTTGTTTGTTTTTGTGTGAGACTTTAACCTATTTTATTTTTAATAAAAATAATGTTAGTTTAGGGTTCGGCAGTGTTTAAATACACCAAAACTACCCTAAGATAGATAGATATTTAGAATTTTAGCTTCATTAATTTTTTATAGTTTAAATTAATTAAAAAATTCTATTTTATATATAATATATTTTGAATAGTATTTTTTGAGATAAATATTTATTTATTGTTCGTTATACGTATTGAAAAGCTTGACTTATAGTACTTTTGTTTGTATTTTTGGCTTAGTAAAATATTTATTGTTATGAATAGGAATTTTTTGAAAGTTTTTTATTAATTACTTTTGAAAGCCCACAAAATAGTATACGATTTGTGATATGATTTAAATCCTAATCTAATAGTATACTTAAAGTCAATACTGCAGCATAACAACAAAATTAAGTTTTGTATACAAAAGTTTACTTTGATCCATGCTAAGACTAAAAATACAAAGTTCTTAATCTAAGTTTCTGGCGTTTTATCTTACTCATAGTTTAAATATTTATCATTAGAGTGGGCGTATATGTCCAAATGGTCCTCGAAGACCGTTCAAAAAAGCTTTTATTATCTTTTTTGTGAATGAAATTATTAAAAGTATTTTTAGAAATATTTATAGTAGAAAAAAAAATCATTTTTGTTGATTGTAGAATTTTACGTAGTTCCGTAGTTATATTTTTCAAGAAATAGAGTTGCCATGTGTTGTTGATATTTTGTTTGTTGATTGAAGATATGTGCATATTTTTTTTATATTTTCAGACGGAAGATGATTTGGGGCGTTTTGTTATATTTTTGTTTTTGCTTTTTAGTTTCAAATTTATGATGGGTTTCTTGTTGTTGTATTTGTTGATGATGTTTTGTTGTGGTTGTTGTTGAACATTACAACGTAGTTTTTATACATTACCTAGGTGGTGGGGGTGATGGAGGCGGGGGTGGCGGTGGAGGTGGTGCCGCTGCTGTGTCGGCGCTTCTTTTGTTTCCTGTGGTTTGTAAATCGAGGGCAAATGGAGTAACTGGACTTTCTCGCGGCCGCATTGTTGTGGGCGGACCTCGAAAAAAATATGGATTTCCAAAAAAATCCGGCGATGATGGCATCATGTTAATGTTCGGGTATCTGCAATGAAAAAATTCACAAGTCATACAATGTTTCAAAGCTATGTTTTTATTTAAAATTATTAAAACTTATTCAATCATTTTCGCAAAACTCGACTGATGGGGGTATTTTCTAGATAGGCCATTCTTACAGAGTGTTCAACTTACTCTTTTAATATATGTATTCTTCTTTACAACTTTGTACAAAAATGTTGAAATTAATTTTACGATATATCTACTAGGTTCACATAATGTTCGTGCATTATGTCTCAAAATTCTGTCTGCCTGAGCTGAGTGCAGCCCAAAAGGCTATGCCGATTTTAATTATATTTGATAAATATGATTTTTAATTTTTTTTTTCTCAGACAGGATTTGTATCTTTTTTTAAGATCTTAAATAACGGAACGTGCCACGTAAATTTCTGCAAACACTGTTCCATAGATTTTTCTAAAGAAGAAGAAGAAGTTCATTGTCCTGGTTTCTTATTCACAATATTTTCATTTTCAGAAACATAGGCGTCCAATACAATACAGACCAGTTTCAATACCCAGTACACTTACTAAACCCACAACCACAACATGGCAGATTATAGAATTTTTCTAAGTCAATTGTTCAATAGTAGCTTCAGAGTTTTTTATTAAGGATTAGTTTTCTTTTTATCTAAAAAATCGTAGTCAAAGAGTAGAATTTAATAATATGTTCTAAACATTTAATTAATATAGGTGTTCCACAAGGCTACGTTTTGGGACGAATTTTGTTCTTCATTTTTGTTATTTCGCATTTCTTACAACCTCTTAAAGGCAAAATAACAGCGTTTACCGAAAACACTGATTTATTTTATAGTAGTTAAATTTATAGTTTACTATAAAATGAGCTGGGCAATTTTTGAACAATGAAATGAGACAAATTTATTTTCTAGGTCCATGCCCACCATGAAAAAAAAAAACAATTTTTTCAACACTCTTATAATGTAATTATGCCCCGTGTCGTCGTCTGTTTAATAATACTAGCCGAGCTCTCGAAATTCGAGTGCCAATTTCTATAAAAGACAGAATTCATGATTTTTTTAAATTGTTGAATGCAATGAGAAGTACGTACTAAGCACTCAATCCTGGAGTCCAAAGGAAAACAGTTAATGGTAAACAAACTTTCAAACCTATACACATTTTTGACATATTAATATTTGTTTCGATTCTTTCATGTCATTGTCCTTCAGCTGTTGTTTTGGCCATAATATTGAAATCGAACCCACGTCGCCGGAGTGACGTCAACCTGTGAATTTTATGTTACATACATGTGAATTTTTTTTTAAATTTCACTCTCATAATTTTTTCATAACGCGCCTAAAGAAATATAGCTAACTTCAAAAACATAAATTCAATTTACTTTTGTAAAACTTTTTTTGTTTGCACATCGATCGGCCAACTGTTTATTGTCAACAAAAAATGACATAAATGGAAATGTTCCGAAAATGAGATAGATTTGAGCCCATGGAACGCACTCAGCCATGGACATTTAAATTTGTATCGTAAGTCATGTTCGTCCGCATTTTTGACGACGCGACGACGTCGCACGTCTGCATTTTCTATCTTCTCTCTTTCCCTGACAAATACATTTCGAGTATTTTGTATTCTCTTTTTTCCCAAATATTTAAAATTCAAATGCAGACAAATGTAAATAAGTTCTGAAAATAATTGACTTATACAAATACGCAGAGCTTACACATTTGCATGAATAACCCTATTATTGTAAGGCCATAACTGCAAAGAACTTGAAAAGTGAAAATGTTAAAAAAAATCTGCTCTCCTTTTGCAACTCAATTTAAAATTTTATCTCCCATCTTAAAAAACCAAAAAGTAAATGTTTTACTTTTTGAAAACATTAATACATTGAATAAATTGCTTCAGAAAATGACCGATAGATGTCGACAAAACTGAAAGCAACAGATGTCGCTAGTGTATGTGTTTATTCTTTTTCATTTTTTCACTTATTGTACTTTTTGCAAAAAGTGCCGATTGTAGTTAACGCTTAATGTTTCAAAATTTTATTTAAGAGCTCAATTACTGAAAAAAACACATGCCTAATATTTATTTTGATAATATTTCTTTACTTAAGAGGGTTCACATTCAATAACATGTTCATCAACTTTTATCGTGTTGGCGGATTTGTGTAATGTGAATCCACCTTAATGTTTCGGGTTCTGGCTTTGGGTTTTCGCTGAATGCTTTCATTTTTCATATTCTGAATTTGACATTTTATGTGTCAGTCGATTTGATATTTCTAATTATGTATCAGTCGATTTGACATTTCTAATTGTTTTTGTTTTCCGGGCATTTTTTTCCAATTTTTATTTATTGTTTTAAACAATTTCTGTGCAGTATATTTAAATAATTTTGGCATTCTGCACATCTATGCAAAAAATGCTTTCGTTTTATATGTAATTTATGCTCCTTCGGTTTTTGTGGGCCGCGAAAAGTGCACCACAGAAAACATGTTCGCTGTTTTATTATATGATACCAGATCTGAGAGAGTGTAATCAGTATTCCTTAAAAATATTAAACATTGACTATTCCTAATTAATTATGATGTTTTGGAAAATTTACTTAATCCATTAGTATGATTTTGTGAAATTGTAATTTTTCACTTTTGTTTTGTTTTTTTTTTAATTATTCGCACCACCCATCGATAAATGAATTAAATTATCGAAGGGGTTTTTGTATGGTTACATACATGCAGTTGCAGTGTGCCTGCGAAGCTTCATATGTTTATAAATTTTTGAATATTACTCCAGCCAAATAAGAACCCCCTTGGTGGTAGTTCATTCAAGTTGTTGTTGTAATATTCAAAAATTCATAAATATATGAAGTAAGAAACCTTTAAACCTTTAAAGAAACCACTTTGTTTTTTTTTTGTTTCAGTCCAGCCAATCCTGAGATTAACTGTCCGCAATGGGGCAATGTATTTTTTGATGAGTCGAAGTTGGCGCCCACTGTAATTCGGCCAAAATTCAAAATTAAGACAAACAAATTTTTTTGTACTCTCGACGCATGTATTTATTATTTGAAAAAAAAATATGTTATTACCTAAAAAGTTTTCCGAGAAAAAAATTTCCAAAAATCGTACGTTTTTTTTGGCGTTCTAGACCGTACTGGTACCTTAAGTGTTTTGAGGATGAAATAAAGTAGTTGCAAAAAAAATTACAAAAAAAAAAAAAATATCCATAACACGTACGGCTAAAAAACTAAAGAAAGAATTTATGTACTTAATTGGGTTCAACGAAATACATGACGCACATTTTTTGTGGAGCGAGTATTACGGGAAAAAAGTTTTAGGGATGTAATACAACTGCCTGCTATTAGAGCGCTCTTTAAAAATGAAACTATAAATCAGTAATGGACAAGAGACATTTCGACGATGTTCCAAAGTAACAAATGTTTCCGAAATAGATATATGAACTATCAGCTTTAAATGTCTATTTAGGATAACATCTAGTAGAGGTATCAAGAAAAAGAAGTGCAAAAGAAATATCGAACGTATTAATTTTACTTTCTCCAAAACGATGTAAAAATTGATTCCATTTTTCGGTGAGATACTCGTATGCTTTCGAATCACCAGTAAACTTTTTACTACGAAGGTCATACTGCCGATCTCTAAGAAGCTTTCGATTTTCAAGATATTTTATAATCTGTCGCCTAATCAGCGTTTCTATGATCTCGGAAAGATGAAATGTAGGTGGGAATGGTCGGGATTAAAAAATGGGAAAGATTTGGCTGTTTTTGGTTATTCAAATGCTGTTTTCCATTCTCACTGAACACTATCTCAGTAAATATTTGTAAATGAGCTTTAAAAAATCTGCATCACAAAATTGCTGATTTGAATTACTTCCATTTCGAACTTATTGTTACCTATTGGAAACAAATTAATAGAGCATCGCATTTCGTAATCAAGAAGTCCTTAACTTTAAAAAAATGTCACTCTCTATTACAACAGTCGCCAGCTGTTTCATCCAGTTAAATTGAATTTTAGAATACTCGCGAAAACTTTTCATAAAATTGTTTTTTTTTTTTGTTTGCCAAAAAATCAAATTCTCCTGTCGGAATTCTATTTTTTCGTCAGTTGTATTCCATGTCACGCAAGCTGTATACCAAATACAAGTTCATGTAAAATCCTGAAGTGCATTCATTTGCTGTACGGTTCTCTAACGAATTCCAAATTTGTCAATTGCATATTTCCTTCTAACTCGGAAAAAAAAGCCAAGGCACAAAAAAAAATCCATTCGGCCAACATGTGTTCAAACTTCAAATGCAGTGCGCGGTGACGATTTTCTATTTAAACCTTGACCAAAAAATCTCTAAGTTTCGATTGTACAACGAGGAACTGCATCAACAAAATATGACACACCGTGATGCCTAGTCCCTATATTTGCTGCAGGTGCATTGCCAAAATCTGCTGATGGTATTGCCAAGTGCATCAGTGCCTGATTCCGGTGTCCAGACCATTGCTAGTGGTTTCTTTTTCAGTTTCAGTTCCCGTGTGTAGATTTGAATTTATAAAACAAAAAAGAGAACTTCAATCTTCACAAAATACCACACTGCAATAAGGAGTGGTGCAGTGAATGCAAGTAGCCCAATAATCAAAATAATAAAAAATGCAATATGAAAAATTTAAAAAGGCGCATTGCATTAGTTAGTTTACTTATTTATTTATAATTTTTTTTATTATTTAGCAAACAAATTGTGATATGTACATTTTGTTTCATATTCATCAAAAATAATATGAGTTCGATTCTGAACAATAGCGGGGACCTGTTCATGTATTCATTGTGCCTAACGAAGCGATGATTTTCGTTAATGGATTCCAATGAATACAAACGTCCTCCGTCATCTAGACAAAAATCAAAACAAAAATATAAATATTTTTGTTTTTATATATTTTTGCATGCATGATGTTTTTTGAACAACAATCATCCGGGAAGGGATTAGCTGCAGACTTATTTAATTCAATAATCAGACAAATAAAGCAATGAAATTTATGAAATTTCATTAGAATAACAGGAAAATATTATATTTCGATAGGTTTTTCATTTAGAAATTTATTTTGTTCTGGATTTTATTTTTATTTATAAGCTAGGCACTCAAACTGTAATTGTTAAAGATAAGACATGAGGATTTATTTAAATTAGCTTAGTAAAAAGCTTTCAAAAAAGGCTTGTTCAATACGCGAAAAAAACAAGAAAAAATACGTCAATGTGAAAGTTGATGGTCAAAGTAATGGCAATTAATTAGATAAATATCTTTCTATCAAGCATTATAGGGGTTCATGAATGTCTGAGATCTCATCTTTTGACTTTTTGACTAGTCTTTAAATTTTGACTTAAAATGAATTTAACAAAATCTTGTAAGATTTTATTGTAGGCCATTTTAGAAAAATTCACTTGTTTATTAGTCATATGTATGATACTTGCGACACAATTGTCACGTCCCAACTACAAATATTAGCTTAAGCCCTGAACGCAACTCATCTGGAAAAATCTGAGCTGCCAAAAATAGAAATCGAAAATGGACTTCTGACATTCATTCTCGTGACAGAGTCCAAACAAAAATGTCTTTCTTCTAAAATCTATAACTTGAATTGTTGTAACTTAATCTAAGAACACTTAATAAATTTATTTATTTTTATTTATTTATTTCAATTAATAGCTTAAACATAGTAAGATGCATATCTTATAAAATAGTCCCAAGCACCAAATAAGGGTGTTAAATGAGAGCTACATGACGTGAAAAGATAGTGAGAAGTGTAATGAAATTTGCATTATTATATTTTACCAAATTAAATATTTAAAAAGAAAATTAATGCAATTCAAACAAAAACTTAAGAGAATTAAAAATATCATCATAGCATCTTCACATGACATGGTATGCGCAGGTTGGAAGTGTTTTAAATTGAAGAAATGTGGTGTTTTCTGATAAGAAAAAGTTCAACCTCGATGGTCCTCATGGGTATAAGTTTTATTTCTATGACATCCGAATGCTTTTTGAACCGAAATAATTTCAAGAAAGGAGAAGTATGGGTTTGGGGTGCCACTTCGTACTACCGCGCATTTGAGTTGGTTTTGTGCTTCACAAAATGACAGAAATTTCTTATAAAGCTCTTATGCAAACAGCTTTTCCAGCAATAAGAGAGCTTTTTGGACCTATCCAGTAGATTTGACAACTAGACAATGCTCCTATCCACAACGCGCACGTTGTAAAAGCATTTATCCCCAGTGAAAATGTGGAATTTTTGCAGTGGCCACCATACTCACTTGATCTAAACATCATTGAAAACCTTTCGGGATGGCTGACCCATCAAATTTATGAAAAAGGTAAGCAGTATGAAAGCTGTGAGGAGATTATTGCCGCAATTAAAGAAGCCTTGTCTAAGATTTCATTAGATTATTAAGAAAATTGTATGAATCTCTTAGAAGTAGAATTTTTGATGTAATTTCAAATCGTAGAGGTTGTACAAAGTATTGAAATTGTGAAAAATAACTTCAATAACAATAAAAAAGTAAATAGAAAATGTTAAAAATTGATCAACCTCTTTTTTTTAACTTTTAACAGGTGCGTCTAATCAAGTGAACCGATTTATTTGAGCTTTTTTTTTGCACTACTGCGAAGAAAGAGATCAAAACAACCGTTAAGTGTCTCTAACTAATATTGAATTTAAGTTTTTTTCCCAGAGAATTTAAAAACTTTTCAAATGAATGCAATTGCTTGGTAGTTCATGAAGAAAAAGAAAAAGAAAAAGAAAAAGAAAAACTACAATTTGTTGAGAGAACAATGGTGCGTCTAATCATGTGAACCGCACTGTATATAAATAAAAAAGTATCGCATTTCTGTCGTCGATCATTATTCATTATCAAGCAACTTTATTCATCATCATTCACAATCATTATTCATTATTATTTTTAGTTAATCTTAATTTTTAATTATTTTTCATGAATTAATGGAAAAATATTTTTTTTATAATTGAGCGTCTATTACTGAATTATAGCGTTAAAAATTGGCACTGGAATTTCGAGGATGCAATAAGAAAAATTCGAGTTGACGACAAAAATATTGATAAGCCAGGAAGCGTATTCCTTAACGTCAAATGCGTTTGTAAGGAAATTGACTAGGTTAATTAACCAAACAGATTTAGTTTAGTTCCAAAATTGAAAGGTTTTAGTGGATAAGAGCAGATGCAGGCTGTTTGGAATGCAATAACTGACTGGAGTCTCAAACACCAAGTACAGATTCTCTAATGCGGCTAAGTGGTACTTTGCCTGCTCCTTAAGCAAAAACTTAAAGAGGAAGTTCTTATTTTTACTTGTCGTCACAACATTTATGAACTGGTACTAAAAAGTGTTTTTGAATTGAAGATCAATCAAGTGACTTCAAGTTCTGATAACAAAATGAGAGAAAATTGTTAACTAACTTGTACTTTAGGGAAACCATGGAAAGATATATCCAAAATTGAAGATCTGTTTGAGTTCTATCGCTCTGAACTGCAAAAATAAAATGCACCACTGGGTCACACGAACTGGCTCCTATGTAATAGACTAGGAATTTTAAAAACGAATGTTATTAGAGAAAACTGTTCATAAGGATAAAATTAATTTTTTAAATTCATATAGTATTCGTAGTAAGAGATAAAAACAGAATGTTATGCAAAATATGAATTTATGCCAGAACAAAAATTACAAGTCATTGTAGTGGTTTCATAAAAAAATAGCTTTTACCTATATACAAAATTTTTAAGAAAAAAATTTGGTGTGTGGACTTAACGTTTTTATTATTGTACGAATGAAAATTAAATTTCCAAAACAAATATCAAGCCGTTTTTGAAAAATCGAATTTTCCAAAAACAAAAATGATTATTTTTTTAAGTTTTGAAATGCAATGTTTCTTAAACTTTTTAGAAGCGCATCTCTATAAAAAAATTTCATTAAAATCGTTTATGTCGATAAAGAGTAATTCAAAATTTGAAAAAATTGTTCTATGGTAGGTACAAGCTGTACTATCTTGATTTCAATTTTTTTTTATTAAATTAAAGATCATAAGAATTAATTTAAAAAAAAAATATATATATTTAAATTCTAGGCGCCGTTTTCGAGAGTGGGTACCCTTAGTTTTAGGCAATTAAATTTTTTTCTCACATCTTATAGATTATATTGAGAAACTTTCATTTATCAAGTTTAAAAAAATCTACAATGGGGTTTTCGAAATATTTTTTTTTAAAATCCAAAAATATTTTTTTGAAAATTTGAATATACAATTTTATTAAAGTTCTTGGGGAGCTTTGGCAAAACAAAAATATGATCAAAATCGGTTGTACCGTTTTTGATAAAATCGAAGACAAAAAATGGTTCTTGGGGGGATACCCTCAATAACCATTATTCGGAAAATTCTTTTCAACAATTATCTAGCTTTTACTAAAAGAAATTTTTTTATATTTTTTATTTTTTACATCTGTCGAACAGTTTTTGAGAAAAAAAAATATTTATAAAATTTCGAAAAAGAATCGTTATTTTTGGTCTTAAACAAAAAAAAAAAAACCTGTGGGGGAAAAATTAAAAATGATATCTACCAAGTTTAACGCAAACCGGCCGAGCCGTTTAGGCTGTAGCCGAATAGACAGACAGACAGAATTGCGAGACTCACTTTTTTAGTCTTCGCTATCATCGTTATGTCAACTTTGATCAAAATCTCGATATTGATTTTTTGTTACGAATGCATAAGTCACAAGTAAGAGTTGAAAAAGCTGTCAATCGTATTTTTCAACAGAGTAAATGCATAAAGCTTAATGGTTGGGAAGATTGATCTATTTCCTGAAAATAATAACATTGCCATGTTAAAGATGAAAAGCAAGGGCATGGCAGATCTGCCAGATGTACAAATGCTTGTTCATTGTTACAACTTACGTCACGCCATGACTTCGATGTATTGTAGAAGTACTCGTAAAAGCACCTCACCAGAATTTGTGCTTCCTGAAGTCATTGCAGTCTTACGAAAATATTGACAAAATTAATTCGCAAGGTGCTCTACTGAAGTCTACTCAGCTTTTAACTGATGAACCAGCTATCAATTAAGATTTTGAGGAATTCTTAAAAGAAAATATTTCAACCCATGGTAAGCGCTACATGAAGAACTTTGCGGTGAATAAGTTTAATTTATCTAAGCTTTTTTTAATTGTTTTTAATGTAACTTCGTTTAACTATTTTTTTATTTTACAGAAAAATTTAGCTGATTTTGTATCAGTAAAGATTAGAGATATGTCCTTGTCTCAGAATTGATGGCAGTTTTGCATCTGAGTCTCTTTCAACTTGGGAAACAGACGCCTCTTTCTTAGATGTTGTTCTTAACTATTAGACTTTGTCAACGACAGAAAAATCAAAATAAATTCAAGCAAGCTAGAAAGGCCTCTAACGGAGCTCTGTAAGGCCATCCAATTGGAGCAAAGTAAGAACGCAATCTAACATCATTGAAATATGCCCGTGGCGTCGCTGAGTGGCGCTCATCCGAAACAAGGACATTAATCGGGCTGGTTAGATTTTGGCGTCGTCTGGTGGCCATGTTGTTTTGGTGACATCTGTCATTTAATTACTGATGCAAAATCAAAATGGCAATTTACACGATTGAACAGCACGTCCGAACAGGGTTCGGACTTAGGTTTTAAATTTTTGAAGTAAATACGGAAACAAAACTGAGGTAGACTCAATATTTTCGAAGTAGTCTTAGGAAATTGATTTACATATATAAACATAACATATAAAAGTAAATTCATTTTAAAGTAAGTTTTTCATTAACAAACTTGTATTTTTGTATAAATTTTATCGATCCAAAAGGTGGCTCTTAAATATCTTTACGTTTTTCTGTAAGTTTACACGATTCCTAGACTTGTTTTTTATGTTATACCTAGTGTTCAGCGCTGTCCATAAATATGTTGGTCAAGACTTTCAGAGAGAAGTAGATCATAAAAAAAAGAAGTAGGGAAGTAGATTAAATTTTTTTTGCTCAAAATCGAAGTAGATCTACTTCGATCGAAGTAAAGTCCGAACCCTGCGTCCAAATAATATAACTATATTATCAAAATGAGTGCGCAAAATCTTTGTGCGCCTTACACCCTTCTTACAGCAGATGTGCTGGCCCTTTACAGTCTACTCTTCAACGTTTGATGGCCAAATTTGAGAAGACCGATTTATTGAATCAGCAAGCATTCGTATTTGATAGGAACGCAACAGCAAAATCGGCTTAGAATATCGCCGCGGTCCTTGAAGGAGTACATAAGAATCCAAAGCGGTCGATTCCTCGCTGTACACATGAACTCGGCCTTTCGCAGACTTAAGCTTGGCGAGCGAGTGGGGCCTACACTCGTACAAGATTTAACTGACACACAAGCTCAAAGTTTATGATCATAAACATCGCTATTTCTTCGATGTCTTTCGGAGGGTTTGGAAGGGGAATCTAATTATGACCGTAAATTGACCTTTAGTGGCAAGGCGCATTTTTGCATGAATCGCTGTTTTAACTAGAAAAATTGCGGTATATGGGACTTTTTCGAAACCGACGTTTCATTCAATCGGTCATCATCAATGGCTAGTGGTACAGAACGCTAATAACCAATTTCTTATAGCCCAAATTGGACCATATGGACCTAGATGATTTGTGGTTCCACAAGGACCGCGCTTCGTCCAGGTTATCACTCAAATTTGGCCAGATTTATAGGGAAAAGTCAAATTAATTTTTGAATACAATTTTAACCTTCCTTTGTCCTTATGATTGTATCAAAAAACCTAGTGATTTACAAACAGATCTCAACTGTTTCTGTCTACGTGTTGTCAGATACAATGGAGGGGACCTACAGTTTTTTGTCAAATCGGAAAGTATAATGTGGGTAATAACTGAAATGTATGATATGATCAGTTCTAAGTATCAAAACATAAGATGCCACCTTTTCGAAAGTTGGACGAAAATAGGTTTAAATTAACCACTTTAACGTCGTTACCGTTCCCAGAACATGTTAAACCATCAATATCAACGCAGTTAAAGTGTTGGGATAAATTAAAACTTTGAAAAGACCAGAGATTTATAATACACTCAAATGATTCTGTTGTATACTATAACTAATACGGACAGTTTAACGTTCCATCGGAACGTTCCTAGTTTTGCCTATCGCCTATTAAAATACGGAATAAACCAGCAACTACTTGCCAAATATTTGTAAAGATTTAACAGGCCGTACCACAGCCTATATTTTGATATCAACTGTCAACAAAGTTTGACCACTCTTTAATTGGTATAGTAAATGGATTGTCGGCCATTAAGAGAGTGTTCATTGCAACATTATGGAAATTATAAAGCGCGACGAGGCTATATGTTTTGCAATCACTCGGCCAGATGAACGCAGCCATGAAACTTTCATAAAAGGTTGACTATTCGATTTCCTGGCTGCGTGCGGTGCAACACCGAAAGGAATGAGTTTTCAATAAAACTAATTGAAATCTGCATGTTTTCATTCGCTTGAAATCATTTTGTATCTATTTGCCTGTAGTGATGAGCAGTTCATTTGATGATGTCCATTTGATGATATTATTTTCTCATTTTGACGAATTTATTTCAAACCAAAAATCCCCTCGTCCATTACGGCTTGAAATATCAACCAAATGCATTACCACCGCGACACCACCATTCACAATTTCTGCGAGTTCTTTTTAGCCAACATTATTGGTTCGTGCATCAGTAGCTAGAGCGAACGCTGAAAGTGACTTCCATTTGTCGCAGCTTTTGTGTTTTTGGCCTTTTTATGCTTGGATATACTACACCGAGCGCGAGGGCACAGTTTCACTGTGATGAATGCTTTCAGTGTAATCATATATACGATATGTCATTTACTACGATTTTTGATCAAAGTAAATGTACCTTTTGTATCTTTCATCGTCCGGGTGCGTATGGCCATGGTGCATTAAGAGATGAGCACGCCTGCAATAACTAACTATAAAGGGGGTCTCATATTCAAAAAGGTCGATGTAAAATGTATCTATAGAAGCAAAATTAATTGGAATAAAGCTTCTAACTGAAATTGTGAAAGTAATAGCTATCGATGGTTTTACTGATTCACTCTTCCATTTTTAAAGTCATCCAAAAAATTTATTTGTATCAATTTTTATGTTATCAATTTAAATAAAAATTTAAAATAGGAATTCAACTTTATTTAATAAATTTTTCAAAAAAATTTAGAATTCCTATTTCTAATATTTAAAAAAAATTTTTACATATATTTTAATAAAAAAAAAATTAATTAAATAAGAGTAAATCATGTCGATTACAGAATTCGCAAAATTTTACTCTCGGTGAGTTAACTCGACCTTTCGCATCCCCTGTAAAACGAATTATGAAATTCGCCGGATTAACTACATTTTCGATTCCTAAAATTAGCTTATCATTTATGAACTTTCCTATCGACACGCTGTCAGTTGCAGACATTTAATCAACGGCCTAGGTTTTGATAATAGCATCGCTATCGATCAGTGAACATTTGTTAAATAAACACTTAAACATTCGTTATGATAAGCTTTTGACTTACATTTTTATGCTTTCTATTGTTTATTTTTTTTTTTTCGTTTAATTAAAAACTCACTTTAGATTCGTCTCGAAATTGGCACGAATGTAAAATGAAATAAATTGTATAGAGTGCGAATGGATTGCGGATTAAGTAGTAGCAGATAAGTTTAACAGAATGTCGGTGGTGCAGGGATTGTTACCGACATTCGTTCAACTTTCTTTCTGTCAATTACAACCCAGCCCAGAATGTTTAATCTGATTGTATTGTGAATACAACGAGTTAAACGATTTTGAGCGAGGGCAATGGAGTTACAACAAACCTTTTCCATTCAACGCAGATCGTTTACAGCGGGGTTGAAATGTATTTCAATCTAGTCTGAACCCTGTTTACTTACCTATTAAATTAAGGTCATGCTACAATTCGGGCAGGACCAGGGCCTCAAAAAAAAATATCTCCAGCTGACTCCTATTTCTCAAGCCAAGTTGGTTGAGGTTCTTTCACACCTGTTCTTTCCTATCTGAGTGCTCGCTCTACATGAGGCAGCCATCTTAGTCGTTTTCAATTGATATCGCCAAGTCGGCTGATAACACGATTTGGGAATTTTGTGCGTTAAGATCGATTGTGGCATGGCGGGCGTGCCATCCTGCAGGAACCAGAGGTCGTCCAAATCTATGTCTTCAATTTCAGTAAGAAAAATTCGGTTAACATGTCTCTGTAACGCCCACCGTTGGCTCAAAAGTTGTACCTAACCTAGCCCCATTTTCGAAGAAAAATGGTCCAATGATGCCACCATTTTACAATCCCTACTAAACTGCGACACTCTATGGATGCATTGGCTTCTGGACAATAACGTGTGGGTTTTCCGAGCCCCCGTTTTTGTTTGTTAGCGTAGCCACCAAGATGAAAATGCGCCTCGTCAGAAAAGATGATTTTTCACCCAAAATACTTGTTAAATTCAAGTTGCTCTAACTTCTAAGCGATAACGAAGCGGATGGTTGCGTGTCTTCAATTGCTGAGCCAATTGGAGCTTGTAAGTGAGCACATTTTTTTACATTACATATTACACTACTCCGTTGATAAATCTACGAAGTAGAGACACTGGCAACTGAGAACATCGCCTTAGTGTATAAACAGAGTGGAGCGGAGAGCAAAGCTGCGAAATTCATCAGACAAAAGAGCAAAGAGCACAAGAAGGGAGCAAGGATGAAGCCTAGCCAGAGTTACGAGCAAGGAGCAAGAGCAAAGTAGTAGTAAAATACCAAGCGATCATTCTTTTCCATTTAAGTATTAGTATTTTTCAAATAAAAATGGAGTCTACTAATTTGTACAGATTTGTAAAGATTCATTGAAAACCCATGATATTTTCTGAAACGCGAAAACAGGAGTATAGGAATTCATGTAATTAACCAATTGCAGGGTTTCCTCAGTGAATTTCGCTATTTATTCCAAAAGCTACGAGAAAATCATGGTAAGTTTGAAGAATATTTCAAAATGACCATAAAAACATTCGGTTATTTACTTGACAAAATTCAATACAAGAGGAAAGATTTCATAGCAAACCCAATTTTAGTCAATAAAACATCGGGCAGTAACTTTAAACACAAAAAACAGATCGAAATTTCAACCACTTCTATGTATTTAAAAATCGTAGCGATGAGAGCGGAGAAATCGCCGCTTTGCTCTATTGATGAATCTTTGCTCCATCTTCGAACGACGCTGCACTCTGTCTTTGTGAGCTACCGTTTCACTACACGTGTTTGATTTTTGGGCTTTGTTCTTTGTTCGTTGCTTTTGGTCACTCTCTGCTCCACTCTGTTTGTACACTTAGACATTACAACAGAGAGAGAGAGAGGGAGAGACACACGGAAAGAAAGAACAACAGAAGAAACACATGTCAACAGCACACGGTTGGCACTCACTGAGGTATGATACTGACAGTCTGTCAATATTTAGAGCGAGAAACAGCTGTAGGTGTCAGAATAAAACTAGGATTTGAAAAGAAGCCACTAGGTGACACTACAAGGACCGTGATGATAAGAGTCTTATAAAGGAACACTTTGTTACTCAATCTTATTTCAAAGAAGAAGCGATTGGCAAGAGTTATTCTCCATTTGATTTCAGTGATCGTATCATTGTCTGAATCAGTAAGGGCACCTAGTTAGACAATGTCCCTCACTATTTCAAAGTTATAGCTGTCTATGATGACATTATGTCAAAGACTGCATCGTTGGGTGTCCGTTCTTGATGGCAGAATATACTAGCTCTTGCCCTCGTTGATAGGCTTCTTTGCTTCCGTTTAAATTCTCAACAAACTCACTCGTCATCGTATCCAAGAAATTGGACCCACTTTTGAAAGATTATGTTGACGCGGGAGGTTCGCAGTATTCTTTCCAGAAGGAAGTTGAAGAAGTTGCAGGACAGAGCATCGCCTTATCTTAAAACCTTTTTTCACATCAAATGCATTGGTGAGATCTTTTTCGACCTTGATGGAACACAGTGTTCCTCCATGGTCATCCTGCATAAACGGAAAAGTTTGTCAAGGTTGGCAAAACTGGACATATCTCTGTATAGATCGTCCGTGTATGAGTGTCGATTTGAAGTTTCTGTTTTTCTTCCAACTTTCCTAGTCTAAAGTTGCAATGATATGGACCTATCAGGTTGTTGGAAAAAGGCTTCAGACGCACACATAATACAGCAGAATTGGTATTGCATGTGGTGCTCAGAAAACTGGTGCCTTTGTATTTGGTGCAGTTCAGAGGGTCTTCATTCTTAAGGATCGGAAAAACAATGCTAAGCTTCTATTCATCGGGCAAGCTTTCTTCCGACCATATTTTGCATTTGAGCAGGTGTATACTCCCAAAAAAGTCTTTGCCCACGACTTTGAACAGTTCGACAGTAGGGCTGTCAGATCTAGCGGCTTTGTTGGACTAAGTATTCGATATAGTTATTGATTGTTTGAATGGTACTATTTCCCTAGCAGCACAATTCTCTTCGTCATCGCCGTTATACAGTTTAAAGAAATGGTCTTTTCGTATTCTCAGCAACCTTTGTTTCATTCTCATTAAAGTGAGAACACTTTTATATCCTGTATACTTTATTTTCAAGCCCTTAAAAAAACTTTATATTACTCTTTTTTGTGGGAGTCAGAACAACACCAATTAAGTGACATTTTTCTTTTTTAACTTTATGGTGCTTTGCTATAATATCCGTTTACAAATATTGACTTTTACCATTTACCAAGAGTGTGTGGTATATTGAAGGTTCTGACAGTTTTAAATTTTGTCCTTGCTTATCCTTCAAAAGGGTAGATTTTGAATGTCCTTGCCATCAAATTAAACTACAACAACAGAGGAAAAAAAACTACTTGTTTGCTTAGATTTTGTTGGTAAGAGAGCAAATATTGGGAGATGGTAATCGGATGATGATATAGGTACTATTTTTTTGTTGTCCAAATGGAATGTTGAATGGCTATCAGGAAAGAAGAATTTAGATAAATACATAAAGTATGGATATACATTTATTTATTCTTATCTTATTTTTCACTTAAATCTAAATTATCTGGGGTGAATTTAGGATTGTTTGCTTGTGTTATGGATACAGTTCACACATAATTAGAATGCAAATTGTGATGAATATAGTCGTGATATTGTTATTAGATTTAATATCCTTTGAAATTAATGCATGCAAGAGATAGGTCAAGTTACAATAATTGCTAAGACCTTTGATTAACATACACTAGTATACCTCTAAATATCGGAGGGAGGCTCTGATAGTTAACTGATATTAAATAATAGGAAATAATGTATATCAGTTTCAGTACTAGTAACAGCCCTCTTTGTTCTCCCAATGATGTCAATATCATTTGTATGAGTAAGTAGTTGAAATGACTTTTGAAAAATTGTAACCCAGTTTTCATCTTGCGGGTTGCTTCAGGAATGGTGCTTAAGAGATTGCATGATAAGGCGTCGTCGCCTTGCCTTAAACCTTTCTGGACATCAAAGGGTTCGTAGAGCTCTTGGCGACTTTGACGGAGCAGCGAGATTTATCCATCGTCATCCTTCACAAGCGGACGAGTTTGGCAGAAATGCCCTTATGTGACATGTATAATTTATCTCTGCCTACGCTATCATGTATTAGTTTAATATGTATAAAGGGGTTGTGTGTATTAATTTGAAACTGCTGGTTTCTTTTCCAAAATTTGTCGGATTGTGAAAATTTGGTGGAAGTAGAAGACTTAGCTTTATTTAATTGGACTTGTTGAATTAATGATTCAAAATAGTTTTTTGGGTGTATTTTGAATCAATAATTTATCAAGTTCAAATAAATAGTGCTAAGATTTTCCTTGTAGTACTCCTTGGTATAATGGTTATTAAAAAAACAACCTTCATATAAAAACAATGCCAGGACACAGACAAAATCTCCCAGCGTTAATGACTAGGAATATAAATCTTTGTTGTGTATAGTTCACATTGGATTTTTGTCAAAATTAATCAAATTTAATTAAATTTGCATATAAACAATGCTCTCACTTGTCAACTCATGAGACCAATCAGTTCAAGTGAAATTGCCGAAATGAAGAGCCAAAAATTAACTTATAAAACTGATTCTCAAACTTGGTATTTTGCAACACTTGAACTCCACGACGGGCTAACAGCTGTCTCATATATACGATTTTTAACATTTTTGCACAGGATTTGTTTTTTTGGGTTACTCTATCCTTAATTAATAACATTTTTTCTTTGTTAATTTATTAACTTATTTATTTATATATTTGTTTGTCCTTAATTTATTTCTTAATTATTTTATATATATGTATTTATTTATTTAATTTTATTTTATTTAAATCTCATACATGTTCATAAATTATTTTTAGTAAATTTACTACTTTTATTTTTAATTTTATTAATTAATAACCTTCTCTTGTATTAAACATAGAATTTTCTTTGGTTTCTTTTGGTACTATCATTTGAAATTATAAAAAATTGTTGACTAGTTTATTTTTTATATTTTCCTACAGTGACATTAGTCTTATTTTAATTAATTTTACTAGCTTTTCAATTATAATTATCAAACATTTATCAGTGGCGAGAAATTAATATTAACTTGTGAAATCTAAAATGTTGAAAAATTTAAATTCAAAATAATAGACTTAAATGGACACTTAAGACCACACTTTAAAATTTAATAGTACGTATACGCCAGAGTGTACCACTGTGTATCAGATTGTACCTTATTTCGTCGTCGTTCTATGAAAACTCCCTAAGTCCATTTTTTGTGTTTTGAGATATTTGCATTTAAAGTTGGAAATTAATATAAAAAAATCCAAAAATTATCAGAATAGCACGATTCTGGGCTTCAATTGTAAAATGGGTTTGGCCTAGCCATTGTGCAACAAAATTTTTTGCAAATGGTTTATCCGGAATGAATTAAATAAAAATTCCATCACATTTTTCTTTTAAATGGACTTAGGGAGTTTTCATAGAATGACGACGATTTATACTTAATTGTTTTTAACAAATTTTTATCAGAGATGTTTTCCAATTTCAATTTCTCCCCTAGGGAATCACCGAAAACGCTTAAGTACCGAGTTTGAAGAAAATACCTACAGCAGCTTAGGCTGTAGATCGAGGTACAGACGTACAGACATACAGATAGACACCGGGATTTGCCGGACCCACTTTTTTCGTCTTCGCTATCATCGTAATGTCAACTTTGATCAAAATCTCGACTTTAATTTTTATTCCAAAGGCAGAATTTGCCTTATAGTACCTATATCGCAGTTTAGCAGTTTAAGAGAGTTTTACTTAAATTTATTTCCTGTAATTACCTAAAATAAAAACTGTTATGTTAGCGTAACATTTCGAGTTTTTGCCGGACAAAAGCACCTAGTTTTGTTCAGGTACTACTTAGATCCTAAGCTTGTGAATTAGTGTAGAAACCATCTTGGCTATCAGCCAAGATTTTGTAGCCGCCATTTTTAAATAAAAGTATATTATCAATATCTCGCTTTCTAAATCAATTAGGACCCGAAACTTGGTGTGTAGGTATTCATTTTTTGGGGTCAGGGAATACAACCATACAATTTTTCAATGTACATATATGTATAAGTTTGCAAAAATCAGTATAGGTAGGCATAGGGGCCATGTCTCCAAGATAATAAGATATATTATTTGCGGTCCGAAAATACATACATAACTGTTAAATTTATTTGACTACATTTATTCAAGGAGGGGGATCGGAGACATGCAACTGTGTAAATATTATCCTAGAGTAACTAAATATACCTCTATGTTTGGAGTCAGAAAATACAACTCAACAATTTTTACATGGGGATATTACATCAACTATATATTTTTAATAAAATGAAGTATAGTGATAGTAGTTGATTTTAATCAACAAAAAATTTTACGATTAAATCGAAATGAGGAACCTTACAAAATTCTATGTCCTGAAAACCATCTATTTCAAAATATTTTGACATATAGCTATTTCATATATAAACTTGGTTTTAATATGATGCCCTTAAAATAATCCAGCCCCAAATTTTTATTGAAAATATGCAAATTAGGTGAACTGAGGAAAATATGGGCTAGTCATTGTAATCTGAAAGAAATTACACACTTTTTGTGTGTCTCAATTTGTAACAAACTACAGATCAAGAAAAACAAAAACAAACAGGCTTCATATTATAGCTAACTCTGTGAATAGAAAAATAAACAAAAACCCACCAGCTAGAAGGCTTTACAATTCCTTGTGCCACAAGTTATTGAAAACATTTTCCTATATAAAGTTTAAAATAATCAAATTCTTTCGTGTCTTCTTGAATACAAAAAAGCAGACTGCAAATTATAATTACTTACAAACTTCAAGTTTTTTTCTCATTTTAATTAGACAAACAGCTAACTTTTAATTGTTTCTAAAAAGTAGGTGCAGTCCAGGCAAAGAACATAAAATTAAGTTAAAATAAGGCGAAGGACCAATGCGAAGCCTGCAAGTTACTTTATGCCCTTCAAAGTCTATTGAAGAAAAGTGTTTATAAAAATATGATGATTTTCTTGATTTGTAGAAATCATATAATTAAAAGTGTAAAGCGCCAATCATCTGCACACAAAACTCCTTCAAGTAATACCTCCCTTACAAAAAGGTACAAAAGTCTGCATGAATAGAATAGTAATTGTTCAATTCCAAAGAACTAACAAAGTCAATTCGCAGAGTCTGGGTTGGGTATTGCTCTTCAAAAAAGTCGTTCTTTCCAAAGATCTTACAAAATACCCCAACTCAAAACTGTGTTAATTTTAATTTTCGTAGAATAATAATCTATTTCAATATAAAAACTACAAGATTGAACGGACGTGGCTGGCGGTTGGTGGCCAGTAAAAACCATCCCATTGCTACCCTCTAACAGTCCTTTTCTGTTTTCTATGTCATCTCGTAGAGTGCAGCAATTGCTTCGCTTCACAGAGGCAAACAGCAACATTACCATTGGGGATGCTTGCTGGCGCAAGGGTTTTCTTTTCGCAGAATTTTATAGTGTGGCACAGAACTTTCGCAAACAGACGTCCTTCTTTTGTCCTCCCCCTCGTTGGCACGCTATCATAGCCATCCTTTTCCATCGTCATCTCCCCTCTACCGCATTCCGGATGCGGATATGTGCAGTTACCTAAGTAGTTCTACTCCTCGTATTACAAACGAAAGTAGATTTTGTTCACTCTCCACAAAAAAAAAAAAAAAATCCTTACTTCTCCTATCTCTGTCTTTTATTGTTTGTCTGTCTGTTTGTCTACCTACTGGTGTCTGCTGTGCGACTTGACTGTCTGCTACAAACCAAAGCAAAAAAATCAGTGTTCTACTTTTTCACAAAAAAAAAATTAAAAAAAAAATGTATTATTTAAACCAAAAGCAAAAAAAAAATCAGCCTTCGTCCTGGAAATCTGAGGATTAAAAAGTGGTATGAAGGGGCCCCACCACAGAGCTGACGATTGCAGATATAGAAGGAAAAAATACCCTACCCTCAAAGAGCATTTCTAGTCCTTTAAGCCCTTTGAAGACTGCACAACGGAATAACTATGAGATCCGTCTGCAAATAACATAAAATAAACCCAAATTCACTTCCCCTTTAACCTGTAACCTTTTTAGATTGGTTTATTTATTTTAACGAGAGTACTTGGATTTTGAAAAATCTAAACAACAGAAGACTCTGAGAGAATCTAGCTGAAGGTCAAAGTGTAATTATATTGATTCTTATATATAAGAGTATGTACGTAAGACAATACACAAATTAGAGAAAAGTTGCTTTAATTTCCTTTGTTGCGGAAGCCCATCTAAATTACGTTCCATCTTAAGTTTCAGTAATGAAACAAAACTTTTATATTTACAGGATTTGCACAAAACATACGAATTTAAAGAATTGACGCACTGACACAATCAGGAGTAAAAATCCAATAATTCAAGATTCAGCAGCATTCTCAGCAAGAAATATATTTAAATTTAACGCAAAATATATTTTAACAAAATTCAAGTAAAGGGCATAGGTCACCAACAAATCATCTCCATCTATCACGGTCTGCAGCTGGATATTTTAACTGTGGCCACGTCTTTCTCTGAAAATCCGCTTCCACTGAGACTGTTGATTTCCATGTTGTTCTTGGTCTTCCAACCGGCCGTGCACTCTGAGGATTCCATTCAAGGAACTGCTTTGCAATATCATCGTTTGGTTTCCTCAGTGCATGACCAATCCATTGTCATTTTCGCTTTCTTTTGTCGACGTCCAGCCGATCTTGACTTGTCCTGCGTATCTTCACGAAGATAGCGATTCTCAAGAGCCAGTATTTGCCTAGAATTTGGTTCATTGCAACCATAGACGAGAAGTGCTTCTCCAAGGTAGGTAACTAGAAATGGTGCCACCTGTCTAGCCCTGGGACCTGTCGTATGAACCTGTGGATGGAATTAATATGGGGAATTTTGGACATTCTCACAGAATCATCCAGTTTGAAAGTTTATAAAAAATATGAACGGATCTAATAGGATTTGATGTCTCGTAATGTGCGTTTGCTTTTGCATAATCATCCGGAAATTGGATCACGCACTCAGCCGGATAACCACACTCATCCAACACCATCTACACCTTCCTTAATTAGGCAGCTTGTTTACTGGTGCTAAAACAGTAGTCAATCTGATTGTTTGATCATCCGATCACCTGTACCGCAAAGCACGCAGTCCGCTAGCTTAGAATCTATGAATTCAAACAGAGGGTACGGCACAGATGTAACCGAAGTTCATCCTAGAGTCATTTCATCGCTTTGAGAAAAGAGATTAAAGTCTTTGGTCTTCATTTCCGAAAGTTCGTCAATCTCATCAAAAAATGCCCTTCCAATTGATTGTGTTCTAAAGTTGGCAAGAGGAAAGCATTTGCAGACGAAATGGAGGAGTGTTTCCTCTTCCCGTTGCTCCACACAGCTTGTGAGGAATTCCTAGATTCGCTGCATGCTCTCCTATTGGCTACGATCCTGGCTAATCAGATCAAGTGTTTGGGATATATAATGGATGGGCCAAATCCTTCCAGTTAGTTCAACTGCTCCATCTACGCTAACGACGTCGAGCGAACTCCTGCATCCACTCATAAAGAAAGCTTGGGTTTTCGAAGGATTTCCGAATGAGTGTAAAAAGTAAATGATAGTCAAACTCCCTAAAAATAGAGACCTAACACAGTGCGAAAACTGGAGGGGGATTTGCGGCCTACCTACCGTTGCCAAAATATTGGCGAAAATAGTACTGGAACGCATCAGGTAACGTCTTGAAGCCACAATCGATGCCATACAAGCAGGTTTCCGCACGGGATCCTCATGAATTGATCGTATAAATACTTTAAAGATCATAATTGAGCAGTGCGTCGAATATCGATCACCACTTCACCTGAATTTCATTAACTTTGAGAAGGCTTTCGATAGCGTCAATAGAGAATTTATTTGGCTTGCTTTACGCAGGAGGCATATCCCTGATAAGTTAATAGTTATTGTTAAGGCAACTTATGTTGAATATAACTGTCACGTTTTGCACGAAGGGAGGCTTTCAGAAGAGTTTGAAGTCCAAAGTGGAGTTAGACAAGGCTACATTCTGTCACCAATATTATTTCTGTTGGTGATAAGCGATATCCTGCGAGCGGCCTTGACGGGAAACGGAAGAATTCGATGGACTCTGACGTCTCACCTGACACATCTTGACTATGCGGACGACGTATGCTTGCTCTCTCATACGATCATGGATCACCACCAAATGACAACAGGGGTGGAGAGAGAAGCAGAAATAGCGGGGCTGAAAATAAACTCCGGCAAAACAAAGATGATCAGCCTCTTCTCTCATAAATATTTCTCAACAACCGGTAGAGAAAGTACAGAGCTTCCAATACCTTGGAAGTATCATCTCTACCGAGGGTGGCACCGAACAGGACATCAGCAGTCGAATTGGGAAGGCAAAGGCTGATTTCGGTATGCTTAGAAATATATGGAGGAATAACTTTCTAAGCTTAAGAACCAAGCTACGGCTATTTCGATCCAACGTCGAATCAGTTTTACTTTACGGTTGCAGCACTTGGAAAGTAACAGTAGGTGTCACTTATAAGCTGCAAAAGTTCATTAATAGATGTCTACGAAACATCCTTAGGATTTTCTGGCCCAATCGTATATCAAACGAAAAGCTCCTCAGGAAAATGGGTAAGGACCTATTGACTATATTATACGATGTCGAAAGTGGCAGTGGATCGGACACACGCTTCGAACAGGCGACAACTCTGTTGCGGCGCATGCAATGCAGTGGAATCCGCTCAGTCAAGAAGGAAGAAGAGCTGGACGACCGAGAAGCTCATAGAGAAAGACAGTCGAGGAGGAGTCAACCCAACTAGGCAAGAGTTGGAGGGAGTCGCAACTCATATCCAGCAACCGAACACGATGGCGAACTGGCGTTGTGGATGCCCTATGCCCCACTACGGGTCTGCCATGGACATATAGGGTCTGAGGACTTAAGTATGTAGTAAGTATCTACGGTTCGATTCATTAAGAAAAACTGAGAGAATCCAGCCCTTCCGAGCGGAATGCTGACTCTTTCCGCAAGTAAGTTATAAAAGTCTGATCCTTGCCTGGCCAGCTAGTTCGCCCAAGTTCTGTATCAATTTGAAGTATGATGTACTGGAATTAATGGCTTTAACAGCCGCCTGATTGTCTGTGATAAAAGCCGTACTCCGGTTCTGGTTTGGATCTTATTTATGATGACTTTCCAAACTTTTCAGGCCAAATAACCGACACCTGGTTCTCTCCAATTTAATTTAAAATAAACATGGCTTGAAAATTTTCTGTTGGCTTTTTCCTTCACTTCATGAGTTTTTATAATATTGGCTCTTAGCCGTACTCCAATACTGAAGCACTAATCGAAGTCAAAAACTAAAAAGCTACTCAAGTGTGTAAGGGTTAATCAATTCTTCGGTTTTGAACCTTAATGGTTGGTATGTGAATATTTTGCATCTAGAATAACCACTAGATCATTTTTTCTGCTTCACTTTTTCTAATTAGTCTTAACTATTGATTGAGTAGCTGAAGTACATTGGTGAAGTTTAATGGAAACAAAACGAAGCTTGACACTTAGACAGGTGCGGACAGTTTATATCATACTAACTTTAACATAGCACAATCGTTTTGTACGCAAAAGAAATAATAGCGGACCTAAATGGCCGTCCTGAGGAACACCATATAGCGCGAAGATTTGTTGTATATTCTAAGAACAAAATCGTTCTAAATCATTGGTATATTTCCAAAGTTGACATAATTTTTTGGAGATTTATGAAAAGTCCTACCAAATAACCTACCTACCCTGACTCATTTTAATTAAATTTTATCTGTAAATTCCAATGGTAGAAACTTTTTTTAAACGAATGTAACAACCCATTGATTTAATGATACTTGGGTTGTTGAAAATAATAGAAGTTTTCCAAGAATTAACAATTTTGAATTTTTTTTTTTTGACATGAACAGCAATTAGAAAACTTTAAGTCATGCGTGTTTATTTGACTCCCTGCAAAACCCTTTTTTCCATAATTTATTTGACTACTTATCTTCCATCTTCTAAGTCAAGAAAACGTAGACATTATATTCGTAGCGAAATTCAAATATTGCGTAAACTTATTAGTACAAAAGTGTGTGGAAATTCGTATCATAGACTTTGAGAAAGGGGATCAGTTTCAAATACACGAACTAATGCAGGATCTCTCTTTTAGTTGGAAAAATACCGAAAGCTGTTTCAGCTGATCCATCAAGCAGGTGCTTAGTTTTGCAATTAAACATTTTACAGACTTAAATTTTCGAATGTACTGCATGGGGAAAATTATTCTCACTACCATCACACACGTGCTCAAGAACTGCTTCTCCATGATTTAGAAAAGAGGCTTGAGTTTTCTAAGTAGTTGCTGGAGCGTAGCTTGAATGAAATCCATGCAAAAGAAGACATTAAACATTTTAACATAAATTCAACGTCAACATGTACTCGTATGGAAGTGTAATTGGAAGAAATTTAATCAGCCTCTTCAAACTACCATGCAGACTGAATTCTGCAAACTATCTGGAGTCTTGCCCAACGATTTACCAGAATTATTTGAAGACATTTCACTGAATTATTTAGTTTCATCATATTTCCAATAGGATTGTGCTCCAGCTCATTATGAATAGGATAGGAAGAAACGCAGCAGTTCACTGCCATCCAAGATTTCCTGATCTAACAGTATGAGATTTTATATGGGGAAGAATACAAAACTTGTTTTTTTTTTCAACAGAAATAGAATATTTAAGAGAAGAAGAAGAGCATATTACCAAAGCGTCATCAAAAGGTGGTATTTGAAATGCACGTACCGTGAATTAAAAGCTGTCCGATTTTCTCAATGTAAATGCGGCTCATGGATAATTTCACGGATGTTGAGTTCTGTTTCAACAGAAAGAGAAAATATTGCGTTTTTGAAGCATTAAATCACATGTGATGCGTGGTTCCCCATTTGACAATGCTATCGAGATTAGAATTTAATAGGCTTATAGTACGCTGTCGTTCTAAAACCACATCCGAAGGACGATGACGTGAAACGAATCTGAGAAACTGAGAGAAGTATTGTCAGTAAAACAGTCAATTTAATACCAGAAGTTTCAGACAAAAGATCATTGATCAACATGAGAAAGAAATTCGGAGACAAAACGGAGCCCTGAGGCAAACCAGTATTTGTTTTATGGGCAGCAGACTTGAAACGATCCAATAATGCAGATAAACAATAAATTTTCTCTTGGACTTAGGTGGTGAATGATGTTCTTTGGTGTTGGATGATGTTCTTCGATGGTGAATGATGCAATAAGTATGAATGAGACAGCCACTAGCAATTTACGTATGAGTCTTTGGGCTGTGCAGTTTAAGTTCAAATGTCATGTCTGTAAGCTTATGCAGGCAAACAGGCATAATACCCATCATTGGCTTTATTCGATTCCTAAATTTTGAAGATCATGGAGGAAGTAATGTTTCCAAATGCCATTGAAATAGGTCTTTAAAAAAGACAATGACCCAAAGCATACAAGACAAGCACACTTGAGAAGTGCTTTCAGAAAAGGGGGCGTGGCCTGCGCAGTCCCCAGACCACAACCCTATAGAAAATATTTAGTGCAAAGTCAAGAAGTATGTTGCTAATGAGTGATTTTTTTGCTATTTTATTTTTGGCAACACTGGTTTTGACAGATCACGCACGTTTCGTGTTTTGTGTCACTGTCAAACATCTTCAGTTTGGTCTATAATTTAACCATGAATCGTCTTATAACGAACAACGCTTGCAAATTATTGAATTTTATTATCAAAATGCGTGCTCTGTTAAGAAAGTTCACCAAGCGCTTCTTGCATTTTATGGTTAGTTTAATCGACCTACTGAGGCGGCTATTCGGGCTATTGTGACTAAATTTCAGACCAAATTTACATTGTTGGACATTAAACCACCAAGATGCTTACGTAGAGTGCGAACTGAGGAAAATATCACGCAGGTGGGAGTGTAGAGTCGGTAGTAGTTTAAGGCATGTCCGGGGCTCTGAGAGACTTGACGAATGGACTTGTGTAGCTACTAAACCATATATCAGACCATGGCAGCGAACGTAAGTCCAAGATTATGCATGGCGTTGTGGCATGCCAGTCTGCGTACAGCATGCGTAATTCCACGATCTTAATGGGTGGCGGCTAGCATAAGGCCATGTTTGGCTAGTGGTGGTGAGGTGGTAAACGCATAGTTCATGGTCTTGACTCCGACGAGCTCGTCCACTTCGTTGGGCCATATTGCTACTGTTTGACAATTATGCACTCCAGGTTCCTATCGACCTCCTCGTGGTGCCTGTGGATAGGTTACGTAAGTAACTGAACCAACTAGATGGGAGCATCCTGGACGGTATCCTTAAAGTAGGAATCCGCTTAGGAGTGTGTAACAACTAACCAGAGGGTTGTTCATTCTTGGTTGATGGTTTCTACCTCGACTATAGTTGGGTGTGTGTATATCTTGGGCTGACAGGCCCTGAAGTTTTGCAGGAACTTCATCTGTAAGTGACCTTATGGTGGCGAAGCTCAACCAGTAGCTATATTCTGGTTCCACGGAAGATAGTGCCCAGGAGTTTGGGGGCAATAGCGTACGTCTTCTGGCTCTCCTATTCTATCTTCGGATAGAGAGGTGCAGCTGTCGCGTGTGTGCTCTCTTACTCAGACTATCTATAAGGTAGGCCCCCTAGTGGGAGTATCGTAGTGGCATGGCTTATTCCGAATACGGAGACATATGGTTTTCAGGCGTTCCTGGATTCAAGAGGTGTTAGATAGACCTGGCCTCCTAAGCAAGAGGTGTGTTCATGCCTGCAACATGTCACAACTTTGCGACCGAGATGGCTTCGGCTATGTCGGGGTTAATGGTCAGGACCCAATCTGACTCCGATGGAGGTAGGCCTACCGTGGGATTGAGCCATAATCGGCAGGTGCTCACGTTAAACCAAAAGACGATTCTGAGGAAAATATCGCAGCTGTAGTGTGTTACTGGATGACCGTGAATTATCGATTCGGCGCCTTTCGCAGCAATTGGGCCTCTGTTACTCCACTACGTGGAAAATTTTGCGTAAGGATTTAGTTGTGAAGCCTTTCAAAATACAGCTGATGCAAGAATTCAAGCCGAACGACCTACCACAACGCCGAATTTTTGGTGAATGGGCTCTTGAAAAGTTAGCCGAGGATCCTTTTTTTTTATCGAAAAATTGTATTGAGCGACGAAGCTCATTTCTGGTTGAATGGATACGTGAACAAGCAAAACTGCCGTATTTAAAGTGGAGAGCAGCCAGAAGCATTGCAAGAGCTACCACCAATGCATCCAGAAAAGGCCACTGTTTGGTGCGGATTATGGGCTGGCGGAATCATTGGGCCGTATTTCTTCAAAGATGATGGGAATCGCAACGTTACTGTGAATGGTGAGCGCTACCGTGCGATGATAACAAACTTTTTTCTGCGAAAAATGGATGAGCTTGACTTCCATGATATGTGGTTTCAACAAGACGGTGCCACATACTACACAGCACGCGTAACAATGGACGAATTGAGAGGCGAGTTCGGTGAACAGTTTATTTCACATTTGGGGCCGGTCAATTGGCCGCTTAGATCATTCGATTTAACGCCTCTAGACTTTTTTTTGTGGGGTTATGTTAAGGCTCATGTCTACAGCGACAAGTCCGTTTCGATTGACGCACTGGAAGCCAACATTGAAGCATTCATTTGTGAGATTTTTCTGAATTTTATGTGTTTTTTTTCAATTTCCGATAGCTCTTAAAAAAAAATCACTCGTTAGTTGTAAGCCCTACAACTAAAACAGCCCTTTGGGAAAAGCTATACAGCAGTCTTGGTCCAGCTACGTTGGTTCATACCTGTAGAAAGATGTGAAAATCTTATTAATTAAATGCAACTTCATTGTGCTGCTATTATGTCTAACAAGGGACATGCGACTAAATATTAATTTAAGGTGCGAACACTCGAATATGACTTTGGGTAGAAATTGTCAATAAACTTTCCCTTTTGTGATATTTAAAGATGGATTTTGAATGCGCTACTATTTTTTTGACCGCTGTTTTTCTATATGACTTGGATAGATTTGAAATTACCAACTAATTTATTCAATTTGAAAATGATTGTTTTTTTCTGAAATTAAGAGCCTAAAAATTATTAATTTGAAAATCAGACGACTATTTATTTCTTTAAAATTAGTAGAATTATGTATTTTAGTTTTTGTTGTGTCAAAAGGTTCACTACTATTATTTTGACAGAAGCTATGCGTAATATCGATTATTCCTGCCACTCATAATAAAGGCTTCGTACTAAATTATAATGTGGTGTACATCATTTAAAATATATGTATACCTGAATATTCCAACACACAATTTTATTTCAGACCGATAATTCCTGTGACACACTGTCAACAGTTTATAGCAAGTGCATTTATTTTTTTTTAATTTAAACTCAAAAATGTAAATAATACATTGTCACTAATCATGTACATATTTAGAAATGTGTGTAACTGATTTATGCAGTATTTCTGTGATTGAGTACTTAACTAAAGAAAGGACGATGTTGTAGCAGAACAAACGTTCCGCATCATGTAAATAGACAAAAGGAATACTTTGCGTTGTCAGAAGCATTACAACACACACACACACAAAGCCACACACTATAAACTCACTACTTTTCCTTTATCTCTGTATCGGAGGAAAAACACTGGAAAACCGTCATATATGGAAAAAAAATGTCGAAAGAGTTTTTTTTGTTGCTGGTTCTCCATCAAAAGGGGATGATGATTGTAGTGGAGAAATTATAACGGCACAAGAAGAAGAGAGAGAAAAAAATAAATAAATCCTCTAAATGGGTGATGTACTTTGATGATGATGATGATGAAGGAACTGGGGAAAACCCCACGTCTGGCCTCGGAGAACAAGTTAAAAAAAAAAATAAAAATAATTTAGTCTGGCCCAGAAACGTTCCATCTACACGATTAAAGTATTTTTTTTTATTTCATTCTTTCCTTTGGATTAACTTTTTTTGCAGGATTTTAAGATTTGCTTTGTCCTGTCTAAATTGTAGTGCTTTCGTTTAGTCTTGAGTTGAGCGAAGAAGATGGAAGAAGGCGTTAAAAAGCTGGTCAAGTTATGAAATGGCATTTCGCGACTCTTACCTCTGCTGATCCTGCTGCTTATCCTTGCAGTGCGACGTAGATATTCATCGTCCTTAAGTTTCTTTTCTTAATTTCTGTTTCTTTTTTGGTGTTGAATTGTAAACAATGATTGTTTTGTGTGAGATTTGTTTTTCGTCCTTTTGTGTGAGTTTGTTGTTTTTTTTTTGTTGTTTTAATTTACAACGAAAAGAATGAAAAATAATGAAAGTTTAACTCGAAGTCGAAAAGAAATGGTTGGGGGCTGCGACAGCAAAGTACAGATTGGGTCATTTTAATTAAGCGCATTAGGAGCAAGTGGCGGACCGAATACGTTGGTTTTCGAATTAGGGGTATTATTTTTGCAATTGTTTTTGTGCTGCTTACAGAATAGGAAGTCCTTGGGCAAATATTTATATACGTAAAGTTAGGTAGGTACAGGAAATGAACGTTGAAGGCTCTTGGTTAAAAAGTTGAACACAAAAGGGTTAGTGTGCGGGACATAATTATTAGGTCAATATAAGGACATTATGTTGGTAATTAGTTTTAAGTGGATGCACTTAATCAAAACTAGCTATGGAAGTAAGATACATGTGTATCTGCTAGGATTCGAAACTATAAGGATGGCTTGATATTACAATAGCACCAATCAGAAGTTTTGTACTCAACATTTGTTAACTTTCAACACTACAACCAGTTTCTTCTTAGGATGCTTATATGGATTCTGTTTGATTTCTAAAGTTTTAAGTTTATAATTCAATGGTAAAAGGAATTCAATAATTTTCTATATATTTCCAAAAGGGAGTTTTAGTTCTTTCTTGAATAAAAACGTTTCAACCGCAAGTAATGTAAACAGTTTAAACTTAGCTTAATGCAAAAATAAAACAATATTCGGATAAATAAATAAAAGGTCTTTCCTCGTCAACAGAACAGATCCACAACAACTGATAAGTGAGAACAGTAATGAGTGGCATATTGATTTAACGAGTAATGCTCGGATATTTAAAGGGATATAAAACTGTGTCGACCAAGGTATGCAAAAGACACCGTTTTTCTGCCGACACTATAAGTAGCGTGGTTTTTCTATGTTAGGGTGCGATTAAAGGTAACACGTGAGTTTTCAGTTCAATAGGAAAGCTATTTAAAACGATAACTGGGAAAAAAGATTCATCTATATTACTCTTTTCCGATTCAGCATTAAATTATTTTGGTGCGAGCATTGGACAATACTTTCTAAATCCTTCTTTATGCAGACATCAAAGTGCATCAATAAGTCCTAACGGACAATTAGGGTATAGCTAAGCATATAGTGGAATTGAAGAATGATTTATAATTATTGGAACTTCATCAACATAGAAAAAAAAACAAAAGGCCAAGTATAGATCCCTAGGGAACATCTTCTTCTTCTTCTTCTTAGTTTCCGGTTACTATTGGCAGCAACACTTTAACTCCTCCTGGAGCATAGGGCGTCAACCAGATACTTCCATCTCTCTCTATTTCCAGCACGATACCTCAGCTGTGCCCACGACTGCAAATTTAGGGACCGAGCTTCCTTCATGACTGTTGATCTCCATGTTCCCTTTGGTCTTCCAAGCCGCCTCGCACCTTGAGGATTCCATTGAAAGCACTGCTTTGCTATGTTGTCATCAGGCTTCCTCAGTGTGTGGCCGATCCAGCGCCACTTTCTTTGCTTGATGTCATCATCCACTTTTGTTTGTCCAGTCCTAAGCCACAATTCATTGTTTGATATTGTTTGCGGCCACCGGATCCTGAGGATGTAACGCAGACAAGGGTTGAGAAAGCCTTGCAACCTTCTCGAGATGTTGGTAGAGCATTTCCACGTTTCACAAGCATAAAGCAGCACAGATTTGACATTGGATTCAAAGAGTCTCAACTTAGTACGAAGCGATATTTTTGTGGAGCTCCACACGGGAGAAAGCATTCCGAATGCACTACGAGCTTTGTTTATTCTATTGATGACGTCAACGTCTGTTCCACAGTCGGGTGCCAGATAACTACCCAGATAGTTAAACTGAGTGACCTCTTCTATTGTCTCCTGCCTCGCAGTAACCTGTTGTTGTTGGTTCCGGCTGGTGTGCATTATTTTTGTCTTTTTGGCGTTAATCCTTAAGCCAGTCGCCTCACCATTTTGTTGAAGGGAGTGACACATTTGGTTTAGGGCTCCAGTTCCGTTTGTCATTAAGCAGATGCCGTCAGCATAGTCCAAATGGCTAAGCTTGTGAAATGGGCCCCACTGTATACCAAGTCTCTCACCTTCACCCACCGTGGCAGTTATAACATCATCGATTGCGAGTAAGAATAAGATCGTGACAGTACATCACCCTGTCTTACCCATTGTCGCACCTCAAAAGCATCGGAAAGCTGTCCACTGTGCAAAACAACGCACCTTGCGTTGTTGTACGATTCTTTTATAAGAGCAATAATTTTATCAGGAATTCCTCTAACAGCAAGCGATCTCCAGATAGCATAGCGACTGACGCGATCGAATGCCTTTTCGAAGTCAACGAACATGAGGTAAAGCGGCGATTGATACTCCGATGATTGTTCAAGGATAATTCGCAAGGTGTTAATGTGATCGACGCATGATCGACCACTGCGAAATCCCGCTTGATGCCTCTTGAGAGTCGACTCGATCTTGGATTTTATCCTTTCGAGAATAATAGTTGCCATTAACTTGGGAAATACGGACAAAATGGTGATACCACGCCAGTTATTACAATTCTTAAGATCACCTTTCTTCGGTACCTTGACGATAACTCCGTCTTTCCATTGCCTGGGAAATGTTTCGTTTTCCCAAATAGCCTCAACAAGTGGCAACAATATATCAGCTGCCAAGTCGGGGTCTGCTTTGAGGAATTCAGCAGGTATGCCATCCAGCCCAGCTGCTTTGTTGTTTTTTAGAAGTAAGATCGCGGTTCTTAACTCTTCACTTGTCGGGGGGTCAATATTAAAGCCTCTGGAAGATCTACGTATGTCCGGCAGTAGGAAATCGGCATTTGCATTCTGGTCATCATTTAACAGTGCACAGAAATGCTCCTTCCACCTTCGCAACTGGTCTTCTATTGACACTAGAATACGACCGTTCGTGTCAAGAACAGGGTGGTTGTTGTTGTTACTTTGTTGACCTACAAGGTCCTTAGTAATTCTGTACAACACCCTTACGTTACCTCTTCTTGCAGCGTCTTCCGCGCTCTCAGCCAACTCGTCCAATCTGATTCTCCTATCTCGTCTCACACACCTCTGCACTACCTTGTGGGCTGCTCTGTACTCGTTCCGCAGAACCAATTTCCGATGAGCATCAGTTTCCTTATTTAAATTTATTTTAAGTGCTCTGCGGTGTGTAATTTTGTCCCAGGTGTCTTGGGATATCCAAGTGTCTCTATCTCCAGATTGGCTCGGTACCGTTTCAGATCCAGCTTCCATAAAAACCCTTTTAACAGTGTCCCATATCGTCTCAATGGGAACATTAACATTTAAGCCCACATTTGACGCCTTGTCGTTAAGGGTGGTGGCAAAATCACGACAAATATTTGGGTCATTAAGAGCGGTTGTATTGAATTTGGGTCTGGTTGATGTATTTTCTGAACGTGGTCGGATAGCAGCTGTTCGTAGCTGAATTGTTGCTAGTAGCAGGTGATGATCGCTAAAAACAACTTCTTTAGTAGTTGGAGATAAAAATAGAATGCCATGTGGTTCGAGCAGATCAAAAATTGTAAGTTTCTTAAAAATTAACAAAGTTTTTAAGAAAAAATGTTGGTAAGCCAACTTAAAGCTTTTATTACTGTATATTCGTAAAATAAATTTCCAAAAAAAATACTGAGCCGTTTTTGAGATATCGAATTTTCCAACGAACGAAATGCAATGTTTTTTAAACTTCTTAGAAGCTTCCCTATGAAAAATTTCATTAAAATCCGTTCCGTGATAAATTAAAAAAAAATGCTTCTATGGTAGGTACAGTCAGTAATATCTTAATTTCAATTTTTGATATAATTATAGATCGTAAAAATTAATCGAAAGAAAAAAAATTTTATCAAAATTTCCGGAACCGTTTTCGAGAAAAATACGATTTTCGAAAAACATTTTTTAACATCTTTATTTTTTTTATCAAATCTTAAAGATTACATTAAGAAAATTATATTTATCAAGTTTGAAAAAAAATCGAGCATGGGTTTTTGGAAATATTGAGTTTACAAAAAAAAATTTTGAATTTAATGCGAAATAATATTCAAACTTTGGAGGAGCTTAAGCATAAACAAAATGATTAAAATCGGTTGTACCGTTTCCGAAAAAAAATCAAAAACAAAAGAAATGGTCCCAAGGGGGCTACCAATAAAAACCATTTTTTGGATTTTTTTTTTTCAACCATTACCTAGCTTTTACCAAATGCAATTTTATGAACTTTTTTAAAAAAAATTCTGTGGGATAGTTTTTAAGAAAAAAATTTATAAAATTTGGAAAAAAGTTCGTATTACAGGTACCGTTATTTTTGGTCTTAAAAAAAAAAAGAAAAAAACCTGTGGGGGAAGAAATAAAAATACTATCTACCAAGTTTAAAGAAAATTTGCCGAGCTGTAGTCGAACAGATAGACAGAATTGAGAGACCCCCTTTTTTTCGTCTTCGCTATCATCGTAATGTCAACTTTGACCAAAATCTCTAGTTCGATTTTTTTACGAATGCATAACTTGCCTTAAAGTATACCTATAAGTCGCAAGTAAAAAGAGAACAGGTGTGTACACATACATATGTACATGAAAATCGTTTTTTTTTTTATTTTCTGACCCAGGAAATATCCTCACATCCCGCCTGATGCATTCCTCTACTTAGACAGTCGAGAGCTGGTTCAGGATAGAATGGCGATTGCGCCAATCTTCCTAGTCGGCCATAGAGCTGTAGATAAGCGGCTCCTTTATGACGGGGTCGTCTCGCACAAGGATGAACAGAGTGCCTTCAGATCAGTGGGACTGTGACCGATTGACACCAGAGGGACAGAGTGAGACAGGAAGGAGACCTGTTCTGGTGGTTATCTGATAGAGAAACTCGGATATGTATTTCTTAGCTGACTTACAAAGATTTAAGTGTAAAATTATTTAGGGACAGTCAGAGTGGCTCAAAAATAAATTTAAAAAAAAAAAATTATAAAAAAATGTTTAAATCAAAAAATATAAAGCTTGCTGCGGCTGTTCTAGATTAAAGTAATTTTAGTCTATTTTAATAAGGTTATGTTTAGTTTAGTTTTAGGATTAATGTTTAAGTGTTTTTCAATTCGCGCAGATTGGTGGTCTCTGGCGGCCATGTTGTTTTGGTGAAATCTGTCAAATCTGTTGTTGTACGGGAATTGCGCTAATATTACTGTATAGACGTGATTGATCTTCACAGTAGACTTTTCAAAATTTGGATGCCAAATATGAGACGACTGGTTCAGTTATCAATTTGCCAACATTCGTACGTCAAAGAAATGCAAGATCGGAACATCTCCGCGATCTGTACTACAATGTACCTACTACAGAGCTCCAAACCGACGATTCCCAGCCGGGTACAAGAACTTTTCGCAACTTGGCGAATTTTGCGTCAGGACTTGGGTCTACACGCGTACAAGATCTTACTGACCGAGGAGCTAAAAGTTCATGAATATATAGATAACACCGTTTGTTCGGTTGAATGGGCTTCGGATCGTTTGGAAGAGGTCCCCAATTTCGACTGAAAAATCATCTTTATTAACGAGGCGCATTTTTGGATGAATGGCTGTGTTAACAAGCGACACCAACCCACACGACGCGACGTTCACCAGGATGATTTTAAAATCAACGTTTAAGGCAAAGATTGGTTTTACTTTTAGTGAAAAATTAAACTTGTTTTTTTTTTTTCAATACATAAAACCCTTTAAGATAAGTCGCTTTTGTATTTTCACACCCAACACACTTTAAAATGAAATCCTCCACACAAAACTTCAATATATTTTTATAAATTAATAAAAAATTGAAAATATTTTTTGGCATCAAAAATAAATGTACATACAAGTTCGCAAATCTCGCCAAAGTTAATTAAAAATATGTATGTATTTCTCTTCTTTTTCAGAAAATTGTTAATTTGAATACACTTTGTTTGGCTTACATCCAATACTGTAACGACATTTTAAACTAACGAATACACTCGTACTTGTAAGGGACATCTCCAATATTTCGACAACAACAAAAATACAAAAACTTGTTCTGATTTAAATTTTCATTCCAAAAGCCAATTCCACGATAAATAAAACAACACAAAAATTTATAGGGAATTAGCTAATTAACTACCAACAGCTTTTTTTATTTCTGACAAACAAAAAAACAAACCAACTTGTAAAGAGGATTGCAAATAAAATAGTACTTTCGGGTAAGTTTACCATAAACGAAATCTCCCTTTCGCTTTGAAATTGTGAAATTGTTTTTGGCCTTTGATCTACCCAAATAAAAATAACACAAACTACAAAGTAATATTTTGCTTGTGACTAAATAAAAACCGAAATCCCTTTGAGTCGGGCGGGCGCGCCATAGAGACTCAACCTCTTTTACTCTGCACTTTGGTATTGAAATGGGCATTTTTTTAGGGTCAGTGATTCCATGATGTTTGTATTTGTATCCTTGGTTTTGTTTGGGGTTTTTAAGTTTACGGCTTGATACATTTAGAAATCGCATTAGAAACTATTTGGTATTCAATTGGTTTTTAACCAAAGTTGTGATCAATAAATTGCATTAAGGTCAAGGCAATCGTCAAAACAAATGAATTGAAAGTCATGATGAAGCAAACTTGATTTAAGCAGATTTCCCCAAACACAATTCCACAGCAGATAGTACAAATGCAGCCATGTTGAACGATAAACATTTTACAACTCCCGCAGGACGCACAACTTTCGGAAGGGAACAAAAAAGTTTATGAGTTGCACTTTGCAGTGGTACATTCATTTTACAGGGCAATTTTTTGTCGACCGTTTCCTGTTTTTGCTCCATTTTATTGGTTGTTTTCGAGCGAAAAAAGAATAATGTTTTATTACTTACATAATTTTGTTAACTGCAGTAGTAGATTTTAAATTGGAATGCACTTGATTCGTGTGCATTACATTTGTCTGTAGTAAGTCTGCAGCCGTGATTCTTGTATCGTTTTTAAAGCTTGCCTTCAAAAATAATTAAACAAACATATTGGGAATTCATAGAATTATGTAAATACAAATTAAACAATTATGTATATACGAATAAAGGAGAAATTTATAAATGACGAAATGGCCAGCATCTTTGTTGGTCTTCCACAACCAACTTACTCTTACTTTATAAGAAGTATCCTATATTCTATTCTATAACATAAGCGATTTCTGTTAAGAAAACTCACTAAAATCTGCCAAGACGTTCAAGCGTTAAGGGGCAAACGTTCTGAGGGCTTATTTGTCTGAATTTTGAGTGAAAAATAGGCAATTGAAAAATTAATTAAAGATTTCTAAGCTTAATTTAGAAAGAGATATGTATGTACATATATAAAATTTAAATTTTGAATAGCTTATAAATTAATTAGATATTATTAATTTAAAATTTAATAAAAGTAGAGTTTTTTTTTACATTTTTTGTTTTTATACTTTTGAGTACCCTTGGAGAGAATTAAAAAGGAGATACCGATGCACATTCGCTTTAAATACCGTAATGGTGGCGAAATATGGGGTCGGCTGTAGTGCGACTAAACAGAAAAATCCTTGAATTTTACCGTACGTCCGAAGTTGAGCTCAAGGGTAAACAGATGAGCATTCACCGAAGCGCGACTATTAAGGTTGAATTGCTTAAGGGGAGGAAGGCAACTGGCTATTTCACTAGAACACTGTTTATAAAAATAACAGTAAGTTAACGAAAGACAAGAAAAATTGAGACAGTGCTCGAGAGATTCAAATTTGTCTGTTATTGTTCTATCACCTATTATTTTAAAGCTTTTGTTTGGAATCAATCCAAAGGACTCAAGTAGGTTATTGGAGCAACTGTTCAAATATGGGAATATTACTCGAGCTTTGTAAGAATATAACCCTTATAGATTAAAGCCAGATAAGAAGGTAACAAAATTGCAACGTCTAAGGCAAGCTAAACACTTAGCAGCGTTTTTGGAAACGTCGAATGCCTATGTGGTCATTCCACACAAGATGGTCTGTGATGCACATACCTAAAATTGAAAGCTGTTTGGTTTCCTCTATGCAAATGCCGTTAACACAAAGCGGCATAAAGAACGATCCGCTTTAATGGCAGAAGACTGCATGGAGTTTATTTTGGCATTCAATTCTACGTTCCCCATTTAACAATTCTATCAATTTCAGAATTTTCATGAGCTTATCATACGCTGTCGTTCTAAGCCCACATTCATAGAACAATTACGTGCATCTTGAAACCAATATGAGAAACTGAGGGTATCGCCGTAAGAATTTTCAGACAAAAGATCATTGATGAATATGAGAAAGGGAGTCGGAGACAAAGTGGAGCCGTGAGGCACACCAGCATTTTTTTATGAACTTCGGACTTAATACCGTCGAGCATAACTTGTATTAAGCGGTTCGAAAGGTAAATATAAATATATAATAAGGTAGAAATTGATTAATATCAAATGAACTCATTTGAAATATCAAGAAACTTAACAATTTATAAATAATAATATTTAATATACTTATTCAAAGTGTAATAAACAAACAACACTGTTTCGGAACACATTTCTTACTCACATTTTGCTAAAGTCACCAATACAGGCTAATAAATCAGGAGCATTCATTTGACCATTAATAAGTTGGTGAAGTGAAGAAATATTATGTCATTATTAACACGCCTTTGATATAAAATTTGGACTTGCTGGATTCGAGATTCATATGGTGGAAGCAGGGTTGTTAAAGCTTAATTCACTTGTTAGCTTAAGCTTGGCTTTAATTTACAAGTCACTCACTGACTTATGAATTAAAAAAAATATAATTCAGCAGCTAGGAACTGACCTATGAATTAAAAAAAATTTAATTCACCAGTCAGTTGGTGACTTGTGAATTAAAAAAATTTAAATCATAGGCTTCTTAGTGACTTATGAATTAAAAAAAAAATAATTCAGAACCTACTAAGTGACTTATGAATTAAAAAAATTTAATTCATGGGCAAGTAAGTGACTTATGAATTAAAAAATTTTAATTCCCAACCTACTAAGTGACTTATGAATTAAAAAAATTTAGGTCATGAACAAGTAAGTGACTTATGAATTAAAAAAATTCAAATCATCAGCAAGTAAGTGACTTATGAATTAAAAAAATTTAATTCAAGACCAACTTAGTGACTTATGAATTAAAAAAATTTAATTCATAAGTTAATGGATAAATGCTGATTAGAACAATTATGAAATGGATAATTTATAAGCTGGCGTGATAATCTTATGATTTAAAAACTAGATTTGAAAGCTAAAAAGATATTCAAAATTAAAAATTACAATTAAATGTTATACTTACTGAGTAGGTACCAAAAGTTTCAAAGTGCTTAATTAAGAAAACGGAATGTTTTTTTGTTCAATTTTATTGAAAATACACATTGAATTAGTTTCAGGTACTTGAAACAATTTTACAAAAAAATATCAAATAATCAACTCATGTAAAATATGAAAACCAAAAAATTTAAAGGCATATGCATAAAAATATGCACTCACGAAATTTATATAATGATAACCCATCATTTGCTCAACACAAAGATTTTATCAATATTGCTTTTTATTTAATTGGATTATAAGGACTGCATAAACGGCAACTCCCAAAAAATTCTCCAAAAGCTTTCGTTAATAATTAAATAATTATGTATTCAAAACAAGCTTAAAAATTTCTAATCTACCAACTAACTTATGAATTAAATTTTTTTTTAATTCATAAGTCACTTAGTAGCTTAGGATTTAAATTTTTTTTAATTCATAAGTCACTTTGGGGGTTGTGAATGAAATTTTTTTAATTCATAAGTCACCAAATATCTTATGAATTAAATTTTTTTTTTTAATTCACAAGTCATTCTGTAGACTTATGACTTAAGGATTTTTTAATTAAAAAATTCGCAACCCTGGGTGGAAGGTTGTACGGATCAGCCCATGGAACATCTTTCACAGCAAATTCAATACGTATGTACATATTTTATAAATTTCATAGAAGGGATTTTACTTGTGAGACGTTCTCAAGATGTGGGCGTATGGATTTAATAAGAATTGTATAGGGAAAGAGTAACATAAATTTTATGGCCAAAAAATAAGCTATTTTGAATCTAAAATACATATCGTTGAATTGCTTTGCTCAACGTTTTATAAATGCTTTCATAGAGCTCGTTTTATCAAAGATGTATTTCATTTGTTCATTGAATTCTAAATTAGAGCTACAGGAAACACCCAAGTCCTTGAAGCTTAAGACATGACATGGTTTGTGCTAGGAAATAGATCAACCAAAAGCTTGACAAGTCGTTTTCTTGAGAAAGTAATTGTTTATCAATTTGAAAAGTTAAGAGAAAGACGTGTTTCTTACTACAAAAAATAAAATACACAACTGGATCGCACGAACTTGCTACTATGCAATAGACTAAGAATTTCAAAAATGAATGTTATTAGAGAAAAACTGTTCATAAGCAAGAAATTAATTTTTTAAATGACTAAAATAACTTCTTTAGTAGTTGGAGGTAAAAATAGGATGCCCTGAGACTCAAGCAAATATAGATTTATGCAAGAACAAAAATTATAAGTCTTTGTAGTGGTTTCTTAAAAAAAATAAGCTTTTATATAAAAAAATTTTAAAAAATTTTGAAGAAAAAATTTTGGTACCCCAATTTAAAGTTTTTATTATTGTTCGAATAAAAATTAAATTTACAAAAAACAAATATTGAGCCGTTTTCAAGATACTGAATTTACAAAAAAAAATTGATTTTTTTTCAAAATTCAAACAAAAATATTTTTCTTAAAGTTTTGAAATGCAATGTTTTTTTTAACTTTTTAGAAGCTTCTCTCTAAAAAATTTCATTAACATCCGAGAAAATCAAAATTTTAAAAAATCGTTCTATGGTAGGTACAGTCAATAATATCTTGTTTTCAAAATTGTTTTTATTAAATTATAGATCTTAAAAATTAATCAAAAGAAAAAAAAATTTAAGCAAAATTCTCGGAACCGTTTTCGAGAAAAATACGATTTTCGAAAACCATTTCTTAACATTTGTATGGAGAGTTCCGTTATTTGTAGGTAAAATACATGTTACATATTATAAATATGAATTGTACAAATATTGTAATGTGCTACTATTGAGGTACCTTAGTCTTTACATTTAATATATTATTGGATTACTTAATACGTAGCATCGCACCATCCACTTTGCAGTTAATTCAAGCCGTTTAAGCCGTATAAGAGGCAAGTAAAAATAAGAAGGCTTTCAATGCCGATCTGTAGAATGATTTAGGTAGATTTCATTGTCTTACAAAATTTCATTTTACCAGAAAATAAGAAGAAGCGTAAATCTTGAAATGGAATAATACAAGCTATGTGTGAACTAGCTATTAACAAAATTCTTTTTTTATTTGAAATACCCATCTATGCCTTTATGTATCAATATGTTTTTTTTTCTTCTAAAACGAGTTTGCTCAATCAAAATTTTTTGTTCAAAAAATATATAATTCATCCGGTCGACAACCTGCGCGAAAGTGCAAAGCAGAGTTACTAAGTTCTGTTTCAACAGCTGATATTGTTTTTGCAGCTCAAATAAGCAGATTACGAGCATCTTGTCAAAAACAAGAAGCTGATTTGGTCAAAGAAGCAACATTATCCCCATAAGTTGAAATAAGTTCAAAAAAATGCCTTCCTTAGAAATTTTTTTTGGCTAAGACGCCAAATAATTGTAATATGATTTTCCAATTGACAACACTAATTCAAGAACATAATTTTTTCTCCAAAAGTCAAAAATTAAGTTTTCAAAAGTTTCATTGTCTTTTTGTCTTCAATACGAATTCGAATCTACGAAATATTCTTTGCTCAAAGTGCTAGAAGCCCTTTAAACATATTACATTCTTAGAATGGAATTCTAAATTCCCAAATACAATTTGTTCAAAGTTCTCAAGGGATTATGACTTGACTACCCTTATAGATGATAGCCAGATCAGAATGGGCAAAGAGTTTCTTGCATCTTTTCAGAAAACCAAAGTATTTCGTTGCGATTTTAGCTTCGTCGATCATTCCATTGTTTCTCCAAAATGATGTCACTTTTCGGTGAGATATACCATCAGATAACCGGTGGACCTATTGCTACGAAAGCCGTACTGTCGGTCATTAAGAAGCCTTCGTTCTGCAAGATAGTTCTTAAGCTGATTGTTGATCAGCATTCAGCACTTACATGACCTTGGAAAGAAGGGACGTTAGTGCAATCGGTCGGTAAATGGAGGGAAGCATTCTCTCCTTCTTAGGGACAAATGCTGTTTTCCATCTACTCGGGAAGATAGTTAAGGATAATGACAGATAGAAAAGCTTACGCAATGGTTTTTTTCCAGCTTTAAAGAACACCTCTTTAGAACTCAAGGGGATATACAATCTGAACTAGCGTATTTATGTATTTCAAGATCTTTGCGGAGTTTTGCGACCCATTTATGTTCTCAAGTTAGGAATAACTACGTTTTGATATAGGCATTATAGTCTTTTTTTTTCAATTCATTCGTAAAAGTTTTGGATTTGGTTAATTATCCTGGATATAGAAAAAACCAACAGTGTAACGACTACAACACTTGTCCCCACATAATTTAACAGCAATTTTCCTAAGAACTACTATATGGCAAGTTATGTATTTATTGAAAAATTGAACTTGAGATTTTGGTCAGACTTGACATTATAAAAGAGGTCTAACAATTATGAATGTCTGTTTGGTTCGGTCGACTTTCTTTAAACTTGGAAGATAGCGGGCCTTACCAACAATCAAATTAAAAGACGACTTTAATATTTGAGCGAAATGGAGCATTATTTAATGGACTCTCTATAACTGACCATATATGCCGCATTATATTTTTTAGGTTCCATACAATCAATGGTTTATAATTTAGAGTTCACATAAATATAAAGTTCATAACATGTATGGGTAACTTTATAGAGTTCTTTAAATAATGGTCCATTTCGCTTAAATATTAAAGTCGTCTCTTAATTTGATTGTTGATACGGCCCAGCATCTTAAATTTTCCCCCTTCCCGTTTTTTCCGTTTTTAAGTTTAAACATAACGGTATCTGCCATACAAACAACCTTATAAATTTCATATAATGTTATTTTTTTACAAAAACTGTTTCACAAATTTAAAAAAAAATTTCATTTAGTTAAAGTCTAGCTAATCGCTAATGGTTGAAAAAAAAATTACAAAAACGGTTTTAAATGAAACCGCCTTATAAAACAGTTTTTTTTACTTTCGATTTTCTCAAAAACGCTGCAACTAATTTTGATCAATTTGTATGCTTAAGCTCCTTAAAAGTTTTAATAGTATTGTGTAATCAAAATTTTGATTTTTTGAATCCGGATAGTTAGGAGTTTTTAATACTATAAAATATTTAAAAATGTTAAAAAATGGTTTTCAAACCATTACGATTTATAAGTAATATGATAAAAAATTTACTATTGAAGAATTAATCTAAAAGTTAAATCATCAGCTTCATCGATTCAAGACTCAAATATATGTAAATAGAATGCAATCTAATATATTTATGGAGACGAAACGAATTATCCAGACTGATGAGCATATTGCCAAATAGATTTTGCATATTGGAATCATAATTAAGTTACGGCATTGAGAAGGCTTGCTGGAGATAAAAAATGCTCATTTGCTATTACCAGTGACGTTCTTCGCAATGACGAGTATCCCGGTTTTGCGTTTTTAAAGAAAAATATCACGATTCTAAAAGATTAAATGTTTTACCCGAAAGCTGTGAGGGTACATCCTGGCAATTTAAGAACAAATTTAAGCTTTCAACCTGAAGACACATGATGTAAGAAAAAACTAACAACACCATGAAGTACAGTTATTTTTACTCCAAAACTTGTTCTATTCCAAACATTAAAATGTTAGATGTCAAGTGAAAGCAGCATACGAATCTTACACAAATATGTATCTATCAACTAAGATTTGAGAATAAACTGACATCAGATAAATGTCAATATTTTTGACGAACATAATATCAAGTTTATCGATATATCTATACACAATAGATCATAGCTCTGATGGATATCTTTCACAGTTTATCAAAAAAATTGATGTTTGATAATGATAATTCGGATTCATGATTTTTGCTGATAAATGTCGAATGTCGTATTGATAATTGAGAAACGTAAAAGAGGCCTTTGTTGTTTGAACAAATTTGTATTTTCTTATTCAAATTTGACACTACATATTTCCTTATTTAAAAACTATTTGAAGAATAATGATAATTAATGAAGTTATTCTAGTTTGCATTGCTTCATCATTATTTCAAGTTCTCAATGAAATTGATATAAAAAAAAGTCTTGTTTTTTTTTCGGCCAAAGTTTTACTTACTTTCTGTAAAGTTTTCGCGGGCAATTTACAATTCACTGCGAACAAAAAAAAATGTTTTACTTCGCCATTCCATTGTAGTTTTTACATCGAGTAGAACTCTGTATATATGTATGTATGTATATGAATCCAGGATAAAAGCACGTGCATGCTTGGAATACAAATTAAGGCAAAGAACTCAAAGCTCATAGATAGGAAATAATATAGAAGAACGAAGTACAAACCCAAACATAAAATCATGCAAATGCACGTCTTCTAGAGACCCGACCTTATAGAAAACTTCCACTAAAGTAAAAAATACAAAATTATTATAAAAATCCACTGCACACTCCATTGAAAGAAGGAGCACGCGGTTCGTCTGCTCTATTTTCTTTGCCGAAGTTTGAGTCTTTCTCCCTGATGGAATGAATATACGACATTTTGCTGGAGATATGGGCTTTGGTTAAGGGCGATGAGGCGTGGTATGAAGCCTCTTGACAAAAAGCTCAAGTCAAATGATGAAAATTAATGGAAAACTTGTTTAATTTCCATGTTGGTAGAAAATTGACTTGTCCCCCTAGAGAAGGATCTAATGCTCCTTATATTAAGGAATGAGAAAAGGAATATTTGAAGCTCCTTCAGACAAGGTATGTATATTCAAAGGATGAGATTTTTTGTTGTCTTGTAAAACAACGGTAGTCGATTGTTTCTCTGGAAAACTCTCACATCTTCCTGCATGCAAAAAAAAGGACAAAGTTAACCGCATCCTTCCAACTGAGAAAAGTGCCAGCTCTGAACTCACAATTTATATATGTAGATATGTATTTTTTTTTCATATTCAAGTCATAGAGATAGAGTGTTAAGTTCTTATCATACCCACAAGTGATTTTAACAAAACCATTAGGTAAAACCAACTCCATATAAAGGATGACAAAAAATCCAGTTTATCTCCAGTTCGTCCTGGATGTGAAAAAAATCCACACACGCTAAGTTTTGGTGTCAACGTTAAAATGTCAGCATAGCATATTTATTTTCAACTTGTTATATAATTAATACTCCATTCATTTTATTATGTTTTTTTTTTTGTCACTTTAGTTTGGTCGTCCTTGTGTCAAGATAAAAGTGAGTTAAGCATTTTTGAATTTAATTACATTCGAGACCATCGCGAAAAGTTTATAATTTGATTTAAAAATTAGAAACTTTTAATTATATTCATTTGTAGTTGGCCCTTTTAGAGTTGTCATCATGTGGGTTTTTCCGGTGAGGAATAAGTTTTTTTGAATTTTTTTTTCGTGTAGCATGAATCAACGAGGTGAAAATTAAATTTGTATTTTTTTTTCTTTAAAACAGCTGAACTTAATTTTCGTAAAAAAACGTTATTAATACAAAAGTTGAAACTTGTAGATCTCCAAAAAATAAGACACTTAAAGTTTGTATGTAAAATTCGAAGTTGACAATGCGTTTCAACATTTGTATTCGATAAATTTTCTATGGGGAGCTAAGATCTCAGTTTTCAAAAAACTAAATTCCTTGGCACCACATCATGGATTTTACGTGAGAACATTGTTAAAATTTTAATATACTGTGATGAAAAATAAAAGAACTTACCAATTTAAAGCTCAGGGACCTACATATCCTTGTTCCAGTTGGTCATATTTGTACTTGTATGCATTTATTTATTACAACAGAAGTACGTTAAGTAAAACACGGTACATATTCTAAGATCTTTAAAAGGTTCAAAAGATGCTGAAAGATGTTGAAACAGAATAAAACGAGCCGTGTATTAACAAAATTCTTTCATTATTTGAAAGGCGCATATAAGCCTTTATTTATGGAAGACGACATCATTTAAATGCCCGACTCGATTTTATACGGGCCATTGATCTGAGTGAACCAAATTTCAATAACTCTTCCGCTTGGCTCCGACTGAATTTGAGCGATGACCTGAGTTATGTTCACCTTAAGCAACTAAAAAAAGTCTGGCGGTGTTAAATTGCATGACCTTGATGACCGATTCACGTAACCTTGGCGAGAAATCACCTTACCCTCAAATCGTTCATACAGAATGTCAATCGTGACGTCCAGGTCCACTGTGTGGCACGTAGCGACGAACGTCTTGCTGGAACCACATGTCGTCTATGTCCATATATGATTTTATTAAATAATCATATTGCACATCCAGTGTGCCTGTGCACCCGAAGTCATGTGATCACTACTCACTTGGAATCACATACAATTTTGTCATTTATATTTTTTTAGTTCACACTGACTCTTAGTCGCAGATTTGATAACTCGAGGTTGGGAAAATGACAAAATCGTTTTTTATTCTCGTCCAATGTTGATACCAATGAAGTATATAGAGAGTTTAAGATCGGGCCGCAAACAAATACCTTTTATAAGGTGCTTCGGTGACAGAGAGACATTGCTGTAATGGTGAAGTTGATCTAATTTTATTTTTATAAAATAGTAGGGTATTAGCTAGAGTAGTGCAAACTTTATTGTTACCAGGAGTATTAGTTAGAGTGGGGCAAAGGCAAGCTTAATTATTATTATTATGAGTATTATATATTATTTACTAATCCTACACAGTTTTTTCCTCTGATCTCCTCTTCAAGGTAGCTCATTGCACAGGGACAAGGGTTTTCTATAAGAATTCCCGAACGTTTATTTCCTTTGGGTTCCTCTTCAAGGTAGCTCACTGGACAACTCTCTCTTTAGAGTTCTACCCCTCTATTTCCCTAGATTGCGTGTTTCCGATAAGGATTCCGAGTTCCCGACCGTATCTTTTCTTCGTGTTCCTCTTCAGTCTTCAAGGATAGCGCTGGACAAGGTTCTCTGCAAAGAGTTTCCGACCGTTTTATTCCCCAGGTTGCGTGCTGCGGGCGCTTTATATGAAATACTGTGTTAGTTATTTAGGCTTTTGGAATATTGTATTATATGAAATAATGTGTTATTTATTTTAAGAAAAGAAGTAATATTGTAAATAAAATTATATGAAATACCGAGTTAGAAGTACAAAACCACGAAATAAATTGATTGAAAGTTTAGCATTATTAAAATACGTTATTTCATTCGGAGTTTAGACTTTTCAAACCCTAGTTTGTTGCTTTTTTGGGAAGAACCTTGGACACCGACGAGTTTGCCTCAGCCACAATTCATTCAAAAATGCGCCTCGTCGATAAAGATGATTTTTCCGCCCAAAATTTGGGCCATATTTCAAACACTCCGAATCCGAGTCAGCAAACAAACAGCGTTGATAATGGTCATGAACTTTAAGCTCCTCAATCAGGTGGATCTTGTATGAGTGCATACCCAAGTACTGACGCAAAATTCGCCTAGTTGAAGTCGGCGAAAGGACGAGTTCTTGTGCATAGCGAGGACTCGACTGCTACGGTTTCTGCTGTACGCTATCACAGACCTCAGCGATGTCTTCGGCCGACCTTGCTTTGCCGTACTGATTGATTACTGAACTAATCGTCTATAATTTGGCCACCAAACCTCCTTGAAGAGACGACTCTGAAGGACCACAACGTCCACAGTAAAATGGGTGCAATGTGCGCAATGTTTGCACTAACGAAAACTCATTTTGATATTGAACGTACTTTTGAATCTTGTTCCCCAAATCAAATAACACTGTAGCTATTTGTTGGCATAATTAGCACTTCTCTGCAAATGCACTGATAAAATTTTATCGTAAATCTGGCGCCCCTGTCTGCAACATATTGAGTATTAACAAGAACTCTATACTGTCTTCGAAGGGACATGTTAAAGATGCCATTTGTATAATTGAAGATCATAGATATTTTGGGATGGAAATTGTCAAGTTAATGTTAACTGTATAGATCGAAAGCCAGAGGTTTCAATTGTGGTTTGATTAATCACAACGGTTTGGCTTTTCCATGGCTCTAGTCGCATTTGAATAACTTTTGCCCATTGAAATATATATCTGAGCTTATACGAACTGTAATGTCTTTGACCATTCCGATTTGAAATCTGATGTATATCTGGGCATCATCTGTATAGATAGTTGCTTGTGAAGTCCTTAGTAAAACGGGATGGTTAAAAATAGATAAACAAAGTAGAAGAAGACCGATAATGAATCCCTGCGGAACACCGGCACAAGTTGTGAGAAAATCAGACAGTCTATCGAAACTGCTTGAGTTCTCCCATATAAGTACCCTTGGGTATCCTTGAGCCACCTAAAATTTGAATTTGAATTCAACTTACATAATAACAACTATTAAAATCCTCTAAGATCTAAGAACTGCCTGAATTAGTATGTGAAAATTGAAAGTGAGTTGTTATATGACCATTCAAAATATTATTTGGGAAGTTTTCCTTACCTAAGAGCAATTGATTCACAGAAATTAATAAACGCGGATCGTATCCGGTAGAATATTTACAATGTATGTACATAGAAGTTTTTGTTTGTAGAAATAAGCATTTTATCATTCTATCCAATTTTGAGAAACAAAATTCAAAATTTTGTAGAAAGAAGCAAAAACATATTTTTGAAATTCACATTGTTCTTTTTACTTGCGAGTTGCGATATATAGATACTATATGACAAGTTATCTACTAGTTGTAGTACTTTAGACTTTGATCATGATAGAGAACACGAAAAAAGTGGGTCTCGCAATTCTGTCTATCTGTCCGTTCGACTACATCCTAAACGGCTCGTCTAATTTTCTTAAAACTGAATAGATATCATTTCTAAATTTTTCCCTCCAACATTATTTTTTTCGAAATTTTAAGAAAATATTTTTTTTTCTCAAAAACTTTTACACAGATTTTTCTTAAAAAAATTTTAAAAATTGTATTAATTTAAAACTAGCTTAGGTTAGGTGGGATGATTAAGAGGCAAGCCGTATTACCTCACTCGGATTTCAATACACCCATTGTGCTCCCCAGGTTCTGGGTAATGTAAGAATGGGAGGGGTAAGAGAAAGGATTTAGTAGAAGTCTTAGGTATGGTGTGCCCCCCTGAACTTTCCTGATTTTTAGTGGCAAAAATGAGAAGTCGCGTTGCCCAGTTCGTCAAAAAAGTATTCTCCGAGGAAATCTTTTTTACTTCTGGCAAGTCTGGGGCATTCACAAAAGAAGTTAGATGAGCACCCTTCCACCTCTACGTCATGATGACCTCTACATAAGTCAGATGTGCTGATGCCCATTCTGCTCTTAATCCAACTTGCTAGGTAATGCTTGAAAAAAAAAATCCGAAAAAAAACGTACAACCGATTTTTATCATGCTAAAGCTCCCTTTTTTTATATATCTAATATTGCATTTCAAAGATTAAAAAAAATTTTTGCTTGAATTTATGAAAAAACAAAAATCAATTTTTTGGATAGTTCGATATCTCAAAAACAGATTAGTTTTTTTGTTTTTTAATTTAATTTGTATTCGTATAATAATATATAAAAATTTGTTTTTGAGTTTTTAAATTGACACATATTTTTTAAGAACAAAAATAACGGTACCTGGCATACAATTTTTATCTGAAATTTTAAACTTTGTTTTTTTAGCTGTTACACAAATTTGAAAAACAAAAAAAAACAAACAAAAAAAATATTTTGTAAGAAGTTAGAAATTGTTATTAATGGATTTTCTTAAAAATTTCGTTAAGCGAATTTTGCTAAAGTTTTCATTCTAAGGCTCTTTAACAATTTGAATACTACTTTGTACTAAAATTTCTCAAACATTTTTTTTTTTGGATTTTATAAAAAAAATCAATTTTTTTTTTGAAAACTTTGCCTTCCGGGCGAGGTTCTGCTCGGCGTCCTCGCCAGGGTCGCCCTGAAGAAAACACGAAACTTCAGAGTAAAAGGTAAAACCTTATCACAAAATTTTTATTGAAAATAACTCCTATAACACGCCGTCTCCACTAGCGATAAATCCATCACACGCATAAGCCAAAGCAAAAAGCATAGAGCAGAAGAACTGTAATTTTTTTTTGGCTGGGCATTTCATCGCATGATTTTTTAGTATAGTAAATAATTTTAATGGATCAAATTACAAAGGCTTTCAAATTAGGAATTAATATAAATGAGTTTTATGGACAATGTCAAATCAGACATTTTTTAAACTTGGAAGATAAAACGTAAATCTCAAGCAAAAGCTTTCCTCGCACGCAAAACTCAGACTCACTCAAATTAAATTTGGGTACGCTAGAACAATATGACAGTTCAATAAAAGAAGCGATGAATGGGAATGGTATGCGATGAGAGCATACTTTCTATCGCAAGCTATGGAAATATAGTTGCGATGTCGGTCTCTACTTGCGATAATAAAAGCATGCTTTAAAACTCGCCCTGGATTCATCGCTAGTGATGGAGACCGCATGTAACACACAATATTCTGCTACTAGTATTTCAATTAATTCTGGCAATCGAATGATTAGCGGGTATCAACTCTTCTGCATTATGGTCTTGCTGTCTCGTATCGGTTGTACTGGCTGCCGATGATTCGGATTTCTGTTTTATAATCTGGTACTTGGTTTGGGTAATCTGGTTTCTGGTGATTCGGCTTTAAAACTGGTTCTTTTATTCTGACGTCGGGCTCGTGACGGGATCAGACGGTACTACGCCCCTGGTGGCGCTTAAAACAACAAGCTAAGACGCTCTGGTACATCAGCAGGTACAACGCCTCTGGTGGGACTATACAACAAGCAAAACACTGTGTTAGATCAGCAGGTACCAAAGCTGGTGAAAATTAGGACGTTAAACTTTGAACTACGAGTAAGACCCCTTACCACTGGTGGGGGGGGATAAGCCTTAATAAGAAATAGCTGGACAATCTAAGCTACCTAACTTGTCTTTCCACGAAACCCCTAACCACTGGTGGGGGAAGCTCTGCGAAAGCCAGGAAAGCTAATATGACCAAATCGTCTACTCTTGTCTACGACTGTATTTCAAATGATTGCTGACTGTGAGTATGATCGAAAGGGTACATTTCGTTCATCCTGCTTTTTCGGTGAAGACTGAATGTGAACTATGTAAGAGGTGAATGAAAAAAATTAATGCAGTCTATTTTCCTGTGATGTCATGTGTCCATGGTGAATCGAATTGGGTGAAGTACAATTCTCGTTAGTAATACAAACAGGGGCGTATTTACCCTAGGGCTAAAAGGGCTACAGCCCAGGGCGGCAAGGCTGCTAGAGGCGGCCAATTTATAATTATTTTTTGAAGCGATTGAACTTTCAAAACATACAAGCAGAAGAACGCAAGCCGCCCGTAGCAATTGGCCAATTAATAATATTTTTTTTTGAAGCGATTAAACTTTCAAAACATACAAAACAAAAGACCGCAAGCCACCCCTAGCAATTGCCCAATTTTTAATATATTTTTGAAGCGAATTGAACTTTCAAAATATTCAAGCAGAAGGGCACAAGTCGCCCCTAGCAATTGGCCAATTTATAATTTCTGAAGCGAATGAACTTTCATTACATACAAGTAAAAGAGGGCAAGCCGCCCCTAACAATTGTCTAATTTACAATATTTTTGAAGGATAGGTACACAAAATGTACAAAGATTAAATAACTGCAATTTTTTGAGTTTTTCAAGCTGTGAGATGTCATTCACTTTTTTCACCATTAACTATTCTTATTTTTTATAAACGATTTTTTATAATGAAAATCGATACTAAAAATATTTACAGACATTTACCTATTCTTTGGAACAAATTCCAAAATTTTAGTGGAATTAGTACGATGTTAAAAATATTTTAGTATAGGTAATACTAAATTAAAAAGACGATTTTCCTAATTTTAATCAAATTTAGCATCATGCTATCTCTAACATTTTACTAAAATTATAATTGTCAGATACCTATTTTATCTTTTTAGTATCGTGCTAACTTCATATGTGTCTTGCATGCTTCCAGATGTCAAAAAAGGTCTGTTTATTTAGGTTTTTGCATGAACTGTCATTGTTTTAGGTGTGTTCAGAAGCAATTTAAGCAAACTGTAAATGTGCACACATCGACAAACCGGCAACACCAAAAATCAAAACATTTTGATTTTGCTCGCAGCGAGACTTACACGAGAAATCGGTGCACACACCAGCCCACCCCCCCACACACAACACACATTTCAATACACCGTCATCGGTGCGTGCGCTTAAGGATGGTTGCTTTTGAAATAAATTGTGATACGTTGTCAAAGCGATTAATTGGAAACACAGGATGTAGATATTAATGTCATTTTCTATTGGAGCGTATGTTATGTTCTAGAGAGCCTGAATGATCAAAAAACGTTCCATTGGCTGTCTGAAATTGGTTCGCTACACATATTTGCTTTAGACCAGTTTTTTTGTTCCAAAATTTATCCGAATAATATCCAAGTTATTGTCATATCGCTCCTAAAAAAGTTTTACTTCAAAAAATCGTTTTTAAGCAGTGTGAAAAAAGGAGAATAATTCAACTCCTACGTTTCAATAGAAATTTTATATATTACCTACAAATAATTTTTTTGTTGGACACCCTGTTCTTCGTTTTAAAAAGGTCTTCTTTTCTTTTAGTTTTTTCACATAACTTTTTTGACTAACACCTACATATTTAGCGTGTAGAGTGACATAACGGTACCTTCAAATTATAAATTCTGCTTTTACATACATAAAGTGCATGCAAAGAGTGTTGTGGTATTGGTATTTAATATAAATGTTAACTCTTTTTACCGTAAGTTACTGAAGCGTATATACTTGTACTTAAGTATTTCTTAAAATCGATGCCAAAGAACAAATTAAGCTATGGGTGTTAAGAAATTGTAGTTGTTAGCAAAGGAATTTCTGATAACTCCGATTTATAAGTTGTGCAAACTAGAAGCGTTTTCTTTTTTTTTTATAAAATCTATAAATTTGTTTTCCATCGTGTTGTCCCAAACAAATCATATTTGTGTTGTTTAATTGATTCTTTTAGTTAAAAAAATTGATTTTGAAGGTACATTATATATACTTACACAATTTAGAAGAAACATTAGCTAAAAATGTTCTGTACTTTTATTCCTTGTGAATTATTGGTGTGTGTTAAAAATTAATCTAGCTTATATTAGGTTTTTAACAGTGTGTAAAATTGCCATAAATGTTTTGTTTTGTTTAGAAGTGTAACAAATTTTATTTTTCAACACAGATTGTGGCTTATGCTCTTTTGATTTATTTAAATAATGGATCCAGTTAGAAAAAAACTGAGCGGCAGCGCTTACAGAAAAAAAAGCCTCAGAAAGAAAGGGCGGCAAAATTTATCAGCCCGGGGCGCCAAATCCTTAAATACGCCTCTGAATACAAAAGTAATATAAAGTGGAGTAGCATGGAGCGCTTCATTACAAATTTAATATTTCAATCTTTTGAAACTTAACAATTAACAGCTTTCTTAACACTATCGACAATATTTAATACAAGAATGTAGTTTATATAACAATGAATGATGTAAAATGGTGGCATCATATTTTTTTTTTTTTTTGAGAACGGCGCGGCGCCTATAATTCGGTTAAGACGTTTCTTACGACCTATAATTGAATAAAAAAAATTTTGAAATGAAGATATTACTAACAGAACCTACCATCGAACCATTTTCTCGATTTTCGTCTTTTTCATTATCGGCATATCGGATTTTGATGAAAGTGTTTACAAAGAAGCTTCTAAGAGGTTTAAGAAACATTGCATATTAAAACAATGTTTTTTTTTTAAATATGATAATAATTATTTTTTGAAGTTAAATTTGTGTTTGCATAATAATAAAAACTTAAAATTGTTGTACCAACTATTTTTCTTACAAAATTTATATATAGAAAACTTATTTTAACGATTTAAAATTTATTTATTGCATAGATTCATATTTGCTTATGACATTCTGATTTAACCTCCAACTACTAAAAAAATTCCACTAGCATCTTTAAATTTTATTTCGTGCTTTTGGCCACTTCTGTCGCACAAATAACATCAATTTTTCAAATAAAACATACATCTTAAACATAAGAGCAAGTTCGTGAGACCAAGTTCTGCATTTTATTTATGTTTTAATTTTACCGTGGCGAAAACCAAAATGCACGTTGACTCAAAATTATCGTCCGTATTTGTCAATTTAAAAAAGTCAAGTATAAATAAAGTTTATTATATTTCCAATTGCTTTGTTCTAAGAATATTATATCAATTGTTTCCATTGACGTATTTAAGCCAGACCGTTGCGTACAAGTCTGTCTACTTTTCTATTATTTGACCAATCACCAATTGGACTAATTGTGCTGTTTTCAATTCCTCTCACGCTTAAAATCACTTTACTTAACAAAAAAGTTCGAGTGTAGTTTTAGGATGTTTTGTCAGACTCCATTGAATCAAATTCCCCATGGCTGATCACTCTTCCTCGGCAAAGGATAAAGTCTGATGGTATTAATGATGCCAACTGAATTGTTCAGAAAAGGACTTCCTCTCTTTATAAATTTCATTCAAAAGGGCATCTTACCCTTATAAAAAATAACAACAAAAAACTGCAACATAATTATCCTCAATTGAGCGTAAAAATTAAATTGAATGCGATTATTTTAAATGAGAAAAATGATTCGAATAAAAAACGTGAAATAAAAAATAAACTTTACCGCATTATACAATTTGGTGAAAGAAAGCTTCTCTCAACTAACTTTTTCCAAAAAGGACAAAAGAAATAGCCCTGAAATAATTTTTTTTTTTTTCGTTTTTCGACTTAATTGAGTCGATGACCATAGTCAGTAAGAGTCGAATCCCACAAGGAATTACTTAAGTTTTCGGCTTTTTCTTCGGCAGCGCATTAAATATTTATCTGCAGTGAAATTGCTGCTACGCGCGTCCTTACCGACTGCTCCGTTAGGACAAAAAAAGAATACGCGATATTTTTTACTTTTTATCAAAGGAATCCATAAGTACCTTGCAGTGGCACTTCGATAAGCTAACCCATTCATAAGTGCAGGAACACAAAGTGAATAGAATCAAATTGAAGCTCAAAAATGCTCTCGAAAAACATAGATATGCATAAGGTTATGTGCTGTTTGCATGTGGACAAGGAGTACCAGGGATATTTTGCAGCTAATTACTGATAATAATTAACTCTCGAGTTGTACTTCCCGTTTCTCTTGAACGTCCTTTGAAGAAGATGCCGAGGGAAGACAATGGGGTGCACTTTTGTGCACTGCACATCAGTACAGTGCACATCCAGGGGGGATGTGGAAATCATGTCCCCTTACATGATGTTTGCTCACGTACTTACAGCACGCATATAAACGTGATAAGTTGAGTATGGCAGGAGACAATTCCTGTGTAGTTTCCTTTCTTACTTTGATTCTTGCCGCTCTCTAGCTGTGTCTTGGAGTTGGGGTTTGAGGAAGCCCCATGAGGAGATCCTCATCAGTCAGTCAGCAGTTTGAAGTATCAGTCCTAATAAATGTCGTCTTTCTTTGTGTCTTCTTTATAGGTATAATCTAGCTACTTTTTCTCCATACTATCTCTTTATTACTCTATGTCTGCCGCTGAAGCCAATTGGGACTTAGAAAGGGGGCAAAAAAAAGGGTTTTCTTTGGCTTAATTTTTGTATTATGTTCGTGGTCTTATGCAGATATAAAAAATGGTGGAATGGGCGACTTAACATTTTCTCTTAAATTTTCTAACTACTCGTACGTAAGATGTAAGAATAAATAAAACCGAATATTTTCCCTTTGTTATTTTTCTTGTTTGTTTTTGAAAAATGTTTGCTACGCAAACACACTCTTCGCCTAGTGTGAACGAATGCTATGGCCGTGAGGGTGTGAAATGCAAACATTGCTAACAAGCCGGGAGTTTGCAGTAAGAAGCTGCGAAAGAAGTGTTCTCTGTTTGATATAAATATAGTCTAGAGACGAAAGGGTAAGATAATGAAGACAAAATTTCTGATGAAAATTTGAATGGCATAAGAGAGTTTGTAATATTCGATATTTAACTTAATTTTATTTATTAACGATGAATAATTTCACATTAAAATTAAATCTCATATAGTTTGTGAAGGCTTTACAAAATTATTAATTTGCAATCATGATTTGAAGAGTCTTACATTTGATATGAGAGTTGAGAAGGATAACTGACGATTTTCCAATGTTAGTTTTAAAAATAAAAACAAAAAAACTTTACTAATAAAACTAAGATAATATAATATAAACAAAATTTAGTTTATTAAATATTTATATATAACTGGTCAATTTCTTTTAAAAAAGAGGTTGATTTGTCATTAATTGTAGGAAAAGAAGTTCAAATTTTCAATTTTTGTCAATGTTTTATTCATTTTAACATTTGTAAGTCAGTACTTTGTAAAACTACCTTCATTCTCAATTACTTGAAAAATCCTCTTTGGCATCGAATTTATCAAGTTTTGGAGGTCTTGCTCGTTGATCTCTAACCATGCTTCGGTAATTGCTGTTTTTAGGCCCGCCACATTTCTGTACTGCTTTCCATTTGAATAAATCTTTCTGGCCATTATTCCCCACAAATTAAGGTCAGAACTACACGAGGGCCATGCCAAACACTGGATTCCACTGACTTCAAACCATTCACGAACACAACTGGCATTATGAATGGGAGCATTATCTTGCTTAAAAATACAATTTTCACCAGCAGAAATGTCTCCAAATTCATCCAAGACATATTCCAGCATCGCTCTATATTTTGGCAATTCATTTTGGGTTGTACTAACATCAAGGGAAGTTTACCAAGAAAACCAAAAGCACCCCAAACCTCCACACACTGAAACCTCCAGAGTTCCGGTTCATTTAAATTGCTTTTTCGTCCCTCATATCACACCAATAATAGCTAAAACCATCGGGGCAATCCAAATAAATTTTTTTTTTAATCAGTAAAAATAATGGATTCCCACTCTCTGGTCCAAGCAATGTGATCTCTTACAAACATTAATCTTGCTTCTTTATGATGTTGTTGTAGCAGCGGTTTTTTCATCATTTTTGTGTAACGAAGGTTATGATTTGCCTTCAACACTTGCTGCGCTCTTCTAACAGTAACGGGGAGGTCTAACTTGCGTTTAATCTGCCACCATTTAGCTAATTCCGCCTTGCTTTATGACAAATAATATTCTTTTTTCGAGAGGTCAAAAGATTTTTTCGACCAGATCTGGCAGCAGTATTATTATTTTCCCCCAAATTAAGGTATTAACACAAGGCGGAAACAAATCGTCCAATTTTTGTGTCAATCAATCGATTAGATAAGCCATATTCCTTGTATGTTGTATAATAATTTCGCTTTCTTCCGCCGTCAAATAAGTTCCGTGAGGCATGGCTAAATAATAAATTCTTAAAAACCATTTTGGAACCCAAATAGTCAAATTAACCCTTACAATAACTTCAAAATATTTGTACAACTTTTTAATTTAGAAAAATAGCAGAAAAATCGGAATATTGAGAAACAGAGGCTATGTCTTTATACTTATTTCGTAATTTATACACTACTTTTCTTGTAATAAAGACTAATCTCCTTCTCTTTCAAGAGAAATTGGGTATAACGGTATCATTTTTCTTGTATTTAAGAGAGAATTCATTTATTAAGCGTTTGGCGAACATAAACACTGGAAAACTTTGTGTACTTAACTATTACGTCATATTGAACAGTGTGAGAATCCCTGTCTTTATACTTATTTCGGCCACTGTATTTTATATACATATTTACAAGCCCTCAAGGTCAAAGAAAAATTTATTCAAGTCGTGAACCGTATTTTTTACCGAAGTTCCTTAAATTAAGTTCTAAAAATTTATATACCATTTTGTTGATCTATTCTTGTTTATCTAAAAATTAAAAAAATGATGTTATAAAAGAAGCCTTCTATAAGAAGCGTCAGATATGGGTACTAAGAAAAAATGGGTTTGATGAAAACTTTTTGAGTTTCAATTTTAGCTCGCAAAAAGTAGAGACCAGGTAAAATACATTAGTTTTTCTCTACCTCTTCCGTTTCGGGCATAAATCAAAAAATAACAATTTTGATTGTTGTTTAAAGTTTTTGTTTTTTAGCCGGTTAAATTTAATTTTTTAAATTTCGATTTCCAATATAAAAATCTCTGCAAAAAAATAAAACTCAAAACTTTTTTTTTACTCGTTATAAAAATTTATTTCAAATATTCGTGGTGTCGGATGGCAAGTTCTCGAAAGAATTGATTTTTAATTTGACCTTTTACAAGTATAAAGGTTGCAAAGATGACTTGCATAATTCAAACAAATTAATTATCATTAATTTGACAAAAGTGTCACAATGCGCGATTATTCATTGATTTCATGATTCATTCACAATAGTATTTTGTATTTGAAAGTGTTATATTAAGTGTGTTTAATATTGAATGTTAATATTTTAACTAATAATAATAAATATAAATTGTGTGGTTAACATTCTCCGCCCCGGTGAACGATGTTCGCAAATTAGCCCCTTGATGTATTTGACACGATCCGGCCCTGGCATATACTTTGCTCGCTGCATAAATTGTTCCCAGATTTGGTAGGCTTTCTTTGATAATAACATGCAAAGAGAAAAAAAATTAGCAACAGAACAAAAAAAAAACAAACAAGTTCAAGGTTAACAACAACAATAACAGTTTATGTAAGAGCATAACACTTGCACTCATAGTACTTCTTATCAGTTTAATTCAAAGAGCTTTTACAACCGTTGCCCATTCAAGGTTACTCTACGATGATCTTGTTGTTGTTGTTTTCTCCTTAACAGATTATAGCTTATTGAATTCGCCGTGGTATATTGCCGATCATCTTCAAAAGTAAATCAATTTTCATTGATGTCGGGTCGCGGTCGTCGTAGTAAAGTGTATGTATAAATTTAATAATAATTCCTTTTCCTTTTCGGGCGAGTGAAAGTGTTTAGTGAAATAAATATTATTAAAAAAAATATTAATTTTATTATGAATTGGTAGTGCGGGTGCCAATAATTATTTTAATATAAATAATTTAAAAAAATTATTAAAAAAAAGTGTTGTGAGTGCTGTGTTGTGGTTGCGGCTGCTGCTGCTGGTGCTGCTGCTGGAGCTGCTGTTGGAGCTGCTGCTGTGATGCTGCTGTTGCTGCTGCTGTTGAATCCGCATAAAGCGCGGATTTGGATTAGGATTTGGTGTTTTTGTTTTTATTTATTTATATTTTAATTCATCTTTCTTTCATTTAGAATTTTATTATTTTCATTGATTTTATTTCTAAAATTATTTAAATTTTATGCTCCCCTTTTTTTTAATTTTATTGGGTATATTATGTGTGTGCGTGTGCTTAATTTTCGGTTCGCGTAATTTTACGATTTCGTTGTACATACCTATGTACATATTAAATTGTGTGTGTTGTGTGCATTATTTTACAATGCACATAATTGCAAATGGCTATCGATGTTGGCCAAATTTTGATGACGTCACATTTATTTCGGTTTGAATTCGTTTTGAATTCGATTTTTTTTTTTTTATTTTATTAAATAAATCTAATGAAATAATTAATTGAGTTTAGTGTTGTGATTTGTTGATTTTTTAGTGGTGAAAATTTCCCATTGTGTTGTGTTGATTTTAAATGAAAATTTAGTTAAAATTAAATGAAGAATTTTTAGTTGTGTTGTGTTGTGACCATATGATTTTAAAAGTGTTGTGAAAAATTTGCATATGTTTGATTAAAAGCCGTCGGCGATTGGATTTATAGAAGATTCATCGTTTTCTGACGGGGTTTCGCCGATGGATTTGCCGACGGGACTTACACAGATGATTCTGTGTTTTGCTGACGGGGTTTCATCAATGGATACGCCGACGGGATTTACCAACGTTGTGATCTATATAAATTTAGTTAGTTATGTGTTGATTTTGATAATTCATTTATATTTTTTTTTTTTTTATTTGAATTCATTGTGTTTGTGTATAATAATTATTAAATAAAATTATGTTTTCCAAAAATATTAAAATGAGTTTTAAATATTCTTTTTTTTTGAAATTTTCGATTTACTTCGAATTTATTATTTTTAATGGTTTTGAGTGGGTTTGTGGACTGTATGTCATTTAAATGTGTTGTGTGGTGCATTTGCTTATTTAAAATTTTTTTATTATTGATTTAAATTAGGGTGTTTTTATCGGGTAATGTGTTACACGGTAGGTAGCAGATTTTCGTGATAGGCCGTTTTATAATTCCAGATTTTGTTTTCAGAGTTACGACTCTGACTAGTCCGTCTGCTCCCGGATGTGTGTCGGTTATTCTGGCTAGTGCCCACTGGGATGGAGGAAGTCTTTCATCCTTGATTAAAACAAGGCCTCCAACTTTAGGTTCAGCTTCATTTTTCGGCCATTTAGGTCGTTGTTGCAATCTTGAAAGGTATTCTCCTTTCCATTTTTGCCAGAATACGTTGACGAGGGCCTGAGTCCTTGTCCATCTGTCTAGGTAGCTCATGTTTTCAATAGTTTTGCTATTTTGAGGAATAGTGAGTAAGGCTTCACCAATTAGGAAGTGTCCTGGTGTTAAGACGTCTAGGTCGTCGATGTTATCCGATAGAGGACATAGAGGTCGGGAATTCAAACAGGCTTCAATCTGCGTGAGAAGTGTGTAGAGTTCCTCGAAAGTTAACCTCTCATCTCGTATGGATCGTTTCAGATGGTGTTTAACTGATTTCACACCAGCTTCCCAAAGACCACCAAAGTGAGGGGAAGCTGGAGGAATAAAATTCCAGTTAATTCCTAAATTGGCTACAGTACCTGCGATTTCATTCCAATCGTGTTTTGCTTCATCCAGCATGCGAGCTAATTCGCGATTAGCTCCCACAAAGTTCGTGCCGCAGTCACTATAAATTTGGGCACAAATGCCTCGGCGTGAGGTGAAGCGACGAAGAGCTGCTAGGAATGCCTGTGTTGTCATGTCTGACACTGTTTCGAGGTGTATTGCCTTGGTAGACAGGCAAATAAAAATGGCAAAGTATCCTTTAAAGCTTTTAGCTCCTCTTCCTTTCCATGCCTTTATTTCTATAGGACCGGCGTAATCGACTCCAGTATGGGTGAATGGTCTGGACATTTGAACTCGCGGGGCTGGCAGGCTTCCCATTAGCTGTTTTAGACTCCTTTTTTTGTGTCTGAAACATATTGAGCAATTGTGTATATGTTTTTTTACGTGTTGTTTAATGCTTGTGATCCAGTAAACCATACGAATGTAGGCCGTAGTCTGCTGATTTCCTCCGTGTAAGGTCTTATTGTGAGCATCTCGCATCACAAGTTCTGAGAAGTGGTAACTGGGTTTTAGAATGATCGGATGCTGTTGGTTATATGGAAGTAGTGTGTTCTGCAATCGACCACCCACACGAAGTAACCCATTACCATCAATGAAGGCATTAAGTGATAATAATGATTTGGGAATTGCATTTTTATTTTCTAATTCACTCAGTTCTGCAGAGAACATGAGCCGTTGTATTGCCTTATGCACTAATAAGGCTGCACCTTGTAACTCTTCAGCATTCAATTCTCCTGAAATCCTTGATGTTTTTCGCATTTTAGCAAGGCCATTCCATTTAAAGCGGCAGCAGAAAGCAATTGCTCTGATGATCTTTGATAATCGTGAACATCTTAGTATACATTTGTTAATGTCATCATCTGCTTCATCAGAGTTGGCAATAAGGCATTGCCTCTTCTCCGCTCGCTTTTCAATTTCAGTGTTGAGAGTCGATGGTTGTTCGGGTATTTCGAATTGCCACCTTTCCCGCAAAAATGAGGGCCCTCTCCACCAAAGATCTTGTGCTCCCAACGCAGAAGGTGAAACGCCCCTAGATGCTAAATCTGCTGGGTTATGGTCCGTTGGAATGTGTCTCCAAATATCGCAGTTTGTTAATCGTTGGATTTCTGCAACTCTGTTGCTAACGAAAGTTGTCCATTTGGCAGGTTGTTCTTTAATCAACGCCAACGTAATCATTGAGTCTGACCAGGCGTATACTTTTGCGTTCGAGATATCAAGAACTTCTTTGGTGTACTTTAATAGTGACGCTAAGAGTACAGCTCCACAAAGTTCTAGTCGTGGTAGACTGATTGTTTTTAATGGCGCCACTTTTGTTTTCGATATTAATATATGCATGTGGATATTTCCGTCATCGTCAAGGACACGTATGAAGACAACTGCTCCATAAGCCTTCTCCGACGCGTCACTAAAGCCGTGAAATTCCACCGATTTCTGTGTGCTGTGTGTTTTAATCCATCGTGGGATTTTAATGTGCTGTATTAAAGGCAGTTCCTTCCGAAAAACTTGCCATTCTTCTTCAAGATCTGATGAGATTGGTTCATCCCAGTCAGTTCCTCTGCACCATAATTTTTGCATCATGATCTTGGCTTTGATCACACATGGTGCAATCCAGCCAAGTGGATCAAAAAGTTTTGCAATTGCTGACAGCATTGTCCTCTTGGTTACTTCTTCCTCGTCATCTTGAAAGTTTTTGAACGAAAAGGTGTCTTCTTCGGGTTGCCAACTTATGCCGAGAGTTTTGACATGATCAGCTGTTCCAAAATGAAGTTCGAAACTTATCTCACAATCATTTTTTGGTAAATCTTGTAAGAGATATTTGCAATTTGAAGTCCACTTTCGAAGCTTCAGTCCAGCAGATGCCAGTAGTTGACGGGTCTGTTCGCGTTTTATTCGAGTTTCTTCTATAGAATCTCCTCCACTGATAAAATCATCTACATACATCTCTTGCTTGACAGCGAGAGCTCCTTTTGGATATTTTTCAGCTTCATCCTCAGCCACCTTGTGCAAAACGCGAATGGCCAAATAAGGTGCACAAGCCGTACCAAAAGTAACCGTTTTTAATTTGAAGACTTTAACGGGTTGCTTTGTATTTTCTCTCCAAAGTATGAGTTGGTAGTATCGATCCGATTCTTGCACAAAAATTTGGCGATACATCTTCTCAATATCAGCTGTTATTGTAAATTTATATGCTCGCCATTTTAAAATCACATCAACGATATTTTTCTGAAGTTTGGGACCTGTCATCAAGTGCTGATTTAATGATGTACCATCATATGTTTTTGAGGCTGCGTCAAAAACAACTCTCAATTTTGTTGTAGAACTCGATTCTTTAAACACAGCATGATGGGGAAGAAAATAGTGAAAAGGGGTTTTCAAAATTGGGTCGTTTACATCTACTTCTTCCATATGTTGCAAACTAAGGTATTCCATTATACATTTGCTGTAACTTTCTTGCAGTTTCGGTTCCTTTTCAAATCGTCTTTCCAGAGATGAAAAACGCCGAATTGCCATTTCTTTACTGGATCCTAGTCCAGGATGAAATCCCCTTTTAAATGGAAGACTAACTTCGTAACGTCCATCTGATAATCGTTTGGTTGTTTCGGAAAAATACTTCTTACAAGCGATGTCTTCTTCTGATGGTCGACTTACGAAAGGAGTTTCTTCAATCTCCCAAAACTTTCGGATTTGTGTGTCAAGATCGATGTGTTGGAAGAAACTTCGGATCGTCCTTTGATCAGGAATCTTACCCAAAATGATCCATCCCAATTGAGTTTTTTGTGCAATGGGAGCGACTTCATGCTCACTGCGAATAATATCCGGTAATACTATGTCCGGATAAACATCTGAGCCGAAAAGTATGTCGATTGAAGCAGGAACATAAAATTGAGGATCTGCTAACTGCAAGTTTGCCAAATGTTCATAATTGTGTGGTACCATTTTGTGGGTCGGAAGAAGGCCAGTCAACGACTTAAAAATGAACGCTTTGGTTGCGCCTTCAAACGTCGAATGTTTGGATTTAAACATTATGTCAACGTAACTTTGACTGGTGCCGTTGCTGACCTTCCCCAGCCCTGATACATTAACGTGTGTTTGGTGTCGAGTGAGATTTAAAAGCCTTGCTGCTGACTCAGAGATGAAGGTGGCATCTGAGCCTGGGTCAATGAGTGCTCGAAGATCTGAAAATCTTCCATATTCAGATTTAACTCTGACGATCGCAGTGGCCAATAAAATTTGCGTACCATGGACTTGAGACGCATAAAAATTGTGTCGGGTACTACAACCAGTAGCATTTGCATCTATTGGTTGGAAAGCAGGAGCGTTTGTATTTACGGCTACCTGTTGGTTCCGAGGTTGTGAACTTTGTAGTTGAAAATGTGTTGGGTTGTTCGCATTAGAACTTGAATTTTGTGAAATTGAGTTATTATGATTAGAAATCGCATTTTGTGTGTGTAAATTGTTGTGCAAAAGAGAGTGATGTTTTTGGTTACAAAAATAACAGGATCGGCTACTTAAGCAAAAACGTGTTTGGTGGCTATACGCAAGACAGTTTTCACACACTCCAGCTTGCTGGACAGCTTGTTGTTTTTGTACTGGATCCATGTTTAAAAACCGGTAACATTTCATCAATGAGTGTTGTCCCTTTTTGCAAATTTGACATTGATATTGCGTTTTGAACTGTTGTTTTTGAGTTTTAGCATGAAATGTTTTAGCTGTGACGGGCGGTTTTGATACTGGCTTAGGCTGTGTGGTGGAAGTTCCTTGCTGCACAATAGCTTCTAAAGTTCTAAACCGGGATTTAAGGAAGTCAGTAAAGTCGGAAAAGGTTGGAAGTTCCTTGTCATTACCGAGCTTTTCTTCCCATAACTGTTGGGTTTTGGCGGATAATTTTTGAAAAAGAATGTAAATTAAGATTGTATCCCAGTCTTTCACTGGTAATCCTAAATTCTCCAGGGCATGAACAACTTCGATCGTGGTATCTAATAGGCTTTTAAGCGTTTCGGCAGATTCTTTACTTTGTACAGGCTGGCCAAAAAAAACCTTAAGATAAGAATTGACCAAAACTCTTTTGTGATCATACCTTTCTTTTAATAAATCCCATGCCTTTGCATAATTCCCAGAACTAAGATCTAAATGATGCAAAAGACGTTCAGCATCGCCAGTCAAACTTTCTTTCAAAAAATGCATTTTTTGGATCTCATTTAAGGCAGCATTATTATGCACTAGTGACGTAAAAATGTCATGATAAGAACGCCACGATGTATAAGAACCCGAGAAGGTCGGGGGTTTAATTGGAGGAAGCTTGAGGGCGTTTGCTTGTGACGGTTGTGTTGGTGGCGGAAAGCCTGTTACGGGAGGTGCTGCCACTGTAGGCGTAAGTGGAACAGGCGTTATTTTGTCCAAAGCATCCATCAAATCACTCCTATAATCGAGATAAATGTCTCGGATTTGATCGAACACGGCTATCATATCTTCCTTTTTAAAAGTCTCTTCGAGCTTCCCCCCGCTAACGATTTCCTCGTGATATCGTTTGGCATTTTCTAAATTTTGTTCAAGCAGCTCCATACGAGTTTTTAAATAGTTGCTCGTACGACGAGCCTGGCCTGTCTTCTTAAAGTTTGAATAATCGCGCTCTAACTGCGCTAAAACTTCCTTTTGAAGCTCCCCAAACGACATAATGGACTTTTGTTATTTATGAAATGTAATAAAAAAAAAGAGCAAAAAAAAAATACTTTAAAAATGAGGACTTACTTGGTGTGCCTTCGATGAATGGTGTAGAATTGTGTTGGGTTTTGTTACGCGTCGCGGGAGCCCCGATTTGCACAGCACAAAAATGTTCTTTTGAAATGATTATAGTTCAATCACTTTGTTGCAATTTATGTTTTTTTTTTGTTAAGCAATTTTATTGCACAAATTACTTGAATTTAAATTAAAGTTAATATAAAATTTTAAAGTTTAAAAATGTCTATATATGCATCTATATATATATATATATATCTATATGTCTATATGTATATTCGCACTTCTATTGAAAGCAAATTCACACACACTTTTTATCTATTCTATGGCTTCGAAGGACCAATGTTTTTTAGCCGGTTAAATTTAATTTTAAATTTCGATTTCCAATATAAATTCTCTTTGAAAAAAAATAAAACTCAAAACCTTTTTTTTTTTACTCGTTATAAAATTTATTCTCAATTATTCGTGTTGTGTCGGATGGCAAGTTCTCGAAAGAATTGATTTTTAATTTGACCTTTTACAAGTATAAAGGTTGCAAAGATGACTTGCATAATTCAAACAAATTAATTATCATTAATTTGACAAAAGTGTCACAATGCGCGATTATTCATTGATTTCATGATTCATTCACAATAGTATTTTGTATTTGAAAGTGTTATATTAAGTGTGTTTAATATTGAATGTTAATATTTTAACTAATAATAATAAATATAAATTGTGTGGTTAACAGTTTTATTGCTTTATTTTTGTTGTGTATTACACAATTTTTTATGACCTTTAAGGATTAGTAGGTAATGCCCCATATGAATGTTTAAGTTCTTACTTAAGACTTTATTATACCGGATTAAAAACAAAATAAGTCATTATTGACTGATTGTGCATTTGTGCAAGGTGCGTAAGAAAAATTATAACTCTTTTATCAACCAAAAAGCAAGAATGAAGTAAAATATAAATAAAAACAAAAAAGTGAGTTTAATCAGCAGCGGCAGAATTGTCGAAGCACCAATATGAAGTATTAAGACATGCCCTTAAAGATGAAGAGCATGATGTTTTTCCACCTTATGCTAAATTGCTGGAGGCAAAAAAAAAGGTGCTATCCTTTGAGATAAGCATTACAGAAAGCTCAGCAATTGTTAAACCATACTGCAACAAAGTTATTAGAAAGAAAGATAGCAGAAGAGATGACCAGAATTGAAGGAGAGTCTTTAACACTATACACCAAATGGGGATGTGATCTTTATCCTTATCTAACACAAAAAGATACATGCTCAATCAGCGCAAGAGGGCAGTTCTAAATAATTGATGGAAGTTCATTGACATAAATCGACAATAGTGGAGGATCAAGTATTGAACCCTGAGGTACACTATAAACATTGGGCAACGTTACCTTATTCTTATCCAATAATTTATTCTTGTCTTATATCATCTCGTCTGTGATTTGCCGTAAAACGAAAAGCTCTCAGTACTCGGATTGTGTGTCAACGACGATCTTCGTTGGAATGACCACATTCTCGAGACAGCCAAAAAATGCTGCTAAATGATTAGTATTTCTATATCGATGTAAAAAAATTTGCACCTCTTCTGATCTGGCTACCATTTATGTGACGTTTATATACTTCCAAGACTCGATCGTAACTCACATATATGGGCAGGTGCAACCCAAACTTCTGTCCATTTACTAGATAGAATTCAGAACAGAGCATTAAAACTGATGGGAAACAGAGCTATCATGGATTCATTCCCATCTCTTGAACACCGTCGGAATGTTTCTTGTATTTCCTTATTTTATCGCTTATTTCACAAGCAATGCTCACTCGAAGTAGCCAGTTGCATTCCTCCCCTTTATCAGTTCACCCGTGATACCTGTTTTGCTAAAAATTCTCATTATGTTCAGCCTCTAGTCAAACTTTTGTCGTACCGTCAAATATACGTCAAATATAAGACGATTATGGAATAAATTACCCAGGACAGTTTTCTAGTGCTATTTGAATTTGCAAACCTTCAAGACCAATGTTCATCGACACCTCCTTTCTCCCCCTCCCCAAACTTTCCCCATCGCCAGTGCTGTGTTTCACATTATAAGGATTATTAATAAACCCTTGAGCGCGTGTAAATTATAAAAAAAAAACACAGAATTGTGGCAGAAGTCCATTTATTATTAGATTTTTATTTTCGTCGACTATACCAAAGGTAGTGAAATGTTTTGCTTTAGAGCCATCTGTAAACGAGAGAGTCCAATTTTCATTTTTGTATTTGTTTGCTTTAGCATTATACAGTCCTTGGTAAGTTTGGTTACTGTTTAATAATAAATTGTAAAAAACTGTTAAATTCTGATGGACCGTTTGCTTCTTAGTTTTTTATCGCGAACAATTATTAGAGAACCTAATCGTGATTTCATTTTTATTCTAATTTCACAGTATTTACTTTGTTGAACAAATTTTGGGTTCTCATCCTGGGTTTTGTCCCAAGGTTTCCCAAATAAATTTAATTTTTAAATTCTCTTGTGGAAATATCAAAAACAATGTTTTATTTATTTATTTCGTCAAACAGAGCAATTATATCTCTTACAGACTACAATAATATACAATATACATAATAAAAATCTTTGAATACTTAAGTTCTAACCATCAATATGTAAAAAAGATAGTAATTTTTTCTTAAAGCAATCTCTACTTAAGTGCATATTAAAATCAACAACGTTACAAACTGAATTTGCCTGCCTTAAGCAAATTTTTATAGGCTCATTGTTACCATAATTAACCCTATGAAAAGGTGGCTGAAAAAGAAACTGAGGACGAAACTCACGCAAAGGTGCATAAAACATACCAATGCAAGCAAAAAAGGGCAATTAATTTAACAGTTAATGATGTTAATGATGTCTAACAAACATTATCCCAAAATACGATCTTTTAGTTTCTAAAGATATGGTTTCCTAATAACAAACATCTCGACTTATATAAAGGTATATCAATATTCCAACCGAAAGTCCTCATCGACATTCTAGTAAAGCGTTTTTGGATCCTTTCAATACGAACAGCATAGAAAGGGTTCCATACGATACAACAGTATTTCAAAACTGATCGAACAAAGCAGAAATAAAGTGATCTGAGGGTAAAAGGATCCGTAAAATCTTTTGAGTTACGATATATAAAACCAAGCCTAGAGCTAGCCTTAACGACGAGATAATCAATGTGACTGGAAAAAGTCAATTTTATGTCGAAAAATATTCCGAGATCCTTTTCTTCAATAACTCCAGCTAATGAAGTTCCACTAATGTTATTATGAAAAAAGGATTGGGTAGACTTTTCTACAAAATGACATACTTTGACACTTAGATACACTAAAATGGAGATCGTTATCACTACACCAACCTGATAAGCGAGATAGGTATTCCTGAAGATGTATGCAATCAAGAGTATTCTTTATACAGAGGTATAGTTTAAGGTCATCAGCATACATTAGACACTGACAATAATTGAACAGTTTAGAAATTTCATTTATAAATATTAAAAATAGAAGTGGTCCTAAATGACTTCCTTGGGGTACACCGTAAGTGACTACTAAGGGATCTGAAATATTCTGATTTATTCTTACATGCTCAATTCTGCCGTATAGGTATGATCTTAACCATTTTAGAATATTGGAGTGAAATCCTAAGTTTTTTAGTTTGGCTAATAAAATTGCATGATTAACTCCATCAAAAGCTTTTGAAAAATCGGTATAAGCAACATCGCATTCATTGCCTTGTTCGAAAGTTCTTACAACATAGTTATTAAAGACAGCGAAGTTAGTAGAGGTAGATCTACCATTGATAAATCCATGCTGTAATGGTGAAATAACTTCTTTTAAAAGAAAAACTAATTTGTTGTAAATTGTATCATTGTATCGGGTTTTTCAATAAGAGCGCTACAAAAGTTTTTTTTTTAAATAAAACAAAAACGGTTTTGGATATCAATGACATTCTTTATTCCTGTAAAAGTACGTTCGGTGCCATTATGTACGAAACTCGATTTCTTTTGCATGGTGGTCAAGCGGCTTTATTTCTTGCGTCAATTTAATCTTGTAAGGATGTAGGCCAAGATCTTTTCGCAAAATTCGCCACAACGACTTCAAAGAGATGCCCAACGCTTGAGAACGACGTGTGAGAGACACATTTGGGCTTTCTGCAACTGAAGCCTCAGCGGCAGCAATATTCTCGACGCTACGGGCACTTCTTTGTCTCACTGGCACGGAAACATTGTGTACTGTGCGTGTGGATTCAAATTTTTCCACTAGACGCTCAATTGTTGATCTGCTAGGACGATTATGACGACCATAAATTGGACGTAGCGCTCTTAACGTTGAGGCCACTGACTTCGAATTTCGGTAGTAAATTTTAATAATTTCGACTCGTTGTTGGCTCGTATATCTTTCCATCATGAAATGGCAAACCTTACTCAAGAGAAATAATGTCAAAAGAGCGGCAAGAAATATGGCGTCGTTTGCTGTCTCTGTCGCTCTCCTTTTATAGCGTCCCTGTTGAAAAACCCTTTAATTTTGAATTTTGACAATGAAACCTACTTTTTTTCAATTTATTGTTTTTTGCTTTGAGTTTCGAAGATGAGCATCTAGTTTATTTTGTGCATGTGTGGGGAAGTAAAGCAATTGTGTAGATGCAGTAATGAAAAAATGATCCCTTCTTAAAGGTTCACCTTAGTTTACTTTGGGGGCTTTTACAAAAATAGAGTGGAGTAAAAGCCAAAGTTTGCCCACATATCTTTTCTGATATGTAGACTGAGGGAGGGCAACACTCAGGGAAACCGTTACCATCTTAAAGCTTCCCATGGTTTGAAGTTTAATTTCGCTGATTATTGTTTTTATGATTTAGTAAGAGTGTATTGAATTTTCTAGGCATGTTAATATGTACGGACGTTCAGCAGCCTGCACAAGATCCCACCTCACCGACGAGCTAGTTTTCGTGCATTACGCAAGCATGCCTACCCGTGCATTGCTGGCTAAACAACTTGTCACACCACCCTTAGATTCCTGCAAGAATTCCTGTTTTCTTGGGCATCTTTGGGCTTGCTTAAGATCGCGTTTAGGTTTTTAAGGCCCTGTTATTTTGGAAGTAAAATGAAACAAGTGGTTTAACAGCTGCAGTTTTAGCAGCTATGTCGGCTTCTTCGTTACCAATTATCCCTACGTGGCCGGGTACCCACATCATTTTTAATTTGGTTTTATCTTGTATAAGGCAATCTCTTGTATATTCTACAATTGGAGTTTTGTTGTTAACATTTTTGATTGCAGAGATCGTGGACACACTGTCGGTGCAGATGACATTTTTTTGGAAATTCTTGATTTTGTAGCTTGGTAAATAGCAAGAGCTTCATCAGAAAAAAACCGAACAGAATTGTGGCAGAAGTCCATTTATTATTAGATTTTTTTTTTCGTCGACTATACCAAAGGTGGTGAAACGTTCTGTTTTAGAGAGTCCAATTTTCACTTTTGTACACGGTTAAAAATTCTGGGATGTTTTTTAATACGGCCCTCGTATTACAGCCGTATGCAATACATGAATAATTTGTTTTTAATATTCCAACTTTATTAAACATTTTTTGTAATAATTTGGTATTAAAACTCAGTACATATCCCACTAAAATGTTTTTTTTAATACTTTTCCACTTAAATTTAATCTTCAAATATTAAAATATAATATTTCTATATTATAATCTATTACCATTATTATTGAAAACTTATATTTCAATAATTTGTTATTTGATTTTAGTAGAATATCTGGTTAAAAGTGACCATAATAAAATAATGTATTGAAATTTAATATTTGATTGTATTAAAATTCAATAAATTTTGTATTTAGCGCGAAACTCTCGGCTGTATTACACTTATGGAACAGTAAATTCTAATACACAACAATACTTATCTTTAATATTTCAGTATTACATTTATGTAGAAACTGTATAATAAAATAAAGTATTGGAATTTAATATTTGATTGTATTAAAATTCAATAAATTTTGTATTTAGCCCGAAACTCTTGACTCAATGCTCAAGAAATTCTTTTTAACTCGTACTTGAATTGAATATCGAGGTATTAATTTTGAGCACATTAATATTAGATTTTAAGACATAATGTAGGTATTGATTTTTAATATTAATAATTTTGTCGAAAGAAAACTCCGTTAGTTTGTTTCAACACGTCGGCGTCGTAGGTGGGCAACATGAAGTTCCTAATGGAAAATTTAGTTGGGATTTACATTAAAGTGAAAAATGTGAAAAAAATACAATCATTTAAAAAATCAGACGCATGAATCATCTGAATCCTTAATTGTTTCAAATGAAGATATCCTTCTTTCAAGTAAGTAATAAATAGCAAGTTTAAGTGCCATATATTTATTTCCTGGAGAGTGCAAGCCGTGCTAATTTATTTAATTTTTTTTTTTTGTTTTAGTCTTGGAAAACGAAGAACTGGTGAACGGATTTACTTTGAAAGATCGAGACGGTGTGCTGATTCCAGTGGATTCCTTGTGCGATATAGTGCTGCAGTATTCAGGCTGTGCCTGCTTCCTTGTGGTTTTTGACACTGCTGATGGAGAGCCTCCTAATCAAATAAGTGAAAATTTGAAAAAACAAGAAGCAGCAATTTTGAGCTCTCTTCTTTTATACAAAGAAGTAAGTAACTTTTTCAATAGTAAATTTATTGGACCTATATAAATAAAATTTTCCTAATGTTACAGGGATGAAAAGCACTTATAAAAACAAACACAGCGGCATACATTTTGGATGAGTACGCTAAAGGATTCTTCTCGAAGGGCGTCAGTGATGGCGGGAGCTGAGTATCTGCTATTAATTTTCAATACTATGTGGGTTCAAAAGTAATCCAATCAAATCTTATAAATAGTATTGAAATTTAATAAAGATGTTTAAGTTTTCAATACTATATGGGTTCAAAAGTAATCCAATGAAACTTTAAATAGTATTAAAATTTAATAATCTTGTATTACATTTAAACTCTCTTTGGGCTTAAAACGAGTAAAAAATATATTCAATTTAAATGAAAAAATATATGTTTTCAATATCCAGCGTATTAAATTCTAATATAAATGCATTTAAAACCAATACAAGTAGTGATGAATTTTATTTTTTTGGTTTAAATACTAATACTTATGTGTGTTACTATTTAATAATACGAACTTGTTTTTTAATACAAAACAGTATTGAAATTCAATATGTATTCTATTGAGTTTGAAAATCAAATATATTCAAAGTATTACATTTAAATACCATTTTGGACTGGTCATATATGCAACCCAAAAAATATTAAAATTAACGCCAGGATTTTTAACCGTGTATTTGTGTACTGTAGCATTATACAGTGCTTGGTAAGTTTGGTTACTGTTTATAATTGCAAAAACTGTTAAATTCTGATGGACCTTTTGCTTCTTAGTTTTTATTCGAGAACAATTATTAGAGAACCTAATCGCGATTTCATTTTCATTCCAATTTCACTGTATTTACTTTGTTGAACAAATTTTGGTTTTTCATCCTGGGTTTTTTCCCAAGTTTTACCAAATAAATTTATTTTTTAAATTTAATAGTGGAAATATTAAAAACGATGATTCATTTGTCTTAACTATTTTTTTTAATTCTATAATTTATTCATTAAAAAGGTTTAAATATCAGTTTTGGAATTTTAACACATTTTTTTCTCTTCAACAAAAATTTCTGGCGCCCATTTTTTTATTACAAAGTAACCCACTGTACTTGTACTAAAAAAGTAAAAACATTATTTCGTTTCCTTAATTTGATTATGATCAATTGATGATGCTACAGTATTGGGTTAATTTATCTTGAATATTTCTTTAAATTTAACATAAATATGTCTTGAAAGTAGTTAGCTAATGATAAACAACTGTAATTCTCCGAACATTTTTAAAAATTACGCTCGATCGAACTGGTCAATCTGCTATAAGTAATTCCCTGAGAAAAAGTCACCCAACTACATAAACTTATCCATCACATATCAGAACCCAATAACGCAGTTAAACGCCCAGATATGTTAAACTTACGACTTCAGCGATAAGAGATCCAATAACCATATCCTTTCATGTGCCAATATCCTTCTGTTCTGACAAATTATGTCAATTTGCTATCTTCCCATTACATGCGTGCGATCAACGAGGTCATCCTGACCATCATCGCCAACAACTACCCGTTTGCCATTTGGTAAGTACTTTCTGATATGTTAAGGGCCTCTCAGTCTCATCCTTTGAACAAAAGCCCCACACACAATGAGAGATGTAAAGTGAAGTAATGTTCTTCCTTTAATTTGACTTCTTTTTGTTTTTTTAATCTGCCACCATATGAGGGCAGTCCTTTCCATAACGGATGTCAGATTTTATAGCTTTTTATAGCCCTTTTCTTTCATTATTACAGTCAAGCTATCCTGTCCAATTATTAAATTTCATTTTGTATAAATATACTCGTATCCAGAGATCCAAAATAACCGTTGACCTTTATTTTCAATCGGTTTCTCACTGAAATTTATTTAATTCGCCAATTTCATTTTGGTCTTGGTCTGTGATTTATTTTTAAAAATTAATTTTTTAGGTCTTTGGGTGAGATTTATCATTTATGTTCACAAATATCTCTTATCTGTTGACTTATTTAACTAAAAATAAATGGAAATGGTTAACCTTAAACCTTTTCCGTAGAAAATAAATCAAAAATGGTTAAAATGATAAATTATATTATTTTCTTTATTTTGCAAGTAAAAACCACAAAATATATTACTTCAGTCATAAAAATAAAACCATTAACTCTTGTTAGTAAACTTGTGTTATTTCCATTCTTGAAATATAGTTTGGGCACTTTCACTAAGTTAATTGTTAAGTATTAAGCCTAACTAAAAGAAAACTCCCAAGAGTTTTTGAATTTAAATTGTATCTTCTTTCACTAAGTATAAAACTTAGAGAAGAATTTATTTTTATTCTTTATTTATTTAATTATTTTTATTTTTTTCTTGCAGCAATAAGTGGTCACCGGTTAACCAAAACCTAAAAAAAATCAAAATAAAAGTTTCTCTCTGAGAAACCGAAACCAAAAAAAAAAATTAAGTAAACTGGTTATTAAGTGATCATTTTTGTAAATCTCAACAAGTGAGAGTAATTTAAGAGACCTTTCAAAAGGTTGAGATTTACTTTTAATCTCTGCTCGTATCTGTAAAAAAAAATGTTTTAAAGGCAACTTAACTGCAATCAAGTACATGCTCCTGCCGTCCGTGTCGGGCGCTGGCAGCCTGAAGCAAGGATATTATCAACCCACGTCTTTTATCTCGCATTTCCGGCGGGCAAGAATTCCCACAATCCAAACTACTCAACGATGTCCTTATTGGAGTGTAAGTGTATTTGTGTAGTTGGTAGTTGGGTGACAATTAAAAACTTTAATAGGGGTAACAAATAAAGGACGAAATTGAGCGCTTACACCCAAACATCACGCTAGTTAGTTGATGATGGTACAATAATTGTATAGCGCCCTCTGGCCGAATTGCTAATTCGTATCGGTATGCCTTTTGTTCCATCTGCATCTCCCAAGAGGTTGGAGATATTTTTTATATCTACCTATCTACTTTTATGTCAAACGTACTTTTAATATATATTTTTTTCTGTTTTATTGTTTTTAAGTTTTTGCTGTTTGAGTTTGTGTAGCGTCAGTATCAAAGGATCATCTGGTGTCCTGCCGTTGCATCTTAATATGTTTGTATATGTATCTATCTATTTTATTTTAAAGGATGCCCATGTATAGAAACAGGACATTAAAATTCACTTGCTTTGCTTTTCATTTGTTTTGTTTTCGTTTTGCACATTAACTACTTTTATCCCAGTTGAATCCTTTTCTTCTTCTTTTTTTTTTGTGAATTTTAAGTGAAAAGGATTTTCGCACAACAAAAGAAAACAAAGAACATGCACACACCTATAGCTAGGTATTACGTTAAAGGGGAGCGAGGAAATGTATAAATTTGCCGCTATAGCATGCTCTCTGATGGCTGCATGCCATCAAGGATGTGTGAATACATCGAAAAGCGACAAATTTGCCATTTCAAAGGATCCAATGATGGTATCGGTGGCATGACTTAAAAAAATATACCTATAAAACAAAGGTAAAGGAACATCAAAAAAAAAAATATATAAATATCCCAATTATCCTTGTTATCGCAAGCCCAGTCGCAGGCGGTAGGAGCATGATGATGAGTGAGTGAAAATATGATACATTGTGGAATAGCTGGCGACTTGACTTTATACATATTTATTATTTTTTCTTGTTCATGTGAAATACGTCCTGTGATTCATTGCAGCATAATACATTTACTTCCCCAGGGATGGACAATGCGTTCTCAATGTTTTTTGACTTTTTTTAGAGCATTTACAAAGGTTCATGAATTGAAACGAGCAGAAGGCGCGCGGCGAACCCCCAAAACGATGAAATTTTGGTGTGTAGAATAATTTGTCAGGACCCAGATGCAGGAAAATATATACATACAATTTAAAAAGATAAAAATACGCTATGCATGCGTCGTTTGTGGTGCACCACCAGCACATCATGGCTGATATTTCGTTGAACAAAACCACCTCTTCCCATAGTCAGGCACATCATCGTCAAGGGGGTCCTTTTTCGGCAGCGCGCTCGGCAGCCCGAAAAAGCAAACCTCTTGCGGGTGATTGACAAACATTTGTGTAAGCGCGGACGTACTTGCATCAGGGGTATGCACCGCCGGGAAATAAGGCAATTGTGCAAGTGCACCATGCAGCACTTGTGGAGGAATATAAGACATAAATTGGGGATATGTGTTACCCCCAATTGGGAATGCCGAGGAAACAAATGTTGCCTCTTCTTTTGTAAGGATTTCCAAATCCAGAGTCGTTTTGCTGTAATAAAGTCAAACGGTTGGATGTTTATTTGTCGTGCGGTTTCGCAAATTGACTTTGGAGCTTAAGTGGGTATTGACAGGTTTGTAAATTATCCATTTTATAAATAAATTACATACTACTTATGTATATGTTTGTCAGAAGAATTTATTCAGGATATCGTGTATGAAATTGAAGTTGAAAATTTTAACTTACTGTTGTGCTCATTCTTTAACAAGTTAGAAGCCCACTGAAAATGTGAAATTTTTCCTTAGGATCTCAATGAAGGTCTCCCTTGGGAATTGAAATAATTACGTTTTGTTTCTTAGTTCGCGACTTTGTTCCTTACCAATGGGTACAACTCTTGTTGACAATTCAACATTTTGCTTCCGCAAGAAGTTTATCCCGTTGTTAAGCTTACTGAGGTCTTGTTTGGTGGTTAGGTTTGCGAATGCCAATGTGTGATTTTTTGCAAATCCAAGTCTAATGAATATTTTTCGCCGATTTTTCGTTTGTGACGAAAGGGAACTTCTAACCTAACAAAGAAGATATTTATCAATACCAAATGCACGCATTTTCGTTAAGATATCTTGATGCCAAATTCTATAAAATGCCTTTGAAATATCAAGTGCAATGATCTTAGTTTCTCCAAAATAATGTAAGAAGCCACTCTAAGATCCTAATGCTGGGTGTGATTGTGATGTGCTTTTAGTTTACAGCCGAATATAACAAAATCTTTATTAAGAAACAGCTCTTAAATATAACAAATACCTATATACTTTTTTTATTCAAATACTTGTACTTCGTGTCTCAGTATTGGATGGTTTCTGATGAGCTGCTTTTTAGGATTTTAGTCCGATGGTTTACTTAACTGGAATTCATTCCTTATATTCTGGTATCGGGAAAACTGGCTTCGGATAATTTTTGACAACGCAGGACAGGCTTACGCCTCTGACGATATTACAGAATAGACGGCTAAGCGCTGTAGTACATCAGCAGATAGAGGGTGGTCCAACCATAATGCACGATGTTAATTGTGAGTCACACCTTAACGTCAAGTTTTTTGCCAAATTTGACATTTCTTTTTTTCAGTGTTTGACAAATTCAACCATGGAAAAGTACACAATTGAACAGCGCGTTAAGATTGTTGAAGGCTTTTACGAAAATGGGCGTTCAAATCAAAATGCATTTCGTGCACTTCGTGAATTTTTTGGTCAGCATAATCGACCAAATGTGTCCACAATCGGTAGAATTGTTGGCAAATTTCAGCAAACCGGGTTCGTAGGAAATGTGAAAATACCTGTGCATGCTCGCCAAGTTCGTTCTGCGGAAAACATTGCTGTTCGAGATAGTGTGGCAGAAGAGCCGTATTTGAATTAACACGCTTACAATGTTCAATTGGCTCAAGAGCTGAAGCCTATACTGACCATTTGAAGTGTCGTCAATACGACGAATGGTTCATTAATAAGCAGAATTACTGCATTTGGGCAAATGAGAAATTACGAGTGATTATTGAAAAGTCGATAAATCTACAAAGAGTGACTGTTTGGTGCGGTTTTTGGGCTGGTGGCGTCATCGTGCCGTACTTTTTCGAAAATGAGGTCAGCCAAGCCGTGAATAGTGTTCGCTATCGCAAGATGATAACGGACTGTTTATGGCCAAAAATGGAGGATATGGACCTGGACAATATGTGCTTCGAACACGATGGTGTCACTTGCCACACAGCCAACGAAACAATGGCTCTTTTCCGCGAGAAATTTATTGGCCCTGTTATCTCAAGTGTCGTGGCGAAGTTAATTGGCCACCACGATCATGTGATTAGACACCCTTGGACTTCTTGCTTTGGGTATATTTAAAAAAAAAAGTGCCAAGAACAATTAAAGAGCTAGAGCATAAGATAATTCGGCACATTTACGACTCTGAACCTCAATTATGTATGTCATTGAAAATATGAACCATCGGATAGAGGTATACCACCGAAGCCGTGGCGAGCATTTAGCAGGTATTTTATTCCACACATAATCTTCATAGATCCTTCTATTATAATAAAAAATATTAAAATAATTCTCTTTTCCCTTTGCATAACCCCTGGTGGCAAAACTGCAGGCTGAACGTTCGGTTAAATCAGGTTGTACTGCTTAGGTTCAACATATACTATCACATTACCAGTGGACCTAGTACTATAGACCTATGTCAATTTAGACATCATAATAATAGTGGTCAAATAACAAAAATTCCCGGAAAGCCAAATATTGGTGGAGAGCTGGGGTTTACCATTACAAATAAAATCTTAAAAATCCCCATCGATCCTATCTGTGCTAAAAAAGTTATGGGGGGTCAAAGGTCAAAATTTGAGGTTTCTTGGATTTTTCTCGAAAACGGTAAGTTTTCTCAAAAAAAAAACCTCAGGCCAAAGTTGTAGATCTCAAAATTCTCTACAAAAATGGTCTCAAGAATTTTTTTCCTAAGAGTAACCATTCGTAAGATATCGCGGTTCTTAGAGTCAAATTATACATAATATTCACACATTTCCACGCAACCTGTGAGGTAGTGTACTCGGCGCGTTTTTTAACCGTGGTTTCCACTGTAGGCTAATTGTCATGACAATTTTAAGATAATTTAAGGATTAATGATTATTGATTGTTGGGTTAACTATTGTTCTGATTTTTTTAGATATTTTAATCAGACCAAAAACATAAATGTTAAAAAAAGAGCAAAGTTCTTCTATACAAAAACCTCTGTGTAACAAGTCAGCCGTGAAAAGTACTGAGATCTAAAAGTACGCGAATTTCTTACTTCATGAAGGTTTAATACCGAATATTTAAAGTAGAGTAATATTGAAACAGCTACAATGTAATAGAGAAATTTTATTTTTTAATGATTACTGACTAAAATTTGAGGGGTTCACTGGTCAAGTTTTTAAAACTTTCGAATTGGGCATACAAAAAAACTTGCCAAGTAAGCCCATCAAATTTAAATTAAAAATTTTCTCAGAATGTGGGCGGATACCACGCCGCCTGAATGGAAAACCTCAATTTTTATTCTTGGTCCTTTATATGTAATTTGAGCCCTACCGTTCTACCAAATTTCATTGTTCTACTGCAATCGGAAGTGTGTCATATATAATTTACATCAGTTCTGAGGAAGTGGGCGGATACCACGCCCCATGAATGGAAAACCTCAAATTTTATATTTTTTTTCTTGCAATTTAAGCCCTACCGTTTTACTAAATTTCATTGTTTTAAAGCAGGCGGAAGTGCTCCATTCAACCAACACCAATTCGAAGAAAGTGGGCGGATACCACGCCCCCTGAATGGGAAACCTCAATTTTTTTCCTCTGCTTTCTTGACAAGACCTACCGTTGTGCAAAATTACAAGATTCTACGATGGGAAGTGCTCCATAATTTTGATGATCTGTCTGTCAGTGAGTCAGTCACTTACGGTTTTTGTAATTTTTGAGGCCTTATATCTCAGGAACCGCTTATGCAAGAAAATTGAAATTTGGTGAAGCGCCTGTGCCTAGCCTGACTAGCTTAGCAAATATTCGGAATTTTAAGATTCAGACTTTATTGGTACTGAAGATAGGGAGGGGTCAAAAACCGCCTGAGTTTGTTCCTATAAAAAGGGTGTAGTGCCAGAACTTGGCTGGGCACTACCGTGCGCTTTGATACGTGAAGAAATAGTAACAGAGAAAAAAGGAAAATATCAAGAAATCATACAGTTAGTAAACTCCTCTGGAATAAACACGTAGAATGTACCGTACCGGGAAAGCCACAAAAGCCCTTATGATAATGAACTTTACTTTGCAGATAAATTATGGGGTGATGGGTAGGACCCATCATTACCTATGATGCGGTTGCGTGACACAAAAGAACCCAGTTGCAAACAATTAGGAAATCACTAGAAGAATTCCAAGGAGAACTTACCCAACAGCAGCGATTGACTGGGTCCGGTAAATGTATAAGTCACAAGGAAAGGTAATGACCTTATCGACATTCGTCCTAGGTGTGGAATATTGTAAAACATTTTAAAACGGAGTTAAGTTACAAAAAAGAGTCGGTAGGCAAAACAGAGAAATACACACTTAAAACCAATACCATTAAGGTACCATAACAACAGAAGAAACTGGTGCTGGAATTCTTGGGCCTAAACACAAAACTATAGCGGAATGTGCGGATCGATATCTCGAAAGAAATTACCAAAACCAAAACATTGCCTTCATGTCAGATAGCTAAGTCGCACTCAAAGCTTTAAGCTTATACGCCATCACGTTTAAGTTTGGTGTGGAAATGTGTAGGCATGGTTAACGAACTTGGCAAGGACAATAATATCTCACGTCATTGGGCATCTGCACATGTATGTATGTATATGTGTCCAGGGGAATGAGGAGGTAGACTTCCTAACAACAATAGGCGCAAAGATTATCTTAATGGTGCTAGAGCTCTACTGCGGAATATGAGAAAACAGGATTGAAGTCAAAATAGAGGAGAATGCTAAAAGATACAAGAACTAGGGAGGCAGGCCAAACTACTAACCAATTGCATTTCATGAACTGTATCAGCTTAAGTAGCAACAATCTAAGAATAGTAACGGGACAGCTCATGGGTCACTGTAAGTTAAGAAGACACTTGAGTATTTTTGGCCTAGAAAACAGCCCAAATCCCTACGAAACGCCGGAACACATACTAGGCAGATGCCAAACACTAATGCATCAAAAAAATAAGCTACCAGGTAGAAGAGAGTAATTTATCCTCTCTGAAAGTGCTCCAGGTAATCAAATTCATCAGAGGGATAAACTTGGAGGATGAGCTGAAAGCAATACAAAACTTCCACCTAATATTTAATTTCGAAAGTATGACTTAAAATATAAATTCATTTAAAAAGTATTTCCCTGAAGTTTCCCTGAAAATGTTTCAGATTTTCTGTTCCCCTTAGTTGCCGTGGCAACGAATTCCAAAGAAGAACTGCACTAAAGAAAAGCTGTCGCTCAGAAGACTGAAAATTAAGAGATTCAATAGATATTTGGTTGGTTTTGTCAGAAGATAGAAAATTGTATGGTCATAGAAGTCCGGTGGTTGCTTCGTACAGATTAAATATATTAAAATTAAATTTGGTGGTGAAACATCTCGGAGTGAACCAGGACCTAAGTGACTTACAACTCTCAACCATTCCTGTGTGCGTGTTACCGGGAGCGGAGAAAACCTACAATTTTCTGCCGATTCCGAACGGTTAATGAACAGCACTTTCCATGACAAGAGATATGCTCTTAGAGGATTTGTCAATTCCTCGCAAGAGTCAGTACACCCCTGAAAAACTTTTTTGAAACGGCTGAGAATCGAACTCGAGACCTTCCGCATGACAGTGCTTCGTATAGACAATTTTGAATAACATAGTAAGCTTTCTAAATTATACTATACGTTCGCAGAGCTAAGTTCACACAAACTGTTCGTATAACTCGAAATGTGGTCAAATCTTTGAAGTTCAAAAACTTAACGGGATGATGCATTGCTGAAAACAACGATCAATAATTTTCTCTGCGAAGCAGCATCTTAACTATGAAACACTTCACACCCGTATGTTAAAATAGTTCCTACTGGTGTGAACTTCCTTGTAACAGATAGTGTTCTCAGCGCACCATAAGCCTTTCTTACCACAGCGTTTACATGTTAGATTACGATTAAAGCATATACCTAAATTTTTCGCCGAATTAACGTACTCAACTGGAGTGTTGTTCAGGAATTTTTTTCGTTTTCGGAAAATAGCTTTAGTCCTAAGTCTTCTTAGTCTTAAGCGGATTAAGAATAAGACAATTGGTATCAAACCATTCAAATATGGCCTTCAGATCTGTGTTGATATTATAAACGCATTTTTCAATTAGACCTAGTGTTGTACTTTCGAAATGTTGTAAATCATCATCAAAAATTTTCGTTCGACCATGCCTCAAAATACTTAGTAAGTTATTCACATAAGAAGAGAATAGAAGAGAATAATAGTGGACCCGAAATTGATGCCTGTGGTACACCTCGCGATATAGAAATGAAGTCACATGTTTTCGTTCCAACTTGACTTTTTCTTGATAAATATGAAAACATGAGGTTAACTGCTCGAGTTGAAAATCCAAAGTCAGATGACAGGTTTTGGCACATATTTTTATGAGAGGGTACTAGCTATTCGAAGTAATATATCGAATAATATGCTTATGCATTAATTTTACAACAATTTTTGACAAAAAAAAATGGTTAAATTCATATAGGGCGATATTTAATTTCTTGTTTTTTTTTTTTTTTTTTTGGTATTGGAATGATTTTGGAAAGTAGCACATATTGTATTTATAATATGAGTAACATACGGTAAAATATGTAATAATATTGCTTTAAAGAAATTAGGATGCACTTTATCAAAGCATATGGTATTTGACTTAAGCAAAATCAAGCTTTCTACAAAATTTTAAGGCGTTACTCCTGAAAAATCCAATACATCTTCTACTCTCGATGGGGAGTCGTCAACTTGCAAAACAATTGGTCTAATTATTCAGAGCAGTTAACATGCAAATCTTAGTGACTTTGCTTCCCAATTCCTAGTCCACGAATATTCTTCCAAATCGTTTTGAGAACGATTCAAATGATTCGTTCAATCATCATTATTTACATTGTATTTAATAAATTCAAATTGTTCATCTGGAAATCTCATGTAATACAAATTCTGGCAATAGACTGATCTGTTGTAGAATAATAAATCGAATCTAAATCTTAAATCAATCAATAAGGTATAAATTCTATTTATTAGTCTTGAAAAATAATTGGTCATATTGACATATAAAGTTCGTTTAAACAAAAATGGACGACACTGTACGAGTATACCTTCTTCTTAAATAAACTTATGTGTCAGAATCTTGCTATAACATTTTTCGAAAGTAATATCCTTCCTTACTCAGTATGACAAGAGGAAATGTATTCGTGTACATTGTCAATGTTGTCAATGAATAAACATACACTGAAAACCATTGTCATGGCAAACTTCAGCCAAATAATACATTGATGGGTAAAATTGTTTCTAAGCCATAAAATACTTTAAGGGTCAAAAAACATTGATATGTCGTCGTCTATCCATACAAACAGTAAAGTAAGAAAACCATAACGAGCGTAACTTTAACTTTCGAATGGAATAGCATAGACCAACATGAACTTGAGAACGAATTGAGCAATAAAATTTCAACCGAAGTAGAGTTGGCCGTCGGTACGGCGGCACCGGCTATACCGGCTACTTCCACCGACAACCAGAAAAAGCGTCTCAAGCTCACATTACAGCACGTATAGCAAAATGAATAAAGGACTACTGCTCATTGCATTGTAAGGAATACGCCAGCACGTGACTCTTCGGCATAATTTATTACATTATTTAGTGTCAACAAGCTGTTAGTCTGTTGGACAGAAGGATGTTGCAAATGCAAAGCAGTAGGTACCTATAGCAAAGGATTGAAAGGCAAAAATGCATGAAAAAAAGTAAACGACAAAATGATGCAGACGTAGGTGTTTAAATGTAAGCACAATGATATTTTTCAAATGTGATCATGTGCAAAGTAATTTATTTCTTTTTTTTTTTTGGAATTTCGAAGGAATCGACTTTAAAAAAATTATCACTTAAAAAATCAAATCAAGGATTCAACTAGGTTTAATGTGAAGCACATTTCTTTGTTTGCTGTTCTGCCAAGTAGTATGCATGTGTAACAAAGAAGGCACTCGAGAAAAAAGGACCTTAGGAATGCATGTTGCATGTCATCGGGGATACCTGCAAACAATAGTATCTATCTATATTATATATTTTAATCACATATGCCCCAAAGAGAAAAATGTTCAACAGTCAGTCTGGAAAAGATTTCCTTGTTATCCTTTCAATTGTTCATTGAGATAGGTCACGAACCTCTGTCTCTATAATGACACATTATTATTTTTTCTACAAAATTATACAAAAATTACGTTTAAAATCACGTTTTTATTCGCAACTTCAGAAAGATACATGCTCGGATGTACGTATGAAATTATGTGTGATAATTTATGATAGAGATGATCCTCTTAACAGAACGCAACACGTTTTCTTGCTCAAAGGCTACATTGTAATTGCTTACGATTGCAATTATTTTGTTTTTTTCAAATACTCATCATGTTTTTCTGCACCTAGGTATGTATCTACCTGGGTTTTGTTTTTATCTTTTCAAGATGGAACACATTATTTTATTATATTAAAATCCGTGCAACAACGTGTTTTTTCGAACAATAACACGATGGAGGCTATGTTGAAGACAATCAAACGCAGAAACCGCAACTTATATAATGAGGTGAACTCCTTGTCGACGCGTATTTACAATTGTCACATTGACAGGTTTTTCATCTTATTCTTTTATTATTTGTTTTTTATTTTAGCCTGGAGGTGTTTGACGATAATCCAGATTTAGGGCTCAGTGTAGATTTCCTTCAAAAAATTCCCAGCAACTTTGAACATCTTTGAGATTTAATCAAATTCCTCACAAACTTTTATGTTTTCAGAATGATTTTCTTTAATATCTATAGCCACGTACATATTTGACAGATACGCACGATTCTACAAACATCAATTCGAAAATTAAGCCACAGAATAAACCTTGTAACCATTTCAAATCTATTCTCTAGACTTTCACAATTTTCCACAAATTTATTTAAATACTCGTATCTCTCAATACCTGTAAAACAAAACTCATCTTACAAAGCACATTTTCCGTGTAAGAAATTTAATATGTGATCCATTCGCTATTAGAACTCATAACGCTTTATGGAGCAGGGAGAAAGAAGCGCCGAACAAGTAAATTGTTCTATTTGTGTCTTTTTGCCTCGAACTCTTCTCAAGGATACTCCTGCTACTTCAGGTTCTTATAATATGTGCGTTAAAGAAGTGCCGTTGTAGAACAACAATATAAAGATTATTTCATATTGTGCTTTGTAGAGTGTACAGCTAGGATAGATTATTTATATGTGGGGGCGTGGTAGTCAATAGAGATATCCTTTAACTTGAATGATGTCTGCTTTTTTTTGCTGATGGAGTAGCTAGATTGGGGAAAGATTTTTGGCTTTTTCAAGACTTCATCTGTTGAAATCGTGAAATTAGTAGGTCTTTATATGGCTCGTATATGGTTAAGTTTCTTTGAGAAAATTAATTATAAACAAGTAGGTAGGTTACAGGTAGCTTTAGAACTTTTTTTTTTTTTTTTTTCATTTTAAAATCCAATAATTAAAATCTTAAATTTTAAGAACTTATTGAGGGAGAATAAGTTTTTTTTACATAGATGTAAACTACTGTTTGGGTGTGTTCCCCTTTTGACCATACGGAAATCTAATTTCCGTTGTTTTTTTTTTTTGACGTTACCTTTGAGTGCTTTTCTGAAACATACAAAAAAATTGGCGCACAGATGGCGCTCCTTTGGCGCTTTTTTAACACACATGATTACTAAGCTGGGTACACGTCATAAATCGTGAAAGGACACTGACGTCTTAGATATCAAAATTTAAATTTTGTCAGATGGTGACATTAAAATCCATTTGAAAACGACAAAAGTTTTTATAATTATGCCCGATTTATAATACGATGAGAATACGAGACGAGAGCGAGACATGATTCACTACTGTCACAAATTTTTAACCCCCAACGCCGGAAAAGAAGTTTAACTTCAAAAATGGTTCAATCTTATATGGCATGAGTATAGTCAGTAATATCTTAATTTAATTTTTTACTTGCGACTTATAGGTACTATAAGGCAAGTTATGCATTTGGAAAAAAATCGAACTCAAGATTTTGATCAAAGTTGACATTACGATGATAGCGAAGACTTAAAAAGTGGGTCTCGCAATTCTGTCTGTCTGTCTGTCCGTCTTTTGATTACAGCCTAAACGGCTCGACCGAATTTCTTTAAGCTTGGAAGATAGTATTTTTAATTTTTACCCCGATATATGTTTTTTTCTTTTTTTTTACGACCGAAAATAACGGTACCTGCCAAAATGGTTATTTTTGGTACCCCTCTTCAAACCATTTTATTGGTTTTTGATTTTCTCAAAAACGGCACAACCGATTTTGATCATTTTTTTTAGCTTTAGCATAATAAATATTATTTTGTATTTAAATTTTCCAATTTTTTTTTTGGATTTAAAAAAAAATTCATTTTTTTTAAAACTCAATATTTCAAAAAAAACATACTTGAATTTCTTAAAACTTGATGAATAAAAGTTTCTTGATATACTTAATCAACAAGATGTAAAAAAAAAATTATTTTACCTAAAAATAACGGTACTTTCCATACAAATGTTAAAAAATGGTTTTCGAAAATCGTATTTTTCTCGAAAACGGTTCCGAGAATTTTACTTAAATTTTTTTTCTTTCTATTTTTTTTTTAATATCTGTAATTTAATGAAAAAAAAATTGAAAACAAGATACATATTACCGACTGTACCTACCATAGAACGATTTTTTAAAATTTTGAATTTCTCATTATTAGCACAAATTTCGTAGAGGGAAGCTACTAAAAAGTTTAAAAAACATTGCATTTCAAAACTTTAAGAAAAATATTTTTTTGAATTAAAAAAAAAAAAAAATCAATTTTTTGTTTTTTGAAAATTCAATATCTCGAAAACGGCTCAATACTTTTTTTGTTAATTTAATTTTTATTCATAGAATAATAAAAACTTCAAATTGGCGTACCAACATTTTTTCTTAAAAATGTTTTAAAATTTTCTTATATAAAACCTTATTTTTTAAAAAACCACTACAGAGACCTATAATTTTTGTTCTTGCATAAATCTATATTTGCTTTAATCACATGGCATCCTCTTCTTACCTTTAACTACTAAAGAAGTTTTTTTTAGTCATTTAAAAAATGAATTTTATGCTTATGAACAGTTTCTCTAATAACATTCATTTTTGAAATTCTTAGTCTTTTACATAGGAGCAAGTTCGTGCGACCCAGTCGTGCATTTTATTTTTGTTTTACTAATAGTCATAAATGCTTTCAAATGATATGAATACTTTGGTATTTTATTTATTTACTAGCTATTACCAGCCTGCTTCGCTGGGCACTATTTAAATTAAAACAAAATTGCGAGAGGTTCATAACTTCTAGCAATACAATTTTAAAATTATTTTTAGTTATTTTAAAATAATTATTTCTTATTTATTAATTTTTATTCTTCTTCTAAATAGTCATCTGTGGTTTAATTTTTACTACTGGAAATAGCAATATTACTAACGTTTTGTGCTGTTTTTCGACATCTTCTTCTTAAAATAAATTTTGAATTTCTAAAATATCTATTTTTCTTTATCGGTGGTACTTGTTTTCAAAGCTTGTTCTTCTTTTTTGATAATTTCATTTTCTTGCAAGTTTTTTTTTTTCAATCGGACTTTTTTCTTTGGAACATCTTAAATCAAATAATAAATTAACTAACATTCTATAAAAGTTTGTTCAATCAGATTTACCTTGATCGATTTCAATTTTTGTGGCAAGATATATTTTTTTAAACACCAATTCTTATGATATTTTGTTGGACTTCAGAAAAATTCTGGATAGAATCTTCAAATTTTTTTATGGCTTGCATTGTCTTTTTTTGAATCATATGCATCCCTTATTAATATTTTCTGTTTTTGAAATATTTGTTAAAAGAAAACAGTTAAAATATAAAAATGATATAATAAAAATTTAAAAACTGGAATTTAGGCATCTATCTATCTATCTATCTATGAAAATATTATTTTCTTGAAATGACCTTCGAATTCTTTCACAATATCAATAATATTCAGCTTTTCTAGTATAGCAGCATCATTGTCAAGGTAATAGGAGAAGAAAGGACCATGGATATCAAGAATCAAGATCAACTATAATTACAGGATTTATCAAGTGACGCCCTTTATGAATGGAATATGATTTTCGAAGAGCTTGAAACTTGCTATATTTTTGTGGATGAAGCTGTATGTTCCACTAATTCAGGCAATTACTCGAAGAACTTCAGGCTCTTGGTTATATAATTGATTTGCAAATTCCTTAATATGTCTGTCAATATAAGTTTCTTTACCTTTTGCATCAAATCCAATATTAGCTGGGAACAAAACGTTGCATCAAGGACTGTCTAACAGTACTGAAACCTAAACTTTTTTGCTGCCGAATTGAATGTTGGAATATGACACATACAAATTCATTAGAATGTCCCTGAAGCATTTTGTACAAAAACAAAAGTAAGCCCCAGTAAAACCTGCAGTAACTATCTTGAAGCACACTGACACAAAAAGTACATAAACCTTAAATATTCCTGTTTTGTTATGGGAAAAAAACTTGAGTATTCATCACCATTAAGACTATTTTCGTCAAAATTCTTAACACACTCTTCTTGCTACATTCCGAAGTTTTTGTAACAACATTTTGAGATCTGATCCATTGATATTTTCTATTCATAAAACCTAGACCAAGGCATAAAGGTGGTAATATAAAACCTCTTATCATCCAAAATTGAATTGAATTTTATTTTCCCTATTTTTACTTGCGACTTATAGGTACTATAAGGCAAGTTATGCATTCGTAAAAAAAATCGAACTCGAGATTTCGATCAAAGTTGACATTACGATGATAGCGAAGACTAAAAAAGTGGGTCTCGCAATTCTGTATGTCTGTTCGACTACAGCTAAACGGCTCGGCCGATTTTCTTTAAACTTGGTACATATCATTTTTAATTTTTTCCCCCCACACGTTTTTTTTTTTTTTTTTTTTAAGACCAAAAATAACGGTACCCCCCATACGAATTTTTTTCGAAATTTTATAAACATTTTTTTTTTCTCAAAAACTGTTCAACAGATTTTAAAAATAAAGATACAGAAAAATTTCATTTAATTAAATCTAGGTATTGGTTGAAAAAAATTTTCCCAAAAATGGTTAGTGAGGGTACCCCCCATGGAAACATTTTTTTTTTTGTTTTTGATTTTCTCAAAAACGGTTCAACCGATTTTGATCATTTTTTTTGCTAAAGCTCCCCAAAAACATAAATAGAATTTTGTACTCAAATTTTCAAAAAACTTTTTTTTGGATTTAAAAAAAAAAATTTTTTTTTCAAAACTCAATATTTTTAAAACCCCATGCTAGATTTTTTTTAAACTTGATAAATAAAAGTTTCTCAATATGATCTACAAGATGTGGAACAAAATTTTTTATTTTACCTAAAAATTAAGGTACCTACCATACAAATGCTAAAAAATTAAAAAAAATGGTTTTCAAAAATCGTATTTTTCTCGGAAACGGCACCTAGAATTTTGATAAATTTTTTTTCTTTCAATTAATTTTTACGATCTTTAATTTAATAAAAAAAATTTTGAAATTAAGATATTACAGCTTGTACCTACCATAGAACCATTTTTTCGAATTTTGAATTTCTCATTATCCACATAACGGATCTTAATGAAAATTTTTATAGAGAAGCTTCTAAAAAGTCTAAAACACATTGCATTTCAAAACTTTAAAATAAATATTTTTTGAATTTTTGAAAAAAAAAAATCTATTTTTTTCTTTTTTTTTGAAAATTCGATATCTCCGAAATGGGTCAATATTTCTTTTCGTAAATTTAATTTTTATTCGAACAATAATAAAAACTTTAAATTAGCGTACCAAAATTTTTTCTTAAAAAGCTTTTAAAGCATTCTGTTACTACTAAAAGAATTTAAAAATTAATTTTATCCTTATCAACAATTTTCTCAATAACATTCATTTTTAAAATTCCCAGTCGATTACATAGGAGCAAATTCGTGCGACCCAGTCGTGCATTTTATTTTTATTTATGTACTACATATATTTTTTTTGATAAATTAAGGTACTATATCCCTTATATCTCAGTAAAGCTAGTGTTGCTTTTAAGTCCACCGTTTTATTTTTGTTTTAAATATATATAAACACTCGCGTACTCGAATACAATTTTGTGTCAAAATTTCAAAGTAATCGGTTAAGAACTTTCTAAGATTAGCGATTAGGAACAAACATACATTTACATTTTTGTTTATATAGAAGATAGATAGATAGATTGTGAAATGTCTTAGTTGATGTCTCAAGAACTAAAAAAAAAATAAAAAAAGGAAAGGTGGAGCCGAAACGGATTAAGCTTACTGTAGTAATTTCCTGGCTCCACAATTCTTTATTCCATTTGTTTGAGCTTCATCAACTAAAGAAACTGGTAAGTACTTTATTTTTAACTATTCAATGTGATTTCGATTTAAATCGTCGCCTTAAGTTTGATTTCGAATATAAGACAGAAAATCACTTATACCAGATGCCAGAAATCTAATTGTAATTAAAACATGCTCATGTACTGGAATAGGTTCCATAAATTTGGTATCATTTTTAGAAATAGCGAACCAAACGGATTGGATTACATATTCTGCCTATGTGAGTCGTTTTCGAACATCTGAATTGCTGAGCGTCTTCAATTGGAAGCACTCTTTTTTGTGTAGATTCAGCTCCAAATTGGCAACGACGATGTTCCTAACAACTAGTGGAAACAAAAATATCAAGTGGACAAAGTTATGGGAGTACTCTCAAAAATTCGTGAAGAAACTTTTCCCAAATGCCTAGGCACTCCTTAAGTAGTTCGAGCCAAATAGAAAATGCCAAAAAAGTATTAATCAATGCAAGATAAAAAACTATAAAGGTGCTCCTATATCTCACTTTCGACTTCTGAATAGAATTCAAATACTTACTTACTTATCCGGCTCCCGAACAATGGAGGGTCTCTGCCTAAGATATTCCATGGGTTGCGAACCCTAGCGAGCTCCCTCCAGTCGTCGAGACCAAACGCTCTTGCGTTTGTAACCGCCTGGCCAGTGTAGCAGAGGTTGGGTCTTTCTCGTCGGTCGTCTCGAACCTGGAGGCTGGGATTCGAAGATTTTCTTGGCTGGAGCGTTGTTTTCCATTCGCTTGATGTGACCGAGCGAGTGTAGTCGACGTGTTTTGGCTTTTCGCACTACATCCACATCTTGGTACAGCTCGTATAATTAACGATTGAATCTTCTCCTCCATTTGCCCTCTTCGCATATAGAACCAAATATCCGCCGCTCAATATCAATTCCCCTTTTTTACTCATCGTCCAGCACTCGGCGCCGGCCGTAGAGTAGGACTGGTAAAAAGGAGATTTGAACCCATTTATTTGGCCAAACCGAAGTAGCAGCGGTCGGCTAGGGTAATTTTTCGTCGGATTTCCACTTAAGTGTCGTTCGTGGAATTGATGTTTGTTCCGAGGTAAGTGAACTCCTTGACCATCTCGAAATTACTGCTACCAACAGTGAAGTTTTGTCCTAGGCGTGGATAGATGAGGCTTTGTTTGTTGAAAGCATATACTTTGTTGCGTCCTCATTAACTTCAAGGCCAACGCGTTTCGCCTGTTCATCAAAAGCTGTGAATGCTTCTAGCATAGCTCGCTTGAGCGACCGATGATGTCGATATCGTCCACCGAGCAGTTGCAAGTACCTGTTAAAGATAGTCCCTTCCAGGTTCACACCACTCTTGCGCACTATCTGCTCCATGACTAGGTTTAAGAAATCACAACCTGGAATCGCTTGAATGAGCTGTTACGCATTTGCACGTTGCACCGCATATCTTGTAACGTGTCGTGCGGCATAGCTGGATCAGTTTTTTTCGGAATCCCGAGTTCCGACATTGCCAATAGAAGCTCTTGACGACTTATGCTATCATATGCGGCTTTGAAGTCGATGAAAAGATGGTGGGTCTCGACTTGAAATTCGTTGGTCTTTTCCAGGATTTGCCCAATGTGAAGATTTGGTCTATCGTTGATCTACCTGGCCTAAAGCCACACTGATACGTGCCGTGTTGCAGAAAGGTTTTACAAGCTCACATAGTACGGTGGGCAGGGATATGCCTCTGTAGTTTTTGCAGGACATAGGATCGCCTTTTTTGTAGATTGGGCATAAGGAGCTATTTGACCAGTCGCCGGGCCTACTTTCCTTCTCCCAAACTTCGTTGATGTGCTGATACTGGCGCTTCAGGAAATGCTCATCAGTTAACCCTTGATCCCAACTTCGGACGTACTAACACGACTGTGAAATGCTTTACCCGGCTCAATATTTCGTTCCCATTGCGATATTCAGATATTCAAAACAAATGTACATTCTTTTTTGTATTTCTCTCAAACATTTTAAGGGTATTCATAATACCTTTAGGGTGCGCAAAATAATAAGAAAAATAGAAGGTCAATGGGAACATGAAAGTCAGGAGATAGAGGGTATCGAATGCAGATCGAGAACGGTTTGCATCGGCGATATACAAGAGATAACTGCTTCCATCCCTTACTCATACAGTTATGGACTTCGAGAAATATTTCTTCAAAAAACCGCCTTGGCATAAAAACAACTTCCGAAGTAGGTACGCACCGAAAGTAGTCCGCAGTAGAATATTTCCTTTTCTAACATGCATGCCATCAGTAAGGCTATAAAAACGGTTTCTACGTTCTTAAACAAAATATAAAGTCAGTACACACTGCAAAATATGTGATGTGATGTCGATATTGTCTATGCAAGAGCGAACGTACACATGTACCACCCACTTACGGGCCGGGGAACATCAAAGGGAATTTCACACAATAAAAGTTTTTGTAAGTTTTGTAATAATGATGACTTACCAGACCACTTAGCCTCGTTTTTCGTCACAGACTTAATGACACTGCCGCAACGACGATGACGATCACGACAACGCCAGTGGAGTACCTACATGGTGCATCCGAGGTTGCATCCGGAGCATCCTGCATCCTGGTCGTAAATATATGTAGACACGGGCGTAAGCATACAGACAGTCACAGTAGTTGGCAGGTCTTTTTTCCTGTTTTACTAAGCTTATTGCATATATGCACTCGAGAGTGAGCGGAGAGGGCTGACATATGAAAGCCATGGCAGAGGAGGTGAGGAGCACAGTAGACAGATATATGCAAAGGCGCAAGAGATTTTTTCCACTTCAGCTTTTTTTTCTGTCAGCACTCGACACCATCAGCCAACACTATAGCGAAAACGAAAAAAAAATTCTATCCCCTTCCCAAAACCCCCAGCCACTTGTAATCGTCACTCATCGACGCGTCTACTAACCGCCTTTGTATGCACTCCTGATTCAGGACTCGGTTGAGCCTTTTATCTCCGCATCATCTATTCCCTTCCCTCCCGTTGCCTGTCACTGAGCTGTGTAAGGACAAAGGTACAAACAGTTATTAGCTTCAAGTGTACACTGATTAGTTGCGCTCTTAGCGATTGTGGTCGTCTAATAAGGCAGTCAAAACACGTTACCTTGCTAAGGAGCAGGTTGAGCAATGAGAATTCAGAAATTACACATATCGCCTGCGGAGTGAGAGAGCCAGAGAATGAGATATCCTTTTCAATTAGTCTCAAATCGAATGGCATGCAATACTAGGTTAGGCAAAGCTAAAAAAGCTAAGACCGAGATTTGGCATGGGCTTGAGCATGGAATGCACGAATCGATTGCACTGCTTTCTGCTTTTGTAAAAGAAGACAACACCTCTATAGGTAGAAGGCTACATATGTACAAACATAAAAATGAACCTATATAAAGAGGAGAACATTTCAGGATGTTTTCTAGCTGACATAGTTTGGGCGGGTGTCAGGTGTAAACGAGTGAATCTGGCACGGCAAGTGAATGTGGAAGAAAATGAAACTTGTCATCGTGGACATGTTGATGGGTTGAGGTGGGCAGTCGGATGATATCACGAATTGATTTTTGTCCTTTGGACGACAACGTGGAACGAATAGGAAATACCTTCTCATTGCTGTGAAAGGATTTTCAGCATTTTATTAGCCCGTTTGAGAAAGTTTTCTTCTGATGGAATTTAGGGTCGGGTACATTGTTCGAATTAGGTGAATAGAAAAATACACTTGTATGCTGGGGAGAGAGACGAGGGGCACTGGGCGTTATGGGATAAGGAGAGTGTTGGTAGGTTTATTTATCAGAAAGTTGATGTAATGATTTTCTTATGCTTCGGTTTAAAATGATTCTTGTATTTCCTTGGTAAAATGTCCGTGATGTAATAAAAAGTAAAAGCTTGTGAATAGCGGTTAGTGTTATTAAAATGCTTTCTGTGAAAACAAAAACATTACTCTAAGCTCATAGAAATGTAGTTTCTCATAAATCAATGTTTTGTGGGTGGTAAGTTCTACATTATGTATCCATAATGGGATCAGCTATACCGGCTATCTGCTAGGGTATTGCTTGCTTCTGAAACAAATACAGTATTTTACGGATTTAACATACCCTCATGGAGGGAATACTTGCAAACAAAACAGTGTTTATTTCAAGAGCAGGTAGGTTAGTGGGTAGAAATGGCGACCACTAGTCTAGCCCTTTTGCCCAATTAGCGCCGACCTTCACCATTGTGATACATTCTCACGGAGTCATCAAGTTTCGATTAGGAATTGATGTGTCTTATTATGTGTTAGCTTCGATCCAATCATCCGGAATTCGGATCACTCACCAGACCAATACATGATCCGAAAACATCTACACTGTGCCAAACTAGGCAGCTGACTAGTGCTGAAGTAGTAGCTAATGCGATTGAGGTATCATCCGGCCTCCCGTCAACATTAACCTCTGTCAAGGCCCCCAGTCCGGTAGCTTGTGATCTAAAGAATTAAACGGAGAGCGCCATTTCGTCACGCTGGGAAAAGAGATCAAGACTTTGATCTTCATTTTCGAAAATCCGTCAATGTCCTCAAAAAATGACCTTCCCAATGATTGTTCTCTAAATATGGCCAGAGCAGGGCATTTGCAGAGCAGGTGGGAATCAGAGCCATTTCGTCAATTATCACGAAGTTAAAACTGGGTGCCCGTTGCGGCAGTGAATGAAGATTATTCGGATAAACAAATTTAGTCACTCTTCGATGGGTCCCGGGACATCGTGTCGTGACAATTATGGAAATGAAATGGATGATAAATTGGCCAAAAACGGTTCATAACTAGAACCGAGCCAAATTGTACCCGGGGTACTTATGTCACTGGAGCAGGGTAGGCAAAGAATTCGCCAAAGTTTTTCCAAAACCGCAAATGGCAGATGGTCAAAATTTGACCAATTGTTGGGTTTCAATGAATCTTTGACCAGATATATCAAGGACAAAAAAGAGTATCTACTGAAGCTTAGCAGACCTCAATTGTCTTTCTTTCTTGGAGTCCTTATGGGTCACAGCTCAATATGAACCCACATGAGCAGAATAGGCATCACCACATCCGACTAATAAAGAGGTTGTCAGGACGAAGAGGTGGAAGAGGGGTCATCTCGCTTCCTTTGTGAATTCTCCAGCCTAGTCAGAATTAGAAAATATGACCCCGGAGAATACTTTTTTGACAAACACTTTGACATCTCATTTTCCAGCTAAAAAGCATCCTTAGCTTCAATCAGAAATCAGTATAGTTCAGGGAAGAACCCCATAGCTAAGATTTTTACTTAATCTTTTATCTTACCGTCTGGGGAGCACAATGAATTCGAGTGATATGATACATCTTTCCGTACCATCACCCCACCTAACCTAACCTAGCCTAACCTATGGCATTTGCATAGAAAATTAAAGACTATTTCCTTTTCCCGCTGCTCCTCACAGCTATGACAGTGAGTTTTATGGGGAATGCATATAGATTCGCTGCATGGTCTCACATGGACCAGTGTCCACTACAGATATAGGAATAGCAAAAATGTTCGCATGTAAGCAATTTAATTAAGCATTTTGTAACTTATATGTTTCCACCGATATAGTGGAATTTCATTAAAAATTATGTCACCAATCCTTAATTTGTCATTTTGCTTTCGAATTGATCTTGTCGAAATGAAAATTGGCAAACAATATTCTATCGAGAGTCGTCTGCCCGTTTCAACCTTGGTGATACCTTCGAACTTTTTAATAGCGAAAAAAGTATAGAGTGACCAGATTAGAAGGATAGAAAAGGAAATTTAGTGTAAACAACAAAACTATGAGATATAAAATTGATTTTGTCGTTATTTTGAAGTTCCGTGCCATTGAAAATTGAGTAGCACATCATTGGCATCATACCAATATAAGATGATTAGCGGTGTCATTCCGGCAATAGATTCTCGAATGTTGCTCATCTCATCCAAAGTTGTTGGCTTGTAAGCGTAGATTAAGGACTTGACGAAGTCCCATAGAAAATAATCGAATGATGTCAAGTGGCATAATCGCGGTGGGGTATGAATGTTTGCCATGAAATAACCCAGTCGACAGTTTTCTCTTTCACAATTTCATGCGTTGCGCGCTACTCTTATACGACTATTAAAACTGTGTTATAGGAAGCATAGCTGGGACATATCGATGTTGTTGAGCTCTGGCCATAGAAAACCGGTTCACATCGCTCTACACCCGAAACAATTATGGTAAGGGTGTCTGCTTCCTAATTTCGAAAGAAACACCAAATAGTCAATCTTTGTGGATGTACTGATGGGTTATTTGAATACTTGGGGATTTTTCATTAACACCAATTGGTTGGTTGTTGACATAGCTTCTGAAATAAAATTGGGCTCGTTCGGTAAGGTGATTTTTAGCCGAAATCTCCGGCCAATATTCCAGCGACCAATTAGCGAACTCAGGGCATTTTCTATGATCGTCCGATCAAAATGACAAACCTAAGGAAGTTCTAACATTCCTGGATGCGTATTAGGTACCAGAAATGGAGGGGACCTACAATTTTCGGCCGATTCCGAACGTCAATTTGTCAATTCCTCGCAAGATGTAGTGCACCACTGAAAAACTTTTTTGTAGCGGCTAAAAATCGAACCCAAGTTCATCTGCATGGCAGTCCAACGCACTAACCATTATGCCAAGGGTTGTAACAGAAGACAAAATGATTCTAATTAGTATATAACTGCATTTTGCAAAGGGCTTTTCAGTAGCTGTGGGTAGATGTTTAAAAAACAAGCTGTTATATTCTATTTTTATTTGATTTGAAAGGCGCAGGTATGCTATTATGTATGGAATATGACATCCTTCAAATACCAGCCTCGGCTTCTTACGGTGGAACGGATCCAAATTGTCCAATTTTCAATAACTCTTATGCATAGATCCGAGTAAATTTGACAGAGAAAAGTCTAGCCGAGTCAAATCGCATGACAAAACTACGTCCCCCGCGACGCCCACTGGCATTAAAAATTGGTTTCACAAAAACCTCTGGTACGATAGTGATTTCAATAATTAAGTCAGTTTAGAAATTATAAATTAAACAAAGCCCACTACCACGCCCACTTTTATTGAAAAACTAGATGACCCGGTGAACTTCGTATCACCTACAAAATTCGTATCTACATTAAATAAAACTCAGTTATAAACTTAATCAATTTAAGACTTCTGATGTATTTTTTGTCTTTTTTTGCGGTGCGTAAATTTATAAAGATAATGGTTCTCCAACTTGCGAACACGCGACGAATAATTGACCATGCGCGAAACAGATAAATTTCGAGTTGATTCCGCAAACTTTCAATGGCCTTGCGATTTATTTATGGTCATCACAAAAGCCAGACGGATGGGAAATTGTAGACGCTTAGAATCGAATGGCAAATCCGTTGGAATCATTGGTAAACCCTGGATCAAGATATCCTCTCCTTTCTATTTTCCCTTGATGATCTTGGCCTCGATGACGTTATTCATTAGCTTTTTTACAGCCAGTCTCGTTCCATTGCCAGTTGCACAGTCGAGGTTGATTAACGTTATACGCGGCCGAAACTTATCCTACTTTTAATTGTTAATTATGAGGTGGTAGTCCAGGCAAATCCAGGGAATTTAAAACCTCAGCTGAAATTTTGACAGTAGCCGTATAAGAGAATGTACAAGACGATAGTAAATCTCTTTTGCGATACTGGCAACTGGCACCATGGGACGGTGAGGCTAAGTAATACTTATTGGACCGCCCTAATATGTATAAGGCTTTCTTAACTGACCAAAAGAAAACTAAAATTTTTAAAAGGAACTGGGTATGGATAATTGCTCGATTTATGTTTTCAAATAAATCGTACGTGTTTCAACTTTTCAACTATTAAATAATTATATAGGTTCTCGGTTATCTTTTGTGAGGGGTAGATTCATAAGGTTTCAAGTTGTGATCAATTGCCAGAGTTATGATAGGTTACCTTTGCCGTTAAGGAGTGCAATTCTTAGACTCAAAACAAAAAAATGTAAATTAAATCACCCGAAACAATCGACACAGATCCATCTAGTCTCTAGAATCCACCACCTCGCCCCAACCCCCAAGATACTTGAATATGCAATAAAAAAGAAATAATTACTATCAACCAGCGGGAGACTTAAATAAATCGTTTATCCTTTCCCAGTTTCTTTCCTTTGAATATGTAATACTAGTATCCGACGAGTACCTAGTATCACTTTGGTTTTCTGTAGGGTGTTCTGCAAAAAAAAAAAAAACACCATACCGGCACAACTTTGTGTTTCAATTTTACCAAAGAATTTGTTCAAGGTCTCTTACAAAGGGAGTGCACTTGAGCCAAAGAACGAATATACATAAAAACGTATGTAGGTAGGCCTAGGCATACATAAATTATATAAAAAGGAAGAACAGAAAAAAAAGGATTAAATGCGTCACATTTCCGTCGCATATGACTAATTCAAAAAATGCATAAGTGCATGGCTGTCTGATGCTGCACAAAGTGAATTTTTGTGATGTGCGTAAGGAAAAAGAATAAAATTTCATTTTCATATATTAGTCCAATGGCTGTTCCAATTAAGGAAACAAAATAAATATCCTTAAAACATTTGTCGGCAATGCAAGTTCTATTGGTTTCCAATCTTTGTGTTGGGCTTTTCACCGATTTAAAAACAAAATGAGTGTTTTATTCAGCAACATCCTTGTGTGTATGTAAAAGTGCAGTGCATATCAGATATTGTCATCCTTATTTACGACAGCGGAAATATGAAAAGATTGAGGCTTGAGAGTGGGAATCGTCGCAGACATGCCGACAGAAAGAAGGAATGCATCATTAAAATACGCAAAACCTAAGGTAGGAATCACTGTTTTTGAAATTCATTTTGAAACTATAGATGGCGCAGTAATTGTGTGTTTCATGGTAATTTATCGATTTGAATGTAATAAATGGGTTTTATCGTATTTTAGACTGGCAGGTTCCAATTCTGGATTGCATTTACTATTCAAGAAAGATTTTAAAATTTCCACGGTAAGACGTTGACATTTCACGGCGGCCATGCTTTTTATTTGTAGTTGATTTTCTATTTATAAGAGCCGATCGCTTCAGTGCAAATCATCGTACGTAAAAAAAAAAAAGTGTGAGTGCCAGGACTCACGGTTAAGATGTGTAAACATCAACGTTCGTCCGAGTGCCGAATTTTTGTTATCAAACGTACCCAATAAACATACAATGCAATCGTACTAGTTTGTGACTTTAGATAATATATACCGATATAATCGACAAAGTACTTCGCTTTTGTATGGGCATTTACACACCAATACGCCGACGTAGAAGTACATGCCAAAATCAGCTGTGAAATGGTAATGCTCCAGAACCACTTTTTTGTGTTGATTAGAGCTTTATTGAATTGTTTCTTAAGGAGATTGAATTTTATTCTTGCTTTTTCAGGCGATTTGTAAATTTTAACAACTAAAACCGAATAATATTATAAAAAATTGTTTCGATGAACTAGTTCGGTCCTTTTTACACGCAATTTCGGCATACTACTTCGATTCCCAGATTTCGCACTGCTATGTCGACACATATTCATTTCACACGAAACAAAGACCTTATCGACAATATGCTTCGATGAAGTAGTTCGTGGCATGTGTTAGGAGTAAGTGGACTCCGCTACGTAACGTAAAGTCTGTTTGACTTATGTTTAAAAAGGGATGTTGCATGTGACAGCATTATATTTTTACACTTATATTGAAACAGAGATGTTATCTGATAAAAAATAGACTGTTCTTACACGAATCTGACTTTAATCTCTGTTTCTCTTTTGGCTTCCTTTCGAGTGCATCTGTGCTTTTAAACACAGCGATTTTTAATATAAGTTAACTTTGTTCATGCGAAAAGAAGTCATCTCTTCGCACTCCTTACTCTACTCAGTTAAGCGAAGAAAACCACAAAGAAGAATGAACGATAACTCCGCATTTTTCTCAACCTTAGCAATTGTAAGTGTACTAGTGAAAAAATCACACGTATAGATTGGATGTAGGCTTGAAGAAAAATCAAAATCTTTTCAATCTAGCGTACTGCATAGAAATATTGTATATGCAAGGTTGATGATTGATCATGTATTTATTGGTTCATTTGTGTATAGTACGTTGAAGAGATGAGAACACAGCTCAGCATAAGCACTGATTAAAATATTAAAACAGCAAACGAAAATTGTATCATGAAACGGACAGACAAAATAAAACAAATCACTGAGATAAAATTACAAAAATCTCAAAAAAATTCGAAAAAACACAATTTTGCAGAAAAAAAAACTCACAAAGGGCAACGTCCTCTCGCCACTGAAATAATAGACTTGCACGTGCTTGTCATGCATTTAAACAATGTACATATATCTGGCTTAACGCCACCAACAAATATACTTGTCATGCAGCGAAAAAGTCAAAACTTTTTTTTTGAAAAAACCACTAGATGGAGCGTTCACCTTATCAAAATCAAACCAATCCTTTAACTTGTTTTTTAGGTTTCTGTACTTTATCTTTCTCCCTCTGTCAGAGATTTACAAACCGATTGACATTATTCCCACCTTGTAATGGAATTACAAGTGGCAAAAACTAATTTTGTTCAATCCATTGAAATCGTAGTCATCATCCAGTTCATGGCTTGACAGATGGAGAACGATCTATATTTTGATATAGTGAATGCTAAAAGTATATTTTGATATAATAAAGAATATCTAATTCGATAATTAAAATAATTATATGGTATGACAGATAAAGGCCAAATTTAAATTTTGACGTATCCAGAATATTTCGTTGCAGATGTCAACTAATTGTCCTGAACAACATTTTTTGGATTTTCAAAGATCAACTCTGAAAGTGCATTTTTTTGCGAGCATAAAATAAAATGTTATCGTCCATCACTGACGTGAAGTGGATATTTTTTAAGACATTAAATGAACTCGCTATGAAATTTTACGCCAGTTGATTTGTCTTTCGTCTTTTTGACATATTGGTCGAGAGGTGAATAAATGTTAAGGGATTGAATTAAGTTCTAGCAATTCCAGCAATGGAAAGTAATAAAATCGAAATTTTAGTATTCAATGTAAACAGGATGCCGTAAGTAAGCAATATTTCCAATGTTGACGTGGTGTTAAATGCAATCGTCGGTAAGGTAGATTGCTACACGGAACGTGTAACCGTAACGGGTTACACGGAAAGTATAAGTTTTACACACGTTGTCGATTCACTCTACCGCCGGCAAAGATGTTTACACATCGACAATTATTTGGCAAAAACATCGGCGCTGCCAGTGAACCCGAGGTAGTCAATTCCAAGCCGCACAGAAGAGATCGGCCTTTCGCAGAATTAATTAACTTGTGTAAGGATAAGCGAACACAGACAAGTAGTATGACAAAAAAAAAAAAATTCAAGGAAACCATCAAAAAAATTTCGTCTTGAAGTTATTTTGAGATTTTTCAAAAACATAAATTTTTGTCATTTTGCGGCAAAAAGGATAATAATTATTTTCGAAATATTATTCCTAAAATTTTTTAATTCTTTCCGAAAAAAAAAATTGTAGGTTCTTGTTTGATTTTTCAATTTTTGCAAAAAGTACCAAATGTAGTCAATGCTTAAATGGGGATCCTTCAAGTGCTAATTTGTTCTTGTGTTATACATACATACATAAGTGTATAAGATTTCATTCATCTGAAAAAATCTTTCATACTTGAATTACATGATTAAAATTACATGATTTATTCAAACTTTAGGCATAAATACGTTAGCCACTTTTTTGCAAAAGTGTGCAATATATTTTTGATGGCCAAGATATTTATTCATCTGTCTATAAGTACATTACATTAGATTTAAAAAATATGTTAAGTTCTTAACTAACCCTGTTGAATAATTCTATATTTATGTACATAAATCAATTGCTGTTCGTTTGTCTCGCTAAAACTCGAGAATGGCTGGACCGATTTTGCTGATTTTGATCTTGAAATATTTGTGGAAGTTCAGGGAAACGGCATTTAATTTTCCAATACAAAATATTCCTAGCCTTGAAACATTTGATGTCTTTTGTCTTTTTTTTAATCTTTTGTCTTTTGCTGTATGCTAATATGCAGACGGCAGTATTGCCATGTCTTGTTCTTAAGAGTAAAAATTGTAAAATTTGATGAAAAAAAAATAAAGAATATATCTATCTATCTATCTATCTGCATGCTAATATGCCATTCTATTACACGTCGAACGCATCATCGAAATCGCTTCAGCATCGGAAAAAAGAAAAACCAGTTGAAGGACACCCAAATGTATTTGTCTCAGGCGTTCTAGGTCTGCAAATGCGACCTAGAATACATAAAAATAACGATGAATGTTATTTTCTTCGATTGTTGTTATGGTCAATGTTGGGGGTCCAACATCGTTTCAACAACTGAGAACAGTTGATGGATATTTGTGTGCGACTTTACGTGAGGAGTGTCAACTACTACAGTTGCTAACGATTCACATTGGGATAATACGCTCCGAAAGATTTGTGGATGAAATATAGGGATGACATGTCTGACGATCTGTTGCATCGTGTGCGTTGACAAACAAACATTGATCATGATAGAAGATATTGTACATGCCGCCTAATGTCTCTAACTTCATTTATGTAGAGAATGCAATTAATCATATCACACATGTCAGTGACAAAATAATTTTATGTGGTGATCTCAACATAAATTTGATGAATCCCTTCTTAAGCAAGCCTTTTATAGACTCCATGACTGCCTGCAACCTCTTCTTCCCAAACCTTTCTGAATCAACACATTTTAAACCTAACTGTAACCCATCTTTATTAGATGTTGTCATTATCAGTGACCCTAATCTATTGAAAATGTATAGCCAACTATCTGCCCCTGTTTTCTCTCACCAGAGAGTTTTAGACTTAAATGTTGAAAACATAAGGCACCAAGTTTCTTTCCAATATTATGATTTTCGTAGTATTAATTTTGAAAACCTTTTCATAGACTTTAATAGACAACCCTGGGGGGATATTTATTTAACATCCGATGTTGATAGTCAAATCAATGTTTTCAACTATAGCATCTCCAACCTTTTTGAAAAGCACGTCCCATCCAGAACAAAATTTTTGAGACATCGCAAATGTCCTTGGATCTCACAAGACATATTAAATGCTATGATTTTACGTGATATACTTTACCGAAGGTGGAAAAGGTTTGAATGCCCTGAAATGCTTCGAGATTTTAAAATCGATTTGCACTTCTGCCTTATCTTTCAAAGGTGTTCGAATTTATAGTAAACAAACAAATTAAAGCAATAATCGATCGTTCAAGGCTTTTAAATCAGCAGCAATCAGGTTTTAGACCAAAACATAGTTGCATAACAGCGGTATTAAAAGTTTCCGATGATGTTCGTATAGCCATGGATGAAAAGAAACTATGTATTTAAACTGTTTAATTTTTCATACCAATCTACCAATCTGATCAATAGTTATCTTAGCCACCGTGTTCGAGCCGTTTCACATAATACGAAGCTTTCATCATTCCTCCCTGTTACAAGAGGTGTGCCACAGGGATCTATACTAGGACCTTTGCTATTTTCTCTTTTTATTAATGATTTGCCTCAAGTCTTAAAATATTGCAAATTTCATATTTACGCGGATGATGTGCAGCTTTATTTGAGCTTTCATCCGAATTTAATAACGAATGCAGTGAACAAATGGAACGAAGATTCACGTTCAGTAGTAAGCTGGTCTCGTCAAAACCTGCTCTTGTTAAACCCTGATAAAACCAAATGTTTACCCATCGGTAGGCATCTACCAAATCCTGAAGATTTTCCACCAATTTTTGTATTAAATTTGCAAATCCAAATGGTAAATGAAATTAATATTTTGGGTGTAGTTTTTTAACAGCAGTCTGACATGGGGTGACCATATAAATACAACATGTGCAAAAATATATGCATATCTGCGTTCTTTATCAACATCTCGAAACTTTTTACCCGTCCACATTAAATTACATCTTGCCAAAACCTTGATTGTCCCAATTTTAAGCTATGCTTGTGAAATATGTTCCAACATTGATTCATTTTCTTTTCGAAAACTTAATCTCGCCCTCAACTCTGTCACCAGATATGTTTTTAACCTCCGAAGATACGATCATGTGTCAGCATACACGCCACAGATTCTCGGTAGTGACTTGCAGTGTTTCCTACTTTTTAAATGCATAGCCCTTCTCGTTCAAATAATCAAAGGTAACTGCCCACAGTATTTGAGCGATAAGGTGACCTTTTCAAACTCAAATCGTGGAATAATAATTAGACCAAATATGTATTCTTACATGGTATCAAGGCGTCAATTTTTCATTCACTCAGTTACGCTCTGGAATAGCCTCCCCCCTTCAATAAGAACTAAAATTTTACAAAGTCATTTTCTAACTATAGTCTTTAATCATATAAAAGGAAACATTTCAAACTCTTTCTAAATAACTTAATTTAATTTACTTAATTTTTTATGTAGATACTATTATTATTTTAATTTTTATTATAATCTATTACTTTTCGTATATCACAAAATTCCCTGTACTATTAAATGAACTTGGTTCACATTGTACAGAGCCATAATTGTAAATAAAATGAAATGAAAAATGTGTTTATTGATGGTAAATAAAGTATTGTCGTATTTGGACATGACAGCACCCAATCGTCCTATGCGCGATACATTCAACCACGAGTTGCAAAGAGAACAATAATACGATGTTGAAAAAGTGAAGTATTGGCCGAAACAATTCGTTCAAATCTTCCGCAATTGCATGAACAACGAAGAATTGCATACGATACATTGATGGAAGCTGTGAACAGTGGATCTGGTAGAATTTACTTCCTTGATGCTGTTGGCAAAGATTATAGATCGCGTAATGAAGTAGCATTGGCTTTATTTGGAATAGCTTCAATATTGTTAGAATGTGGACCAACTGCACATTCTGCCTTGAAATTACCACTAAACATGCAAACCATAACCAAGCACCAGTTTGCAACATTCGCAATGGCGAAGATTCTACAGATATGCAAATTGATTGTTTGGGTTGAATGTACGATGGCCCACAAGAGGTAACTGAAGGTACTAAAAAGAACGCTAAAATATCTTCGTGACAACCAAAACGTTTTTGCTGAAGCCATGATTCTGTTGTCAGGTGATTTTCATCAGACTCTTCCAATTAGTCTCCGATCAACTGTTGCTAACGAACTAAACGCAGCTTAAAATCATCTAATTTGTGGGGGCATATAAAAACACTCCAATTAACAGCTAAAATGCGAGTGTTTTTGCACCATGATCTAACTGCGATTATGTGCTCGAAGCAGTTATTAGATATTGGAAATGGTAAGGTCGCAGTTGACACTTCGAATGGATTAATTAAACTATTTTTTACTTAGTGCTAAAATTTCCTAAAAAATTACGTTTAGTTTGGATCTTTGGATTGAACAATGGTAATAGACGAAGAGCCCACAGCAATTTTTGGGTGTGATTGATAACAAAAAATAATTAGCATAATTAGATAGGCCTTTTGAATTGAACACGACCGACTCAGTTGGTATTGCCATGTTCAAAGGAGAGATCCTGAGAACCCCGTCAAAAAGGCAATATCATACAACGTTCCAATTCGGAATAAAAAGAAAGGTAGGCCTAAACACTCCTGGTACAAACAAATGCAAAAACACCAGCATTCAGTTGGCCTCAGAAATGGAACAATACAAAACCGGGAGGCTTGCCGCCGATTTCTGAGGTCAACCCGGCGAACCCCACAGGCGGATCACTATTATGCACTATTGCTCCCACTAGAGTATGCAAGACTTTCACATTAGTAAATAACTATAAAAGGCCTATCTAATTATGCTAATTATTTTTTGTTATCAATCACACCCAAAAATTGCTCTGGGCTCTCGGTCTATAATTTCTACAATTTATAAAATTGATTTAAATAATTTTACTTTTTAAATGTTTAATTTTGGCTTTCGACCATGCGCTTTAGAAAGACATTTTGACTTTGAATGCATACAAAGATAAATTTACAAAATTGGAATAATCCAAGTAAATGAGCCATCTACTTGTCAAAGCAGCAACTGTTATCGATGTTGCCGTGATTCTCAACACACGTATTTTTGTCACTTTGTCTACTCAAAAGAGGAGCTTATTCAGTGTGTTCTTACGGTCATAGAACAACAGTTCAGAAACCATTAGTGAACGAGCAATATTGGCGGCCCAAAACAAAACATGTCGATGATCTTACTGCAACCCAGTGGCGTAGCGTGGGTGGGGCGGAGGGGCGGCAAAATGTCGCCAGTGAAGCGGGTAGAGTAGAGATCATATATATTTCATGACAGAACGTTTGACAAGTCAAAAAGCAACAAGGACGTAAATTTGAAATTTCCCACCCTGCCTGTGATTCGTCGTTGACGGTCTCGGCTGATTTCCGTGAATTCGTAAGGCCGTAAGGGTGCATTCCGTTATTGGCGCGCGACTCGCGAAACTAAAACGGAACGTTCCAAAACTCTCGCGAAACTAAAAGGGAGCGTTTCGAAACATATGAGTGGGAGACCGCTGACAAGCAAGGATTTAGTGCACCTCCTAGCTAAATATGACCCTCTTCTGATGTAACACCTGACAAAGATAAAGCTGGGAGCAAGAGTCTCAGTTTCGTATCTATCTCTAGAAACCTATAATGAATTGATAAACTTACTGGGACAGCAAGTTTGATCATCCGTCGCATTCAAGAAGCTAAATATTACTGCGTAGTCTTCGACAGTATACCAGACATCTCCCGTAAAGACCAAATGAGCCAGGTTCTGCGATACGTACATATCGAAGGAGAAAAAGTCGCCGTGGTAGAATCTTGCATCGACTTCTTCGAACCAAAACGAAAAAATGCAGAAGATTATATCAGAAACGATATAAAGATAACATCAGATGGACTGGACATACCGAACTTGAGAGGACAGGCTTATGACAAAGCCGAAAGCTCACTCAACTTGGCTGGGGTACACGCTGCTTCTGAACCAGTGAATTCCGTGACGTTTTTTTGGAACTCTGCAGAAGCTATTTGCCTTCTTTTCTGCATCAACTGCTCGGTGAAACGCTTTGGTTGCTGTCACAGGTCAAGCAGTGAAACGAGTCACTGAAACGCGCTGAAGCGCTAGACATGAAGCTGTCAAGACACTTAAAAATAAGTTTGAGGAAGTTCTTGAGGTACTGGAAGAATTGACGGATTCATCTCAAACTTCCGAAACAAGATCGCGGGAGCCAGTCTTCTTCTGACAGCCATGCAGTCATTCAACTTCCTCACTTTTCTTGGCTTTTGGGCTGCAGAGCTACCTGAAGTAGATGACGCACAGATTTACTGAGTGTGGAAAAGTGTGTTCAGAAACTCTGCGCTTTAAAAGCTCTGCTAGTGGAGAGCAAAGACCGTTTCGTCCAAGCTGCAATCGACTTTGTTAAGATTCTCTGCGAAAAACTCGGAATCGAACTGAAAACGAGAAGAATTCGCAGGAAAAAACGCATGCATGGCGATGAATCCGCAGATGCAGCTTTGTGTCACGAGCAGGAACTCCGTCGTAGGTGTTCGCATCATTTGACAAGATCATTCAAGATTCCAGCAAGTTTAAGAAATACTCGTAGCGGACAAGTTCGGATTTTTGACGCCAGCGAAACTTTTGGAGAGCAAGAACGAGTGTGATCTTTCCCATGTATTAAAAGACATCGACAAGGACGAGTTTCAGATGGAGCGGAAGCGTTTCCAGCAGCTTGTCACCAGCAAAGGACCACTGGGGCTCCTCCAGTTCATTCAAGAACTGAATCTGGGAATTTCAGTTCCTAATATAGTCATCATGATTCGTTTATATTTGACTTGGGCAATTAGTGTCGCTAGTTGTGAGAGAAGTTTTTCGAAGTTGAAGCTAATCAAAAATTATGAGCTCCACTAGACTATCAAACTTGGCTTTATTGTCGATTGAACAAGAACCGGCTGCAAATATTGATTTTGACAAAATTATTTCCGACTTCGTTGGTCGTAAGGCCCGTAGAATCCATTTGTGAAACTGCTGATCCTATTTTACCTTCAATAAAAGATACCTCATTGCCTGTGAAATGATGTCTCGAAATTTAATTTTAATTAAGTATTGAATGGGGGCGACAAAATGGATCTACCGCCCCGGGCGCCGAGATGGCACGCTTCGCCACTGCTGCATTCAGAATTTTCTTCCTGGAGAGTTATTTTCTTACAAACCAGTTGACACAATTACAAACTCAGTCATCTATTACACAGAATCTGTGTTGTAAGGTTTCCAGACAAGCTAACCACCAATGCAAAATTGCATTAACTAAGTCGTGAGGGCATTAATCTTTCGACTCGACATAAATTAATAAAAGTTGATGTTTTGAATATACATAAATAAAATTAATTTTTTTTTTTTCAAGTAAAATGTGTGCGACCTTTTTTTCCTCAATTGGTGAAAAGATTTAACTTGGGAAGTTGCTTGTGGATTTTTTTTTGTCCAGCCTTATGATAAGCACGAGTAAAAGATGAAAACGTATGTAGCGCTTAAGAGAGACACGAAGAACAGATACTGAAGATGAGTATCGAATGATTTGGTTCAGTAGTAGAGTACATGAAAGGTAAGTTTTGGATGAGTATTTAGTTGCGGTTTAAAGTCTGTTTTGCGAGTTAAATGAGAAGATACATTTTTTATTACATTATTCAAATTTTGGAATTATTATAAAATGTTGCGGCATGATAGCCAAAGACGTATCCTTCTTATACAAATGGTGACAAAACCTCAGAGAAATTACAATTTATGGTACCCTATTCACTGTGAAACTTGTTAATATTGAAGGGCAAGGTAGTGCTCGGGCAATTTCGCAACACGACACCCTTTTTACAGGAACAAACTCAGGCAATAATTTTGATCCCTTCCAACTTCAGTACTAATATTGTCAAAATTTTTACATTCATCAAACACAGGCGCCTCAACGAAATTTTATCTTTTTATCATTATTGGTTGCTGAGATATAGGACTTAAAAAATCGATTAAACCGTACTGGTCTGACTTACTAACAAATCTTCAAAATTATGGAGCAACCGACGCTAAACGGTAGGTGGTAGGTCTTGTGGTGCATACTAGGGAAAAAATTGAAAATTTGGAATTTTCCATTTAGGGGACAGGGCTTTCACCAACTTTCTTTCCAATCATACGGAGTACTTCCGATTGTTGAAGAACGATGAAAATTGGTAGAGGGGTAGGGCTTCAAGTACATACAAAGAGAAACTGATATTCTCCATTTAGTGGGCGTGGCATTGAAATTATGAAATTTATTATAAGGGAACATTTTGTTATTATTATTACTGAGTAAAATGTTCAGGGTTTACTTGGCAAGTTTGGTTTTATTACTCACAAAAAGGTTATGAAAACTTGACCAGTAAGCATAAATTCTAAATTTTTCTTGGACTACTCTAAGATTTCACTAGTTTTTACGGCTGACTTGTTAAACACTTGACTTGACTCTCATTTTTAACATTTATGGTTTTTGTCGTGTTGTTTACCTACGGATGGATTCCTGATCCAATTCTGAATCTCACCGTTTTAACATATATACTTGTTATTTCGTGACGACCATTCAGTGTTACGATAGTGAGCCTTCTCAAGGACTTATAGGACGTGTTATATGGTGCTCTGCCACGATGGCAAAGCTTGAATACCCTTTAATTCTGTGGACATGTTCTGCCCACTCTGCCTATAAGCAGTGGGCTATAACTGTGGGAAAAGAGGCAAAGGTTTTGAGGACTCTTACTCATAGGCATGTTCAAATAACGTGCTGTCTTGGTTACATGTCTTGGGTTTTAGCACCTCTGCGTGTAGAGAACAAGAAACATTCTGATGTGAGTCCTTGCCGACAAGACCTTGGTTCCGTAACAACCTTCCAATTATTGCTTTTAGTTGAGACTGTAGTGAAGTTATATTTCAATTGCTAACTTTTCAAAACGTGAAAATCGCAGAGATGAGAATTTGTAGAAATGTACCTTTTCTTATCGATAAATTACATATGTTAAATTAAAAAGAACTTACAACATGTCGCGGTGTTGGTGAAGTTTGAAGAATAGTTTTTATTTATTTCCTTTAAATCACTAACACTAAGCACTTAGCGAGAATCGCTTAAATTTTTAACAAACATAAACAACTTGTTGAGCAGGCATGTATTTATTTCAACTGATTGCCACTTTCATTCAATGTTACCACTTAAAATTGTATTTTATTTTTTTATTTCAATTCTCTTCTATTGGAGAAATATTTCATTGACAGGACCAAGTGACAAAACAAAATAAAGCAAGGATAAAAACAACCGCGTTACTCGTACACTTCCTTACTGTGCATTCCCGCATACTGACTGCAGCATTTTTACAGGAATATGAACGAAGTTAACTGCATTTTATGGGTAAATATAGAATCGTTGCTCCTGCAGTTCCCACCCACTGTCACACTACCACCATCTTCCGGTGTTATAGGCGCAGGCAGGCATTAGAGAGCTTTCTTTTATAGACAGAGAGACACAACCCACCCGGGCTTAGTACTCATTATTATCCTTTTCCTAACAAGCAATACACACAATAAAGGAAACAAAACTCAAAGGCGAAGGCGGAAGAAAGAGTCCTCGGCGGGCGCGAGGCAAAGAGAAACCCAGAGGAAGCATGGAAAAGAACGAATGTAAAAAAGGAACTTAAAAAAAGTACTCAAGTCGGAATCAAGAAGGATACTGCCGCACACAGCCTGTCCGTGTCCAACACACCCGCCAGCCGCCACCCTTGCCTTCTTAGATATACATGCAAATGCATCAAAACACGGGCTAGCTTTCGGGTAGCAGGTTTGAGGAGGAAGACTGTGATGGCGTAAAGGATGACGGTGATGAAAATTATGAAGTAAGAGGCCGTCAGGCGGGAATTCACTTTGATGTTACACTAACATTGTTTAGTTCGTTGCAAGGTTGCAAGGATACTATAATACTTGACGAGGTGCTCTTCAAGCAAAGCCAAAGGCTAATCTTTAACACACCCACTCCATGTGGTAGGTTGTACGAGTAGATAGACGTCGTCCACGATGTGTGCCACATTTTACGTATATGGGATGAATGTGGTAATGTGGTTGATGTAGGGTTGGAGCTCGGGCGGGTTTTGTAAATGCAATGCATCCAATTGTTGGATCAATTCACTCTTGTAATGTACCTTTGCATCTTTTCCTATTGTCGAGGTATCTCACATTCTTTTTAGGACTTTTTATGCTTTTCCTTCCACAACCAAGGTATGTAGGTGGCACTCACCTACTTCTGATGCGCTTGGGTTTCATGTTCTTCCTTTTTTTCTTACATCATCGTTGTCGCTTCCTATTTTTCTGCAATACTAAGCTTGTATATCCTTTTCCATTATGATGCATGTGTCTACGATGACGCAACATCATCAACGTTGCTACCATCACCATGGGACGCCTGAAGGACTCGCTTTGATTGTGCCGCGGCAAGTAACAATTAAAAGTAAATAGGCGCGTAACAAATTACAATGCTCTCTTAAAATTTTTTTTTGTATGAAAGTTGTGCATGGTAAGGGTGGTCTGCGTTCTCTAGTGGATGGAATCTTTTGCTAGAATCTCAGACTGGCAGCATAACGTTATAAGGCGAGGAAGTTCATTGGCGTTGTCTTTATGTGTTATTATAGACAACGCACATAGCGATAGGGATGATGAAGTCTGGCAAGGATACTCGATGCGGGTGTTTTCCGCATGAGTGTACGGAAAGTTGTTTATAGTAACAGAGTCTGGCTAAATAGGAGTCAGTGCCATCCTTGTCCTTGTGAGTGCCTTTTTTGAATCAAAGAAACTGGAAATGAGGAAGCTTAGGGTGGCACATCATTTCTAAGAAGTCCAAGATAAACTTCACAAATGTAGAAAAAGCAGAGACACCCTTCAGGAAATCCCAGTTAAATGAATATATGCATAATATGTCAAAAGTCGTTGGGTACACACTTCTAATTTTTGAACAAGCTTGCTTTATATAATAGTTGATAGTCTCTAATCATGAATTGCCCGATATGTAAAAATAAATTTCGTAAAAACGACTTAAAGGTTATATGCAATGATTGTAAAATTTGTTTTCACGGTTCATGTGTCAATATTAAAGCGTGTGATATCGATTATTTATGTTATCAAATGGCATAGCTCATAGATGCATAAAATGTTCAGCTTTGCGACGTGTATCAATGGCACATTCTCCACCTTTACCATAATCACCATCAAAATCGGAACGGAATGTGAATGCAAAGCGTAGTGAAAAAACAACAACAAATTCTAATGCTAATGCAAACCAAATACACGAAATCGCAACAGGTTCATCACGAGTGTTAACATTTACTGATGGGGCATCAAATCATTTGCATTCGCCTGAGAGTTCAATAACCCTGCAATCAATATACGAGCAGATGATAAGTTTGAAAAAGATCAACATCGAAATTCTTAACACGATGCATAGGCTTGAAGAAGAGAACAAGGAGTTGCGTTTAAAAGTGGCAAACCTGGAGAGCAAAGTAAACTGGAGGGAGCAGAAGCTGTTGGAGAACGTTATTGAAATTGTTGGTATACCAGATCTTAACAATTTGAATGCAAAAGAGAAAATGCAAACCGTTCTTGAAGAAGCGCTAGGCATATCAGTGGCTACCGATGATATAAATAAATGTTTTGTCAAACAAATAAATAATACAAAATATTCGAACTCTAACACAAATGCACAAGGCAATATACTTTGCATTCATGTGTCGTCGCAGAACATCAAAAAAAAAAAATTATGGATAGCAAAAAGAAATCAAAGCAAAAGCTGAGCTCATCCATATTCGTAGAAGGTATATACTAACATTTATATTAATGATAGCTTAACTAAATATTCAAGATCTTTATTTATGGCTGCAAAGAAGTTAAAAAAGGAAAAACACTTTAAATATCTATGGTTCCGAAATTCTCGTATTCTAATGAGAAAGTTCGATAGTAGTGAGGTTCTCGTCATAAGGTCATTTGAAGATCTTGCTGCCTTATAGGCAACAGCATGAACAATAATTTTGAACTTATATACGATAATCTCACTACAAGAACCATTACAAGCAACTCCGACAATTTATTTAGATTAAACTCAGATCAAAAATCATTTTATATTGTGCATCAAAATATTCGTAGTTTGCGTCAAAATTTTGATTTAATGATTGGAAATCTTGAAGTCTTTCTTTATTTACCAGAAATTATATTTGTTTCTGAGATTTGGATTTACTCCTATGAAGTTTCGTACTATAAAATACCTAATTATAATTTTTATGCAAAAACAAATGATACATATTCTGCGGGTGGAGTGGGAGTTTTTATAAGAAGTATTTACGATTGCGAGGTTGATGTTATTAATTGTGCAGGTGCTGACATTATTAAAGTGTGCTGCACCATACATAGTGAATCATTTACATTCTTGTGCATGTACAGGCTTCAATCCTCTCCATCTAACCTTTTTGTAGATGATTTGTCTAGCTTGCTAGGAGACGAAAAATCGAAAAATTTGATAATTCTAGGTGACATGAATATTGATTTACATGTAATTAATTCTGTTTCTGACACATACCAAGCCTGCATGGCAGAAAATGGCTTATTTTCGATTGTGAATGATCCAACAAGACCAATTTCAAACACATGTCTTGACCATGTATTCTGTCGATTTAATACAATTCAGATGGATCATGTTGCTGCAATAAACTTAGATTTAAGCATAACAGACCATTGCATGACCGGGATTTTAATACAAAGTTTAAAATTCACGAAACCCCAAAATGAATTAAACCCCATTATAAAGAAAATAAATTACAACGTGCTCAATTATAGGCTGCGTTTTGAAAATTGGGTAGGTGTGGTTAATGAAAACAGTGCTTCAAAAGCATACGAATCATTTCTTGGAACATTAAAAAATCACATAAGCTCCTCTAGTTTTTCTGTTAGACAACATAAATCAGAAACCAAACTTAAACCTTGGATTAACCGATCGTTGGTAAAAAAAATTAATACGAAGAATAAATTAAGTATTAAATGTCGAAAGCATCCTTTAAATAGTAATTTAAAAATACGTTGCAAGCAATTAAGCAAACAAATTCGTAGAGAAGTGAAAAACGCTAGGGATAATTATTTCCAATTAAAAATAAGGACTGCGAAAGGGAATCTTAAACAAGAATGGAAGGTTATTAACACAATCATAAATGCCAAAGTATCTAGTACATCGGATACAATCATATTAAAAAGTGGAGATACTAGTATTTTAAATTCTGAAGATGTAGCAAACGAATTTAGTAATTATTTTGCAAGCGTTGGTCAAAGTACTGGTTCCACTGCCCCCCCAATTTCCAGTAACTACTGCAGTAACTTAATCTCTCAGGAGGACATCCGAAATAGCTTCTATTTCGAACCAATTACAGGTCTAGAACTACTAAAAATAATTAATTCTCTAGAAACTTCGAATTCTATGGGCTTTGATGAAATTTCAAAGTCTAATTTAAAACTTATTGGTCCTAATTTAGTAGATATTTTAGCCTATCTTTTCAATTTGAGTATCATGTCCGGTGTTTTCCCTAATGACCTTAAGTGTGCAGTTGTAATTCCTTTGTTTAAAAAGGGAAACAAAACAGATAAAACAAATTATAGACCCATATCCTTGCTGTCTTCTATTTGCAAAATTTTTAAAAAATCCATCAAAACAAGAATGTTAGCTTTTTTAAATAAAACGAATTTCTTTAGTCCTTTGCAGTTTGGTTTCAGAACTGGTTTATCAACAGAAGATGCTCTGTTAGATTTTTGTTGCATTGTGCAAAAGGGCTTAGATGAAAGTTATTGTTGTGCTGGACTTTTCGTCGATATCACTAAGGCTTTTGACATGGTCAATCACAATATTCTAATGGATAAACTATGGAAAGCTGGTTTTCGTGGTTTTATTTACAATTGGTTAGAGTCTTACCTTAAAGATCGCTCACAATTCGTCAAAATTGGCAATACAAAAAGTCATACAAAGATAAGCAATCTCGGTGTACCCCAAGGGTCTGTTCTTGGCCCCATTTTGTTTCTAATCTATATAAACTCCTTATTTTGTCTTCCTTTTGTTGGCAAGATTCTAGCGTTTGCGGATGACCTTGGAATTGCATACTGTTCAACCAGTCGTTTAAACTTAATAGCGGATTTAAATCATGATGTTTTTTTATTAAGATGCTGGTTCGCAGTAGAAGTATATTACTAATTAGCTAATTATTTGACGGCAATGCCAAATGCTCCGTTAACTGTTTTAAAATAGAATCTGTTGTTAACTTTAGATACCTTGGTATGACTATAGATCATAATTTGAACTGGTCCACGCATATTCAGAACTTAAGAAAATTTCTTCTCTCTGCCACGTGTTGCTTGTTCCGAGTCGGAAAACATTGCTCCTTAAATATGTTAAAAACATTATACTACGGTATATTTCAGTCGAAAGTACAATATGGAATATGCTGTTGGGGCGGATCTTACCTTAGTAGGCTTCAACCGATTTTAGTAATTCAAAAGTCAGCTATAAGAAAAATTTTCAAGACTAATCGGTTAGAACATACTATAAATTTATTTAGAGCTGCACATATTCTTCCTGTTCGTCAATTATACTACTTTAAGGTACTAAAAATTTTTTTTTTGAGAGGTGGTTACCTACAAAGTCCAATTTCAGATGGACGAAACCTTCGAAGCAACGCTAGGCTTTACGTTAATATCCCATGCTTTCGCACTACCTCCTTGAGAAACTTTTACTCCATTGTTTCATGTAAGCTTTTTAATGCGCTTCCCTCAGAAATACGAATGGAAAGAAGTTTATCCATTTTCATTAAAAAAATAAGACTTTGGCTTCTTGATTTTGAACACGAAGAAATCGAAAATCTGCTACGCTATATAATTTTAAAAAAAAATATAATAAGAAGTAATTTGTAGATATGCAAGTACTCAAAAGTTTTTTTTTGATCCGAGTTAAAATTAAATTATAAAAAAAAAAAAAATGTATAATTCTTTTTAATGATGTCTAATTTTTATAAAATGTCATGTTTTTTAGCCTCTTAAAAATTGTTTTCCTAAAATTTGTTTTTTCTTTCACGTAATGTTAAATTTCTTTAATTACTTGTGCACCCTACACTAATGTAATTTTTTCTTATAAAGTGGCATCATCTCAATTATTCATTAATATAAAAGATGTCACTAACTGTTCTCTGTATTTTTATATATTTATATTGAATTGTTAAGTTACTAACATATACTGAGAATAAAGAATATATTGAATTGAATTGAATTGAATTTATTGACCAATTTGGAAATTAGTAACTCAGAGCTCCAAACAGAAACCAGTAGAACGATGGTGTTACCTTTTTTGAAAAGCAATTAGTTTCAATTTCTGAGCTCTTAGAAAATGTCCTCTTTTTTCAAAACAGGGCAAGCGGATCCAAATTTCTTTATGAGATGCTCTGAATTGTCAAAATCGTCGATTTCCATTTGTATTTGTTTTGCTGTCTGTGTCTGTCATATAACACGAAATAAAAGTGAAGTTAGCCTCGCTCAGCCTTTTACTCCATCTGCTCGGTCATTTTATTCTGGGCCCATCGAACGCGCTCAGGGCTAGCTCTGATTGAAAAAAAGAACCACGTACTGAGCGAAAAAAAAACAGATTTTTTTTTTGACAGTTTAGATCGCTGATCTGAGCTTATAAAGAAAAACGCCCATTATATGAAAGTTGAATTTTTTTCCCTTAACTTTTATAAGCACATATGCTGCAGCCCAAGAGTTTGAGTCCTACCTGTACGGCTGACTTCATTCAGGCCTGGAGTTTAATTTCATAAATCATACATTTAGTTTCTTTCCTGAACAATACACAACACGTTGAGGTACTGTGGCAACACTTCCAAAAAAAAGAATACAAAAAAAAAAACAAATGAATATTCAAATAAAAAGGGAGATATAACGACTGTATTGACAAAATAAAGACATGATCATGATCAGTTGTTGTAGATCTGTGAAAGTAGTTGTTTTATTTATGTAGGTAAGTATTTTTATTTCTAAGGCAAGGGTTGATTGCTTCCAGTATTATTATATTTTACTAGCGGCCCGGTACGTGCTTCGCTACGTATAAAGGGAAATAATAAAAAAAAATTAATTGCAACATCAAATTCATTTATTCGAACAAAAAAATATTTTATTAATTGCTAGCTATTTTAAAACTTAATCCAAAACGTTTGGATAAACAATAATCTTTGTTTTTCCATTTTGGGCATGAATAAACAAACGGCTGGGGGTACCGACTCTGGAACAGGCAACATAAAGTTGACCATGTGAAAAACATGATTCCTCCAAATTAACTCCACAAACTTAAAGTGTTTGCCCTGTATCCTTGTTGATGGACATCGCAAATGATAAACGCGCAGGATATTGTAATCGTTTGAACTCAAATGGCATATCAGTTAGAATCATAGGGATACGTGGTATCAAACAAACTTCTCCTTTTGATTTAGCAGCTAAGATCGTAGCTTTAATCAAATTTGGCAATAACTTTTTCACTGCCAATCTGGTGCCATTACACAGTTTTGGTGGATTAATATTTCGCAATAATATGATCAAAGAACCAACTTTCAAATTCAAGCAATGCGGTGGCATAACAGCTAGTTCCAATCAATTTAAAAATTCAATTGGATAATTCATTGCCTCATCTTGATTCATAACACTGTTGATTACCACGTTAATCTTGCATTGTTCGATTAAATGCTTCTAGTGATTTTTTATTCGCTGTTGTACACTCATCCCATAAAATAATTGGCGTTAATCGCAGAACTTTTGCCATAGCAGAATTTCTCGAAATATTGCAAGTTGGAGTTTCAATCACATGTACATTCAATGGCAATTTTAGTGCAGAGTGTGCAGTCCGACCACCTTCTAATAATGTAGCAGCAATTCCCGAAGATGCAAGTGCCAATACAATTTTTTGTTCCGATCGAATATTTAGAATAGCTAAAATCAATGACATAACGACCGTTTTGCCTGTACCACCAGGCGCATCCAAGAAATATAATCCACCTGCATTATTGGAAACGGCTTGCATGATTGTGTCATATACGATGAAGTTCCGAAACATGTTGCAATTGCTCATTTCTGCGATGAAGTACTATATCACGGGATTGAAACTGATCACCAAGAATTACAATTGCAACCTCATTAATTGTGGGTGCATTGAATCGCCTTGTATGCTCTCCAACAGGTGTTTATCAGATGGCATACGATCGAGAGCAATTTTGAACAATTGATCTAATGTGTTATGCTGATGGAAAAACCTTTGTAGCTCACGAATAATTTCTCGTCTTGTATTCGAAACAATTGCACAACGTTGATCCAATTCACGATTTTCATCACCAATAAAATAAATTTGCTAAAATTGATGATCAGCGTCGGGGTATGGCAATAACGAACCAGCTTCATGATAAATCTGGCCCTAAATCTGTAACATGTATGCAATTTCAGGTAGATGTTGGATCAGAATTTTTAAAACTATCGAATACTTTATGATTCAGATTGATATAAACATGGGACAATCATGTTGAAGTATTTACCTTAAACGTCGGCATAATTATCTCTAATAATTTTAGTAGCACTAAAAGAGGTCATTTGAAATGCCGAATTGTGTTGTTGAATATGGATCAAAAAGTGATTCGACGTTTGAGATGTCCCAAAAATAAATGAATACAATGGTTTGGGTGGAGTTTCTAATGCTGGAAATCTCACTTTGCCATTAGCATAACACATGCCGGGCTTTTCACGTGGAAAGTTAGCCGCATCACAATGTGGACTGTTGTAATTAAAAGCAGCACGCATCATTTTAGCCAAAAGAGCAGCACGACGTATTCGTGATCGGCGTGCAAGGTTCAGTACAGGTTAACAGATCTATTTCGTGCATTAGTTTACTGTGATGCATTAGCTTGTGCGCGTTCATCTGTAGTCTGTGATCGACTTAGTAATGCCACATCATTTGCATTACGCGTTCGCCGACCTATGTACATATATTTGTTCGCCCGGCTTGTGTCATTATTCTTTCATATAAAAAAGAATAAATCAAATTAAAAATATAAGTTTCAATTTGACAGCAAAATCCCCACTAACAAAATGATCCGACATTTATTGAGTTCATTTGTTACAAAAAATGTGATAAATTAAGAACCACTCGACCGATTTTGTGCAAACTTCACATAAACCATCTACTAAATAGTCCAAACAAAGCCATAAAATTTGGTCTTGAGTTATAGAAACACAACGAAAAGTGGCATTGATTTTTATATATATAGATTAAGCAAAGTTTGACTGCTTACAGTACCAACATTTTTCAACTGAAGACGTTCTTGTTCTTAATGTGAGAAAACCACTTTAATGAATTATTGACAAGTATTTCGGGTTTTAAAATTATTAATTTTTGTTATTTTGACTTGTTTATGGCGGGGAGATCAACAATTACCAACCTGTTAGAATTTATTTTCCATGAACTATGCGCACTGACTTAAGCAAAGACTTCGATAAAACGTCTCATAAAATCATTGGTGCAAAATGTTAATTAAATAAGTACGATGTTAAAGCTGTTTTAGTATGAAACTAGGTTAAAACAACGATTTTGCAAATTTTAATCGAATATAGGATCATACTTTTTCTACCCTTTTATTAAAGTTAAAATCATTGAATACCTATTTTATTTTTTTAGTATCGTCTATCGTTCTATTTACCAACGCCACACAAGGACTGGTTACTTAGTTTTTTGAACGAACTGTCATTGTTTTAGGTGTGTTCAGAAGTAATTTATTAAGAAAATTGCTTTAGTACGATACTAGTTAGAAAATGTTCAAAATTAAGAATGAGTTAGTAAACTACTTTAAAATTAGCAAATTTTTAAGTAGTATCATACTAATATCTTAATAATGGACTGTTTATAATTTTGCGCCATTATTTTTTAATTAAAAGTTAAGGACTTTCTACTCTTTTTATCTTATTTCTGAATTCATACCTGACCAATAGAAAATATACCGTCTGTTCTAGATCATTTCTCTCCATTCCATTTGATGCAGTTTGTGGTGTACAACAAGGTAGTCATTTAGGTCCACTGTTATTTATGTTACGTATCAACGATGTTGCTCATAAGCTTGATTATAGTTTATCTATTTAGAGCTCAATGTCAATAAGTACCAAAACTTAAAGTTTTCGAGCAAACGCCTTCCCCTTTTCCCCCCAGAACTACTATATTAATTGTTTATCTAGTTCCAGTAAAAATTTCTTATACCGATAAAGAAAACCTAAGAATTAAGCAGCATTTATGGGCTCTCGAGAATGTGATCATTTCAACTAAGATCCTCGTTGAAACACATACCGAGTTCTAAGAGCTTTTCGGCATCTCCAAGCAAGGACCTTCCAACGACAATAACACGACAAAAGACAGCATTGCGTTTTCGAAGCATTAAACTCCACACGATTTTGTATACCCCATTTAACAATGCTGTAAAGATAGGAGTTTCATGTGTTTATCATACGATATAATTGCAATTTCACACGAAAATGAGAGACAAATGATGTTTTCCATCTTCTGGGAAAGACTCCAGAATAGTACGAACGATGGAACAGCTTACCCAATAGTTTTGTCAGCAATGAAGAACAACTCTATAGAATTGTTTGCCTTTATTGCTGGTTGCACTGGTTTCTGACATGCTTATACTTTTTTCGATTTTCTTCAGTTGGGTTGGATTTGTAAGAGCTGAAACTTACTCCTCTCAACCTAATAGCTTCTTTACAGCTTGTAAAGAACCAAGACTTTTCTTTATGAGTTTTACTCCTAATTCTGTTAGGAATAAAAGAAGGCACCCCTACGAAAATGCCTTCTGTGATCATAGCAGCACTAGCCTCAAGTCACTATAGACTATCGAGGAAACATAGTGACTAGTTAGTTAAAAGTTTGAAAAAAAGTTATTAAGACCGTCTCAGTTGGCTTTCTCGTATTGCCAAACGGTTCTTGTGGGATGTTTGTCTTTAACTGAATGAATGGAACACGAGAAATTGGCTAATATTACACAATGGTCTGAAGTGCTGAAAAGAGAGTTTACCGTTATGGTACACTTATCAGGGTGAGAATTAAGAAACAAGTGGAGAGTGGGCAGTTTGCCTAGCAACACCTGGTATTTGATTGGGCTTATTTACAAGCTGATCAAGTTGGTGCATCTCAGTAAATATCTCAATATGTCTTCTTCATTCGGGTGTATGCCCTGAATTGCAGAGCCAACTTGAATAGTGTACATTGAAGTCGCCCGCAATAACGTTTTCACACTCGGTTTGAGACTACAAGGAAACAATTAGGTTAAGGTAAGGGTAGGTATATTATATTGTTTGAAATATCTAACCTATAAATAAACTTTATCTTCTCAAAACTTTAACACCGTTTTTAAGATTGATATCCAACTACTTGTATACCGACCAAATTACTACTCACTCTGGCAGCGTCCGATGAAATAATTAAACTACCCAAATAATTCACTTCTTCTTCATACATCGAGCATGATTTTTTAATGACTCCACTCCAAATGTAAAATTAAAACGTCGCTGTCCAACTTATCCTATTACAACATTTTCGCATTACAATCATTAACCAGCTAACTTTTTAAACTCATTTGAAAATCCAATTATTAAAATAATTTCTATTTTTTCTGCAAAAACAAAAGAATTAAAAAAAAAAAGTTGGAAGTTCGAAAACCTTCGGAATAGAACAAAAAATCTGTTTCTCGACAATTCCTCAACCGAAGATAAATTATAGCGATGGCTTATAGAATTTTTATACAAATTCAATTTGCCACATAACTAACCATAAACTGAGTAAAATTACACAAAAAAAAAAAGCGAGAGACCTAGATATAAAAAAATGCAGAATTGAATCGTAATAACTTTTAGTCGAATCAGCTCTATACAACAATTCCAACCTATATTTCCATTCACCTATCTCCGCTAAAGATGAGTCTATCTAGTATTGTACTGAAAACTTATTGCGAATAACTTTTTAATTGAGGAGGGCGAAGTTCAACTTGGTTTTAATAATTTTTTTACAATCTCTTTCTAAGCATTAAAAAAAAAAAAAAAGATTTGCTTGGAAAGAGCTATGGGTTCAACTTGGGAGTTTTACAAAAATATTCATCCATTCGCCACGTAACACAATCGAAAGATAAAAAAAATATACATTGTTACCGCCATAAATTTGTGGGCCAGAAATTCGATGATGCTGCTATTTATATTCAATGCTATTCGGAGATGAACCTAGTGCTAGTATCTTGTGGCCATGGCCCCGAGCAAGTGAGTTTTCTGTTGCATTGGGGGCGCGTCGCATATATTTTGTGCTAACTTAGGCAAAAGGCGCAGTTAAAAAAGATTTCAACGACAGCCAACCGCGACTGCGACGACAACGGAAATGGAGACCATCGCCCAATTACATTACACAATGGGGCCAAGGGTTGGGTTGCGCTATGTATTCCCTTGACGTAAACTTAACTATTGTATTCGACCATAACCGCCGCCGCCGACCGAGAAGAGGCAAATTGAAATGGAAGACAGAGGTTAGGTCGAAGAATTCAATACAGACTATACCGAAGGACGAGGACGACACGAGGGGCGCTAGAGGGCATTCCCAAAATTTGTATTGATTTTTAAGAAAAGGAAATTTATGGCTTCCTGAATCCTGATTGTAGAATTTTAATCATTTATGCGGTTTAAGCTACCTTTAAGGTTAGGTTATGAGAAATGAAGAATGAGTTGTTGTTTGTAAGACAAGTCGTTGGTTTTCTTTTTATCTGGTCTGAAGGGACGTAGAGTCATCTGCTTCAATATTAAAATCCTAAACTTTCTTTGTGGCTTGTCAAGGTCCTCAGAGCTATATCCAAATATATGACCCAAGAAAATTGAATCATGCACAAAAATTGTTGTAAAATGATAATTTTTCAACAGCTCCACGACTCGAATTAGGATTTATATTGTGTGGGAAATTTAACTGAACTTTCAAAACAGGTTTACATGATGATTTTTTTACCACAGCCATACTTTGTTTTTATATTTTGCGCGCAATAAAGCTATTATATGACTATCCTTAAAATGTTTGAGCGTTTGGCAATGTTGCGGGGCATTTAAAAGGACATAATGATGCTCATTGGTTTTGAATGTCTGAACATCGCAATGCAAACGAAATATTGGAGAAATATTCGTATAGTATTGATGAAAGAACTGCCTCTTGAATAATAAATATTTATACCACGGGATCTGTTTGAGGAACTAGATCTTAACCTATCGAAAATGTAGTGAGGTGGATTTGGATAACAATAAATAAAAATACTGTGATGCTTTTTTATTCGAGGCTGAGGTAGGCTCGTCTGTGTCCAGGATTTGTCCCAAAGAAAGCAAAAAACTAGGGTAGAAGTTTCCAAGCCCCAAATCAATTCAACCTTTATTCATTTACAAATTTATTACAAGGCAAATTACTTAACAAGGCATTTCGTAAAATTAACAATGAATACTCTTACAATAAATAACATAGTACTTCTTGTACGCGTTTAAAATTATTCAGTCATGCCTCCAGCAAGAGACCGGAGGAAAAATCGGGGCTTCTTTCGCGTTAAGAAGTTTGTCTGTGGTACTCTTTGAAGAAGGATATCCACAGAAAAAATAATCATTTGGGCTGCAACCCTGCTCCTAGCAAAAGACCAGAAGAATAATCTGTCCTTCGTTCGCGGCAACAATCGTGTCTGTGGTACTCTTTGAAGAACGGGTAGCCACAAAAAGAATCGATGGGACCGGCTCTGCTCTCCTAGTTAAAGACTAGAAGAAAAATCGGTTTAATTAAGGCCTTGTAGAAATAAACGAGGGCTACAGGTTATATTAGCCGGAAAGTAGTAGAAACTACTATCTAGGTAGTAACTATTACACTTCGTGCCCAGCAGTGCGTTACTGAAGTAAAGGTAATCAGCGTGGTTTTCTTGCTTTATGTACATTTGATTGGTACAAAACATCCACATCTACTTATAAATATGCTATAGTCAAAAGTCAGTGTGAACTCAGAGAAGTAAACAAACTAACAACATCGTCATATTATTCAACATCCTGGTTGCCAGTATTCCTTATATGGATGTAGTAAATTAAAAGGTCTCGTGGTTCGGTGTGAAGCGAATAACAACCCTGGGTTCGGTGGCACAATATAAATATTGTAACAAAATCTACTCAGTGAACACCCTCCGCACTGATGAATGCTGGTTATCTCTTTCTCTCAGCGATATATTCATTTTCATACTCGTACAACGAAATGTCAGATTGTTCGAGAAGATTAACAGCGATAACCAGACCACAAGGCGATTTTTGTGTCATTCAAGTTTTTGCGCTAATAAAGTTTAAATTACCACGATAAATTTCTTCTATTTATTCAGAGAGTTTCTTTATTAAAGTGTTTTTCTGTATTGGAATTAAAAGAATCCCTTAAAATCGTAATAATATGTACATATATACCCATTTGCTTTTGGTAATATGGATCGGTGGGATGGTGCGTGGCAAAGCAGTGTAATAAGTAAAGCAAAAGCAACCCAGGGCTAAGTAGGATGGTACGTGGTTGATTTAAAATAAAAGGTAGTATCGAGTTGGTACTTTATATCAGATATCGGACGGGCATTTTGACGTAATGATTCGGCATGCTGCGGGGGTTTTGGGGGTTTTACGGCTGTAGAAAAAAAGTAAAACTCTTCGTTACAAAACTATGGTTCTATAGTGAAAAAATTGATCAAGAGAAATGCTTAAAATTTGCCTTGACAAATTAGAGATCATATCTTTTTGCACTCTAAACGTACACGGCAATGTTGTTGATCGTAATATTGAGTTTTCGGTGGATGATCCCATCGCAAACGTCAAAAAACTTCGTTTTGAAATGTTAATTTAGATATCCCTAGAGGGCCAGGGCATTCGGAGCATTTCATTAACTTTTCCTACTGCCGCATTGATGTGATTCTCCCATGTCAGCTTTCTATTAAATAAAACACCTAAGTTTTTTACTGTTTTGACATATTCAATTGGGATAATTTTTGAAGCTTACGACTGGAGATAAGGAAAGTTTTTGTCATTTGCCAGGATTTATCATGTAGTATGCTTTTTCATACATACTTTCTTACATACTTTAGTACATACTTTGATATTTTTTTAAACTGCATACCCACTTAAATTTGGGACACCCTTAAAATGTTAAACATGTTGCGAGCATTTGGAAAATACGGAAATACTTAAATGCAGACATGTTTTATCTGTGAACCGAAACAGTTCTACTAATTCATAAAAGTTACAAAAAAAAAATCTTATGGTCTTCCTACCACTTTCAACTATCTCAATACATCATCTTCAGATCCCCTCTTTGCCAATTTTTAGTGAATCATGCAATTTTATTCTTATTTTTGACCTTGAATATTTAAACTCCCTTCTCTTTCAAGCAGACTGCACCGCACACTTCTCTCTCCTGCCTTGATATAAGTCAAATATCGGTCTGTGAAAAGATTACTCACTTAAACACTACTTTTCTCCTGGGTCTGATGGGATTCCAATCATATTTCATGAAAAATGTGATAACGCACTGTGGGATCCATCTTCAATTCGTTTTCGGATCTTCTTTTCATGTGCCCTGGCAAACGGCTACGATTTCGATGTGATCATTACCGACTTCAACAAAGCATCTGATCTGTAACCAAATTATTTATATTAAACTTGACGCTTTTGATTTCCCCCAAGTGTTCATTCGATAGATGAGATCCTACAGTATCCTATATAGTAACTACACTGCAGAGGCTCTCCGTCCTATCCCATCTATGCCTACTCGGGAGTACCTCAGGGTAGTCACCTTGGTTCACTCTTATTCGTCCATGTCAGAAACAGATGTTGAATGAGTTATCTCTTTTTCTAACCGTTCTATACGAGTATATGCCTATGACATACAAATTACTAGGGTATTTATTATTATTCCTTCCTTTAACAAGATTTTAATTGTTTTCTTACTTGTCCTTTTCTCGAAAGCGGCTGCCGTTACGTCCTTGAACTCTCCTGTCTTGAATTTTATGATAAAGAGTTGATTGCCGGTTGAAATAGCAATCAAATTATTGTATAAGCGAACTCTTCCCTCGGTCTTATTTTTTTAAATAATTCAACAATTGATTTCTGCAAAAACTATTCTTAAATGTATAATATCATGAAATAAAGGGTTTCCCACTTGTTATACTTGGGTATAATTGACAAATTTTATAAATTTTGGAGGGCTATGCCATTGTGAATGAAATATAACATCATTCGAATATCCGCTGCGAATAACGTCGGTAACTCTTGTTTATTGATCAGGCTGAATTTGAGCAAAGACATAAATTATGTTGGCTTTCAAGGCAGTAGTGATTTAGAGTTTATTGGGATAGACCTCTAAGCCTCTAACTTAAGAAGACTCGATCAGAAGAAGTCTCAAATCCCAAGATCTCGGTGAAAATTTCCCTTCGCTAGGGATAACTAAGCTCGGAAGTCGCTCATGCAAAATTTTCATTAGGGGTTTTTATTTTTACTTGCGAGTTCTGCATTTGAAAAAAAAAATCGAACTCGAGATTTTGATCAAAGTTGACATTACGATGATAGCGAAGATGATTAAACTGGGTCCGACAATTCCGTCTGTCTGTCTGTATGTCTATATGTCTGTACCTCGATCTAGAGCCTAAGCCACGGGAACTATTTTGTTCATGCAAATCATTCATTGAGAATTGAAAGGATTCAGAGAAGTTTCACAAGATATTGTTTTTTTAAGCTAAATTGGAACATTATTGTTTAATTCTTTCTCATATTTTCATTAAAAATTTAAATGTAAACTTAAAACTAATTGTAAACATATCCTTAAATGTTAAAATGAATTATGTAACTAAATACTAAAATGAATTTTGAACTAATTTTAGTACTGACGCTTCGTCAAGTTTAATTGCCACCAAAATTGTATATACTAAAATTAAAATAAGCAACTATTCCTAACCTATAAATACCCCTTAGTATGAATAAATACTACACTTGAATTTAAGACTTGAAGACGTGCGTTTCAATTTAATATTTCGCTTGCTTTCTTTGGTGCAAAAACTATTGCATTTTTTCATGGCGCCACGAGCAGGGACTTTTCTATTAAAAAATTAAATTTAAAAGAAAGCAGCAAATAAATTAAATTAAAGTACACAGTTTAAGTAACACTTTTTATTAAATTTTAATAAAATCATATAAAATCAAACTAAAAATCGCGTGACTTTTAGTAAAAGTATAATTAATATACACCGCTCTTGACTTACAAGTGACTGTACTTTTATAAAGTACCTTCATATCATACGGAACAATCACGCGAACAAGTGATATAAAAAATCTTAAGTGAACCAACAAATCAGCATCAGGAGCATCATCAAAGGTGTCTATTGTCCAGGAAAGACCATCATCGATCATCACGTGACCTGTTCGGAATTCAAAGACCATGAGGTGCTTCTGTGGACATAATACTAAGGAAGTTTTATCCAATGAACAGGTATTTAAATGCAATTAAAATAAAAGAGTGCGAATTACATTCAAATTTGCTTTAAAGCAAGGAAAATTCGTCATCAAAAATTCATATATTTTGGCGCGATATTATTTTCTTATAAATCGATTAATTATTCTGAAATAAATAATTGATATAAAAACGCACTTTAAATTAATTTAATTGCATTTAATCAACTGCATATATACTTAAAATATATAAATACATACAAACAGCAATAAAAAGTGAAACATTCAAACATCAAAGATCTAATTAATTAATAACTAATTAAAAAGAACATTCTATTTGATAAAATCTTCAAGTTAATAAATTCGCTGCATAGTCAATGCAAAGTTGTGGGGATAGTCCATTCCTATAAAATATGTACCATACATATACATTTTCATTTCATTCGTGATTCAATTAAGATCACTAAGAAAAGCATAAAATATTTGAATTTTCAAAAGTTCATAAATATTGAAAATTCAATGCTATAAAATTTATAATTTTAGCAAAAAACATAAACTTAAAATTCTATATAAAAAACCTCATAAAAAATAAAAGAACACAAACTAAGTTTGGTGAAGCCATACAGTGCTTTTCTCTTTTTCAATTTTGTTTCACACTCAGTTTCTTAACTTGCTCAGTGCAAATCGTGTGTATTGATTTTTTCTTATCGATCGTTCTGATTAGAATCGATCAATTGCAAGACTTTGGTACAAAAAAGTATAAATAAATCATTTGATAAGAAATTTAATTAAGCTATTGAAGCTACACCGATTAAGGATTAAAATTCGACAACAAATAGTTAATTTGTTTAATATTTATTGCAAATATTATTAAAGTTGAAATCTTAAATAAATAGAAATGAGTAAAAGACGTCAGAGTCAGTCAAATATGGCAGATAGCTTGCAGAAAATAGTGCAACATAAAGAGGTAGTTGTAGATAACATTTTACGGATAAAGAAGTCGATTCAAGAGAAAACGATTTCATTCAATACGTTTGAGCTTGAGTGTCGCTTAGACATTTTAAATTCATATATTGAACAGGCAATGGATTTCCAAAATCAAATAGATTCGATAGATTCAACAAATAAATCGCGCAGTGAGCTCGAAAATATATGTGTGAGTACAAAATCTTTGGTGTTGGCACTTATGAATAAACATAAAAAATCAAATGTTCATGAGGTGTCAGCAATCGGATTAGGTTTGCACCACTCAAGACTTCCGAATATGCGACTTCCTAAATTTAGTGGTAGATACTCCGAATATAAGAATTTTATAAGTTTATTTGAAAGTTTAGTGGATCAAGATCCATCTTTAAGTGATATCGAAAAATTCAATCACCTTTTATCCTGTCTTTCGGATACGGCTTTGGGAACAGTCAGTGCGTTTCAAATTTCTGAAAGTAATTATTCAAAGGCTCTGGAAAGTCTTAAGAAAGTTTATGATAATACCTGTTTAATATTTTTCGAAAACATATCGAAGCTTTTTGAGCTTCCAGAAGTTAACAAGCCATCAGCTTCTGGCTTAAGATCGATTGTGGATACAGTATCAGCTATATATGAATCGCTTTTATCTATCGGTGATGAAAAGAATATAACCAGTGCTATTTTAATACATTTAGTAATGTCAAAGGTTGATGTTGCTACAAGATTATATTGGGAAGAGCAATTGGATTACGATAAACTTCCATTATGGAAAGATTGTGAAGCCGCTCTAAATAAACGTTTCCAGCACGTTTCAGCTGCTGAGGCATCAACTTCAAAAGTTAGATATACCAAACCTAAGGTAGATGCTGGAATAAAAAAGAATTTAAAGTCCACATTTTCGGCAGTAAAATCAACATCAAAACCATTAGTAAAATGTGTATTTTGTTCTTCAAACGAACATTTTATAAATTCATGTAATTCTTTTATGGCGCTGACTGTACTACAGCGTTTTGAATTCGCAAAAGGGGTACCCATTTGCATCAATTGCTTACGAAAGGGTCATTCAGTTACCAAATGCAAAGCTAGTCGTTGCCGTGTATGCAGTAAAGCTCATCACACTCTCCTTCACCAGTATTCATTAAGCAATTCTCAATTGAATATGAACTCTTCAAATCTTAACCAACCTTCACAGTTTGATAATAATTTTAATAAAAGAGATCAATCTTCGAGTTCTCATGCTTTTGTTAATCACGCCTCAGCCTCTGATGATCATGTAATTTTAGCAACCGCAGTTGTTAAAATCAAAGACAAATCAGGTTCATATCATCTGGCCAGAGCATTGCTGGATTCTGGTTCACAAGTAAATGTTATAACTGAGGAATTCTCACAAAAACTACAAATTAAGAGAAAAGATACGAATCTTCATTTAACAGGAATAGGTAAATCGAATCAAACCATCAAGCAAAAGCTTTATGCAACAGTAAGATCACGTATAAACTCACATGAATTTTCATCTGAATTTTGGATTATGCGATCCATATCTAGTTACCAACCCGACCACACATTCTCAACAAAAGATTGGAACTTACCAAAAAATGTTGAACTAGCTGATCCGTACTTTTATAAGCCTCAAAGAATAGATTTATTGCTAGGTGCAGAAACATTCTTTGAATTGCTTTCCGTAGGACAGATAAAGATCAGTCCAAATCTTCCAACACTCCAAAAAACATTACTTGGATGGATTGTGTCCGGAAAAATTAAATGCATGGATAATAGTCAATCTAAAATATGCAGTATTCTTACTCATACTGAAGATACTGACTCATTAGACTCTATTCTAGTCAAATTCTGGGAGTTAGAAGAAATTCCCAAGGAGTCTCAGGCGGTGAATTTCACTTCAGAGCAACAGGAATGTGAGAATTATTTTTTGAAAACACTTCAACGTTTAACAAATGGTCGCTTCAAAGTATCTCTTCCATTTAAGTCCAGTCCCAATTCCTTGGGTTTTTCTTTCGAAACTGCAAAAAAGCGTTTTCTGTCACTAGAACGAAGACTTTCTAAAGACTCTCAATTACGAGAAATGTATATGAACTTTATGAAGGAATATCTAGATCTTGGTCATATGCATTTAGCGAATGCCGAGATTTTAAATGGTCCACACTATGTTATTCCGCACCAATGTGTACTTAGGCCGCAAAGTACAACTACCAAACTTCGTGTAGTTTTTGATGCTTCAAGCCGAACTTCGAACCAAATCTCGTTAAATAACACGCTTATGGTTGGACCTACTGTACAAGAAGAACTTTATTCAACTTTGTTGCGTTTTAGATTGCATAGATACGCAATCACTGCTGACATCACTAAGATGTACCGTCAAATACAAATTGACGAGGCAGACAAAAAGTTTCTACTAATATTATGGAGGGAAGATCCTCAAAAGCCAATAAACTTGAATAGTCTTAGTACTGTAACTTATGGAACAGCACCTGCACCGTTTTTGGCCACAAGATGCTTGTTATACCTGAGTGAAATATGTAAGAATTCACATCCAATTGCTTCAAAAGTCATCCGCGAGGACTTTTATGTTGATGACATGTTAACAGGAGCAGACGAATATGAAGGAATTGAAAAAATTCGACTAGATGTTTCCCAAGTCTTAGAATCAGGTGGCTTCCAATTAGCAAAGTGGTGCTCAAATCATCCAAATTACAATGACAATGATTCACAAGAGAAACAACTCCAAATCAATGATACCGATTTCGTAAAAGCATTAGGTATCCATTGGGTACCAAAAGATGATACATTCAAATTTCGCTTGGAAGAAAATTTTCATGATTTAAAAAGCACAAAAAGAAACATTCTCTCAGTTTCTGCTCGATTATTTGATCCACTTGGACTTTTATGTCCAATTGTAGTAAAGGCAAAAATCTTATTGCAAGAGCTTTGGCTTAGAAAATTAGATTGGGATGAGTCAATTCCAATGCATCTTGACAGCAGCTGGCAAGACTTCAAAGATAATTTATCAAAATTAGACACAATTAAATTGCCACGCTTTGTTCATATTTCTTCGAATTTAAAATTTCAAATACACGGATTCGCTGACGCTTCCATACGAGCTTATGGTTGCTGTATTTACGTTCGTAGCCAAGAAGGCGATCATATTCGCTCAAGGCTGTTAACAGCCAAATCTAAAGTTGCTCCACTCAAAACAAAGTCGTTGCCAAGACTTGAGTTATGTGCAGCGCATCTCTTGGCAAAACTCTGGTCACGAGTTCAAACAATGCTTAAAAATTACGAAATTGAGAATGTGATTTTCTGGACAGATTCAGAAATCACATTACATTGGATTAAAACACATCCATCTTCACTCACAACATTCGTGGCAAACAGAGTCTCAGAAATCCAAGAATGTTCAACCAATATATCTTGGCGTCATGTTCCATCATCGCAAAATCCCGCAGATATTGTATCTCGAGGGTGTAATGTACAAGAACTAATAAATTCGATCTGGTTTGAAGGCCCTGAGTTTCTTATTCAAGCTCCTCTTAATTGGCCTAAAAACGATCATTTTTCATTGTCACCAGAAGAAGAGTTATTGGAACAAAGAAAAACTCAACTTAATTTACTCGCAGTCAGTAATGAACATTCTATAATCTTAGAATTAATTTCGATACACTCTTCATATTTAAAGATATTGAGATTAGTTGCATATTTATATCGCTTCATGACGAAAAAATACAGAAAAAGTTCATCAATAACCCCGACAGCCAAGGAATTAAGAGGAGCATTCCTAAAAATTATTGAAACCATTCAGAAACATGAATTTGCAGATGAAATTCAAAAGTTAAAAAAGTTACAGCCCTTATCACCAAATATTCAAAAGCTTAACCCTTTTATCCACGGATTCAAGGAAAGAAAACGATCCTTTGAGCTTATACGTGTCGGAGGTCGATTATTAAATGCACCCTTACCATATGATGCAAAATTTCCATTGCTTATGCCAAAAGACACCCCCTTTTTATCTTTGTATCTGCGGCACCTGCACTTAACAAATTGTCACGCAGGACCTAAGGCAATGATTGCTATATTGCGGCAAAACATATGGCTTATTAACGCTCGAAAAGCCTGTACTCGAGTTGTGCGGAAATGCGTTCATTGCTTTCGCTATAAACCAAAATTAGAAACCCAAATAATGGGCAATTTGCCTAGTGATCGGCTTAAAGCTATTCGCCCTTTCGCAATTTCAGGAGTAGACTTCTGTGGTCCAGTCTATACGTCTTTGAAAATTCGCGGTCGTCCGCCAGTTAAGTCTTATATAGCAGTATTCGTTTGTTTCACTTCAAAAGCTGTTCACTTAGAACTTGTTAGTGATTTATCATCTCATTGTTTTATTTTGTGTCTTAAAAGGTTTATTGGAAGACGAGGACTGCCGGGAAAGATCTATTGCGACAACGCCACCAATTTTGTGGGAGCAGACAGAAAGCTGAAAGAACTTCAAGATGCATTCATCTCCCAGAAAGAAGACATCCAATTGTATGCTGCAGGAAATGGAATCGAGTTTGCCTTCATACCTCCAAGAGCTCCGCATTTTGGCGGTCTGTGGGAATCCGCTGTCAAGTCTGCCAAGAACCGACTTCAACGAACAATCGGCTACGCTCTCCTTACCGCAGAAGAACTTCAAACGACTCTTATCGAGGTCGAAGCCGTACTCAATTCGAGACCAATATCACCGCTAAGTCAAGATCCCAACGACGGGGAAGCGCTAACTCCAGCGCACCTACTGATTGGAGAGGCTCTTCGTTCGCTGCCGCCAGAATCCGTGCCAGACGTATCAGAATCCAAAATGGGATGCTTGAGAGACTACATTCTAGAACTCCAAATAAGAAGCAAGTGGCTGCGAGAGCAACCAAATCTTGCAATCGGGAAACTTGTCATCGTTCACGATGACAATTTACCACCCCAACATTGGATAACAGGAAGGGTGGAAGCCGTAGTGATGGGTGATGATGAAAAAGTTAGAGTGGCCGATATCAAAACAACAAGAGGAATGCTGAAAAGGCCAATTCATAAGCTAGCCATATTACCTATAGATTGAAGATGTGCAATCCTTCAACGTGGCCGGTGTTTAATTCTTTCTCATATTTTCATTAAAAATTTAAATGTAAACTTAAAACTAATTGTAAACATATCCTTAAATGTTAAAATGAATTATGTAACTAAATACTAAAATGAATTTTGAACTAATTTTAGTACTGACGCTTCGTCAAGTTTAATTGCCGCCAAAATTGTATATACTAAAATTAAAATAAGCAACTATTCCTAACCTATAAATACCCCTTAGTATGAATAAATACTACACTTGAATTTAAGACTTGAAGACGTGCGTTTCAATTTAATATTTCGCTTGCTTTCTTTGGTGCAAAAACTATTGCATTTTTTCAATTATTATGCCTGCATATAATGTGAGATGTTTGCTTTTTGGTATGCAAACGCTTGAGGTCAGAAGAAAGTATTTTTCTATTATGATGATAAAGGATATAGTAAGTAGTCACATTATGTGTCCTTACTTGCTAGAGCAAATAAACTTTTATTTTCCCAGTAGAGGCCTTCGTATAGGCTTTCATTTACGGGAGACTTTTTCTAGAAGTAATTATGGTAGAAATGTACCGATTATGCGTTGCATCAGAGAAACTAATGCTGTAATTGAAAAGATTGATATTTGTATGCACAGTTCACGAGAAACTTTTAAAAAACATGTAATGTTAATTTTGTTATTTCATTAATCATTGTGATATATGTTAAATTTATGTTTTCTGTATTTTATGTGTATTTATTTTAAATATTTATTATATCTTTAAGTTACTATTTTTTGTTATTTATTTATACTAATGTTAATCTCAGATTGATGAAATAAACTAAACTAAACTAAACAAACTCGGTACTTAAGAGTCTTCGGTGATTCCCTAGAGAGGAAATTGAAATTTGTTTTTTAGCTCTAAAACTAACGGGACCCCCCATACACCCGTAATGCAAAATCTTATTTATCTAGAAAACGGCTCCAACGATTTTGATAAAAAAAATTATGTATGATATCATGAACCTGGACTCCATTTTGGCCAAGAAAATGTTTGGGGCAAAATGTTATTAACGGTACCTGTCATAGACCCGTTTTTTTTTATTTTCGACTTTCTCATTAACGGCTCTAACGATTTTAATCAAAAATTTTCAGCAGGAGCCCCCTTAAGTTTAAAATAATATTGCATATAAAGATATTATTCGAAAAAATATTTTTTGGTTTTTTTGAAAAACAAAAAAATCCAATTTTTTTTTGAAATATCAATATCTTTAAAACGTGTGAACGATTATTTTGTTTTAATTATTTCCTAAAAACTATACTACTAAATACTTAAAATTGGCATCCCAAATTTTCTTCTTGAAAATTTTTAAAGAAATTTTTTATATAAAAAATTGCTTTAATAATAAAACGATTTTTAAACTTTGTTTGCATAAATGTATGAATGTATTTTAAATTCCAAAGTACTTTTACATAAGAGCAAGTTCGTGCCATCCAATCATGCATTTTAATTAGTTCGTGGTTATAGCGTGCTAAAAAAAATTAGCTGTCAACTCACAATATGCTCAGAACGAAAAAAGAAACCCATGTTCGAATCTCTGAACAATCTGAACTAAAAAAATTTATTTTTTGACAACTCAGGCTCTGGTGCGAAATAAAAATGAAAAACGCCTATTGTGATTGTGACACGGACAGTGTCCACTTTATAAATTTTGGGAAAAAAAAAATTGACGGTGATGGCCTGGCCAAAGTCTTTCGAAGATGAATTGACATATGATACCGCCATTCCAAAATACGCACCAAATAGCACGAATCTTGTCTAAGTGCATCCACGTCTGAAGCTAAAACAAATTCAATTTCTTCTCTAGGTAATCGGCGAACCCGAATTTGAAGGTCCAGTGGTTTAGGCTATAGATCGAGGTACACATACACCTACACGTAATATCAGCTTTGATCAAAAGCTTGAGTTAGATTTTGTTTTCCAATGCAAAACTTGCGGTAAGAAATAAATATCCACAAAAATGAAATTTGTATTAAGACAAAAATTGAATGTGAGCTACATCCAAGAAAATTAAAATGATTAAAAGTTGAATTATTTCTATAATTGCAAATGAGAAGGGAAGAAATGCCAATTTTTTAATAAACGGCCTTACAAATCTATTTTAAATCAGTAGTTCAACAAGTTCAATTAAATAGTGCCAAGTCTTCTGCTTGGCTGATTTATTTCAGAGGTTGAGTTGTTTGAGCATAAATAGTGCAGTTTGAGCCCTTCACTTAACCTAAATTGAAGTAAAAGAAAACACCCATAAAGATCAAACCGAAATATAATTTATTTAAAGCTAACACCCGAAGAATCTAAAGACCATGGAAGATGAAAGTTGAATAATATTAAAACGTTCAATGAATCAAGCACTTTCAACAGTTAATCCCATTTATATTTTACAATTTAAGATAAACTCTTTTCAGCCCACTGAATGAAAGTCTCATTGATGTGGCATAAAGACCATCAGAAATCCCCCAGATTATATGCAACCAAAAGAGGGAATCTTTAAGCTTGGCGCTTAAAATTAATTTTTACTCTTCATTCATTGATATTTCTTTTCCGTTTTGTGTCTTACTTTATACCGCTTTTACATCATGAACTAATTTATAAACATTTTTTATGTTCATGTTGGGAAGTCCTGTGTGTCGCCCTATCATTATTTATTCACTTAACACCACACAACGACCGCTGTGAATATCCATATACATGCCTACAGTTAATGAATAGCAGGACAGTCAATCACATCCAAAGCGTCAACGTTTTCTTTTTTAATCCTTTAATCAAACACCAAACTTGTGGTGTGCATGAATTAAAAATCCCAGGATGTGAAGAAAAGGAGATTTAAAAAAAGAGACTTTTTAATACGGAAAGTGAGCAATCTTTACAAATTTCCAGCACTTTTACAAGCTGTAAAAGGAGATGATGGAACCAGGCCAGGATAGCTGAAGCAAAAAAGAGATTCGAAATATTTATAGACGGAGGAGATGGTTAAATCTATAACATGCCCAGCGAAGGGGGACACAATTTCAAATAAGAAGAGATCCTTGATTAATAAATTAGTCCAGTAATCTGTTTGATTTTCTTTGGCATTTGGGAAAAAAACAAACATACTTCCACCCTAAGACTTATTGATATGGAACCTTTTAACCCTTCTTGTTTCATGATTGTATGTAAATGATTTTTGTGAGTTTTTGAAAAGAAAACGTTTTCTAAAATTAAATTTCCTAAAATTGTTGACACCGATTTTCTAAATCGGTAAATAAATAAAAGGTTAGCTCCCTTCCGTTAAGTAAGAACTAATCCTGTAGTAGAATCCTTAAGTGCGTTAGAAATTTCTTTACATCTGGATCACTTGTTCTTTTTCAAATGTTGGGCGTTTCCGAATTCACATCCGCGTCCACAGATGTAATGCCGGTATGTTTCTCTCCGAAACATCAAAAGCACAAGCCAAGTGTGTTGTTCTTGTTGTTATTCTTAATCGTTAATCGTAAAGAATTAGATTTCCATCTCCACCATCTTCTAGTAGCGCAGGTTTTATTTACTTACCTTTGCGAAATAGACTAGTTCCAGAAAAGGCTGCCATAATTTTCTGCATACAAAATAATGCCCCCATTTTAAATTTAAGTACCTGTTATTTAATAAGCTGATAAAAAAATTAAAAATGGATTTGTTGGTCATTTGTTTCAGAACATATGTGTAGTTTCTTAAAAATAAAAGAACTGGATCTTATGTAAAAGACTAAGAATTTTCAAAATGAATCTTATTAGAGAAAATTATTCAAAAGCATGGGATTCATTTTTTAAATTCTTTTAGTAGTAAGATGAAAAAACCAGAAATCCATGTGAGTTCTCAAACAAATATAAGTTTATGGAAGAACAAAAATTATAAGTCGGTTTAGTGGTTTCTTAAAAATATAAACTTCCCTATAAAAAAAATTTTAAAACATTTTTAAGAAAAAATGTTGGTAGGTACCTAAGCCAACTTAAAGTTTTTATTATTGTACGAATAAGATTTTAAATTCAAAAACAAATACTGACCCGTTTCTTAAGATATTGAATTGTCAAAAAAATCAATTTTTTTTTCAAAAATTCTCAAAAATTATATATTTTGAAATGCAATGTTTTTCAAACTTTTTGGAAGCTTCTCTTCATTAAAATCCGTTATGCTGATAAAGAGAAATTTTAAATTCGGCAAAATGGTCCTACGGTAGGTACATTTCAATTTTTTTCCATTGAATTATCGTAAGAATAAATCAAAATAAAAAAAATTATCAAAATACGATGTTCTAAAACAATTTTTTAACATTTGTATGTTGGGTACCGTTGCCGATTGTATTGAAAAACTTTTTTTTTGTCAAGTTTGAAGAAAATCAAAATCGAAATACTGAGCTTAAAAAAAATGAAAAACAATTCTTTTTTTAATTTGGTTAAATGAGACTATTTTAGCATACAAAATTGATCGAAATCGGTTTTACCGCCTTTGAAAAATTCAAAAACTAAAAAAATCGTTCTAAGTGGGTATCATAATTAACCATTTTTCGGAAATTTTTTTCTAATCATAACCTAGCTTTAACTAAATGAAATTTTTTGAATGTTTTTTAAAAAAATCGAACTCGAGATTTTGATAATCTGAAATCAAAATCTCGAGTTTGATTTTTTTCCAAACGTAGAACTTGTCCTATAGTATGTACCTATATCGCGAGTAAAAATGTAAATAACGGTACTTATCATATAGAACCGTTGTTTTTTTTATTTTCTCATTAACGGCCTTAAAATTATAAATTAAATTATTTAGTCAAAAGAATATTATCAAATACTAAAAATATACGATTTTTTTTTTTAACTTAAGCAAATTCGTGTATAAGAACTAAAATTATTAAATAAACTCATTTTTTATAATTTTAAAGCATAAGGGGATGATGACTACCCTTAAAATGTTTGAGCACAGTGCGGGCGTTGTAGGAAAGTGTAATGTACTATTTTGATACTCCTGTATCAACAACTTAAATGGTCATAACGCCGATCTCTATGTTCACCTTGTCGAATTAATAACATAATCTTCTTACCAAAGAGAATCACCGTATTTTTCTCCTGCATATAGGAAAAAAAATAATCTACGAGAAAACTATATAACACCCGAAAACATTCTCTTCTTATTATGTACATAAGAATTCAGAATCAAATGCACAAAAGAAAACGAAAGCTTACGGTTAAATCGCGCCATGTTATTGAGTCAAAGCGAGGGAACGAATCAACGAACCATCTTCGGCAAAATCGAAGGTCAATGCCACACAGTTGCATAAGAATTCTCAAAGTGTTAACGTCATTGAATTTTTACTCCGCTCCTAAGGCCTGCTTCTTTGTTGCGCTAGGAAACCACGCAATTCTTTTATCCTATATTACCTGCGCTGCGCCTGTATTGCAATAGGAACCAAACATCTGTACCTCGATTGCGCCAGGAAAATTTCCAGAGGAATTAAAACAAAAATATAATACACTTGTCATCTATAAAGAAAAAAAATTATCTATCCATCTATACCGGATTTCCATCAAGAAAAATGCAGATGAGTGTTGTACACAGGCAATTTTTTTTTGGTAACGATCTAAAATTTTTCATTTATATTACCCAATATTTTTTTTCTACAATCATTTTTTTCTAAAATTCCAAATTCTATCATTCAAAGTTTCCATAGTTATTAAATTTCCAAATTCTATTAAATTCATAATTTCTATAGTTATTTATTTGTGTAAAAACGAAAAGATCAAATATCTATAGATTTGAATACATATGTATATAAAAAGCTTTTGCTTGAAAGCTATTTTTCGTTAAAAATTTCGTGTAATAATTTTGTAAGGTGGCGATTTTTGTATATAATAGGCCTATAAGAAAAAAAAGTCGTAGGATTTTCACCAAAAATAACTTGAGGTATTTGGGCATTACTTTTATGGTTTGGAGACGATACAAATACGCTGTATTTTTAACTCTGGAAAGGTTTAGCCTTTTTCATATGTATATTTTTAAAATTTCTTTTTGGCATTCTTCTCGTTTCTTTTTCTTAATTTGTTTTTATTTCTATAATGATAAAACTCTTTTAATTTCCAAAAAAAAATTTTAAAATGAAATCTAACTTAAATTTTAGAATTATAAATTAAATTAAAAAAATGGAATAAAATTTTGTAAAGTAGGGTTACACAGTAAAAAAGTTTCGAGTTCATTTATTTGGGCCATTCAATAATTTTTTCGAATGTGCATGGTTGCTTGAGAAATCTGAGGCCTAAGCAACACTTCGGTTTCAGACTCATTCAAATAGATCCACATCACCGTTTTGTACCCTTTTTCTATGTTTTTAGCGAGCACATATTTTTCGCATAGCTTATAGTTTGGCGAGACACACAGTAAAAACCCACCCGGTCTGAAGTGCTCGTGAGACTCTGATTTTGGGAAAATTATATCTCATCCCAGACCAACCCCCCCAGCTGCTCGATCAGCTGGAGATTTAGACAACTAAGAAAACCCAAGGGAGTAGTAGGTGTCAAAATGGTGTGTGATGGTTAAATCTCCGGCTACTTGCGTGGCTGGAGATCTTTAAGGTTTTACTGGGTCGTGAAGGGTGGAATTGGTAAGATCTCCGGCTGCTTGCGTGGCTAGAGACGTTTAAAGTAATAAAAAGATTTAAAACGGGTAAGTCTCCGGTTACTTGCGTAACTGAAGATCTTATTTGCAGTAGCAAATAATAGTGGGATCATCGTCCTAGTTCTTTAGAACAAAGACTAGGAGTGTCTTTCCTAGTTTGCCGTAAGGTAAGCAAAAGACTAGGAGCGTCTTACCTAGTTTGCCGTAAGGTGAGCAAAAGACTAGGAGTGTCTTTCCTAGTTTGCTGTAAGGTGAGCAAAAGACTAGGAGCGTCTTTCCTAGTTCGTCGCATGGCGAATGAAGACCAAAAAAGACCAACATACTAAGTTGTTGGTTACTACCCCGGCCGACTTCTTGGTGTGTGTATCCTAAGGGTTGACAGGCCCAGAGTTTTGCAGGAACTCATCTGGAAGTGACCTCGGTTGTGAAGCTCCACCGGAAGCTATATTCTGGTACCATGGGAGATAGTGCCCTTTTGAGTTTGAGGGTTGAGTTTTACCCTCTGCTCAAACCCTATCTATGAGGAAGGCCCCCTAGTGGGAGCACCATGGTGGCTTGGTTTATTCCGAATGCGGAGACACATGGTTTTCCAGATTCTTTTCTTGAATTCAAGAGGTGTTAGATAGACCTCGCCTCCGAAGTAAGAGGTGTGCATATGCCGCAACATATCACACATTGCGACCAAGATAGCTTGCTTTGTCGAGGTTAATGGTCAGCACCCAATCTAACTCCAATGGAAGTAGGCCTCCCGTGGGGTACAGCCGGCAAGCGGTAGGTACTCGTATTTACGTAAAACCAAAAGACCCAGATCAAAGATAACAAAAGTTGGAGAGGATTAAAATGGACATGCCTATACGGATTGGTTTTGAATGTCTGAATATTATAATGGAAGAGAAACATAGATTTGGGTAAACCTTTGAATATTCGTGTGGTGCGGCTAACGAAAGATTCTCTGAATTTAAACGTACATCCGAAGTTGGGCTCAAGGGTAAACTCTGAAGGCGAGTATTATGGTTTAGTTGTTAAAAGGGAGAAGTGCAACTGGCTATTGCACTAGAACACTGTTTATAAAAATAACTGTAATGAAAAACAAGACGCTCCTCGAGAGACTCTAGTGAGTTATTGGAGCACCTGCCCATTGTGTGCTTGAACTTTGGACAAATATACTCCTTGTAGATTTGTATTATAATTAATAACAAGAAAATGGTTTCTGGGAATAACCTTGGAGAGAAAGCATATGACCTATTGGAATGTTCTTTCTCCTCTTAGACTTCAACGGCTACAATTGGCATTCATTGATTATTTGACTAAGTTAGCTTTTAATTATTTGGCAGGGCCTGAGAATCATACCCAAGTCAAAGCACTAACAACTACGCCAAGGTGTATACGAGAATTATTGCTTGTAATTTTCCAATTTTTGTTTTCACATTTTTTTCAAGTTGTTCTGTGGTGGTTTAAGATATCTGCCATTTGAAGAATAAAACCATTGTACTTGAATAATGGAAGTGAGGAAAATCATCTCTCCACAAAAATGGTTCTTATAAGAGCAAAGGCCTAAAATATACTAATACCGGAGACATTACAAACTGCCAGTAGAGTGTGGTGAAGCCGGCGCGTTAAAAGTTAAAAGTCTAAAATTTAAACCGAAATGTAAACGTAAAGGCATTTTTTTAAAGTTAAAACAAATATTTTCCAAAAACTGACTGATTAATAAATTAATTAAGAACACGAAAATTGAAGCAGCAAATTCTTGGTGTAAGCTTACGAAGATTTGTAGCGAATATATACCTATTTGAATGGGATATATGTACAATGTACATATATCTACAGGAACACATTTAAGCTATGCCTGATTTTGAAACAAAAATAAGTTCTATATATTTAAAAAAATCTAATTACCATCAAAACTAATTTATCTAGAAGAACAAAAAGCTGTAGCTCTTCAGTTAATAATGAACAATTAAAATTTCTGCAGGAACTGTGTAACTATAGTGCGAACTTATCCCTATAAGCTCCTGAACAACATAGAAACAAATCCTATCCCCCTGAAATTAGAATACACAATTTTAACAAACATTCAAGTGGCCTTCGACAAGAGGCCTCTTAAGTTCTTCAAATTTTCCAAATCTACCTCGCGTTATACTCGTATTATTTGCAATTAATTTACCTGTAGGTATTTTCGACTTCTCTCATTTGATAATTATTATTCGTAATTGGTGCAACAGAAGTGTGACAACGTCCTTACCTGCAAGAAAAAAAAAATAAAACAATTTGAATTCGAAAAACTATGAATAAACATTAGAGGAATGCTCTTTAATATTTTACTTAAGCCAAATTCTTTGGTCCAACATAAATTTTGAACTTGTGGTTGCGAAAGTTTCCTTTGTTTCTTCTTCTTCACCAAATCGGATTAACTTATTTTTTTTTTTTTGAAAACCGAAAAGTTGAAAATGTTCAACTTGTTTGAATGAATAAATTATAAGATTTTCTTGGCCCATTATACGGGATAATCCTTGGCCAAGGAAAATTAAATTATGACGGAGAAGTCTATGGGATACTTGTATGCATTAAATAAATTGAGGTAGCCCAGGAATAAGTGACCGAAACCTCCTAGTTGGGGTCCTTTAAAGGGGAAAGGGGAGTTGGTTGGGGTCTTCAAACCATTTTGCTAGCGATGCAGTGAATTACAAATGCAAATAGGTAATTCAAGTGTGTGTTTTTTTTAATTATTTGCCACAGTATTTTTTAATTTCCTGATTATGATTATGGAAAGGCTTTTCCCACTACACATATCAACACACACGAATGTGGATGAATAATAATCAAAGCCAAATTGATATTACATTTTAATTTCATTACAAAAACGTTCCCTTTATGGCAGAGCCCACCGAAGTCAAGTCACATTTACTATACCCCAGCCCATCAAAAGCACAAATCACATGCGACAGAGCTCTGTACAAAAACAAAAAGCCTATGCATGTTGGCAACACCAATCCAATTAACATGGCAGTTGGTGTAAAATGAAATATGGTCAACCAGTGTCACCTATATGCTGGTTTCAAAATTGTTTCAAAAACGCGGCTTCATATAATTGGGTTATATAGTGCATTCTGGGGCCGAATGCATTTCCGGCGAAAACTGTTGTGGAAAATTCAAGCGGAAAAAAATGTATCATCATTCAACAAAAATATTAGCACAAATAAGTAATTAAGAGAGCGGCAACTTTTCAATTAACAGTTAATGAACATCACAGTCACATACCTAAATATAATGGCCATTTGGACAGATAAACTTTTGCGATTAACACGTTAACGAAATTAATATGGTGTAAATAAATTGGAATAATTGAGGAGTGGTGTTCGAGGGAAATGGCCCGGGGCCACTGCATTCTGTGTTAATGTTGTTACGGTATAATTAAGGATTTTAAATGGCCTTTAAATTTTAAATAATGGATATCAAATAAAATAGATAGTTCGTACAGCAATTAATACATACAACCATACATGAATGACTTATATACAAAAAAGAACGCCTTTTTTTATGTTTTCCTTCTCAGCCAAAACGACACAAATGTATAGATGGGAGCAATGAATAATACGTGGAAGAATATTCAATGTTAAGAAGTTTTGTGAACCTTGGAAGAAGTTGGTGCGACAAGTCGTGAAGTCTCCGAACTTAAACTCAAAACCATTCTTTGTGCGTGTTGTCAATCGCCGGAATTGTATATCATCTTACATGGATTGAGGGATTCAGATCACAAAATGGCCACTTCCGGTTGCATTTTTGACCGATCATACCTATCTTATAAAGCTTTTTTGAAGAGTAGATAATCAAAGAAATACCAAGACTTAACATAAGATGAGTGGTCTCACTGACAAAGACCACTTTCCACACTAAAGTAGTCAGGCCCTCGGTAACGGCCTAGAAAATTCTAACAGATCAAGTGTTTCGCTCAAAGAACATTTCTAGTTTTCATTCCATAACAGCTCGAAGTGAACCAGGACCAAGTGACTTATAACCCTCAGCCATTTCTGTGTGCTTTTTCCAGGAACGGAGGGGACCTACAATTTTCTGCCGATTCCGAAATGCTAAAGGGCAGCACTTTCCATGACAAGTGATACACTCTTAGAGGATTTGTCAATTCCTCGCTAGAGGCGGTTGACCCCTGAAAAACTTTTTTGCAGCGGCTGAGAATCGAACCTGAGATCTTCCGCATGACAGTCCACTTACCATTATGCCAAAGGGTACTCGGTCGAAAATAACACTGGAAGTATCCATTTTCTGAACTAAAGTTATCAGTAGTTATTGTTCAAATATTTCCTTAACCGGATCCCGATCCATGAAGGGTCTCTGTCAGAGACACGGCAGTATTCCACTCTCTGAGATCCCGAGCACGCTGATCGAGAAATTTAATTAACATCCACAAATTTGTAGATACATCTTTACAAGTAGGATCTGTTTTTATTTCAGACCATACTGAACGTATACTTTGACACAGCATTCACCTGAATAAATGTAAGTTATTTGATGGAGTTGAAGAAGTCGTACTATTCTAATGTCTGATTTTTTGCGATTTTCTTTTTGGCAACACTGGTTTTGACAGCTCACGCACGTTTCGTGTTTTGCGTCACTGTCAAACATCTTCAATTTGCTGTGAAGAAAGTTCAACGTGCGCTTCTTCCATTTTATGGTCAGTTTAATCGACCTATTGAGGCGGCTATTCGGGCTATTGTGACTAAATTTCGCACCAAATTTACATTGTTGGACATTAAACCACCAACACGCTTACGTAGAGTGCGAACTGAGGAAAATATCGCAGCTGTATCGGCCGGTGTTAGTGATGACCGTGAATTATCGATTCGGTGCCGTTCGCAGCAATTGGGCCTCTGTTACTCCACTACGTGAAAGTTTTGCGGAAGGATTTAGGTGTGAAGCCTTTCAAAATACAGCTGGTGCAAGAATTGATGCCAAACGACATACCACAACTCCGAATTTTCGGTAAATGGTCTCTTGAAAAGTTGGCCAAAGATCCACTTTTTTATCGAAAAATTGTGTTCAGCGACAAAGCTCATTTCTGGTTGAATGGATACGTGAACAAGCAAAACTGCCATATTTAGAGTGAAGAACAGCCAGAAGCATAGCAAGAGCTACCAATGCATCCAGAAAAAGTCACTGTTTGGTGCGGATTATGGGCTGGCGGAATTATTGAAATAATCTTCAAACATTAAATTACTCGTATATCGACTGTACTATCGATTCAAATAAAGATTTTATTAATTTTTCAGATTTTTTTTTTTTTATTTTACGATAGCTCTTAAAAAATCAGTCGTTATTAGCTTTTGTCAACCATCGGGCGTGGGTCATTTTTCCTTGGGACCTGCTAGCCAACCGGGCTAGCGTAACCGATATACCTACATTGAACCTGGTTCTTTGAGAACAGATATACATACATAATGCTCCTCAGTCACTGCCCGGGTAGAAAATTATCTAGGAAACACTATCGAATAGCGTGGCCCTAGCTAGATTGGCCATTATATAGTAAATCCTATGCTGGGCCTAGACAGATGCAAGCCTGGCGGATCTTGACTAATTTATGCTTATCCTGGCTTTATATTGAACCTGGCTAGAACTGCCTATTTATTGGCTTTTCCAGGAGTATCTTAGACTGGGCCTAGTTATTTTTAACTTGATGTAGCCTAGATATGAAACTTTTTCTTGGCGATATCTTGGCTATAGATAGTATCGCCTCTTTATTGGCATTGTAACAAATAAACTGCAAGGGACCTGGATAGTTTTTACTTGGTGTAGCCTGGATAAGAAAATGTATCTGTGGGCGTTATATTGGCCTTAGCTAGTCTCGCCTCTTTATAGGCATTCTCAGATGTTACTTATACTGGGGCTATATAGTTTTTACTTGATGTATCCTAGATGTGCCTATACATGTCTCTATAAAAGGCTATCCATTATCCTTCTAAAAACATAACTTTTTTGTTTTGGTCCTAAATCGGTATTTTTCAGATTCTTTAATACGTATTTAAGTCTTCTTAAACAGTATAATTAAAAGAGAGTTATTTGAGTAGCACTTTGAGACACGATATTTTATATATCACAGTGGCGCAATAGGTAGCGCACAAGCACGGCAAGCGAGAGGACTCGGGTTCGAATCTCAGTGGAGGTAAATTAAAAAAAAAAAAAAATTCTTTCATTCCAGCAAAAAATCACTTAAAGAGTCGAATATAGGGAGGCAAGGAAAAAAATGAAAATAATCAACAATAATAAAAAAAAAAATTTTTTTTTTGTTTCTAATAATTTTTTAAGAATTGCCGTAGCTCTTGTGCTACTTGTGAAGACCCATCTAGGGCCCATATAGGAACATCTAGCAAGGCCCATTATATCAGAGCATTAACAAATTAGCGAGGGACAAGCTAGATACTGCTCGGTAGGGCCATGATTGAAACTAAGAAAAACTAGCTGGGGCCTTGGCATTATCGAGTCGAAAATTCTACCCGGGTGGTTGTCTGTGCATTTTTGCTTGTTTCTGTACAATATTTAGGTATAGTCTTATCTTTTGGACCATAAAAGTACAGAACTTTTGTTGTTTATGTATAGTTCGGTGCGTTCTTTCGTGCTTTCCCGGCGACAACCACTTTAAAATCGGCAGACTTCATAAAATAGGCAAGAAACGATTTCAACAGCCGCTCGATCAGAAATACGGTAACGGTCACATAGGTCACATTTTTAGCTAGTAATGATTTTTTTGTTGCTTGTGTTGTAGAAGGTAAGTTTAGTCTCTTAGGAGGATGAATCTAATGCATAACCAAGATTATGTGGATGAAAAGTAGTACCCCTTGGCATAATGGTTAGTGCGTTGGACTGTCATGCGGAAGGTCTCGAGTTCGATTCTCAGCCGCTGCAAGAAAGTTTTTTTCAGGGGTGTACTGCCTCTTGCGAGAAATTGACAAATTCTCCAAGAGTATCTCTTGTCTTGGAAAGTGCTGCTCATTAGCCGTTCAGAATCGGCAGAAAGTTGTAAGTCCCCTCCGTTCCTGGTAACACGCACACAGGAATGGTTGAGAGTTGTAAGTCACTAGGTCCTGGTTCACTCCGAGCTGTTGCACCACCAAATTTAATTTTTTTTTTATGTGGATGAAAAAGTCAAAAGTCAAAGGTGATATCTGGCTCTAAGACACCAAGAGAAGAAGGGCTAAGCCTCAAAAAAACTTAAAGCAATAAGGTGATGCGTTTGTTGGAGTTTTAAAAATGGATCCCACTAGAAATTAAAGGCAAAAATAGATCTTGTTCAGAAGAAAGTTTATTGGGAAGGGTTAAGTAAAAGTTGTAGTTGTACATAGGGAAATGACAAAAGTAAACTGTAGCAAAGTGTTTATATAAGCCTTGAACTGTACACTTTTAAGAGACTATAATATTTCTGTTTTTCTTTGGTTGACAAAAGCTTATATTATAGGATATTGGGTGTAGAAGAAAATGTATGTAGATAACGAAGATTTGTCACACTGATGGCATAGTAGAACAATCGCAATATACATACATATCATTTTAAAGGCTTTCAACTACCACCTTAATGCCTTACAAAACAGAAATTTTATTTAACAATAGAGAAATAATAGCTCAATGCGACTATAAAGTGACACCATGATACGCGATTAGTTTATAGTTCTAGTGGTCTAGGATGTCATTGGATTAAAACGCTATTTTACACGTCTCGGTGCCCGGGCTCTTACACTGAAAATAATTTAATAATATTTATACGTTTCTGCAACTGACAACATAACTTCACTACTACAAATGGATTTGACGAAAAAACACCACCCACCTTAATAAATAGCCTTAGCGAAAGTAATTAAAATTATTAAAAAAAAAAATTATCTGACCTTAATCAAGCCCTATTTACAAAGTTTAAGTAAGCAAACCTACATTAAATTGTATACTCGTTTATGATGCAACATCTTGGCTACGATAGATAAATAAATAAAAAGAAAAATATAACTTCAAAAATACCCTCAACTTGGTCCGTGTGTAATATCAAGTTATTGGTAGCCATAAGATGAACTGGTGCGAGTGCAAACACATACCAACAAAAATGGCCAAAGTGTTATGAAGTAAGTCGTAAAATTTGACATTTTGCCAAAATATTCTTAAGAAAAAAAAAAATATAAAAAATATTTTCAGTGAAAAAAAACGAAGAAAATCAAAATAATATTCGATAAAATCATTTGAAGTAGTTCATTCCACAGAACATAATATAGATGTATAACAATATGTAAGGCCAACATACTGCTTCATTCGAATGAGTCAGTATATTTTTATTTTATCGTATGTTGGAGTTGGTGTGGTGCAGAATTGAAACTGCCCTCTCGCACACAGTATACCAAACGAAAAATATCACATTATCATGCAGCAAGGATCTGCCTTGAGTACACATTGCAAAAAAAAGCAAACACTTGCAACAGATTTTATTTTTTCTTAATAGAGTTTTGGGAAATTCTTTTACTTGTTTACTTGTAAAAGCCAATGGTTAAGTTTTCTGTAAGGCGAATCTTCCAAAGCGGAGACACAAAAAGAGAACCATATAGAACATAACTTATAATCTTCTTAAAGAGTCCTTCATCGATTGTGTGCAGGGAAAGACGTGAGACTAGGATAATTTTGAAATGAAAAAAAAAAAATATACTTACATGTGTAATTTTGATTTAAAGTTATGTACTTATTTTTATAGAAGAAAATCCACGGTCATACACGTATATAAAGGGTGGTTAAATTTTAGGGGCCGATGTTGATTTTGAATAAAACACAAATTATTTAAGAAATTATTGTCATTTCTTTTTATTATGATAATATTGGTATGGTTCAATTATGTATGGAACAAAATATCGGCCAAATGGCCTCCACGACTTTGGCGGCACACCTCCATCCAATAGTCAAAATTTTCGATGACGCTGAGGCATAATTGAGGTTCAGTGCCGTTAATGTGCCGAATTATCTCATCCTTTAGCTCTTGAATTGTTGCTGGCTTATCGACGTAAACCTTTTACCTTTTCTTTCACATAACCCCAAAGATAGAAGTCCAACGGTGTCAAATCACATGATCTTGGCGGCCAATTGACATCGCCACCACGTGAGATAACTAGGCCATTGAATTTGTTGCGCAAAAAGAGCCATTGTTCGGTTAGCTGTGTGGCAAATGGCACCACCCTGTTGAAACCACATATTGCACACATCCATATCTTCCAATTGGGGCCATAAAAAAATCGTTATCATCTCATCATAGCGAACACCATTCACAGTAACTGCCTGACCGGCCTCATTTTGGAAAAAATACGGGCCGATGATGCCGCCAGCCCATAAACCGCACCAAACAGTCACTTTTTGTGGGTGCATTTGTTTTTCGGTCAGCGATGGCGGTCAGCCATCAGACGAATAGGGGGAACAACATGTAGCATACGAAAACATGCACGTGCCGTAACTATTCGGGACTGGCGGCCGCTAGAAACAAGCCTTTTAAAAAAGGTTTGGGTAATATGATCAGGCTGGTTCCTCAGGTTGGCGACAAGTTAATTCCCTGTCCCGTAAAACTAAAAGAATTACGAGACCGACAACAAGCCTCGGAAACGGACTGATCTCACTACGACAACCCACGCAAAGAAAAAGGAAAAACGATTTACGAATTTTCTTATGGAACGTACGATCGCTGTATAGAGCTCGAGCTGCTCAGCAGCTAGCCGATGCCCTGTCAAAGTATAAAGCTGATATAACAGCTCTTCAAGAAATCAGATGGACTGGGAATGGTGTTCTACAGAAGAAAGAATACGACATATACTATAGCTGTCATACAAAACACCATGTGCTCGGGGTAGGCTTCCTAGTCAGCGAAAAAATGAAGTCTACCATCATCGGCTTTAACCCTATAAGCGAAAGGCTATGTACCCTTCGCGTGCGAGGCAAATTTACGAACATCAGCCTCATTAACGTTCACGGACCTACGGAGGAGTCCTCAGACGAAGAAAAAGAGACTTACCACGAACAAGTCGAGAGGGCCCTCAATGCCTGTCCAAGGTATTGTTTAAAATCATCCTTGGGGATTTGAACGCAAAAATAGGTCGGGAGCCGATATTCAGGCATTACGCAGGCACCCATAGTTTGCATGAGAACACTAATGACAATGGACTTCGAGTCTTAGAATTGGCAGCATCGAAAAACATGGTCGTTGCGAGTACCAGGTTCCCGCGTAAAGATATCTACAAAGCCACCTGGGTATCACCTGATGGAGTCACTCGTAACCAAATAGACCACGTGTTGATAGACCGTCGCCACTACTCGAACTTGATGGCGGTACGAACGTACCGAGGTGCCAATATCGACTCGGATCACTATCTTGTTGGTATGGTTTTCCGAGGGCGGATTGCCTTGCGAAGACGCATTGCATCCGCCGATCAGGTTCGAATCAACACGGCTGCCCTGCGCAATGAAAACACCAGTAACACCTTTGGTAATGCGTTAGGACTCGCCCTAGAAACACCTGACTTAGGGAGAGTAAGTCCTGGAGCCAGTATGCTCGGCGTAAATAAGAAGTGGACACGCCTTAAGAATATTGTCATTAGTACTGCCAACTCCATCTTAGGCAGCAGTCGTAAAAATCGGAACGACTGGTTTGATGATGAATGCGACTGAACGTAAGAATGTTGCGTACCGAGCAATGCAACAATCTCATAGAACGCGGGCACGCGAAGAGGAATATAAAGAGCTCAGAAGAACAGAAAAACGGCTTCACAGACAAAAGAAATCAGCCTGGGAGAAGAACCTAATCTGTGAAATAGAAAACAGCCGAGAGCGAGGTCCGCACCAGGCGCGGAAGTTCTACCAATCCGTCCGAAACATGACGCAGTACACACCACGCTGCACATACTGCAAGGACGGAGAGGGAAATCTGATCACCGATCCTGAAAGCATTACTGGAGCGATGGGAAGTGTACTTCAATGAATTGCTAAATGGTCAGTTCACTGCAGAAGTGGAGGCTCCACTACTTCAAGAAGAATACCCTATGTTGCCGCCACCAAGCATAGAAGAGGTTGAGAAGGCTATAGGCCGGCTTAAACAGAACAAATCCCCGGGAGCCGATGGCATACCAGCCGAATTATTTCATCACGGCGGGCCAGCCTTCATGATATTATAGTGCACGTATGGGAGCAGGAAGAAATGCCAGAAGACTGGCGAAAAGGCATAATATGCCCCATACATAAGAAGGGAAATGTCACAACGTGCAGCAATTATGGAGGTATCACGTTGTTGAGTACCGCCTATAAGATACTCTCCTCTATCCTACAAGACCGGATAACCCCATACGCTAAAACCGTCATCGGACAATATCAGTGTGGTTTCATTCCAGGCAAATCAACAACTGATCAGATATTTACCCTTAGGCAGGCGATGGAAAAATGTCTAGAATTTAGCATCCCAACATACCATCTGTTTATAGACTTTAAGGCCGCCTATGATAGCATAGCCAGGGTAGAACTTTACAAAGCCATGAGAGAATTCGGCATCCCAAATAAATTGACACGACTATGACCAACGTAACAAGCCAAGTAAAAATAGCCGGATTGCTATCCAGACCAATCAACATCTTTAATGGACTCCGACAAGGGGACGGTTTGGCCTGCCTCCTCTTCAACCTGGCGTTGGAGAAAGCAATCCGTGACTCTGGCACGGCAACAAGAGGGACCATCGTCAACAGGTCCAGCCAGTTACTGGCTTACGCAGACGACATCGACATCATCGGAAGAACCGAACAAGCTGTACACGATTCCTTTATCCAGATCGAGCAGGCGGCACAAAATCTGGGGCTGCACATTAGTGAAGGTAAAACAAAGTACATGGTGGCGTCGAATGCGAGAGGAACAGTTGGTCAAACAATACCTTGGGTCAATAGTAGCAGCCGATAACAATATAGAAGAAGAAATACGCGGGCGGCTTCTCAAATCCAACAGAGCCTACTATAGTCTGTCAAAGCTCTTCAAATCCAGAAATCTCACCATAACTTCAAAACTGCTGCTGTACAGGACCATGGTCCTGCCAGTACTCACATATGGATCCGAGACTTGGGTGCTTAGCAAAAGGCACTCCGACCTCTTAGCTGCGTTCGAGAGAAAAGTCTTAAGGAGAATTGTTGGCCCCGTATGTGAGGAAGGACGATTCCGGAGACGGTACAATCATGAACTGTATGCAATCTACCTAGAAGCAGATATCGTGACAAAAATTAAGCTCGGTAGACTCCGGTGGGCAGGGCACCTAGCTCGCATGAGCGAAGAGGAACCTGCTCGGAAAGTTCTTTGTGGTACATTCTATAGTAGACGACAGCGTGGTAGACCATGCTTGCGCTGGAGAGATGGCGTAGACCAGGATGCCCGAAGCCTTGGGGTGCGCAATTGGATGGCGTCGGCTAGAGACCGGGATAGGTGGAGAGACTTGTTGAAAGAGGCCAGGACCGAAACCCGGTTGTCGAGCCGATGATGATGATTTGTTTTTCGACAATAACTCTTGGATTATTATTCGCTTGACGAGTCCACTACCACTTAGGTGAAAATGTGCCTCATCACTGAAGATGATTGTCTTCGAAAATTGATCATCCACTGTTGCCATTTCTTGCCACCATTCTGACCATTGACGACGCTTGAAATGGTCAAGAGGCTTCAGTTCTTGAGTCAATTGCGCCTTGTAAGCGTGTAAATGCAAGTCTTTATGCATAATGTTCATCAATGCCGAGCGTGAGAGGTGCAATTGTTAGGCATGACGGCGAGTTGAGGTGGACGGCTCTTCAGCCACACTATCGCGAACAGCAGCAATATTTTCTGCAGTACGAGCTGTACGAGCATGCACTGGTGTTTTCACATCTCCCACAGACCCGGTTTGCTCAAATTTTTGCACGATTTTACCGATTGTACGCACATTTGGACGATTAAATTGACCGAAAAAATCACGAAGTGCACGAGATGCATTTTGATTTGAACGCCCATTTTCATAATAAGCCTAAATAACTTTAACGGGTTGCTCGATTGTGTATCTTTCCATGGTTCAAATTGAGTTAGTCTGAAATTGAGAAATGTCAAATGAAATGCAGAAGAAAACTTGACGTTTGGGTGTGGTTCACATTCAACATCGGCCCTTAAAATTTAACCATCCTTTAGCACACCACACTTCTGTTACGAGTACGTTCAGTTCGATGTATCGTGGAATCCGAAGGAAATATTGTAGCGGATCATCGTTTGATAATATCTCTGCTTTCAAATTAATTTTTAAAAAATGTGACTTCTGGAAAAACCAGTGTGTTATTCCATTATTTTATAAATCTTACACGGTTGTCGCGTAGCAGAAAGTCAAATGTTATAGTACATGGAAGAGAAAGTGTGATCTGGGTGAGGAATGTTCTAGTTCACCGCTATTTAATTCCACTTTTGAAAGAGCCAAATCGAATACCTGACCTCAAATCTGATCCTGATAGATGCACTCACGGGTATTAGCACCTCGGATCATATCATATCATATTAGCAAACTTCTCATGCTACTCCAACACAGTTTAACAACAAATTCCAAAGAGAACCGTTTGGCGATACGGCCAACATACGAGTAGCCAACTGGAGCGGTATTGACAGCTTGTTTCGAGGCTTCAACTAGTGCTAATGCTTTCTCGATAGTAACATGGATTTCAACCATGATATGACAATAGGGATTATTCTCAATGGAAAGAGATAACTTTTATCCCTAACAGGAGGAGTACGAAAGGGAAGTTTTGGTAAAGGTATTGCTGTAAAGAGATTATAAGTTTGAGAAAGTTAAACTCCTGGTGGCCTGGTGCTACCAAATAAACATCATTGGGGAAAACCGGAATAAGTACGGACAAGCAAGGACTACCTGCAATGCTCATTTTTGGAGAACAAAGCTCTGTCATTACCAAAATTTAAGGCAAAGAGTACTACAATATCCCAAAGGTATAAAAAAAACTTGGTTTTTTGCAAGAAGTATTAAAAATTCGTCTATAGGTCAACGGTTTCAAAACTCGTTCACAATTTATGAATAAACAATAGTATTCCTTTCGTCAGATCGCAAGAAATATCAAATTTGCTTGCAACACAGTTTGATGCAAATTAGACTTTGTTACAAAGTTTTATGATTCCTCAAATGCTTGAATGCATAAATGGTTCTGTGGGATAAACTTCTTTCGTACTCTTATAGTCGAAATGACATTTCGATTTTTTTAAGAGCTATCGGAAATTAAAAAGAAAATAAACATAGCCCCACAAAAAATTATTTAGATGTGTCAAAAAATACGATCTAGCCGTCCAATTGACCGGCTCCAAACGTGAAATAAACTGTTCACCGAACTTGCCTCTCAATTGGTCCATTCTTATGCGTACTGTGTGGCATGTGGTACCGTCTCGTTGAAACCACATGTCTCTTCCAGCTTGCGCAAAACCATTCACATCAGTAACGTTGCGATTCGCATAATCTTTGAAGAAATACGGCCCAATGATTCCGCCAGCCCATAATCCACACCAAACAGTGACTTTTTCTGCATGCATTGGTAGCTCTTGCTATGCTTCTGGCTGTTCTTCACTCTAAATACGGCAGTTTTGTTGGTTCACTTATCCATTCAACCAGAAATGAGCTTCGTCGCTGAACACAATTTTTCGATAAAAAAGTGGATATTCGGCCAACTTTTCAAGAGTCCATTCACTAAAAATTTGGGGTTGTGGTAGGTCGTTCGGCTTCAATTCTTGCACCAGCTGTATTTCGAAAGGCTTCACACCTAAATCCTCCCGCAAAATTTTCCACGTAGTTGAGTAACAGAGGCCCAATTGCTGCAAACGGCGCCGAATCGATAATTCACGGTCATCACTAACACTGGCCGTTACAGCTGCGATATTTTCCACAGTTCGCACTCTACGTAAGCGTGTTGGTGGTTTAATGTCCAACAATGTAAATTTGGTGCGAAATTTAGTCACAATAGCTCGAATAGCCGCATCAGTAGGTCGATTAAACTGATCATAAAATGGAAGAAGCGCACGATGAACTTTCTTAACAGCAAATTGAAGATTTTTGACAGTGACGCAAAACACGAAACGTGCGTGAGCTATCAAAACCAGTGTTGCCAAACAGAAAATAGCAAAAAAAAACACATTATAATATGAACTATGTTATGTATATGTAGTGAAGCAGGGGACGGAAAATGCACGAATGCAAATGCTGCAACGGAAAACAAGAGCAGCAAAAGAGGAGTACCGTGAAAAGAGAAGGAAAGAGAAAAAACCCTGTGCAGAAAGAAAAGAGCAGCCGCAGCTTCTCAGCTCAGGTATCTCGAGGAGTTTAGCACCGCCACAAACACCCGCCGGTTCTACAAAACAGCCAAACAACTGGCATCAGGTTATAGGACCGGCACGCAAGCTCTTCGAAACAGCGAAGGGAACCTATTCACCGAAGCACAGGGAATAGTAGACGTGTTTAAGCAGCATTTCCAGCAGCTGCTTAATGGGCATTATTTAGACGAAACCACAGGGGAGCAAAGAAGCATAAGACCAGTCAATGAAGATCCAGTCCCACTACCCAGTACTGAAGAGGTTAAGAAAGCAATACGCGAGCTTAAGAATAACAAATCCGCAAGCTCAGATGGCCTACCTGCGGAACTCTTTAAGTATGGAGGAGATGTCCTGATAGGGTGCATGCATCAGCTCATCAACCAAGTGTGGGAGGAGGAAAGTATGCCCGACGACTGGTCAAATAGCTCCATATGCCCAATCTACAAAAAAGGCGATCCTATGTCCTGCAAAAACTACAGGGGCATATCCCTGCTTAATGTTGCCTACAAGATCCTATCCACCGTACTATGTGAGCGTCTAAAACCTTTCTGCAACACTATAATCGGCACGTACCAGTGTGGCTTCAGGCCAGGCAGATCAACGATAGACCAAATCTTCACATTGAGGCCAATCCTGGAAAAGACCAACGAATTTCAAGTCGAGACACACCATCTTTTCATCGACTTTAAAGCCGCATATGATAGCATTGTAAGTCGCCAGGAGCTTCTATTGGCAATGTCGAAACTCGGGATCCCGAAAAAACTGATCCAGCTATGCCGCATGACGTTACAAAATACGCGGTGCAACGTGCAAATGGGTAACAGCTCATCCGAGCTATTCCAGACGTGCACAGGGTTCAGACAAGGAGATGCGCTATCATGTGGTTTCTTCAACCGAGCGAATGGACAACAACGCTCCAGCCAAGAAAATCTTCGAATCCCAGCCCCCAGGTTCGAGACGACGAGGAAGACCGAACCTTCGCTACAGGGACCAGGCAGTTATAGACGAAAGAGCGCTTGGTCCCGACGACTGGAGGGAGCTCGCGAGGGATCGCAACCGATGGAAGACCGCAATAACTCAGGCAGAGACCCTCCATGGATCGGGAGCCGGTTAAGTAAGTATATGTACTGGCTAATCTATCCGCAGTATTCCCTTGTTGTTGTTTACTGCGCTGCATTTACATTTACCAATAAAAAACGACTATAGGTATCTTTGCATATAATTAAATTATCTCTAAAATGGTGAGAAGTTTAAAAAAAATATCAAAATGCAAGAGCTCCCTTTTTAAATCCAATAAAAATATTAGTCCCATCTGGATAGTTTTCCAAAGGAATCTCTGACAGTTGGGATTTTTTATCATTTGTATCTCATGAGAATAGGTTTTTTTGTGGTCTCCTGTTTTGAGTGAGAAAGTTCAAACTTAATTACTTTAAGTCGACTCTGACAAAAACCTTCAACTCGCATATGCCATCATACATAGTTTATAGATCAAATTGGAAATAACTACTCGTATGCAACAATGCATATTCTAAGGTACCATTGAAGCAGTTAAAATAGTAAACATTGCCCTCTACCGAACCAGCTGACTCTTATAGAATCATTCGTACCTATTACACACACGTACAACTACTATGCAATGGTATTTACCAGAAATGTAATGTTTTTATTACACCGAACGTTTAACAACAACAACGACAAAATCTACAATCACTGACATTTGCCATAAATCCTTTTTCAAAACAGGAAAAATCAAATAAAACATTGCCATACTGCTGTAACCGTTTTGTAAGTCATGCTGTTTGTTCTTCATGTATACACGAAACAGACACAGACCTCAAACTCCAAACTTCTTTGGGAGAGGATATTCCTTTCAAAGTGTACTTGTGCTGGTGCCCTTTAACATTTTAAATGCAACTGTTTCCATTTTATTTTTGTTGCAACTACAGTACCGGCCTGATGTATGCAAAGCATTCAGGACCTTTATATAGAAGGAGTTTGGTGGTTGAGCTGCGCTAGCTGTTGCGTCATTATCATCACCACCCAGCAGGATACTTTCAGTTTCGCGCTAAAAACACATTCTCCAGTGTAATATTATAAAGAAGAATTTTTTTCCAAAATCAAAACACTAAACAGGAAGACAAAAAAAAAAACACAAAACAAAAACCAAGCAATGGAGCTGGAGAGATTGTAAATGCAGTTTATAGAACTGCTTTTCTGGCTTTTTCAAAACTATTCAGACACAAAGCACAAAAGTCCTGTAAATTATTAAAGTGAAAGAGGCAGAAATGTGGCATATTGTAAGCCGGCTAAAAGTAACCACTCAATAGACGCCAAAGGGGTGAGTATGAGTACAACAAATGCAAAGCAAAAAACACAAAACATTCCATGCCCATGGCCGTAGGATGAGAATCAAAAACTGAACAAAGCAAAGTGCCTTGCAATGGTCAGAGAGAGGTTTTGAATTGAAATATACCTAAACCAACGGAGGTAGAAGGTATAGCGCGACCATATAGATATACATGTGTGTATTAGATACAAAGTAAAAGTTTTCATATGGCAAAAAAAAAAACGAAGGACGAAGGAAGAATATAATAGAATTGTATAAAATAAACTGAGATTTACACGTGTGCATTTATAGAGAATTAAGTTGTAACGAATTATAGCGATTTAAGGGATAAGGAAGTTGATCCACACATTTGCTGCAGATCATGAAGGAGATAAGAGTTTACGTTTTTGAAGTAAAACTTCTTTTCCGGAGTTGGGGGTAAAAAATTGTCCATGCAGCTGTCAGTGACATGTCAAAACGACGCGTTATCCGTCAAAGAAAGCGAAATGGTTTTAGAATACAAAATGTTTGTACTCGTACGTTTATAGGTTAGAATCTTACAGAAGCTTTGCTTGAGGGAAAATAAGTTTTACTTCTACCGTACGTAAGTGTACGCAACCTTTTTTTTTGTTTTGTTTTGTATTTCAAATCAACTTTAAGATAAAAACAGACCATTGTCAGATCTTGGGATATTGTAAAATCTGTCAGTAGAAAATATGAATGTCCCAATTGGCTTAGAACCGTGTAAACTTACAATATTTCCTAACCATATTCACCTAAGCTAACTTAATTCATATTCAGGCGTGTTTTTTTTGCAAGTCCATTAGCAGTTGTAGAAAAAAACGGTATCGGGACTAAGCGCATTACATATAAATAAAACAACTACTTAAGTCTATACGGACAGTCCAGATAATTTTCGAGACTTAATCTAAGTCCTGATAAAAACGGTGATGCTAAAATAACAGTATCTATATGTTATCGATATCGGTTGATGATAGTGGTCAATACAGCTGACAAATACCATAGCGGACACAGTGCTTCCAAATTTTTGGAAGGTTAGGTTAGGTTATTGGGCTGACACTTAGATCAATGTAGATCCATTGTGTTACCCGTGAGTGTAATCACTATTTTCTGATAAAAACCTATGTATTCTGTTAATCAGTCAAGCCATTTTGAGGCATTGACGCGGTTCAATATGTGAATTCCTGAAATATTGGAAAGATCTTCTAGATTATCAAAGAAGTAACTACCAAGCTATTTCCTTCACTGGTGGCATAGTGAAGGGCAATGACAGAGAAAGTGTGATGTGTCTTCATGTACCTCTTCATCACCACATCCTCTACATAGGTCATCTATACTTAGTTTCATTTCAAATTTATGATATTTCAGTAAATTATGTCCGATGGTGATTATGCTCGTAAGAGAGCGAAGGGACTTCTTACTAAGTTGCATAATTTTGTCCGTCCTCTGCTTGTTAAAACAAGGCCATACTTTCCTATTAGTATCACAGGTGTCAAGTAGACTCCACCTTTCATTGGATTTCTTAAGGATTAAATCTGAAATTTTCTGTTTCTGTGGGATAATTACCATTTCTGCTTGACTAGAGTCAAGCGCAGATTTGTGTCTTGCCAACTCATCGGCATTTTCATAACCTGGTATGCCGCTCTTTCCCGGGACCCAGCAGAGTCTAATATTGTGCTGCGGGCCAAGAACCTTAAGCTCTTCGTGGCAGCAAGAGATAAGCTTCGATTTTATCACAGTGGCAGAAATCGCTTTTATTGCCGCTTGGCTGTCAATGTAAAAGGTGGTATCAGCCCATGGTATCGCCATCATTGATACCTGTCTAGCAGCTGTTGTCACCGCCAGGACCTCCGCATGGAAGACACTACTATAATCTGGGAGCCTAAGTGAGTTGTTTAGCTCAAGAGGTTCTGAGAAAAAGCCTGCACGAACACCCGTGTCTTTTTTGGAGCCATCATCATCGGCTCGACAACCGCGTTCCGGTCCTGGCCTCTTTCAACAAGTCTCTCCACCTATCCCGGTCTCTAGCCGACGCCAGTTGCGCACCCCAAGGCTTCGGGCGTCCTGGTCTACGCCATCTCTCCAGCGCAAGCATGGTCTACTACGCTGTCGTCTACCATAGAATGTACCACAAAGAACTTTCCGAGCAGGTTCCTCTTCGCTCATGCGAGCTAGGTGACCTGCCCACCGGAGTCTACCGAGCTTAATTTTTGTCACGATATCTGCTTCAAGGTAGATTGCGTACAGTTCATGATTGTACCGTCTCCGGAATCGTCCTTCCTCACATACGGGGCCAACAATTCTCCTTAAGACTTTTCTCTCAAACGCAGCTAAGAGGTCGGAGTGCCTTTTGCTAAGCACCCAAGTCTCGGATCCATATAGTGAGTACTGGCAGGACCATGGTCCTGTACAGCAGCAGTTTTGAAGTTATGGTGAGATTTCTGGATTTGAAGAGCTTTGACAGACTATAGTAGGCTCTGTTGGATTTGAGAAGCCACCCGCGTATTTCTTCTTCTATATCGTTATCGGCTGCTACTATTGACCCAAGGTATTTAAAGGATTGCACCACTTCAAATTCGTGCTCCGCTACCTTGATTGTTTGACCAACTGTTCCTCTCGCATTCGACGCCACCATGTACTTTGTTTTACCTTCACTAATGTGCAGCCCCAGATTTTGTGCCGCCTGCTCGATCTGGATAAAGGAATCGTGTACAGCTTGTTCGGTTCTTCCGATGATGTCGATGTCGTCTGCGTAAGCCAGTAACTGGCTGGACCTGTTGACGATGGTCCCTCTTGTTGCCGTGCCAGAGTCACGGATTGCTTTCTCCAACGCCAGGTTGAAGAGGAGGCAGGCCAAACCGTCCCCTTGTCGGAGTCCATTAAAGATGTTGATTGGTCTGGATAGCAATCCGGCTATTTTTACTTGGCTTGTTACGTTGGTCATGGTCAACCTACATAGTCGTGTCAATTTATTTGGGATGCCGAATTCTCTCATGGCTTTGTAAAGTTCTACCCTGGCTATGCTATCATAGGCGGCCTTAAAGTCTATAAACAGATGGTATGTTGGGATGTTAAATTCTAGACATTTTTCCATCGCCTGCCTAAGGGTAAAGATCTGATCAGTTGTTGATTTGCCTGGAATGAAACCACACTGATATTGTCCGATGATGGTTGTAGCATATGGGGTTATCCGGTCTTGTAGGATAGAGGAGAGTATCTTATAGGCGGTACTCAACAACGTGATACCTCTATAATTGCTTATGTATGGGGCATATTATGCCTTTCCGCCAGTCTTCTGGCATTTCTTCCTGCTCCAATACGTGCACTATAATATCATAAATTACTTGCCGTAAGGCTGGCCCGCCGTAATGAAATAATTCGGCTGGTATGAAATCGGCTCCCGGGGCTTTGTTCTGTTTAAGCCGGCCTATAGCCTTCTCAACCTCTTCTATGTTTGGTGGCGGCAACATAGGGTATTCTTCTTGAAGTAGTGGAGCCTCCACTTTCGCAGTGAGCTGACCATTTAGAATTCATTAAAGTACATTTCCCATCGCTCCAGTATGCTTTCAGGATCGGTGATCAGATTTCCCTCTCCGTCCTTGCAGTATGTGAGGCGTGGTGTGTACTGCGTCATGTTTCGGACGGATTGGTAGAACTTCCGCGCCTGGTGCGGACCTCGCTCTCGGCTATTTTCTATTTCACAGATTAGGTTCTTCTCCCAGACTGATTTTGTTTGTCTGTGTAGCCGTTTTTCTATTCTTCTGAGCTCTTTATATTCCTCTTCGCGTGCCCGCGTTCTATGAGATTGTTGCATTGCTCGGTACGCAACATTCTTACGTTCAGTCGCTAGCTTGCATTCATCATCAAACCAGTCGTTCCGATTTTTACGACTGATGCCTAAGATGGAGTTGGCAGCACTAATAACTGTATTTTTAAGGAGTGTCCACTTGTCATTTACGCCCAGCATACTGGCTCCAGGACTTACTCCCCCTAAGTCAAGTGATTCTAGAGCGAGTCCTAACGCATTACCAAAGGTGTTACTGGTGTTTTCATTGCGCAGGGCAGCCGTGTTGATTCGAACCTGATCGGCGGATGCAATGCGTCTTCGCAAGGCAATCCGCCCTCGGAAAACCATACCAACAAGATAGTGATCCGAGTCGATATTGGCACCTCGGTACGTTCGTACCGCCATCAAGTTCGAGTAGTGGCGACGGTCTATCAACACGTGGTCTATTTGGTTACGAGTGACTCCATCAGGTGATACCCAGGTGGATTTGTAGATATCTTTACGCGGGAACATGGTACTCGCAACGACCATGTTTTTCGATGCTGCCAATTCTAAGACTCGAAGTCCATTGTCATTAGTGTTCTCATGCAAACTATGGGTGCCTGCGTAATGCCTGAATACCGGCTCCCGACCTATTTTTGCATTCAAATCCCCAAGGATGATTTTAACATCATACCTTGGACAGGCATTGAGGGCCCTCTCGACTTGTTCGTAATAAGTCTCTTTTTCTTCGTCTGAGGACTCCTCCGTAGGTCCGTGAACGTTAATGAGGTTGATGTTCGTAAATTTGCCTCGCACGCGAAGGGTACATAGCCTTTCGCTTATAGGGTTAAAGCCGATGATGGTAGACTTCATTTTTTCGCTGACTAGGAAGCCTACCCCGAGCACATGGTGTTTTGTATGACAGCTATAGTATATGTCGTATTCTTTCTTCTGTAGAACACCATTCCCAGTCCATCTGATTCCTTGAAGAGCTGTTATATCAGCTTTATATTTTGACAGGGCATCGGCTAGCTGCTGAGCAGCTCGAGCTCTATAGAGCGATCGTGCGTTCCATAAGAAAATTCGTAAATCGTTTTTCGGTTTTCGTTGCGTTGGTTGTCGTCGTGTGATCAGTCCGTTTCCGAGGCTTGTTGTCGGTCTCGTAATTCATAAAGTTTTACGGGACAGGGAATTAACCTGTCGCCAACCTGAGGAACCAGCCTGATCATATTAGCCAAACCTTCGGGTTGCTTTATAATATGTAATGATACTATCACCCAAATATTTCTGAAGAATTTGAGCATGTCCTATTGCACTGTTTTTCCAGGTTTGTGGCGTTAATAGCTTTGGGGATAGCTTGGTCTCCGGGTTCTATGGGGTATTGGGTTCAAAAATTCCATACCTCCGATTATAAAGAAACAACAGCCCTGCCTACAGTCATATTGGGCTGGAGCGCCATCCTGTTGAAAATATGATGGAGCTAGTTGCATATATGTGGAATATCCTCCAATAGTTCTGGTAAATCATTGTACAAGGACCTTAGATAGTTTTTAAAAATAAAATTAATCACAGCGTATTTTTGGTCTGTAAATGTACATATTTCAAACAGCGTTTCTTTAATCAACTCTTGTCTTAGCGTTAAAAAATTTGAACTGATGAATTCATTTCTTTTTCTAATCTTTTGTACCATTTTTGTTAAGTAAATTTTCCAAATAGGCCTTTATACCCCAAACCGAACTCTTTTTGAGTACTTTAAAGGAATCGGGAATGGAATTGAGGGTTTTTACAGGTACTCCAATAAACGAGCACGTTTATAGACCACTTTTTGTCATCTTTTATAGAAACGTGTCAAAAATGAAAAAGCCCCTGCTGCAGGTTTTCTGTTTTAATTTTAAATAGTCCAGGTTTTCCTAAATATCATAAAATTTATGGGATTTTCCGCAAACTTGTCATTGAGTTTTATTTTTAAAATTTGTATGTTCTTTCAAAACAAATAGTTGAACGATATGAAAATTGAGCTTAAAGTCAAAAAATTAGCATGGGCAGGAAAAACGGAATATGCTAGAAACAGGATACGAGTATCTCAAGAAGGAGGTATAAGATATCAAATATTTTGCAACTACAATTGCTGGTATTTCTTCTGAAAACAAAGGCTAAATGAAGTTTCTATCATTAGTACTAACAACAGTTCCATTAGCTTAAAAATGGGTCAGGGTACACCAAAGTACTCGTATATGCCTTTTCTTAAGTTCTTTCTTAAGTGGAGATATGCCCTTACTGTGAAACATTTTTTTTTATACGTACCCAAGAATTACGCCCTTAAATGTTATGCACGAATCAAGGAACACCCTGTATATACAATATGATAAGTTGAGTCTTTCATACCTGTTAAATTTGGCCTGGGCCTGAAAGAAAATACTTTTCGGTGCCTAAGCTGACTGTTGATAATTACAAGGGCGGTCCGATAAGTACTTAGCCTAAGAAAAACAAAAAAGTGACAATTTATATCTCAACATAGTCCCCTTTTTCTCGATACACTTGATTCAGTGATGCTCCAACTTCTTTAACCCATCCGAAAAATAGGTTTTCTCGAGGTCTGTAAAGTAGGCCTCCATGGCGGCGATGACCTCCTCATTCGACTCAAATTTTGTGAGGCGAGTGATTTTTTCAAGTTTGCAACCAAAAAAATGTCGTACGTGGCCAAATCTGGAAAATATGATGGATGGGGCAGCAGTTCGTAGTGCAATTCGTCAGCTTGAAACATTGCTGTGAAGTGGTCTTACGGTTACGCTTGTTGTCCGCAGTGAGCAAACGGGGCACCCATTGCGCCGACAGCTTTCTCATGCCCAAAATTTCATTAATGATATGAACCAGGCGTTCTTTTGAGATGCCTACTGTTTCAGCTATCTCGCGCACCTTCAATCGGCGGTCTGCCAATACGAGATTGTAGATTTCTGACACGTTGTCTTCCGTGGTAGCCATTTTCGGAGCACCTGGGCGACGCTCATCAAAAACCGATGTGCGACCACGTTGAAACTCGTTATATCAATTTTTGACGGTCGCTATCGAAGGAGAAGAGTCATCGAAGCGTTCGTTGATTTCGCTGCGCGATTTCCCTTCCAAAAACAAGAATCGAATCACCGACCGATATTGCTCTTTTTCCATTTTTCTAAAATTCGCGAGAAGATGGCTTCCACACGTTGTCAAAATAAAACTACGAGTCCGATTCGGCTGAAACTTCGACAGTAGCCGTCTTAGATAATGTACTAGACGATAGTAAATCTCTCTTGCGATACTGGCACCATCGGGCGGTGAGGATAAGTACTTATCGGACCGCCCTCGTATATTGCTTTTAAAATGTTTTCAAGTTTGGTTCATTCTAGGGGCATATGTTTGAGGTCAGTTTTAAAAATTCTTTTAAATGCGCGTGGGATTCCAAGGTTTGTTGTTTGAATGGACTTATATTTAACCTTAATAAATTAGATTTTCTAAAGTATATCTTTGATTTTTCTTGTATGCGTAACAGCGACATGGATTAGATCTGACAAAACAGCGAAACCTTTCTTATGAACCTGTATTCAAAGATCTTGGAGTGGGAATAAAATCCGATTTAGTGGCTTAATTGACAGATCTGAACGACTTAACTGGAACATCAAGGCCCAAAAATAAAATTAATTTTTATCTTAACTTTGTTGATTTGGATGTGCATTAGTTTTTTTTTTTAATTTTTTTTAGGGCCTCGGATCTATTACGTCCGTGATGTTGCCCACGATTTCTTCGCGATATCGTGGCCGATTTCTGGAAATGTATTTCAGGTTTCTCCAACTCTTCTCCAGTTGTGATGATTTCTGCTCGACCGTTCTTCGCCAAGTACTTCTAGGCCGGCCCACTTCTCTGCCTTCTTGTGTGAGTTGGTTCCACTGTATGCTTGACTGGCAATGCGACCATCGCATTTTCGAAGCGTATGGCCAATCCACTGCCATTTTCGTCTTCGTATAAATTTTCCTGACACGCATGAAGTTCAGGACTGGAGATACGGTTGGGCCAGCAAGTCATTAAGATGTTTCGAAGACATTTATTAACGATAGTGGCTGGGGCTTTCAGCATTGGAACGAAACAGTCGTAGCTTGGTCTTTAGGCTAAAAGAGTTGTTTCTCCATATTTTGTACAGCATTCCGAACGCAACCTTTGCTTTTTTGATTCGGCTGTTTAAGTCCAGTTCAGTTCCGCCACCTGTTGAGACAATACTACCAAGATAATGGAAATAATCTACCATCTCTGTTGGTTGTTCAGAAATATTTACTTGGACTGATGAAGGAGTTTCAAGGCTGATCCCACGATTTCTCTGCTTCTCTCTCCAATCTTGTTGTTATTTGATGGAGATCCATGATCCTATGAAAGAGTAAGCATAACTCGTCCGCGTAGTCTAGATGTTTCAGGTGAGATTGCAGAGTCCACTGAATTCCTCGATTTCTATTTGACAAAGCTGCGTGCAGTATGTCAGTTATCACCAACAGCAACAGCATTGGTGACAGTATACAGCCTTGCCTAATCCCACTTTGGATTTCAAATTCCTCTGAGAACATTCCTTTATGCAAGACGTGACATTTGTAGCCATCAATTCATTTGGTCTTTTACTAGGTGTTGTTTAGAGCTCTGGACACCAGTGAGCTCTTTCGTAATTCTGTAGACGGTCCTACTGTCACACCTACTAGCGGCTTCTTCTGCTTCTGTAGCTAGTAGCGTTAGGTTTCTTGAATTATTTTTATTATATTTTATTTATTTTTAATTCATTGATCAGCAGTTAAAGTTTCCATGCTTAATTAAAAATACTGATACTGATGTATTGTCTACGGATATAAAATATTGAAAGCAAAGTAAAAATAAGTTTAAATGAAATAAAATAAATAAAAATAAAATAAACAAAAATTCAAAAATAAAATAATATAAAAAAATAAAATATTAATAATAGGCCAGTGAAAAATAAAATAAATGAGAATAATTAAACTTTCTAAGGACTCACATAAGTTTGCTTAAAATTTACTTTAAGTTTATCATTGAACTTCCTAAATCATGTCAAATATAAAGTCGATATTTGTTTTCAACTTGAAGAATTAAATAATGTCACAACAGCAGAGTTTATTGACTTACAGAAAACTTTATTTAAGGAAAGCTCAATAACAGTTATCAAGAGCAAGAGGTCAGTGTACACGTTAGTGCAACTCATGGCTGGAGTAATGAACTTACAAAGAGTGTTAAGAAAGTGCGACTTGAAAAACTTGGTCAAATTGCCTTTTTAATAATAGAAATGTAAAAAGTCACTTCAAAATAAAAAATAAAGCCGTAACATGAAAGAAGTTGAAAAGTGTGCCTGCAACGCAAAGCTGAGAATTTTATAGAGCCTGTAGGAGCTGGAAGAAATGTCTATCCAGACTACCGATACAAACGAGATGATTATCCGGGCAATACCTAGTGACAAAACAACATAGAATACCATTGTTAAAATAACACCTGAAGAATAAGGAGAAATGCTCAGGAGATATTTTACGTTTGATAAAGTTCATTCACATTGCTCAAGGCATGCGGAATTTTTCAAAGCTGGCGACAGTATTGTACTGAACTTTGCAAGAGCTGCCTCTAGCTGTGAGAAATTACCTGACATTACAAACGAACGAACTTATAGTAAAGCGGTCAAAAACCCTGAAAAAGAAAAAGTTCTCTTAGGCCAGACATACTTCAGTGTTCTGAAGATGGTTTTATGAGAGTTTTCAGAGAATGACTAATCGGACAATTTTTAATTATTTCAATGTACAATCTTTACAATTTCTCTAAGTCAAAGTATTGCGGAAGTCCTTACGCAGGATGATGCTGAACGGACCAAAGACAAAAGGCAATAAGTCAAGAAGGATTCACTCGAAAATTTACACTTAAAGTATATCTACCATAAAGGCGTCATTAGCCCTATATGCTAGTTTTATAAGGCCTTTGAGCATCGGCCTAAAGATAAAGTCCATAAGTTATTCTTGGATGATAAAGAAACAATTTTGTATATGTATATTTATCCCTCCTACAAGCACTTTTTGTATATGTTTTTAAGCTTTAACGACAGTGTAGTATTCAGAATAAAATGAAAGGTACCGTTTTTTTGATCTCACCTAAGTGAGATATGATGACGAAATTAATCAGTCTTAACTTTTAAGGGTTATGGTTTTAAATTCTAAAATGAAAATAATTTTATATTTATAACAAGTTAATCTTATCATGTGATTTTTAAAAAAGTGCAATGAATACCTTTAAAAAACGTGCCTGTTATCTTACCGCTTAGTGGTGTAAAAAAAGATAAATCAAAATTATTTAGTTATATTATCTAAATCAACAGATAGCAACCCTACTGATATTTTTTCTCAAATTTGTGGTAGTTCATATTGCCCAATACGGCAACACTAAAAGAGCTTAAAATCAGGGACGGCTCGGAAAAAATCCCCGTATTAGACTCACTTATTGGGTGCCGGGAGGTAATGATCATCACAGCTAATCTTGTACAGATGGTGAACAGTTAAGGTCAGGTTGAATTGTTGGGGTGTGCCTTTACTTCTTAATAGTTCAACCCCCAACAATGCGATTTGACCATATTTATGGGGTCGGTGTGAGCGGTTTTCATTATTCGTGCCGAAGAAATGGAAGGCTGCTGGGTAAGCCAGAAAATAATGACTCCTTTCGGATGCCTTGGCAGGGTCCTTCCGTGCTGGAATAAGTCGGAAAAGTTCATGAGATTGACGCCGCTGATAAACTGAAATACCGGAAGATCGTTGAAGAGTAAGACAATCTTATGTCACTAAGAGTTTGAAGCTCAAAGCTTATCCCGGCTAAGAAAATCCGCAGATTTCTATGCACGACTGGGGTGTCATGAAGGCAGAGAAACCGCAGAAGAACAGCGCATCTTATCTTCTGAGAATCAGCGAGAAAAGCCGGGAAGCATTCGAAACATCGAACTTCGAAGTGAAGTTCGGCATAAGAAATGTAAAAATAAAGATTTTTCTTCTGGTCAAGAATAAAATTGTCGTTAAGTAGAAAAGATGTATAGTAATAACGGTTGCATTTGATGACTTGAAAAATTCACCCCTGTGTTAAGTGAAATCACAGAAATGGCTTTAGGAAAAGTTAGTAACTGGCACGAGTTATGAACTAGCTGTTACCCAAAGCAAAACTGAACTGATGCTAGTTACTACCAAAACTAAGATACAGACCTTCGCTCTACCCCGAGAAACACTTTTGCTCTCTCTCAGAGCAATATATCTAGTCTAGGTGTTATTTTAGACCGTTAGTTGAACTGGTTAGTTGGGTGAAAGGGTTAAAAAGGCCTGCATAGCATTCTACGCCTGTAGTAAAACCTTTGGTGAAAAGTGGAAATAGACAGCCGTGGTGCGACTGATCCTCACATTTGATTCGATTGTATGGTGGCCCGCGCTAACCAATATATCAATAAGCTGAAGAAGGAAAAGAATAGAAAGCGTAGGTATTACAGCTTCTCTAAGATCTTGTCTAACTGATGCCTTTAGCGTTTACTGTACCTTTTATCACTTGATTTACACATTAAGTATCTAGTATCTTACAGTACATTAAGACTAAAGGAATCGAACTCTTGGATTGCCAATAGATTCATAATAGATTGATTCCAATAGATATATTTCCGACTACCACTGACTAGTGCACTCCTACAATGGGCATCACTAAAGATTTTAAAGTTATATTTCCATCAAAAAAGGACTGGGATGATGACGTCGTGACGAAAGACTTCGACTCAAAGATGGAGTGTGGTATTGGTTCAGGAATTTTCTCCGTGACTTTAGATATATCGATTTAGCTTAAGGCTACCCGAGTATTTTGCAAGCTGGCAGTCAAGCGGATGTTAGCCATTAAATAGTTGAGTATGATGCTCCAAATTGGTCCAGAAATCCCGGAATGAATTTGCTAGCCATAATATTAACCACAATATAGCTCTTTTCTGGGTTCCGGGTCATTGTGATATTAATGGGAATGAACAGGCGGCTGGCCAGCCAACATTCCGCTCGGAGTTACGAAGGGCAAAATGTTCTCAATTTTTCTAAGCGAATCAAACCGTAGGGCCCACCTATAAAAAATTCCGAACACTTGAACTGACATGCAGAACCAGGTAACCAGCATGCAGCGAAGCTGCAAATGCCCTTTTGGAAATGAAGACCCAAGACTTGATCTCTTTTCTCAATGCAACGAAATGGCACTAGGACGAACTTCGGTTCCTTCTGTGCCGTGCATTTCGTTTGACTCCTTAGCTCTAGAGCTGGCGAACTGGAGGCATTGACGGAGGCCTACGGTGCGGGGAGCCGGATAATCACTTAATTGGATTGGCTACTTTTTCAGTACCAGCCAACAAGCTGCCTAGCTTGGCACAGTGTAAATGGTGTGGGATGAGTGTGTTAGGCAGGCTAAGTGCAACATCAAACATACAATAAGAGACATCAAAACGTACTAGATACATAATTTTGAACTTAATCCAAACTGGATGACTCCGTGAGAATGCCCACAATTTCCCATATCAATACATTTCATAGGTTCATACGAGTTATTGTATCAAATTGGCGCACTTCAGCGCTAATTTCTATCTATTGAAAACTATAACAGTCAAAGTAAGAGGCAAATGTCACTATTTTCTATATACTGGACAATGTATAGTTAAAGTATAATCTTATGGTTATTTCTAATGATAAAGTTATATTTTCTTTAAACCCTATTCTGCTATTCTCTAATTCACATAGTAAAAGGCCCATCAAGACAACGAAAATTCAGTAATTTCATGATGCATGAAAGCACTTAAATCCTCTGCTCGCTTTCAAACTTGTGGCGGTGCTAACTTGACGTACAAATATCACGGCCATAAACGAAATTCAAAAATCTAATAGTGCCAGAATTATTTGCTATTTAGGGGTTAATCAAGTGCTCCAACCTTAACTGATCACTTAATTCCCTTGTCCTTTCCAAAAACTCTAAGTCGCTTAAAAATTATTCCACCAAGATTGCAGTACTTAATTAGGCCCTTGACAGACCCTAGCCCTTGCATCATTAGATTACTGATTTTCGTTGTGGCAGTGCTAGCTTGACGGACCCCATAATTAACGATTGTATTCTTCCCTAAGTGTTGGAAGGTTTTCTCTAATGAGTCGGTGATTTTCGTTAAATCATACTTATCCAAAGTGCTAGAATTTATTATAGGAAATTAAATAAATATTTTACTTAACTCAATTTGGTTTTCGGAACAAGCACAGTTGTTCAACACCAAAAATCAAAACTTTTGACTAGTTTCAAATTCAATAGGCGTCTTTCTTTTTTAGTTCAGTATAGAGCTCCGAACAGAGTCCGAGCATGTCGAGCATGTTCCGAACATCCTCTGAACCAAGCGTGCTCTGAGTGCCCTGAGTATTTTTTTGAAACACACCTGAACACTTTGCTGTCGCCATTTTTTTTTTAATTTACATCTGTCAAATGCTTCTGTTAAGCATTTTACTCTTTCTACTCAATTACTTTATTCTGAGCTCATAGAGCGCACTCTGAACACGCTCAGAACATGCTCTGAACTAAAAAAAAAACACAATTTATTTTTTGACAACTCAGGCTCTGTTCTAAACTAAAAAGAAAAACGACTAATGATAAAAATAATGCTACAATAATATGCCTTTCAGACTTTTTGAAAGCTTGTCAGAAAATTAGAAAAATTATTTGTTTTCAGTGAAAAATCGACAAACTTCTTGAAGACCTTTCCTAGTGATAGGTATCAACAAGTTAGTACATCTAGGCCTGATGATTCAAAATTCTTGGCTTTTTCCGGTCTTCCTCAAGGGTCGATTCTAGGACCGCTTCTTTTCTAACTATCAATGACATAACTGAACTTTGTAGTTATGTTTCTGTACATCTTTCTGTTGATGATGTGCTTAAAATGCATTTGTGATTGGATTTTCCAATTGTTTGTGAGGCGAATTCTTCAAGATGACCTCCATTAAACCATTCGTATCAAATAGAAATTTGGCAGGCACGCTCCTTTTGGGCAGACGCGTTCTTAAAACAGTGCTGGGGGACCTGATTGTGTTTTTAGTGATGAAGCTCACTTTCACTTGATTGTATTCATCAACAAATGAAACATACGCATCTGGGTTAATATCAATACCCGAGCTCAATAGCATCAAATGCCTTGCATTCACCTAAAGCCACAGTGTCGTGTTTAAGATCGACTAAGTTGCAAATGCATCCACATAGTGCGCCTGAGATGGAAGAAACCTTATTTTTCGAAGTACTTAATTTTTGTTGTGATGTCTTTCACCTACGGTATTTTTTCCTGGAGGATTCTGTGGTCATGGTCATGGTTTTAGGATAAAATTTGCTTCCACCTGAAATAAGCCCTTTAAACGGAAATTTGAAATACTGAGCCTTATTGGTTAATTTCTCCTCCTCACAGATTTTTATTTTAAGTTAGTCGTTTAAGGTATTACGAGTATGTTAGAAACAACACGCCCTGTAGTATCTCAAAAAAAAAAATGTACCACATTGATGATGTGGTAACACGCACACAGGAATGGTTGAGAGCTGTAAGTCACTAGGTCCTGGTTCTCTCCGAGCTGTTACACCACCAAATTGATGAGATTGAATGGGAAAATCCATTAACAATTTGGACTTTGAGATCTTTACGGACTTATTATGGTCTAAATCTCAGCTTTTCGATCATAGTTCTGCTAGTAATAAAATTTCGACATTTGTCAAATTGGCTGTCATTTATTAAATCTGTAGCGGTCAACAAATGGTGGACACGTGCACCGAAGAGAACACAAGCGTCCACAGGTTTTTTTTCAAAACCCACCTCTGTCCACCAACTCCTTACTCTCACCTCCCCGTAGTGAACAGCGGGTACCTAGTACCTCAACTGGAGATTGGGTCTCAACCCCAATGGAAAGTTGTTGGGGGTAGCAAACGAGAGAGGGGGAGAGGTGTTCCCACTAAGGCTCCTCTCCTTTTTACCCAGACGGCAGTGGAAGAATTCCCCAGATTGAATCAACGGTGACGTCTACAGTTCCAGTTAGGATGAACTACTTGATGAAAACCTTATATGGGCTACTACGACATATTCGTAGCACAGACCTTTAAGGCGCGGATTCGTCCGGCTCCCTACCGATCTGGTCCTCCAGGTCGGGGGTTGTGCGTCGGGGTAAATTCCCTACCACCTAAAAATTTACACGGATCCGAAACAGCAACAAGCCTCGGATATGAATGATTTTAATGTTGACGACCCCAAAAAACGAAACAAGGACAATGATTTTCGGTTCCGCACGTGGAATGTCCGGACCTTAAACATGCCACGTGCTGCCGAATAAATAGTGGAGAGCCTGGATAGGCTAAATGCTGACATTACAGCCATCCAGGAAGTGCGATGGGATGGAGAGGGCATACGAAGGATGAAAACGTCTGACATCTACTTCGGCGAGTGCTACAAGGAGCAGGGTCAGCTGCTTTTTGGATGTGGATTTGTGGTAAGGGGAAGACTTAGGCAAGAAGTCTTGGGCTGCAGAAATGTAAGCGAGCGCCTGGTCACAATCTGCATCAAAGCGAGGCAATCCACCCAGGGCTACAAAGCTAGAACGGAAGCCTGTCGGGATGAGAGTGGCAATATGGTAGTCGACACGCAGTCCGTGCTGAGGATCTGGAAACAACACTTTTTCAGACTGCTGAACGGCGAGGAAGGCCAAAATTCCGCAGCTAGGTGGAACACTCCATTCAACCTGGACGATGATGGTCAAAATTTCCGTCCACCCAACCTAAATGAAGTGCGGTCAGCGATAGCAATGCATCCACAGAAAGTTAAATGTGTTTGGTGTAGATATTGGGCTGGCGGCGAACCCCACAGGCGGATCACTAGTGTGAAGCAGATACGTGGGAGAGTTATGATCCCCTCGACATCGAGATCATAACAGCGCCGAAGAAAAGGAAGAAGAAGAAGATTGGGCTGGCGGCTTCATGGACCCATATTTCTTTAAGAACCACGTTGTCCAAGCCTTCGTCGTCAATGGCGAGCGAGAGCAATCAATGATAGCTAATTTCTTTTGGCTCGAACTGTATGATATGGATATTAATATATGTGATTTGATCAGGAAGGGCGCTACGTACAACACAGCCCGTGCAAAAATAGACATTTCACAAAAGCGTTTAGAAAACACGGTTATCTCGCAGAGGCGATGTGAACTGGCTACTCAGATCGTGCGGTTTGACCCCGTTCAACTTCTTCTTGTGGGGTTTTCACAAGTCACACGTCTATGTCAATAAACGACGAACCATCATTGCTCTCAAAGCCAACGTAATCAATGACATTGGTCAAATTCAGCCTGATTTTAACGCCATAACTCGGATAATTGGGCTTTCCGGATAAGCGAGAACCAACAAAGCCAGATTAGGCACTTCACTCATGTCATCCCATACATAAGGGCATACATGGAGCCATTATTCAAATTTTAAGGTAGGAACGCTTGATGGAGAACCCTTAATAAGTCGATCGCTATGGAAAAGGTGAACATTTTTTCTTCTTCACGTGGTTTTTCATTCTCAGGGGAATACTGTTGTTTTTTAGCTCTTAGCCCTGTTACTTCTAGCCGCGTTCTCCTCTACCTAACTTAGTTATCAAGTTCAATATTTACCATGGAATCATGGCTTTTTGTTTAGATAATAATTTACAACTTACCAACCATTTTTCCTTATGTTTCCTCCACAATTTTCAATTCTACGTGACAAAAATTTACACGATTTAATTTATTAATGTATCCTTCCGTACATGCAGTAGCTGTGTAGGAATGTAATTATTATAAATTTATAAGACATCAACCACGCGGAAGCATGTAACAAGATGTCCTTGTTAAATAATTCATAAATCATTAACATGGCAAATCATCGACATCGTCTTTATTTAAACAAAAAAGTGCTCAAGCAACACAAAACAAATTATAATAAAAAGCAAGGAATTTTCTTAACGATTATCCTTGCAACTATTATTTGCTAACATAAAGTTCAACACAAACACTGTTCAACCGCACAAAAAACTCTTTCGAGACCAACTTTGTATACAATGTGTGTATAGTCCTTAATTTTTGTGTTGTCTTATTTTTTGTTTTGGTTTGATGCACAACCACCAACATTGGCACATCATCATCATCCTCATCATCGGCATAAGGCTTATCCTTTTAAGCTATTGGCTTTTTGGAATAGTGTAGGTTGGTTGGCAAAAGCGATGGTGCGGGTGGTTAAAATGCTGAATTGGTGGTATGGATGTGTTGTGTGTCACTGATGGGCCCAGCCTCTGCAACAAAGACTGCATAATTTATCGTGGATCATTAATGGTGTTCATATTTTATGACATTGCGGTGCGGTTTGGGGTGTTTTACTTTTTACTTCTTTTCATTCATTTTTTTTTGTTTTTGGTTCATCTCTTTATCCTTTCAGTTATTTCAGTTTTTTATATTTTAAGGAATATTACCATCCCCCCATAACTTCATCAGCGCAGCAGATGCATGTTTTATGTATGTGCTGCCATGCGACCTGCATGGCATATCGTTCCAATCAGCAGATCCCTGTCACAATTACCACACCCACTTTGGTGCTGTCAAACAAAAGAAACAAATCCGACAAAAAAAATTTTCGCAGCGTGACACGCAAGGACAGAAAGCAAAGGAAATTGAAGGTTCGAAAGTTAAAAACGTTCCTCTTTTGTAGCGCAGAGGCTTTGGGATTTTCATTATAGGAAATTACTTGAGCGAGAAATTTTCACCGACATCGCAATTACTCGCAACTATCGTGTATGTGAAACAACGCAAGGCCACAGGCAAAATCTACCAGCGCTAAGGATTAAGAATTTTAAACTTGGTTGGATATAGTTCACATTGGAGTTTTGTCATAAAATCGATGTATGTTAGATGAACTGAGTTTAACAAGAGTTGGGCATTGACAGGGCCCTCACTAGTCAGCGGATATGGGTTCATGTGAGGTCGCTGGAACTAAACGCCAATTTTTGTGGACTAAAAGCCAAATTTTGAATCAATAATTCAACAAGCCCAGTTAAATAGTGCTTTAATAGGGCTTCTACTTGGTTGATTTATTTCCATAGTATGGTTTGTGCAAGGTTGCCCAAAATTTATCACTCAATCGGAAGATGTTATAAAATTTGGAATTTGTCGTAGGTCAATCATATTTGACATTCGTGAACTAGACAACTGCAGAGTATACAAACAGACAAGTAATGGAGCGCTATACTCTATACTCCGCAAGATCGTGGAATAATTGTGTCGATTTCTTTGACCAATAATCAGTAGGTTGTGTTAGCGCAGAGTGAATTTCGACGTCGATTTTCTAATCGTTCCGCGCCAACTGGGCAAATATTCTGGCACTTAGCTACTTGACTCGAATAGACTGGAACCACAGGAGACCATCCATGGCGTGGCCGCCATCGGAATGGTCGTTCAGCCGAGAATATCGGAGCTATGGCTGCCGATGTCTATGAGAATGAAGAAACATCAACCAGACGATGGGACTCGCAATTGGACATCACAACAAGGAGCCTACAGCGAATTTTAGTGAAACACTTACACATATTTCTGTAAAAAGTGCATCAGTAAATACCTGCTGGCCACATGTCGCGTGTGAATTGGTGACAAGCTATCCTCAATCTCAACAACGAAGAGGACGTTTTTGTATCGAAAATCATCATGAGCGAAGCACATTTCCAAAGTGATTACGTCAATAAGCAAAATCGTGACATGCATGAAGAGCCATTGCATCCACTCAGAGCTACTGTGTGGTGCTGTGTTCACGCGGCGGGATTGATTGGATCGTATTTTTTGTAAAACGCCATCGTCATTACGGTCACTGTTACTGGTGAACACTATGATCAATGATCAATGATCACGCAGTACGATCGTTTCTTGGTAGGGTAATCTCCCGTTTTGGCGATTTGGCATAGCTAGCAAGATCGCCCGATTAAACCATCCCAGACTTCTTTCTTTGAGGCTACTTAAAGTCACGGGCTTTAGTCAACACCGGACAACTGGCAGAAAGTCATGGAAAAAACGAGCACAAAAGCTTATCAACACTAGCGACAACCACTTGATGGATATTATCTTTTCCAACTAACAAAAAATTGTAAAGGTCCAAATAAAGATTTTCAACACTAAAAATCATTTTCTTTTACTTATAGAAAAAAAAGAATTGGATTAATAATTTCGTACTTTTATACAAAATTATAATCCTTTTTCAAATAAAAGTCTATAACAAATGGAAAATTATACAAATAACTAAATAAAATGAGAAAAATATGGAAAAAAAATGTTGCTAAATTTAAAAAAATAATAAAGAAAAACAAGCTGGGACTAAGTTCACGTTCTAAGTTTGACGTCATCAGGAATAAAAAATCATTTCGGAACTCCTCTTTGCTACTTACAGTGAGCTCTTTGTGGGTAACTTAAGGGTTCTGCAAAATTTTACCGCGTTTTGAGGAACGTATTCGTATGTCCACACAAGGTTTTGATTCACATAAAACACTTGAAGATTTATTAGAAAAACTTATGAAGTCAATTTTAAACTAAGTCTATACGTGAGGTTATAGATAGACTTGCTTTTGTGTCTTGATTCCTAGTTGTATTTTTTTTTTTTGGATAGTTTTGGCTGATTTCTAAAGTTGTGCCGAATAGTGATTTAGTCGATACCAGCAAAAGCAGCTTCAAGAAGATTTGTGAAGTAAAGAGATATGACACTGCAACGGAACCTGTTCCTTCTACAAGTGCTTCAATTTTGCTTAAGAATAACAAATCAACTCAGTTAACTTTAACAGAAACTTTGGAAAGAAAATTAACTTTGGACATGAATCATGCGAACTCGAAAGAATATCACTTCTTGATTTCGGACATAAATAATTGCTTAAGAAAATCAACCCATATACACTCGGTCACAAAAGTAAGTATACAACCAAGCTAATATGTAACTTGATGAAAAAATACCGTTAATAATAAATCCATTTCTATTCTCTGTACCTGGTACATGTTTCTTGCCATACACATTATTGCTGTTAAGCAAAATAACGGTACAATTTCTTTCCACTTCTTTGCTATCTGATTATTTGCAACCACAGGTAAAATAAAATGCACGACTGGATCGCACGAACTTGCTCTTATGTAAAAGTACTTTGGAATTTAAGATACATTTTATAAATATAAAACATGGATTTAATGAAATAATAATGTTCAAATGCATAAAATTGCCGTCTGATTTCTAGAAAAGTATGAATTTATGCAAACAAACTTTTCGTTTTATTATTAAATACATTTTTTATATAAATCATTTCTTTCAATTTTTTAAGAAAAAAATATGGGATGCGAATTTTAATTATTTAATAATATTAATTTTAGGAAATAATTTCAAAAAATAAATTATTCATAGATTTTGAAGGTATTGATTTTTCAAAAAAAAAATATTTTTTTTTTTTTTTCAAAAAACCCAACAAATATTTTTTTGAATATTTTTATAAACAATATTATTTTAAACTTAAGGAGAATCCTGCTGAAAATTTTTGGTTAAAATCCTTAGAGCCGTTAATGAGAAAATCAAAAAAACGGTTCTTTGACAGGTACCGTTAATAGCATTTTGCCCCAAAAAATTTTTTGACCAAAATGTAGCCCATGTCCATATTATCAGACTTAATTTTTTTTTATCAAAATCGTTAGAGCCGTTTTCGAGATAAATAAGATTTTGCATTACGGGTGTATGGGGGGTACCCTTAGCTTTAGAGCTAAAAAAAAATTTCAATTTCTCCTCTAGGGAATCACCAAAGACCCTTAAGGGTAGGTGTCCATTGAAAAAATAGGTTAGACTTTTGCGCTAAGCTGTATAACTTTCACAATTTTACGAATATTTCAATGAAATAAACGGTCATCGATTAGAAAAATGTTAGTCAAAATACTTTTGCAGTTTTGAAAAAAATATAAAAATATTGTGTGCCTTAAAACTGCCACACAAGTGGAAAAATCATACATTTTAGTAAGGTCCTTATTCAAATGATAGGGAAATTCCGAAAATATTACTTTTTTATTTTTTTTATATTTTTTTTATAGAAACAACATATTCTCAAATCATGTATCGGTCTTCTTTTTTTATTCTGTTTTATTATTTATTCAAAAAAAAATATACAAAACTATGAAAAACGAAGGAAATTTGCATAGTGGTATGAATGCTCTACTGGATAAAACTTCATAAGTATAAAAGATAACGAAGTAAAATTCACTCTTATATAAAGCCAATAAGTATGTGCAATTACGTTAATATTTTTTTTTATTTTTTTTTTATTTTTACAGTAACTTTTTACTAACAAAAGTCAAAAAATATACATTTTTTTACAAATATTTTGTTCTCTACCCTGGGAAATTGAGAGTTATATTTTTTAATTTTTGGAAATAATTTTTTAATCAAAGATTTATATTCTCTGAACAGCGTATCGGTCTTAAAAATTTAATTAAACTCATCTAAAGTTCATAAAAATGCAATTCAATATGACAGTATTTGTAATGCATTTGCAAGAAAAGTATTGACAATACAGTTCTCACATATTTTTTTTATTTTTGTTTGATATTTTATTTACTAAATTCAAAACTACAAAATACTTTTTTCACTCAACATTTATTTAATTTTATTTTTATAAAAGAGGTCTATTTTGCATTTTTTAACAAAAAGTTCCTTTGCACACGCACACAAGTAAGTTTTCAGTTCACAAGAATGCCACTGCAATATCAGCGCTTTGAAAGAGAAGGTTTCGTATTCTCTGTGCAAAAGAATTTTGTCCGCCCATCCGCTCTCTTGATTCTTTTTTTTTTTGTCTGGGCTCATTTAGTTTTTTATTCTTGTTTATGACTTGCCATCTTGCATCTCGTATTACAAGAACAGAAAAAATAAAAAAAACGTGTGAGAAATGATTGTTTTTAGTAGGTATATGATGCAATGACCATTCCACATTGTCGGAGGTAGGGTGGAAAAATGTTCTTTGAGTATGTATGAAAAAGAATATAAGTAGGTTATCACACATTCGCTGTCATAAATTTTGTTTTTTTGTATTTTTTTATTTGCGATCTTTCATCATTCTACTGGTTTTTTTTTTTTGTTTCTCTATGGAAATCCATTTTAGGTACACACATAGTAATAAATTGCGATGCATAGTGATCTTCATTTTTTTTTTTTGCCAAAGGGTGTGTACATGATGGAAGAAAGAAAATCTGCGATGTTGTGTATAGAATAAGATACATATGCATATAAGTATCTACAATAGATTTTGTGTTGTTTTTTCCGATAGGTAGGTTCATAGGTAATGTAGAGGTGCAACGCCTTGTATTGATTTGGGTATCGTAAGGATTGTTTTGATTTAATTTTGCGTAAGTAGGTAATGGATGTATCAAAAATATATTAGATTAGTACCTGTTAATCCTGTGAATGAACGCAAATTGCATTTCACTGTAAGCGAATACGCAACAACCTAGGGATATGGCAAGTGGATGGCGCCAAAATATTATGTACAATATTATGCAGGTATCTATTAATCTAAATACCTATGTACGAGTACATATTTATATAAATAAGTTAAGAAGGAAAATTCGATCACTTTTTGTTTTCGGTGGTGACGTATTCCACTGGTAGAAGAATGGTGAAAGTATATAGAAAGAATATGGGAAGTGCGCTTCTTTTATGTATTTTTGTTGGTTTTACATAGGAAGAGTTATATCCTTTATTTCAATATGTCATGGTGATAGATAATACTCTCCTTACAGTTATTTTCTGTTGTGTTTTTATTGTGCAAATCTATTTTGTACATAGGTACCTATAAATATTTTTTTGCAACAACTGCCTCCAAAAACAAACAAAGGAAACAAAAAACTCAAGCAAAAAAAATTGATAAAAAGTAAGCAAATAGAAAATACATACATATGTAATACCTACTTCGTTTTCATTAGGCCACATGATGTAATTTCGTTGAAAATTTCGAAATGAGATAATTTTTAACAAAGGACAATAGGCAAATCTGGCCTAGTTCTAATAAGAACGACCTTTATATAATATACCTACATATGTATGTTCATATATTCATTATCACTTAGTTTTTAATTTGTAAAAAAAAACAATTATTAGTTTTCCAATAATGTTGTTGGTGTCAAAATTAAAAAATGATATAAAAATACATAAGAGCACATTTTTTGTTTTTTTTCGATGAAGATTTTGACATGTATGAAAAACCAATATTAAGTTCGTTTTTATTAAAGCTTAGCCGGTTATCTGTACATATCTGCCCATCAACATTTTTTTCGAACACGTTTTACTTACGACCACCAATTGTTCGTTGGTAGTTGACAAATTGTGAATAATTTCGAAATGACTTAATGAAATTCGTTTTTTTTTTTAATAAGATCAGTTTTTATATAAAATGCATTTTTAGTTTTTGCTTAATAAAATAGAAGCTTAAAATTAGTATATTAGTATACAAAGTAAAATTAAAATACATACAATGATGTTATTGAAAATCAAATTGACAAACTTTTTCTAAAAAATTTGTTTCAGCTAATGGGAACCAGTGGCACCATTTTACTTCAATTATAGTAGATATTATAGTTCTTTTTTTCAAAATATTTAAAATCTACTTCTTACTTCGCACCATCAGCCAAATACTGAAATCTACCTCATTTTAAAAATCTCTGTTTCAACCTACTTCAATTTTACAAAAAAAAAGTCCAAATCTACTTCTTCTTATCTATTTCACTCAAGGTAGTATTTTTTTTTATATTAAACGCGCACTCAAGGTCAAGGGGTTATGAATAAAATTAAAATGTTAAACACAGTGCAAGAAATTAGGAAAGTAGGATAGGATGACAAAGGAAATACCGATACACATTGGTTTTTAATGTCTGCACATTACAATGAGTGGGAAATATTGAGCCGGGTAAAGCATTCCAGATTCGTGTAGTGCGGCTAAAAAAAGAATCACTGTACTTGACAGTACGTCCGAAATTGGGCGAAAATGATGAGCAGTCCTAGAAGTACGGGTATTACGGTTGAATTGTTTGAGGGGGAGAACGCAACTGGCTACTTCACTAGAGCACTGTTTATGAAAATTGCGGAGGTGCTCGAGAGATTCAAATTTTTCAGTTGGACAACGGCCGCCTATAATTTTTAGAGCTCTCTTTTGAATTTTGTGCAAGAGACTAAAGGGGGGTTTTAGAGCACCTGCCTAGTGAGAATTGCACTCGAGCTTTGGACGCATATAGGCCTTATAGATTACAGTCAGATTAGTAGGTTGAGTTTTCGAAGCTTGAAATTCTATACGTTTTTTGATTCCCTATTGGACAATGCTATCAAGATCAGAATTTAATGAGCTTATCATACGCTGCCGTTGGTAGTCCACATCCGAAGGATAAGGATGTGAACCTAAAAACGAATATGAAAAGCTGAGGTTACTGTCGTCAACAAAACAATTAGGCGGAGCAACAGTTATAGACAGAAACTGTCGGAGACAAAACGGACCCCTGGGGCACACCAGCATTTATTTATTTATTTATTTATTTATTCATCAAGCAGAGACACAGCTCTTAAAGACTACTTAGAACAATAGTAAATTTATATAAATAATAATAAATAAAACAAAACAAAAATAGAATGTACAATTAACATTAACCACCGAACTTTATTATTAATAACAATTTTTTTTAAAACAGTCCCTACTTAAAAATAAAATCAAATCAATAGCATTACAAACAGAATTAGCTTGTCTTAAACAGCGAGTTAAGAGTTCATTGATTCCATAATTGACCCTATGAAAGGGTACACAAAATAAACGATTATTACGTAATTCACGAAAAGGAACATGAAAGCCAATCAACGAAAGCAAGTAAGGGCAATTGATTTTATAATTTATTAAATCTCTGACAAGCATTACACCGAAATAAATACGTCGTGATTCTAGGGATTGAATGCCCAATATCAGATTTGAAACCGTCCAAAACTACTTTTAGTAAACGGTCCGTAAGGTAATTTCTAATCCAACGAAGAAGAGATTCATCGAATTACAAAAAAAAAGGATATCAAAACAATAAAAATACACAAATAAGTAAATTTAAAAGCATAGGAACTCAACACACTGATGTGTACACGAATCCTATGAAAATTTCGCTTGCATATGTGTTTTTAATTTAAAATTAAACTATATTTAAATAAAGTAATTTTAATGTTATTTTTTATAAAAGAATGTTTTATTAATTAAATTAAATTAAATTTTTGTACACAATTTTCTTTAAAATTTAAAGAAATGTATTGACAATTTTAAGTATTTAAAAGTATACATTTTGGAAAACATTTGTCGTATACAATATTATTTCAAAATCAAAGAATCTGCGATGTAAAAATTTTGATCGAAATCGGAAGAGTCGCAAATGAAAAAGTAGAAAATAAAAAGAGGGTTCTATGACAGGTACCGATAATAACATTTATTTTTTACCAAAGTGTGGACTGCATTGTTGGTACAGTTATCTATACATAATTTAAAAAAAAAAAACATGAGAGCCGGTTTCAAAATAATTATAATATTTCATAATGGCTGTACGGAAGGAACCGAGCTAAAGTAAAACAAACCATTTCAATTTCTCCTCTAGGCTACAGATTGCGGTACAGAGTTGCAGATAGACGGAATCATTACTCTTTTGTGTTGTAATGTCAACTTATGAAAATTTCCAGTTCAAATTGGTCTAAAAGCAAGTAAAAAGTCATTTTAAAATCTACTTCGATTTTTCCCAATTTACTTCACTTTTTTCTTCAAATCTCCTTCCATTTTTTTCCGGAAGTGGTAACGCTGATAAGGACTTCAAGTCTAAGATATGTAACAAATGCAAAACTATGAAAATTGTTATCATTCTTTTTATTTTTAAGATTAGGTACATAATATTCAGAAACAATAGATAATAAACGAACGGTTTGATCAACCAATTTCAAAATTGATAATCTGTTTGTTTAAAAAACACTTTTCCACTTTTCTTAAATGAACGGTCAATTGTTAAAAATCAATTATGTATCTTCATAAATTGTTTCAAAGAATCCATTATCTATAACGAATTTATTCATGTTTTCAAAACTGCCCAATTTACCTTTTATGTTGTCAATTTTTACATGTAAATTAGTGGTCAAAGACGGAACCACTTTTTAATCTGAGGCTATATTTTTTTGCACTTATTAATTTTATTGAATCATAAATAATCTCAAGACAATGAAGCTATTTAAAAAATAAAAATTTAAAATGTTTAACTATGGATATTTTTTATTTTTAGAAACTCTGAAACAAGAAAAAGAAATATTTAAAACGCTTTTGGTTTCATCCCAATACGACCACTTTTCGCAGAGTTACAGCCCTTTGAAAAAGACTCAAAAGAACATTTATAGGTATAGGTACATAGTTACCATTATTATTTTTGAAAGTGTATTAATTTACTTGGGTTAGGAAATTTAATAATTTTTTTAGTTGAGCAATTTTTGAATTGTGAACTTTTTCCTAAAATTAATTGTCTACATTAAAAATAAATTATAAATATCAGAGCAAATTCCCCGGGTTCCTAATGTCTAAATCTGTGCTCCCTTTTCTTTATTTTTTAAAATATCCTAAAAAGTAAAAGTCCTAGAACCAACAGATTAACCTTGTATAAATACGCAAAGAATAAAAACGCTATCTACCTAAATGCGAAAAGGTTCAATTCACCTGCAACCAAAAATAAAACAGAAAACAAACCGTCTATTATTGTGTCTAATTGTGAGCGCTGAATGCAAAAAACTCAATTTGCCTTTCCTAAACCTCAAACAATCACGATTCACGAAAAATTATTTTTTCTACCCAAAATACAAAAGGAAAAAAAACTTTCATTTATCTTGTGCGCAATCCGAGTCAATTCAAAATCAAATGCTTGTGCGCTGCCTGTGCGGCTTGCCAGCTTGCCACTCGTGCCTTGTTCCCGTTTTCTGTTATTTTTTTTTTTGATATTCTATTCCATCTTTCTCTATCTCTATGCGTGATGCGAAAAAAGAGGTATCCTGAAGAGACGAGACGAGCTAAATTTATTTTCTTAACACAAAAATTCTTAACTAAGAGAGCCATATTTGTGCACCAATACATGTACACGTTTTTACATGAGATTTGAGTTTGCTTCTGAGGTAGACCTACCCTTAACTACCGAGTGGCTTAGGCTGTAGTGAGAGGTACAGACATACAGACACACTGAAACATGTTTTTTGTGTAGATACTAAACTTTCCTTAAAATTTTTATAAAAAAAAACTTGTTACGCCAATTGTTAGTATTTAATAAAATACATTTTAAAACGTAATTTAAAAATTTAGTCGTGTATCGGTTTTCAAGATATCGAATTTTCAAAAAAAATAGTTGTATTATTTTTTTAAAAATCCAAAAACTATTTTTTCGAAAAAATTTTTAGTTTGTATTTTTTAAAATGCAAAGCAGCTCCTGTATAAAAATTTTGGTCAAAATCGTTAGAGCCGTTGGTGAGAAAATCGAAAACCAAAAAAACGGTTCTATGAGAGGTACCCCTAATAACATTTCCCCCCAAATTTTTTTTTACCAAAATGTAGCCCATGTCCATAATATCACACCTGATTTTTTTTATCAAAATCGTTAGAGCCGTTTTTGAGATACATAAGATTTTGCATTACGGGTGTATGGGGGGTACCCTTAGTTTTGGAGCTAAAAAAAAATTTCAATTTCTCCTCTAGGGAATCTTCGAAGACTCTTAAGTACTGAGTTTGAAGAAAATACCTCCGGTAGTTTAGGCTGTAGTTCGAGGTACAGACATACAGACATACAGACAGACAGACGGAATTGCCGGACCCACTTTTTTCGTCTTCGCTATCATCGTAATGTCAACTTTGATCAAAATCTCGAGTTCGATTTTTTTTCCAAATGCAGAACTTGCCCTATAGTTAGTACCTAATACCTGCTATATCGCAAGTAAAAATAGCCCAAGAGAAAAACGTAACAGATATTAAGGTAGGTAAGAGAAAACCTGGAACAGATATAAAGAGATAGAGAGTATGGGAATGGGAAGAAAAGAAAATTAAAAATGTTGGGATGATAATGACATAAAACAAAGCAGCAACCTCGCGATTGTGATGAAATCTAATTCCTGGATAAAATGAATTCAAAAAGTTTATAATTTTATAATTAGTTTTTATTTATTTCTCAGGTTGTATGTGTAACTAAGAAGTGATTTTGGGCTTAGAATTTGCGCAACAATATTGACTTTATGAAGCAATGCTAATCTTTGTCGATCATTGTATAGGTTTTAAGATATGAGTAGTTGTATAAGTCAACTAATGAAAAAAATGGACAAAAACTGTAAATTTAATAATATTTAAGTTTGACAAATTATTAATGAAAAAAAATTATAGCCATAAACACTGTTATAAAAATATAGAAAATAATAAAATTTATTTCAAATAAATCGGTTGACTACTTTCTGAGATCGTGCGTTACAAACTTTAAAATGGTTTCGCTTTTATATAATAGTATAGATATAGATATAGATAAGATAAAATCAAAGTCTTTGGAAAAAAGGTATTATTTTTGTATGATTTTATTATAACTACTTTACTTAGTTTTGTTCCGCTTTACAAAAAATTGAACCTTTTTCTAACATCTGATGAACTAAAAACAAACGAACAACTTCTGAATGAGTCCCATGCATGTTACCACACTTCAACAACAACAAAAACAACAACAAGAACAACAATAAAGATTCATCTTCTAGAATACCAACACCACCAACCACCACCACAGCACTCTACCAACTATCACTAGCACACAAAAGGCAAAACCATGCATTTCGAATTGAACACAACAACAGCCAAAAACAAACATATCCTTTAAAATAAGATGTTTATGGTCAATGAGATTATTTTCCAAAGAAACTTTCTTAAATATTTTTCCTCTGTTTGTGCATATGATGTGTTGAGGTTTCGGCCCATACCATTACACTATATCTAGAATGATAGTTGTGCAATCATCCACAATATATATATAGTACAGCTCCCGCATTTATGGATGCCCGCAGCTACCCATCACCACATTGCATTGAAGTGTACAGACACCACGAGTGTGATGAGGTCATAATTGTCGAGGTTTTCCAGTGAAACCACAAAATTTCCACTTGCATTGTTTTCCCAAAGAGAAAATGGATGAAAATGAAAACAAACACAGAAATAAAATTAAAAAAAAAAAAAACAACAAATAAAAAATGAACAAATGTTTCCGCCACCAACAACTATACACAACTGCTTCAACCGATTGCATAGAGTATTTAGTTGTTGTTGTTGTTTTCCGCAAAGGATAACGCATGAACACATGTAAATGTATAACTTGATGTTGCCACATGATGAACAACTTCCTGTTGAAAGTTGAAAGTTCCTGTAAAGTTTTCGGGGATGTTCATTGTCGAGATCTTTTTTAATTCGTCTTCATGCGGAGTTGCTTGGTTGAAGGGAATTTGAATGTTCATCTAGAGAATTATGCTTTATCCATGTAAACATGTGGCTTGGTGAACTTACTTAAAACACGTCACCTCATTTTGTTACTTGATATTGCCTTTTAGTGCTAGCTTTTTTTATAACGGTTAAAGACAGAATTGATTGGAAGATTCGTATATTCATCTGAAGCCATTGTAACTTTAATTAACTTTGCTTAAGACGGATTTTACTCTGTAGTGAGTCACAGAAATGTGGCTAATGCATCCCTGGAATTCCTTCTTCAATTTGAAAGTGATTGTGACGTTATTGAAATAACTCGCATACAATTAAGCCAAATGCTATTGATCAAGTTACAGCGAAGTTTTTCAAACTCATTTAAGCAATTATTACCCAACGTTGATGCCAGTGCTGATATGATTACAGAAGTGATTTTCTTGGAATGTGTACTTTTATTCCTTACAGAATTAAGAGTATAATGCCTAAGGAAAAGTCTTGGTTCGGTTCAAGCTGTAAAGAAGCTAACAGGTTCATAGAAGTAAGTTTCCGCTGTTACAAGGCCAACCCAATTGAGGAAATTCGGAAAAGTATAAATAAATCATAAACCAATGCAAGGCTGTTATAAAAATAACCAAATTCTTACATGACCAGAAATTAAGGCAACAAATCCTGCAATGCCCCAAAGGTAGTACAAATTTCTGGTCATTTTTCAAGCACGTACAAAATTCAACATCATCTTCACTCATTAACCATTACAAACCGGTTAGTAACTCTTTAGATAAGGCAAATGTACTTGCAGCTCATTTTGCTGCTAGCTCTACGTTGCTGTTAGCAACATGTTGCCCCTCCTATACTTGATAACGTAAATCATTTAATGTGACAGGTATATTTCCGCACTCGTACAGTTGCAAGAGCCTTTCGACATCTTGATATAAACAAATCCGCTGGTCCTGAAGGTATACCCCCATTCTTCTAAAGGGGTGTTCTTCATCGCTGCCAAAATCATATTGCGTAAGCCTTCTCATCAATCATACCGTTCTGGAAGATGTAAAACAGTAATTGTCCAGCCTTTTCCCGAAAAAAGACAATCTTTCTTCCCTCTCCTCCTATCGACGAATTTCACTTACGTCCCTTCTTGCCAAAGTCATGAAATCGCTGATAAATCATCAGCTCAAGAAATATCTCGAAGATCGAAAGCTTCTTAATGACCGGCAGTACGGCTTTCGCAGCAATCGTTCCACTGGTGATCTGATTCAATGGCCCTTGCATCGAAGAAACCGAAAAACTCTCAGTACTCGGTATGTTGTGTGTCAACGACGAACTTCGTTGGAATGACCACATTCTCGAGACCGCCAAAAATGCTGCTAAATGCTTAGGATTTCTATAGCGATGTAAGAAATTTTTCACCCCTTCTGATCTGGCTACAATCTATAAGGCGTTTATACGTCCAAAACTCGAGTATAACTCACACCTTTGGGCAGGTGCACCACAATCTTTTCTCCATTTATTGGATAGAATTCAGAACAGAGCGTTTAAACTAAAAGGAAACAGAACTATCATGGATTCATTACCATCTCTTGAACACCGTCGGAATATTCTTTCCTCGATTTATCGCTTCTTTCACAAGCAATATTCAGTAGAAGTAGCCAGTTGCATTGCGCCCCTCAATCAGTTCACCCGTGATACCCGTTTCGCTAGGAATGCTCATCAGTTTACCCTCGAGCCTAACTTTGCTCGTACCGTCAAATATAGAGATTCGTTTTTTAGTCGAACAATACGATTATGGAATAAATTACCCAGCACAGTTTTCCCATGCCATTTCGATTTGCAAACATTCAGAATTTCAGAACCAATGTTCATAAACACCTCCTTTCTCTCGCCGCCTAATTTCCCTATCGCTCGTACTGTGTTTAACATTAGAAAGGTCCTTCATAAGCCCTTGAGCGCGTGTGAACTATTAAAAAACAAAAAATAACACACTGCAGCGCTAGTTGGGCAAGACTGATCCTGGCCGCCATTTCTAACTATAGCTCACAATTTGTAATGGTGGTGGGAAAATCAGGCAAAATAGTCTCAGTTTCTAATATAAAAAGACCCACGTGATGCAACTGATTTTAGACCTATCAGTTTTGTTATCATACCTATCTTTTGAAAGTCTTCGAATAACTTATGTGCAATCAATGTTAAGCTTTCTTACCTTATTCATAGACACAAAACTTTCCAAGCAGCAGTCAGATCTTAGGACCGAACATAGTTCTAAGCTAGAAGTTACCTCCGATCCCCATTTTGCCTTCGATGCTGTCAGACAGCATCAGGCTTCTCGTACTATTGGACCTCTCAAAGGCTTTCCTTGATATAATGGTTAGTACGCTGAATTGTCATGCAGAAGGTCCAGGTTTCAAATCTCATTCGTTCTAAAGCATTTTTCAAAAGTGTATTGCTTCTTGCGAGGAATTGACAGGAGTATCTATGAAAAATGCTGCTCATCAGTCTTTCATCATCGGCGAGAAATTGTAGGCCTCCTCCATTTCTGGCAACACGGATACAAGAATTGTTGAGAGTTGCAAGTCACTTGGGTTAGGCTCTCTTTGCAAATATTTGAAAAATTGGGCCAAATCAATAGAAGTTGGAAGTGGTGCACCTGTCCCTTTCTTTTTGTTAACTCAGTACCAAGGGCGTGTGTTTTTAGGCCATTTCTATTCTCATTAGTTGCTTTCATTTGTTTTATATTTCGTTGATTTGTTTCAAATTGTTCTTAGATGAGAAGATGAGATACACCTTCTAACAAGGTTTATCTTTTTAGGCTTTACCTTTAATAGCTCTATTGGTTGTTGCGAAGCAATTTCAGTCCCTATTAGGGAAATACATAATGCAAGTCTGAGATACTCTTTCGTTTAGTTAAAATACTTTAATACATTTTTATGTTTAACTGCTCTGTGCACGTACGTTCAGATTTTGGTGTAGGCTATGTAAATGTTGCATTCAATGTTTGCTCACGTTTTATTTATAATAAACCTAAGTTCGTCAGTGTCTCTCATGTTACAACACCTATTCTGGGAATTCGCATTGACGTGTATTATAAGTTTAGGAGTATTCGTAGACTGCATAATATTAAATATATATGGGAGGTTCCTGTGGGCTTGTTGGCACAAACTTTCGACTTCAAATAACGTCAACAAAAAAAATTTAAATGTGTTTAATCACACACAAGAGAGGAACAGTTGGTCAAACAATCAAGGTAGCGGAGCACGAATTTGAAGTTGTGCAATCCTTTAAATACCTTGGGTCAATAGTAGCAGCTGATAACAATATAGAAGAAGAAATACGCGGGCGGCTTCTCAAATCCAACAGAGCTCACTATAGTCTGTCAAAGCTCTTCAATTCCAGAAATCTCACCATAACTTCAAAACTGCTGCTGTACAGGACCATGGTCCTGCCAGTACTCACATATGGATCCGAGACTTGGGTGCTTAGCAAAAGGCACGCAAAAGGCACTCCGACCTCTTAGCTGCGTTCGAGAGAAAAGTCTTAAGGAGAAGTGTTGGCCCCATACGTGAGGAAGGACGATTCCGGAGACGGTACGCAATCTACCTAGTAGCAGATATCGTGACAAAAATTAAGCTCGGTAGACTCCGGTGGGCAGGGCACCTAGCTCGCATGAGCGAAGAGGAACCTGCTCGGAAAGTTCTTTGTGGTACATTCTATGGTAGACGACAGCGTGGTAGACCATGCTTGCGCTGGAGAGATGGCGTAGACCAGGACGCCCGAAGCCTTGGTGTGCGCAACTGGATGGCGTCGGCTAGAGACCGGGATAGGTGGAGAGACTTGTTGAAAGAGGCCAGGACCGGAACCCGGTTGTCGAGCCGATGATGATGATGATGAATCACAAAAACTCACATTAGTTACAATATTTCAACCATACTTTGTATTCAATTTTGGAATTGTTGCCAACAAACTTTCCTTATTTTTTGAAAAAAATTTTTAACAAATGTCAGCTGTCAAATGGTTTTTTTTCTGGGATGCTCAAACATTTCAATGCAAAATGCTAGACAACTAAAATCTGGCTATTGATAGATACATATGTAGATAGATTCTTTATTTTTTTCATCAAATTTAACATTTTTTTGCTCTTAAGAACACAGATGGATCTTAAACCGATGACGGGGTCGGTGGAGGCGTATACTTCGAAAGATTAAATCTTTGTATATCTTTTCGTCTTCCCAATCACTGTAGCGTGTTCCAGGCAGAGCTTCTTGAAATAAAAGAAGTCCTCTCTTGGCTCAAGGAAAACGTTATATCGACTACTGATATAAGTATTTCCTCAGACAGTCAAGCTGCCATAAAGTCACTGGACTCTGTCTCCATTAACTCACTAACAGCCCAAAATTGTCGATCATCTCTGGTGGAGTTGTCAAAACAGTTTAATATTCACCTTATATGGGTGCCGGGGCATAGAGACATTCCAGGAAATTGTAAAGCCGACGAACTTCCAAGAAACGGAACAATCTTACCTTTGTTGGATAGTAAATCTAACATCGGTATACCCCTAGCTACTTGTAAACTTATGCTAAAGCATGATACCATGAAGGAAGCTAACCACAGATGGACCAGCACCCCAACTTGTCGGTCTACTAAACTGATTTGGCCATTGTTCGATGCTAAACGCTCAAAACAACTAATTTCTATTGGTAGATTGCATATTAGGTCCGTTATAGGTTTCCTTACTGGACACTGCCTAATAGGAAGACATGCTTTCCATCTTGGAGTTCCTGCAAATGATTTTTGCAGAAGCTGCATGAATGAAGAAGAAGAGAAGACAGTTCCTCACCTTTTGCGTTCTTGTTCTGCCCTAGCGCAAAGACGTAGACTCCACTTCGGAGACTACTACTATAACGATCCTAGTGATCTAAATAATTCCGACATTCACTGTCTCAAACGCTTCATTGTTAGCTCAAAATGGTTCAACGAGTAAGGGTGATTTTTGAAATCCTGTGGTATCACAACGGACCAAATATTGGTCTATGTGTGTTGACCTTTTCCGGTCAGCAGCCACCTTAACCTAACCTAACTTACTCTTAAGAATAGGACATGGCAATACTGCCGTCTTCCTGATTTTCTGGCTATAATTTTCGGCCTACAATTGAAGCGTTGAAAGGATGAAGGTCTTAAATGAATTTTTTTGAAATTTGGCTTCACTTCTTTGATTTTGTCAAACGATTGTGTTTATTGTAGATTGTGAGCAAACGCGGCACCGATCTTGCGGAAAGCTTTTTTTTGTCCAAATACTTATGTAAAATCGAAATAAGTGATCCGTGTGGCAAGCTTTTGTCCGCTTCAAGATCGTGATCCTAAACTCGCCGATCCTACATTATCAAGCCGTGGATTTTATCGACCATTTTTGGTGTAGTGATCTCAATTGGGTGACCAGAAATCAGTGTTGTATATTTTCAATCGATGCTGAATAGTCTCTTTTAATTTAGTTTGCGTGATGGTTTTTTTTCCTAAAACATAATGTCCAATTAATTTAATTCACCACTCGAAATTCACTGTTTACATTTTAGCCCAAAAATAGTCGCAGGCGTCTACACAAAACGGTTCCCAAGACAAAACTATTTGACCGATTTGTCTTAAAAATTTGGGTGCGACTTTTTTCAAAGACAAACAAATAAATATATACAATCGTAAGTAAAAATTGAGATTTTTAAGCTACATAAGTTAAATCGCTTTTGAACTCATAGAAATGTAGGTGATCTGAACTCCAAATCCAAGCTTATTCCTTCTTCTAATCGCTTAATGTTTCATACGAATATTTACCTACATAATAATAGACACCATTTAAAAACTGATACAAAGTAAACCCCTAATGCCCCGGGTGATCTCGTTTCAAGTGACAGTCAAGCATCATCATTTGAGACTTCATTCATAACATGCTTCCTAAGGCAATTTAATTTGCTTTCTGTTTTCGTCATTTATATTTATCCAAATGATAAGTCAGCATTTACCAGTAAGTATGTAGGTTAGGTACTTCAAATTTTGCCTTTCGAAACAACAAAAAAAAAGACCCAAAACATCATGTGCATCCTAGAAAGAAGAAATTATTATGAGTCTTCCACTGTTGCTCCTTAAACATGAAAAGAATATATACCTAGTATACGCAAAAGGCGCATTTACTCTTCACAATTCAAAATAATATAACAAAACAAAAAACAAAAAAAAACTTAAATGTTACAAGTTTACTCATACACAAAGGATATTTATAATATAAAATACACATATGTATAATATACAAACAATATGTACAAAGGATGTATATGTATGTATCTTCCATGTTCATATGTCAAAGTTTACTTTGTTAAATTCGTTTTGAAGCTTACGAGTCTTTCTTTTTTTTTAAGGATGCATTTTACCTAGCTACTACTGAAGGAACTTTTATGGAATAAGCTCGTATATGCGTTTCAAAATGTCCTTGAGCTTAACAGGAAAAAGTAGGGGGAGGAGTCTTACAATAGAATTATTATCTAAACATATTCAAAGAGATAGATATAATATTGCCACACATCTTCTTCTTTGCCGAGGCACACAGCCAACAAAATGAATGAGTGTTTCTATTGAAAGTGGGTCCTTCTTATTATTTGTTTGTCAAGCGTTACGTAAAATATCCCTATTGGAATCAAGTACTTTTTAGTACCGGGAAGTAAGTGAAAAAACACCTTTTTCGTTAAACGAAATATTGAAAGGCTCAGTTTTTCCTTCCTGATAAGAAAACCCAGCCATTTTTAAAATAAATGTTGGTTAATGAAACTTTCCAAAACTATTAGTTTGATCAGGATAGTTCTCCAGAGCATTCTTAAAGAATTTTTTTTATCTTTTAGTTTTATATATTTTTTTTTCAGCATAGGAAATATATTCTGGGCTATGTCGTTTTCATTTCGAATGGTAGACACGTGCACCCAAGAGGACACAAGCGTACACAGGTTTTTCTTAAAACCCACCTGTGTCTATCACCTCCTCGCGGTGAACATCGGGTGCCTAGTACCTCAACTGGAGATTGGGTCACAACCGCAGTGGAATGTTGTTGGGGGTAGCAAACGAGAGAGGGGGGGAGAGGTGTTTCCACTAAGGCATCTCTCCTTTCATCCAGGCGACAGCGGAGGAATTCCCCAGATGGAATCAACGGTCGCGTCTACAGTTCCAGTGAGGCTGAACTACTTAGTGAACACCTTACAGGGCTACTCCGACGTATTCGGAGCTCAGGCCTGTAAGGAGCGGTTTATCCGGCTCCCCGTTCTTGGAGTCATACTAAGGACCTGGCCCTTCAGGTTGGGGGTTGTGCCGTCGGGGTGACTTCCCGGCCACATAAAATACGACGTAGTTGCGAAGGAAAAACAACCCTCGGATACGGACGGATTCACTCTTGACGAACCATACAAACGAAATAAGGATAACGAACTTCGGATCTGTACGTGGAATGTTAGGTCCCTTAATAGACCACGTGCAGCGGAACAATTAGCGCAAGCCCTAAACTGCTACAAAGCAGATATTACCGCCATCCAAGAGATGCGATGGGACGGACGGGGAGGCGTTTATTTGGATGCGGATTTGTTGTTGGAACTAGACTCAGGCAAAAAGTCTTAAGTTTCAACTGTGTGAACGAGCGCCTCACGACGATCCGCATCAAGACCAAATTCGCCAACATAAGCCTGATTTGCGCCCATTCCCCAACAGAGGAGAAAGATGAAGACACCAAAGACATATTCTACGAGCTCCTGGACAAAACATACGAGCAGTGCCCTAGTTATGACATTAAAATTGTCCTTGGATATTTTAATGCCAAGCTAGGAAGAGAAGACATCTTTGGTGACACAATTGGAAGATATAGCCTGCACGACACCACCTCCGATAACGGATTCAGGCTGATCGACTTCGCTGTGGGGCGAGACGTTCTTGTAGCCAGTACGCAGTTCAAACATCTGGATATTCACAAAGGGACATGGCGATCTCCTGATCAATCAACCGTAAACCAGATTGACCACATTGCGATCGATTCAAGGCACTTCTCCAGTATAGAGGATGTCCGCATGTTCCGAGGGATTAATATCGACACGGACCACCACCTCCTTGTAGCAAAGGTTCGGCTGCGGATATCGCGACCCATGCCAAAACAAGGAAGTACTGCGAGGAAGTTCGATGTTGGACGCTTACAATCGCAAGAGATCGCAAGGTCCTTTTCCGATCGGGTTTCTAACAACCTCTTAAGAAGTCCTTTGCTGCCAGCATCAAGTATTGAGGACCAGTGGCAACATTGCCAAGCAGCCATTAGAGATGCCGCCTCTGATGTGCTGGATTTTACACGACCACCACAACGACACCCCTGGTTTGACGATGAGTGCCGGCAAGCACATGCAGCAAAACAAAACGCATATAAAGCGGTGCTGCAAAGAAGGACCAGAGCTGCTCGCGAGCTCTACGAGCAGAAGAGGAGAGAAGAACACCGGCTTCTAAGAAAGAAAAAGAAGGAGCATGAGAAGCGCTTGATCGAGGAGGTTCGGAAGTTTTACCAAAAGGTAAAAAAACATCACAAGGATACAATCCTCGAGCCGAAGCCTGCAGGGATAATCATGAGAACATCGTAGTGGAACCGCAGTCCATGCTGAGAATATGGAAAGAACATTTCTCCAATCTTTATAACGGCGATGAAGAAGAAAATGCCGCTGCTATAGAGATAGCACCATTCAACCTAGGCGACGCAGACCAACAATACCGCCCACCCGACCTGGACGAAGTGAAGATAGCTATATCGAATCTCAAGTCCAACAAAGCCGCTGGAGCTGACGGCCTCCTTGCCGAACTGTTCAAAGCGGCAGGCGATGACTTGGTTGGGAGTATGCACCAGCTCATCTGCAAAATATGGTCGGAAGAAAGCATGCCCAATGAATGGAACCTCAGTATTGTCTGTCCGATCCTCAAGAAAGGATACCCTCTGAACTACGCCAACTACAGAGGCATAAGTCTCTTGAACATTACGTACAAGATCCTTTCTGTCGTATTATGTGAACGTCTGAAGCCTTCCGTCAACAACCTGATAAGTCCATATCAGTGCGGCTTTAGACCAGGAAAGTCCACCATCGATCAAATATTCACATTACGGCAGATCTTGGAAAAAACCCAGGAGCTACAAATCAACACATACCACCTTTTCATCGATTTCAAAGCCGCGTACGATAGCATCTATAGGAAGGAACTATATAGAGCAATGTCTAGTTTTGGCATTCCTGACAAACTTGTCCGCTTGTGCAGGATGACGATGGAGAATGCACGCTGCTCCATCAAGGTCGGAAAAGATCTCACCGATGCATTTGATGTCAAAAAAGGTTTTAGGCAAAGCGATGCTCTATCGTGTGACTTCTTCAACATAGTTCTTGAAAGAATAGTGCAAAACTCACGCGTCAACACAAGAGGTACAATCTTTCAAAAGTCCGTCCAATTACTCCGATTCACCGACGACATTGACATTATTGGAAGAACAAAGCGTGATGTCAGTGGCGCTTTTGTGAACATTGAGACGGAAGCGAAGAAGATGGGTTTAGCGGTAAATGAGGGCAAGACCAAGTATATACTGTCATCAAGAAAGGACACACAACACCGACGTCTTGGACAAAACGCCATTATAGACAGCTATAACTTTGAGGTAGTGAAGGACATTATATACCTAGGCGCTGCTATAAACTCTGAAAACAACACCAGTGCTGAAATCAAACGGAGAATAAGTCTTGCCAATGGCTGTTTCTTTGGACTAAGAAGGCAATTGAGTAGCAAAGTCCTCTCTCGAGCAACTAAAGTGTCCCTATATAAAGCCCTCATCATCCCGGTCCTTGTCTATGGTGCAGAGACATGGACTTTGTCGAAAGTGGATGAGAGCGCTTTAGGATGTTTCGAGAGGAAAATTCTTCGTGTGATCTTTGGTCCCGTCTGCATAGATGGGGAGTGGAGGAGAAGATTTAACCACGAACTGTACAGGCTGTACAATGAAACTGACCTAGTCAAACGTATAAAAGTCCAGCGACTGAGATGGCTTGGTCATGTAGAGCGAATGGATAGATAGATAGATAGATATATTCTTTATTTTTTTCAATCAAATTTTACAATATTTTACTCTTAAGAATAGGACATGGCAATACTGCCGTCTGCCTGAGATAACATTACATGATTTAAAAAAATAAAAGATAAATGCAAAAATCTAAAAATAAGTATAATATAAAAATAAAAACAATTTATTAAAAAGTTAAATTTAATAATTTTTCATCCATAGGTTTGTAAATTGCAAACAAAAATGTTCAATTAATCGCAGCACTAATTATAAAACAATTTTAACTTGATTTGAAACACAAAATATTTAACAAAATGTATTAATTATTTAATTCCTAAATGTTAACTAGGATGTCAATTTTATCGTGATTTGAAACACAAAAGAAAAAGTATCAATTTTGAGTAGGCTAGCAACACTGAGAAAACTAAATATGTAGCTTAAATATTTGCAGTAACTGGGAAATCGATCGCATGTATTAAGAAAAACTATTACGGTAGGTAAGGGCATGTTGGCAATATTTATAGAGGCTGAGCCAGCCGGTTGCTCCGTTTAAAATTTCATAAAGTCTTTGTAATGTTAGATAACTTTCCTGAAAATATAACCGACGAATTTCTTGTAAAATTGGACACGCAGCCACGAAATGGTAGATATCTTCATTCTCTCTTCTGTTACACAGATTACAGATCAGGGGCAGATCATCTCTGTGAGGTATGAAATTGAGGTTTAAAATTTCAACTCTTGTTCTAAAAATAATGCTTATGACAGATGCTGAATATTCATTGCGAAAGTAATTGGTATCCGATTGCAGTTGATGATTTAAATTTCTGTAGATAAATCTTGATTCAGAAGAAGTTGCTCTAGACAGATTATCTACAAATAATTTATGATCAACGTTAGAAATTAAATCAGAAAACTGGCCTTGCCACTCATCAACATTATTTTCTGACAAATTCAGTGATGTGTCGTGTCGAAAAGCTAGTTGATTCCAGTCTTTGAAAGGGGGTGCATTTACTCTGAGCAATTTTTTCAAAATGATTTTGTGAAGACATGAATCACCTCTTTTCATTACTTTAGTAATATATTCCGCGCTGGCCTTTAGATTTTTAATGAATATAGGGGTTAAACCCGATTCTACGTAAATGGCATAATTTGGAGTTGAATTTGGCAAACGAAAAAGTCTCTTGAAGAAGTTCCTTTGCATGCTTTCGAAAACTTCGAAATGGGTATACCCGAACACTTGCACACCATATGTCATGCATACATTAACTGTCGCATTGAAAACTTTATATTTAGAAGTTAGATCAACATTTTGGTTTGAAAAAAACTTTGGCCACATTATATTTAGCGCAACTTTAGCTTGGTTACTTTTTTCTTTGCAGTGATTGGAAAAACTTAAATTGTAGGTCAGAAGGACTCCTAAATACTTAAACTCCTGCACAACGTCGATATGTGTATTAGTAATAGACCAGTTTTCTTCAGGCCGTCTTCTAGATATTCTCTTTTCAAATACTATAATCTTAGTTTTTTGCGTATTAATTTGGAGACCCTAAGATTCGCAAAATGAATAAAGTCGATTTAATTGCATTTGTAGTGTGATCGGATTGTCAGCGAGTATAACTAAATCGTCAGCGTATAACAAGACTTTGATTTTAATGTTGGCAAAATCAACTCCTCCAGGAAGAACATCACAGACATCATCAATAAATAGGGCAAACAGTAAAGGACTAAGGATACATCCTTGGGGGACACCAGCAGTTGTTTGAAATCCGTTCGAGAATGTAAGACCATCCCATACCCTTGCACTTGTTGATGACATAAAATTGGCATACATTTGGAGAAACTTCCGTGACAAACCTATACATGAAAGCTTATAAATTAAAGCTTGCCTATTGACTTTATCAAATGCAGCCTTAAAGTCAACAAAGCACGCGTATAGCTTCTTTTTATTATCTATGAACTGTCTTGCAATACTCGAAATAGCAAAGATATGATCCATGGTCGAAAAACCTGGGCGGAAACCAGCTTGAAAAATACTTAGAATATTGTTATCCTCAACCCATTTTATGAGCCTTTCATTCAGAATTGCAGTAAAGATTGTCCTAATTGTGTTTAGAATTGAAATACCTCTATAATTTTCGACAGCATTCGCATCACCTTTGTTAAAAATGGCAAAAATCACAGAAACATTAAAACTCGTGGGAACACATGAATCGTCATACAATCTATTAAAGAAAGCGCCGAGATAATTTTTAAATTCGGGAGTAGAGTTTTTGTAAAACTCGACAGGTATTCCGTCCATGCCAGGAGCCTTATTATTTTTCATTTTTTGGAGTAATACCTCTAATTCGGGTAGTGAAATAGCTATATCTAGTTCACTCACTCTAGTATAAGGCATCGCATAATCAAAGGTATGAAGGTCTTCATCAGCTGAGAGTAGAGTTTTAAAATGAGCTGCTAACGTCTCAGCTTCTAAAGAATACTTCATACCCTGAATGCGCCCACCTAGTCCACGCACTATATCCCAAAATAATTTAGAGTTAGAACAGTTCTCCAATTTCTTAGCCATACTTTTTAAATAAATGGTTTTTTTACATGAACACATTTTTTTTATAATCATTATTGATACATAGGTAAATATTTTTAAAAAATTGTGAGTTTGTCCTTCTAAACAATTTAAGGTAGACAAATGAGAGTTTACGAAGATTTTTACAATCTTTGTCAAACCATATATTTTTCGGTGCAAATGTGTGTGAATTCTTCACAGCAAAAGGGGCTGTGGCCTTAATGACACGCTCTATACTTTCACATGTCTCCTCAACCGAGCATATGGGTTGATGAAATAGAGAATGAGAGTGATTACTTAATAATCTTTTGTAAAGAATTGCATTGTTTTCCGACCATTTGAGCTTGTTAAAGCTTGTCAGTGTAGTCTGTTGAATTACTTCCGTTAATTGTATTTTGATAACAATTGGGAAATGAGCAGAGTAGTTAACTAGACCTACTTCAAAGTCTTCAAGTATGTTTAGCCAGTTCCCTGATATCGCAGCAATGTCAATAACGGATTGGCCTTGCGTACTAACAAAAGTAAATTCCCCACAGACATCGCTTTTAGAAGACCCATTTAGAACCGATTCCGATAGCCCAAAATCTTCGAAAAACTCAATTAGACTCCGACCGTTACGGTTAAAAACTTCGTCTTTGGAATTTCTACACTCAGATATTGTAACTCGCGGTCGTAAGATATTAAAAAAAGAATTCTGATATCCACCAATCCGAGCATTTAAATCTCCGACGATTAAAACATTATCCAAGGAAGTGTTATTCATGAAATCCACTAAGTCACCGAATTCGTTTACCCAATTATTGCAATTTAAGTATATAGGATTAGGAATAATATAAAAGTTTATGTTATTGCTAACCATATGAAAGATGATTTTTCTTTCAATAATCTTAAAATTAACTAAATTACCCAATAAAGATTTTTTAATCCCATATAAAATACCCCCACTGGCTCTTCCATATATATTTATTTGATCTAACCGCAGGTTTAAACATTACCTTAAAATCTTTGAAATATTTTAAAAATTCAATTTAGTTTTTTTCTTCTACAAACGTTTCTATTAGAATTATTATATCAAATTGTTGTAAATATTTAAAAAAATCTGATTGTAAAAGTTTACTTTTGAGACCAGTAATATTATAAGAACATATATTTAATTTTTGAAAACTAATTGAATTGTGGCAGACGACAGAATTTACCTATTGACACATGGAGTCACGGCACCTGGCAGTCAGCGCGTGAACCTTCAATTGGAGATAGATTTTCTTTCGATTTGACGTTCAATGTATTTCCCATAAGAAAAAAGCAAAAAAGGGTGGGAAAAACATTGATTTAACTAATCAAACTTATATGAACCGGTATGCATTTTATGATTTTAAAAGAATAGTAATATGTGTTTATTTCTAAATCAAGTTGAAAATATAGTAAGAAACTTAATTAATCTTTTGTAATTTGGCTTCAAAAATCGTAAACATATCGTATGTAAATGACAGATGAAACAATTTTGTTAAGAAGCAATTTGTATGGTCTTCTTTGACCAGCCGTATTTTAGTCTCAAGGTAGAATATTTGTCCTTAAATCAATAATTATCTATTTAATTTAAAATAAAACAAACATAAAACTCCTGTGTAGCCTGGCCAATTCTTAGTCAGCAATTTTTTCAAGTGTAATTAAATTTCTATGTAATATAAGAAAACAAATGTAACAAAAAAAAAACACAGTAAAGTTTACTAATACTACTTCTATTAAGTTTTCAACTCGATTCGGTCGGTGTATGTAGTTTAGTGTTTTTATGTTTTGTGAAAATTTTTATTTTTTCTTGTTAACAAGTTTCTATGATAAAAAAGACAAATTAAAAGGCAGGAAAATGTAAGAAACTTTGTTATTATTGTGACTTAATTCAAAAAATTCATGTTATCCATTTGCTTTAAGTATTTGTTGTTGTTTTCTTACAATTTCCTTACTTTTTTTAGCACAAATTGCACAGGATTAATCATGTTTTTGATATATTTTCCACCTGATTTAGAAATAAACACATATTATTATTCTGTTAAAATTATAATATTGATACCCGTTCATATAAAATTAATTAGTAAAATTTATGTTTTTCGAGCTCCTTTTTGCTTTTTTCTTATGGGAAATACATTGAACGACAAAGCGTAAAAAATTCTATCTCCATTTGTCAGTACACACACTGACCTCCAGGTGGTGTGGAAAGCAACTTACTAGGTGCCAATTGTTTTTTCTCCCTAACATGTTGCGAAATCCGATCCACAGGTGGCGTTCGCTGCGATTGGTGGTCAAAAGAGGAAGACAAATTTGGAACCGGAGCCAACTTTCCCTCGCTGCAGTCAAAGAACTCGTAGAAGCCGTCACCAAACAATTCACTTAAAAATGTCATCTCAGGTCTCAGCTGCTGATTTGACAACCAAACCACCCGAAATTTTGTAAACGAAGAGTTGATTGTTGATTAGCAATTTGTTGTCTCCTTTAACCAGAATTTTCACATTTTGGTTTAATTGCAGTAGTTTGTTTTTTATTTCCACAAGTGATTTTCTTTTTTTCCGAGATAAAAGTGATTGTTCGCGAAAGATGCTAATCCCGGAGCCTTTGAGTGTGTGTGCGGCGGCAATTCATTTTTCGGTGATCTCCGTCGATGGAAGCTCCTTTATGACAGTACCTCGTTCAGTGTTGTTGTTTCGTATTTGTTTGGATTTATTAACTTGGATTTCTTCACCTTCGCTTAACTTCAGAAGCCCCTTGCAAGTCTGTTTTGCTAATTGGATTGCATCGGTTTCTGTGTCTAAGGGAAGGTGTACCACAATTGACTTTTCGTTTGTCTTGCGCGAAAGAATTTCCAATTGCGTTTCGTGAAGATCGCACCTTTCCGTCATGACAGTGAGTTTGTTGTTGAGTTGACCATTGAGGGTCTTCAAAGAAATCAACTCATTTGAAAGACTTAACAAATCGCTTTTGGTGGCTAGATCTTTAAGCTTCTCCTCGAGAGACTCATTTAAGATGGCTTTCAATTCGGCAACAGTTAATTCTCCTACGCCCATTATGGATTTTTTGGCAACAGAATTTCTCTTGTTGGTGGTGTTTTCCTCCGGTGATACCTCAAATAAATTACGCTTGCGGTTCATCGACAAAATTTTTGTACCGCAATTCGAATTCGATTAGAGGCAGATAACTACTCGTAGTTTTTGCAAATATAACTTGATAGGTACTAATAATTCAAAATTTCGGGATTCCAATTAAAAAGTGATTAAAGGAATATTTCTGTGCAATTTACTATAGAAATAACTAATATTTTAATAGACTTTTTTTTATTTTTAAGACAGAGCTTCAAAAATTTTGCAATTTCACTTTGACAGTTGAAATGTCACTCCAGAGCGAATGGACTCGAATGCTCCGGCTCGGAAAGTCTTCGAATCAAACCCCGAGGGACGGCGAAGTAGAGGAAGACCGCGACTCAGGTGGCGCACACAAGTGGGGGAGGACCTCAACCAACTTGTTGTGCGAAACTAGAGACAGCTAGCTAGGGACCGAGCTAGCTGGAGAAGCTTGTTGGTTGTGGCCCTGGTCCACCCCGGACTGTTGCGCCACCTTAAGTAAGTAAGTAAGTAATGTCGTTTTCGCCTTGTGGCGGTGTGGTATGATAAGCTCATTAAACTCCGATCTTTATACAGCACTGTGAAATAGGGTATACAAAATCGTGTGGAGTTTAATTCTTCGAAAACTCAATGCTGTCTATTTCCGTTGAAGTAAAATGTACCCCTTATGGTATTTTTCTCGAATGGCACATGCATCGAAGAATCCAAAAATCTCTCAGTACTCGGTATGTGTGTTAATGTCGATCTTCGTTGAAATGACCACATTCTCGACCCCTAAGAATGCTGCTAAGTGCTTAGGGGTTCTATGTCGATTTAAGAAATTTTTCACCCATTCAGATCTGGCTACAATTTTTACGGCGTCCAAAACTCGAGTGCAACTTACATTTTTGGGCAGGTGCTGCACAAACCTCTATCCATTTATTGCAAAAAAAATAAAAACAGAAATCAGATAGAAAAAGGAGCTATCATGGAATCGTTTTAATAGCCAGCATTCCTCCCCTCAATCTGTTCACCCGTTTCGCTAGGAATACTTAGTAGTTAACACTCAAGCCTAATTTTGGTCGTAGCGTCAAATACAGAGATTCGTTTTTTAGTCGCACAACACTTTTATGGAATAATTTACCCGGCTATTTCAATTTGCAAAGCATTCAATAGCTGTATTTTGTTTTCTCCCAGATCTGATCCAGATTGGATTTTGTTTTCAAAATAACATGTAAAACAACAAATACAAACAATGTGTTGTTTTTGTTTTGCATGTAATTTTGAATGAAGATCCAATCTGGATCAGATCTTGGAGAAAATAAAACACATGCAATACCAATGCTCATCGACACCTCCTTTCTCTCGCCCCCTAATTTCCCCATCGCTCGTGCCACGTTTAACATTATGGGGATTGTTAATGGAACAGTTACAGCTCCATCGGTTCTTTGTAGATTGAATTTTAGTGTTAGTCGTTCTAGCTTAAGAAGGAAATTGCCTCTTTGTAATATTTTCAGTAGATCTAACTACGGCGCCAATAGTCCTGTCAATCTCTTAATAAATGTCTTCAATAAAAACTATTTTCTTATTCATTCAATTAATGACAACGTAAAATCACACAGTTTTAAGAATATGTTCTTCATCTTTAACAATTAAATTTAAAGTATAGATTTAAGTATTTTTAGTTTTTTATTATGTAAATAGTATCATATAATTTAAGATTGTTGCGTTAGTATTTAACGTGTTGAATAAAACTTAACATGTAAGGGTCTCTTAATAAACGGTTGAGCACTTGTGAAACATATTTCAAGCTTAGTTCTTTTTTCGCTTTTGATGTACCTTTTCTAATTTAGTTTTGCATCCAAAGTATTCTTAAATATTTGGCAGCATAAGTGTGAGGTTTATAGTTTGATGATTTTTGCATGAGTTCATTTCTTTAATTGAGTTACGACAATATTGCGTGGCGGTCAGCCATCAGACGAATAGGGGGAACAACATGTAGTATACGAAAACATGCACGTGCCGTAACTATTCGGAACTGGTGGAAGTGTGATCATAGCCTCTCCGCGGCGGCCGCTAGAAACAAGCCTTTTAAAAAAGGTTTGGCTAATATGATCAGGCTGGTTCCTCAGGTTGGCGACAGGTTAATACCCTGTCCCGTAAAACTAAAGAATTACGAGACCGACAACAAGCCTCGGAAACGGACTGATCCCACGACGACAACCCACGCAACGAAAACGGAAAAACGATTTACGAATTTTCTTATGGAACGTACGATCGCTTTATAGAGCTTGAGCTGCTCAGCAGCTAGCCGATGCCCTGTCAAAATATAAAGCTGACATAACAGCTCTTCAAGAAATCAGATGGACAGGGAATGGTGTTTTACAGAAGAAAGAATATGACATATACTACAGCTGTCATACAAAACACCATGTTCTCGGGGTAGGCTTCCTAGTCAGCGAAAAAATGAAGTCTACTATCATCGGCTTTAACGATATAAGCGAAAGGCTATGCACCCTTCGCGTGCGAGGCAAATTTACGAACATCAGCCTCATTAACGTTCACGGACCTACGGAGGAGTCCTCAGACGAAGAAAAATAGACTTACTACGAACAAGTTGAGAGGGCCCTCAATGCCTGTCCAAGGTATGATGTTAAAATCATCCTTGGGGATTTGAACGCAAAAATAGGTCGGGAGCCGGTATTCAGGCATTGCGCAGGCACCCATAGTTTGCATGAGAACACTAATGACAATGGACTTCGAGTCTTAGAATTGGCAGCATCGAAAAACATGGTCGTTGCGAGTACCAGGTTCCCGCGTAAAGATATTTACAAAGCCACCTGGGTATCACCTGATGGAGTCACTCGTAACCAAACAGACCACGTGTTGATAGACCGTCGCCACTACTCGAACTTGATGGCGGTACGAACGTACCGAGGTGCCAATATCGACTCGGATCACTATCTTTTTGGTATGGTTTTCCGAGGGCAGATTGCCTTGCGAAGACGCATTGCATCCGCCGATCAGGTTCGAATCAACACGGCTGCCCTGCGCAATGAAAACACCAGTAACACCTTTGGTAATGCGTTAGGACTCGCCCTAGAAACACCTGATTTAGGGAGAGTAAGTCCTGGAGCCAGTATGCTGGGCGTAAATGAGAAGTGGACACGTCTTAAAAATACTGTCATTAGTACTGCCAACTCCATCTTAGGCAGCAGTCGTAAAAATCGGAACGACTGGTTTGATGATGAATGCAAGCTAGCGACTGAACGTAAGAATGTTGCGTACCGAGCAATGCAACAATCTCATAGAACGCGGGCACGCGAAGAGGAATATAAAGAGCTCAGAAGAACAAAAAAACGGCTTCACAGACAAAAGAAATCAGCCTGGGAGAAGAACCTAATCTGTGAAATAGAAAACAGCCGAGAGCGAGGTCCGCACCAGGCGCGGAAGTTCTACCAATCCGTCCGAAACATGACGCAGTACACACCACGCTGCACATACTGCAAGGACGGAGAGGGAAATCTGATCACCGATCCTGAAAGCATACTGGAGCGATGGGAAGTGTACTTTAATGAATTGCTAAATGGTCAGCTCACTGCAGAAGTGGAGGCTCCACTACTTCAAGAAGAATATCCTATGTTGCCGCCAGCAAGCATAGAAGAGGTTGAGAAGGCTATAGGCCGGCTTAAACAGAACAAAGCCCCGGGAGCCGATGGCATACCAGCCGAATTATTCCATCACGGCGGGCCAGCCTTACGTTCTGCAATTCATGATATTATAGTGCACGTATGGGAGCAGGAAGAAATGCCAGAAGACTGGCGAAAAGGTTTAAGAAGCCCCATACATAAGAAGGGAGATGTCACAACGTGCAGCAATTATAGAGGTATCACGTTGTTGAGTACCGCCTATAAGATACTCTCCTCTATCCTACAAGACCGGATAACCCCATACGCTAAAACCGTTATCGGACAATATCAGTGTGATTTCATTCCAGGCAAATCAACAACTGATCAGATATTTACCCTTAGGCAGGCGATGGAAAAATGTCTAGAATTTAACATCCCAACATACCATCTGTTTATAGACTTTAAGGCCGCCTATGATAGCATAGCCAGGGTAGAACTTTACAAAGCCATGAGAGAATTCGGCATCCCAAATAAATAGACACGACTATGTAGGTTGACCATGACCAACGTAACAAGCCAAGTAAAAATAGCCGGATTGCTATCCAGACCAATCAACATCTTTAATGGACTCCGACAAGGGGACGGTTTGGCCTGCCTCCTCTTCAACCTGGCGTTGGAGAAAGCAATCCGTGACTCTGGCACGGCAACAAGAGGGACCATCGTCAACAGGTCCAGCCAGTTACTGGCTTACGCAGACGACATTGACATCATCGGAAGAACCGAACAAGCTGTACACGATTCCTTCATCCAGATCGAGCAGGCGGCACAAAATCTAGGGCTGCACATTAATGAAGGTAAAACAAAGTACATGGTGGCGTCGAATGCGAGAGGAACAGTGGGTCAAACAATCAAGGTAGCGGAGCACGAATTTGAAGTGGTGCAATCCTTTAAATACCTTGGGTCAATAGTAGCAGCCGATAACAATATAGAAGAAGAAATACGCGGGCGGCTTCTCAAATCCAACAGAGCCTACTATAGTCTGTCAAAGCTCTTCAAATCCAGAAATCTCACCATAACTTCAAAACTGCGGCTGTACAGGACCATGGTCCTGCCAGTACTCACATAATGATCCGAGACTTGGGTGCTTAGCAAAAGGCACTCCGACCTCTTAGCTGCGTTCGAGAGAAAAGTCTTAAGGAGAATTGTTGGCCCCATATGTGAGGAAGGACGATTCCGGAGACGGTACAATCACGAACTGTACGCAATCTACCTTGAAGCAGATATCGTGACAAAAATTAAGCTCGGTAGACTCCGGTGGGCAGGGCACCTAGCTCGCATGAGCGAAGAGGAACCTGCTCGGAAAGTTCTTTGTGGTACATTCTATGGTAGACGACAGCGTGGTAGACCATGCTTGCGCTGGAGAGATGGCGTAGACCAGGACGCCCGAAGCCTTGGGGTGCGCAACTGGATGGCGTCGGCTAGAGACCGGGATAGGTGGAGAGACTAGTTGAAAGAGGCCAGGACCGGAACCCGGTTGTCGAGCCGATGATGATGATGATGATGAATATTGTGTGCAATCCCTAAATGATTTTTTTTATTTATCTGTTGTCTTCAGATCACATTTACAATACACTAATATCGCAGTATCATCTCTGAAAGTGGTCATAATACCTAGTTTTCCATCATGTAAAATATAAGAAGCATAAGCAAAATACAGGGTTGGTCCTAGGACACTTCCTTGCAGTATAACAGTTTCAATTTTGTACGTTCTGAATGTCTTTTTTTTGTTCTATATTACCCTGACACTATTGTGTCAGACAGCTAATGAAGTTGTACTCAATTCCCAACTCTCGAAGGCTTATGCAACTTCGCAAAATAGAGATGAACATTATTGGAATATTTCAAACGCCATTTCCACAACATCCCTAATATGATGGTCTTCTAAAGTTCTAAGGATCATCAAAAGTAATTTTCGAAAAAAAATTCCTAAATTTTTTGCAATTTTTTGTCCGAATAGTTACATTTGAATTATCAATAATAACAATGCATTCTCTAATTTTATTTTATTATAAATAGGAGTCTTGAGCAGCATGGACTTCATTCTTCCCGATAAAGGGAAGAAGTATGTAGTTATAAACGTTTGACATATGGTTTACTTACTATTTATTTACTTATATTTTGTAAATGAATGTTGATCAACCTCAACCTCTCAAAACCTTACAAATCCTCTTTATGGATCCAGTTTTCGGTTGGAAACTTCGACCTACCACATTTACCCTTATTTGTAAGAACCGCTATAACCATAAAAAGACTGCCTATCTAGCATCTAAAAATGACAATCTGCCAAATAAGTGGCTATTTTACACATACCCATTCTTGCAGAAAGAAAAACTTCCATTAATATAGTCTGCTAGCCCTTACATGGCAGCCCTACTTCATTCAAAGTACGTCATTATAAGAGAAGTGACTTGTTTTTCAAATAAATAAGTTATTTGCTCTAATCCCAGTCATGGCTAATTATTCAATGCAACTCCTTACCAGGCGCCAGAGGGGTATAATCCACAACAAATTTAAGCACGCAGACGGCCTGGCTTTTCCGGAATTTCCATTAAATTAAAATCTAGCGACTACGCGCGTAATCCTTAGATTCCGAAATAACAAAATCCTTCCTCATCTAATAGGCCCGCGTGTAAAATAATATTTAAACACACACTTGCACTATAGGTAACATCGTACCTACTTGCATGTATGTACGTACATATGTAGGTTTAACACGTTCCATTTGGGATTCCATCTACAGAATTCTAGGATGAACTCCACTATACGACTACACCTCGTAAAACTGGAAAAGTTTTGCTCTGGTCCGAAACTTCAAAACGTGGCGAATTCCTGTCTCTCCTTCATGCTCGTCCCTTTTCTCATCAACCTGCGGATGGATTACATGTCATGAATATGAGGGTATGGCTCCTTGTTATTTCTGATACAAGCAGTGATACAGTGGTGTACCGTTTGATCCATGTCAGCCCCAGCTTTAGCTCCAGCACCATGGCAGAGATGATGATAATGACAGTGGTGGCACAGTTGACGTTGATGACGATGGTGATGGTGATGATGCTTTGCCGACGGTATTGGGTGTTATCACCATCAACTGGTCGGAGCATGTGTGCCCACTGTAATTACCACATGGAGTGGAATTTTTGGTCAGGAGAAAAACAATAAACCCTAACCTCGTTATGGCTCATGTGAGTTGAGTTGGAGTGTTGTCAGCATTAGCCATCAGAGAGCTGCGAAGTTATTTACTACACATCCGTCAAGAGTTCGTATGCAAAGACTTAAAACATTCAAAACTCATCTCTCTCTCTCTAGTGATGATGAAGTTGCAAAAGAGGCCAATTTTCGCATGAATCTAATTCCTGCGTCATTCCTAGCTTCTGATGCATCCTACATCCTACACATTACTCTGCGTCGGTTAATATTTCATTGGAACGATTATCATCGCATTAGACTGATGGGATGCGTTAAAAACAAGCTAAAATATGCCTTGTGTGGGATGAGCCTTAGAACATAATAACACAACAAGAATTGCATAGATTATACTCGTAATGTGTTGCTCTTAAATTTGTGGAATTTGTTTTTGTCCAGATCGGAGCTTTTGCAATCAACGAATCTTGAAACCACTGAATTCTTCGCACCTGAATGATGACGTCGGAATTTTTGTTTCGCATTAGGGAATTATTTGTTGGATTTTCTTTTTTCCTTTTATTAAAATCCCAATTTGTGTGCATTGTTACAATGTATATATATATTTTTTTCGAAATCATGGAGTGTTTATTTGTGTGATTAATTTAGGTACGAGTTCTCTTATCTTTTACTTCATACCAACAATTATTGCTTCCAGTTTCTGTCGCCTCAATCTTCTAAAATCTTCTTCCACTTCCTCACGAATTTCTCCGTACTTTTTCCCCCTTCATCGTTTCTGCTTATTTTTCTTCAATATCTCAAAATTTAACTTAACTACCAAAATAAAATTTTCAAATCTTTGACACTTTCTTCTTCGCTATAACTCTTTCCCTGAAATCGATTATTCAATATGCTCTTTTGAAAGGAGTGTCCGCCCAGAATTTTCGATGTCCATTCGAACTACATCTTACACTCATTCTGTTCTTTCGAACAATGCCCCGGATTTCGATAACGTCAGGCTACTCACAATTAAGTTGCTGAAGAGCGCCACCGTTGTTGACGGAATCCAGTGGTCCTACTTACCTGCACATATCCCTGGTTTATGCAAGATCATCACTTCCAGGAGCGACGTACATAATAAACGCGTTCCGCCATTCCACCCCTGCTTTTTACTTTTGACTTATAGGTACTATATAAGGCAAGTAATACATTCGTTAAAAAAATCGAACTCGAGGTTCTATCAAAGTTGACATTACGATCATAGCGAAGGCCAAAAAAGTGGGTCTCGCAATTCTGTCTGTCTGTCTGTTCGATTGCAGCTAAACGGCTCGGCCGATTTTCTTCAAACATGGTAGATATAGGTTTTAATTTTTCCCCCCATACGTTTTTTTCTCTTTTTTTTTTAGACAAAAAATAACGGTACCTGCCATAAGAATTTTTTTCGAAATTTTATAAATATTTTTTTTTTCTCAAAAACTGTCCCACAGGTAATGGCTGAAAAAAAATTTCCAAGAAATTGTTATTTTTGGTACCCTCCTTGGAACTATTTTTTTGTTTTTGATTTTCTCAAAAACGGTACGTCCGATTTTGATCATTTTGCTTATGTTAAGGCTTCCCAGAAGTTTCAATATTACTGCGTATTCAAATTTTCAAAAACTTTTTTTTTGGATTTTTAAAAAAAATTTCAATTTTTTTTTTAAACTCAATATTTCGAAAACCCCATGCTCGATTTTCTTAAAACTTGATAAATAAAAGTTTCTTAAAATAATCTACAAGATATGAGAAAAAAATTTATTTTACGTAAAAATAACGGTACCCACCATACAAATGTTAAAAAATGGTTTTCGAAAATCCCATTTTTTCGAAAACGGTTCCGAGAATTTTGCTTGATTTTTTTTTTCTTTGATTAATTTTTAAGATCTACGAGTATAAATTATTACCATAGAACGATTTTTTTTTTTAATTTTGAATTTCTAACTATCGGCATAACGGATTTTAATGAAATTTTTTAGAGAGAAGCTTCTAAAAAGTTAAAAAAAGCATTGCATTTCAAAACTTTAAGAAAAATATTTTTTTTTGAATTTTGAAAAAAAATCTATTTTTTTTTGGAAGATTCAATATCTCAAAAACGGCTCAATATTTTTATTCGAACAATAATAACAACTTTAATTTGGCGTACCAAAATTTTTTCTTAAAAATGTTTTAAAAAATTTGTATATAAAAGCTTATTTTTTTTAGGAAACCACTACAAAGACTTAATTTTTCCTTTATGAAATTCTTAGTACATTACATAGGAGCAAGTTCGTGCGACCCAGTCATGCATTTTATTTATTCATGATTCAAAATCTCAACTTTGACTAATTGAAAAAAAAGATTTTTTTTTCTTAAACTCAAAAAAAGAAATTTTAAGAGTTTTGAAATGCAATGTTTTTCAAACTTTTTTGAAGCTTCTCTATAAAAACATTTCAGTAAAATCAGTTATGCCGATAATGAGAAATTAAAAATCTGAAAAATGGTTCAATGGTAAATACAGTCAGTAAAATCTGAATTTAAAAATTGTTTTACTAAATTATAGATTGTAAAAATTAAAAGAGAAGAGTTTTGAAATAAAAAATTTTGGGGAGCCTTAGCATACAAAAATTACAAAAATCGGTTTTATTTTTTTTTTTGAGAAAATCGAAAACAAAAAAATGGTTGCAAGGAGGACCATTAATAACCATTTTTCGGAAAAAATTTTCAACCATTAGCTAGCTTTAAGAATATTTTTTTTCAGGTACAGTTATTTTTATCTTAAAAAAGGGCAAAAAATGCGTGGGATTGGGGGGGGGGACTAAAAATGATCAATTTCCAATAAAATACCGAGCAGTTTTTGAGGTATCGAATTTTCAAAAAAAAAAAATTTTTTAAAAACTCAAAAAATATTTTTTTTTTAACTATTGAAAAGCTTAAAGAAAATCGATCAAGCCGCTTAGGTTTTAGTCAAACAGACAGACAGAATTGTCGCTATCATCGTAATATCAACTTTGATCAAAATGTCGAGTTCGTACCTTTAAGTCGCAAGTGAAAATGAAGCAAATGGTATCAGTTTTATTGTTATGTAGTAATGAGGTTCTTATCTAATACCTTTCATTGCAATACATATATCCATTGTAGCCTTCTTACACCGAAGAAAACAAAATCATGACGTAAATTAAAAGAAATTTCCTCTAATTTTAAATATTTCGCAACAATTTTTATTATGCAATGAGTCAGAAAGGAGATACAAAAATACATTCTTTGGAAAATTGTTTTTTTAATACTTGCAATAAAAATAAGAGGTGTCAAACTAAAAAAAATTGTACCCATAAAACTCATTACACTTATTAATTTTTTGAACGAATCTTTCTTTCGAATGTTGTATGAAATTAAGTCAAACAAGGACTTCTTGAAACTGCCCATCAAACTCCACCCATAAAGGCTTCGCCCCTTTTAAATCTTTATTTTAATTTTGAATCTCCCAAAACTATGTACGAGTATGTGACATTATGCACCTTTTATGTGCATGGATATCGGTATCAATAAGGTAAAATAAAGTTATCCCGGGTTTATAAAAGCGTTTCTGTGCCTCGCACCTGCAAATCTATTAATCCGCAAATGCCTAAAACTAACATTAGGACAACGCAAAGTTATTTCCGTCTATGGATAAGCTGTAGGATGTGTAACGTGAAAGTATCGTTGTGAAATTTAATCAACCTAAAATTGTTTAAACGCAAACCTTCATGAGTTTGTCTGATGACATTCTAGACCAATCCGCCTAATCTTACTGACATAGCACAACGACGCGTTACTAACCTAAGGTATGTTTGGTTATTAGGGATTTTTGATTTCCCCCTTCTTTTTGCACCGCGCCGTAGATGGAGAATTCTCGGTTTCGCCAGGAAAGTTGTTCAGCCACAGTGTATAACTCCAAAACTGCTAACTATTTTCGGAAATTTATTGGTCCTTCACACTTCTGAAATGTTGTCTGTATGGCATGGCATGGCATGAAAGTGGTAGAATGCATAATCCCTAAAATGCAGTTGTTGTTGCTGAATGTGTATATTCCTCAAACTGGCCATTATTATGATGATGGCGGTGTACTATACGCAGGCATTCGTGAAAAGTTCCAAAGTGTTGTGCGAAAAGGCTTTGGAAGTTTTGGCAGAAAGGAATTTCAAATGCAATTTGTTGCAATCCGGGAAAACGGTGGAGTATTTACTTGAAACTGCCTTTCACGTCGTCGACGTACGGTACTTTGTTAAATAACAACGTAACACCTGATGACACATGTAAGGCCACTGTAAACACACCGTAAGTTCCTGGCAGAGAGAATAGGATGATAGTCATTCGTTCTTTGTGATTATCCGAGCAGGTGGTTGGTTTGGGCGGATTGCTTTTTGATGATCAAAAAGTTACCCGCACGCACTTGCCTCTGGTATATATTAGCCAGTTTTTGGAGATTAGCCATTGTGAGGTATGTAAGTTTATTCGAAACAGACTTGTTATTAGTTTTAGTTAGAAAATTTAAGTATTTAAACAATGTCTTGCAAAGTGAATAAGTAGGAACTTATAGCTACTAAATCCAACATTACTTATTTTTTTAAGAGTTGTAGAAATGTTAAAATTTGCTAAGCTTTAATACAGGTTGACTTAATATTGAACGCAAGTTCCTTTCAGAAACAGGGTCAAGTGACTTAAAACTCCCAGCTATTTCACTATTTGGCATGCGGCCGACATATCTAAATGGAGGAGACCTTCAACTTTCTGTCGAGCTAAAGGCTAAAACGGGAAACACGCAGGCTGGGATTCAATGATTATTGGTTTTGAATGATTGCAAATAGAAATGGCAAGGGAAAATCGTGCCGGGTAAATTATTCCATAATCGTGTTCTGTGACTCAAAAACGAATCCCTCTTTTTGACGGTACGTCCAAAATCAGGCTCGAGGGTGAACTCATAAGCATTTCCAGCGAAACAGGTATTACGGCTGAACTGATTGAGGGAAGGAATGCAACTGAATGAGTTTACTAATACAGTTCAATATTTGAAGTGTTTCTCACAACGTAAAAATAGAAAAAAGAGAAAATGTATGATCTGTTGCCTAATGACAAGTAACAAAAGTACCAAAGAAAAAGTTAAAAAATTCAAAAACAAGTGTTGCAAAAGTAATTTAATAGATTTTATTAAAAGATTTAATTTAAAATATCAAATTCATACTAATATTTTGAAAATCTTTCCGTCTGTCTCAATATCAAAGATAAGAACCAATTTTTTTAATTTCTTTATTGAAATAGTAAGCAGAAAGAATGCATAGAATTTCAAAAGGTAGGGAATTAAACAATCTAGGTGCTACTGAAGTATAAACCCTTAAAAAGTTTTATCTATTGTGCGCAGGAATGAAAGCAAGCTTCCTGTCTCTACTGCGTAATGTGTAGGCTAGAGTATTATGACTTAAAAACTAACTATGACTTCTTAACTAAAATATTTTCAAAACTTTAGAGATGCTTTATTGGGAGCATACCCGAGCTGACAAACAACGGAAAACTGTATTAAAATCTTCCCTTCTTCCATATAATTCTTAATATATGTGATACTTGTAAGTTCATTCTTATGTCCACACACCCTTCACAAATATTCACTATCATCTGTCATCTCGACGTCAGTGTCATCGTCAGCTGTCTGTAAATTGCAAGTCATCGTCAAACTGTCTTCATTGTAACATTAAGAATAATAAAAACACATTAATTTATAACGTCATAGACGAAGAACAAGTCTTTTATTTTAAAACAATTTGGAAATTCCATTTGGTCCTTCGAGCCGGATATTTTAAAATATTATTTTGAACTGTGATAAACATTGTAATAAATTATACTGTGATATAAGGTAAATTAAAATCTGTGATTGTTATTAGGAATAAGAGACTGTGAACTTGTATTTCTATTCTTTGTATTTGTTGGAGCTGAATGAGAATTAGAAAAGTTTGATTAATTGGATTGTGAACTGTGAGAATTGTAATTGCTGTGCGAATAATCGGTTGGAGAATTGTGCAAAAGCGTGTGATTTTTTTGGTTGCAGTTAAATCAGCGTTTTTCGCTCGCGCATTGAAAAGTTTTGTGGTTGTAAGCCAAGCAATTGTTACGTGTAACAATTTGGAAATAACAATATGCTTTTGGGTAACTAGCAACGGTTGTAAATAGTTTTTAAAAGTACCACCCCAACATATTATACCATATTGAATTTTGGAAATACATGAAACATTCTGGCGGTGTTGAAGAGATGAAAATAATTTGGTATAATAATTTGGTATAATAGCTCTGTTTTCTATTTTTTATTTTCCGGTAAATCCGTTGAAAATTTACAGTATTTGCAAAGAATTGCAAGTATCGCAAAGTTAACCATATATAGTGGACTTTTTCCACGCCACCTTAGAGACCAAATGCCAACTGCTTTTTTTCATATGGTATACCATATTCCTTTGCGCTTAGCAAACAAAATGAACCTAAATTTACTAATAAATTTCTGAAATTTTAGATGAACAAATTTTTGTTTTCCACTTCTGATAGTTTCTTTTTTTGTTGTGCTATGTTAAAGGTTGTATATCATCATTAATGTTTTTTCAAATGGATCAATTAGAACAGAGTTTGTAAATGTCTGTTCATCCTTTTCTCCTTTTTGATACTGGACAATTAAAAATAAATAAATAAATGACAGGCCATGAAGGCTCATAGGGAGACTTAGCTTAGTGACTAATAACTCTCAACCATTTTTGTGTGCGTATTTGTAGAAATGGAGGGGACTAATGGCAGTACATTTTATGACAAAAGATACTCTCCAAGGATTTTCCAATACCTCACAAGAGGTAGTACACCCTTGAAAAACTTTTTTTGCAGCGGCTGAAAATCGAAGCCAAGACCCTCTCCAGTGAGAAAGCAAACAAAAAACCAGCAATAATTTGCCCAATAGAAACCGCTTTGTATAGATAATCAATGTGAATTTCAGCTCACCACTTCACCACTATGAATCTGAGAGCATTACGCCACCCCCGTCTATTGACGGTCCGATTTCCACGGGACAGAATTAGCAGATTGTCAATTCTGTAATGTGTCTCATTTTATAAATTCAATATGTTCTCATTCCCCAAAAAAAAAATATATTTGAAAGTATTCAATTCCAGGTTTCACGTTTTACTAAATATAAGGATGAAATTTCCAATTTACGGCTCCGTAGTGCAAATCAGATGAAATTAAGAGATACATAACTGACACAAGTTAATTTTTTTATTTTTAGATTATCCCGTAAGGAATAGCATTGTCAAATGGGGAAATGAAAAACCGTGTAGAATTTAATGCTTCTGCTCCTGTCGTTAAAGCAGAACCCACCCCCTATGCCGCTATCCATGAGTGGCACTTGCATTGAGGAAACCAAACAGCTCTCAGTTCTCGGTATGTGCATCACAGACCACCTTGTGTGGAATGACCACATATTCGACGTCGCCAAAAACGCTGCTAAGTGCTTAGGTTTCCTTCGACGTTGCAAGAAATTTTTTACCCCTTCTGATCTGGCTGTCATCTATAAGGCCTATATTCGTCCAAAGCTCGAGTATAATTCCCACATTTGGGCAGGTGCTCCAGTAATTCACTTGAGTCTCTTTAAAAATGATAGATGACAAAAATATAACAGAAATATTTGAAACTCTCGAGCACCGTCGCAATGTTTCTTGTCTTTCACTATTTTGCCGTTATTTTTATAAACACTGTTCTAGTGAAATAGCCAGCTCCATTCCTCCCCTTAAACTATTTAACCGCAATACACGCGCTTCAAGGAATGCCCATCAGTTTACCCTTCAGCCCAATTTCGGACGTACAGTTAAATTCAGAGATTATTTTTTTAGCCGCACTACACGAATGTGGAATGCTTTACCCGACTCTATATTTTCCTCCCATTGAAATTTTCAGACATTCAAAATCAATGTGCATCGGTATCTCCTCTTAAATCCTCTCCCACTTTCCTAAAACGCTCGCACTGTGCTAAAACATTTTAAGGGTAGTCATAATAAGGGTTAACTTTTCGGAACTTTACTTTGCGAAACACGTCCTGCGGCTAAGGTACTGTTGTCTAAGAAAACAGTTGACATTAGCACCTACCTGACGACTGAACGGGACTCATATTCAGTGTTGCCATAAGATATTTTTGGAAATCGGGGGATTTCCACATCAGAAATCGGGGAAATCGGGGAATTAGAAGTTGAAATAATTTTACTTATTTAAAAAAAAAAATTTCTTCAGCAATTTATTTGAGAAAAAGTTCTCTCAACATTAGTTGAAGAGTTTGGTAATGTTAATATCGATGAAATAAAGTAAGCCATCAATGGAAAGGCCAAACTTTGATTGCCCCTTTTGATTGAACAAACAATTTTCCAAAATATTTCAATTTTAATAGTATCAAAGCTTTCATATATTAAGCTTTTAAAGTCAAGATTACTTATTTCTCTATATTCACAATCGATTCGCTGCATATCAGAATAATGAATAATACATATTAGGAAATAAGTTAAAAAGATTACTTAGTGCATCAATTTGTTTATTTACAGTTTGTTTTGGTTTTAATAAGGGCAAAGCCCGAACATTTTTATTTTTAAAATCAAACCTATGTAATATTTGCTTGCAACGTTCAACGTAAACGCTTATACAGCTGTTTTTAAATCGTTCAACTTCAGAGCTTGAAATAAGATTTTTGTCCAATTGTAACTTAAGATCGCTCCCGAGGTACAAATTATCATTGCTTATTATGTTGTAGGTACAGTCTGATTTTAACATTTGGCTAAAAGATAAAGAAAATGGATCTACATTTATGTTATTAGTGTAATTGAAAATATTAACAAGAACTTAACTACCGACACGCATCGCCCCACACCAAATCAAACAAGATAAAGAAGAAGAAGAAATTTAATCTTGGTTGGGTATAGTTCACATTGTATTTTTGTCAAAAAATCGATGTAAGATGAATTGAATTTAACAAAAATTGCGTATTGACAAGGTCCTCTCAGTCTACTGATGAGTCCATGTGAGATCGCCGGGACGAAACGCCAATTTTTGTGAACTAAAGGCCAAAAAAGCTATTTTGAAGAAGAAGAAAGACAATGACAACGACAACGACGCACGTTAACAATAATTGCAAGGAATATGTTTTCATACTAAATTTAAAAAGAGAAAACCGTAAGTTAGGCACTGCCAAAAGTTTTAGTAAAATAATAAATTATGTTCATTCAAGAGCGGAGAAAATATCTGAACGTATTTTTAAATTTAAAATCGGGAGAAAGTGCACTATTTACATCAAAAGTCGGTGTATCGGAAATAGGTCTAGAAATCGGGAGAAATACGATAAATCGGTGTTTCTGGCAACACTGCTCATATTTTTGGTAAGGCCTTATCTTTTTCCCCTTTATCCATCTTCTATCGATAACTATCATCCCCCTCTCAATTTAAAATTTTATCACGATTCTCCTATACAGACTGCTCCGCCTATAAATATATCATCGCATGATTTTCTTAAAGATAAATTTTCTTAAATTAATGAATATATCGCCAGAGTTTCCTTTGATTTTGACAACCTTACTGTAAATGATGCAACAGACATATTTTATAGAGAAATATTTAATTCTTTTTCTCTTTATGTACCAGTTTCTCGACGTAAGACTTCGTCTTCTTCCTCACCTTGGTATAATCGCAGGCTACGATCGTTGCGTAACAAGAGGAATAAGTTTTGGTTAATTTTCCTTCATTCTCGATCTCCAACAGACAACTCTAATTATCTTGGTGCATATCTTCATTTTACCGAACTTTACGACTCCCTCTATCAAAGCTATTTAATCCAAACCCAAAGCAATCTTATTAAAGACTCTAAATCCTGCGTCCAATTTGTCAACTTTAAACTAAAATCCGATGGTTATCCTCCTTCTCTCTCTTTCAAGAACGAAATTTCAAACGAACGACCAACTTTTTCGCTAATTTTTTTTAAGAAATCATTTACCGACGACTTTTTTATACCTGATTGTAATTATTTCAATTATCTATCGAATTTCTCCCTCGGACTATTTCCACCTCATACCATTGCCATTGACTCATTACTCATCGAAAATAAGCTGAATATTTCCGGCCCAGATGGTATCCCGCAATATGTCTCAAAATATGCTCTTCAACACTTTCTCTTCCCCTTTCAAAAATCTTCGGTTTATCTCTATCTCAAGGAGTATGTTTTCAGTTATAAAAGACCTCTTTTATAACCCCAATACATAAAAAGGGCCCAAATTTTGAAGTTACAAACTATCGTCCAATTGCCAAACTTTCACATATTCCCAAAATATTTGAAAGCATTTCGTATGATATTTTAAGTTTTCGTTGTAAGTCTCTCATTTCCCCTAGACAAAACGGCTTTGTCAAGGGTAGGTCCACAACGACTAAGCTTGTTTAATTCGTATCCTTTAAGCCTTAGAAAACGGAAAGGAAGTCGACGTTGTCTCACTCTCAACCGATTTCAGTAATGCCTTTGACGAAATCTCACATCAGCTTATTCTATTCAAACTGTCCACCTTTGGGTTTGAACCTATCTTCTTAAGATGGATTTCTTCTTACCTGAAAACCCGTTACTTAAAATTTCGACTCAGATCTTCTATCTCTGATGATTTCCTAGCTACATCCGGGGTCCCACAAGGCGGCCACTTAGGACTTCTTCTCTTTATTCTTACTATTAACTCTACGCCGACGATACAAAGTTTTTCAACACCTTTTCTTCCTCTCTTGATGCCACTCTTCTACAACTTGATCTCAATAGTTTCTCTGTCTGGTGCCAGAAAAATTGCTTGGAGCTAAATATTTCCGAATGTCATTCAATCACTTTTTCAAGAAAACGCATCAAATCTACTCCCCGCGATACCTTACCTTCTTCATTATCAACCCATATCCACGGCTGAGTCAATTCGAGACCTTGATGTTTTATGTGATAGAGAGCTCAACTTTCTCACACATATTGACAGGATTATACTCGCCCGCTTCTAAAATATGCCTGTCAAGTATGGTCCCCTTATCAAGTTAGATCAAGAATTATCTTGTATTAAGCCTAATAATTGGGGTATTGCCCCAGATTCGATGAGCTTTACACAACTTCTGTTTCTCTATTCAACAATGTTCATCATAAGCATTGTCACCATACGAAAGCAGAACAGAATAAACGGTCTTAATGACCTTAAAAACCTTATAGCTCCAACCTTTAAATTGATGTTTATTTTATCATTCAAGTTCAATGATGATTTCGTTTTGGTAAATAACGGTACTGTGGGAACGCAAAATAACCCAACTATTGTTTGAAGCTGCCTTTCAACCAAGCTTATACATTAATAATGTTTTCAACATTTTCCTGATCTTTTTGTGGTCTTCTGTGGCCGGAATGCAATTTTACAAAAAAAGTAAACTACTTCTGCGAGGGGTTGTAAATTTTCTCAGCACGATACACGATGCATGCATGTTTTAATAAAATGTTTGATGCATATCTGTAGCTATATAAATTCCCTTCACTCACTGCAATATAAAAGCACAACGGAATTATTCAGAAAATGAGGAAACTTCCTTAAGGAATCAGCCGCAAGTCAACATTAAAAAAAAAGTCTTCTTTCTACGATGGACAACTCACTGCTGCTTCTCGTCTAGTCGGCAAAGTCAGCCTATATTTCCCATGCGCTTCTATTACAACACACCGATTCTTATGAGGACGATGTCGCTCTAAGAATCTTCTTTGCTGTGCTGGAAAACCCCACGACTCGAAGACCGCATACTTCCGTTTCAAGCACCATAGCCGCGGCCCTGCATCATCTTGATCATTATCATGTCCCAGAAAGTATACTCAGTTGGGTAGCAAAGTAGTTTCACTTCGCTAAGCGGTAGGTATTATGGCCCACCGCGACTTGTATATATACCTATGATGGCGTCTTCCTTGTTTCAGTAAATTTCATTACAGTCCCATCAAGGAAATATTCATGCCTTGCACAAATGCAAGAAATATTACTTTTACTTTGTGATGGAAGTGCTAGTGCTGAAAAAAAAAAGTTAATGCATCTTTTACACTGTAATTTCAACGGAGCCTGACAGAATCATTTTTTTTTAGAGCCCAGCTAATTGTTGTTGGTTTATTTTTCTAGGGAACTATAAACTGCCAAGGAATTTTACGAGTTGGATTTATGTGTTGCAATTTGCCATGGAAAGATCACAAGAAGCTGATGGTTGTTTAAGAGCTTGACTATTTTTGATGGCATGCTAACATTTTGTATCGACTATACATTTTTGGTATAAAATATAAGAGGGTTGCTTTAAGGTTTAAATAAAAGGAATCATCAACATGTATGTATGATAATCCTCTCTATCAACCAGGACTGTTCGATAAGTCAGTAACTTTGAAATGAAAAAATGGTTTCTTATTTCAAAATTCGTTTAAATTTTCTACATAGACTCCTTCAAGAGTGATCCACTTCCAACACAACTATATTCCAACCTTTTTAACCCTTTCCAAAAATTTAATTTTTCAAACTCAGCAAAATTGACATTTGTTGTATCAATGACTTTATTTTATGAAAATCTTTTTCCCTCGAGAAGACCTTAGAGTCTTGCCAGCTTAGGTGTTCTATTTTGGCTTTAACTACCAAACATAAAACATTAAGTATCGACAATTTTTTACAAATAAGTTGAAAGACAGTAAAGCTACAACGGAACTTTAAGATTTATTCACTATTTCGAACACTTTATACAGTTTTATATATTAACGTTCGTCGGTCTTTTTGACTCTAGCGTTTGATCAGATTTGTTTCAAATATTTTTATAAAATTATCCCGCGAAAATATTCATTTTTTATTAAAAAATAAATTAGATGCCTTAACTTTTAACCATTACTGTGTGCATACCTATTAGTAGGACCGGAGGAGACCTACATATTTTACTTCCTCGGAAGAAGCATACACCCCTGAAATACATTTTTGGAGAAGTTGATAATCGACCCGAAGACCCTTTGTATAGAGCTGTGTCAATCAGGATCGATTCGCTTTTGTTTGATCCGAACATCGAAAAAAAGTATTGATGATCGAAATCACAAATTTTCATTTTAATCGATCCCAATCTTAATCATTTAGATGATTCTCGATTTTCTATTTCAATCTCAATCATTTCAATGAGGCTTGATCTTCGATATCAGTTAACTCGATTAACCATGATTTACTCAATTCTATTTGGTGATATTTGAGGTATTAGGATCCAGTATATTTGCTGTGGGAATTGAACTAGTAATGGGAACTATCGACTAAAAACTATCGACTAACATATGCGATAGTAGTTAAAAGTTAATTTATTCAATAGTACCAATTCATTCAGTAACTATTTTCACTAACTATATTAGTCCTAAAATTGATCTTTTCCGGAGCAATAAGTAAAATCTCTCTTTTCGCATTTTCAGACGTTTCTTAATGCATCGAAATCGTAGCCATCCTTTGATGAAATTCGACAGTTTATGACTTGACAAATAGATGACAAATACAGTTATGAAATACATAGAGTATTTCATTACAAATAACAGCCAGAAGCCCTAAAATTGCTTTTTAATAGAGCAACAAATAAAATCTCTTTTTCATGAAATTTTTGACCCTTTTAAATCAATGGACATAGTAGCCATCATTCGATGTCAATTGACAATTTATTTCTTACAATATAGAGTATTTTCTGAAAGCCTCAAGTCAATCTCATCATCGAAATCGAAATGAAAATCGAATCGTAACAGTATTGAATCATTTGAGTGAAATGAAAATGATCGAATCACTTTCGTAATCGACTGAACGATTCTATCATTTGAAATGAACGACTTACACAACTCTACCCTCTGAATGACATTCCACTTAACATTTTTCCGTTATAAAATTTTTGATTTGTTAATCTAATCTACTAGATCAAAAGATTTCGATTGAACTTCGTATCTGTATTTAAAGAAATAAATCAATTGTTCCGGAACTTAATTAGGTTTAACCCAAACGCAATTCATTTTAAACTAAAAACAAACAATTAAAGCCAAACAAATTTTCTTTTACCCTAAAAAATTACCTCCTTGCATTACGTAAATAAAATGCACGACTGGGTCGCACGAACTTGCTTCTACGTAAAAGACTAAGAATTTTAAAAATAAATGTTCGTGAGCATAAAATATATTTTTTAATGTCTTTTGGTAGTGAGAGATTAAAACACAATGCCATGTGATTTCTGATGAAAATATGAATTTATGCAAAAACAAAAATTATAAATCGTTTCTCTAAAAAATAAGCTTTTATATACAAAATTTTAAAAACATTTTTAAGAAAAAATTTTTGTACGCCAACTTAAAGTTTTAATTATTGTACGAATAAAACTTAAATTGAAGAAAAAATATTGACCCATTTTTGAGATATCGAATTTAAAAAAAATTGATTTTTTTTTCAAAAATTCGAAAAATATTTTTTTTAAGATTGAAACACAATGTATTTAAACTTTTAAGGAGCTTCTATATACAAAAAAAAAATAATTAAAATCCATTATACCAATAGTGAGAATTTCAAAATTCGAAAAGATGGTTCTGGGGTAGGTTGCAGTCAGTAATATCTTAATTTATTTTTGTTTTAAATTAAAAAGCGCAAAAATTAATTTAAAGAAAAAAAAAATATTATCAAATTTCAAGGCGCTATTTTCGAGAGAAATGCGATTTTCGAAAACCATTGTTTAAAATTTGTATAGCTACCGTTGCTTTAAGATAAAATCATATATTTTCTACACATCTTGTAGATTGTATTAAAAAACTTTTAATTGTCAAGTTGGAAAAGAAATAAGCATGGGGTTTTCGAAATATTGGGTGGTATGCAGAAGCCATTCACTCAGTCTCATGTGAATTCAATCAAAATCCTCTTTTTTATTTACTATTTTGTTTGCAGTTTGCAACTTCTACAATAATTACTCTTAATGCTGAAATCTTCAACAATTCCACTTTGAAAACCAATAGGTATCTACGAAGCGTAAGAAAACCATTTAATTACTCACCGACTTTTCCGAATTTCTTCATTATTTGTAGAAAAATTATTTTTTAAGGCTTCAACATGGGAGGGGGTAAGGCTATATGGAGTTTTAAAGTTCCTTGTTGGTTTAAAGGGATCAAAAATATTAATTCAAATAATTAATGCAGCCATTGTACTTCGTGAGATAACTAATTTCCAGGCTCAACATTTTAGTAGCTTTATCTCATTAGAATGAGATTTTGGTGTTTTTCTGCATACGGAAATCTCTAAAATGAGATAGATCTCTTTTTTGACAGATTTGTCTCAGAATTATTCTACATACAAAAGACAGCAATTGCTCGAAAGAGTTAGATTTGAGACTGAGATAAAGAGACAGAGTTTTCAAACAAAAATTTTGAACTTTTTTTAAAAATCCCAGAAAAATTGTTTTGAAAATTCCAAATATTCCAAACTTTTAGGGAGTCTTAGCATAAATATCATAAATCGGTTGAGCCGTTTTTGAGAAAATCAAAAAAAAATAAAATGCACCACTGGGTCGCACGAACTTGCTCCGATGTAATAGACTTAGGAATTTAATGTTATTAGAAAAAAACTGTTCATAAGGATAAAATTCATTTTTTAAATGACTAAAACAACTCCTTTAGCAGTTGGAGCTAAGCACAGGATAATATGTTTTTTAAGCAAAAATTAGTTTATGCAAGAACAAAATTATAATTCGTTTTAGTGGTTTCTTAAAAAAATAAGCTTTTGTATACAAAATTTTTTAAATATTTTCAAGAAAAAATTTTGCGACGCCAATTTAAAGTGTTTGTTAATGTACGCATAAAAATTTAATTTACAAAACAAAATATTGATCCTTTTTTGAGATATCGAATTTTCCAAAAAAAACTAGATTTTTTTTTCAAAAAAATATTGTTTTTAAAGTTTTGAAATGCAATGTTATTTAAACTTTTTAGAAGCTTGTCTATAAAAAACTTCATTAAAATCCGTTATGCGGATAATCAGAAATTCAAAATAGTTCTATGGTAGGTACAGTCAGTAATATCTTGATTTCAAATTTTTTTTTATTAAATTATAGATCGTAAGAGTTAATCAAAAGAAAAAAAAATTTGCAAAATTCTCGGAACCGTTCTCAAGAAAAATAAGATTTTCGAAAACCATTTTTTAACATTTGTATGAAGGGTACCGTTATTTTTGGGTAAAATAAATTTTTTCTTATATTGTAGATTATACATATAAGTTTTAAAAAAATTGAGCTTCGGGTTTTTGAAATATTCAAATTTTTGAAATTTGATTTAAAAATCCAAAAAAATATTTTGGGAAAATTTGAATTCACAATAACACTTAAACTATTGGGGAATTTTAGCAGAAAAAAAAATAATCAAAATCCCTCGTACCGTTTTCGAGAAAATCAAAAACCAAAAAATGGTTCCATGGGGGGTACCCTCAATAAAAATTTTTCCGAATTTGTTTTCCAACCATTATCTAGCATTAACTAAATGAATTTTTTTGTATTCTTAGACTCTGTGGAACAGTTTTTGCGAAAAAAAAAAATAATTATAAAATTTTGAAAAAAAAAATCGTATCGCAGGTACCGTTATTTTTGGTTTAAAAAAAAAAGAAAAAATCGTGTGAGGAAAAAATTCAAAACAATATTTACCAAGTTTAACGAAAATCGGCCGAGCTGCTTAGGCTGTAGTCGAACAGACAGACAGACGGATACAAACAGAACTGCGAGACCCACTTTTTTAGTGTTCGCTATCATCGTAATGTCAACTTTGATCAAAATCTCGAGTTCTATTTTTTTTTACGAGTGCATAACTTGCCCTAGAGTACATACATATATCGAATTAACAAAAACAAAATGTTATTCCCATCTGATTTTTACTCGCGACCTATGTATAGGTACTATATGCATAAAAAGTTATGCATTCGTAAAAAAAATCGAAATCGAAATCGAGATTTTAATCAGACATTGCGATTATAATGATGAAGACGAAAAATGAGGCTCTCGCAATTCTGTCTGTCTGTTCGACAAAGACGGTTCAGCCGATTTTCTTTATACGCATAATTGGTAGATAGTATTTTAAAATTTTTCCCTCCACAAGATTTGTTTACACCAAAAATAATGGTACCTGCAATATATTTTTTTTTGGAAATTTCGAAAGGCTACAACCGATTATGATCATTTTTTCTTACGCTAGAGTCCCCTAAAAGTTTGAATAGTATTGCATATTCAAAATTTAAAAAAAAATTTCCTCTAGGGAATCACCGAAGAACCATAAGTGCCAAGCTTGAAAAAAATCGCTTCAGTACCTTTTAGGCTGTAGTTTGATGTACAAATATACAGACAGACAGGCGGAATTGTGGGACCCACTTTTTTGTGGTCTCTATCATCGTAATATCAGCATTGATCAAATGCAAAACTTGCCCCGTATATACCCTTTGAAATATTGAATTTTCAAAAATATCTAATTTAAATCGGTTAAGCTAAGCTGATAAAGTCCAAAATAATTTTATTTATTTTGAGTCAATTACACTTAAATCTAATTGACAATCATTTTATTTGATATTATTATAAAGTGAACACAATAACGAAAATGTATAACTATAAGTTAAGTGTTGATTGCTCCCACCGATATTTTTTTTAAATGAAAATACTAATAAGACATGGCCCTTGAATGGCACTTGCACCGAAGAAGCTGAAAAGCTCTCAATACTCTAATTCTTAACTCCAATTTATACGTCCAAAACTCGAGTACAACTCACATCTTTGGGCAGGTGCAACACAAACTTCTGTGTTCTGTCCATTTACTAGATAGAATTCAGAACAAAGCGTCAAAATTGATAGGAAACAGAACTATCAAGGAATCATTTCCGTCTCAGGAACACCGTCGGAATGTTTCATGAGTTCCCTTGTTTTTTCGTTCACAAGCAATGCTGTCTTGGAGAAGCCAAGAAATGCTCATCAGTTCACCTTGTAGCCTAACTTGGGACGTACCTGGCATGGTTTTCCTCTGCCATTTCAATTTGAAAAACATTCGAATCATTCACACGCTACTTCCCTTCTTTCCCCATCATTCGTGCCATGTCTAACATTCCGAAGATCTCAATAAGGTCTTGCCGTGGTAAGTTTGAATTTTAGAGGCATTTGCAGTGCATTGTGACATCGGTAGGTCTCACTGATTTAAAAAAAAAAACTATCCCATAAGGACTTTACTGTACTAGTTAGCAAGAAAATAAATATAAATTTGTAGTTTCATAACTATTAGAGTTAGGTGTGTCAATGGCAAACAGCTTTTTGTAGTTTTGCCCAATCGACTTATGAACTTGTCCTGAAACGATGTATCTGATATAACTAATTGACGTTTTTGATGATTTCGAAACTGACGGGCTATAATTTTTTTGTTACAACATTCGTTGTAAAACCAAGAATTAACATCACGGTGACAGTTATTTCTTTCAAAGCTTAAAGCTTGTAAAGCCTGACCAGACAAAAGAATCATAGAAACATTAAGAAAACAATTCGGAAAAAGAAAAAAACATTTTTGAAATGTTTTCGAAATGATTCTGAAATTTATATTTTAGTATGTTTCTTTAGTGTGGGCTTAACGTTGCTTAAAGGACCTTACTTTGGCCATGATATGTAGTTCTATTTTTCACCTTCCTTTGCATTTATACTGATTTAATAATTCATCTATATGTATGTATTGATCTTAAATAAGCCCAGCCCTTTGAGTAATTTGTCCTCTTCAGAAAAATCGAATATCCAATGAAATTGCATTTCGATTGATACTTGATCCTTTCGGAGTTATCGCTTTGTATGTCTACGCACCTCCTTCATACGTGTATATATAGATTTACATCAGAAGCCATTATGTCATGTCAATCATAATTCCTAACCAAAAAAAAAGGAATTTACATAAAAAGGTTTTTTTCTGAATACAAAATGGAGTACCTACCTATGTACATACATATATCAGCATCTAAAAAAATGGCTGCAATGCATTGTGGTGTTTTTTTTAACGCTGTGTCAATGCCCTTAGAGGAAAAAAAAATAAGTTGGCATCACGTTGAAATTACCAGATTTACTTGCAGGGTATTTGCACACGATTGTATTTAAGCCACTTGCTATCAACTAATTACGGAAAGGGGTATTTGCATTGCACTACGAAATTAGCACCGCTCAGTGCTTAACAAAGGAGGCTTAAATTCCCATGTGCTGTATGCTTTCATATAGGTATGCACTCCCAAAACAAAATAAGGATAGAAACCAAATCTTACTGCGACACCATTAAAATAAAAAGAGGGGAAAAATCATGAATAATAATTCGTCAATTCAAGGGAAGAACCTGCACCAATGTCCTTAAAAAACAACAACAACAAAACCTAAAAAAGAAAAGAAACAAAAACAACGCCTTACATCATGGTCGCTCCTGAAACGTGCCATTTAAAAAAAATGCAAGTGAATACAAAACCCTTCGATAGAGGAAAAAAACCCACACACAAGACACGATTGTCTTACAAAAGTAGTCCCTACAATGATGTAAAAGCAGACCATCAGGACAGACGGAAAGACAATAATCACCACGACTAAATTGGAGCTGGTGACAAATTGTTCCTTTATTTTCAGTTTTGTCTCACATCCAGTATCCAGGGTCCTTTGTCTTGGTCTTTTGTTCGTTTTTGACATATATTCGGGGGATTACAAAAAAAAAGATTATCTTTCGGGTTTTTATTAGATGAAGGAGTTGGATTTTTTGTTCGGACTTTCAACAACTTTTATACAAGAAATAAGATTGCTTTCTTGAGAGAGATGTATAGTTGGTATAGTGATGTAAAGTTCGTGGTAATTATCCACCGTTTAACCCTCTTCCCCATCTGTGTCGTTATTTAAGACTACTAATCCTGGGTTTCAATAATCTATTCCATTCCTTTTCCGAACGAACGAGGGAAGATGATTTTATCTTTCTATATATAGATAATTCTTCTGTGCTATTGAAGGGGACAAGCTGAACAGGATTGCCACATAGAGTAGGTACCGATATTTGTTTATATTCATGTAATTCTCCGAGAGGTTTTGTTTTTTGTTGATAAGAGCTTACAGAGTATAGGTTGTTAGCAAGGAACGTAAATTCTCAGAATCTAATAGATTAGGTTAGTTCTCAGGGATTAAATTATTACAATAGAGGGTTTTAGGTATTTGAAAATGGATTTTGATTTATTGACCACGCACTTAAACTTAAGCTACTATTAGTAGTCACCTTGCAAAAACTACGGAAGCTATTATTTACGAGGTCAAAGAAAAAGCTTAATATATGTTTGATATCTGACATAGGTATATGTCATAAATTTGTACACTTTACATATTTCTGTGATGATGGTTACAATGTGTGCAGAGCTTTAGCTTTTGGTTTATACAAATGTATACGCGACGTCCAGAACACAACTTCTAAAGGGTTATCCCAATAGGGATTTCCGAAATTTGACAGGTGATTGCAGCCATATTGGTAAAGCCCCATCTGTCAAGTTGGCTGTCATTAATTTAATCTGTCTTACCAAATACAAAATATAGCCCATAAGTATGCAAATCAAGGGATTTGTAAATTTTCAAAGAAAAAGGACGACAGTTCCAAGGTGAAAATGGAGTGTTGCCAGCCCAACAAATATTGGCATAATTCAAGTAAACAATACATCACCATCTCCGTCGGAACTGTGAGTGAGTCTACTTTCAAAATGCTGGCGGTTTAAGAACAAAATCTAATCAATTATTTACTTCGTCATCACTTCATGAGTTTGACGTCATCGTTATTGTAGAGACTTGGCTGAATCCACACTTTCTCTCGAACGAATTCTTTGACAATTCTTACCAAGTATACCGCAAAGACCGAACTACCTCAACAGCTATGAACTGAAGTGGAGGTATATTGATATACATATGTAAGTTCGAAGTTCAGCAGTTAGCAATGTAAATTGTTAAATGATTCCGATGTTCTATTCGTGCGTCAGCTCTAAAGGTTTTTCGTCTAAGGAGTTTTATTTTGGCGTAAGCTATATAAGACCACTTATTCTCCAAGAATTATATTCTCTTCATATTAAAAATATTATTTCTGTAGTTAGTGAATCGCCGATAAACCAATATCAATGTGTATTATGCTGCATAGAATATGAACAAACATTAGTTCCATTTAATATAACGGGTGATTTTTTTGAGGTTAGGATTTTCATGCATTAGTATTTGACAGATCACGCGGGATTTCAGACATGGTGTCAAAGAGAAAGATGCTCAGTATGCTTTGACATTTCATCATGAATAGACTTACTAACGAGCAACGCTTGCAAATCATTGAATTTTATTACCAAAATCAGTGTTCGGTTCGAAATGTGTTTCGCGCTTTACGTCCGATTTATGGTCTACATAATCGACCAAGTGAGCAAACAATTAATGCGATTGTGACCAAGTTTCGCACTCAGTTTACTTTATTGGACATTAAACCAACCACACGAATGCGTACAGTGCGTACAGAAGAGAATATTGCGTCTGTTTCTGAGAGTGTTGCTGAAGACCGTGAAATGTCGATTCGTCGCCGTTCGCAGCAATTGGGTTTGTGTTATTCGACCACATGGAAGATTTTACGCAAAGATCTTGGTGTAAAACCGTATAAAATACAGCTCGTGCAAGAACTGAAGCCGAACGATCTGCCACAACGTCGAATTTTCAGTGAATGGGCCCTAGAAAAGTTGGCAGAAAATCCGCTTTTTTATCGACAAATTTTGTTCAGCGATGAGGCTCATTTCTGGTTGAATGGCTACGTAAATAAGCAAAATTGCCGCATTTGGAGTGAAGAGCAACCAGAAGCCGTTCAAGAACTGCCCATGCATCCCGAAAAATGCACTGTTTGGTGTGGTTTGTACGCTGGTGGAATCATTGGACCGTATTTTTTCAAAGATGCTGTTGGACGCAACGTTACGGTGAATGGCGATCGCTATCGTTCAATGCTAACAAACTTTTTGTTGCCAAAAATGGAAGAACTGAACTTGGTTGACATGTGGTTTCAACAAGATGGCGCTACATGCCACACAGCTCGCGATTATATGGCCATTTTGAGGGAAAACTTCGGAGAACAATTCATCTCAAGGAATGGACCGGTAAGTTGGCCACCAAGATCATGCGATTTGACGCCTTTAGACTATTTTTTGTGGGGCTACGTCAAGTCTAAAGTCTACACAAATAAGCCAGCAACTATTCCAGCTTTGGAAGACAACATTTCCGAAGAAATTCGGGCTATTCCGGCCGAAATGCTCGAAAAAGTTACCCAAAATTGGACTTTCCGAATGGACCACCTAAGACGCAGCCGCGGTCAACATTTAAATGAAATTATCTTCAAAAAGTAAATGTCATGGACCAATCTAACGTTTCAAATAAAGAATCGATGAGATTTTGATTTTATGCGTTTTTTTTTTTAAAAAAGTTCTCAAGCTCTTAAAAAATCACCCGTTATATAAATAAAGAAATTGAAAATCCCGCCGTTGATTCATTATCTTCCCTTAATCTTTTTCTAATTTATTTTATTTAAAACTTTGTAGGTAGGATTTTTGATCTTGATTTAATTAATCTTATATATAAAATTCTCGTGTCACAATGTTAGTTACCATACTGCTTCGAAACGGCTTGACCGATTTTTATGAAATTGTATATGCATATTCAGCAGGTCTAAGAATCAGCTGCTATCTATTTTTCATACCCCTAAGTGATTAAGGTTGTCCACATGCTCACCTCTAACATTTACAATATTTACAGTCAATCCAAGGCAGACTGAGTGCTTTATCTTCGACTGTTGTTGGTTAATGTTACTGGCCCATTGTCATTTCTAAATATACGTAAAGTGAATGGGCAACAGTATCCAATGTATAAAGATGCATGCCTTGCACTCGGAAGACGACAACCAGTGCGAATGTAAGCTAGCTGAAGCAGCATTGAACTGTACAGCAATACAAATTCGTCTTCTATTCGCTATAGTGTTGACTACATGTTTCCCAGCCCGAGCAGAGATATTCTGGGATAATCACAAAGATTCAATGACTGATGATATGTATAGCATCAACATCGTACACGGTTCAACGATCTAACGATAAAATTCAGCGACGCTATGTACAATGAAGCATTGATTGCTATTTAGGATCTTTGCATTATCATTGCCAACTTACCACTCAGTCATTTCTGTATGAATTCGCCAAATCGACGTGCATCTGATTTAATGAACACTGAAATTAATCGTAAACTGCAGTTCAACACTGTAGAAATGGCGGCGATTGTTACTCGCAATGTCCCACTAAAGAATGAGGAACGAAGAACCATTTACGACCGCATTATGCTCTCAGTTTCAGTAGGACAAGGTGGGTTCTTCTTTTTGGATGTACTGGCAAAACATTCCTTATTTCACTAATTCTCGCGGAAATACGATCAAATAATTGCATTCGCCGTTGCTTCATCGGGCATTGCGCCAAGTTTATTGGATGAAGACAGAACAGCTCATTCCCTGAGGCAGTGTGCAACATAAAAAAACAATCGCCCATGGCCACAGGGCTGAAACAGTGTAAAATTATCAACTACCATGAATGTAGTACGGCACACAAACATTCACTTGAGGCGTTGAACAGGACATTAAAAGATATTAAAAACAACGACAAACTATTTGGCGGCACTCTGTTAGTCCTTTCAGGTGATTTCAGGCAAACACTTCCCGTCATTCCACGTTCAACATACGCTGATGAGATCAACGGTTGCGGCGTAATGTTGAAAAAGTACAGCTGAAAGTAAATATGCGCGTTCAAATGCTCCAAGATCCATCCGCTGAAATATTCTCAAAACAACTCTTAGATATCGGCTATGGAAAAGTTACTATAGATGAAACTTAAAATTACCGACCGATTTCTGCAAGATGCTCTTATTGAAATATTTCCCGATATACACACACAGTACACAAATCATGAGTGGCTTGCTGAAAGAGCAATTTTTGGGGGAAAAAAAATGGACGTTGACCATTTAAATCTGAAGATACAACAGTTGTTGCCAGGGAGCTTGGTATCATACAAATCTATTGATACAGTTTGCGATGCCAGTGAAGCTGTAAATTTTCCAAAAGAGTTTTTGAACTCACTGGATTTGCCAGGCATACCACCGCATAATTTACAATTGAAGGTTGGATCTCCGATTATTTGGCTTCGTTATTTGAGCCCGCCATGGCTGTGCAACGGTACGCGATTAGTCATTCAAAAATTAATGAAAAACGTTATCGAAGCCAGAATTTTAAATGGCAAGTTCCGAAGTAAAAATATGTTAGTGCCACGAATCCCTATTATACCTACAGATTTGCCAATTCATTTTAAACGTATTCAGTTTCCGATTAGATTGGCATTTGCAATGACTATCAATAAGTGCCAAGGCCAAACGATGTCTGTTTGTGACTTAGATTTGAGCACACCATGTTTTTCACACAGACAATTATACGTGGCTAACAAAAAATATTGTTCACGCTATAGCATTAAGAGATTGATATTGTTTGTTAGTGTTATTGTCGTAATTAATTAATGACATACCTATATAATTTTAAGAAATAAATTATAATAAATTAAAAAAATGTATGTTTGGTGTTTTGTTATTTTTATATTCCCATCTTTCACAGCGCTCCATGCCTCTTTCAATTTATTAAAAATTATAGGCCAGTTTCGAAATTTTCAACTATACCAAAACTTTTGAAAAACATTATTAACTGATAAATTTTATTTATCTGTGAATCAGTTATTATTGCCAGGTCAACATGGTTTCATGAAATGATGCCCATCGGCCACTAAACTCTGTCTCTTCAGTAATTTTTGTTTGAACGAAATCGAAAAGGGATTCCAAATTGATGTTCCCTGTATGGGTTTTATTAAAACTTTTCACCGAGTTCATCACGGTTTACTACTACATAAACTAAGGATGTTAGATTGTGATAGTCGTTTTCGTTTATGGTTCAACACATAGCCATCTGATAGAAGACACATATGTAGTTGATATCAGTATGCATTTCTCATATCCTATTAGTTTTGTCTTAGGTCTTCCTCAGGGAAGACTCTTCCTACTTTTTATTAATGATTTACCTTCGAATTTTCACAAAGGTTAAGAGTTGTATGTCGAAAGGTCCTGGTTATCTTCGAATAAAACCATTTAGAGTTAAATTTTTCCAAATTCAACTAGATCAATTAATGCTATAATTTTTTTAAATAAATTTACTCATGAAGCACTTTTAAGAGTTGAATTGATAAAGGATCTTAGTGTGCTTGTGGATTCAAAATTGGATTTTACGGCGTATATCTGTTATTCTGTTTTATAGTTTCCAAAAGTAATTCAATACTTGGTTTTATAAACATTATCTGATTCGCTTTTACTTCATTTCATTATCTTGAATATTACTCTTTAATTTGGTATTTGTTTTGTGCAAATGGGAGACAAAGAATTGAGCGAATTCAGAAAACATTCGGTAAAACATCGACGACTGCGGCAAACCTTCAACGAAGTCGGTAAATCTTAGACAAATCCGAAAAATCACAGATCAATACGGCAAATCACAGCCATGGAAATCCATTAAATCACGGATAATTTCGTTAAATTAAAGTGGAATCAGAAAATATAAAAATCACGAAGGACTCCGTCAAATTATCTGGGAACTCGCTGATAACTATTTTCTGTAAATCATAAGTCAACTTAATTAAATCACAAACTTATCCGGATAAATTCGGTTAATCAGGGAGGACTTTGGCAAGTGTATTCTTATAACTAGATACATTGACGAATCCACTAATCCATTCAGGAAATAAGAGAGAAATGCGGCAACTCAATCACTGTGAGCTTTATGTTCTGGGATCAAATAAATCACTTAATACCTGTAAAACTGGGAAAATAAAAACTGGTAATAAAGACGCATCCGTCTTGATCAACAGTTTGGTTACAGGAATACACTCCTAACAATCGAGTCAGACAGAGGTACTTCGCCCCCAATGAAGCTCTAAATATAATATTTGGGGTGTAAGCAGTGGCATAGCATGGGGGGGGCGGCAAAATGGCGCTGGTGAAGCGGGTAAAGTAGAGATCATATGTGCACCAGACATCTCCCATCATCATCATCATCATCATCATCATCATCATCGGCTCGACAACCGGGTTCCGGTCCTGGCCTCTTTCAACAAGTCTCTCTACCTATCCCGGTCTCTAGCCGACGCCATCCAGTTGCGCACCCCAAGGCTTCGGGCGTCCTGGTCTACGCCATCTCTCCAGCGCAAGCATGGTCTACCACGCTGTCGTCTACCATAGAATGTACCACAAAGAACTTTCCGAGCAGGTTCCTCTTCGCTCATGCGAGCTAGGTGCCCTGCCCACCGGAGTCTACCGAGCTTAATTTTTGTCACGATATCTGCTTCAAGGTAGATTGCGTACAGTTCATGATTGTACCGTCTCCGGAATCGTCCAGACATCTCCCACAAAGACTAAATGAGCCAGGTTCTGCGATACGTACATATCGAAGGAGGAAAGGTCTAGGGGGTAGAATCTTTCATCGACTTCTTCGAACCAGAAGAAAAAAATGCAGAATATCTCAGCAACGATATGATGGCGAAGATAACATCAGACGGACAGGACATACAGAACTTGAGAGGAAAGGCTTATGACAACGCTGCCACAATGTTAGGGATGGCGTTCAAGCCCGGATTAAAGCACTGAATCCGAAAGCTACATTCGTTGCATGCTCAAACCACTCACTCAACTTGGCTGGGGTACACGCTGCTTCTGAATCAGTGAATTTCTTGACGTTTTTTGGAACAATGGAGAAGGTCTTTGCCTTTTTTTCTGCATCAACTGCTCGGCGGAACACTTTGGTTGCCGTCACAGGTCAAGCAGTGTGGATAAGTGTGCTCAGAAATTCTGCACTTTAAAAAGTCTCCTAGTGGAGAGCAGAGACTGTTTCGTTCAAACCGCAATCGACTTTGCTAAGAATCTCTGCGAAAAACTCGGAATCGAACTCAAAACGAGAAGAATTCGCAAGAAAAAACGCATGCATGGCGATAAATCCGCAGATGCAGTTTTTTTTTAAATTCTAATTAAGTATTGAATGGGGGCGGAAAAATGGGTCTCTTGCCCCGTGCGCCGAGATGGTACACTACGCCACTGGGTGTAAGGAAATAAATGTTGGTATTCGGCAAGGATTTTTCTAAATTTTATCCTCACAATTTTTTGGAACAAAAATGTTCTGAGACCATCAACTTTAAATTTTAACAAAGGGTGCTTGAAGATGTACACCAAGTTCGACAAGATAACTATGAGCAATTTGCGTAATGTGTTGGAATAAAATAAAATGCACGACTGGATCGCACGAACTTGCTCTTATGTAAAAGTACTTTGGAATTTAAGATACATTTTATAAATATAAAACATGGATTTAATGAGATAATAATGTTCAAATGCATAAAATTGCCGTCTGGTTTCCGGAAAAGTATGAATTTATGCAAATAAACCTTAAAAATCGTTTTATTATTAAATACATTTTTTATATAAGAAATTTCTCTAAAATTTTTCAAGAAAAAAATGTGGGATGCGAATTTTAAGTATTTAATAATATTGGTTTTAGGAAATAATTTCAAAAAATAATCGTTCATAGGTTTTGAAGATATTGATTTAAAATTTTTTTTTTTTTAAAAAAAAAAACCAATAAATATTTTTTCGAATATTTTTATATACAATATTATTTTAAACTTAAGGGGACTCCTGCTAAAAATTTTGGGTCAAAATCCTTAGAGCCGTTAATGAGAAAGTCGAAAATCAAAAAAACGGGTCTATGGCAGGTACCCCTAATAACATTTCCCCCCAAATTTTTTTTTCACCAAAATATAGTCCTTGTCCATAATATCACACTTAATTTTTTTTATCAAAATCGTTAGAGCCGTTTTCGAGATAAATAAGATTTTGCATTACGGGTGTATGGGGGGTACCCTTAGTTTTGGAGCTAAAAAAAAAATTTCAATTTCTCCTCTAGGGAATCACCGAAAACCCTTAACTACCGAGTTTGAAAGAAATAGCTCCAAGGGTTTAGGCTGTAGTGAGAGGTACAGACATACAGACACACTGAAACATGTTTTTTGTGTACTAAATTTTCCTTAAAATTTTTATAAAAAAAATTGATATGCAAATTGTTAGTATTTAATAAAATACATTTTAAAACGTAATTTAAAAATTTAATCGTGTTTCGGTTTTCAAGATATTGAATTTTCAAAAACAAAATTGTATTATTTTTTTAAAAATCCAAAAACTATTTTTTCGAAAAATTTTTTAGTTTATATTTTTTTAAATGCAAAGCAGCTCCTGCATAAAAATTTTGGTTAAAATCGTTGGAGCCGTTGGTGAGAAATTCGAAAATAAAAAAAAACCGTTCTATGACAGGTACCCCTAATAACATTTCCCCCCAAATTTTTTTTTCACCAAAATATAGTCCTTGTCCATAATATCACACTTAATTTTTTTTATCAAAATCGTTAGAGCCGTTTTCGAGATAAATAAGATTTTGCATTACGGGTGTATGGGGGGTACCCTTAGTTTTGGAGCTAAAAAAAAAATTTCAATTTCTCCTCTAGGGAATCACCGAAGACCCTTAACTACCGAGATTGAAAGAAATAGGTCCAAGGGTTTAGGCTGTAGTTCGAGGTACAGACATACAGACACACTGAAACATGTTTTTTGTGTACTAAATTTTCCTTAAAATTTTTATAAAAAAAATTGATATGCAAATTGTTAGTATTTAATTAAATACATTTTAAAACGTAATTTAAAAATTTAATCTTGTATCGGTTTTCAAGATATTGAATTTTCAAAAAAAAAATTGTATTATTTTTTTAAAAATCCAAAAACTATTTTTTCGAAAAAATTTTTAGTTTATATTTTTTAAAATGCAAAGCAGCCCCTGCACAAAAATTTTTGTTAAAATCGTTAGAGCCGTTGGTGAGAAATTCGAAAATCAAAAAAACCGTTCTATGACAGGTACCCCTAATAACATTTCCCCCCAAATTTTTTTTTCACCAAAATATAGTCTATGTCCATAACATCACACCTAATTTTTTTTATCGAAATCGTTAGAGCCGTTTTCGAGATAAATAAGATTTTGCATTACGGGTGTATGGGGGGTACCCTTAGTTTTGGAGCTAAAAAAAAAATTTCAATTTTTCCTCTAGGGAATCACCGAAGACCCTTAAGTACCGAGTTTGAAGAAAATACGTCCGCTAGTTTAGGCTATAGTTCGAGGTACAGACATACAGACATACAGACATACAGACATACAGACATACAGACATACAGACATACAGACATACAGACAGACAGACGGAATTGTCAGACCCACTTTTTTCGTCTTCGCTATCATCGTAATGTCAACTTTGATCAAAATCTCGAGTTCGATTTTTTTTCCAAATGCAGAACTTGCCCTATAGTACCTATATCGCAAGTAAAAATGAATATGTGCAACTAATTACAAAAATTATTTTACTGGAACTTTATCGAGAACAATATTGAAACGTTTTGGAATAGCACGAACGTTTGGAAACATATATGTTTATTGATAAACATTTTATAATAACTTCAATGGGTTTGTTAATAAATAGAACATGAGCTGCTGGTGACACAACAAGCCTAAAGAATGCCATCAAATGCAATAACGCCAGATTGAGGTAGGCAATTCCTTCCCGAGTGGTTATTGGGCCTTTTTTTCAGAAGCGAGTGACAGTCACTGCGATTCTGTATTGCTGAATATATTGACGAGTTGTTGGTACGGTTTCTCAGGTTCAACAACAGAACACAACGATGGATCTTGCACCGTCCAACACTATTTTTTTTGGCAATCTTTTAAATCGGGAGCTTAGAGCAACATCCCACATTCATTCAGACTCTAGAAGAAAATATCCGCGTGAAGCGGTGCTTAGTGATTCAAGTCTCAATCATTCCTTTCTGCGTGGTACTAGGGGGTAACTAAAATTGTCTGCCGAGTCCGAGTTCATGACAAAAGGATTTGTCACTTCCTTGAAAGAGGCAGTATACCCTGTAAAATCATTTTTACATGACAGTTCAACGCACTAATATAGGGGCACTAGGCCAAGATGTACTTCGTTTTTCAATTCGCTTCTCAAAGACTAATACAATTTTACTATTAGGTACTCCTTTAGATAACATTTAAATTTTAAAAAAATGTAAAATATTAAAAGGAGGGTCCAAATTGAAACAGACTTTTTTCAAAGCTTTAAAATTACCCATATGCCGGCACAACCAATTCATTGACATGGATACCTATGGATAACCTGCCTCGCTGGTCACCGATAGTCAATATGCTCTGAAAGTGTGTTAATTGTTTTTAATTATGTAATCGTGATTATGCTGTGGCCTTAATGCTCGCTGATAATTGCAATATCACCAAAGAAAATCACATTAGCGTCAAGAGTCAGCACTCAAAGGAAAACTAACCCAACTATTTATAGTAGATGAGGTAAACCTTTGCCATCATTTGGATGGCCTACCGACGGCGACGGTGGGCGGCGGCAATGGCTGGCGGCGACTGACTGGCTTTTGAGCTAGGATATTACTAAACAAATCCGATTTAATACACTCTTCTTTCTAATGAACTGTGAGTGGAATGGGAATGTTCTAATACGCACATGATGCTAGCGCTCAATTAAAGGTTTACATTAATTCAGGACCGTTTCATGATTTTAGGACTCTCATCAATGGAGAACACACGAGTCGAAACGCACATAGGCGCGCACAGTGAATTAAATTATCATACTAATCGATGGTCATTAAGCGCCCAATATTTGGTCTAAAATCGATAATTTACACGAAGCTTAATCGAGAATTATAATAATCACATAGAGAAAGAGATAGAGAGAGCGAGCATAATGTCCTTCGCCTACAAATGGGCCAGGAATGAAATTAGAGTTGTGAAGTTAAAGGGAAGTCTGATGGAACCGGCCATCCGCCAAAATGCAATTAAACACACTCCAACAACGCAATGCGTGTGAACCCATTATGTTCACATAGAGAAGATCCTTGGCTTTAAATTGGTTGAATAAAAACTGCGACCGGACTGATGATAATATGGGCGGATTGCAATAGTGCTATAGCCGTAAGCAGTGGACGAGAACGGTCTTTGGGGACTTACTTCGATAATAGTTGGGCTTAAATTCGGCTTCGGGAAAGAACGAGCATTTACAATTCGGCAAAAAGGATAAACTGGATGTTATTAGGCCGACAGATTCAACGATACAGAAATCTAACGAGAGTGTTTTTATAGATAAGGTGTAAGTCGATTGCGGTTATAGCTTTAAGTATTCATTGCGTTTTATTGTTTATAGATGAAATGTATTTTGGGTTTTTGATACATATCCAAATCCATGCCAGTTCATAAAAGATGTATCGAAAAGCTTTATGAAAATAGAGTGCGAAAGTTTTACTATAAGAGATTGGCCAAATTTAAGATTATTATAAATGTATAGAGGTGTTTTATTTTGTATAATTTTGTGCAAGAATATACAGCAACTAACATCTAGAAACTGCTATAGGGAGTATCCAACGACCAGTTGATAGTAATGTGAGATTTGTTGGTATCTTCGGAGACCATAAACGCATCTTATCATGTCGTTAAAAGCCACAAAGACTTAGTTTGGTATTAACTGTAGCTATGGCAGAAAATGGCCATAGTCTACGAAGTCCAGAGTAAATTCCATCCACTATGAAATTTAGGTGATTTTCACCTGAAAGTGACTGATTTATTTTAAAACCAAGACCGGTAACACATTCAACAAACTGAAGCTGGAGTTTAGAGAAAAAAACTGAGGACAAGAGTGAGGTGTCAATGTGCTGATTAGATACAGCAATAAGTTGTCACTTAACGGGATTTAGTGTTAGAACATTGTCAAGGGACCACTTAGAAATTAACATTAGATCTTCATTTATCCTACATATTAGATCTTCCTGTAGACAAATCGGCCGGGATTAGTAAATTTGTACATCATCTGAATATAAATACAGCGATACATTTGAACAGACATTAGGGAGATCATTTATAATTAAGCAGAATAATAAAGGGCCTAATATTGAACCTGTAGTACACCCATATACAAATTTAAAGGCTGTGATTCTGCCTGACCAATCTTAACATTTTGGTAGCGATTATACAGATAACTCTTGGCCAGATGCAGAACTCTATCAAGAAAGGCAAAATAGTACTTAATTTTTGGCAAAGAATTTCATTCTCTACTCTGTCAAAAAGCTTTGAGAAATCCAGCAAACAAATTATTTTCACACCTAATGTCATCAATGAAGGTTGGTAGCTGTGATTTGCTCAGAAACCAGACTGAAATGGTGGCAGTACATTAAACCTTTTAAGGAAATTCGATATTTGTGTGGCCAGAATTTTCTGAAAGAATTTTGAAAGGCAAGGACTGAAATCAGAGCATGAAAAAGGATAAAACTTTTTGGCCACGAGTCCCATAATATCGGTTACTTTCTCAGGTACAGGAGTAGTCATGTCACTCTCTGGTACGTCGAATCAACAGCAAACTGTGCTGCAAGAAAGTTGTTTCTTTTCTTTTGAGTTGACATAAGGAGTGTCATTGAAGACAAACGTTGAAACCGAAGACGAAGTAGAATTTCATACGTTTTTTTACAAATGACCAAAAATGTTTACTACCTTTGAGACGTTGTAGTAGTTTTTGCCTAAATTGTTAGTCTTCCTAAAATTTTGTTCGCAAAATATGTAAGACACCACTACAGGTCTTTCGAGCTTTCTTAAACAAATGCCGGTTTTTATCAATAGGGTTGGCATTTTACCATCGGAAACTTACTTCTTTGACTCTAATATAGAGCTGCCAGATAAAATTTTATCAATGTCGGGACAACCAGATAAGAAAATGGTGGCAAATCGGAACAATTCAGGATGAACAAAAAAATATTAAAAAAAAAAAATGTGTATACCGTGGGTGTACAAGCAGAAGGCACTAAGTCAATTTTTTAGGATTTTCATATTTTAATGCAAAGTGATCAAGAATGATGATATCTTTGTACTCCAATCAACTCTTAAGTGATTATTCATCGTTAAACATGAATTATTTGAGGTTATGTTTTGAACTAAGTCAGTTAAATAATTTTTAATACTGCTAAAAGGCACTAAGTTGACTTAGTGCCTTTTGGCTGTCATAGAAAAAGTTACAATATGATATAATAATACAGCAAGAAGGCATTAAAGTGACTTAGTGCGTTTGAGCTGTCATCAAAACCAGGAATCCTTCAGTTCAAATACAATTTGGGATGGCCGTGGCGCGATGGATGTGTGCTCGCCTGTCAACCTCATGATGACAGGTTCGATCCCTGCCGTCGTCATGTCGCTTTAATTCCATTAAAAAAAAACCTTCTAAAAATTGTCATCAATGGGTTGCTGGTTTACTCATTACATGTTGTTCAGGCATAACACTAACAACATGTAATTGAGTTAAACTAGTATGCCCAACAAGGATGAACACGAATAAAATAATGTGAATTATAAGCGACATAGAAATAAGACACGGCATTTCTCCGCTTTAGCTGAGCCGCCATCCCTGGAGATAAAAATATCTGAGACAACCACCAACAGTCTCAGAACATCGTGCCACACATCTTTCCTATCCTTCTTTCTCTTCATTAACTTCACGCCCGCGCTGTGTTGAAACATTTAAAGGGTAATCATAATCCCTTGAGCGCGGGTAGATTATAAAAAAAAAAAAAAAAAAATTATGCGGACAATTTTAGAACAACGAACGTAATAAAAACTTTACAAAGAGGAAGAAACACTGTTCCAAAGTATCTTTCTCTAACACAATGGCCTAAATTGTATCAAGAACCTCTTAAAATAAGTGCAGCAAAAAAAAAAAGACTTAATAGAAATGTGTCAAAAAGGAGTGGTTCCTGAAGATTTGTTTTTTAATTTGTATTTTTAGTTATAATCACATAATTGCATTATCTTATTTCTGCTAAACAGCACTAAGTCAGCATATTTTGTAGTTCTAATGCAATATTTTCAAATTGGTTGGGCAAAAACTAAAATTTTTGATTAGAAACTTAAGTCATAATATCAATAGAGCTTTTCACGTAATCAGATGTAAAATTAAAATAAGTATTGAATTTTCACGACTAAACAAACATTAAATATCAATTTACTCAAAACTATGTTTTTTGACTTAGTGCCTTCTGCTTGTATACCCACGATACATATGACAAAAAATAAATGATAATATTTCAGTAACTCATGTAATATTCAGTCTCATAAATAAAATAAATATATGTAGATACATATCTACGAAAACATATTAGCCTCCGCTAACTCTGACTTGAAAAATTGTATAGGCACATGGCGCAAGAGTTCGCTCCACTCTTCTTCTCCGCACCAAGACAAAAGATCTTAATCCAAAAAAACATATTTTTAAATTATAATTATTATTATTCACAAATTATTAGATATTCATAAATCGCAACCCAAACATTAAGCCCTATTATGAAATTCGAAATGAATCGTAAATTCATTTTGAACGCTTCATTTTTAATCAGTCATTTTAAAAACCACTTAAGACAAACAGTTAAAATTTTGCAAGAATCAATAAAAACTGTTTCATTCACAAATTAAATGAGATTTAAGAAATTTTCTTAGCTAAATAATTCGGGTGTATAATTCCAATACTATATTCAACTCAAACAAGTTATTTAAAATTCATTTTATTTGTGAATGAAACAGCTTACAAAATTGCCTCATCTTAAGCAATTGCGTTCACTTAAGGGTTAGAAATCAAAATACGATAAGCGATACACCCCAAATTTTTTAATTGACCGGAAATTAGTAAAAAGAAAAAAAATGCCTTTAGTAAGGTACCAAAATTACCCTCGTGCATATGCACCCTCGTGGCAAAATGTCCGGATTTTCCTTATGAAGCTCTGTGAAATCACTTTGCCTCATACCAAAATTAACCGATGCATTATCAGCTAAGTAAGATGATACTTTATTTAAATGTAAGTTTTCAGGTAAAAGAATTGATTTTAAAGATCCCACAATGGATACTGAAGTCTCAGAGGTAAGGAAGTAAAACTTCAGAAGTTTTACACATATTCCATTTTTTGGTATAAAATACCTTCTGATATCACAAATGGAAATGTTTTGATGTTTCCCTTATTTGCAGCATCAGTAGCTATGTATACTAAATACAATACCATTCAAGTCTTCCCATACTTTTTTCTTTAAAGCGGGAGCGATGACATTGACAATTTTTGTCCATTTTGTTCTGGAACATGTTTTTGGCAATCTGAGAGTCTAGGAACAAAAATCTTCAAAAATTTCAGAAGAACATGACACCAAGTTATACGATTGGGAATGCTTCACCGTATGGTAAGCAAAGGTCGCTTCGGAGATCGATTTAGTTGTCTTCTCCTTGCTTGTTGTAAAGCGCGATTGGGATGGTGGAGTTGGAAGCTTTTTCTTCGACACGGGATATATGTTTAGCAATTAGCTCTTTTCATATGAGTTTTTATATCTCAAACTCCAGAATGAGATATAGAAAACTCCGCTGAGCATAATTTGCACTTAGCATTGTGTATGAGTACTTTGAAAAAAAAAAGTCGGGACCAAGTAGGGAAATTTTGTATATCGGGACACATTTCGGGAAAGGCTTCAAACGTCGTGTCTGTCCCGTCGAGATCTGGCAGTCCTACCCTAATATTCTTAGTTTGATAGATTTGTCCCTATTCGGGATAAAAATTTTCTTTTCAAAAAGAATTTAATTTATAATCATCATACCTACTCTGGAGTCCACGCTACTATCGTGGAAGCATTATAGTGACCAGTGAAAAAATCATTGAGAAAAAAATCTTTGAGAATGTTGGTTTGACGTGCCTATAGACTACACTAATAGGGTATTTCTATTTACCAGGGTCAGAGGTAAGAAACAAGTGTTGGGTGTTTGCGGATTAACCTGCAATGTTAGGTATTTGAGTAGCTTCCTTAAAGAGCTGGGTTTCACTAAGTAACAAAACTCCTGACTTGTTTTTCGCAGTATAGACATATACAGCACAGAAATTTTGTGTAAGCCCAAAAATGTTGCTGTAATCGATCATAAACTAACTCACTATTCAAAACAAAAAAAAACAAAACACGAACTTTCTTTTTCTAAAAGGTTTTTCTTTTCTATATTTGATCAAAATCGGTTGACTCACGTTTCTATGCTTTGTGTAAGTAGAATCATATTCCGTATGAGGTGAAATCGAAATTTGAGCTTTAAACACTACCATTAACCCGCGGCGTAAGGTATTTTCATAAATTTTAGACTTTTCCTTATTTCAAAATTTTATTTCCAATATGTAACGAATATTTTTTGACAACTTTTTCCCCTTTTTCGACTTTACAACGACTCTGATCCTGAAAAGCTTATTAATAATGCAAACGCACGAGGTATAGCGGTGGAATAAGCTAAAACTGGTTCATAGGAGGTTGAAGGCCGTTTTAGTATCTAAATGTCATTTTGAGATGACATCTTGTGAAATTAACAAAAAGGAGTGTCAGCAATTTTTTTTTCGTTTGTTAATTAATTAATTAATTTAAGTTTTTTTTAATTAATTAAATTTGGTGGTGCAACAGCTCGGAGTGAATCAGGACCTATAGTGACTTACAACTCTCAACCACTCCTGTGTGCGTGTTACCAGGAACGGAGGGGAACTACAATTTTCTGCCAATTCCGAACGGTTAATGAACAGCACGTTCCATGAAAAGAGATACTCTTGGAGAATTTATCAATTCCTCGCAAGAGGCAGTACACCCCTGAAAAAAACTTTCTTGCAGCGGCTGTTTATTGCATTTATTGCTCGTAGGTGCGACTTAAACGTGTGTATGTTTTTTTACTTTTTCGTGTACTGACACTTCTATAAATTTAAAAGGCCAAGAACTGCTGAAAAAAAATAGATTTTCGTTATTTTAAATATTGAAGCAGGCTGTGAATTTGAAATTGCAAAAAAGATTTTCAGTTTCAATTTTAAAATCACACAGCACGAAAAGCACACAAGTTTTTATTTTCCTCCAAAATGCCACGAAGTATTTTTTCGCAAAGATATAATTTGCAAAAGATTAAAATGAATGCGTTCTTAGACGGTTAGATTGGTAAGAATATGAGATCCAGATAGTTATTAACTCTTTTCTCCAAAATACAGATGTCTTTCGGAGTACTCCAATTTTTCCTAAAATAGGTAAACTTCCGCCATTAAAAAGAAAGTTCCAGCCATTGATGAGTGAAAAGAATTCTGCTGGGTCTAAGAAGAAGGAAAAGAAGTTACTAAGCTCAAATGATTGGTAAGTAAATAAGAACATTGTATTTTTAAGGGAAACAATCATTCATAATGTAATCATATTTTAAAATGAAGGTATGACAGTGACCGGATTGCTATAACAACACGCTATCATTTGGAAGCTATGATGGGCTGCATTGTGATGGACAGATACTCAGAAACAGACAGTAGAACAAAGCCATGTTTGAAAGAGTCGTCTAAAGCTGGAAGCATAGTAGAAGGCAGCCACTTTTCCACTGCCGTAACTTCAAAGTGTCTCTCTAAGAAAGAGTTAGAACAACCGTCAGCAAAGCCAATCATAAAGGCAACTCCGGCTCCGACGGTTGAATTGCCGAAAACGTCCGACGGTTTTGATTCCGACTTGGAGAATTGTCCAATTGATTTGAAATTTTTCTCTGACAACACAAAAAAAAGTCGTCGCTCGAAACAACATAAGACATACGAGTGTGAGCACTGTCAGAAGACATTCGATCGTCCTTGGGTGTTGCATGGACACATGCGTTTGCATACGGGTGAGAAGCCTTTTGTTTGTCCGAAGGAGTCCTGTCAGAAGAGATTTGCAGACAGGTATGACACATCAAATCTTAATCACAGAAGTGTGTTATTTTTTGTTTTATTTTAAACAATAGGTCAAATTTGCGAGCACATCAGAGAAGTAAAGGACATCATAATTGGTCATTTCAATGTCCGCAGTGTACCAAATCATTCAGTCAACAGAGCTATTTAAATCGTCATAGCTTGCAGGCTTGTCGGAAATTTTTATCTCATCACAAAAAGTGATTAATTTTATAGTTTGGTTTTGTTATGCGTTATATGAACTTTTTATTTCCGAATATCAATAAATGCTATCTACTCCAGTGCAAACAGTCAAAAAGTAAAGAATGAGAGTGATGTCTTATGGGAATGTTTTTCAGTTTCAGATTTCACTTGAAAAAGTGCTAAGAGCACGTATATCTACAAAGCTGGAATCACACTAATTTCGTGGTGTGTTGCTAACGCTTTCATGTATGCAATGAACCACATTTTAGGTTCGTTCGTTCAACTCTACCCAGGGTTGACCCAGGTTTTCTTGAAAAACCTCAGAGTTGTCAAAAAAAGGGTTTTTGGTTTTCAAAAAACACCCAAGGGCTATCAATTGTTTCGTTGAAAATTAAAAGCAAGACAAAAATAATTCTATGCTTTTATAAAACTTTAAGTTTGTTATAAATTAGTTTTAAAAATGAACAAAAACAATTTGGCGTTGTTGCTGAATATTTCATCTGATGATGATGTATGTACAACAAAAATTTGATTGCAAACACAAGCAATAGCAACAAACGACAACAAAAGAAAGAGATATGAAATCTTATGTGACGTTTGACAGTTTGGTCGTTACCTGAACTCGTCACAGCACAATACCTAGATCTACTTCAGGGCGACCCCAGGTCTCAAAAAATACAGAATTTGCTCATCAGGGTGACTTCAGGTTTTTCAAAAAAAAACGATTAAGGGCGACCCTAAGGTGACTTCAGGGCTCAACGAACAAACCTTTTGTGAGATGTGCTGTGTTGTGTCGAGATCCTTCGTGTGTATATTGTGCTATACCACGCTGTGTCACTGACATTTCTTCTGTGTATGATAAAGACAAGATAGTGCTCTCGAAAATTGTTCAATATGGATCACCAATTTTGAGTGCACAGTAGATGACACGGCACAACACACTACTCAACACCAAGGTAAGTGTCTATCACGCTTAATACAATATAATGTCTTTTTCTTCAGATACATTTCTTAAAATGCCAAATTTTGGAAGTAGTTTTTTGAGAAGGAGAATTTCCATATTCCATTGGCATCGAAAAGAGTTAAGCTTTCCAAAGAACCAATAGGTATCGATTCGATTCGATATCGCCATAATGTTGAAGCTATCTGTCAAATTGGCTATTATTTATGAAGTTGGTCTTGCCAAAGGTTGGGAGATATAGCGTCAAATAAATAGCATGGAAAAACGATAATGATTAAATTGTGTAATGAAAGTTGGTCTTGTGTTCGAGAAACATTTCGCGCGCTCAGACCATTTTATCGTCTTTCCGATAGGACTATTCTCAACGTGGTAAATATATTTACTCGACCGGTTCAGTGAACAATCTCCTAACACCAGTTAGTCAACGAAAGGCAGAATCTTGTGAAAATATTACCAGTCTCCATGAGAGTGTGCAGAAGAATCTGAGGCAGTCAATTCCCCGCTGCACACAAGAACTGGGCCTTTCGCAGACCATAACTTGAAGAATTTTCAAACATAACTTTCACTCGCTAACTGCGGTCTCGAGCAGTTTTAAGTTGATCCCAAATTCGGTCGAAAAATCATATTCAGCGACGTGTCCAATTTCTGGATGAATGGGTTTGTCAACAAGCAAAATTGCGATGTACCCAAAAAGAATCGCTATTGTTTGGTGTGGATTTTGGGTTGATGGCATCATCAGTCCATTATTCTTTGAGAACGACAATCGCCATGCCATCACCATCCACAGCGAGCTCTATCGGTGTGGTGTGATAACAAATTCTTTTGACTCGGATTGGGTAATATGAACACCGACGACATGTGGTTTCAACAGTACGGCGCTAAGTTTCTACAGCCCGTGCCATAATGGATATTTTACATGAGCGATTTATAAACATGGTTATCTCACGCGGAGGCCATGTGGATTTGCCACCGATCGTGCGTTTTGACCCCGTTTGACCCCTTCTTGTGGGGTTTTCTTAAACCACAAAGGTATGCCAATAAACCACAAACTACAATTGCTCTGAAATGCAAAAAAAATCTATTCCATTGATGACAATTCGGATGCGCACCCAGCAAAGGCCCGGCGGACATTTGAGTGATGTTATAAAAGGTGGGCTAAATACAAGTTTCTTTTTAAAAATCCAATAAAATGAAAAACATTAAATTTTGTCCATGCATTATGGCTTTATTTGTAAGAGCAAACATTCCCATTAATTATGGAACACCACGTCGTTCAAGCGGATGGTCGAGCGCCTCTAGTTGATTGAACCCTTTAAGCGAATAATCCGAGATCTTTGCGCAGAATTCTCCTTCGCCTCAAGCTAGTACGTGAAAGGTTGAGCTGTTGAGGTCCATGGCGAGTTGATGTTCGTGAATTGAGTCTCACACTCACGACTGCAGCATCCACATTCTCGTCTGTGCGTGCCGTACGACGACGGGCACCATGAGTTTTGTCCACTAGCATGCCAGTCTCATGAACTTTTTGAACAAACTTGCGTACAGCAGGCGCAGTGGATGCTTTATTTCAGCAAAAACTTCTTGTTACCAAATCTAGCAGCACATTTGTGTAAAATGCTCAACGTCGCGTCGTAGCCGACTAAAATCAGAGCCGGCTAAGAGCTCCACGACCGACACTTAATCCTTTTCTTTGACCAAGCTGACTTTCTATCAAGATTTCGAGCGGAAAACAGCTGTTAGTGTTAAAATAACCTATGACTTAAAAGGAAACCTCTAGAAGGCCCACCCTATATTTCAAAGTCTAACACAAAACAACCAAAATTGGCGTATGTTTTTCATCGTTTACTGACTTTTATTTCAATACTTATTGGTGGGCGAAAAAATTGCATATAGTCGGCCCCATAAGCAAACCTCGTAAACTCACAAATTTCAAATTTTTCAGGAGAGACGAAAATGTCTCACCGAGTTTATTTTCAACATAATCTTAATTTTTTTCACACAAAAATACTTTGTTTAATATAAGAAAACGTACTTTTGTTTTATTGGAGTTACGAGGTATTCCAACTAGCTTCATCTCATGTTACGAGGTTGTCTGAGAAAACTTAATAGTCAGCCTTCGTAAATAAATTAAAACTAAGTTATACCAGCTATCTTTTTAATTGGTATTTATTGTTTTAAACAGAAACAAAATATAAAACAGAGATTAAATCCATAAATACATAAAGTTTTAATAGTTTCGTTATGATAAGGAATGTTATCATAAAAATCCTTTGGCAATTAGGTTTTCAAGTCTTGCAAGTCTTTGTGATTTCTCTTAGTGATTTTTATTCTTTCTTGGTAAAGTTTAGGAAGAGTACTCAGAGGAACGAATCTTATTGGAATTTCCGGTCTTGATGGTAAGAGATTCCAAGACTCACTGAATTTTAGTTTGTAGAACATAGCGGAATCTGAATATTTAAGTGTAACTTTGTCAGTAACACATGTATCCCCCTTCTTTTTACCTGGCCCTATAGACTTGAAGAAAGTAACGGAAGTGAAACTGATGAAATATGTGTAATCCAAATACTGTACCTCGTAGGGGTTGCTATTTCTTGCTTTCCTGCAGATATCAATATAATCAGCTGGAATGTTTATACCGGTTTTCCTATAGATCCGTTCAATACAGAAATGCATCGAATCAGCTTCCATTTGAGTATGACCTTTGCATAAGAATTTTTATTCAATAGTACGAAAGTATTTTCTATCTGTGCCGATAAAAACTTACTCAAAATGGAAGCAAACTCCTGGGCTCATTCTACAAAAGAAGCAACAACCCTTTTTTGACTGAATGTCGAAGATAGTGAAATCGTGGACGAATACCGATTGTAGATCCATAGTCAAAACCAAAACTCATTCATCAACTTTACCTTTATCTGCCTCCTTTTCTTTTCGGGCCTCATCCACCTTTTGTCGGTGAATATTGTACTCGTTTTCCGAAAGGTTTTTGGCTTCGAAGACTCCACAAGTCTCACACCTATCTTTTTTCTGGTCAAAATAGGCTAAGGTTTTGTTTTTCAAACTCTAACCGAAACGTGGTGAGCGCTAGAGGTTCCATGTTGCGATTTTTGCACCATTCTTCGGTATAGAAGTTGAACAAATCAGCCTTGGAAAACCAATTTGATTTTGAGCTGTCGATTTTCTTCTGCTCACCTCTTCTTGTTTTCTGTTACTGTGTCTTTTTGTGGGTTTTATATCAATAGGTAATTTAATAAGCAACTGTTTTTCATGCCATGTTCTTTCTCAAAAGTCTTTAAAAATGACAAGTCCCTGGAGCTGCGTGAACAGAAAGCAGTTTGTTTCCTTCTTATTAAAAAAGCATTTTCACCGGGGCTTTATATCACTATTGGGCTTGTCATTCCTATATAGCCATTTTGATTCTTGTCTATTCTTACCGCCGCTGTATCTTAAACCTAACTCCCTTTTTTTTTTGATGCTGGTAAATGATCTCCTGCATCTGCATCATCCGAAATGAAATCAGGATCATCAGGATTATTGTTAACCGTAGGATTAGGGTCATCATCGTTTTCAGCTTTCAACTATTGGCAACATTTGTTCTACCGTTGTGTTATCTGCACCGATACTTAAACTTACCTCTGTAACATTGTGTGAAGTCTTTTGTTTGAATTTGTTGAACACCCATGAATATTATTTCACAATCATCGATATTGATGGTTTGCCCAACGGTGGTTGTTGAAATTAATTAATTTTCTTCCATTCTGGTGTATTACAGTTAAATTGTCTATCAGAAAAATAAGACCTATTCGTGGAAGTTTTTCGGAAAGATCTAATCTAAAAAAATCATTATGCCAGATTTAGACGACTTATTTAGAGCCATTTGACTAAGCTGATTTGCCCTTGAATTCATTATTCTGTACGGTTCTAACTTTTAAAAAAATCACTTCAGTACAACATTCTTCGCGTCCAAAATTAATGTGATGTAATTTAGATAACAATAAAAAACTTCAGAGTGAGTAGAAATTCAAAAAGTTTGGAAATCCCTAAAGAGTTTGTACTAGTTCTTAGCTATTTTTCTACTAGTTTTTTTTTGGCGGTTTTCCTAGGCGGTGCCAATTTAACTGAATTTAATGGAGTTACGAGTTTTGCTAACCACGAATAAGAGGTACGAGGTTTTCTGAGTAACATTTTTGTTGAAGTTACGAGGTCTGCCAGACCTTTAAGTTTATTTAGAGTTTAAAGAGGGATACGAAATTTTCTAGGAGGCCGACGATATACATAAAGGGTTTTCCAATAAGAGGTGTTATTTTGATATTCAAAGAAAAATGGCATTTTTGGAGATAAATGATCGGATGTTTATTTCATTATAAAGAGGAAGGTATGCCGTTAATAATGGAACACAACATCAGCCAAATGGCCGCCAAGACCACGCTTACAGGACCATATCCTTTTCATGAAATTTTCCATAACCAAATCGCAAAGTGGCTGCCCTATGTCCTCGATAGCCTCACGAATTTCATCTTTGAGGTCTTGAATCGACGCTGGGCTGTTGGCGTAGACCTTATCTTTCACGTGGCCCCAAAGGAAGAAGTCGCAAGGTGTTAAATCACAAGATCTCGGTGGCCAATTGTGATCACCTCTTCGAGAGATAACACGGTCCGGAAACTTTTCCCGTAAAAGATCGATGGTTTCATTGCTTGTGTGGCACGTAGCGCCGTCTTGTTGAAAGTAAACGTTGTGCAGATCAATACCATCCAATTCAGGCCATAAAAAATCATTAATCATCTCTCGATAGCGCAATCCATTGACCGTAACTGTTGCTCCAGCCTCATTTTCGAAAAAGTAAGGTCCAATGACCCCGCGGGACCATAAACCGCACCAAACAGTCACGCGTTGAGGATGGAGAGGCTTTTCAACAATAACTCTTGGGTTTTCCGAGCCCCAGATGCGACAGTTTTGCTTGTTGACGTAGCCTCTGATGTGGAAATGGGCCTCATCAGTCAAGATGATTTTTCGATGAAATTCCGGATCATTTTCATGCATTTCAAGGACCCAATCAGCAAAGACACACACACGGCCATTTGGCTGATGTTGTGTTCCATTATTAACATCATACCTTCCTCTTTATAATGAAATAAACATCCGATCATTTATCTCCAAAAATGCCATTTTTCTTTGAATATCAAAATAACACCTCTTATTGCAAAACCCTATACAAGAAATATTAAGCCTGCGATTTTCAACAATTGTTGTCATAGGTCGACTCCCGGTAGGAGTGATATAAAGAATCAAAGTTTCCAAAGATCAGTTCAACGTGTGCTTACCTCAGTAGTTCTTGGACACTTTTCCATATTTAAAAGCGTTATCCTTTATCAAAGCATAAATTGCTAATTTTTCCTACAGTTACAAATTTGTATTATATGATCAAACAGAACTTTTCAAAAGCTCTGAATTTTCACTACTTCGTTACTTGCAAAGTACAAATAAAAATTACGCATGGTGAAAGGAAAATAAAATTTTTTTAACAAATATCCTTATGAAAGAAAAATATTTTTTGAAACAGTATCAACCGAATTTTTTAGAAAATTGTTAAGAAATCTCTATAAATTTCCATCTATTAGTTGATGAAATATGCCGCAGATCCTATGCTTCTCCATGTCCAGAAACTTATGGCCTAACTTTACCTATTACTCTCGAACTCATTTCAAACTCATTTTCAGCTAATGGTAGCTACACATTGTGATGGCCTCAGGCGATAAACGTTTTCCTTAGCAAAATAGGTTAATTGGCAATGATTGTGGTAAGAGTACTAATTTTAACAGATCATTGGAAATATTTTTGTGGTTTCTTTGAGTAAAACTGATTTACGAGCAAATTCAGAACTCCAATTGTAATTGTTACACAAAACAAACCCTCAAGGCACACACTCATACGAAATTCTTAAAATTCTCGGAAACTTATTTCACTTAACAATTTAACTTGTAAAGAGAGTTCTCAGATTTCGGAATCAATTGGAATTCAAAATGCTTGGTTAAGGTGCCAGAAGTAGAAAGGATTTTTGTTTGTAATTTAAATAACTGATTCAATTGAATTACTTTATAAGGTTCACTTTCTGAGAAATCTGATTCCCACTCAATAAATATAAATCAAATTCCATATTCCCTACAAACCTACCATTCAACGATAAGTATTGACTGTAATGGTAGGGGAGGGTTAAACCTCTCATTTTCCACACAATATTTCGAAAACAAGATTTTTTGTAAACAATGTCTAAGGCAAATATTTACATTATGTACTTGTGTATTTTGAGATTAAAAGTGTTGATGTTTTTACATTCAACGAAGTGAAGTGGACTGGAAAATATTGGACACCTTCTTGCAATAATCCGATTTGTCTTGGAATAAAAAACAAAATAATTGGATCTCAGTTTTGCTTGTTACTTTCTTTCGAATTTTTAAATGAAATTTAAATGCAGGGAAAATTTAGCTTACAGACATAAATAACCTTCATATTAACCTTTTGTAGACATTTAAGAAAATCCCTATCTACACTCAGACACATAATTGACCGCCCACCCAGTTATTTTTCAATTTCAGTAGAAATTGTTTAATTATTAGAAAATTTTGTTTAGAGTTTAGATACTGTCAGCATAGCTTGGGAAGTTAAAACAACTCTTTAAAGTTTTGAAACATGGAATTAGTCATAATTTTAAAATAGCTAAAAACCTGAAATGGTAGCAATTAGAAAGTTTTTTTTCGAATAGTTGAGAAGAGCTGCTCTCTAGGTTAACATTGCACAGCGTATTTTCGAATGTTACGCGACACTTTATATTAGATACCGTTATTTTTATAAACAGTGTTCTATCGAAATAGCCAGTTGCATTCCTCCCTTTAAGGAATTCAACCGTAATACTCACGCTGTTAGGAATGCTCATCAGTTTACCCTTGAGTCCATCTTCGGACGTACTGTGAAATACAGAGATTCTATTTTTCTATTTTGTTCGTCCCATTGTAATACTCAGAAATTTAAAACGGTATCTCCTCTTAAGCCCTTCATTGTTGACCTAACGCTCGTACTGTGATAATCATTTTAGATGGAGTAATAACCCCTCGAGTGCGTGCTAATCATAAAAAAATACACAGTTGGATCAGTGTTTTCAAGGGATCCCGAGTTCGGCCATCGCCATATAGGGTTCCTGACGATGAAATCTATCATATGCGGCTTTGAAGTCGATAAATAGACAGTGGGTCTCGACTTGAAATTCGTTGGTCTTTTCCAGGATTCGCCTCAATGTGAATATTTGGTCTATGGTCGATCTGTCGGGCCAGAAGACAAACGCTTATTGGAGTCTAAATTATTATAGAACGGCTTAAGACGTTCACATAGGATGTTGGATTGGATCTTATGTATATGCGACATTTAGTAGGGATATGCCTCGATAGTTCTTTTAAGACATAGGATCACTTTTATTTTAGATAAGTCATATGGAGCTGATGGTCCAGTCATCGGGCATGTTCCCTTCCACCCATGATTGTGACACAAGCCCTATACCGGATGGATATGGTCCTTGCTTTGCCTTACGACACAGCTGGCCGGGTAATTCGATGACAGTAACCAACTAAGGGGATAAGAGACCTGCCGTTCGTCTATACCCGGTTCATTCGCCACAATCACTTTTTCCGCAACCAGGCTAATACTTAAAATCCTCACTAGCCTCTTCTCTAAATATGTCAGAGTAGCTCACGTAAGGTAGTTCTACCTAACTGTCATATATGTAGCCTGCCCGATGGTTTTTACCTTGTCGTGGTGGGGTTTATTACTCCGGCATTCCAGCCGGGGATTTAGACAACTAAAAAATCCAAAAGTGACCAGAGAATCCACGGCCAAACATGAAGAAAAGCGATTGAGATAGTGTTTTTTTGCTATGATGTATTTGCCTATTGAATTGATTCAAGATTATGGTAAAGTAAGATTGCTTAGGACTATCGTCCCTAGTTCGTTGTAGGGCGAAAAAGACTAATCATGAATATTGGGGCAGATTGTGGTTGGCTTCGGTCAGCTATGGTCTGCACCACGAAGTTTCTACTCCATAACTTACTTAGAACAAACAAAATAACCCAAATTGGGTACCTCGGGAATAATGAGATTGAAGAATTGCCCCGCTAATTAGAGCTCCAGGTTGTAAAAACCTTGGTATCATTTTAATTGGGTAGGCCCTCTGTAAAGAGAGCACGAGGTGGTTGTGATTATACCAACCCAGTCACGCCGTTGGCTATTGTTACCAACAATAGTTAAATGGAAAAACACGGACCAAGGGTGGTACTACCTACGCAGTGCAAATTTGGAACAGTATGGAGGCTGGCTTGAATTCCGAGACGGACTGTACGAGATATTGATGGGTAGCAATGTCGAGTTGGTTTGTCGAGAAATTAAGATCTGGTCCCAGCTTGAAAGAAGTTGCAACCTTTCTTCCATGATAAAATGCAACTGGGACTATGTCCTGGGGGCTTTGTTCAATAGCCGTTCATTAAACCCGGTAGTGCTTCATACTTAATAACTTTTTATCCATTTAAAGAGCTTCCATTTGGGTTAGAGAGTAGTTAGAAAATATTGCTTAATTAATAGTTGATAGATCTTCCTCTTAAAAACGATGTTGTCATTCAGAAATATGATTATGAATAAGGCTGTATAGTTTGCGCTGTTTTTCGAACTGTTTGCTTATTTTGTTGAGTCGGTTTATTTCTGTTCTTAAGACAGATGTCAAGTTGATGGAAATTAACACTGAAACAATATTTTATTAGGAGAGCTTAAATAATTTGGTATTCAATCTGGGATAATGAAATGGATTAAATGGTAGTTGAAGAACGCGCACTAATTGATTTCAAAGTTTCAAGAATTTTTGCATGTACTTCCGGGGTTCCAAAAGGAAATCATATTGGCCTTTTAATTTTATTAACTATATAGGTTTATCAATGATATAGTAGATGTAATTGAATATTTTAACTTTCTGCTTTACACGGTCATAATTTTATTAAATATTCTTAAATCATTTAAGAATATTTTATTAAATTACGACCGATGCGCCCGGATTTACACGGACGGAAAGCACTTATTATTAACATACATCGATTTTTATATACAAATTTTAATTTTTTATAGGAAGAAAACTGTAAGGACTTGGAAAAATACTTTTTTTTTGACAAATGTTCCTCAATTCAGCAGAGCCTTAGAGCAAGTAGTGGAATGCTGATTGCAATACAAAATAACTGCACAACTGAGTCAAATGAACCTGCTCTTATGTCTTAGAGGATAATAATTATAAAAAATGTGTTCTATATGGATAAAAGAGTGAATCTTATAAACATAATTTATAAATTTTTTAGAGGTTAATTTTATCTTTAGTAGTTAGAGCTGAAGAAAAGCAACGACATGTGATTTTGTGTACAAATATGAACCTAACTTTCTTCAAGCAGGTGTTTCTTTCAACTTACTGAGAGAGAGAAGGGCAGCCATCGGTGCACTCACTCAGTAACTTGAAGAAACAAAATATCAGCGTGTTCAATTATGAAACTTAATGGACGACAGACGAGTGTTCTGTTCAAATCGCCATTGCTAGTGACAGTTGGTCACAGAGACAGACGGGCGGTCTGTGTAAACTAGCGGAAAAAGTAACATTGGCGAAATTTTGTTCGCAAATGTTGAAGTTACTCCTTGTGAGAATGGCTGCATGCCCAACCTAAAACATATTTTTATGTATGTAAAAGATGGAACGTTAACGGCTAGTCCCTATAATTCCCCAAATCTGCGCAAAAACCCAACGAATCAACTAAATTCGCGAAGTAGAAAATTACCACCAACTTATTTTATTATAGAAACTTTCTTTGCACAGGTTTTCCAGTGTTTCTTACCGGGTTTTATGTTAGAAAAATTAAGTTCCTTTTTTTTGGTTTTCAGAAAATTTTGTTTAAAAACTTGTATGGGGATGTTAGGTGGCTGAATGCACCCATTGAATTGCCCGCCACTGGAAAGTCATACCGGAGGTCGGCGAATTCAATGATGATGACTGTGCATGAAGCTGGGTGTAAAGTGCGAGTACGAGAAGGCTGATGGGTTCCAACTGCGTTGGCGCACTCTCGCCAATGTGCTGAGTGTTGCTGATAAATGACGCGATCGAAGCCCACGTCACTGATTGGCGGAAAGCACTGGGTTTGAAAAAGAGAAGAAGTCTTCCAGGCAAGGTGAAAGCCTGGAAGAACACTTCTTTACGGAGATTAAAACAAGCTAGAGGTGTGATTTGTTATAAGCATCAAAATTTTGAAAACGAAAAAAAAAAGAATATTATTTTGAAAACGAAAAAGGAGTTTTATTTTCAAATAAGAAAAAAAAGGAGGAAAATTGAATGACTATTAAGGTGAAGAAACGCAGGAAAACTTGAGTGGAGATATTTGCTGTAGAAGAGTTGAAGTTAGCTGGACTAATAGAAAGGAATTTGGTGGTAACAAAGATAAGTATAGTAATATTCGCATTGTAATTTCGTAATTTTCATTGTCGTGTCGATAACCTCATTTAAAAATTCAGTTTCATATTCGTTTGGTTTTTGTAATCGAAAAATTCTGATATTACGGAACGCGCGACCCGTTTTCTTAACCGAGTGTTAACGGTCCATCTTGATAATTAAATTTTTTTTGTATTCGAGTTGTTCAAAAGACCTTGGGTTTTAGCCCTACTTAATTGCAAGGTTTCCCAAGCAATTCAATAAAATTTTCAACTTCCCATTCGGAATTATAAATTTATTTAAAATATCTTCCACCGTCGGTTTCGCTCCAAAGGTTTGTGACTTCCTTATCTTCAAAAAAAAAATCTGTTGTGCTTGTCCAAAAATGAATGTGTACGCCACGACTGTACTCTAACAAGTGTCTTTTTATTTCATCTAATTCTATCATATTAATTTTAAGTAAACGGTAATTCATAAGCAGATAATTAAGTATATAAATCGTATGACATTTTAAGTATATAATGTAGTTTATATAATTTATAATTGTTGTTACTTAAGGGTTGCCAACATCTCCCCCTTTTTTTTTAGTAATCGGAATGTGAGAATCGCACTGGTGGTCTCCGAATCCTTGTAGGTCTTCCCTCAGATAATTGACTGTTGGAATCATCTGTGGATGTTGGAGGTGTTGTTGTTGCTGGAGGCTCTGCAGTGGACTCTGTTCGTATATCTGGTGTAATAGCTGTACTTACGTCTAGATCAGTTTTGGGTGTTAAGTCGAATTCATCCAACAAAATCTTCAATGGAAGTCGTTTGTCTTGTGGCTCCGCGGAAGATTCTCTAGATCTAAGTTGGTTGGCATGCGATCTTACCAATTTATGTGGATGGATTGTCAACACATTATAGTTAACTTTTCCCACACGTTCAACAACCTTGGCTGGCGACCAAATCCATTTTGACCTAGAGTACTGTTTCACAAATACGTCAGCACCACTTTTGAACTTTTTTGGCTTGGCATTGTGCTTCTTATTGAAAAGTTCATTTTGAGTGTTGTTTTCCCTGTGACCTGTTGGAGGATTAGGCTTCAGAAGGTCTAATGTTATTCGTATAGGTCTTCCCAACATTAGCTCTGCTGGTGATTTGTTGCTAAGTGTTTTACTCGGAGTTGACCTATAAGAAAGAAGAAAAATATTAATAATTTCTTCAATTGTCCCTTCCCCTTTTAGTTTTTTTAATGCATTTTTAAATGTTCCAACCACCCGTTCGGCTTGGCCATTTGATTGTGGGTGATATGGAGCCGTCTTAATGTGTTCTACTCCATTTTCAGAACAAAAGTGTTGAAACTGGTTGCTGGTGAATTGGGAACCATTGTCGGATACCAACAATTCCGGATACCCGAATCGTGAAAATATTTGGGCCAATATTTTAATAGTTTCAGTCGATGTTGTTGATTTTGTTGCTATTATCTCGGGCCACTTTGAGTACGCGTCGACTATTACGAAGAACCAGATATTATTGATGGGTCCCGCGTAATCTACGTGAATCCGCTGCCATGGTCGACTGCATAATGGCCATGATGATAACAAAACCTTTGTCGGTGATTTTGCTGCCAATTGACAATTTCGGCATCGTTTTACAAATAATTTTATTTCATCATCCAGTCCAGGCCAATAAACATAGCTCCGGGCGAGAGATTTCATGCGTTCTTCTCCTGGATGACCCTTGTGCAACTGTTTTAACACACGGTCTTGAAAACTCTTGGGTATGATGATACGGTCTTTGAATAAAACACATTCTTCTACTATCATCAGTGACTCCCTTCTGTTAAAATATGGTTGTAAATTCGATGGTATGGAGCGCGGCCAACCTGATGTGATGAAATGCTTCAAGTTTACCAGTTCCTTTGAAACATTGGTAGCACTTTTGATCATATTATGTGTGACTGGTAATTGCTTGATATTATGAAATAACTCCGTTCTGATACTGGAGTCTTGCTCTAAACTAGTTTGTGCGATGATGTAATCTTCGGTCGAGTCAGATTTCTTGTTCCCAATGAGCCTCGAAAGAAGATCCGCGTTTCCAAAATCTTGAGTGCGAACGTATTGGATATCAAAATCGTATGCTTGTAGTGCCAAAGCCCACCTTTGTAGGCGGTTTGCTATATGTAGCGGAATCCCCTTACTAGGGCTAAATATGGCAAGTAACGGCTTATGATCCGTCTCCATCAAGAATTTCCGACCAAGAATCATTCTGTGAAATCGAGTTACAGCAAAAACAAGAGCTAATCCTTCCTTTTCAATTTGGCTGTAATTTTTTTCCGCAGAAGTAAGTGACCTAGAAACGTGGTATACTACTTTGATTTTACCATCAGAAAAACGGTGAGATAAGCAGGCTCCAATTCCGTCGTTGGAAGCATCAGCTGCAACTATAATAGGAAGATCTGGATTATAATGCGTTAGAGCAAGGTCTGATTGCAAAATTTTCTTAAATTCTTGAAAAACAGTTTCACATTTAGAACTCCAGTTCCATTTAGCGTCCTTCTTTAATAGGTTATCCAACGGTGCTCGAAGTTGGCTCATTTTATTGATATATTTCCCATAATAATTTATAGCCCCTAAAAAGGAGCGAAGCTGCAAAAGAGTTTTAGGTGCTGGCATATTCCTAATAGCCTCCGTCTTCATGGGGTCAGGTTTCGTGCCTTCGGCGTTGAATATGTGGCCTAGGTATTTAATTTCAGTCATTAAAAATTTGCACTTACTGATTTTGATCTTGAATCCGTAATCATCGAGACGTTTAAGGACCGCAAAAAGGCATCGGTCATGATCTGCACGAGTCTTTCCTGAGACAAGAAGATCATCGATATAGGCTGAAGCGTTTTCTGCACCTGCCAGCATGGTGTCCATGAGTTGTTGAAAATAACCTGGTCCCACTTTGACTCCTGGAGGTAACCGGTTCCATGCAAACAGCCCTTGATGTGTATTCACGGTCAGGAAAATCTTTGAATCCGAGTCTACTTGAATTTGGAGATATGCATCTGAAAGATCAATGTGAGTAAAAAAAATTGTTGTTCGAGTGTTTGATAAAAATTTCTTCTGGCCTTGGAAGATAATACATGTGAGGTTGCAGAGCTGCATTTAATCCAGTAGAATAATCTGGACAAATGCGGATTTGGCCATTAGGCTTCTTTACTGCAACTATTGGCGCTGCCCATTCTGAAAATTCAACTGGAGAAATTATACCTTCTTTTTTCAACCGGGTAAGTTCAGCGTCAACTGCTTCCACAGAGGCATATGGAACAGGGCGTTTTGCTTTGAAGACAGGAACAGCACTATCTCTTAAATGAAGTTTAAGTTTTGATTTGTTGCAGCATCCTAGAGCGTTCTCAAAAATAGAAGGAAATTTTAATTGTATTGTTTTGCTTAGTGTAGTTTTCTCATTTTCAGTAATGTGCTTGTGCACTTGATGGCAAATAGAGCTCAATGGTTGATCCCACAACCCAAAGTTCTCAATTAAATCGATACCTAACAAATTTAGTTCAGATCTAGTGCTAACGAAGCATTTTGCCATATGTATTTGATTAATGAAACTCACCTCGCAGTTAAAATATCCCAATATGGTCATTGGATTACCTTGCGCGTCATTAACAATGTCTTCTTCACAATGTAATTTTGGATTATTTAAGTAGTCCCACGTGCTTTTACCTACAATTGTCACATCTGATGCTGTATCAACCTGTAATCTCACTATCTTGCCATTAATCTTCACTTTTACATATTTTCGGTAAGCGGCTGATGTGTGATTAACTGTGTGAGTCACGTGCACGTTTCGATTTGCATGACGTTTATTCTGATGACTCTGACCTGTACGATATTTTTGATTTTTCTTTTTTTCAGCTAAGTTTGAAGTTTGATTTGAGCTCTTTTCTCCTCTTTTGATGAAGCAAAAACAATAACCTTCTTTGTGCCCTTGCTTATGACATTGAGTACACTCATGTTCCTTGTACTTACAGTTTTGATAGAAATGCATGGCTCCACAGCCCCAGCATGGATTCCTTGGTGCTTGAGTTGATTCGTTGCGATTCTGATTGTCCCTTGTAGAGTCTGGTCTAGGCTTTTGTCTGATGGCTTTCACTGAGCTTGATGATGGTGATGAAAATGCCTCAATGAGCTGGGTGTCCTGCTTGATGCTTGAAATACGGTGACATTCGGAAATGAGTTTGTCCAATGTTAATGAATTTTCCGCTGTTTGTGAATCTAAAAGAGTTAAAAGCCTTGATCGAATATCGGATTCAGATGTTGACTGCAACCCTATGACAAACATTAAGCATTTGAATTGATCCGATGTTAGTTTACCCAGCTCAAAGTTTTCACACTGCCTATTGACTTCGCTTGCAAATGTGACAAAGTCGTCTTCAGGTAATTTTCGAAGTTGCAGGCAGCGGTAGCGCATACTAAAAACAGATTCTTTTCTTCCAAATATGATTTCTAATTTTTGTATAGAAGTTTCAAAATCAAAGTCTTTTGATTGCTTAGGTAAAATAAAATTTACATACCGACTATGTTCTTGGGCCCCAAGCTTCCTCATGAGCAACCTTACCTTCGCAGCACCATCTAATTTTGTTGCATCTTTCTCAAATAAATCTGAGTATCGTACATACCATTGCTTAAAGGTTACTCCATTGTCTGGATCGAAATGAAATTCTTGAATGTTCTGAGCCAAAACTTCGAGTGAATATTATTGAAATTTGTAAGTTTCCAGAAACAACCTTAAGAAGATACACGACCATTTCAATAAGAATAGAAAAACAGAATAATAATTTATTGAAAAACATTTGATAACAATTGATAAGAATATCAATATGAAACATTATAGCAAAGTATAAACAAAGTGTTTTATACTCTTACATTCAATTTCAACACTCCCACTGAATGTAAAATTCAATTAAATTTAAGTCCTATTGCTTTGGCACACAAATTGTGCTTCTTGAAATCTAAAGGTTTTGTAAGAAAATCTGCATTCATATCTGCTGTACTTATATATTTCAAATTGATTAATCCTTCATCAATTTTGTCACGAACAAAATGGTGTCGAACATCGATGTGCTTTGTTCGAGGATGGTACGCGTTTGTTAATGCAAGACTTATTGCACCTTTGTTGTCGCAGTGAATAGTTGTGAATTTTGGTGAACTTGGAATAAGCTCTAACTGCAATCCTTTAAGCCATAAAGCTTCTTGAGTGGCTGAGGAAACGGCCATGTATTCAGCTTCGGTTGATGAGAGAGCAACAGTGGGCTGTTTTTTAGTATTCCAGGATATTGCTCCTCCACAAGATTCAAAGATGTAACCTGTAACTGATCTTCTGTCATCGCCATCGTTTGCCCAGTCTGCGTCACAGTAGCCAATCAACATATTGTTTTTGCTTTTTGAGAATTCCAATTTAGCATCTGATGTCCCCTTCAAATATCGCAGAATACGTTTAACTGCTGTCCAATGAGCTTTTCCATAGCAGTTATTAAATCTTGACACATTGCTTACTGCAAAACTAACATCTGGCCGAGAAACCTGTGCAGCAAACATAATGCTGCCAACTGCTTCCTGATATGGAATTTGCATCATTTCGTTTTTCTCTTCTTCTGTTTGAGGACACATTAGTTTAGTCAACTTTTGATTAGAATCCATGGGTGTACTGGCAGGATTACATTCAGTCATATTGAAACGCGTTAATATGTCGTTGATGTATTGTTTTTGATCAATGGTAATCGTGCCTTTTGAACGATCACGTTGAATTTGTATGCCGAGAACAAATCTTGCTTCTCCCATGTCTTTCATTTTGAAATTACTGTTAAGATATATTTTAAGTTTATTTTTAACATCAATATTTTTAGTAAAAATTAAAAGATCATCTACATAAACTGCTATAATTATGTAATTTGAATCTTCACCAGAAAAATAAACACATGGATCTATTTTAGATTTCTTAAGACCATAATTTATCAATGCTGCATCGAGTTTTTGGTTCCAACACCGACTGGCCTGCTTCAATCCATACAGCGACTTCTTCAAATAACATACTTTGCCAGTGTTATCGGAGAAACCTTCTGGTTGAAGCATATAAATATTATCATAAAGATCTCCTTGAAGAAATGCAGTAACTGCATCCATCTGATCAATGTCAAGGTCTAATTGGGCAGCTAGAGAAAATAAAAGTCGAATAGTGCTATATCTGACTACTGGGGAGAAAATTTCCTCATAATCAATCCCCTTTCTTTGAGCGCAACCCTTCACAACCAAGCGGGCTTTATACCTTGAAATCTTACCTTCGCTATCTCGTTTTGTTTTAAACACCCATTTGCAGTTGATAGCTCTTTTGTCGACAGGCAAATCTACCAGATTCCAGGTACTATTTTCTCTCAAAGAGTCGAACTCTTCTTTCATAGCTTGTCGCCACAATTCGGAATCAGCTCTTTCTAGAGCTTCTTTAACAGTCAAAGGATCATGTAACTCACCTGTTGTCACTGAGTACATGTATCTTACTATTGGCTTTGGAGTACGCTGACTTTTCCTGGGAATTTGCTTTGAAATTTCTTTTTCATCTGACATTGACTGCGGAATGTTGACATCTTCACTTGATTCACTAGTCAAATAATCATCTTCTTCATTTGTGTCTGAATGCGGAATAACCTCTTCTCTTGATTGGTTTGTCGAATTGTCATCTGAATTATCATCTTCCCCCACTGAATCATCATAGTCGACCGGAAATTCAGGAAAATAAAACAAATTATAATTTTCAATTACCTTCTCGGAATGTATTTGTTCATTTTCGAAAAATATAACGTCTCTGCTGATGATGATTCTCTTCTTTGTTGGATGATACAAACGGAAAGTGTGGGAATCTTCACAATATCCAACAAAAATGCAAGCTTCAGATTTCGGATCCAACTTTTTGCGCCGCTCTTTTGGAATATGAACCATTGCTTTGCATCCAAATGCACGCAAGTGACTCATATCGGGTTTTTTTTTTGACCACGCCTCTTCAGGAACCATTTGAAGCGATGAGCTACATGGTGATCGGTTTATTATATGAACTGCCGTTGAAACCGCTTCAGCCCAGAAGCTTTTTGGCAAATTCGCATCTAATAACATACACCTGGCTTTCTCGATTATAGTCCGGTTCATACGCTCTACCAATCCGTTGTGCTCTGGTGTATACGGTGCTGATGTACGATGATATATTCCACTTTTTCGTAATAATGCTTGAAACGTTTTATTGCAGTATTCGGAACCGTTATCAGTGTGTAAGACCTTTATTAGTTTACTGCATTGATTTTCTACAAGTGCCTTGAATTCTGCAAAACGAGCCACTGTTTCATTTTTTGATTGTAGAAAATAAACAAACGTTTTTCTTGTGAAGTCATCAACGAACACCAGAATATATCTAGCGCCTCCCATACTCCTTTCATTCATTGGACCACACAAATCCGAATGGATTACCTCTAGTACTTCAGTTGCTCTTGGTCCTGTGTGATTAAATGGAAATCGGCATTGCTTGCCTTTGAAACAAACTTCACATTTCCAATTATCCAGCATAGGGAATTTTTGGTTTCGTCCAAAACGATCGCTCAGCATACGTACACTTGCCATGTTAAGATGTCCCAATCTTCTGTGCCACAGGTTGTAGTCTGATTCCAATTTGTTTGTAACAAAACATCGATCTTGTTGAAATCTGTCCAACTTGAAAAGTTCTCCATCAAGAGAAGCTGTAGCAACAAGATGTTTTTCAGAATTATAAATTCTACACCCTTTGGAATCGAAAACAACTTTGTTATTTTTGCTAACAATTTGACTAACTGACAGAAGATTTGCACATAGCTCTGGTATACACAAAACATTCTCGACTTTTACCTTTTCATTTTGAGCAGCAATTGGCAAATATACATTACCAGTACTCTGTACAGCTAAACGCATGTTGTTAGCCACCACAACTTCACTTTTAGCAGGTTGACTAACATCTGTTAATATGTTTGGATCTGAACACATATGAGCGGATGCTCCAGAGTCTATGTACCATTCACCAGGTTGCACTGTGGAGACAGCAAAAGATGTGTACAAAACGTTAGAATTACCTTGAACTCTCTTCTTGCTCTGCTGCTTTGATGGACAGTCTCGTGCATAGTGCCCATGATTGTTGCACTGAAAACATCTAGGTCCTGCATTGCCAACATTTCCCTTACCACTTGTTAAGCTTTTGTGATTGTAATTCTTCTTTTTAACTTGTTTTCTTGGTCCGCTTTGTCCATAAAAAGCAACCGTATCGGCAACATCTTCTCCTTTCACATCTTGAAGGATCTTGGTCTTTATTGCATCACCAGTGATAGGTACGCCGGAACTTTCTATGCCCATGATCATAGGTTTATATTCATCGGATAAACCTGCGAGCAAAATTGTGCCAACCCATTCCTCACTCACTTTTAAACCAACGCCGTTAAGTTTATGAGCTGTAGTGATTACGGAGTTCACATAGTCTTCCACAGATGAAGAATTTTCCAGTCTTGTCGTAATTAGTTTCTTCAGCAGTCCTACTCTGCGCGTTAGACCATCGTCCTGGAAAGCCTTCTGCAAATTATCCCATGCTTGCTTCGCCGTTGTAGTTGATTGTATGTGAACGTAATTCACAGGATCAACTAGCAAAATAATTTTTGCTCTAGCCTTGGCCACCTTCTTTAAGTCCTTTTCTCCTTCAGATTCAACGCATGACCACAAATCTTCCAGCTCCAAATAAGCTTGAACAGCAAATTTCCATGAGTCGTAATTCTCACGACCTTTAAGTTTTTCTATTGAAGGAAGTCCTTTGTGAGCCATTTTGAATTCAGTTGTGAAGACAAAACCGTTTTTATTTGAAAATAAAAATTTCTTCTAAAAATTTTTTTTTTTTTTTTTTTTAATATTCTTTTCTTTATTTCTTCGTTAAGGCCTTATTGCGTCTTTCTGGGCCCATAACCTATTGAAATTTGTAAGTTTCCAGAAACAACCTTAAGAAGATACACGACCATTTCAATAAGAATAGAAAAACAGAATAATAATTTATTGAAAAACATTTGATAACAATTGATAAGAATATCAATATGAAACATTATAGCAAAGTATAAACAAAGTGTTTTATACTCTTACATTCAATTTCAACAAATATTCCATTGAGGCATCCTGTCGTGAAACTGATTCTTCCTTAAAGACTTTCTTTGCTATGTCGCTTAACAATTGCGATTGCTGTTGAGCAATTTTTTTTAATTCTGCAACTATATTTTCCATGATCCTCGTCGCCACTGTTGTGCTTGTCCAAAAATGAATGTGTACGCCACGACTGTACTCTAACAAGTGTCTTTTTATTTCATCTAATTCTATCATATTAATTTTAAGTAAACGGTAATTCATAAGCAGATAATTAAGTATATAAATCGTATGACATTTTAAGTATATAATGTAGTTTATATAATTTATAATTGTTGTTACTTAAGGGTTGCCAACACACTGGCGCCCTTTTTCATTTTTCAGCTACGCCTCTGCGTTAATTGAAAATAAATCATTTCACTCTTTTGATTATTTTAATTAATAATCCTCGTGAAAATTGTTCGTGAACCAACCCCCTTGATGAGCCTAGTCGTGGTGGTAGCATACATTGTTGCTACCAGTTGCAATTTTTTTTTCGCTGAACTCGTCTGCTTGCAGTTTGACAGTTCGTCATCGGTCTCTTTAGTTTATTTAATTACATAATACATATGTAGTTGTTGTTCGGTCACGTCGTCGTGGTTCTTGTCGTCATTTTGTTTGATTATTTTATGTCAATAATCAAAGTTTAATTTCGCGAATTAAAATTGTAACATATCTACTAATACATATGTAGCTTAAATCAATTTGCGTTTGGGTTAAATTTATTTAAATCTTGTCAGAAAAATTGGCAAATCGTGAATATATTTTTTTAAGACAGTTATAAGAAAAAAAATTGGAATGCCAGTTTAAAATTTTTAAAATTGTGTTAATAAAAAATTGCATTACAGCTTCGTTGGGAAAGATTAGAACTTCTTGGTCGCGGCATTATTAATAATAATATCTAAAATGATTCAGTGAAACCCATCGATTTGAGGTTTTTTTTAATTAAAAGTCATTTGTTCATTTGTCATTTGTTGTGTATTTAAGTAGCTTGATATATTTTCCTTAGTTTACACAAAGTAATTTTCTAAACAATACTCGTATATACGTCAATCCTTTTTCATTACTGACATTATTCTACATTTTTAAAATCTAATATATGCAATTATCCGAATATTGGGGATATATCTTGTCGATTTGAATCCTTTATTTAAATATGTTAAGAAGTACTCAATTCGAAATAATAAGTGGCCACCTTGCCAATCTAAAAATGTCATGAAAAACGTCAAATGCCAACGAAGAATGAGTTGACATAAATTGAATACTGAAATAAAACGTGGTTTGATGAAGTCGTACTTTTCATTTTTATTTTAACATAAATTAGATTTCAATTTAGTTTTTCAGCTTTTCTCTTAAGTCAATAATTCGCTTTGCAAAGTATTCAAACATTTGGCATCCCTTGCGGGGAACTTTAATCTTCCGCGCTAATAAAAAATTAATGTAGATAATTGTAAAGAGTCTTATCTTGGAGAATAATGGCGCTTGCTAAAGAAGAATCTATCGCGAAACTAATTTATAACTTCTCAGCTAACACACAGAAGGCAGGGAAGGCAAAGCAGACAAAAGGATATCTCATGGGCAGAAGGAAACTGCTTGAAGATTACTGGACCAAGTTCAATGAGGCTCATGACATCATCTCAACAATGGATCCAACAGAAACCAACGAAAAAGATCTCGAAAGGCTTCTTTCCGATGAACGTTTTGTCGATATTGAATCTGCCTACTGTGAGGCCCTTGGAGACCTCAACGACACAATCGACGAGCTTTCTACAACTGCTCATGAAACGATATCTCATTCAACGCCGACTCATCTTGTCATGAATGGAGGCATCAGCACAATCAAATCGACATTACCACCGCTGCAACTACCCACTTTCAACGGATCGTTTGAAGAGTGGCTGAACTTTAAAGACATGTTCACCAGCTGCGTTATCAATGATAAAATGCTCTCCGATGTGCAAAGACTACAGTATCTTAACTCTAGCCTCCGTGGTAGTGCTACAAATGTACTAAAAAACATTCGGATTAACGGGGATAGCTTTCAGACTGCATGGGACATCCTAAAAGGCCGCTTTGACAACAAGCGAAAATTAATTAAGCAGTACCTTCATGACATCGTTAATCTGCCAACCATGGCCAACGAATCACCCTTAGTCTTACGTCAGATTCTCGATGGAATCACTGAAGCCGTTCGCGCTCTACAGCAACTAGGGCGGCCAACAGACCAGTGGGACGACTGGCTGATTTTACATGTGACTCAAAAACTTGACCCTGTCACAATAAAAGATTGGGAAACCTCACTTGAAAGTCCGAACTCCATTCCCACTTACGCACAACTGGAAAAGTTTTTGGAAAATAGACTACAAGGCCTTGATGCTATGGCTGCCTGCTCTCGACCAAGGCAAAGGGAACCTATTCAACCAAAAGCATTTAAAGCACAGCCAGTACGCAGTCACCAAGCAAATGTCAATCGATGCCCTAAGTGTTCTGGTAAGCATGTTCTTATGTTTTGCTCTGATTTTAGAAAAGAAGCACCAGCACAGAGACTGACATTCGTGATGAAAGCAAAACTGTGCAAAAATTGCTTAAAGGCTGATCATTTACAACAACAATGTCCATCGGAGTACACCTGTTTAAGATGTCAACAAAAACATCACACAATGCTGCATGATAGCATCCAGTTACAAGAAACTCACGTTAACACAAACCATCTGCGAACAAACAAACCTCGTCACCCTCCTCATCCTGTTTATTCACTCTGTGAAAGCTCCGATAATAAACCAACGATACAACTAGAACCGGTTTTGCTGGCTACAGCTCAAGTTAAAGTGCGATCTGCCACTGGGCATGAACTTAAACTGCGAGCTCTCTTGGATATCGGATCCCAAGCCACGTTTATAAGTGAGTATGCGGTACAACAACTTCACCTTCGGCGAACAAGGCTCTTTATGCCGGTGACGGGGGTAGGAGGTACAAGTGTTGGCAAGTCAACAGGTCTGGTTGACATTTCTATTAGCTCTATTAGAGAACCAGACTTCAACATTAATTGCAGAGCATTAATTTTACCACGTTTGGGTCCTCTTATGCCCACTCTTCGTCTTGACACTAAGCTGTTTGGTAAGTTCTTGGATCTGGATCTGGCCGATCCAAACTTTTGCGAACCCGGGTCCATTGACGTCATTCTGGGAGCAGATATTTATGGCTCTCTCCTATGTGGTGAAATTTTGCAATCGTCTGCTGGTGCACCTGTTGCACAACAAACCCATTTAGGTTGGGTAATCTTCGGACGCTTGCCCGAGTCTACAACCAGAATGCTGTCTACAAACTTTTGTGCGTTTTCACAGACTGAGCTCTCAAATTTAGTTCAGTCCATGTGGAAATTTAATGAGCATGAAGACGTGGAATCTTCTTCCAAGATGACACAAGATGAGCTATTCTGCGAAGAATTCTTTAAGCGAACGGTACAACGGACCTGTTCTGGACGCTACGTCATCAAGTACCCGTTTAAAGACTCCATCGACCAAACAATTTTGGGTGATTCTAAAGAAGATGCCTACAAACTCTTCCATCACCAACTCATTCGGCTAGAGAAGGACCCGAAAATGAGGACAATGTACGATGAATTTATGTCCGAATATCAAAATCTCGGGCATATGGAACCTGTTCAGGAAGACGTTTCACCTAAGCTGAGTTGCTACATTCCACATCACGGCGTATACAAGGAGTCAAGTTCGACAACTAAATTGAGAATTGTCTTCAACGCATCCAGGCAGTATAAATCAGGTAAAACACTAAATGATTGTCTTCATGTAGGTCCCAAACTTCAAAGTGAACTGTCTGCGATTATCTTGAAATGGCGTACTCATCGAATTGGTTTCATGGCAGACATTGAGAAATGCTATAGACAAATAATGGTGCAACGAGATGATGCTGACATGCAGAGAATAATATGGAAAGACGATGAAGGACGTCCAGCTGTCTACAGATTGCTTACCGTCACTTACGGTTTAAACTGCTCTCCGTATGTGACAATCAAAGTTCTTCACACCCTGGCCGACGATGAGGAAGCTGACTTTCCTCAAGCTGCTAAAGTACTACGTGAATCATTCTACATGGATGACTGTCTCCACGGTGCTGACACAGTTGATGCTGCTCAAGAACTACAATCGGAACTCCAGAACTTACTGCAACGAGGAGGATTCCTGCTCCGAAAGTGGAACTCAAATTCTACCGAGTTTCTGCAAGGAATAAGCACGAATGATAAGTTGACTGAGCAGTGTTGTGATCTTAATTTGGATCGTGAAACCAAGGCCCTTGGGATCTATTGGTCTTGTCAAACTGATTGCATTGGCTACAAAGTGAACGTCACAAAAGTTTCAAAAGCAATCACAAAACGTCAACAGCTGTCCGATGTGGCCAAAATCTATGATCCAACTTGCCTACTGGCTCCAGTAGTGATTACAGGCAAAATTCTTTCACAACAACTTTGGCTGTCTGGTATATCATGGGATGATCCACTTCCAGAACCACATCAAAAGAACTGGGTCCAATTTCGAGAAGAGCTCTCCTCGATTGAGGATATCAGGGTCCCAAGATGGATATTCTCGTCTCCAAATGCCTCAAGCTACCAACTGCATGTTTTTTCGGACGCTTCTACCTCTGCTTATGCTGCTGTCTCTTATCTGCGAGTTATAACATTTCATGGTGAATGTAAAGTGTCAATTCTTATGGCAAAAACTAAGGTGGCACCCTTGAAGAAAATCACCGTTCCATGCTTGGAACTCAATGGAGCACTTCTTGCGTCAAAAGTCGCGTCCAAGGTTCTCGACACCTTACAGTTGCCATCCATGACAACCTATTGCTGGTCGGACTCGAAGACAACGTTGAGCTGGATTCGATCAAACCCAGGAAAATATAAGCAATATGTTGCGAACCGAATCACCAAAATCCAAGAGCTGACAACTATTGACTGCTGGAGGTATGTGCCCACTAAAAGCAATCCGGCAGACGTAGCCTCTCGTGGCGTATACCCTTCTCAGCTACAGAATCTTGATTTATGGTGGTCTGGTCCAACATGGCTACAGAAAGATGAAAGCGAATGGCCTGAACAAAAAGGTGTATTCAGTGATGTGCATGAGATAACAGCACTTCTTGCTACTCATGGCCCGTCCAAGCTAACAGAGGATAGGGGAGCACTGGGTCTTCTCTACAAATACTCTGACATCAATACCTTGATTGGAGTAACATGCTGGTGCTATCGTTATGTTGCAATCAAACTAAAGCAACCACATGCTACATCATCCTGGTGCACAGCGTCTGAGCGACAAGTTGCCTTACAGTTTTGGATAAGGTATGTTCAAAGAATACATTTTAATAATGAAATTTCTTATCTCCTTCAAGGTAAACCTGTCAGCTCCAAGAGCAAGCTAATGAAGCTAAATCCAATGGTGGATGAAAATGGCATCATACGATTGAATGGTAGATTGAAAAATGCCCTATTGACTGTGTCGGAACGATTCCCCATAATTTTGCCTAAGGAAAGTAAACTTACCTCTTTGCTTATTGATCAAGGTCATAAGGCCACTATGCATGGGGGCAAGCAAACGACAATCAACTTTCTTCGAAGGCGCTATTGGATTATCGATTGTCGTTCCTCAGTACAGAAGTTTATTCGTCGATGCTTGACATGTTGTCGTCATAATTCACAACCTACAACACAAGTTATGGGAATTCTTCCCACACCGCGGTGCACCGCAGCTGCTCCGTTTAAGCATTCCGGACTAGACTATGCCGGACCCTATGCGATTCGTACAACAAAAGGCCGAGGTCATCGTAGTTACAAGGGATGGGTCGCTCTTTTTGTCTGTTTGAGCACTAGAGCTATTCATCTAGAACTCGTGAGCGACATGACCACCGAGACATTCCTTGCAGCTTTACGACGATTTTTTTCTCAACGAGGGTACAGCCTTAGCATCTATAGCGACTGTGCAACAACTTTTTCTGGCGCCAATGCAGTTCTGAGGGAAGACTTCGCGGCTTACCGAAAGCAATTGGAAGCAGGGGCACGATCCGTGTCTTGCCATGGTGTATCATGGCACTTTATTCCACCAGGCTCTCCAAACTTTGGAGGTATATGGGAGGCTGGAGTCAAGAGCATGAAACACCATCTGAAGCGGACCATCGGGGAAGCAACGTTAACCTTCGAGGAATTTTACACCGTCCTCAAGCAAATTGAAGCTGTTTTGAATTCGAGGCCAATGTCAGCCATATCAGATGATCCCGCTGATTTCGCTGCCTTGACCCCTGGGCATTTCTTGGTGGGCGGTCCCATCACTGCCACTCCGGAACCGGATTTGCACGACATCAAGACAGGAAGACTTTCACGTTGGAAACAAATCCAGCAGATCCAGCAGGATTTCTGGAAAAGGTGGAGCTGTGAATATTTGCATGATCTACAAGTAAGAAGCAAGTGGCAAAAATCAAAACCCAACATTAAAATAGGCGACCTGGTTCTAGTAAGAGATGAACGCGCACCGCCGACGCAATGGCTATTGGGCCGTGTTTTGCAAACACATAATGGAGAAGATGATCTAGTACGGGTTGCAACAATTCGTACACAGTCATCAATAATAAAACGAGCTATTTCAAAGCTGGTCGTGCTTCCAATCGACAACGACTCTGTGGATGAACATGGTGGGCGGCCAGATGTTTCGTCGCAATAACTGGACGAGGTGGGCGGAATGTTAAGAAGTACTCAATTCGAAATAATAAGTGGCCACCTTGCCAATCTAAAAATGTCATGAAAAACGTCAAATGCCAACCAAGAATGAGTTGACATAAATTGAATACTGAAATAAAACGTGGTTTGATGAAGTCGTACTTTTCATTTTTATTTTAACATAAATTAGATTTCAATTTAGTTTTTCAGCTTTTCTCTTAAGTCAATAATTCGCTTTGCAAAGTATTCAAACAAAATACGTTCTTTAATTTGAGACAGTTACGAAACCCATGCACATTTTGTATGAGAAAATGTTTTTTCTTTTATTTTTATTTATTTTTTTTATATTTATTCGTCAATTTTCCAATGTTCTTAATAGTTATTCTGATATCCGGGACGGAGACAAATACAACAAATCAAAAACCATGAAAATCGGTCCAGCCGTTCCCGAGTTATATTTGTTCGAACAAACCCGACTTTGTTTTATATACATACATATTTAGAATTACAATTTATTTACAATTGAACAGTTATTTAAATACATACTTTTACCTACAATCTACAAAGTAAAAAATCTTTGATTCAGTAGTATAAACTCAACGCTACACAAGCATGGGGTCTATAAAAATGTTGTCAAAAATTCTCACCATTAAAAAGTTCGGGGATACTCAATGAGGCGGAAGATCTTTACTCCCGGAAAAAGTAGAAGTTGGCTGAGCAAACTTGATAGTTGACATAAAACATTATTATTTTTTTTTTATAAAATACATTCATACATATGTATGTACATTTTGAATATATTGGTATAATGTTCTGCAGCAATAATTATATTTGGGAAAATTGGCCATCAACTTCGTCGAGCAGTGAAAGTGAAGACGATGTAACTGAGCCATTGTACATTGAAAGTTTCCCTTTAAATATATTTCGTGTATGGCGGACAATCACATATTGGTAGCACTACGATTTTATGCACTCGGATCAATCCAATACTGTTAAGTAGACTGAGTTGGGTATGAAATCGCGCATCACAAAATCCCGATTCACAAAATCCCGAATCACGAAATCCCGCCGTTTCAATACTAAATTGACAGCACAGTATGGATTTTCATTTCCATAGTTAATGTGACTCTGATATCTAAAATTTTTTACGAGCTGAAGACAAGTCCAAAAAAGGTATAAGTATGAATTTTGGAAAGTATCTTGAGTCAAAAAAATAAAAAAAATATAAAATTACAAAAAAATGTCCAAGGAAGTTTAAAAATTCGACCTGAAACATAAAACGCACCCTGTACATATTAATTTTCGTAAAAAAAAAACTGTATTCCAATTCTTATTTAAGGAGGATGGCAACACCTCTACCCTAACCCAAGCCAAGTTTCACATATAAAAGCTGGTCCAAACATAATGCATGATGTTCATTTTGAGTCACACCTTAACGTCAAGTTGTTTGCCCAACTTAATTTGACACTTCTTTGATTCTGTATTTTACAAATTCAACCATGGAAAGGTACACTATTGAGAATCGCGTTAAGATTATTGAAGCCTCGAATTGTGAACACATTTCAGCAAACCGGGTCTGTAGGAAATGTGAAAACACCTGTGTATGCTCGCCTAGTTCGTTCTGCGGAAAACATTGCTGTTGTTCGCAATAGTGTGGCAGAAGAGCCGTCAACTTCGGCACATTAACGACATTGAACCCCAATTATGTCTCAGAGTCTTTGAAAATATGGACCTTCGGATAGAGGTATGCCACCTAAGCCGTGGCAAGCATTTGGTTGATATTTTGTTTCACACATAATTGTCATAGATCCTTCTATCATAATAAAAAATATTAAGATAATTCGCTGAAAACTATTTGTTTCATTTACAATTAATATCGTGCGTTTTCGTTGGACCACCCTTTACATAAATCATACACATTAAAGAGAAAATTAAAGAACTCAAAACCAATATGTATTACGAATGTCTTTGGCAATGCAACCTTCAATTTTCAAATGTTGAGAATATCTTTGCATCTGGAATACAAACAATTTGAGAATGAAAATTTTCATTTTCTGAGAAGCATAACAACTCCCCCCGTTTCTTTATTCCTCAATTGAATACTGTTTTTATCGCAATACGTAAAGTCTGCTTTATATTCAACATTTACATCTGGATTGCAACTATTCCTAAATAGACCAAAATTACTTCTTCACGAGCCATTTACCAAGCTCAGCTCACATATTGCATACACAGTTAAATAGCAAGTAAAAAATGTAAATTATTCCATTTGTAAATTGAGATGTCATTTATTTTGTTTTTTTTTTCTGCACTTTTTCCTCCATTTGAAAATTCGCTCCTTCGTAAAGTATATAAATACACGAGCCAAACAATTTGAAGATAAAAATTCTGTGCAAACAAAAATAAGATAAACGAAGTAAGCAGCCCAACAATCGCCTTATAGTATATATTATTTTTGTGTCCTTCCACTCGTATTATCCTTACTATTTCTTTTACTTTTGAAATTGTTCGGGACATCTTTCTGGGTGAATTGCAAACCCAATAAAAGACATGGAACTCAGTCAGTCTGGCAGCAGTATTGGCCAAAATAAATGATTTCGTTTGCTGTAAAAAGTGAGTGAATTACGATAACTTCCTTAAGATGTCCGCTGTCATGAATGCAAGCAAAAAAGTACTTTAAATTGTGTACTGCACTTGCATATTCATAAGTGAATGCATATGGGATGGGTTTCTTGTCTTCATTTGATACACGAGTATGTACATATGTATGTATTTAGAAAACAAATTATAGAACAGAAACCTGTCAAGTTTAGGTGTTCAGCTTACAAATTTAGACAAGAAAACTATGGCAACGCTCACAGGCACAATTGATCGCCCACCTTCGTTAAGTCTCACTATGTGTGTTTTCGATAAGTAACGGTTATCATAATAAATGTCTTTGGTCAATTGGTTACTTTTTCTATTTGTTAAATTCTTGTGAATCAATTGAATTTTTGACGATCTAATCAATGTAAGAAAGCCACTGTCCGGGATACCATAAAAATAGTTTGGAAAACTGGATCTTTTATATGAAAGCCTTAGGCTGGAATGCTATCAGACGATTTCGGGAAACTGCATTTTATACTAGGAAGTAGGAAGCCACTGTCCAGGATGCCATCCGACAACTTCGGTATACTGGATCTTATATTAAGAGGCCATTGTACGGGATACCATTAGACGATTTTAAGAGAATGGATCTTCAATAGGAAGCCAGGCGAAGGCAGATATCGATCTAAATTCTGTCGAGACGACCTCTTTATTGGAAACAATGTACTAAGAGATCACACAGGGCCTAAAGCTTGTACTCGTGTCTTCGAAGTTTTAAATGTAATAAAAAGAACATCGTGCCACACATCTTTCCTATCCTTCTTTCTCTTCCTTAACTTCACGTCCGCGCTGTGTTGAAACATCTAAAGGGTAATCTTAATCCCTTGAGCGCGTGTAGATTATAAAAAAAAAGTGAGTGTGCTTATGACCGCACGACTGAAGTGAAACTTCTTTCGCTCTATCTATATGTATATATATGAATGTGTGTGTGCAATATATACATGTATGCACATATACATATATTAATTTCCTACAAATATTTAAATGTATTTTATGTTTTCATTAGTAAATTAATATTTTTGCATAAATCTTTTATTTTTCATTCTTTTATTCGTTATTTTCATTATTGGGTACATCAGTAATTACTGTGGTTGATTGTAAAACCGAGACAATAGGCTTATGATACGAGAAATACGATACATATATTTTAGAATTAAAATTAGACAGAAATCTAGAAAAAACTGCATCGATTGTTGTTCCATGTCTTGTAGTTGGCTCATTACGGTCATTATTCATTTGTAATTCTAATTTATCTCGTAGAAAGTTTATCAAGAGTTGTCCATCTTCGGATGCGAAATTGATATTGAAATCTCCTGCTAAGATTAGTGGCAACGTATGATAGTTTTCTCCTAATTCTTCAGAACCTACTCGACCATAAATCATAAGTCTTCTGTATATAAACTTTATGATAATATTAACTGTGTTATTGGGCGAAATGTAAACAACTACCATTATAATGTTTGTTCCATCGTCCAAAACACAGTGAGCAGCACATATATCACCGTTCGCCTCGCCTGATCACACTTTTCGTAACGCGTTCGTCAGCTTACTCCCCAAGCCAAGCGCGCGTAAATGTAAACAACTACCATTATGATGTTTGTTCCATCGTCCAAAACACAGTGAGCAGCACATATATCACCGTTCGCCTCGCCTGATCACACTTTTCGTAACGCGTTCGTCAGCTTACTCCCCAAGCCAAGCGCGCGTAAAGAAGTTTCACTTCAAAAAAAAAAAAAAAAAATAAGAAGAAGACTGGCAGAAAGAAATCTTACATCGCCCAGCTCGAGCCCCCAAATTACTCACACATCATCGTAGATCAAGACTTTGTTTTTCGAAAGAATATGCAAACTGGAATTGGACTATTAAACAATGGCCAATGTATTATTCTCAGACGAGATCGGAATATCCCTAAGAGTACCAGATGGTCGTATGCGTGTGTACAGATGATGAAATGGGAGGTTTGCTCCATATGCCATAGCCGCAACAGTGGGATATCAGGAAGACTGGAAAATGGTATGTGGAAGCATTAGTTACGAGACTCGTACCAAGCTGGTATTCTTTGATAGAGGTAGTGTGGATTCTCAGAAATTCGTGGAGGAAGTTCTCCAAGACCAGAAAAGAGTTTTTGCGCCATTTATTTGAGACAAATTCATCATTCATCGGCATATCGCTTGATCGGTGATAAAACATCTTGAAGAAGTCGGATTCAAAATGGCCACCATGCAGCCCTGAATTCCATAGTACACACATGGGATAATCTTAAAGGACTGGTTCCGGCAAAAATACCAGCATCAACCAACACAAGGGAACTCAATACAGCTGTTGGAGAGGAACAGCACAATATTCCTCAGTTTGTGATTCAAGATATAATGGATGGATTTTTAAATAGGCTCCAAGAAGTCATTAAAGCTCGAGAAAAAAGAACGCATTAATAATAACAAAAATGTGATTAAATAAATGACAAAATAAAAATTAATTTAAGTCAATTGAAAGCTCAAGTGCGTTTCGCCTAGGTATGACAGTGAGCTAATCAGTTAGATGCTGCTGTACCCTTCTTAGACGCAAATATTGGTCGATGTCTACTGACTCTCATAATAGACTGTGAATTAAATTTTTCTTTGTGAATTTGATTAAATTCAGACACCTAGAATAATAATGTCCGTCGTGGTCAGACTATTAAATCAATGAAGATATGAAAATTATTTCGGTTTAACTGGAAATATATACGAAACGAACTTTGGAATTGAGGCCACTTGAGCTTTCAATTGAATTAAATTATTATCATTTAAGGAATGTCATTCCTTTTTCAACTACTAACAATGATATATAAAATACATTTTTTTGAATTTTAATTCTCTAAAACATAAGAGCAGGTTCGTTTGACTTAGTTGTGCAATTTATTTTGTATTGCAATCAGCATTCCACTACTTTATGTAAGGCTCTGCTGAATTGAGGAACATTTGTCAAAAAAAAAGTATTTTTCCAAGTGCTCAATTTCGAACGGCTACTGAGCAGCACTTCTCATAACAAGAGGTACTATTAGAGAATTTGTCAATTCCTCGAAGGAGGCAGTACACCCCTGAATTTTTTTTTGCAGCGGCTGAGAACTGAACCCAAGACATTCTGCATGACAGCTCAACGCACCTTCTTCAAGGCTCATTAGAAACTTGTTAGGGAAATTGTTGATTTAGTGAAACAATACCGAACGATGCCATAAAAGACAAGCCCTCAACATTTGATTCTCACGTAATTAACAGCAATCATTGATCGATCTAAAAATGAACACCGAATCACTCTTTTTGGAAAAATAACTTCCTTACTTGAAATTTCCATCTAATTAAATAATCCGATGCGACCCAATTAAAAATCTTGACAATATTGATACTGAATTGACTTTATCCCGTCCCTGCTTCCTGCTTCCTGCTGTTTTACTGCTACTACATTGCTCATTGATTTCTTTTATTAGCCTTAACCACCGTTGAAATCACCTCCACCCTGCTCGTTTGTTTCTTAGATCCCAACACCTTGCCCAAAGCACAAAGGTAGGAAGGTTTAGTGACTGCAGATTTTCCTGCATCTAATTAAATTCCTTGATCCTTTGCACGCGAAAACTTTACAAACGGCAAATAAAAAATAAACCTACAGCGATTACTTGTTTATTTTTTTTTACATTAAAAGCCATCTTGCTTTTGTGTAGGTATATAGCTTGATGTATGAGTTGAGTACATTGTGGATTCAGCCAGCCAACGGCATAAATTAATTATCTTGCAGTTTTGTTTGTTGTTTTGTTATTGCGCGGTTCTTTAATAGTCCTTCTTGAAAGGATATTACACAGAGATCGCAGTTGCAATCGGTTTCACCGAGAACCTCTTTCCCGAATGAAACCGGCCTTGAATATCGATTATCTCTTATACGCCCAGTGACCAATTTAACACTCGAAAGCTTTTTCGAAATCCAGAGGGACATGAATCTGTTCAGTTCATATCTACGCACGGATATTCCATATTGAGATTATTTAATCAACAATCAATCAGAAATTGTATCTGTGGGAGGGGGCAAAGTGCATTCTCCCACTCTATTCCCATCGGGCCCAATATAATATGCAGGTTCCTACCCGCAGAAAGTTTATTCATATAAAGGTGTTATTTTTAACACGCGCTGCTTCCACCACCATACCACCCTAGCCCCGTTTTTACAACTTGTTTCCTGCAAAGCTTACCTATCATTCAATCAATCGTACCAACAACGCCCCCTGTATGCGACGCCATGCCACTGCCACTGCCATCCAAGTGCATAGAAAACAATAATCGAGAAAAGAGAAAATCATGAACATGCGGCGCGTGTACGGAGACGGAAACGGAAGACGGGCCATCAATAAAATCTGTGACACATAGGATTAACGGGATATTCGTAAGCTCGACACGGGACGGCCGGCAGACTACGAGTATATACCTTCCTTGTGGAAGTTCTTCCTCGTCTGTTGAGTGTTGATGGTTTTGTAAAGAGAAATCCATTCTGTTGATATTGGACCAAGGAAGAGTTGTGTCGATGTGAAGCATTTTATGCGAAGAGTAAATACATTCTGGGTGCAAGTTGCAAGTGTAAATTATTTACGAGAAAGTTAACAGCTATGTTGTAACAGTTGCGATTTTTCTCTTTAGAATGTTGTAAGCTCTTTATTATTTTCCTCCTGACCTTTCTCTCTCTTTGAGGATAAATAGTTTATGTAAGTTTAACCACAATGCCAGACTGTTAACTGTTGGGGTTTGGGGAATGACTTACAGCAAGGGGTGGGGGGTTGATATACCATCAGCCCATATACTATACCCAACCCAATAGCGGCCACCCAAAATGTCTCAAATGCCAAAAGGCTATGTAGTCTGCTGGATAGGTTGTTGTTGTTGTCGTTGTTATGTTTATGTGTTCCGTTGGGATTTTTTTTGTGTCCCTTTAAGGATTACAGAAATATAGAACGGAAATATGGAGAGAAGCGGTTGGAGAGGGATTCATGGTGGATTCTTAGGCGCCGAATGTTTGGGTGCTGTTAATGTCTGTAATGCAGATGATTTTTTGTTGTTGTTTAACTGTATACATTGCATGTAAATATATCTAGTGCATTTGTGTGCGCGCCAAATGGACCCCCTCCCCCTCTCTTGCCATTCCTAACTCCTTGTTATTGTTTTTATTACTTGATGTGCTGTTTTCTGACTGTTCGAGAAAAAAAACAACACAGCTAGATACAGAAACCAGCCATTATAAATGACTTCGTCTGCCCCCACCGACGACGACGCGTTGCAACTGACAGGTCAGGATGCCCTTTCACCGACACACCGCTGCACATTTTCAAACTAGGGCGACTGACGGTGATATGGGTTTTCATTAATATTTGTTTTGCTTTGTGATTTTCATTTTTATGCAAAATAAAATGAAAATAGGAAATGTCGAAAAGGAGTAGGAAGAAGAAAGTCAGTCGAATATTTGTCGTCCTTATTATTTAAACTTCCTCGAAGGATCTCAAAACCAATATTTGGCTGCCGTTAGGTTTTGTTACTTCTGTTCTATTATTTCTTCTTCTTACTTGAGAGAGCGGGTGGACACTTGCTTCCTTAACCATCAGCACAAAAATGGGTCTTAATGCCCCTCCACTCAGCATTAACTAGGCAGGGCGACAGTTAGTCTAGTAATTGGAAAGTTTTTCTGATTTTAATTCTTTTTGCTTCTGGGTTGTAAGCCCGTTTGAAAGCCCTCCGCTTCCCTGCCTCTTTAAGAGTCCACTCATTTTCGTCATGCGATGTAATGGCACTGAAAAAGGCTTTTTAAAAAGCCCTTTACCCAACGAACCGACGGAAAAGCTGTCGCACATGCAGCAGAGCTAGGAGTTAGTCAGAGTCGGAGCAGGAGCAGGCATTGAGGAAGATACACAAATGTATAGTAGGCACCTATACGTATCGAAAGGATAGCTTTATAGTTTCATCCGTTATAAGGGTGATTGTAAACTTATTTGCGAGTGTGAGTGCACTATTGGAAGTTACATGTTAGTCTGGCTCGATGGCTGGTAGTCTGACAGTCTGGTCGACTGGCTGTCTGGTTGTCTGGCTGCTTGGCTGAATGACTAAGTGTTGCTACTGCTGCTGTGATTGTTGTTGGCATGGGTATAGGTATAGTTGGGACTGGCAAAAAATAGGCCTTCTGGGGGCGAAATGGGTGTTTATGATGACTACACTCCCCAGTTGCGCTCCCGCTCCCTATGGCCCGACTGTTTTTTTTTTCTGAAGGGAGAGCAAAGTAAAGAGTGCAATGAATATACATACATGCCTACATAAGCACACAAAATGTAAGTCTAGCATTGCGGGGATCACAGAAGGAAGCCACGATGGCATGGGGGTTAACTTGGCTCTGGTCATGACTACATTACTCCGTTCTTCTCTCGGTCCCACTGCTAGTGGTGGTTTCTACACCCTGCTCCCTGTGTATGGGGCGGTTTGAAGTCATGTTAATTTAAGTATACGCGTATATCTTTACCATATTTATACGTAGCCCTATACCTATAGATCTAGAGTGCTTTATGATGGAAATGGTGCCAACTTGCAGGAGTTCGTATATGGAAGGAGGAAGGATATCTCAGTGCCATCTGATGATAATATTTTTTACCCTCATTCTATTTATTTTATTTTTGTTTCTAGATTTTACTAGGCTTTTGTTTTTTTTTAAGTTAGAATTTCTAGTGTGTGGAATTATTTGAGATTGTGTGTGTGTGTGCAATGTACTTTAACCTACTGCAATTCTTCATTTGCTTTTATGGAGATATGTGCATGTGCACCTACCAGAGAGCAGACAATACCGTGGGAGTAATTTGTTTTGAGATATAAAGGGTTAAGGGTCGATCGTAATAACAGCTAAGGGCATAGGCATATACCTACTGTATGTATGTATAGCAAAGAGTCGAAGCTGCACGGAAAAGCTTTTAGTTGATAGTATGTAGAGGTAGAAGTATGGGAACATTTGAGGCCGATTGAAATTTAAAGTAAGTGTGATTACATAAACCGGCTCATTGTCGGCTAGATTATTTACATTATTATTTTATTATTTTTTTATTTTTCTTTTGTAACTACATTTTTGAGTGATTAAGTTTAACTGAGATACCTATGTAACTTTCTTAAGTGAGGGTGTCATCATTTTGTGAAAAATCTTATTAATTGAAGTAGGTATTTATTTATTTTCTTGACATCTACCTATGGTACCTACAATTATTGTTAATTTATGCAAAAAATAACGTTCTTATTTTAAAAATAAATAGTGGAGTCACTTTAAACAAAAATAAAAAAGCTAAAGTGTATAGTTAGGGTGGTTCGATTTTATTTTTAAATTTAAATATTCATAGGTATATGAACTTGCATATATTATATTATAACTTAAATATGTAAATATTTATCTCGGAGATATTTTATGATAAAAACTGTAAAGTACCATTGGGACAGTGGCTACAGAGTTGAACTGTTCTACAGAAGGTCTTGGGTTCAATTCCCAGCCGCTGCAAAATATTATTTCAGGAATGTACTGCCTCTTGCGAGATACTGACAAATCTTCTCATACTCCCAGAATCTCTTGTCATGAGAATTGCTGTTCATTAGCCGTTCGGAATTGGCAGACGATTTTAGGTCTATGAGTCGTTATGACGTCATATTTATTTTTTTTAAAAACTGTGAAGTACGAAGGTATTTAAAGATTCTTGTAACTATTGAGGTTGGTACCTACTTTAGAAACTGAGTGAATCGGACGTACCTACTTCTGCCATGTTCAAGAGGCTTAGCATAATTTAAAAAATAAAAATCGTCAAAATCACGAAAATGATTTTTAAATTGAAATATATTTTATTAAGAAATATTTTAAGATCTTAAAAATTAAAAAAAAAAATTAAAAAAAATATAAATCCGTTTCAAATATCAATTAAAAAAAAAGTTAGTTTTTTCTTAAATCTATGAAATTTGTATTTTTTTTTTTTCAATTTTAAAATTCAATATTATTGACAATTTCTTGAAGCTTCTTTTTAAAAATTTATTTCAAATCAGTTAAGCTGATGATGAGAAAGTCGAAAATCAATAAAACTGTTTTTTGGCTTAAACCATGTTCTTTTTAATTAATTCTTAAGAAAGTGTTAAAAAAAATAACCGAATCATTTTGAGATATTGATTTTTTTTTTCTGTAAAAAAAGGTTTTATTTTTATTTAAAATATAAAGTTTTTTTTTTGAAAATTTGGCTGGCAACATTATTATCCATATTTTTGAGAGAAGGTTTAAGTAACATTAAAAACAATTTTACTTAAAATATAATATTATGATCAAAAGTTCGTCTTAATTTTTTTTTTTTAAATCTGTTGGAACGTTTTTGATGATACTTAGATTTTCCTTAATGGCTACAATATTTTATAAAGGAAGTACCGTAATTGCAGATGATTAAAAATTGGAAAAAATAAGCACAAGGAATTTCTAAAAAGTTTGAAAGAAACGAATTCATCCATTCGAAACACAGATAGAAAGACAGATGAAGGGAATTTTGGAATCCACATTTGTCGCATCATAATTCGCAAGTAAAATCGAAAACCAATTTTTCAAAAGTTTTGTAGGCGGGATACAATTTTTACTTCTTCCCTATCATAATAACGCAGTCTTATCAAAATCTCAATTTCTTTGCATCAAATTTCGCAAGTCACAAGTAAATTTAATTTTTTAAAGTCTTATGCAAAATTTCAAAAAAATCATAACCAAGTATTTTTTTTTTCAATCCTTTCTTGGTGACGAATAAAACTTTAGTGAATATTTTTTAGTCTGAAAGTCATTTGCCCGCAAATGGTCAATAAGTCAGTTGATAATTTTTGGTAAATAAGGCTTGTTTTTTTATGTACTTTTGTCAAAACTTAAAGTTATAACAAAAATCCAAAAGAAAAAATTAATTAATAAAGTGCGTTGAAAAATTACGCGTTCTCTCCTAGGCGATTGGATTCGGCAGAAAATTGTATCATGGAATCATGGAGAGTAGTGAAAGTCACTAGACTAAAACTTCATGAACTGTGTTGTAGGTATATCAGTTATTTACGAGTATTTATATATTTTTCGTTTATTTGTTTCTTAAATAGAAAATAATACATTTTTCTTAAGCATCTATTACCTAAAAAAAAAAGAATATTTGCTTAAAAAATTTCACGTTCGTTGAGTATTTTCCAAGATTAGGGTGGATCCCAACTTTAAGGTTTTAACTTTGTGTAAAATAATAATGGTTCCGTCATTGAATCAACACATTTTTTATTTTTTTTTATTGTTAAATATTTTTCAATACCACTATCACGAATTAAACAATATTATATTCATGCCTAATTTCTTAAACCAAAACTTAATTGCTTAAGCTCAACCTAACCACTACTGGGACTGTTAAATTGGGATAAAAAGCAACACATTAGCGTTAAAGTTACATTTTATTTCACTTGCCATTCCAATTTGCAAACTTTCAAAACCAATGTTCACCAACACCTCCCTTCTCTTCCTCAATAAATACCCCATCGGTCGTACTGTTGTTAAAATTATAAGGGTTTCAATAAATTCTTGAGCGCGAGTTAAAAATAGGTACTTTCTCAAATTTTGTTTCAGAAAATCGCTAAAAATTTTTGTTATTTTAAAAAAGCGTGTTTTGATAGAAATGAGAGTATTTTACCCACTTTTAAGTGAAAAGTTAGTTTTCAGTTGGCTTATGGCGCAAAAACGTAAAAATGTTTCCCATTGTTAAAATAAGCAAAAATAATTTTAAGTACATACCTTTGACTATATCCCTCCAGATCGGCGATGTGAATTTTTATTAATTTTTCAAAAACACTTTACGAAATTCTAAAGAAATATATAATTTCTTTAGTTTTTAACTTCAACACTTTCTAAATCACTAAATCACAAAATGTTAGAAATTTGATTTTATTGCATTTTGTTTCAATTTTTTTTTATTTTAATTTTTTTTTATATAAGAGAAAAAACCACTTTATATTGTTTTGTTAATATCTTCGAGATATTTCCACAAAATATTTTTATTTACAGAGATAAATTCACATTTTGCTATAAACTATAATATCAGTATCTATTTTAATATTTATTTAAATACAACGCGCCAATTTTTTGTTTTATGTTTATTTTTCTAAAAAAAATAAATTTAAAGTTAAATCAGTTAAAATTTTACTCTAAATTGAATTCAAATTCAAAAACGAATCCTAACCAATGTGTATGAGATACACATCACTCTTTCATTACAATCCAATAAAATTCGTTTGAAATTCTTTCCTTGAGTTTGAATTTATTTAAAAAAAAAAAAAACTCATCTAACCACAAAATGTCACAGAAAACTTTTTCATTACTTTTTCTGCCTTCACAAAATTTGATCCTCTTCTGTTGATTAAATAAGCATCCTTACACCACACACATTTTCAACACACACAGTCACTAACTTTATTGATATGAATATCACTGCTGTCCTGTTTTCTTAGAAAAAAAAATGCAATCCATCCAATGTAATGTAAATTTACTAACTGTAATTCAAGTAAAGTGTAAATTTTGAATTTTACAAGATTTAATATTCTTTGCGGGTAGTAAGGATTATAGGATGTAAGAACTTGGAAATAGAATAACAAGACACAGTGTCAAACACACACACAAGAGAGATGTAGAATAAATTGCGTCCTTACTGTAGGAGCATTCGCGTTCAACTAAACAGAATCTGATTTCGGACTCAAATAATACCTGATCCTGTCTCTAGGATGGAATTTTATTATTATTTTCGTATTTGCTTTTTTTTTTTGTCCTGTGTCCTAGTGTGGGACTGGTGCTGGGTTTCACTTTGGTTCTGTGTATGTTCGCTGTTGCTATTGCTGCAGGAGTAAGACCGGGTTGGTTGGTTATGGTAACGGGGGTAAGGGGGTTGAGAATTCAAAGAGGGACTGAGACGACTTAGCAGAACACTACACCATGGTAAAAGGGCAATAACAGCCATGAACATAAACAGAGAATATCTAGTGCAGTGGTTAAGCCCATGCAATAGCAAGAGCAGGAGAGGAGCGAGCTACTATACACAACGAAAGCACACAGAAAACCGAAAACAAAGTCAAAGGAACGACAGCAACAGCAACAAATGAAGAAATCGAAGTGAATGTAAGAAACCCACACATACGAAGAAGTTAGTGCGCATACACTTGCATCAACGAAAATTGCTTGCATACAGAATCCGGCCTTAATATTGCGCTCTTTAACATGTAAACAGCAGACTGTAAGCTAAGGACCAAAAATGTTGCTGGTCAGGAACAGGACCCAAATGCATTTCACACAGACACGTAATACACATTATAACTGTGTGAAAGAAAGGAAAGCATTCATGCTGTGCTGGCTCTCTTTTCACGCTGTCCCCAAATAGTTGATTCCAACTTCATCGTTATTGCTCCGGCAAGTACAAAATAACGACTGCCACACGATTGACGACGCCTCTTTCCAAAACAAAACGCTGTGCTCTCCATGGAACCTGGCAAGGCTCTAACATGCATACAAGTTAGTGGTGTAAAAGGAAAACTGTAAATGCAAGGACATACCAACACAGACAAAGGTATGATGGAACAAGAGCACATCGCATGTACTTTGCACTCCAGTTGTTTATTCTCAGCCATTGCATACCAATACACGGACAAGCTTAACAGTTTTTCTCTTGAAATTGAAACATGCACTCGGATGCATCTCTTATGCATCGGGCTTTGTTGATTTCTCTTTAAAATGCTGCAATTTTGCTGTTTTGAAAAAATAAATATAAAGAAATGTCACATGAATCACAATCGATTGTCAAAGTCTAGAAGTTGACAAATGTTGTGCTTCTATTAATTTTATTACAGTTGTTCTAGATATTACCACACGGCACATTATAAGAAAAATTATTCGATCAAATGAAACGAAATAAAGAAATAATGCATTAATTGTTAATAAATGGTCCCCCATTGGGCGCCACTTTGAAGTAAGTTATTTATTTGGCTTACAGACTGACAGATTTTTCATTTTAAAAGCACACACCTGTGAAAACATAGTCAGAAAAAAGGGTTTAAAATGTTTAACTACAGTTTTAAATTAAATTCTGATACGTACAATGCAAAATCAGTGAGTGATATTCCAAAAATAGATCGTGTCGTGCCAGTGAAAGTGGTGAAACTTCTTTGCCGATCGGAGCCTATACTCTGTTCAACAAAAATAATCAGTACAGGCTACAGGGAAGATAGGATGTTTGCTCTCTAACTCTGGTTTCATTGGCTCGCCTTTAAAAGCTCTCACAGGGTTTCCTAGTTTACATTATAAATCGCCAACACTCAACATACTCAACTTCATAAAATGTGTTCTCAAAAGCTTCAAATCCCAAAAGCTCCTTAATAAAATCCATTGAATAAGCTCCTTGCTTGTAATTGAGAATCATAATGGGAACTCTGTTTTGATGTAGATAACAAGCGAACGATCGTATTGACAGTGGGATGCAACGGTCGTGTTGGGGCTTTGGGTGTACAACTTTTTGGGAAGAATTACAACAGCAATTCTTTAAGGAAAGTCAGTGGCTTTCTCTTTTTTAAGTGGCATTTTTCCCAACGCAGTGTAGTGAGGGTGCATCAGGCGCTACTGCTTTGGAAATAGCTCTCTCATACTTTCTTTGTATGATTTCTTTTGTACAAAATCTGGCAATTTTACTTGTTGTACCAGTTCATCAAAAGTGAATTTCTTCACTGAAAATGTTTTTACTTGCGATATATGGCAAGTTTAACTTGACATTTAGTATGAACTAGATACTAGAGTAGCACTAAAAAAGTTTGTCTCGAAATTCTGTGTGTCTGTCTGCTCAACTGCAGTCTAGACGGCTCCTCCGATTTTAAATTAGGTAGATAGCATTTTGAAATACCACTCACAAATTTAAAAATTTTGGAAAATATTTTTTTTTTGTCAAAAACTGCTCCGCAGATTAAAAAAAAAATCAAAAACATTAATTTAGTAAAAGGTTACTAATGATTAACAATTTTTTTCCAAAAAATTTCTTCAAAAACCGTCCAACAGATTTTGATAAATTTTCTATAACTAAGCTAAGCTAATAACTAATTAAGGAAAAAAAATGTTGCATGTTAAAATTTTCAAATATAGTTTTTTTTTTATTGATTTTTTTTTTTGAAAACTCAATATTTCGAAAACTGCATGTTCGATTTCTTTAAAACTTGAACCTTATCAATTTTTTAATATTATTTAAATGATGTGAGATTGTTCTTAAATCCAAAAATAATGGTATTCACCACACAAATTTTAAGAAATAGTTTTCGAACATCATGTTTTTCTCGGAAACGGTGCCTATAATTTTTATAGTTGCTTTGCTGTTTTTTAATAAAAAAATCAAACCATTCATTTAAACATTATTACATATATATATTTTTATTTTTTTTTATTATCAGCATAACGGATTTAAATAAATTTTTGAATACAAAACCAAAAAAAACACTGCATATCAAAGAAAAAAAAAATGTCTTTTGATTTTTAAAAAATAATAACTTACAACTCTATATCGGTGTCATCGGCAGAAATCAAAGGGACCTATAAGCTACACCTTTTGAAATTGATTATTTCTTTTACAAATGATAATTCACGAAATGGCTTCGTGCCAAAATATAAATAAACACACAAAATTGAAACGTCAAGGGATAAATACCAGCACCTTTCCGAGTATATCCAGAATCTTTAAACTCATCGACAAAGATTAAGGAAACGTTTTCAAGGTATCCACCAGCGGAACTGAACACAACAAACAGAAACTACCAGATACATAGTACCTATGGAGAGAACTCAACTGTGTCAACATTATGTTGCGGAACTCCATTCAACACCATTACAATAACCACTTCAACAAGAGACTGCAATCAATCCAACCTGGACCAGACGCCTTCAAGAACACCAATAATGGAGAAAGTTACAACGACACAGGATAGAGCAGAGGCATTTGCCCAATATTTTGAAGGGAATTTCATCTCAACTATCATCTTGAACAACTGCGTCAACAACAACTACTTCCCCAAAAAATGAAAAACTACGAAGATCGTGGCGATCCCGAAGAAAGGTGTCAGGAACATGATCTCTACTCAGCAATCTAAGCAAGATCTTGTAAGAGCTGATACTAAGGAAATTTAAGAAGTTTGGCAGAGAGTACAACTTAATACCTGATATGCAGTTTGGCTTTAGGGAGAAGCACTCTACACTACATCTTCTCCTGAAGTTCCAGCAAAACACCTCCATTGCCCCCCACAGTCATCGTGTAACTGTTAGATGCTTTCTCAATGTCACCACTAGTCGCTGCCCGGAAAGTAGAGCATAATATCAACAGACTGTTCGATTTTTACAAAAAAATGGGGCATCAAAATCAATACTGACAAATCGGATCTTGTTTACTTCAGGAGACATCGTGAGGGAAGATCTCGCTCAGCAATCACTTGCAGAAACTTAGTTCTAAAACTTCCGGATGGATCCACTATTGTAGCCAAAAAGAACGACAAGTACCTGGGTATCACACTTATCCGGAAGAAATCTAGGAAATTATTTACAGAAGCCATCCAAGGAAAGCAATCTTCGTCCTGAAGAGACTTCCTCAGTAGGCGATGATCTTCTTTCTTGTTATCTGTTACCAAGTCTCTGTCGGATGTTTTCTCGACATCAAACATTTGATACATTTGACTTGTTCACAAACTTTTAATAAAATAATTCACAACTTAATTCATTTTTCGTTGAAGTAGGAAACTCCCAATAGACATTGAGGATAAAGCCCACATCAGGCGAGTACTATTAGCACTGAGGCTTTAAAATCAACTTGGCGAAACCCGAAATGATTTGTATCAGAAGATCGAATAGTAGAGGAGTCACTAACTATGGAAACACAACGATCACCCTGCCCGACAGAACTCAACTGTAAGCAAAACCTAATGTTAAATAGCTGGGAAACAGTTCCATTTGTTATACCGACTCAATTTCGCCTTCCACACAGCATCCATCCACTGATATGCGAAAACAGAACCGACTCAGCAAAAAAAAAACTTCTTTATACAAGTAGCTCATCAGGGCTTAAATCGGTCACCACTTACTGCTTTTCCATTTCGTATACGACAGGTGAATTCAACATTGAACATGTCGACCATTTTCCAGAGGAAAATGTTGCGCATCTGTACAGGGATGCAATACGACAAAGTACGTTAGAAACACGTCAGTAACAATAGACATTAGGGTGTCCCAGAAAATTCCAAGTATATTCATGTGTATGTTCTGGTTCTTGTTTTTTTACTTTTGGAGGAATGCTTGACGCACCATAAGGGGGTATCCATATTTCCCCGTGTGCTGGACTCTCTAAAGATTTTAACCTTGGCATACCAGCTAAACCTTCAAAAGTGTCTCGATGATCACGCCCCTTGGGACCACTTTCGTATTACTTCAAGGGGGGTCCTGTTTAATTAGCGGGTTGTATCTCTTCATGAACTGGCTCTTCCCTTTTTTGTTTTTCAAAACCTGGGTCAGATACGCTCTTATTTTCTGCCATTGCTGTTCGTTTTCAAGCATCTTTGGGATGATGTTTTCCTGACTTAATTCGCCGATATTTCTTTGTAGGTTCTGGCGGAGGGTTTGCCATATGCTACATACAAAGACAGTGTGGTAGATGTCATCTTAGTCCAAGTCTCCATGCTGGCAGGCGGGGCTTCTTGCAAGAGTTTTAAACAATTTCTCCAATTCTTCAATTGATAAGAATAGAAGCAGACAGAAGATAAGAGGGAGCCAGGACATCCAGGTCACATAATTGGCTTAGATACAAAATGCGTTGAGAAAAAGAAACGAACATAGAAGAAGAAAACCGGTGAATCAAATCTTCTTCTGCGGCATCTTCGGTTAAACCAGTGCGGTTTTATTATCTCGTTCTGAAAGTACAATAGATTCACGAGTAAACTTAATCGAGGTTAAAGCACACAGCCCAGGGTTATTATGGATGACAACTCAACTCAGTTGACATCTGATATCTTAGCTGTTTTCATTGTAGTGTACGTTTTATGGAACTCTTCTATTTTTACTTGAGTTCAAAACAAAATTTCTTCCTAATAGGCATTTATTGTATGTCAAAGTTTTACTCAGACAACTGAACTAAAGTTCCCAATTAATAATTGATATTCGGCACTTCTGATAGTTGCCGATAGTTTGAAAGAAACACTCGATAGTAGTATCTATATTTATCGATTATTTCCACCAAGAAATAAAAACAAAATGGCAGTTTTTTAATTCTCATATTAAATCTATTAGAAAAGAATTTTTTTTATTTTCATTTTCATACAAATACAGTTATCTTCTCTTATTAGAACTTGCAATAGTTTTAAAAACATCGATGTTTACGATTGTCATGAACTTTCGACAGTGTAATACGTGTTTAAGGAACATCGTACTAAATTCGGTTGTTATCCATTACAACACATTCATTTCTTCTAAATTTTTATTCTTCAAGCTTCTATTGAGGCATTATTTGAATGAATTTATAATTACTAAGTCTTCCATTCAACGAATTCGCACACACAAAAAAAAAACGAAGGCAATTAAAAAAATTTAATAATAAAATTCCAGACGTAGTAACAGTTACATTGTTACGCCGAACTGTTACCAAGTGTAGAACAGAATCTGGACAGGGATGTTCACATTTTTATTTCAGTCACCTTAGACGTCTACGAGTTGGCGTTGAAATGGGTGTTTGAATCAGCGAAGTACGAGTAACAATAAGCCCCGATATTTCCTTTCTTAACCCTAAAAAGGTAATCATATTTTTTAGTACGTTAAAGGTCGTCGTTAAAATTCGTCGAATCGACGAAGTAAAATTTAAATGCAATTTTTTCGAAAAGTTATTAACAAATTCTTGTAGATTTTAATAATTTATTTTTATCAAACCTTTCTTTTAATAAAAACACACTTTTCATTTTATTTTTTTAGATTTGTGACTTTTTATTCTCCTTAAAGATCTATGAAGAATCTATGAGAAATTTTAAAAAGAAAAAATGATGTTCGTCTAATCGACAAAGATTACCTTTCTAGGGTTAAAAAATTCAGAGATGGTTGGAAAAATATCGACTTCGTAAATCCGTTTTACAGATAAAAGAACTTATCAAGTTCTATCCAGCGTTGAATATTTTGAACTAGTTCGATTGCCAAATTTGAAAATATTTGTAGTTTAAATAGTAGCTTAATATGAAAATTCTGATAACAACAGAAAAACTGAATGATATTAAAGTGAAGATTGCTGCGGTTGATTTGGACTGTTAAAACTATTAAGTAGGGTAAGGTTGGGAGGTTTTGACACTTAACTTAACGACCATTTGGAAATACCTTTAAATCCAAATACAATTTCAAATTTTCAAAATTTATATTTATAGTTTTATTGACCAACACCTTATAGTGATCGGTTGTTTTGTGTAAGAAAAAAAAAAAAAAAATTCGCGGGGTGTGTCAAAGTGTATATCAGTGAAGGTGCGATAAACAAGAAACAAAATGTACACCCATGGAAAAACAATAATTGACTATCACAGTGAGCGGTAAATTTTCCTTTTTTCTCCATCACCAACAGATTGCTTTAGTTTGGTCGTTGCACATATATTCTGGGTTACGCCATAATTGTGTGTAACTCATTGAACTAAAGGAACATCAGATACATTGCTGTTGCTGTTATTTGTTTTGGAGTCTAGGAGCGGATCAATACATTCACTGTTAAAGTATAACACTAATAGTAAATTGTATTGTGAAGTCTTATCTCGATATCAGCATAGTAATAGTTTACTGTCTGATTTGGTTTTTATATGTTTGTTTTTTGTTTTTCAATAATGTTGGAAATTTTAAGGGCCGGTGTTGAAAGTGAACCACACCTAAACGTCAAGTTTTTTTTCTGCATTTCATTTGACATTTCTCGAGTTCAGACTAACTCAATTTGAACCATGGAAAGGGACACAATCGAGCAACGCAATGCACCCACAAAGAGTGACTGTTTGGTGCGGTTTATGAGCTGGCAGCATCATCGGGCCGTATTTTTTTTCCAAAATGAGGCCGGTCAGGCTGTTACTGTGAATGGTGTTCGCTATGGTGAGATGACAACGAATTTTTTATGGCCCGAATTGGAAGATATGGATGTGGACAATATGCGGTTTTAACAGGACGGTGGCACTTGCCACACAGCTAACGAAACAATCGCTCTTTTGCGCGACAAATTCAATCGAAGTGTTATCTCACGTGGTGGCGATGTCAATTGGCCGCCAAGATCATGTGATTTGACACCGTTGGACTTCTTTCTTTGGGGTTATTTGAAAGAAAAGGTGTATGTCGATAAGCCAGCAACAATTCAAGAGCTAAAGAATGAGATAATTTGGCACATTAACGGCATAAAATCTCAATTATACCTCAGCGTCATCGAAAATTTGGACCATCGGATGGAGGTGTGCCGCCGAAGTTGCGGCGGCCATTTGGCCGGTATTATGTTCCATACATAATTGAACCATACCATATTATCATAATGAAAATTAATGATAATAATTTCCAAAATAATTTGTGTTTTATTCAAAATCAACATCGGCCTTTAAAATTTACCCACCCTTTAGCAACATTCGGGGGCTTAGAAAGTATTTCTGTGCCGCATAAATCCAGCCGTTCTGGTACTTAGCGAAACCCAGGTGAGTGAAAATTCTGATCGCACGGAATTCAGCCTGCTACCGGTGCTTTTTTACTTGCGACTTATAGGTACTATAAGGCAAGTTATGCATTCGTAAAAAAAATCGAACTCGAGATTTTGATCAAAGTTGACATAACGATGATAGCGAAGACGAAAAAAGTGGGTCTGGCAATTCTGTCTGTCTGTCTGTCTGTCTGTCTGTTCGATTACAGCTAAACGGCTCGGCCGATTTTCTTCAAACTTGGTAGATATGGGTTTTGATTTTTTACCCCCGGATGTTTTTTGATTTGATTTTGTATGACCAAAAATAACGGTACCTGCCATACGATTTTTTTCCGAAATTTTATAAATATTTTTTTTTCTCAAAAACTGTCCCTGCGATTTTCTTAAAAAAAATTCAAAAAATTTAATTTAGTAAAACCTAGGTAATGGTCGAAAAAACTTTTCAAAAAAATGAGTAGTTTTGGTACCCCCCTTGGGACCATTTTTTTTGTTTTTGATTTTCTCAAAAATGGTACCACCGATTTTGAACATTTTTTTTATGCTAAAGCTTCCCAGCAGTTTGAATATTATTGTGTATTCAAATTTTCCAAAACAATTTTTTTGGATTTTTAAAAAAAGTTTCAAAATTTTTTTTTTGAAAACTCAATATTTAGAAAACCCCTAGCTCGATTTTTTCAAAACTTGATAAATAAAAGTTTGAAAAAATAATCTACAAGATATAAGAAAAATAAATTAATTTAACCTAAAAATAACGGTACCTTCCATACAAATGTTAAAAAATGGTTTTCGAAAATCGTATTTTTCTCGAAAACGGTTCCGAGAATTTTGCTAAAATTTTTTTCTTTTGATTAATCTTTACGATCTATAATTTAATAAGAAAAAATTTTAAATCTAGATATTACTGACTGTACCTACCATAGAACGATTTTTTCGAATTTTGAATTTCTCATTATCGACATAACGGATTTTAATGAAATTTTTTATAAAAAAGCTCCAAAAAAGTTTAAAAAACATTGCATTTAAAAACTTAAGAAAAAATTATTTTTCAATTTTTAGAAAAAAAAAGTCGTTTTTTTTTTTAAATTCGATATCTCAAGAACGGCTTAGTATTTTTTTTTTGGAAATTAGACTTTTATTCGTACAATAATAAAAACTTAAGGTTGGTTTTAAAAATTTTGTACATAAAAGCTTATTTTTTTTTAAGGAACCACTACAACGACTTATAATTTTTGTTCTTGAATAAATTCATATTTGCATAGCATTCTGTTCTTATCTCTTACTACTAAAAGAATTTAAAAAATTAATTTTATCCTTATAAACAGTTTTCTCTAATAACATTCGTTTTTAAAATTCCTAGTCTATTACATAGTAGCAAGTTCGTGCGACCCAGTCGTGCATTCTATTTTTAACCTGCTTTCGTTCCATGACGAGTCTTAATATTAAAGTGGTACGATTAGTACCGAATGAACGGGCAGCACTGCTTACCGACTCTGTTTTGTTTTGAATGGCGCAAACAGCCTATTATTAAGATATTATAGTATGATACTAGATACTTAACAATTTGCTAACTTTATAGTAGTTTACTAACTCATTCCCAATTTTAAACATTTTCTAACTAGTATCGTTTCTTAAGAAATTGCTTCTGAACACACCAAAAACAATGACATTTCGTTTAAAAAAGTAAGTAGACAAACCTTTTTCGATGTTTTCAAATGTCAAAGAGTCATATGAAGATAGCCCCATACTAAAAAATAAAGTAGCTATTCGATGATTTAAACTTTAATAAAAGGGTAGAGAAAGTATGATGCTATTTTAATTACAAATATTACAGTTGGATTGCTCATACCAATCGTTACAAACTTCGGTTTCTTATCATTTAAATCGCTGCCAAGGTCTTAGTTTTTCAGAAATGTGTTGATGTCAAGTCCTTCTGCCTGTCAAATCCCCTCAATAAGTTTGTTGCTTTTAGGAGGAAATTAAACAACACATCCTGACTAGCAAAGTACATTACTGCTAGATGAGGAGAGAATCTAATAACAACCAACGGTGAAGAAAACATCCCCTTCCACCAAACAACCACAAAGACAACCGGACCTAAAAATCCCGATACATGTTGACGCCATTCATAATGACAGTGACAGTTAAACGTTAAAAAAGCAGAAAGTTTAGCCAAATTGGAAACATTATGCTCGATAAGAAATCTTGAGTTTTGAATCTTAAAAATTTAATTTAAAAAACTAAAATATACTAAACGTTCTTGCTTCTTTGGCTAATCTTGGATTCGACTTAGGGAGATACATTTACGGCCACTCCATAACATTTTAAGCCACATAAATCGCAGCAAACTTGAGGATTGAGGGGTTATTTCACACTTAGGGTTTTAGGGCAGATACCTACAACAGCTTTTTGTGTTAAAGCCTTCGTGCAAATGCAAATGAGTTTCATCAATCAGAACGATTTTGTGTTTAAATTTCAAAATGTGCATTAGATTCGAAATGACAATATTGACAGCTCGGAAATGGCGCGAAATTTAAACTGGAACATCTTGTTGCATGTATAAGAAAATCTAGGAAAATATTTGATGTCCCATTAGATTGGGTTCTGGTTTCAATTCTAATGCAAGATCAAATTACACTTGCATTTATTTATACAAGTACTGGTGTTCTTACAATCCGGCATGAAAAAGTTAATTTAAAGAGTTTTTCAATAAGAGCTGTTAAAATGAAATTAAAAATAGCCATATGTGAGGCAATAACAAAGTTCTTTTTTTAGAACGTTTTGTTAATAGAATATAGGTACCTACCTACTCAAGGATCATATAGGTATCCCATAATTCTTATCTTAAATTTTTTTTGTACACCCCTAATTTGATACTCCAAAACGTACAAAAAAACCTTCATACCTATACATATTTCCATCAATAGAATAAATTGATAAATCACTGCTTAGCAAATCCTTGAAGGCCAAACAAACAATTAAAATGAATTTCATGGATAACATAGAATGCTTCCCAAAGCACGTGCTTTGTTTGTTGTTCAAAATATTGTGCAGATATCAGTAGTCTGCAAAAGCGGAATGCTTGCGAAACAAAATGGAATAAATAGAACAAAAAATCAAAATCATGCTAGCAAAACAAAAGAATATATCAAAATAAATTACTTTCGCCCATCCCTAATGCAACAACATACCACACACACACTCACACACACTATGAATATTTGAAATGGAACACCAGCACGTGTTTTCTTCCTTCCCTCACAAAGCCTGTGACAGTTGAGAGTTTGTTTTGATTTCGTAAACTCACAATATAGTCATCTCACTCGCTAGCTAAAAAGCCTTCCCCCAAAAAAGTGCCATCGTCCTTTGGATGCAATGAAAATGAATTGCATTTGGTGTCTAGACATATTTTTTCAATTCCATTCCGGTCTCATGTTGAATCAACATCGCGACTCGTATTCATGTTGTACTGCACATCCGCAATCAGCCCCTACCAAGTCGAACTAAATTTAAATTATTCTTATTAGGTTCACTGTATCAAAGGACTTTTTCTCGAAAACATAATATTACGGCGGCGTTGGGGTGGCGTGATATTTGCAGAAGTGCTCCCCTGCTGGGAAATATCGCTTCTATTATTAAAACAACCCTTGTGACTTCGGTGACGTTGGTGTGGGCGTTTTCAAGTCTGCAAAGGACGACGAATGTTCTGGCTCAATACAACAACGATTGCGCTCCTCCTCCCGACCTTTGATGCTTTTCAGACTCTTATTTTGTTGGGTTAACCTCCCGGAAAAGGGAGCACGAAAAAAAAATATCACAGCGAAGAACTGGGGAAACAGCGACCGTTATGTTGTGCAGTTGTTTCTTGTTCCTCGATGCCATATGCTTATTGCGCATAAATTGGGAGGGAGGTATTACGTTGACAGCGCTCGTCCTTGTTGTTGGTGGAGATGCACCGAATTTAAGGGTAGGACCTGGATACACACCCCTAAATATGATGGAACTGACTGCACTATGCCCATTTGACCTCGGATACCAGGTTATATAAGGGTGTGCGGTGGTGTAGTGATGCTATGGGTGTACCTACTCTGTTAACGACTGACATAGTGTTGGGGACGATGTTTATGGTGTAAAAAGTAGTTTTTGTTTTATGTTGTACCTATTGCCTCTGGTGTTTATTTTTTTTATTTTGTGTCCTCGGCACAATGCTTCTCTCCACCCATCGAACGTGGGGCGCTTGTTTATGTTGCAGACACATGCTGCCACTGGAGGAGGGCATCAACTGAAAGAGGGGAAATGTGTTTGTTTTAGTTCTTTTGGGATATTTAGAAATTATGCTGAAGCATATCGATGTTGACTGTACGGCAGGTCAGTTCAGCTCGTAATGTATAGAGGTTCATTTACGTTCTTGTTCGGATTTGGGGATGTTTAAAGACGAAAGTTATTTTCTTCTTCTCTATTCGTTGTAGCATTTTAATTATCAAACTGAATTAAAGATTTTGGTGTTTGGAATTCATCAAATGAAATCAAACTTAATACCTACCTGCAAAGTTTTGTAAATAACCAGAAAACTGTTTCAATATTTTTAGTCGTTCTGGTGCTTCTATCTTTTTGTCTACCTAGGTATTTGATGATTATAGGTAGGTATATTTAGATATCTAAACCATACAAGAGTTCACTATAGAACTTCATATTTTTTCACCAGTTCGTGTTTTAAATGTTTTCCATAAAACATTTTCTATCTTTAAATTTAAATAGGTAAAACAAAATATAAGTAAGATATTATTGCAATTTTATATTTATTTAAAAGGCCCATGCATGCCTTTTTGTATGAAATACCTATAACATCATTCAAATGTTCATCACGGCTTTGCTTGGCAAGCGCGCATTCGAACAGTTAAAATTTTAAAAACTCTGGCGCATAAATTTGGCTAAATTTGACCAATGGCATTCATTCTGTTGACTTTCTGAGCTCTGGTAATTTTTGGTTTATTGGTAAAGACCTGTGACTTAAGAAAACTTTACAAGAAGAAGTCTAATTGGGTAAAATCGCACGGCTAATTCACATCGCCTCCGTGTGAGAGTACGTGAGTACGTAGCACCGTAGGGGTGTTGAAACCACATTATGTTCGTGTCGATATGATCCGATTAGGGCCAAAAGAAATTGGTTATTATCGACCGTTAGCACTCGCCGTTGATGGTGATAACCAAGGCAATGTTATTTTCAAAGATGTAAGAGTCGATAATGCCGCCAGCCCAAAATCCACGTCAAACATTGATTTTCTCTGCATGCATTGCAATTTGATGGATCTCGTGTGGATTGTGATTGTCCCAAGTTCGAAAATTTTGCTTTCTTGACGAACCCATTCTTCGACAAATGGGCTTTGTCACTGAATATGTTTTTTTTAACCAAAATTGGGGTCAACTTTCAACTGCTCGTGAGCCCAGTTGGATAACACACGTTGCTGTCTTTGGGTTTTACTTCATGTTTCGGGTGTAGTAGACGTGTAGACAAATTCGCCAAGTTGAGGGTTTGCGAACGACCTTGTAAGCGATGCGAAATTGACTGCCTTGAGTTCTCCTGCACACTCTCACGGATAGCGATGATATTTTCGGCAAAACTGGCGTTTCTTTGACGTACGGCTGTTGGCCGATTGTTCACTGCACCAATCAAGGGGAAATTTGTTAACCTTGTTGTGAATAGTCCTCTCGGAAGGCCTATTATGGCGACCGTTAAAAACTTATAACAAAGCAGTTAAATCGTTTTCTCTTGCTGTTCAGCGTTATAGCTCTCCATATTAATTTAGCAAGTCGGGCTCAGTAAATGACATTCATTTTTGAAAGATCTAGCTTCAAAAATAGGCCCGCAAAACCATTTATATGTGTTGTTTTCGTTTTGAACTTTGCCGATATTGACTGTCACGATTATCGTTTGTATTTCTGGTATTCATACATATATGTATCTGTACATAATTAAAATAAAAATTTCGGAAACAGAGTCTTATTTTTTGTGAAATGATAAATTAAACATAATGGTGCAAGATTTTGAACAGTTCTTGTTTAAGCAATAAAGCAGTCCTTTAGCTTAGAACCCTTGTTTGAAAATTTTCTTAATTTTAAACACTTTAAATAACTTTTCTAACTAAAGAACTTGTTTAATAAAACAAATGCCTAATTTTTATTCAAACGGAACAAAAATTAAAAAAAAAACAAACGCCAAACGTCAAACGTCAAACACCTTCATTCTCAAAATAAAGTGTAGCGTAGTAATAAATTTGTCGCAGAAAAAGGGAAAATAAAAATATCTTTGTAAAAATGTAATTGCTTATGTGTCTTATATTACTATATTTTATAAAAAAAGAAAAAAGAGAAAAAACGAAAATGATTTCTTTAATTTTGAAAAGTGGACACTTTTATCCATTGTGTGTCTGCGTCCAGGCCAATAATGAAAACCAGGGAATTGATGAGGCAGATGCCGTTGAAGGAACAGGAACATGGTTTTACTGATAAATTAGTTTGCAATTCCATCTTGATCAAAAGATCATACCAACAACTTATACAAATGTAGCTCGAATACTAAGCCAATGGTAGCCTTGCTATTATAGGTGTCTGAATTTATTCAAATTCCCTTAGAAAAATAAAATTCACAGTGTATTAATGGTGTGAAATGTATATGAGTCGCTAAACATTGACCAATAATTGCGTCTTAGAAGGGTATGACAGCATCTAACTGATGAGCTTACTGTCGTACCTGAGCGAAACGCACTTTGGAATTGAATTCGCTAGAAAATTTCAATCAACTTGCTCTTCATTCTTCAAAGCAAAGTGATAACTTGGTCACAGAAAAAGATAAAATTTATAAAATATATGTGTATGTATATAAAAATATAATGTAATTAATTATATTTTATTTATTTCTTGTCCAATCTTTGCCGAGAGTGGAAGAAATGGCTGCCCACAAATCTTTTGTGTTAAACAGAAATAAGATTAAAAGCTTAAACAAAACCAATCGGTGCCCCAATGGGTCCGTGGGTCCGTCTACGTACCGGAAGGAAGCGAACAAAGTTGAAGTCTTAAGCTGAGATATTCATCTTCGTTGTAGATAACCCAAATTTCAATAGCTACGAGGCGCCGAAATCTACAGCAGACTTCTTCAAATTTCATTTATCGCCTATAGAAAATCAAATGTCTGACTTGTTTGTCGGTGCCTATCCTGCCGTTTGTCTGTAAAAACTTACTGAATTTAGGAGATAGAGTGTCAGCAGACACTGTTGAAGGTCAAATGCAAAAACTTTGATTCCAGGATTTAATTTGCAATTATTCTATCTTCCCGTTTTGAGTCGTATACCAAGTCCGTCATGGTATGCTGTTGTTCTAAATGAATTTGAAGGCTTGCAAGTTCCTTAACTCCATCACGTTTTGCTACTTTTATTTTGGATTTGAGAATGTCACACTTATTACAAGAGTCGATACTGAGTTTCTTAAATTTTATTTTCATACCTTTGAAATTAACACAAAATAATTAAATATTTCCCATATTACCAAAATACAATTACATAGGTATGATTTTTTTTTTTTTTTATAATCTACCCGCGCTCAAGGGATTAAATGTTTCAATCCCCGATGTAAAAATAGCCGTGTCATCAGCAAACATTGCAATACTTATTTCCGAGATTGGGTAAATCGGAGACAAAGACATTAAAGAGGGTAGGACCCAGTACTGTACTTTGAGGGATTCCATAAGGAATAGTTTACAAGGAATAATTATCATTTTGTACTTTTACTAAAAATTTCCTTGAACATATTTTACTATAGCTATGGAAAGGTTAAATTTAACAAGTTTAGGTATTAATACATAGAGCCAGAATGTACTTATTGATTAAAAGATCGACAAGAATCTTATCAAAAATATTTTTCTCTGTCAAGAAATTATCATTTCATCAATGGAAATTTCTGGAAAAATCAAGGCAGAACATGTAAAATCAGACATTCAATTCTTTTCATAGTCCACAAGGAAATGCGACCTTTCAGAGTAGTTTTATCGGGACTTGATCTTAAATCTGAAAAATTGGTTAAGGATGAACTTATAATCTCTGGAATAATGTGTATTGACGTGGAAGTGATCACTCAAAAACAAAACAGTCTCCCATACTAAAAGTTACATTTACATCGTATATATTCAAAGCGGTAAAAAAAAAACTTTTGAAAGCTGTTCCCCTTTTAGGCTTACGGTATCTGACTTGAATTTTCAATGATTATCTACCTTACAGATTGCCGAAAAACTGCCATAGTATTACCAACTGCAAAGCCTGGAAAACCAAAAGACAATGCTAACAGCTATTGAACTATAAGCTTACTGAGCCCTACAAGCAAGCTACTAGAAAAACTAATCAAAGAAATTATTGACAATCATCTAACGGCACATAATATTCTGCCTGAATATCAATTTGGATTCAGAACTTTTCATAAATTCTTAGAATTAAAAATCATCTAAAAGATAAATTCAATAAAAAAGAGTCGACTTGCTTAGTACTTTTAGATATTGAAAAAGGCTTCGATAGGAGACCACTATTGGGGGAACACTGTCTTTAAGGACGCTTGAACGTTCATTATTATCGCTTTCGGTTACTTTATCCGTATCAGCATCAGCCATTAGGTAGTGCAAAGGTTGGTAATAATTTTGATTATTATGCATTTTATCAAGAATATCTATATTGTTTTTAGTTAAATATTTGCTGGGAGGGCGAACATGGCCGTCGCCAGAGTCGCATCGAACTCTTTTATGAGAAATTTTTATTCCTTAATGCAATGCGCGATGTGTAAATAATTTAATAGGGAACATTCGTCCTTTTTGCAAATTTAAGCAATTTTAGAGTTTATTTGGACATATAACTTGAGTGCATATGAAAGTACTGCTTCTCACCTTTCCCTTGGTAACAATATCTCAAAGCTGCAAAAACTGAACATGGCACAGGTGTACATTAAGGTATCGATATATAAATTTTGGTGGGGGCAATACCCCCATTTATTAGGCTTAATACAAGCAAATTCTTAATCTAACTTGAGTATAGCCGCAAGCCGGAGCCGTAAGAGGTACTGTGGGTAGGCAGATTGAAGAGACGAGGATTTCTTGTATTACGGGTTAAAAAATTAACTTTATGCATATCAGGAAGCAGGAGGAAAGTGGTTGCCTAACGCGCTGGACAAATCGGCATGGGCTCGTTGAAAGCGCTGAAAAAAACTGATTTTGTACCCTTCTTCAAGAAATATAAAACTCCGCAAATAGACTACTCTACTTTAAAAGTGTTAGGTCATGTGGACATTGCGGGAACTGGAAAGCTTATGAATTCGTTAAAAGTGGAACAAAATACCTATTTTAAGAGATAAGACAAATATGGGCAAACCATTTCTACATGTAATATTTTGTTAAAGCAAAGCTGCTTAGGAAGAACAACATTAACACTTGCTGGGAAATCTGTCCAAAGCTGGATTTGATGCGCCCTTAGTTTTCGATATCTTTAAGCAGATTACACAGTAGCTGTCTAATAGGTAGGCAAGCCCCTCCAACATTTGGTTAAGTGTGTCGATTCTCTGTCGACATCCTTTTAACCTGTTTAACCTGAACTAACCTAGTACATAAAGAGTGTTTTTTCTTAGATGCGGAAAAATTTAATTTAAAATAAAATATGTTTTTAATATCCATGAAATTGGTTTCATTTGAAAGATAATTTTTTGTCATTAATGTTTGAATATATGATTTCGATGAAATAACTGCCGCGGCTGGCGCGTAAATGGTGTAATCTGGAGGTCCAATTTACATCCACTCTTCGCAGTTTTATTTCGGCAACAACATGTCCAATGTTGGCTTCCAAGTCGACAATTGTTTCTGGTTTATAGGCATAGAAGTGCGCCTTTATATGTTATCCAAAATGAAAGCAATCTATCGGATGCGTACTATCGTTCAGAGTAAACGTTGCGAAAACGCACCATAGTTTCTTGAATCAATCACTCTGATGGAGGATTATGAGTACCATTAAACGCACGTTATGCCTGATGTGTTTCTTAAACTGAACCATGGTTTTCAAAATGAATTTGAACAATTTGCAAAGGTTGTCCCACCGATAGTGCTTTCATGATGTATTTCAAAACACAACTAAGCTCAAAATAACCCATGACTTTCAAATCTGCTGTCATATAGAAAACAGTGTTGTTAATTTTAAGTTCTCTAACTCTAAGAAAAACCAATTACATAATAGCAACGAAAAGGTTAACCAGTGATTACATCTACTAATTGAAAGCTGTACCATTCGCTCAAATTCACTTGAAATTGTTACTCGCGCGATTAAAAATCGCCGCCACCGAAACCAAAGCCGAAAAAGTTCGTTAAGATGTAAGTTTTTGAAGGTTTGATATTATTAAATTGAGTAATATTTTTACTGCCTTGAATTATTAAGAATGATTATTTAGTTAATAATTACTAGCCTAAGTTTTGTAATACCAAAATAGAGGAAGGTCGAAAATCGGTATAATTTGATCCCAGAAAAAAGGGTGTAGTGTCCTAACTTGGCTGGGTACTACCGATAACGAGTCCTTTGCTTACTCATAAGGTATAAGAACAACGTATTTGTATCGAAATAAATGTTAATATTTCTAGTCTCCTGTTTGCTTATTTATTTATTTGCCTACAATACCTCTTAAGTTTTAGGTATCTTAACTAAAATTTAGTATCTCCTCTTAAGGGTAGGTCTACCCCAGAAGCAAACTCAAATCTCATGTAAAAACGTGTACATGTATTGGTGTACAAATATGGCTCTCTTAGTTAAGAATTTTTGTGTTAAGAAAATAAATTTAGCTCGTCTCGTCTCTTCAGGATACTTCTTTTTTCGCATCACGCATAGAGATAGAGAAAGATGGAATAGAATATGAAAAAAAAAAATAACAGAAAACGGGAACAAGGCACGAGTGGCAAGCTGGCAAGCCGCACAAGCAGCGCACAAGCATTTGATTTTGAATTGACTCGGATTGCGCACAAGATAAATGAAAGTTTTTTTTTCCTTTTGTATTTTGGGTAGAAAAAATAATTTTTTGTGAATCGTGATTGTTTGAGGTTTAGGAAAGGCAAATTGAGTTTTTTGCATTCAGCGCTCACAATTAGACACAATAATAGACGGTTTGTTTTCTGTTTTATTTTTGGTTGCAGGTGAATTGAAACTTTTCGCATTTAGGTAGATAGCGTTTTTATTCTTTGCGTATTTATACAACGTTAATCTGTTGGTTCTAGGACTTTTACTTTTCAGGATATTTTAAAAAATAAAGAAAAGGGAGCACAGATTTAGACATTGGGAACCCCGGGGAATTTGCTCTGATATTCATAATTTATTTTTAATGTAGACAATTAATTTTAGGAAAAAGTTCACAATTCAAAAATTGCTCTACTAAAAAAAATTATTAAATTTCCTAACCCAAGTAAATTAAAACACTTTCAAAAATAATAATGGTAGATAACTATGTACCTATATCTACCTATAAAAGTTCTTTTGAGTCTTTTTCAAAGGGCTGTAACTCTGCGAAAAGTGGTCGTATTGGGATGAAACCAAAAGCGTTTTAAATATTTCTTTTTCTTGTTTCAGAGTTTCTAAAAATAAAAAATATCCATAGTTAAACATTTAAAATTTTTATTTTTTAAAGGGCTTCGTTGTCTTGAGATTATTTATGATTCAATAAAATTAATAAGTGCAAAAAAATATAGCCTCAGATTAAAAAGTGGTTCCGTCTTTGACCACTAATTTAAATGTAAAAATTGACAACATAAAAGGAAAATTGGGCAGTTTTGAAAACATGAATAAATTCGTTATAGATAATGGATTCTTTGAAACAATTTATGGAGATACATAATTGATTTTTTACAATTGACCGTTCAGTTAAGAAAAGTGGAAAAGTGTTTTTTAAACAAACAGATTATCAATTTTGAAATTGGTTGATCAAACCATTCGTTTATTAGCTATTGTTCCTGAATATTATGTACCTACCTAATCATCAAAATAAAAACAATGATAACAATTTTCATAGTTTTGCATTTGTGACATATCTTAGACTTGAAGTCCCTATCAGCGTTACCACTTCCGGAAAAAAATTGAAGGAGATTTGAAGAAAAAAGTGAAGTAAATTGGGAAAAATCGAAGTAGATTTTAAAATGACTTTTTACTTGCTTTTAGACAAATTTGAACTGGGAATTTTCATAAGTTGACAAAAGACACAAAAGAGTAATGATTCCGTCTATCTGCAACACTGTACCTCAATCTGCAGCCTAGAGAAGAAATTGAAATGGTTTGTTTTACTTTAGCTCGGTTCCTTCCATACAGCCATTATGAAATATTATAATTATTTTGAAAACGGCTCTAATGCTTTTTTTTTTATTTAAATTATGTATAGATAACTGTACCAACAATGCAGTCCACACTTTAGTAAAAAATAAATGTTATTATCGGTACCTGTCATATAACGTTCTTTTTATTTTCTACTTTTTCATTTGCTACTCTTCCGATTTCGATCAAAATTTTTACATCGCAGATTCTTTGATTTTGAAATAATATTGTATACGACAAATATTTTCCTTAAATGTATACTTTTAAATACTTAAAATTGTCAATACATTTCTTTTAATTTTAAAGAAAATTGTGTACAAAAATTTAATTTAATTTAATTAATAAAACTATCTTTTATAAAAAATAACATTAAAATTACTATATTTAAATATAGTTTAATTTTAAATTAAAAACACATATGCAAGCGAAATTTTCATACAAAGGATTCGTGTACACATCAGTGCGTTGAGTTCCTATGCTTTTAAATTTACTTATTTGTGTATTTTTATTGTTTTGATATTCTTTTTTTTTTTGTAATTCGATGAATCTCTTCTTCGTTGGATTAGAAATTACCTTTCGGACCGTTTACTAAAAGTAGTTTTGGACGGTTACAAATCTGATATTGGGCATTCAATCCCTAGAATAACGACGTATATATTTCGGTGTAATGCTTGTCAGAGATTTAATAAATTATAAAATCAATTGCCCTTACTTGCTTTCGTTGATTGGCTTTTATGTTCCTTGTCGTGAATTACGTAATAATCGTTTATTTTGTGTACCCTTTCATAGGGTCAATTATGGAATCAATGAACTCTTAACTCGCTGTTTAAGACAAGCTAATTCTTTTTGTAATGCTATTGATTTTAATTTATATTTAAGTAGGGACTGTTTTAAAAAATCCTACTTTCCTAATTTCTTTTTTTAAATTTTATTCATAACCCCTTGTCCTTGAGTGCGCGTTTAATATAAAAAAAAATACTACCTAGAGTGAAGTAGAGAAAAAGAAGTAGATTTGGACTTTTTTTGTAAAATTGAAGTAGGTTGAAACAGAGATTTTTAAAATGAGGTAGATTTCAGTATTTGGCTGATGGTGCGAAGTAAGAAGTAGATTTTAAATATTTTGAAAAGAAAACTATGTATATCTACTATAATTGAAGTAAAATGGTGCCACTGGTTCCCATTAGCTGAAACAAATTTTGTAGAAAAAGTTTGTCAATTTTATTTCCAATAACATCATTGTATTTTAATTTTACTTTGTATACTAGTATACTAATTTTAAGCTTCTATTTTATTAAGCAAAAACTAAAAATGCATTTTATATAAAAACTGATCTTATTAAAAAAAACGAATTTCATTAAGTCATTTCGAAATTATTCACAATTTGTCAACTAGCAACGTAACAATTGGTGGTCGTAAGTAAAACGTGTTAGAAAAAAATGTTGATGGGCAGATATGTACAGATAACCGGCTAAGCTTTAATAAAAACGAACTTAATATTGGTTTTTCAAACATGTCAAAATCTTCATCGAAAAAAAAAACAAAAAATGTGCTCTTACATATTTTTATATCATTTTTTAATTTTGACACCAACAATATTATTGGAAAACTAATAATTGTTTTTTTTTTACAAATTAAAAACTAAGTGATAATGAATATATGAACATACATATGTTATGTAGGTATATTATATAAAGGTCGTTCTTATTAGAACTAGGCCACATTTGCCTATTGTCCTTTGTTAAAAATTATCTCTTTTCGAAATTTTCAACGAAATTACATCATGTGGCCTAATGAAAACGAAGTAGGTATTACGTATGTATGTATTTTCTATTTGCTTACTTTTTATCAATTTTTTTTGCTTGAGTTTTTTGTTTCCTTTGTTTGTTTTTGGAGGCAGTTGTTGCAAAAAAATATTTATAGGTATGTACAAAATAGATTTGCACAATAAAAACACAACAGAAAATAACTGCAACAAGAGTATTATCTATCACCATGACATATTGAAATAAAGGAGACAACTCTTCCTATGTAAAACCAACAAAAATACATAAAAGAAGCGCACTTCCCATATTCTTTCTACATACTTTCACCATTCTTCTACCAGTGGAATACGTCACCACCGAAAACAAAAAGTGATAGAATTTTCCTTCTTAACTTATTTATATAAATATGTACATAGGTATTTAGGTTAATAGATACCTGCATAATATTGTACATAATATTTTGGCGCCATCCACTTGCCATATCCCTTGGTTGTTGCGTATTCGCTTGCAGTGAAATGCAATTTGCGTTCATTCACAGGATTAACATGTACTAATCTAATATATTTTTAATACATCCATTACCTACCTACGCAAAATTAAATCAAAACAATCCTTACGATACCAAATCAATACAAGACGTTGCACCTCTATATTACCTATGAACCTACCTATCGGAAAAAACAACACAAAATCTATTGTAGATACTTATATGCATATGTATCTTATTCTATACACAACATCGCAGATTTCCTTTCTTCCATCATGTACACACCCTTTGGCAAAAAAATGAAGATCACTATGCATCGCAATTTATTACTATGTGTGTACCTAAAATGGCTTTCAATAGAAGAAACAAAAAAAAAAAAACAGTAGAATGATGATAGATCGCAAATAAAAAAATACAAAAAAACAAAATTTATGACAGCGAATGTGTGATAACCTACTTATATTCTTTTGTATACATACACAAAGAACATTTTTCCACCCTACCTCCGACAATGTGGAATGGTCATTGCATCATATACCTACTAAAAACAATAATTTCTCACACGTTTTTTTTATTTTTTCTGTTCTTGTAATACGAGATGCAAGATGACAAGTCATAAACAAGAATAAAAAACTAAATGAGTCCAGACAAAAAAAAAAAAGAATCAAGAGAGCGGATGGGCAGACAAAATTCTTTTGCTCAGAGAATACGAAACCTTCTCTTTCAAAGCGCTGATATTGCAGTGGCATTCTTGTGAACTGATAACTTACTTGTGTGCGTGTGCAAAGGAACTTTTTGTTAAAAAATGCAAAACAGACCTCTTTTATAAAAATAAAATTAAATAAATATTCAGTGAAAAAAGTATTTTGTATTTTTTAATTTAGTAAATAAAATATCAAACAAAAATAAAAAAAATATGTGAGAACTGTATTATTAATACTTTTCTTGCAAATGCATTACAAATACTGTCATATTGAATTGCATTTTTTTGAACTTTAGATGAGTTTTATTAAATTTTTAAGAACGATACGCTGTTCAGGGAATATAAATCTTTGATTAAAAAATTATTTCCAAAAATTAAAAAATATAACTCTCAATTTCCCAGGGTAGAGAACAAAATATTTGTAAAAAAATGTATATTTTTTGACTTTTGTTAGTAAAAAGTTACTGTAAAAATAAAAAAAACAAAAAAAAAAAAAAATTAACGTAATTGCACATACTTATTGGCTTTGTACGAGAGTGAAATTTACTTCGTTATCTTTTATACTTATGAAGTTTTATCCAGTAGAGCATTCATACCACTATGCGAATTTCCTTCGTTTTTCATAGTTTTATATATTTTTTTTTGAATAAATAATAAAACAGAATAAAAAAAGAAGAACGATACGTGATTTGGGAATATGTTGTTTCTATAAAAAAAATATAAAAAAAATAAAAAAGTAATATTTTCGGAATTTCCCTATCATTTGAATAAGGACCTTACTAAAATGTATGATTTTTCCACTTGTGTGGCAGTTTCTGGGCACACAATTTTTTTATATTTTTTTCAAAACTGCAAAAGTATTTTGAATAACATTTTTCTAATCGATGACCGTTTATTTCATTGAAATATTCGTAAAATTGTGAAAGTTATACAGCTTAGCGCAAAAGCCTAACCTATTTTTTCAATGGACACCTACCCTTAAAGTTCTATAAAAACAGGAAAAAGATCTGAATATGAACATTGCCAGAAACTTTTTGCAAGCAAATTGTACCCAATGAATTGGTCTCAATGATAATTGATAATGAAGACCCAACCAACATTCGCAAATACCTAAATATACATATTTATTCCATCAGAAATTCTCATTCAAGTCATTTCCCTTAAGCGGCACGATGCCCCCATCCAGGCAATCCTCGACAAAAGTATAGAACACAACGTACTATTGGCACTCAGCCAAATTCAATTCTCGTTCTTACAATGAAGTCAATGCAAAATTGTATCCACAAATTATTCAACTCCTTGAATGATGAAGAATCCTTCTTTAACCATAGGACGCACATTGGTGGTTGTTCAATATGTCTTATGGTTTCGCCCCCAACCCCCTCTATCCATTGTAATTGCATATTTTCATTAGAGTATTCCATATAATAATATTTTTCTTTTTTAAATTTTCCTTAAGAGCAACATCGTCAATGTTGCTCTTTTCAAGTTGTTGATTGCTTAAATATTTGTTCTGTTCGTTCTTTTCAGTTTTTTAACTTTTTTTTATTTTTTTTTTTTTTGTTGAGGGAAATAAATGAAGAAGTAAGTTTTTGAATAAATTCGGTTCAGTTTTGTTGAGGAATATTGTTTGAGAGAAATAAAAATTCTTTCAAATTAGGAGAATAAGTTTAATGATGGAGATAAAAAGTGCGCTCTATTTTGCTGATGTTGATGAAGTTTTTAGTGGCATCCCGTTCTAGAATTACGGTAGGTGACGGATGTGAGAAAATCTTGTATGGGAAACACTCCCTCATAAATTTAGCTTTTCTTATATTAGTAACCTACTGTGAATAAAGAAATCACAACAGAAAACATAACTCTTATAGAAGAGAGACAAGTTTCCATATGTGAGATCTGATGGTACGCAAAATTCTAAGCATATGAAGTCTAATATCAAATTTCTTACTATTGAAACAACTCAAAATTATGAGGGATTATTGACTAAAATTTGCAGCAGGGTTCACTGGTTATGTTTGCCTTTTTGTGAGTAATAAAAGAAAACTTGCTAAACCTTGCAACAGGGCTATCCGTCTACTATCGCAGACAGTCAGGCTGATGTAAGGCCATTAATTCTTATACATCATCCTCCAAATTGGTCCAGCAATACAGGGATGAGCTTGCTAGCCTAAATATTAACGACAATGTCACTCTAATCTTGGTTCCAGAAAAATGTTGGTCATTTGTAAAAAAAAAAACCTACTGAATACTACTTCTTCTTGGGTTCCTTCGATTGTTTTCAATGACACTCCTTATGTCAGCTCACAGCGAATTTGATTGCGGCAAAGTTTGCTGCCAATTTAAGGCTGTCTAATAGTGTTATTATTCCTCCTGTAATTGAGAGCCTTAATGATTTTATAGCACAAATCTTCTTTCGCACTGAAACAATTGCAAGAGTAGTGAAATTTTTTAACCTACACAAATCAGCTGGCCTGGATAGAATCCCCCAAATTGTGCTGAAGAAGTATTCGCTGGCAAACCCTTTGCCTAAGTTTTGTCATCTGGCCTACTCTATTAGTCTCTTTACGAGTGTATGGAAAACAGCATTTGTCAACTTTCGTCTAACTGCATTAACGTCCCTTCTTTTCAAGGTCATGAAAACCCTGATAAATTAGCAGCTTAAGAAATATCTTTAAGAACGAAAGTTTCTCAATGACTGGCAGTAAGACTTTCGTAGCAATAGTTCCACTGGTTATCTAATGGTATATCCCACCTAACAGTGGCACACATATTTACGTCGTTTTGGAGAAAGTAAGGTTGTTGCACTTGATATTTCAAAAGCATTTGATAGAGCTAAGCATCAAGCTCTCTTATCGAAAATACGTATTGATGAATGTCTTGTTCGTTGGATTAGAAACTACCGCTCGAATCGCTCAATACAAGTTGTGTTACAGTGTTTTAAGTCTAAGATTCATAAAATAAGTGCTGGTGTGCCACGAGGCTCAGTTTTGTCTTCTATTATTTTTCTGATATTTATCAATGATTATTTGTCTGAAACTTCTAATCCATTCAATTTTCTTGCTGACGACAGTACTAACAGCTTCTTTTACTCGTTTCTATGTGCAAGTCCTTGTTCTTCAAATGTGGATCCAGAATGGCAGTGTATGATAAAATTCTGATCTTAACAGCATTGTGGATAGAAGAACCACGTAGAATTTAACTCTTCAAAAACTCAATGCTGGCTTCTCTCCATAAGGCGAAACCCACCCCCCATACCGCTATCCATAAGCCGCATTTGCATTGAGGAAGCCGAGCAGTTCTCAGTTCTCGGTATATGCATCATAGACCACCTTGTTTGGCCACAAATTCGACGTGGCTAAGAACACTGCTAGGGGCCTAGTCCCTTTGGCGATGCAAGACATTTTTCACCCCTTCTGGTCTGGGGCTGGTGCTCCAATAACACATTTGAGTCTATTGGACAGAATACAAAAAAGAGCTTTAAAAATGGTAGGTGATAGTATTATAACATATAACATAATATATAACAATATATTTGAATCTTTCGAGCAGCATCGTAATGGTTCTTATGTTTAATATTTTACCGTTACGCTTATAAGCAATGGTCTAGTGAAATAGCCAGTTGCATTCCTCCCCTTAAACAATTTAACCGTAATAATCGCGCTTCGAGAGCGTCCATATCATTTAACCCGTGATCCCAACTTCGGACGTACGGTTAAATTCAAAGATTCTTTTCTGAGCCTCACTACACGAATGTGGAATGCTTTATATTGCTCAATAAATCCCTCCCGTTAGGGTATTCAGACATTCAAAATCAATGTGCACCGGTATCTCCTTTTAAATCATAATACCTTTAATGTGTGTAAGATTATTAAAAAAGCTCAGTTCTTTAATTTAAATATAATAAATATACCGTCTGGCATCTAAAATGTCAGTTATTGTTCATAAAAGGTTAACATATGTAAGTAAGTTGTCAGTCAGCTATATTTGAATATTTTTATGAACTTTTAAAGTAAAACTAATTTAGATAATCTTAAAGTTTTTCATTGTCATGGAACATTTTGTTTGAATTTTTTTTTATGTCATTAGAGATTATGAAAAAAAATTAAAACTTTCCAAAAAAATTCTAAAACTGTCCAACAGCGGAATTGAAATTCATCTTATAAAAGGCAAATTTTTTCAAAAATTTAGCAAACAAGGTAGTACATAATGTACATTTTTCTGCATTCTGATATTCTTTATAACAAATATTTAGAAAACTTTAAGATTCGTAAGATAAAAAGATTGAAAAATCAAAGAAATAAAATATGGTCGACTAACAAGCTATTCACATACAAAATTAGCCTAAAAATAATTAAGATTTCGCTTTCTTCGTGATTTTTACTTGTTTTTTTACAAAAACTGTCTCAACGATTTTTAAAAAAAAATCTAAAAAAAATTAATTTAGTTAAACCTCGGTAATGGTTGAAAAAAAATTTCCAAAAAATGAGTAGTTTTGGTACCCCCTCTTGGGACCATTTTTTTTGTTTTTGATTTTCTCAAAAACGGTACCACCGATTTTGATCATTTTTTTTATGCTGAAGCTTCTCAGCAGTTTAAATATTATTGTGTATTCAAATTTTTTTTGGATTTTTAAAAAAACTTTCAAATTTTTTTTTTGAAAACTCAATATTTCGAAAACTCCATGCTCAATTTTTTCAAAACTTGATAAATAAAAGTTTGAAAAAATAATCTACAATATATAAGAAAAATAAATTCATTTTACCTAAAAACAATGGTACCCTCCATACAAATGTTAAAAAATGGTTTTCGAAAATCGTATTTTTCTCGAAAACGGTTCCGAGAATTTTGCTTAAATTTTTTTTCTTTCTATTATTTTTTAATATCTGTAATTTAATAATTTAAAATTTTCTTATATAAAACCTTATTTTTTAAGAAACCACTACAAAGACTTATAATTTTTGTTCTTGCATAAATCTATATTGGCTTGAATCACATGGCATCCTATTCTTACTTTTAACTACTAAAGAAATTTTTTAGTCATTTAAAAAATTAATTTTATGCTTATGAACAGTTTCTCTAATAACATTCATTTTTGAAATTCTTAGTCTTTTACATAGGAGCAAGTTCGTGCGACCCAGTCGTGCATTTTATTTCTTTATGATCTTGAGGCCATATAAGGACAAACATAATTTTTCTAAAAAAATATTGCCATACGAGAAACTTTTTTTTATAAAACTTAAGTTTTAAAGTATCTCAACTATGTATATTGAAAATTTGCAAGGAAATCTTAAAATGAATCCGAAATAAATTTGAAATTTTATAAACATTAAAAGAAAGTCTAGTCCTTATCCATCTGTTCTCAAGTAAAATGACATTTCTAATCCTTATATCCATGTGATAGAACAACTAATTTCAGACTTCTTTCAAAGCACCTTTAATTGTGATACTAAAGCTGCATTTAGACTTTCGGTTTCGTGCTCTATGTACGTTGTTCGTTGTTGCTCGTACGTGGAACAACGAGAATGTAAATGATAAAAAACGAACAACGAACTAACAACGAATGAAGAACGTACAAATTCAAATGAGCTCGGAAATTTTGGTGTTAGTTGTTCGTTATTACCCGGACAACGTGTGTTTAAATGCGAAAACTGATTAAATAAACATTATTATGCAATGCCGTGTAACTTGTAGGGACATTTTTGAAGTTTTTTTTTATTGGTGAATGGATCATCAGAATAATTGATTAGAAATTGGGGTACCTATAGGTAAATAAATAAAATATTTTGTCTATGGGTTTTGTCTTTCTAGTACGAATAATAATACCTTAGATATTATATATATTTCGTTATTGTCTTCAATTTCTAAAATTTTTGAAAAAGCAATTAAGTGTAGGGTAATGAGATACCTGACAAAAGTAAAGTTTTTGATTCCAGCTCAGTTCAGGTTTAGAGAAGGGCTTTCTACGGAAGATGCCCTTTTGGAGTTCTGCTCTTTCATATATAAGGCGTTGGATGACAGAAAACACTGTGCCGGCCTCTTTGTGGACATAACCAAGGCGTTCGACATGGTTAATCATAGTGTCCTATTAGATAAATTATATTGCATAGGTTTCCGGGGTTTTACTTATGATTGGTTTAAGTCTTACCTAAAGGATAGAAATCAAAAAGTTAAAGTCGGAAATGTCCTTAGTAATTCAAAAATTATAAACCAAGGTGTCCCCCAAGGTTCAGTCCTGGGGCCTATATTGTTCTTAATTTACATTAACTCTCTTTTTAATCAACCGTTTAAAGGTAAGATTACAGCCTTCGCAGATGATCTTGGGATTGCTTATCGTTCAGATAGCGCTCTAAACCTAAATGCTGAAATCAATCACGATGTTCATCTTCTTCGAATTTGGTTTTCTGAACACAAATTATTTGTTAGCAGGAAAACAAAATTGATGTACTTCAGCCATATTATTCCAGAATGTTCTGGTGGCGAAATTTATTTTCATGCCAACAACTGTATCAGGCATAACTTGTTAAGTTGTATGTGTTCTTTTGAACCACCTGATAAAATGTTTAATGAACATGCAACTTGTGACATTAACTGCTTTAAAATTGAAATAGTATCTCAGTTTAAATACTTGGGTATAATAATTGAAAACAATATGAAATGGCTCGAACATGTTTCAAATCTAAAAAAATATTTACGTTTTTCTATTCGTAGTCTTTATCGACTCAGAAATTTCTGTGACAGTAAAACACTTAGAATGGTTTATTTCGGAATATTCCAATCAAGATTGCAGTATGGATTGAGCTGTTGGGGGGGCGCTTACGACACAATTCTCCAACCACTCCTTGTTTTACAAAAGTCCGCTATAAGAAAAATATTCAGAGCAAATCGCTTGGCTCATTCTATGGTTCTGTTTAAGTCATTGGGAATCCTGCCACTAAAACATTTATATTATTTTAAAGTCTTAAAAATATTTTTCTTGAGAGGTGGTTATATGCAGAGTCCAATTTCTGACACTAGGTATTTGCGTAGCAATTCATTCAATTCTGTTGTCACACCTTCATTTCGAACCACACATTTCAGAAACTTTTTCTCCGTTGTAGCATTTAAATTGTTTAATCGTCTACCTTTGAACTTTCGATGTATAAGTTCTCTTCCTATTTTCCTAAATAGAATTAAAAGTTGGCTTCTAGATTTCAATCACCATGAAATCAAAACTCTGTTGTTGTATATCACATAATTGCGTTTTTTTTCTCTAAGCCTTTTGCTCATAAAAAAAAAACTTTGTTTTTTATAAAATTTTTCATTTTATTTTTTTTTTTTAAATTGGTAATAAATTGTTGTACACCCCACAATCTTAAGGTATTTTTTCTATGATGTGACATTAACACTTTTTTATTTTCAAAAAACAAATTTCACTAAGTATTCTTTCTTTAATTTTTAATTTGTTATATTCTTTATTAAATTAAGTTCAAAGTTTGTAAGATAAGAATAATGAAATAAAAAAAAAAAAAAAAAAAAAAAAAAAACATTGGTCTTGAAATGGCAAGGGAAACCTGTGCCGGGTAAGTTATTCCATAAACGTGTTGTGCGACTAAAAACCGAATCTCTATATTTGACGGTACGACCAAAGTTAGGCTCTAGGTTGAACTGATGAGCATTCCTAGCGAAGCGGGTATCAAGGATGAATACTTCGAGTGAGCATTGCTTGTGAAAGCGGCGCTAAAACAGGGAAATACATGAAACATTCCGACGGTGTTCAAGATATGGGAATGAATCCATGATAGCTCTGTTTCCAATCAGTTTTAACGCTCTGTTCTGAATTCTATCCAATAAATGGAAAGAAGATTGTGCAGCGCCTGCCCGAAGGTGTGAGTTATACTCCAGTTTTGGACGTATAAACGCCTTATAAATGGTAGCCAGATCAAAAGTAGTGACAAATTTCTTACATCGATATAGAAATCCTAAGCATTTAGCAGCATTCTTGGCGGTCACGAGTATGTGATCATTCGAACGAAGATTGTCGTTAACACACATTCCGAGTACTGAGAGCCTTTCGGTTTCTTCAATGAAAGTGCCATTCAGCGACAATGGCATAAGGGGAACATTTTGCTTCAACGACAATAGACAGCATTGAGTTTTCGAAGCATTAAACTCCACACGGTTTTTTTTACCCCATTTAACAATGCTGTAAAGATTGGAATTTAATGAGCTCATCATACGATATCATACGGGCAATTCCACTTCCGAAAGAGATGGACGTGAATGTGGGAACGAGTACGAAAACCTGAGAGTAGTGTCGTCGGCAAAACAATGGAGTGGATCAGAAGTTTCAGACAAGAGATCATTTATAAAAATGGGGAAGAGAGTCGGAGACAAAACGGAGCCCTGAGGAACACCAGCATTTGTTTTTTGAAGATTAGATTTAAAACCGTCGAATAGAACATGTATTGAACGATCTAGAGGGTAATTTCTAATCCAACGAATAAGGGTTTCGTTGATGCCAAACGCACGCATTTTCGATAAGAGAGCCTAGTTCCAAATTCTATCAAATGCCTTAAAAATATCAAGCGCAATAATCTTACTTTCTCCAAAACAAGGTAAAGATCTGTTCTACTCTTCGGTGAGATATGCCATCAGATCACCAGTGGAACGATTTCTGCGAAAGTCGTATTGCCGATCATTAAGAAGCTTTCTTAGAGATCTGATGATTTGTCAGCGATTCCATGACCTTGGAAAGAAGGGACGTAAGTTTGATTGGTCGATAGGACGAGGGGGAGGAAGGGTCACCTTTTTTAGGAACAGGCTGGACAAATGCTGTTTTCCATCTTCTAGGGAAGATTCCAAAACATTAGGAACGTTGGAAAAGCTTACGCAATAGTTTTTCCAGCAATGAAGAACACCTCTTCAGAAGAATGGGGGATATACCATCAGGACCAGCGGATTTGCTTATATCAAGATCTCGAAGGGCTCTTGCAAGACTACTTTGAAAAACTGTATACACCATTTACTCATGCCCTATCCTAACTTTTATATTTTGTGGCTTGCATGTCCATCTGTATGAAATAATTCCTCAGTATAAAAAATACGAAGCTATAGCAACTATAGACCTACTGCAAGAATATCGGTAGTTCCAAAAATGTTTGAGGCTATAATTTGTAAAGCTCTATCTTTCTATGATAAATCATTTATCGTTCCTAATCAACAGGGATTTACAAATAGAGCTCTACAGTCATTTTACTTATGAAATTCGCTGAAAATTGTATTGAATGATACCAGAAGCAATCAAGTGAATTGTATGGCCATACCTCCAAGACGTTAAATCTGGAATACCACAGGGTAGCCATTTAGTTTCCTCACTTTTTATTTTATTTATAAATGATTAACCATCTGTCTTGAAGTGTCTCATGTATGCATTCGATGTTACATTCTTCAAAAAAATTTCAAATTCTCGTGTTAGTGAAGAATTGCAATGTGACCTTAATTCGTTTTTTGAATGGGTTGTTCTTAATTCTTTGCTTTTTAACGTCTTCGTTAAATCTAAGTAAGAGTTTAACGAGGAAGATGTAACTCCCTTTAATTATTTGTTCATTGGTGTATCATTATGACGTTTTAGCAATATGTCTAACATTGATGTGTCATTTCGACGGCAAAGCTTGAATTCATACAACACATCAACTCCATAACTGATAGAGATAATCCAATTCTTGGTGCGTTAAGGAGAGAGTTAAAGCAATTTACTGATTCTTTTGTTATAAGGCAGCTTTTCGAAACATTTGTTCGTCCTATTCTGGAATACTCTTGTCAAGTTTCGGCATCAAATTGCGCCTACTATAAGACCAGACTCGAACAGGTGCAACAAAGGTTCTCGAAGTTTGCACTTAGAGGGTTAGGGTGAAATAGCCCCTCCTTATCATAACAGACTTAAAATATCGATATGCCTATTCGTTCTTATTTATGTTTTGTCTTCATTTTTAAGTTCAAAAATGGAAAAATAGACTCCTTGTAACTTTTGTCTGATATAATCATTAATATTTCCCAAAAAAAACTTCAGCAAATATTTAAAACTATTGGACTTATAAAGAACGATTTTGTCCTCTAAATAAAAAGTATAAATTGTATTATTTTTCAACGATAAATAGGTATATTTTATTTAAATGTAAATTGGACAAATAAATTTTAGTTAATTTTTTTTACAATTATTTATAAATTGTAAATGAATTTTGTAAAGCTAGCTTATAGCTCATATATTTAGGTATATGAGTAAGTCCTGGAGTCCTCCTTTCTATGCGACATAAGTAGTTTGGGGTATTTGAAAGCCATAGTAATATTTGTTAATAAAAGATGTTATTAGTTTTTTCCGTTTCAAAGTAAATCCGCCGTAATCCTTACTAATTTTCCATAAAAATTAAATGAAACGATGCATGAAACGATTAACCAATCATAATTTTAAAACATTTCAAGTCGAATATCCATATTAAAAAAAGAAAACTTCGATCACGTTTCAAGGATTGTTTGTTGTTGTTGTTGTTTTTTTTTTTCATTATCTCCATCGTCTATGCTCCTGAAAAAGAATCAGCAAATCCTTCTTAGCCAAGTGTTCTTCTTTACACAGGAACCAAACTATTCAACTTGGAAGTTTACTCTTAACGTCCGAAAGAATTTTTATGCATCTGAAATGTATCCATCCGTCTCAATACTCAATGCACACAATAACATTCCTTTTTTTTTCTACTTGGATTGTTTTACTTCCTTGGACAAGTGAATGTAGAAAAATCCTTTCCTTTGATGAAAGGAGCTCACGAATAACACAACATTATATACGATTAGATATATGTAGCTCCGTAAAGTATGCAATATCAAGAACTCTCAATCGGGAGAAGAACAATCCTTCTCTAGTGTGAAGTTGTGGATACAGTAAGGAACATACAAATCTGACGACAGCATCAACTGGCTCTATATTCTGTGATAGGATGTACTATATATCCTGTATGCTACATGAAAATGCATCTTTGCAAGTAGTTTTTACACACAGACCAAACTAAATATTCCCAAGACGGAAACGCAATTTATCTTTCAGAATGTGGAATTAGCCTTAAGTTCTTATCCGGTTTCATATCTCCTCGAAAAAGCACACACACCCGAGAACGCTTTTATGACCGAACATCCTTTTGTGAATGTTTAGACTGGATGTAACCCAAAATTGTAAATTGTTTTTGTCTCTCAATTCCAACACTCTTGTAGATGGAAGCCATCACTTGTTAAATTTTTTCCCACTGGGATTTCCGCTTCTTCCACTTCAGAACGCTATCAATCTAAATTCTCGAAAAGTTTGCAAATTTGACGCAAGGATTGTCATTGCTTTTTCAAGGACAATTATCTTGTCTTATTTTTTCTTTTTTTTTAAACTTAATGATTGCTCTCTGGTTCACTGTGTAAACCCATATTTGCTTTTGCTGAACAGTTTCAACAAGGGTAATAAATTTTCTGAAAAAGGAATAAAGTTCTTTCTTCCCCGGTGGAGAAGATATATTTTGAAATATCATGTGATGGAACTAAACTTTTTCTTCTCAGAGTAATTACTTTTGAATGATCGGATGCTCTTTTGTTTTTCTGGAAAATTTATTGACATCAGAGAGCATGCAATTGAATGATAAGTGACTTCAGGGTTTGGGAGCTTAGTAGATTTCCAGCGTTGCCACTTCGAGAAAAAAATTGCGTAGCAGATTAATGATTAAATGCGACCTTTCCACAGCAGATTTTATACAAAAAACTAGCCGATAATACCCGGCGCGTTGCTTCGTAAAAAATTCAACGAAAAAACAAGAATTTTTTTGAGTTTTTACTTCGGTATAAATTATAAAATTCATTACGAATTATAAATTCCTAGTGAAAAACACATCTACTGGAAAACTTGAAGTCAAATGCAAAGTACTCGTACCTAAATACATGAACAGACCTAGCTATTCCCAATTTTATACAGTTAAGGAAAAAAATTTCAGCCACATAATCCATATATGAATAAAAGAGGACAATTGGTTTGAGGTTTCTTTTATTCTTGTACAGCGCCATTATTAACTTCCCATAGGGAGTTTTGTAATCGGTCCGATTTGTCAAATTGGAATTTTTGACATTTCTCGACGTTTCAAGGTCCCTAGAGGCTATATCAATCATTTTTAGAGAGATGTCTGTGTGTGTGTGTGTACGTACGTTCGTACGTTCGTACGTTCGTACGTTCGCACGTTCGTACGTTCGTACGTTCGTACGTTCGTACGTTCGTACGTTCGTACGTTCGTACGTTCGTACGTTCGTACGTTCATACGTTCGTACGTTCGTACGTGCGTACGTTCGTACGTCCGTACGTTCTGGTACCATTTTTCGTCGTCGATATCTCAAGAACGAGTAAAGATATCGACTTCAAATAAATTTTGTTTAATAGATAATAACTTCGAAAGAGGCTGAAAGGGCGTTTATTAAAATTCAGTGAGTAGTTTTTTCACTATAACGGTTTAAAAAAAAAGTAAAAATTTTGGTTAGTTTCAAATATCTCACGAAAAAATAATGCTATTGACTTAAAATAAAATTTAGTGTACTCATTATAAGGTTATACAGATTTGGTGTGAATTTGGAAAAAAATGAACATACCGTTATTTTTTTAAATAAAAAAAACTGAAAAAAAAAATTTCATAACCCAGATATTCTAAAAACGGAAAACAATTTGAAACTAAAAATAATTTTATTTTACGAATAATAATGTGTTTGACAACTGGTGAAAATTTCAAAAAAAATCAGTTTACAGTTTTTTTAAAAAAAAATAAAAAACTATATAAAATTCTATTGAAAATTGGTAAAAATTGTTTTTCGACTCAAATTTCTCGAGAACTAGTAGTGATATTGACTTCTAATTTAGTTTATTTTATACATAGTATAATTTTGTACAATTAGTAAAATGTTGACAAATATTGAATTATTAGTTTTTTTTTTTAATTAAAAAAACTATTAAAAATTCTAGTGAAAACTAGTTAAAATTGTATTTCAAGTCGAATTTCTTGGGAATGAACACCGATAGTGCCTTCTAAAGTATGTTCTTTTATACATCGATACCTTCCCGTTAGAATGTATACCTACTAAGCGACATTTCTAAAATTGTTCAGGAAACGAAAAAAACGACGAAAGTTCTAGTTCATAGTGTGCTTACACACAATTTTGGTTAAACTAAGTGACATCTAACAAAAGTTTTTGTTGCTCACGACAATGAGATCTTTATTAATGTCGCTTAGCATAATTTTTCTGGCGGATAATACAAATTTCAGTAGGCAACATTATTTTAATGAGAAAACATGGCACAGTTGATAATTTTTTTTATTTGTACTCTAGTTTCCTTTTCATGCATAATAGGTTGACGAAACCCAGGCCAAAACGTGGCCCTTAACATATAGTATATTTCCTCATCAAAAAGTCATTTTCGAAAAAAGTGTCGCTTAGTACATTCTAACGGGAAGGTATCGACATAATACAATTATTAACATAATATAGTTAAATTTTGACAAGTATCGAATTGACAGTTTAACCAAAAATATAAAAAAAAATCTACTAAAAATTGGTAATATTTGCTTTTCGACTAGAATATCTTGAGAACGAGCAATGATATTGACTTTGCCATTATTTAATTTTATACATAATACAATTTCTAACAAATGGTTTATCTTTGACATATATCTAGTTTTAGAGCGGATATATTTTGTAAGTACCCTTCCATCAATAACCAAGCCATATCTTTTATATTTGAATATTTCGTTTTTAAAATTTTTTTCAATTAAAATGTTTGGAACCGTAATAATAAAGTAATTTCTATAATATAATACATAATTTTATAATTTTATTATCAACTTAGTTTTTAGAAGAATGTATGTACTGTACATACGTATATGAATAAGGTTGTTCAGTTGTACCCAAGTCCCATATATTCAAATTCCATTAATAGTTATGGTAAACTTGAAGAAAACGTCACAATATGTTTTTATTTTTTTTACCACAAATGGGAAGTTATCAGTGTGGGTCGCACCCAGCCTCTTTTTTCTCATCATTTAAGGATCGATTTGGATTAGATTTTCGATCCATGAGTTGAACGATCGGTTTAGAGTTGAATTGAAATTAAATGAAGAAACAATCTGTTTAAGAAAAAAAAAAAACAAAATATATTAAAACGTGAGTACTGTGTCTGTCCATCAAAACCAAGGGTAATTCAAGTTGGCATCAACACTGTATGCAAGTTATACGTTGCAATTTTTTAGTTGTTTCTGTTTTGGGTTGCCTTGCAACTACACACACGAATTATTTTGACTAACATGTTAATAACTTCCTCTCGGTTATCCCAGAGTGAATACCAGGACTGAAAATGTTACCTTTATTTAATGACAAAAATATTAGCAGGTATTAGAATATTTGCGCCCAGTTTCCAGCGCTAGTAGTAACTTTGAGCAAGCTGAACCTTTGTTTATTATAATCGGCGCACAGTCAAGGGGTTTTTTGTATACCCTTAATATGCCAGAGACACTGTGTGAGCATTAAGAAAAAGGGCAGGGTTAAAAAGGAGGTGTCGGTGTACATTGGTTTTGAATTCTTGAACATTGCAATGACTGGAAAAGACACTAGACAGAGATCGGTAAGGAATTCCACATTCGCGTAGTACGGCTGATGAACGAACCTCTGTACTTCACAGTACGGCCAAAGTTGGGCTCAAGGGTAAACTGATGGGCATTCCTAGAAGTGCGAGTATTCCGGTTGAATTGTTTAAGGGGAGGAATTCAGCTGGCTATTTCACTTGAGCATAGTCCGTTTAAATAACGGTAAAAAAGGGTGGGGCAAGAAACATTAAGACGATGTTGGAGTGACGTATATGAGTCAATGATCTTATTGTCACCTTTTAAAAGCTCTTTTTTAAATACTGTCCAAGAGACTTAAGTAAGATACTGGGAGCACCAGCCCATAGATGGGAGTTATACTCAAGTTTTGGACGTATATACATAGGTTTTATAGATTGTAGTCAGATCAGAAAGAAAGAAAAATTTGTTGCACCGTCTCAGAAAACCCTAACATGTTGCGGCATTTTTGGCAACATCGCATATGTGATCGTTCCACAAGACGTGGTTCGTGATGCACATATCGAGAATATCGAGATGTTCAATTTTATTGATGCAAGTGCTACTCACAGATAGTGGGAAGGGGGTATATCTCGCTTTAACGATATAAGACAGAATTGGATTTTCGAAGTATTAAGTTCGACTCGGTTTCATATTGCCCATTGTATAATGCTGTTTAGGTCGTAATTTAATGAGCTTATCATATTTTGTCGTTGCAATTCCACATCCGAAGAGGAACATGTGAGTATGAAAAGCTGAGAGTACTATCGTCAGCGAACCAATTAATTGGATTAGAAGTTGTAGACTGGAGATCACTTATAAAAATGAGGAAGAGAGTCGGGGACAATATGGAGCATTGGGGCACACCAGTATTAATATTGTGGGTTTCAGACTTGAATCCGTCTAATACAACTTGTATTGAACGGTTGGAAAGAAAATTTCTAATCCAATCAAGAAGGGATACGTTGACAAATAAATTCGACCTTCAAATAAATTGAGTCCAAGATAGTTTTTTAACTTAGAATTAACTTTAATGGTCAATTGCCAAACGTCTATCAATATCAAAGTGCAATACAATAGAAATTTGTTTCGACTATCGAAACAGAGATGTACATACGGTGCTACAAAAAGGGTGATATCCATATCTCACCCTTAAAATCAATCTATGTATCTCTCGCAAAATACATAATTTTTCTTAATGAATTGAAAAATATTTATGGAAACTGGCACATCGGTTGATTTTGGGTCGTTGGAATCTCTTTACGGATATAAAACCTAATTGTTGCACTGTATGCGCTTTTCAGTTGAATGAATGTAAAAACAGACACTTACCGCCATATTATTCATTCGATACATCCAGTACTTAAATCCGGATGTATTTACACTGATTTAAGTTTTAATCTGAAGCGACACGACAAAAACATCGTTATGAATGGCGTAATGAAAAGTCACAATCTAAACAGGGTCTTATAAAGAAAAGTGTAAGCGCACCTTAATATGAACACTGGCGCTGTATTCGTTTCGGAGAAAATCAAAAATAAAAAAATTGGTTCCATTAATAACTATTTTTTGGAAATTTTTTTCCACCATTACCTAGCTTCAACTAAATGAATTTTTTTGATTTTTTTTTTACCTTTTTTGAGAAAAAAAAATAACAACGAAAATTCGTATGGCAGGTGCCGATATTTTTGGTCTTAAAAAATAGGAAAAATCGTGCGGGAGGCAAAATTTATAAATGATATCTACCAAGTATAAATTAAATGGGCCGAGCCGTTTAGGCTTACGCTAAGGCTGCAGTCGAACAGACCGACAGACAAACAGAGCTTCAAGGCCCACTTTTTTCGTCTTTGTTATCATTGTAATATCAAATTTGATCAAAATCTCGAGTTCGATTTTCCTACGAATGTGTGACTTGCCTCATAAAATTTGGCAAGTAATCCGAAATTTAGTAGTATACAAAAAAAGGTCTTAAAAAATCTTAAAGATACTTTTCTTAATCTTCCCAAAAAATTGATTAAAAGTACCCCGGTTAGGCCTTCATTCCTAATATCTGTTTTCCCGAGATTAGGAGATTTGCGACCGTTTCATTTTCTTAGTGCCGTTGTATTCGAGAACTTTCCCTGTGGTTTTTTTTTGTGTCTTTTGCGACATAACATTGCTTGCCTTTATTTTCTTTTAAATTACATTTTATTTTTGAAAATTTGGCCCACTTTTGTTTTCGAAAAAATTTGGGCTTCATTTCCTTTATTTATAAAGGTTTCACAGATATTAAAAACAAAAACATTTTTAACTCCAAAATGGACCTGATTTCTTTTATTTTTAGTTCACTTAGAAGACTTTCTTTTCTGCTTTCTTTTTCTTGGCGATGAGAACTGAGCTACTGGGTGGAAGCACTATATTTGCTGCCAGTTGTGCAAATTATCAAACGCATCCATTTTGATTGACAGTTCGATGATCGATCGACTGTGAAATAATCATTGTATATCTCAATCTTGGCCAATTTTTCCCAAATTACTTTGTCAAATTTCCTTCCAATTTGGAATTTAAAAAATTATGTTTTTCTTTATTATTTTATTATTTTTATATTTTAACAAAACTGAACTTAAATACAACTTAACATAGTATGTAACTATATGCATTCAATATTGGTTATTATGGGTTGAAATATTTGCCATTAATCGATTTAATTTTAAATAGGCTCAAAATCTCTGATGAAAGATACAAACAAAAGGGTCAAATTAAAATTCCCGATTGTTTTCCTTTTTTCAAAAAAAAACTTATATTATGTACGATTTGCTCTCATAATGGCTTCACAGTATTTCCTTTAATGCTTAAAGAATGACATCTTGAGAATTAACATGAGCATTGACTTCCAATACCATGAAAGTGGCAGCTCCCTAAGGGATTTTCATCACAAGCTCCATTTCAAATTCACACTCTATTGCACGTCCGGATGCATTTCTCGTTAGGAGTAAATATATTTTGTGCTGACACTTCCGTCAAGGGAATCATTGAAAAATTGTCAACTACTCCTTGACGATGGCAACCACAAACGGATGTAATGTGATCATATCAATATAGAGGAAATTGAGTTTAGCTTTGACGATGAGGCTAACTGTAAAACTGTCACCAACTATTGCCTTTCGGTAGTCATAGCAATCGGGTAGAGTTTGCTTTAGAGTAATTGGCTAAAAGTGAGGTTTTATGATGTAAACTTCATAAGTATTTCTTGAAGGGTAGTAAATGACTCTTACTCACACGTTTAGCAAACACCGTTACAGTATTTTATGGTCACACACAGCACAAAAGTTTATATTGACTTCCGAAATCGGACACTCGGGTATTATTGTCCGTACCTCGAACTATATGGATCATATTTTTAACACGGAATTCCCATTTTGACAAAGCACCACACACCTCAACGCCACCGAACGCGTAAATGTCTGTGAAAATTTATAGAATCATGATAAAGTTGAAATTGTTTGCGTCGAAATGATAAAACACCCCAGTACCTATGGCTTACGAGTATAAAGATTCTATAAACAAACGAAATACAGGAAGGTACTTTCGAATGGAAGTTGTAAAGTAGATATATCCTCAAGCTCAGGTGGAAACGTGCTTGAAATTTCAGTGAGTTCTATTTGAAAATGCCATCTCTAGCTCACCCACCTGTATCCCTGTACGTAGGGGTATTTGTATCCAAATGCGGGAAAACTTAAACGATTGCTTTCGCCAAGTTCAATCGATACTTGCAAACTATTTACTGTTTGTTCAGTGCCCAAATAAGTTAGATATGTGGGTTTGGTTGTAACTTTTACTGCTTAAATGGAATTTGGGTGTAAGGAATCTATGGAAATAAAATTCGACAAACAAAAACCTAAAATGAAATCTGAACTTCACACATTCCCAACTGGAAGTGGTCAGTGGTACTTGGAGATGAAGGAAATAGTTTTTGGTTTTACTATTTCTGGGTTAGTTTAATGGACCGAGAAGAGCTCCCAGTGTTGTAAAAGCAACGTTTCGAGTTGAGATATGAACTTAATTCGAAAATTATTCTAAAGGTGTTGAAGTTATGAATTTCTGAAGGTACCAAATGGAACTCAGGACGTTATCAACTGTTTTAATTGAATTTATACAACCTCTTCTCAAGAGTTTATTGGAACCCTTATAATTTTAAATGTTAACATAAATCGGGCAATGGAGAAATTAGGGGTGGAGAGAAAGAAGGTATCGATAAACATTGGTCTTGAATGGCCAGGCGCGGATCCAGGATTTCGTTCAGGGGGGGGGGGGGGGGGTTCAATTTTCGTGATATTTTGCTTAACTTAAAAAAAATGGTCCATTTCTCTGTATTTCTGTCTTAAAATATTAAAAAGGTATAAACATAATCGAATATAAAAATATCAAATTATTAAATTGAATTAAGATAAGCATGTGCAGGTACATAATATATGTAGGTCGTATGTAAATAACTATTAAATAGTAAATCAAACGTCTTCGTTTACATTACTTTAGCCTCTTTCAATAATGCTCTGTATGCATGTCTTAAAGTATTAAATAGGAACTCGTACGTATTAAAAAAAATGAATTAATTAATTTAAATGAAGGAATTATAGTGTTGTACATGATATACATAGTTCTTAAATACTTAATTCTAATATTTTTGTGTGGCCGGTTTTTGAAAACGGTTTTTAACAGTTTTGAAAAAAAAAATTGAAATTTTTTTTAAAAATCCAAAAATTTTTTTTTTAAATTTGAATACACAATTCTATTTAAGTTTTTTGGGAGCTTACGCAAACAAAAAATGATCAAAATCGGTCATACCGTTTTTGAGAAAATCAAAAACACAAAAATGGTTCTTTGGGGGGTACCATCTATAACCATTTTTCGGAAAACTTTTTCCAACTAGTACCTAGCTTTAACTAAATGATTTTTTTTGTATCTTTTTTTTTTAATCCGTAGAACAGTTTTTGAGAAAAAAAAATTTACAAAATTTCGAAAAAAATTCGTATGGCAGGTACTGTTATTTTTGGTCTTAAAAAAAAAGAAGAAAAAAACGTGTCGGGGGGAAAAATTAAAAATGATAAATGTTTAGGCTGTAGTCGAACCGACAGACAGACAGAATTGCGAGACCCACTTTTTTAGTCTTCGCTATCATCGTAATGATAACTTTGATCAAAATCTCGAGTTCGATTTTTTTTACGAATGCATAACTTGCTCCTATGTAATAGACTAGGAATTTTAAAAACGAATGTTATTAGAAAAAACTGTTCATCTAAGGATAAAATTATCATCATTTTTTAAATTCTCTTAGTAGTAAAAGACAAAAACAGAATGCTATGCAAATATGAATGTATGCAAGAACAAAAATTATACATAAGTCGTTGTAGTGGTTTCTTAATAAAATAAGGTTTTATATATAAATTTTTTAAAATATTAAAAAAAAAAATAGTACGTCAACATTAGGTTTTTATTACTGTACGAATGAAAATTAAATTTCCAAAAAAAAAATATTTACCCATTTTTGAGATATCGAATTTTCCAAAACAAAAAAAAGATTTTTTTTTTTCAAAATTCAAAAAATATTTTTTTTTTTAAGTTTTGAAATGCAATGCTTCTTAAAGCTTTTAGAAGCATTTCTATAAAAAATTTCATTAAAATCCATTATGTCGATAATGAGAAATTCAAAATTTTCAAAAATCGTTCTATGTACATATGTACAGTGACTGTAACGTCTTGTTTTCAAAATCTTTTGTATTAAATTATAGACCTTAAAAATTAATCGAAAGACTAAAAATTTAAGCAAAATTCTCGGAACCGTTTTCGAGAAAAATACGATTTTCGAAAACCATTTTTTAACATTTGTTGGAGGGTACCGTTATTTTTAAGTAAAATAATTTTTTTTTCTCATATCTTGTAGATTATTTTAAGAAACTTTTATTTATTAAGTTTTAAGAAAATCGAGCATGGGGTTTTCAAAATATTGAGTTTTCAAAAAATTATTTTGAAAATTTTTTTTTTGAAAATTTGAATACACAATAATATTGAAACTGTTGGCGAGCCTTAACATTAAAAAATTATCAAAATCGGTTGTAACGTTTTTGAGAAAATCAAAAACAAAAAAATGGTTCCAAGGGGGGTACCAAAAATAATATTTTTTTGGATTTTTTTTTCATTCATTACCTAGTTTTAACTAAATGAAATCTTATGAATGTTTTTTAAAAATCTGTAGGACAGTTTTTGATAAAAAAAAAATATTTATAAAATTTTGAAAAAAAAATCGTATGGCAGGTACCGTTATTTTTGGTCTTAAAAAATCAAATAAAAAAACATCCGGGGAAAAAAATAAAACCCATATCTACCAAGTTTAAAGAAAATCGGCCTAGCCGTTTGGGCTGTAGTCGAACCGACAGACAGACAGAATTGCGATACCCACTTTTTTGGACTTCGCTATTATCGTAATGTCAACTTTGATCAAAATCTCGAGTTCAATGTTATGGTGTTATGGTTTTTTTAATTGTGAAACGAAGAACTGCCCAGGGGGGGGGGGCAATTGCACCCATTGCCCTCCCCCTGTATCCGCGCTTGTGAATGGCAGGTAGATTATCCTATAATTGTGTGACGTGATGAGAATTCCTAGTGAAATAGGTACCACGGATGAACTGAAGACGAATAGAACTGGCTACTTCGAGTGTGAGTATTGCTTGTGAAAGATTTCAGAATAATATCTCTGTTTCCTATCAGGTTTAAAGCTCTGTTCTGGATTCTATCCATTAAATGAAGAGAGATTTGCTTTATACCTGCTCAAATTTGTGAACTATACTCGAGTTTTGGACCTATAAATGCCTCATAAATTCAAGTCAGGATTTTAAGCGTATTCGTTGACACACAATCCGAGTACTGAGAGCTTTGCGGCTTCTTCAATGCAAGAACCATTCAAGGGCAATGGCATAAGGGGTATATAGATAGTATTGAGTTTTCGAAGCATTATACTCCACAAAATTTTATAGTGACCATTCAACAATGCTGTAAAGATCGGAGTTTAATGAGCTTATCATACAATACCGTTGAAATTCCACTTCTGAAGGAGATGGACGTGAATTTGAGAACGAGTATGAGAAGTTGAGAGAAGAGTCAACGGAAAAACAATGAAGTGGATTAGAAGTTTCAGGCAAGAGATCGGAGTCGGAGACAAAATGAAGCCTTGGGAAACACGAGTATTTATTTGTGAAGATCAGATTTAAAACCATCAAATATGATCTAGAAGGTACATAATTTATAATCCAAAAAAATAAGGGTGTCTTTGAAACCAACTACACGCATTTCCGATAAGAGAGCCTGGTGCCAAACTCTATTAAATGCTTTAGAAATATTAAGCACAATTATCTTACTTTCTCCAAAACAATGTAAAGATCTTTTTCACTCTTCGGTGAGATATGCCATTAGATTACCAGTGGAACGATTGCTGCGAAAGCCATATAGCTTTTCTTTTTTTTTATATAATAAGCACACACTCAAGGGGTTATGAATACCCTTATAATGTTATAGTAACACAGCGTGAGCAGTTAGGAAATGAGGAGGGGATTTAAAAGGAGATGCCGACGCACATTGGTTTTAAATGCTTGTACATGACAATGAGGGGGGAAAATCGAGTGGGGTATAGTGTTCCACATTCTAGTAGTACGGCTTAAGAATGAATCTCTGTATTTTACAGTACGCCCGAAATTAGGCTCAAGGGTAAAATGATGGGCATTCTTAGCAAGACGAGTGTTACGGCGAAATTGTTTCAATGGAGGAATGCAACTGGCTATTTCATTTGAGCACTGTTTATAGAAGAAGCGATAAAACAAAGTTAGACAAGAGACATTACGACGGTGTTCGAGAGAAACAAAAGTTCCCGTGATAGATCTGTCTCCAATCAGTTTAAGGGCTCTGTTTTGGATTCTGTCTAAGAGGTGCAAGTGAGTCTTAGGAGCACCTGCCCAGATATGGGAGTTATACTCAAGCTTAGGCCGAATGTATGCCTTATAAATTGTAGCCAGATCAGAAGGGGAAAAAAACTGCTTACATCTTCTGAGGAAACCTAAGCATTTCGCTGCATTTTTCGCAACATCAAATATGTGATCATGCCACAAAAGATGGTCTGTAATAGACATACCAAGAACGGTAAGCTTTTCGGTTTCCTCGATGCAAGTACCATCCATGGATAATGGCAGGGGTGGAATATTTCGCTTGACAGACAGGAGACAGCTTTGGGTTTTCGAAGCATTAAATTCCACGCGATTTCTAATACCCCATTCTACAATGCTATCTAGGTCGGAATTTAATGAACTTATCATATGCTGCCGTTGCAGAATCACTTCCGAAGATGAAGGATGTGGATCTGGAAACGAATATGAAAAGCTGAGAGTACTGTCGTCAGCAAAACAATGTAGTGGATTAGAAGATACAGACAAGAGATCATTGATGAAGATGAGGAAGAGAGTCGGAGATAAAACAGAGCCTTGGGGTACACCAGCATTTATTTTGTGAATATCAGATTTAAAACCGTCCAAAACAACACGTATTGATCGGCCTGAAAGGTAATTTCTAATCCAACGAAGTAGACATTCATCGATGCCAAATGCACGCATTTTCGATAAGAGAGCTTCATGCCAAACTCTATCAAATGCTTTAGAAATATCCAGCGCAATAACCTTGGTTTCACTAAAATGGTGCAAGGATTTGTTCCACTTTTCGGTGAGATATGCCATCAGATCACCAGTAGACCTGTTGCTACGAAAGCCGTGCTGCCGGTCATTCAGAAGCTTTCGTTCTTCAAGATATTTCTTAAGCTGATTATTAATCAGCGTTTCCATGACCTTGGAAAGAAGGGACGTAAGTGCGATTGGTCGGTAATTTGTGGGTGAGGAGGATTCGCCTTTTTTAGGGACTGGCTGGACAAATGCTGTTTTCCATCCACTCGGAAAGAGTCCAGAGGAATAGGATAGATAGAAAAGCTTACGCAATGGTTTTGCCAGCGTAGAAGAACACCTCTTCAGAACAATAGGGGATATACCATCTGGACCAGCGGATTTGTGTATTTTAAGATCTTTTAAGACTCTTGCAACTGCACGAGTGCGAAAGAAGATTCGTCCCATAAAACCATTTACGCTCTCAAGAACAGGAGGAGTCATAACACTATGTGGCAGCATCGAATTTGCAGAAAACAGGGCTGCAAGCAAATTTGCCTTTCCTTGTGAACTAGTCACAGGAGTATTATTGTGAACAAGTGTTGGAACCGACGAACAGCGGGAATTTCTAATATTTTTTACAAATGACCAAACATTTTTACTACCTTTGGGACATTGTAGTATTTTTAGCCGTGTTTTTTGATCATGTAAAAACTTGGTTCGTTTGATATGGGCATTGCAAGCGTTCCGTGCTTGTTTGTATTTTGTCCGGTTTTCCTCAGATGGATTGGTTTTGTAATAACGGAAGCTATACTCTCTGAACCTTATAGCCTCTTTACAGCTATTATCGTACCATGAATTCTCCTTGGGTTTTATGCTTTTAGTCCTGTTAGGGATAAAAGCTTTCATTCCCTCGAGAATAATACCTGTTAACATATCAGTGTTTAAATCAACGTCACTACAGAGGAAGCATAGTGACCAGTTAAAGTTTCGAAAGAAATTGTTGAGACCGTCCCAGTTGGCTTTCTCATATTGCCAGACAGTTCTCTTTGGTATTTTTTCTTTAACTGGATTGGTGGAACATGAGAAATTAGTTGATATGACACAGTGGTCCGACTTACCTAGAGGTGCTAGTACACTTATATTGTATTTATCAGGTTCAGAGGTAAGGAACAAATCAAGCGTGTTTGCGGATTGCCCGTCAATGTCGGGAAACCGAGTTGGCTCATTCACAAGCTGCGTTCAATGATTTAACACAGCAAAGATCTCAAGATACCTTCCTTCGGGTGTTGTCTGACCAGAATGTCGAAGCCAAGAAGAATTATGTACATTGAAATCGCCCGTAATAACGATTTCAGTGCGAGGAAAATGGGTAATAATTCTAAGTATAGAGTTCGACAGCGCATCAACTTCATTAAAGGTTGAATTGCTGTCAAGATAAGGGCTTCTGTAAACAAAGCAATAATGAATTATGTGCTTACGGACAGTACACTTGATCCACAAAAAGTTGAAGTTCGTATTGGAACAGTGGCCGTACTGGGGCTGAAGCTGGTAAGCGACATCATTCCTTATGTAGACGGCGAGACCATGATGGAGGAAGAAAATTGGCACCAAGTTGTAACCCTGTAAATTAAATTCTGAAGAATCAGTATTTTCACCCACTTGGGTTTCGCTTAATGCCAAAATAGCTGGCCTGTACTTTACAGTGTGGGCGTAAGCAGACAGAAAATTACTTCTTAAACCACGAATGTTACTAAAATCCACACGAAATTTACCCATCACGATGAAACACAAACACCAAAAAACACAATTTTAACGATAACGGGTTTCTAAGCTTGGCAATAAATGTAAAACTATAGTTGACCAGCACATACAAACTAACGAATGTGTTATGCCTATTCGTTACTTTGCATGAACGAATCAAGCAAGTAATCACCCATAACCAAGCTATACGCCAAATCGCCGCCTGAGTGGTCATTAAGAAGCTTTCGATCTTCGAGATATTTCTTGAGCTGATGATTTTTCAGCGATTCCATGACCACGGAAAGAAGTAACGTAAGTGTAATTGGTTGATAGAACAAATGGGAGGTGGAAGAGGAGGGGTCACTTTTTTTAGAAACAGGCTGAACAAATGCTATTTTCCATCTTAAAGGGAAGATTCCAGAACAGTAGGAGCGTTGGAAAAGCTTACGCAATAGTTGTTCCAGCGATGAAGAACACCTCTTCAGAAGAATGGGGGATATACCATCAGGACCAGCGGATTTGCTTATATCAAGATCTCGAAGGGCTCATGCAACTATACGAGTTCGGAAATATACCCACCCCATTGGATAATTTACGTTCTTAAGTACAGGAGGGGTCATGTTGCTATCAGCCAACGTGGCCTTATCTGAAGAGCTAGTTATTGGGTTGTCATTGTAAATTAGCGTTGGAACCGAAGATGAAGTTGATTTTTTTACGTTCTTGACAAATGAACAGAAATTTCTAACGCCTTTGGGACTTTGCAGGATTTTTTACCTTAATTTTTGGTGATTTGATGAAGAATTCGATGCTTTTTATAACAGCGTTGTTTTAGTTTCAAATTTGAAACCATATAATACCATTTGTATTGAGCAGTTCGAAATGTAGTTCTTAAACTTTTTACATGTTGTGATTTTTGTAATACAACTAAGGCTTTAGTTTTTGAGGTAAGATAATAACTAAGTAACGGAAATACAATATATTTTTAAGAAAATTATTATGTTTTCGAATTTTTCTCATTACAAATCTGATTACTCATTTTCTGTTTCACAAAGTACAAATTTAATTCCAACAAATATGTTGAAAAGAGAAAAAATTAAGGAAAATTGTAATTGTTATTTACAAAACTTTTATAGCCGGTTTAATTCGTGTTAAGAAAAACATTTTATTCGGAATATTTTCCGATACCATAACACATAATATTAAAGTTAGCTAGTGGCAAAAAATTTTCAACAATATAAAATCTTGTGGTATTTTAATAGATAAGGATTGGAAATACATAAGAGATGTCGTGTGGCAAAATTTAAGACTAAATACCTACTGTGGTAAGTAACAATAATTTCTTTAAAATTTTGTTTACTATTTTTTCAAGGTCAAAGTGGAAAACAGTAAAAAAAATTAAATGCACGACTTGATCGCACGGACTTGCCCTTATGTAAAAGTAATTCGAAATTTAAAATACATTTTATAAATATCTGTGGTGTTTGGTAGAAACATGATAACTCCTTAAAATAATTTTCCTTCTTATCTTCACTTTTCATCAATCTAGAACCTTAACGGGTAAACCGATTTTCTTAAAATTTTGAACATAATTTTTTAAAGAATATTCTCATAAATATTCCAAATTTGAAAAAAGTCAGTCGAACAGTTTAAATCTTAGCTGTATGTGAAATGGACATAAAATCGTAATTTCAAGCCAATGTAAGTCTGTTAAAAATTGCTGTGTGGGTGCCAGTGAAAAGTTTTTTTTCAGACTCATTTGCAATCCGAGGTCCATTTTTACTTGCGACTTATAGGTACTATAAGGCAAGTTATGCATTCGTAAAAAAAATCGAACTCGAGATTTTGATCAAAGTTGACATTACGATGATAGCGACGACTAAAAAAGTGGGTCTCGCAATTCTGTCTGTCTGTCTGTCTGTCTGTTCGACTACAGGCTAAACGACTCGGCCGATTTTCTTTAAACTTGGTACATATCATTTTTAATTTTTTCCCCCCACACGTTTTTTTCTTTTTTTTTTTAAGACCAAAAATAACAGTACCCCCCATACGAATTTTTTTCGAAATTTTATAAACATTTTTTTTTCTCAAAAACTGTTCAACAGATTTTAAAAATAAAGATACAGAAAAATTTCATTTAATTAAATCTAGGTATTGCTTGAAAAAAATTTTCCGAAAAATGGTTATTGAGGGTACCCCCCATGGAACCATTTTATTTGTTTTTGATTTTCTCAAAAACGGTTCAACCGATTTTGATCATTTTTTTTTTGCTAAAGCTCCCCAAAAACATAAATAGAATTGTGTACTCAAATTTTCAAAAAAAATTTTTTTGGATTTTTAAAAAAAACTTCAAAAATTTTTTTTCAAAACTCAATATTTCGAAAACCCCATGCTAGATTTTTTTAAACTTGATAAATAAAAGTTTCTCAATATGATCTACAAAATGTGAAACAAAATTTTTTAATTTACCTAAAAATAAAGGTACCTACCATACAAATGCTAAAAAATTAAAAAAAATGGTTTTCAAAAATCGTATTTTTCTCGAAAACGGCACCTAGAATTTTGATAAATTTTTTTTTCTTTCAATTAATTTTTACGATCTTTAATTTAATAAAAAAAATTTTGAAATTAAGATATTACAGCTTGTACCTACCATAGAACCATTTTTTCGAATTTTGAATTTCTCATTATCCACATAACGGATCTTAATGAAAATTTTTATAGAGAAGCTTCTAAAAAGTCTAAAACACATTGGCGCAAAATATTAAGTATAAAACGAGACCAGACTTTTTGTTAATTTTAAAGGACATAAACTATACTTTAACGCTAAAGAGCTCGTCTTACTTTAACAGCAGCAAATAGCTAGTTTATATTTTAAAAGTATACTTTATCCATATTGACAATGGTCATTTCATACCAAAGCAAATCGAAGAAGAAATGTTTACTGGTGTTTTATTCGATTTTTTAAAGATGTTTTTTGTAAATAGACTGAATAACTGAATATTATAAATACGAAATAATCGTACGAAAGTGCTCTACGATGAACAAATCTGTAAATACAAATGTATGTAGGTACATACATTTATCTTATGTATGCACGCGCGCCGCCGCCGCCGCCGCAGGCCGAGACGAGTATAGCTAAATGAATCTGCACCTTGCACTTGCAACAACAAATTGAGTTTTTATGCTGTGAATTTGCGATTTATACTTTTTTTCCATCTAAAATAATGTAAATAACTTATAAACAATCAAAATCTGTACCGAGGTAGTATATAAAATATATTTTTTTCTGCGAAAAATTATTTGGTTTAAAGTTATATGTTCTTTTTACTTTTTTTTTTGTGTTTTTGTAGTTGTGTGAGTTATGTATCTGTCAAATTAAGGGTTGTTCAACGCAAATTCGCTTAGGTTCTGTTGTAAAACCCACACCAGTTAGAAGAGTTGTCTAACGTGTTTAAAATTAGGCAAAAGTTAGACCAAGTCTCCAAGCTAAACGACTGCGTTAAGTAGAGCCGGTTTTATTTCTTAAACGAGAACTGTTTAAAATTTTGCGCCATTGCATTTCAAAACTTTAAAATAAATATTTTTTGAATTTTTGAAAAAAAGATCTATTTTTTTCTTTTTTTTTTGAAAATTCGATATCTCCGAAACGGGTCAATATTTCTTTTCGTAAATTTAATTTTTATTCGAACAATAATAAAAACTTTAAATAAGCGTACCAAAATTTTTTCTTAAAAAGCTTTTAACACGTTTGGATATAAAAGCTTCTTTTAAAGAAACCACTACAAGGACTTATAATTTTTGTTCTTGCATAAATTCATATTTGCATAGCATTCTGTTACTACTAAAAGAATTTAAAAATTAATTTTATCCTTATGAACAATTTCCTCTAATAGCATTCGTTTTTAAAATTCCCAGTCGATTACATAGGAGCAAGTTCGTGCGACCCAGTCGTGCATTTTATTTCTTATTATTTCCTCTAATTTAGCACGTTTTAACCGAAACTTTTCGTTGAAAACAAAAGCATTTGAAATTGCATAGTTAATTCGCGGTTGATATATTTTTCTTCGTCTATTACGAACGAAATCTACACTTATATCAATATCGCTGCTGCTATGCCTTCGAGCGACAACTTAAGGACATTTTTGGGTTTGAAATGCGATTTTTTCTGAAAAATACAAATTATTATCAAATCGTCATACGATTACGACTTTTGGTGAAACTGAAATAATGACATTTTTACAAATTTCAACTTGTAAAAAACATTTTTGTAATACAACCATTTTGTGAAACATAAAAAACAATTTTGCACAAATTTGTTAAAACAAGTGCTTGTAATCTACAATTTGTAAGTTGGTGAAAAAGGGCACAGTTCTTCAATAAATTTGCGGTTCATACAACAACTAAGGCATTGTAAAAGCTGCTGCGGTAAAAACGCATTTTCTTAATTATAATTAAATAATAATAATTTTTTAAGCTTAACCTATAAATTAAAGTTGTAAATATGTAAAAAGAAAAAGGATTATTTAAATAGAACACACTCTATAAGAAAATCTCATTATAACTTTATTTTACCATCCTAGGAGCTTATAATACAAATTTAAAAATTTACAAAGAATATTGATTTGATAGGCCGAGATATCGTTGAAAACTGGGGCCTAAGGTGACAAGTACAACCTCCAACAAATATTGTCTGCATGTCGGGGGCAGCATTCATGGACTTTAGCTGAGTCCGAAGAGCTTATAACTTTGCACTATTTTTCACTTCCTCTAAAGAACCATTAGACCTGAAGACATCAGCTACCTTACATTTACTTTTTAGTAATTCCTTAATACTGATAGTCACACTTATGTTAGGGTGTATTTTGTAAATCTTTTTAATTTTTTTTTCAAACTATCAGCTCAGTTTGTTACATTTTCAAAAAACTCTATATTCAACTAGCTGCATAAGAGATCAAGCACGTATTTTACCTAAAAAATGTTCTTCTATTACATCATGACTCATGTTTTGTATATAAATTGAATAACCAAAACACTGACAGAAAAACTCCAAGGTTTAATATTTAGTTAGGCTTGGACCGCACTTGCAATTTTTCGTCGAGGCTATTAAAAAGTCGAAGTCGCTACAAATTATTGTCATGCACGCACTTGTGATTTTTTTGCGCGCAATTATTAATTGCAACAAATAAAACACACTACTTTTTATGTGACTGCACGAATTGGCTACAAATATGTAGCGACAGAAAAATCGCTTGAAAAAATGGAACTTGTTTCATTTTTATAATCGCTACGATTTTTAAGTCGCATGTGCGTGCATTTACATTTAACCCCATGTGTCTTATTCCTTGCGTCTAAGAAATCGTGGATTAAAAATTACAAGTGCGTGCATAACAATTTCTTGTTGCGACTTCGATTTAAATCGCAAATGTGAACATATCAATTTGAGTGCATTTGTTTTATTTTAACTTACGACAATCGCATCGCGTGAAAATGAAACAAATTGCGACCTTTAAATCGTCACGATTTGTTGGTATCAAGTGCGTTCATTCTCATTTTAACTTACTTGTTCTATTTTTGCGACTAGAAAACCGCGCGATTGAAATCGCAAGTGTGTTCCTAGCCTTAAGGTTTTCGGATAGGTAGGTAGTTTATAAGCGTCTCGGATAAAGTAGGTTTTTGGACTCAACCCATTTTTAGATCTCTTTTTTTCCCGAACAGCAATTGTTCGCAGGTAAGATAGTCTTTTTGTATCCAACTCAACTTTGGGTATGACGTTTCTCTTAAGGCGCTTATGCGTATGAAAGTCTGGTTTTTAAATTAACCTATTTCAATATTAATCTTATTCAAATTCAGAATTTCAATAAAACAAAACACTGTTAATTACGAGTAAATAGCAAAATCTGGACTATCTGCAACATTTTATTTCTTTATTTTTTTTTTTGTTTTGGAAATTTCCGTTTTAATATTCTGCAACATTTATCTAAGGTTTAATCGTAAATTATCGCTCTGTCTTGGTTCATTTTTGAGGTCCAACCCAAAGTCGCCACTGGTTAAACAGTCACTCTTTTGAAATGTTCTAGTTTTTTGTGATTCACACGAGGATTTCGGTTGACATATACATACATAAATATTCATACAGAAAAAAATATTCCACATACGCCACAGTGACCCACATCGAAGAAAGAAAAAACGGTAGGTTGGTCGAGGCATTGAAGCACATTATGAAGTAGGTCAATATTATCAGATTAAAAAGATGTTCAAGACCAATACCATAAATAAATTTAGAAATATAGTTCGGTAGCCAATTCGCCAATGGAATGCAAGGTCAGTTTAGAAAATCGTCGTGGTCCATGAAAGTTAGAGAAAACATTCAGATATTTCGGATATATCCAGATACCTGAAACCGGATAGTGTTGGATAGAGTCAGATACCCGGACACAGATTTTGATGAATTATTTATAAAGTAAAGGTAAAACACAAGATATTCAATTCAAAAAATATTCAATTTAAAAAACAACGAGCCGTACAATATTTAGATTACATTCAGTATTAAAAAATACTTCAAAATTATGTGCCATATTCGAGTATGTTAAGACTGTCCCAAAATAGTTTTATCAGTCTTATAACCCCAGAATTCCTTTTGTCTCTTGAACATTACAAAAATTCTTTAAGCTAGATATTGCTGAGGTTGCTTTTGAAACTTGTTTCTGCTAAGTTTCAACACTATCCGGGTGTGTTAAATAGATAAAGTTTTTCGGAACTTACTGCGCGGAAACGTCCGCGAAAAGATAAACTTAAAATCACATACTATCCGGATAGTTCGCATTTAAATTTGTTCCGCTTTTGATTCTTCAAATCTTGATTTTCTACCTGAATTGTTAAAATTGAGGCGTTCAGTAGTATTAATGACTTGAGTACTTCTTACCAAAGTATAAATAGAATCCGAAAAACACGACTTTAATTTTATATGGGGTTTAAGATTAAGACGAAACAATTTACATAGAACTTTTCTTTGAGTGTAATTTCATGCCAAAATGGAAAACTGATTCAGTAATGTATTTTCTTATATTTCCTAGCAATACCAGGTTCGCATTACAGTTGAATATATATTTGGACTCATTTCGACACCTGTGACTAATCAAACGGGTAGAATTTAAAAAAAAATGTCAATTCAATTATGTACGTGTGCTCATTTAATCTTGAACTTTTTATTTTTATACAAAAAAAAACAAAAAACGGAATATCCATTCAATTGCATTCTATGAAGGAAGTGAAGCACCATTTGCGAAAAACACCTGATATTTGGGAGTGCATTTTTTGACTTTCTATATTAGATTCTAACGAGCTTTCTTAAGGTAACAGGAACGTGATTTTTAACCATTTAATGCTTAAATCTTGTAGAAAAGAGGTTCAAGTCGACATTCGTGATGTGGAAACCTGGCAACATTTGTGAACAGACCCCTTGATAGAAATGAAGAGTCATTTTAAAAACTTCCTAAAACTTCTAATACAACTTTAACCATATGCTCTAGAAGTGTTTGTGGTATTATGGTTTTTTGACAGGGAATTTAAGCTAAATTCATTCTTTCTAACAAAAAGAAAAACACAAAATTTCCCCATAAAAAACCTAAATAACAAAGCTGAGTTCTAAGTAGGAGAAGGTTCATTGGAGTTCATTCATGTCATGTCCGTGTTTGAGAGAAAATCTCTTAAAGACTTCGGCTGCCATTGAACCTTACACAAGAGAAGTTAGGAATCCATAAACAACATTCGATGTACGTGACTAATGTGACGTAAACTTATTTATTTACTTAAAAGATCCATCAGTGCTATTTGGAAATACCCTTCATTCTGTTTGGCTGTCTACGCTTTTAAACCATTTCCGATGGGTGAAATCCTCCTCATACCCACGATGGAACATCAAAGTGGCCCATAAAATTCAATTGAAGTGATGTTGAAATGCGATTGTAAATTGAACATTAAACTGCCCCATATAGTTGGTGAGTTCCGGTCTTCCACTTCCATTTGGAGATGTAAATTTTGATTAATTTCAAATGGAGTTTTCTCGTTGGGAAACGGTTATGGTTTAAAAATAGCGAACGTAATGTCGGTGTGAAAAGGTCCTTATAATATTATTTAACAACCCCCACCCGTCCAGTGCTCCAATCTGAGTTGGTTTACCTACTCCGGGTTAGATTGTAATTGTTTTGATTTTTCGGAAAAGCTTAATGTCAATTATCCGTTGGTATATGTTTGTGTGTAGTTGTGGATGGAATAGTGGTTTTGGATGTATACCATAGGTGGTTTTAGTTTATGCACGTTTTCATCAATTTCCTGGCATACAACTGTCACGAGTTAATTAGGCGACGCATATCGGAAGTGGATTTAGAATTGAGCAGAGGTGTTGGCTAAAATTGTCCCTGGCTTCCTATATTATGGTTGGACGGATTCTTTTTTGGCATTTTAGAAATTGGGCTGACAGTGATGGTCATGATGACCATGATGACCACTGCTGGTCACACATCCAACTTTGCACTCTTCTATGCAAAAATATATAAATACAGTAATTGTTAGGATTTTGATATTTTGTGGTAAGTGGTCATTTGATGATTTCGTTTTGACTAAATTATTTTCGGTTTTTGAGTAAGTACTTATCCAAATTGATGTTTGACTTTACATAAACGTTTTAAAACAGTTTTGTTTGTTTTAATGGCGTACTGGTCTTTAAGGTAATTAAATACAAAAAGTAAAGAATTTAATGGGCTTTTTAATTATACAGTGGATTCGTTAACAAGCAGAATGCATCCACAAAGATTGACTGTTTGGTGGGGTTTACGGGCTGGCGGCGTCATCGGGCCGGGCGAGATGATCACGGACTTCCTGTGGCCAGAAATTGAGAATATGGATCTGGACGATATGTGCTCCCAACAGGATAGTGCCACTTGCCAGACAGCGAACAAAACACTGCTTCTTTTGCGCAAGAAATTTAATGGCCGTGTTATCTCACGTCGTGGCGATGTTAATTGGCCGTCACGATCATGTGATTTGACACCGTTGGTCTTTTTTCTTTGGGGATATTCAAAAGAAAAAGTAAAGAACAATTCAGCAATTAAACACAAGTAATACTGCTTTAAGCCCCAGTCAAGGAACATCAAAAAGCTTATCAACAGAAATTAGATGAAAATCTATCGTCAGAGTCATTAAATGTAGTAGAAGAGTCAGTTGAAGTTAATGCAAGCAAACTTGCGCCTGCATAAGAAGATCCACAAACAAGAAAATCACTAAATTCAAACAAAAATCGCTTGACAAGGAATATTTGATAGCCCGAAAAAGATCGCTTGCTTTGCTTAATGCGCTGAGAAACTCAAACTGCCAGAATCTTAAAAAGTGTACTATAATTCGAATGCAGCATACAAAAAACTGTGCCTAAAAAAGAAAACTGATTTTGAAAACAATCAAGCTGGTACTCTCAGCCAAATAAAAAGTACAAAGGAATTCTGGTCGACTGTCAGAGAGATAAATGGTGTACATTTTACAATTGGAACTGGAGTGTCTGCTGGTGATCTATCTGTACACTTTAAAACTATTTTATACGGCAAGTCTGACTTAAATTTTTTTGGACTCCGGAATCACTCTTTTTGAATTAAAAACTTCTATTTGTAAAGGGAAAAATGGGAATGCGCCTGCAGAACATGGTATTCCGTATAAATTTTTCAAGAATGCGACTGAGGTTTTTCATGCTCAACTGCAATTGGTTTCGTATTTTCCAGAGAAGAAATTCCACCATCGTTCAAAAGGTCGAGGCATCTCCTTCATGAATGTACTTCCAAATTATTCGGCGGTATACTTGCAAACAGATTAGAGACCTGGGTGGATGTAAACAGTATCCTTTCAGACTTTCAGGCTGATTTCAGGAAAAGCTATTCGACGAAAGACCATATTTTCACAATAACATCCATTGTTAGAGCGCCCCAAGCAAGAAACAAGAAAGTGTTTGCATTTTTTTTTGTGATTTCAAGGCTGCCTTCGACCTAATAAATCGAAATGCTCTGTTTTATAAGCTTTCGAAACTAGGAATTTCTACAAAATTCATACATGTTATAAAAGAGTTGTATTCAGAAACAAAAGCAGCTGTATCGGATGGTTCTACTCGTACTTACTCAGAATGGTTTAACACTGATAATGGAGTAAAACAAGGTTGTCATCTGATAAACGCTTGTTTTAACTTTTTATAAACGATGTGGTAACTTATCTTCCTGGTGGAATTCGAATCGCTGATTTAAACATCAATGTTCTTTTGTATGCTGATGATCTTGTCATATTATCAGAATCTTCAGAAAACCTCCAACTTATGATCAATCGCCTGGCGAAATACTGTGATGATTGGGGCCTTGAAATAAACTCAAAGAAATCAAAAGTAATGGTTAGGCTAATTGGGTGTTCAATGGTGCTTGTTTGGAGATTGTAGAAGAGTACAAGTATTTTGGGTGTGAAACTAAACAGAGTTCATGATTTTAGCTTGCACCTTACAGAGAAATAAAATACTTCGCAAAGTCTACTAAATGTGGCATGGCGAAACATCTTCTCAAATATTCGAATCAACCTTTCAGCGAAAGGTAAGATCGACATTGTGTTACGCGGGTCAATACGAGTCCACCTTAAAATTCCAAAGAAATTTCTTAAAAAAGCTGTTCAACTTGCCTTTGAAAACGCCAACTTATCCACTTCATCTTGAAACAGGGATTCCAATTTCATCGTGAAAATGCTATCTTATCAGGATAGCCGTCTTCCCAAGAAAATGGTATTATATGAGTTGAGGAATGATTATTAGTGGCTGTCTAAGTGGAAACGTTTGGGAATCGTTTGTGATAAAATTGTCTTGATTGGTACAATTAGTCCAAATTTGGTTACAGATCAACTATGTATATCGTGTTATCCAGAAATATGAAAATCTTGTTCGAGAGGAGTTTATTGTGAGAGCCCGGGAATCGGAGAGTAGAATTATTTACTCACAGCTAAATACCAACTTACTGGAGAAAAACTACTTTCTACTACATATATGTATAGTTACAGAGTAACATCTCTAATTTTTAAAGATGCGAACTCCTCCGTCTAAATGGAAGCCCACACAACGGAAGTCTTAACCAGTTCTGTTAACTATGACACCTAAGGGCAAAATAAGACTGTTTTTGCTTTCTAAGTATAAGCCCAATTTTCACTGCCCAGTGCCGTTTATACTTCGGAAAGAGAACTCTTTCGATGCAGAAAACGATTGCGATTTTGAGCGATTTCAACTGGAAAGACCTTTACAAATACTTAAAAGAAATTTCAACACATAGAATGTTACTGATAACTGAATTCATGTAGTGAATGTAAATGTGTTAATACTGTTTAACTAAAAAGGAAACAAAAAAAAGAAAAAACTGAAAGAAAAAATAAATGTATATCATATAATAAAACGGCAAACATGTTTTTTGTGGTACACTTTACGCGGCCACAAAAACCGAAGGGGCATAAATTACATATTAAACGAAAGCATTTTTTGCATATATGTGAACAATGCCAAAATTATTTAAATATACTACACAGAAATTGTTTAAAACAACAAATAAAAATTGCAAAAAAATGCCCGGATATCGTTGCTGAATAGAGCATACATTTACACTTTACTGTCATACAGTTACTGTCATACATTAAATATATAATTATTATCTGTGGTTTTAGTTTAGTAAAAGTAAGAACCATTAGTACTTTTGCTTTTGTTGTTGTTTGGAAAAATACAGCACATTTTGTTCACTTTTCACTCTTTGAAGTTGAATGTAGTTAAGACTTAGAGTATTAACTACATCTATCGGGCAATTTCCGTGTTAGGCTAGGCGCGCACATTCAATTTTAGTTGCACAACTGTTTCGTTGCTTATAGAAAACAGATGAACTATTTGGCTGAATATCCGCGCAGGTGCATATAATTATATGTTACACAAAATAGCGAACTCTTTTTGGGCAATCGCTTAGTTTGTGTCAAAACACAAACTTTTTAGTTGCTCGAACCAAGCAGTTGCGAAACTAAAAATTGAATGTGCGCGCCTAACCTTAGTGTTTTCAAAAAGTGAAAAAGTGAAATTTAGAACCATTTCAACTTTTACTTTTTGTGTTTTTCGAGATGGAAGATAGAAATTTGAAATGAGTTGGGAAAAGAGAGCATGTAGTTCTAGCTTTATTCTATGCGTTACTGTTATCAAATCTTCCCTGAAAATAAAATATCCCCCTGGTTTGACAAGAATTCGTTAACAAACAAACAAAATATCAAATTCGAATTAGAGCTGAGTAAATCGTTCATTTCAAATGATTGAATCGTTCAACAATCGATTACGAAAATGATCCGATCATTTCAACCAACCGATCATTCGATGATTTTCATTTCACTGAAATGATTCAATACTGTTCCTATTCGATTTTAATTTCGATTTCGATGATAAGATTGACTTATGGCTTTGATAGTTCGTACAAAATATTCTATTATTGTAAGCCATAAATTGCCAAATAACATCGAATGATGCCTACTTTGTACATGGATTAAAAAGTGTCAAAAAAGTTTTCGGCTGACGTTTTGTACGAAATACACTTTGTATGTCATAACTGGATTCGTCCTCTATTTGTCAAGTCATAAACTGTCAAATTCCATCAAAGGATGCCTAAGATTTCGATGGATTAAAAAACGTCTTTAAATCCAAAAAAAAGGTACATATTTTATTTGTTGCTCTGGAAAAGATCAATTTTGGGGCTTTAGGCTAATATTTGGTACGAAATACTCTTTGTACGTCATAACTGAATTCGTCCTCTATTCGTCAAGTCATAAACTGTCAAATTCCATCAAAGGATGGCTAAGATTTCGATGGATTAAAAAACGTCTATAAATATCCAAAAAAAAGGTTTTTTATTTTTTTCTCCGGAAAAGAGCAATTTCAGGGCTTTCGGCTGACATTTTGTACGAAATACACTTTGTGCACCGTAACTGAATTCGTCCTCTATTCGCCAAGTCATAAACTGTCGAATTCCATCAAAGGATGGCTAAGATTTCGATGGATTAAAAACGTCTATAAATATCCATAAAAAAGGTATTTTATTTTTTGCTCCGGAAAAGAGCAATTTTAGGGCTTTCGGCTAACATTTTGTACGAAATACTCTTTGAACGTCATAACTGAATTCGTCAAGCCATAAACTGTCAAATTCCATCAAAGGATGGCTACGATGTCAATGGATTAAGAAACGTCCAAAAATCCACATTAAACATACCGGATTCTGATACATCAAATAACATCAGTTCAACCCAACAATTGTTTTTGCGGCCTACAACATCAACAACCAATCTGCAACGTGTCAAAAATCTGGAATGTGTCAGAAATGTGTATAGGTTTGAAATTTTGTTTACCATTAACTGTTTTCCTTTGGACTCCAGGATTGAGTGCTTAGTAGATACTTCTCATTGCATTCAACAATTTAAAAAAATCATGAATTCTCTGGCTTTTATCGAATGATAATGAATTAAATAAATAAATGTGCACTCGAATTTCGAGAACTGGGTCGGCTAGTTTAATAAATTTTGCTAACCGACCAAGCTGACGGCAAAGCTATAGCTTTAAATTCAGATTGTTGTAATACATGAAAACATGAAAACTGGAAATAAATGAAAATTCATTACTAATTGTCATAGATCCTTCTATCATCCTAAGAATATTAATATAATTCTCTGAAAACTTTTTGTTTTGTCTACAATTAACATCGTGCGTTTTCGTTGAACCGCCCTTTATACTTTTGCAAAAAAGTCACAAATAGAGAAGAATGAAGCATACATACATATATCAAATACCGCAAAACATCTATAGCTCTAAATTCGCTATTTCTTCTTCAATGCACCATGCAGTCAAGACTTGCATAGTTTGGGGTTTGTTGTAGTAAACACGAGATTTCAGAAAGCCCGAAAGGAGGAAGTCTGGCACAGTTATATCTTGCGATCTGGACGGCCAGTTCAAAGCTCAAAAAAATGGGAGATCACTTGGCACCGATAATCTATAAATCCTCATCCTTTCTTGAGCTATGTGGTTTTGCACTTGCTCTGTCCTGCTGTGAAAAAATACCCAAGACAATAAGGGTCAATCTTTTTTTATCTTCTTGCGACATTTTTATTGGACCCAGTTTGCACAGGAAGCTCAACCAACTGCTTCATAGCTGGACACACCTGGTCCTTGATGACAAAATTCACGCTGCGCTAACACAGCAGACCGACAATTTGTCAAGCAATACAAGAACAAAAGTTCTAAGTGTGGATCACCATCACTTCATTAAATGTTGTCAACTTATTCTCTATCAGTATACCTACAACAAACTTGTCAAATCACAATGACATTTGACGCCATTTGCAAATATTAAGGTACAATCGCATTATGACAGTATACTTCCGCGCCACCCTGCTTTAATTTTAAATCCAAGAACTTCGCTTTTTTGCATTTTTAAATCATCGATGTATTGAAGGACAATACGAATAATGAAGTAATTAATGAATTGCACATCACTTGCAGTGTGAATCTTAAATTTTTTCCATTACTCGAACAACGGATATATAGGTTCACCTCGAAATAACGTTCTGATGTAAAGTTCTGGAAATGAAGGTCCTACAGAATGTGACAAGACCGACGCGACACTGTGAAACAATTTTAATTTGCAATCCCTATTTTCAGTATAACCATTTTGGGGCCCGTGGCTTACCCATACGCAATCTTCTCTTAAAATAAACGAAGGAAAATCAACGAATTGACAAATTGATATTGTAACATGCACTGACGAAAGTCGTATGATACACATCCTTCCACAAGCTTGGGTGGTTTTGTTTTTCATTTCCGTTTCTGGCGTTACTTTATTTTGGTTTTTTTTTTTCCTTTTGATGAGCGGAGCTGTGTCGAATGATGGTGCAATTTGCGAAAGCGAGTTTGTAATTTCAATTCGCAAAATTGATTGAAATGTCACTGCAATCGTATTTTTTTTTTTTGTTAATTGATTTGCTATTTTAATTTGCAATCAACGGATTGTGCCTGGACTTTAATTTATTGTGGTGTAACAATGTTTAAATATGTGAACATGTTATGAATCAGGGATACAACTTGATATCATTTTAGTTTTGTTATGATGTGGGTTCAGGAATAAGGTGACGAATTTATCTGTCGCTGGAAATCTTCAAAAGACACTTGGTTATATTCGATAGCATGTAGTGTGGAACTCTTACCGCACGAAAAACACCGGGATCAGATTGACAAATGATTTGTCTTTATTTCTTCAAAAATCATAAGTTTAAACTTTTAATACTTTTCCATAACTTTTAGACCATAAGCCTATGAGCCTAGGTTCTTCTAAGTCTGTGTCGTACATTTGAGACAATTTCCATTTAGGATTTGATATGACTTCACTGATTCTATAAAACAGCGTGTTTTTTTTAATCAATTCTGTAACCAGTTCCGTTTCAAGGTGACGATATAGAACGCTATTTCGTATGTAGTTCTAGTTCAATTAAGTTTAAGTTTTTATTTCCTATTAAATGTGATACAATTATTTTTGATGAAGAATACGGACATCGCGATTTTGCTTAAGTACCAAGTGGAATTTATTATTCCACGAAACACTTTATTTTTGAAATTTTGAATGGGCTCAGCATTAATTTTCGTTGTATAGCTACATTGCTGGATTCCATATTTGTGCGTCTAACCGGGTTTCAGCACTTTTTGACAGATAGGTCAAACTTCTTTTCAAGTAATCCGTACATTTTCAGTACTTCAAGTCTAGTTCTTCTATTTTCTTTTGGATGTACTCTTTCCATTTTAGCTTTGCATCCAAAGTCATTCTAAGGTATTTGATAGTATTAGCATTGGATACAACCTTACAGTTGATACAAATTAGATCATTGTTTTGCATTTCGTTTGTTCTGCCTCCGATCACCCTGGTATGATATCAAAATATTTCAATTACATTTCTTAAATAACGAGTTCTTGAATATTTAATCGCAATTGAATTCATTTACTAAAACTGAAAGCTGTAAATGTTCAAAAATGTTCGAATTTATAAAAAAGATACTGAATATTTTAATGTCGAGTTACCCAGAGATTGCAAGTGTAGATTTTTCAAAAAAATACTGAGCACAACATTCGTGTAGTGTGGCTAAGGAAAGAATATCAGAATTTAAGTGTACATCCGAAGTTGAGCTCAAAGGTAAACTGATTGGCATTCCCTGAAGCCAAGAAGGAGAAAAAGGAGAGAACTGCAAATGACTATTTCACTAGAACTCTGTTTATATAAAAATAACGGTAAAATATTAACGACTGGAAAAATTGCGAAGGTGCTCCAAATATTTTCGTTTAAGTTTTATCACCTATTATTTTTGTGATGTGATGTGCTTTTTACTTTCCAGTCAAGGTTCTGCTCGCCAAGGTCCTCCTGAAGAAAACACGAAACTTCAGAGTAAAAGGTCTTCAAACCTTATTACAAAATCTTTATTGCAATTAACTCTTATATCTATAACATACAAAATTCTGCTACTAGTATTTCAATTAATGCTGGCAATCGAATGATTCACGGGTATCAACTCTTATGGATTCTAGTCTTGCTGTCTAGTATCGGTTCTAATGGTTTCTGATGACTGGGTCTGTCTGGGTTCTGGTAATTCGGCTTTAAAACTGGTACTAATATTCTGATGTCGGGCTTATGACGGGATCGGATGGTACTACGACCCTGTTGGCATTTAAAATAGCGGGCTTCTGGTACATCAGCAGGTACAACGCCCCTGGTGGCACTAAATAGCAGGCTTAACGCTCTGGTAGATCAGGAGGTACCAAAGCTCCTGGTGGAAATTAGGGCGTTAAACTTTGAACTAAGACCTGTCACTTCTGGTGGAGGGAATAAGCCTTAATAAGAAATAGCTGTACAATCTAAATGAAATATTCGCCTGCACTTGTCTACGACTGGATTTCAAATGATTGATAAAACCAATTTACTATGTCGCCTGACTTTGTGTATGATCAAAAGAGTACTTTTCGTTCATCCAAGTAGGTCCTCGTCAGTAAAGACTGAATGTGAACTATGTAAGTGGTGAACAAAAAATGTTAATGTTGTTGATTTTCCTATGACGCCATGTGTCCATGGTGCGTGTGAATCGAAGTTAGTGAAATAAATTTGTCGGTAGTAATACAAAAGTAACATAAAGTGGAGTGGCATAGAGCGCTTCGATATACCATATGAGCTCCTTTTTTGATTCTATCTAAGAGACTCAAGTTGGTAATTGGAGCACCTGCCCAAATATGGGAATTATACTAGAATTTTTGACGAATATAGGTCTTATAGAATACGGTAAGATCAGAAAGGGTGAAAAATTTCTAGAAACTTGAAAAGAAACCTAAAGCTGCATTTTTCGCTACGTCAAATATGTGGTCATTCCACACATGGTGGTCTCCAATGCAAATAACGAGCACCGAAAGCTATTTTGTTTCCTCAATACAAGTGCCGCTCGTGGATAGCAGCATGGGAGGTGGTTTCCAATTTTACGACAGGAGACAGCTTTGAGTTTTTGAAGTATTAAACTCTTCGGGGCTTTTCGTTCCCCATTTGACAATGCTATGAAGATCAGAATTTATTTTTGATTTTCATACGACCGCCATTCTAAATACACATCCAAAGAAAAAGTACGTGCATTGAGAAACAAACATGAGAGTACTGTCGTCAACAAAACAATTGATATAATGATTAGAAGTTTCAAAGAAAAGATATGAAAAAAAAAAACGGAGACAAAACAGAGCCCTGTATCCCACCAGAAGTAATTTTCTGAAAATCAGGCTTAAAAACATCTAATACAGCTTCTATAAGGCAGTTTAAGAGGTAGTTTCCATCGAAGAAAAGATTCACCAACACCAAATGCACGCATTTTCAATGAGAGAGCTTGAAGCCCAACTATAAAAAATGCTTTTGATAACAAAGTGAAATAATATTACCTCCTTCATTATTCAAAGAGATAAACCATCATATCACCAGTGGAACTATTAAAATGAAAGCTATACTGACAGAAGTTGAGAAGCATTTGTTCTTCAAGATATTTTTTGAGCCGATAATTTATCAGCGATTCAATTACTTTGGAATGAAATGAGGTAAGTGCAGTTGGACGATAGTTAAAGGGGGAAAGAGATTCGTTTTTTTTAGAAACAGCCTGGACGGTAGAAAGAAACAGTGGTAAGAACAATTAGGGGATACCCTCCCGGCCATCGGATCTTTGTACATCGAGATCCTTCAATACTTTGCTGCTGTAGGAGTTGCCAAAAAAGATTTCTCCGAACGATTCTTTGGTTAACGCTCTTAAATACAGGGGGAGTCATAACACTTTTTAGCACTGTCGAATTAACAGCAAACTGTGCTGCAAGCATATTGTCTTTTTCTTGTAAACTGGCAGAAAGAGTTTCATTGAAGACGAACATAGAGGAACCGAATACGAAGGAATGTTCCCTACATTTCTGACAAATGATCAAATATGTTTACTACACTTGGTATATTGTAGTATTTTTTGTATTAATTTTTGGCCATGCAAACATTTCGATTGTCGAATATAATTATTAGAGGTTTTTCTAGCTAGCTTGAATTTAAATCCAGTTTCCCTCAAGAGGGTTGGTCTCATAACATCGGAAACTTACTTCTATGACCCTACTAACCTTCTTACAGCTCGAATCAAACCAAGAATTCTCTTTCACTAGTTCCTTTCCTCTTGTGAGGAATTGATAAATCGGCAGAAAATTGTATAGGTCACCTTCATTTCTCCAAACAGGCACACAGAATTGGTTGACAATTGTGTAAGTCACTAGGTTTGAGCTCTCTATGAGACTTCATTGTCTCTTATTTATTTATTTTTATTCCCTATTACATAAAAAAGTATAGATCACATTTGTGATTTAATCAAAACTTTTCATTTCTGGGGAGTCTTTTAGAAGCTGAAAGTTCTTACATTTTGTTTAACGAATTTTTCAAACAACTTTTAGAGTACCTTTTCAGTACTTTTGGTAGCAACGCACTCTTAAGAGTCCGTTCGAAACGTAGGATTTCTTTAATTCGTACTACTGCTTCGTTAAGCCCTTATGCAGTTCGTACTCAAGTTCCAAGTGCCAAAATTTGTTAAAGGCTTGATCAACATCCAAGAATAGAGCTGAAAACACCTGATTTTCTTCAACTGCATTTTCTATCACATCGTTAATTTGTTCCTGTGGGTCTATCGTGGAATGTTTATTTCTAAATCCAAACTGATTGTTCGGGATTAGTCTAGTTTGTTCTTTTATTCTGCAAAGCCTCATCAGGAGAAGCTTCTTCAAAAATTGCTAACAATGGGATTTTCACATTCGACGCTTCTATCAATACACTGTATGACCTACAGTAGCTGCTTTTGCTGAGAAGGCTTTTAAAACATTCGAAAAATTTACAGCGAATATGCCAGCCTTATGTTTTGGGTTTCCGATTGAATTTCCATCTTGAAATTGTGTTGGAGGGTTTTGTATCTGCAGTCGGTAGAGGCATCAGTCGTAAAATTTTTCAGGAATCTATGTATAAAATGAATAATTGTTGAATTCACTGATTCCCTTATAGTATAGTTGATTGTTACTACAGAGGAACACTGCCTTAACATCTGGGAATCTCGTAGTTTGCCGTTTTCGTCGAGCTGTTTTTTTTTTGTTCAATATCAGTTTTTTTTTATTTCGAACATCTTTATTCAAACAGAAAGGCAACAGTTTAAACCGAAATAATTAGAATACCAATTTTTGATTCAATAATCCGCTAAACCATCAACATATCAAACCAACCCTTCCATTTAAAACTGAACATTTTTGTTCGAAAACAGAACAATTCCATATATTACACAAATTACAAGGATACAGGTTTCCTTTTAATAATAATTTATGTAGACGTTTTACAAAAAAAAAAAAAAATCAGCAAATTTTCCATTCTCCTGCAGACAACTTCAACTAACTACGAACAACAAAAATCAACTTCATATATGGATATCCGACATAAATTACGACTCAAGCTAGGAAATTATTAAATTTCTATTCAGATTCCTCTTCGTCCTTGACAACATCTCCATGCACATTCGCTGGTCTCTCTCAATGGCTCGAATACGCCACACGCTGTACGAATATATCCGAAATTATTTTGACGAAAAAAAAAGTATCTTCAAACGCTCAACTGCTGTGCAGTATCAAATGCAACAGATGGTCACTCTTCTATCCTAGGTGAAGTTTTTGCGTATACCTATGGTGATGTTGCCGTTTTCTGTGTTGGTGATGCATGGCTCTTAAAAAACAGCGGATATTCTTTTTCTAACAGAGGCATCATCAGCGATGAAAAAGTTGTTGTTCTCCGGAAAAAATATATTTATTCACGCTTTTCCGGGGAAAAAATAGCTGCCCGAGCTGAGACAACGAAAACGAACACAAAAACTCCGACAAAATAATAGTAAAATCCTTTCGGCGAAAAGGACGCAAGGAGCCGAAATGAAGCCATATAGCCAGAGTACAACATGATTCTATTAGTGGCTCTCGAGCTGTGTGTGGTATGACGTGCGCGGGCGAAAATTCATTTTTCCTTAGGAACTTTCCATGAATTCACACATAATTAACTGGCGGCGCGGCGTTGGTGCATGTCAGATATTTTTGTTCCACACTTCGAGACACAAAAACTGAATGCCGGTAGCAGAATGAAGAAGTCATGCTGCACGAAGTCGGACATTGCATACGTAACAAATTTACATTAGAAAAAGACAACCGGTTGGGTTAGAGGAAGTGTCCGAAATTTTCAGTGCCAAATAATTTAATGGGATTAGATGGGATGTCATGGCAGCGTTTATGTGTGTGAATGAGCATTAAAATTAATTCGGAAACTTTTAGCTGGGTGATTGAAACAATTAATTTTAGTTTAAAAATAAATTATGTATAAAACATATTATGATCCTCATATTTGAGTGGTGTGGTCCATGTGCATTAGTCGTAATTCCAAAACACACACATTACTCCCCAATAAAATCAATCCACAATGAATATGAACCTGGACTGTACATCCAACCGATTGTCTTTTCCATCGATTTTTTTTCGTGGGTTGGTGAAGAATCTGCATAGACACTATGATCCAGGTACTCATAGTAGTGTGAGATTCTTACTCACTAAAAAACAACTCCCTTTCGTTCGTGCGACTACAAGTTACCTTATCAAGTAGTTTTAATTTCATAATATAATCACGTTTGGCAGGTAGCTCCCCACTAAGAGGACCTGCGGATACCGCATTTAAAAGCGGATACTCCTTATGGTGCTAGGTCGAACGGTCTTGTTCTTTGAAGTCGGCGCACAAGGTTTGTCTCATCAATTGTTTGTCGAAAAATTCTATTACTATGGTGTATGTATGGTCATTTAAGTGAGTTGTAGATTTAATAAGTAGACGTTGGGAAAATGACAAAATCGTCTTTTATTCTCGTCCGGTGTGGATACCAAATTATCAATCTAGTGTATAGAGAGTTTAAGATCGGGCCGCGAACAAAAACCTTTTATAAAGCGTTTCGGTGACAGAGAGGCAATGCTGTAATGGTAAAGCTGATCTAATTTTTTTTATAAAATAGTAGGGTATTAGCTAGAGTAGGGCAAGCTTTAGTATTGTTAGGAGTATTAGCTAGTGTGGGGAAATATTTATTATTGTTATTATTAAGAGTATTATTATTTCTTTGTTTCTTTCCTCCTCTTCAAGATAGCTCATTTGACAGGTTCTCTTTTTAGAGTTCCACCCGTTTATTTCCTTAGGTTGCGTGCTAGGGACAAGGGTTTTCTATCAGAATTCCCGTCCCGACCGTTTATTTCTTTGGGTTCCTCTTCAAGGCATCTCACTGGAAGGGCCTCTCTTTAGAGTTCCAGACTTTTATTTCCCTAGATTGCGTGCTAGGGACACATGGCTTCCGATAAGGTTTCCGACCGTTTCTTTCTTAGTCCATACCTAAATTTTATCTAGAGCTCGTTGGAACTTCTCGGTTGCAGATTCAACTGAATCGGATATTGCAAGTATAGTCGTGTCGTCTGCAAAAGTACCTATTATGGTATCTTCTTCTTGAGGAATATCGCTAGTGTATAGTTTGAACAGAATCGGACCAAGAACACTTCCCTGGGGAACACCAGTATTGATTTCCTTAAAATCCGAATATTCCCTCCCTTGTTTAACTCGAAATAGCCTATTTTTGAGGTAGGACTCAAGAATGTAATATATTTGATCCGGAAAGACCTGTCGCAGTTTAAACTTAAGGCCATCGTAACAGACCTTGTCGAAGGCTTGAGAGACGTCTAGAAATGCGCTTGAACATACATTTTTTCCCTCTAGTGATTTCTCAATTTCTTTGGTTATTCTGTACACCTGATCAATTGTTGAGTGGCTTTTCCGGAAACCAAATTGATGGTCAAGAATAAGCCGCTTTTCTACGATAGTAGAAAGCAGTCGCATAAGATTTCTTCTCGTTCAGAGACTTTCCTGGTTTTGGAACCATTCAAACTTCTCCGACTTTCCATTATTGCCGTGGAACGTATGAAAACCTTAACGCCGCATTCATAAGGTGCTAAAGTTTAATTGCTGCTTTTCATCATGTTCATTTATCAACGCCTGAACGTCAAATGGTTTAAGTTTCCTCTAGATGTTCAGCAAATAAATCGGCTTTTTCTCTATCGGACTTATCCCATCCACCATTATTTTGTGTGATTGGTGCTGAATGTATTTGCGACTTTTTAACATCTTTTATAGCTTTCCACAATGATTAGTTCGTATTTTTATCTGCAGTCACACCTTTAAGATAGGTAGAAATCTTCCAATTTTTTGAGTCGCGGATAGCATATTTGAGTTCATTCGAGAGGATGGTTTTGTATTGAGGTGTTCGGGATTGATGCCATCTTTTCCGAGCACTTCTTTTTTCGCGAAGCAGATCAGTCATCGATTGGAAGTGGAATCAGGACAATAATATAGTCAAAGCTACAAGATGAATGAATAATTAAAGACCTTTTTGTCGCCGTCTAGAGCTAAATGAGATGCTCAGTTTAAAGTAACCAGTGAAAAACCAGTAATTAATCGGAGAAGCATTTTTGCCTTGTTACGACTACCAATCATCATAAAAATATGCTGTAAAAATAATGTTATCGAATCATCATTAAAGATTTTCTGTAAAAGATTTCACTGCCTTGAAAGAGGAATAAAATTGATACAATCTACTTCATCTAAAAGACAATAAATGGAAAGGAGCCTGTTTTGGTTGTTTCGGGGGTCGAGATCGAGTTATTTTTGAAACGAAATTATTCATTTTTGCGAATGCCAAATATATTTTGATATTTTCTAACCATTTTATTAGCCAAAGGAGTTCCTTATTCAACCAGTAGATGGTACAAATTCGTCATTCAAAAACATAACCTTTGCAAATCATAAAAGGCCGTAGTTGGACGGTTGTTTGGACAGATACAAGTTTATTTTTAAAAATACAATAAAATGAACAAAATTAAATGTTTTCTATGCGTTATAAATTTATAAGTAAGAGTAAACATTCCCCTTAATTATGGAATACCATATTGTTTAAGCGGATTATCGTGCACCTTCAATTGCGAATAATCCGAGATCTTTGTGCAGAATTCTCCTCAGGCTAGTGCGTGAAATGTTGAGCTATTGAGATCGATGGTGAGTTGATGTTCGTGATTTGTGTCTCACACGTCACACCCTCAGCTACAGCAGCCACATTCTCGCTTGAGCGCAGGGTACGACGAGGGAGATCATGAGTATTGTCCATTAGCATACCAGTCTCACGAACTATTTGCACAAACTTGCGTACAGGAGGGGCGGTGGGTGCTTCATTTCGGGCAAAACTTCTTTTCGTATAATACACTCTTGTGGTTTGTCAATTTACGAATCAGGCGATGTAGTAACCATTGGAGATGATAGAATGGTGTTATAGTTAGGACTTAGGAATAGAAAATAAGGTCATGGGCTAGTTATACATCGTCATGTTCTGTACACGTCCATGAGCACATCTCTTTTGAAAATTGATTTAAGTTCAAGCCAAAGAAAGTGTCGCTCGCTAGTAATTATTTAAATTCAAAGTTTTGTCGGGATTGATCTTTGAATCAGTGAAGTTTAAAAAACTCATTCTAAAGCTGTTTTTATCGAAAGGTGAGATTGTTATTCAAGGCATCAGGCCCCATAAATATGTATTCTCGGGTTACAGTTTCTAGTTAGCGGTCGCAGACACGAGCAAAGGGTGATACACATTCTTCCTTCCATCCTCTTATATTATATCTATCTTGATTTCTTTTAAGTTTGTAAGTTAATCCTATAACCTTTTAAGGCCAAGCCCCGAAAGGGTGACTTCAGGGACTCCATTTTTTGAAAACGCGATCCTTCTTTTGAGGGGAAATTTGGATACCTACAGTGATACCAATGGTAGGAAAAATCGTTCCCAGTAGTTGATCTTTGCACAGAAAAATAAAATGCACGATTGGATCCCACGAACTTACTCTTATGTAATAGACTAAAAAAATTTAAAATTAATCGAGCAAAATTTTAGTTGAGCTAGTACGATGTTAAAGTTGTTTTAGTATGAAAATAGGTTGAAACAACAATTTTGCAAATTTAAATCAAATATAGCATCATACTTTCTCTTATCTTTCATAAAAGTAAAATTCATCGAATAGCTATTTTGTTTAGTATCGTGCTATTTACAAACAAAAAAGGTCTATTTAACTGTCTTTGTTTTAGGTGGGTTCGGAAGTAAATTATTAAAAAAATTGCTTTATTACGATACTAGTTAGAAAATGTTTAAGATTAAGAAGAAGTTTGTAAGCTACTTCAAATTGTTAAGTAGTATTATACTAATACCTGACTGTGGCAACACTGTCTTTGTATTGTGGTTGTGCGTGATTTTAGCTCTGTGTATTTTAATTGTTTTTAATAGTCTTATTTGATTTTTTTTTCATAATTAATGTAGTTTTTATATTTGATTTGAATTGCCTGCTCGTGTACTAAAAATTATTTATTTTACTATCTTAAATATTCGATTCTGTGCTTTTAGTGCTCGTGAGTATTACTTTAATGTCATTAAATTAGCATTATATTTTGTTGTTGTCCAATTTACATATAATCTCTCTTATTACCTACCTACATATTGTCTATATATCTAACTAACCTACCTACTGTGCATGTTAACTTCTCATTTTTTCCCCTTTCTTAAATATTTCATCCTACATCCTTCCCCTTTCTTCATACATTCTTTTCCACATCAAAACTCACCACTAGACAATTTTAGTGCTTTATTTAAAAGCTTCCTCCTCCAAATATTATGGTTATAATTAGCCCCAATATTCATAATTAAGTCGTTGGCTCAGGTGTTAAGTCGTTCCGTCTTTGTAACTTCATACGTGGGTTCGAATCTCACCAGGAACATACCTATAATTTTTTTTTTTTTTTATTTATTATTTTATTATCTATTTTATTTAAAAATCTTTAAAAAATTTGTATTTAATTTTTTTCTCATTTTTATTCCCTAATTTTTTTTCTTAATTTTTAATTTAAAAAATCCTAATTTTAATTTTGTTTTTAAACTCTTCTTTTTTCACTTTTGTTATAATGGATTGTTCTTCTGAAAAGTGTATCGACACCAAGATTGGTGCGCAAACTTTCCCATGTTTTGGTCCTTGCGGTAAATTTTTCCACGCAAAGAGTGTTGGAATTCCCGTCTTGACCATTGAGAAAGTTAATAAGTGCGAAGGTGTTTATTGGTTTTGTAAGACCTGCCGAAAAATTTCCATCTCTTCATTAGCTTTCAAAATGTCGGCTTATAAAGCTGACATACTAAAGCTATCCAACAGTTTTGATAGTCTTTTTACTACCTTTCAGTCAACTGTCGCAAATTTACAACTGTACGAAGACCCAATCAATTGGTCTGATGCTTCTACCTCTACCGATAGTAAGATAACGAATTATAATGACTCTGTTTCCTTGCCAGCTATTGCCTTTGAAAGTAATGATGATCAATTGCTTATTAATAAACCAGCCCCTTCTTCTGGTAATAAAAAACCAAAAAACAAAAAACGCTCTAGGTCAGTTAGTCCTTTCAAAGAAAATCCATCCAAAAAGAAACCTACATCTATAAAATCACCAAGATCTGAGTTACTGAATGAATTGCTATCTACGTCTGCTTCTAGTTCTATTGATAGTCCAGGAACCATCTCAAATGCTCCCATAGTTAATAATGAGCCTCCTATTATCGTTTCAAATGTCCCCATAATTAACATCGAACCATCTATTATCATTTCAAATGCTCCCATAGTTAACATCGAACCTCCTATTATTAAAAACCGCCTCTCTGCTTTGCCTAAACCGAAAGAAATCTACGTCTCACGTCTTCAGCCGGAAACTTCAATCAAAGACATAATCGACCATTTAAAAGACTTCGACATTGATGTTAAAAAACTTAAATGTCAAAAGATTAATAAAGAAAGTAGTCCGTTTGCGTCCTTAAGACTTACAACGGAATTTTGTTTGTATGAAAAGATAATGTGTTCTGAACTCTGGCCTGAAAATGTCATTGTAAGAGAATTTAAACCTAAGACCTCGCAAGCAAAAAATGTACCAAAACCTTCAAAAAACTAGATCGTCTGTCCCTTTACTACCAAAATGTGAGGGGACTTCGGTCGAAAACTCAAAAATTTCTTTTAGCATCTCATGCCTCTGATTTCGATGTAATTTTGTTAACAGAAACTTGGCTGAACTCAACATTTCTAAATAATGAACTATTTTCCACCGATTTTGTGGTGTACCGTAAAGATAGATATTCTGATCCCTTAGCTTCCGTGGGTGGTGGAATTATCATTGCTGTGCGAAGCGTTTTTCATAGCTGTATATTCCCAATCCCTAATACTGACTCAGTTGATATTATTTGCGTTAAAGTATGTATCGGAAATAAATTCCTTTACATAATAAATATGTACATTCCTCCAAAAAGCCCATTGGAAATATATAATATTGCTTCAAATGCCATTAACTATATTTCTGATACTTGCGATCCTCTTGACGATGTTCTTCTTGCAGGAGACTTTAATCTTCCTGACCTAGAATGGACTCTTTCTGATGACGAAATATGTTTAATACCCACCAACGTCTCTTCTCCGCAGGAAGCGTTTGTTGACAATGTGATATCTTGTGACTTACAGCAAGTGAGCTGTATAAAAAATAGTATTTCTCGACAGTTAGATCTGATATTCGTTACTAACCCTTGTAATTGTGTTGTTGAACTATGTCCAATTCCCATGACGAAAGTTGATAGCTACCATCCCCCACTTTCTGTTTTGATTTCCCATGCTCACACAACTGATTATGACTTTGATAGTGGCTCTCTTGAATTTGACTTCAAGAAAACGAACTTCCCTTTACTCAATGAACTAATTACAAACATTGACTTTGACTTACTTTTGATTGGGAGCATTGATGTGATGGTTTCCAATTTCTACTTAAGTATCTTTGAATGTTTCATTGCATCTGTACCTGTAAAAAAATCGAGACAATCGGCCCTAACAACACCCCCCTGGTACACCCATGAGCTTCGTAGTCTACGTAACTTAAGAAACAGAACATGGAAAAAGTACCTAATATCTAATAAATTGGATGATTACAACAGTTATTTATCGTTATATGAAGAATTCCAATCATTATGCAGAATCCTCTATGATTGTTATATGTTAAAAATGCGGTCTTCACTTCTTGTTGACCCCAAACTTTTTTGGAAATTTGTTAATAGCAAGAAAAAATCTGACGGATATCCATCTACTATGATGTACTTGGATGAAACCAACAACAACCCTCTTGTTATTTGCAATATGTTTTCTTCCTTCTTTAAACTTTCGTTTTGTGATGATGATTTTGAACCTTGTGAGAGTAATTTTACTCATTTGAATAGCTTTTCTCAAAGCTCAATGAGTGATATTGTTATCACAGTTGAGAATGTATTAGACCATCTTTCGGGCTTAGACCACGACACGTCCAGTGGACCTGATGGAATTCCGGCGTATATTTTAAGAAATTGTTGCAAACCTCTGGCAAGACCCCTAACGTTTTTATTTCAAAACTCCCTAAAACAAGCTGTTTTCCCTAAAATTTGGAAAAATTCATTCATTATACCAATTCACAAAAAAGGAAATCGCGGTGATATTTCTAATTATAGACCAATAGCCAAACTTTCTTGCTTACCGAAACTATTCGAAGCTATCATATTTAAGAGTTTTTATTTCAGCTGCAAACCTTTCCTTGCGAGCGAGCAACATGGGTTTAAAAAAAGAAATCTACTGTTACTAATCTCGTTGAATTCACGTCGTTTACAAATAAAACTATCGAGGATGGTCATCAAGTTGACTGTATTTATACAGATTTCAGTAAGGCCTTCGACAAGTTGTCTCATAGTCTAATATTATTTAAGCTTTCATCTCTTGGATTCCCTCCTGCATTCGTTCAATGGATCAGGTCTTATTTGAAGGGAAGGACATACCAAGTTCTTTTTAGAGGAATCGTTTCTGATCCAATTAATGCTGACTCTGGTGTTCCACAAGGTAGTCACCTTGGTCCACTTCTTTTCATAATATCAATCAATGATGTTGTTTCAATTGTAAAATCATGTAGGGTTCTTATCTACGCAGATGATATTAAATTATTTAAAATCATCAGAAGCCAATCCGATTGTGTTTCTCTTCAAAATGACATAAATATGTTTTCTGAATGGTGCTCATATAACAATCTTTTTCTAAATGTTTCAAAGTGCCAATCAATATCCTTCTTTAGAAAAAAAAACCCAATATGTTACAATTACAACATTAATCAAGCCATTCTAAGTAAGGTAGAAACAACATGCGACCTGGGCGTTCACTTCTCGCAAAATCTAGACTTTTCACTCCACATTGAGAAAATTGTCAGTAAAGCAAACTCAATGCTTGGATTTATTAAGCGTTGGAGTAAGGAATTTTCTTGTAGTCTTATAACATCTTCGTTGTACAACACCTTTGTTCGTCCCCAATTAGAATATGCTAGTTCTGTATGGTCGCCACTTTACTCAATACACATTGATCGAATCGAATCTGTCCAACGTAAATATGTACGCTTCGCATTAAGTCATCTTAATTGGAGTGACCCAAATCATCTTCCTCCATACAGCAGTCGCCTTCTTCTTTTAAACATGAATTCTCTAGAAAAACGCCAGCTCTTGGTTGGTTCCATAGATTCACTGGTTCTTCTAGAACAAATCCATTTTAAAGCTAGAAGCCACAGTTCTCGGAACTCTGAAATTTTTCATATAGACTTCCACCGTACCAATTATGGTCTCAATGAGCCTTTGACACGAATGAAACATGAGGCTAATATAAACCATGATGTTTTCGATTTAAGTTACTCAAAGCTTACACTTAAGCACAGGTTGTATGGGCGTTCTCATTAAGTATTCGAAATTACTCGTAACGTTATTGTTTTTATAGCTAGTATTATTTGACTTGTAGTTATTTTTGTAGCTACAGATAGTAGATTAATATTTATTATTTCTTTGTTTGTCATATTTGTTCGTTTTTTAGTAGAGTGTTAGGCTATATGTATGTATATTTATTCACTAACAACTAACACCACGCTAAATGATGACTGTGACAAGCTGATGTTTCCCAGTATCTAAAGGTGAAAAACCCGAAGAGAAAAGAAATATTGTTACAAATGCTTGCATTAAGCAGTACTGATGGCGTGATACCTTAATAATAGGCTGTTTAAAATTTTGCGCCAATTTTATTAAAGAAAACTGTTCATAAGCATAAAATTCATTTTTCGTAAAACTTCTTTAGAAGTAAGATATAAAACCAGAATGCCGTGTGGTTATACTCGTAATTATAAGTCGTTGTAGCGGTTTCTTAAAAAAACAAACCTATTATATACAACATTTTTGAAGAAAAAAAAACTGAATTGTAAAAATAAAAGATTGAACCGTTTTTAGATATTTTGGCAGATCAGTTAGGAGGACTGCGTTGCATTTATACATGCTTAATATATGGCAGGTTCGCATTTGGAAAAAATATCGAACTCGAAATTTTGATCAAAGTTGACATAACGATGATAGAGCACACGGAAAAAGCGTGTCCGGTAATTCCGTCTATCTGTCTATACCTCTGTACCTGGACCTTGTAACGAAGCGTTCCATGCCTCTACTAATACCAAACACCCTGGGTGGTTTAATTCACCATGACTAAGCAGCCGCCGCCGGAGCACCGACCGACGACACCATACGAAGCCGCAGCTACCAACGACACCAGTTACCTCGCTAAGGTAAAGGGATTTTATACCTTGTCTTATTATAATATGCAGTCACAATAAGGTATGACGTCACAGCCAGTCGAACACATTGGGTGATTTACATTCGACCACTATATAATTCACACTCAGTTTTTACGAAAAATATAACAAGAGGACCTCCTTTTGGGAAGGAAAGTCACTTGCAATGCTGAAGCTCCAAATCTTCGAAAGGAAAATACTAAGGATAAGCACCGGACTTATCTTCGATCGACAGCGAAAGAAGCACTTCAGCAACGAAAGAATCTACGAAGAAGCAAAAATCAAGCCACTGGACCAATTTCTTGTGCAATTAGCGAAGAAGCTCATATCTAGCACCACCAACCACCCAAACCCGCTGATGAGAAGGATGACCACCCAGGAGCGACATCCAGAGCCTAGATACCTTAGTGCTCTGGATATGATAGAAAGGATCCCAGCAGACAACGAAGCAGCAGTTCGTTTCTACGCTGACACCGAGTCAGCATATCACCGTGGCTGAAACTATCAGAAAACAATCCCCCAGCAAACCCACCAACTGGACAACCGGGACTGAACAACCCGAGAAATAAACCATGCCATCATTTTAATTAAAATAACAAGTCATGTATATTATAAATGCTTTAATCCTAGAAAAATGTCATATCTTAAGTTAGGCCCCCTATGTGCCAACAAAATTTTGTAGTTATATTCATATTATCCTTAAGTTTAAGTTTACCAAATTGTATATATATATAGTTCAATAAAAAAACCTTGAACCTTGAGGAAAGTCACTTGTTTGCTACGGTCGAAGCTGACGAGCTAGATTCTAGTTAACGAGTCATCTGAAACTGTCCGGCTATTTCGTTCCATCAGTTTGGTTCGAAGAATAAAACGTCCTTGTGCCTACCAGCGGCCTTAAACTGTTGATCTTGTGCCTACCAGGGCCTTAAACTGTTGATCTTGTGCCTACCAGGGCCTTAAACTGTTGATCTTGTGCCTACCAGGGCCTTAAACTGTTGATCTTGTGCCTACCAGGGCCTTAAACTGTTGATCTTGTAAGCGCCAGGAGCGTAGTCCGTAGCCCGTATTTATAAAAGAGTGGCCCGATATCGAATGCCAATTGACGAAGGAACCAGATGCCAGAATAAAGCTTTCTAGAGGAAACCAGCAGGACCCCAATACAAGAAGAATAACCGATGTTTACCAGATACACCAGGCAGGGTGTAATTAATTAAAGTCAAGAATATTTAAGTTGTTATATGAATTTAAGATTTGTTTTTCAATAAAGATTTTGTATAAGGTTCTAAAGACCTTCCTACTGAAGTTTCGTGTTTTTCTTCAGACGACCCTGGAAATCCGGCGAGCAAAACCTCGGCTGGAAAGCAAAAAGCACATCACAACCTATAGCCTAATTTGCTAAGGCGATTTTCTCCAACTTGGTATTTAAGTGATTCCGGTCATCGGTAATTCCGTATAGGAGAATTTGAAGTTTTTGTTTTGGCTCCAGAGCCAACGGTATCTGCTATACAGACACTATGTCAAATCACACGATTTTGATCAAAATACTTGTACAGGAGCACCTTTGTATTTGAAATAATATTCTTTGTACATATATAAAAATTTTCAAAAAAATATTTGTTACATTTTTGAAAAAAAATTACCTTTTTTTTGAAAAATCAATATCTTGAAAACGAATGAACGATCAGTTTTTGGAATAAGAGGTGTATTATTAAAATTTTTGTTCAGTGATTAGATTAATCGAATTTGATTATTTAAATGAAACAAATGAACTAATCTATAAAGAAAGAGGAAGTTTTTTTTTTATAATTAACATGCGCTCAAGGGTATGTTAAGATACCCTTATAAAGTTTAACAAAGCACGGGTGTACTTGCACAGGAAATGGGCACTAAGAATTTTTTGTTGATATACAGTAAAACTCCAGAACAGATTTTTGTTTCGACCATAGATGGTTTTAAAAATAAAGTTTATTTGGAAAACCTTATAGCCGGAGCTCAGGATGAAAACCCATAATTTGTTCTATTAAAACAAGAACAATTATAAGGTTTCCGTATGCGTACAAATGTTCAGATTATCGGAACGATAAGAAAACGAAATAATAAAAACTATTCAAAAAAACACTTATATTTCTATTTTTAAGAATTTTCTCTATCCCTCCTCTGTCACTTTGATTTTTTCTCAGTTATTTCCTCGACACCTCGAATCCCTTTTTTTCAAACTTTTTCTTCAAATTTTCAATTAACACAACAAAATAACTTATTGTCGAAACTTTTTCTACTTCCGAATAGATTGAGCTTTCCAAACTTAAATTTTTAATATCTGGCTCGGCCATTCCATTCTTTCACATTCGACCAGCCAATCGTTTTCGTGATCATGAGCCACGGGACCACGGATTTCTGGAAGCTACGAGTAAGTACTGTCATCGAAAACATCAGCTGTCGTATACCACGAATGTACAGTCACTCGCACATAAAACTTGGCGAATCTTAATTTTTCAAAAAAAAAAAAAAAAACTGAAAGCAATAGAGTCGAGAAAAAGTTTTCCCTAAGCATTTCCTAATTACTATTAAAACAATCACGCGTGATTCGAAGCGCGAAGTAATCACTTTCTTTTGAGACGACAAAGGAAATCATATTTATTTAAACAGTTTGCTAACAATAAAAGTTATGTACATACATTTACAAGTCTGAAAGTCAAATTTAAGTAAAAGTCCGCCTGACTCAATTACTTCGTCAGCTCGTCCGCTCGTCCGCTTGCACATCAGTATAATATCGCCCGTCTTGAAAGTTAATAGGATATTAGAACCACCAGTTCCACTCGATATAAATAAAATTTACCGCAACAATATAAATACATTTTTGTTATCCCATCTAAATGAACCGATAGTAAACCTACTGATAATCATATAATAAAACGGCCCACAAAAACTGAAGGGACATAAAATACATATTAAACGAAAGATGTGCATAATGCCAAAATTATTTAAATATACTAAACAGAAATTGTTTAAAACAATAAATAAAAATTGCAAAAAATTTCCGGAAAACAAAAACAATTAGAAATGTCAAATCGACTAGCGACATCTGTTGCTAAATAGAGCATACATTTACACTATAAAGTCATACAGTTTAAGTTTAGTAAAAGTTAGAACCATTTTAACTATTGCTTTTGTTGTTGTTTGGAAAAATACAACACATTTCGTTCACTTTCATCTCTTTGAAGTTGAATGTAGTTAAGTCTTAAATCATCTATCTATCATCTATCCGGCAATTTCTGTATTAGTGTTTTCAAAAAGTGAAAAAGTGAAATTTAGAACCATTTCAACTTTTACTTTTTGTGTTTTTCGAGATGGAAGAACGTCACTGCAACGACGTGGGTTGGAGTCCCAATGAAACGATATATATTTTTTCTTGCGACTTATAGGTATTATAAGGCAAGTTATGCATTCGTAAAAAAATTCGAACTCGAGATTTCGATCAAAGTTGACATTACGATGATAGCGAAGACTAAAAAAGTGGGTCTCGCAATTCTGTCTGTCTGTCTGTATGTCTGTCTGTTCGACTACAGGCTAAACGGCTCAAACGATTTTCTTTAAACTTGGTGGATATCATTTTTAATTTTTCCCCCCCACACGTTTTTTTCTTTTTTTTTAAGACCAAAAATAACGGTACCTGCCATACGAATTTTTTTCGAAATTTTATAAATTTTTTTTTTTCTCAAAAACTGTTCGATAGATTTTAAAAATAAAAATGCAAAAAAATTTCATTTAATTAAAGCTAGGTATTGGTTGAAAAAAATTTTCCAAAAAATGGTTATTGAGGGTACCCCTCATGGAACCATTTTATTGGTTTTTGATTTTCTCAAAAACGGTGCAACCGATTTTGATCATTTTTTTTTTGCTAAAGCTCCCCAAAAACATAAATAGAATTGTGTACTCAAATTTTCAAAAAAAAAGTTTTTGGATTTTTAAAAAAAAACTTCAAAATTTTTTTTTCAAAACTCAATATTTCTAAAACCCCATGCTAGATTTTTTTTTAAACTTGATAAATAAAAGTTTCTCAATGCAATCTACAAGATGTGAGAAAAAACAAATTATTTTACCTAAAAATAAAGGTACCTACCATACAAATGCTAAAAAATTAAAAAAAAAGGTTTTCAAAAATTGTATTTTTCTCGAAAACGGCACCTAGAATTTTGATAAAATTTTTTTCCTTTCAATTAATTTTTACGATCTTTAATTTAATAAAAAAAAATTTGAAATTAAGATATTACAGCTTGTACCTACATACCATATAACCATTTTTTTGAATTTTGAATTTCTTATTATCCACATAACGGATCTTAATAAAAAAATTTATAGAGAAGCTCCTAAAAAGTCTAAAACACATTGCATTTTAAAACTTTAAATTAAATATTTTTTGAATTTTTGAAAAAATAAAAAATCATTTTTTTCTTTTTTTTTGAAAATTCGATATCTCAGAAACGGTTCAATATATTTTTTGTAAATTTAAGTTTTATTCGCACAATAATAAAGACTTTAAATTGGCGTAACAAAATTTTTTCTTAAAAAGCTTTTAAAAAGTTTGTATATAAAAGCTTTTTTTTAAGAAACCACTACAACGACTTATAATTTTTGTTCTTGCGTAAATTCATATTTGGATAGCATTCTGTTTTCGTCTCTTACTATTAAAAGAATTTAAAAATTAATTTTATCCTTATGAACAGGTTTCTCTAATAACATTCGTTTTTAAAATTCCTAGTCGATTACATAGCAGCAAGTTCGTGCGACCCAGTCGTGCATTTTATTTTTATTGCCGCGATATGAAATAAAATGCACGACTGGGTCGCACGAACTTGCTCCTATGTAATCGACTGGGAATTTTAAAAACGAATGTTATTAGAGAAAACTGTTCATAAGGATCAAATTAATTTTTTAAATTCTTTTAATAGTAAGATACGAAAACAGAATGCTATGCAAATACGAATTTATGCAAGAACAAAAATTATAAGTCCTTGTAGTGGTTTCTTAAAAAAAGCTTTTATATACAAAATTTTTAAAAGATTTTTAAGAAAAAATGTTGGTACGCCAATTTAAAGTTTTTATTATTGTTCGAATAAAAATTAAATTAAAAAAAAAAATATTGAGCCGTTTCTGAGATATCGAATTTTCAAAAAAAGAAAAAAATAGATTTTTTTTTCAAAAATTCAAAAAATATTTATTTTAAAGTTTTGAAATGCAATGTGTTTTAGACTTTTTAGAAGCTTCTCTATAAAAAATTTCATTAAGAACCGTTATGTGGATAATGAGAAATTCAAAATTCGAAAAAATGGTTCTATGGTAGGTACAAGCTGTAATATCTTAATTTCAAAATTTTTTTTTAATAAATTAAAGATCATAAAATAATAAAAATACAATTTTTGAAAACCATTTTTTTAAATTTTTTAACATTTGTATGGTGGGTACCTTTATTTTAAAGTAAAATAAATTTTTTTTTCTCACATCTTGTAGATTATATTAAGAAACTTTTATTTATCAAGTTTAAAAAAAATCTAGCATGGGATTTTCGAAATATTGAGTTTTAAAAAAAAAATTTTGAACTTTTTTTTAAAAATCCAAAAAAAATTTTTTTGAAAATTTGAATAAAAAATTATATTTAAATTTTTGAAGAGCATTCGTAAAAAAAAAATGATTAAAATTGGTTGTACCGTTTTTGAGAAAATCAAAAACAAAAAATATGGTTTCATAGGGGGTACCCTCAATAACCATTTTTCGGAAAATTTTTTTCAAGCATAACCTAGCCTTAACTAAATGAAATTTTTTTGTGTTTTTAGTTTTTAAATCTGTCCAGCAGTTTTTGAGAAAAAAAAATATTTATAAAATTTCGAAAAAAATTCGTATGGCAGGTGCCGTTATTTTTGGTCTTAAAAAAAAAAAGAAAAAAACTTGTGGGGGTAAAAAATCAAAACCCATATCTACCAAGTTTAAAGAAAATCGGCCGAGCCGTTTAGGCTGTAGTCGCAGCGACAGACAGACAGACAGACAGACAGACAGACAGACAGAATTGCCAGACCCACTTTTTTAGTCTTCGCTATTATCGTAATGTCAACTTTGATCAAAATCTCGAGTTCAATTTTTTTTACGAATCCATAACTTGCCTTATAGTACCTATAAGTCGCAAGTAAAAATGATGAGAGTGAAAGTTATACATGTAACACAAAATTCACAGGTTGACGTCACTCCGGCGACGTGTGTTCGATTCCAATATTATGGCCATAACAACATCTGAAGGACAATGACATGAAAGAACCTAAGTAAACAAAAATTGTTAATGTGTCAAAAATGTGTATAGGTTTGAAAGTTTGTTTACCATTAACTGTTTTCCTTTGGACTCCAGGATTGAGTGCTTTGTAGGTACTTCTCATTACTTTCAACAATTTAAAAAAATCATGAATTCTTTATATAAATAAAGAACTAATATATATATATAATTTTCACTAATTATATTATATATAAACATATAGATTAGTAATTTATATATAAGTATTGATTTATATAAATTTGAGAGTTTTTTGAGGGTTATTAATATATTTATTGAAAAAATATCAATCTATACACATAGATAATCTATATATCATATATATATATTATCTATATATATATATATAGCAAATTTTCTTAAAATTTTTAAAAAAAAATTTTTTTTATACAAAAAAAAAAAAAAAAAAAAAATAAATTAATTATTAGAAATTTTCTATTATAAATTAACTATTAGAATTTTTTTTTATAAATACTAAATTAAATTATTTAAATTAATATTATAAATTTATTTAATTTATTATTATAAAATACAACTAATTTATTAAAATAAGAGTTTTTTTTTAATAAATAATATATATATATATATATATGTATTAAATAATAATAATAGTAATAAGGGGATATTGTTATTATTATTTATGTATATATATTAATAAATAATTTTTTAAAAGTTTTTATTTAAGGAGGAATTACTTAAAATTGATTATTTATTTAATTAATAGTAAATCTTTTAAAATTTAATTTTTTTTTATAAATACTAAATTAAATTATTTAAATTTAATAAATAAATTGGCATTCGAATTTCGAGAGCTGGTTTGGCTACTTCTTATAAACGTGTGGCAATTCATAGTGCTCAATACGGCAAACCCGAAAGAGCCAAACAAAAGAGATAGATTCGAGGAAAAATGAGAGGCAAATACCTCTATCTTCCCTGTGATGACTATTTTTGTTGGACAAAGTAATTTTGTAGTCGAAAAATTTTCCTGACTGGACATTACCACGTAAATGGTTTAGTCTCTGCAATAGGCTAAGCTTCTCTGTCCAAAAAGCAAGTGCACTTAAATGCTCTTTAGCTTATTAGGGCTTTAGAAATAGAAAAAATATCATACTCAATTTCGATTCAAAAAATGTTTTTAAAAAATAAATTTACGTCATTTCTGAAGTAATTTGTGCACATTTTGAATATGATGTCCTAGAAATTTTGAATAATCTTACCATCGTATATACCTACTCGAAAATATAAAATAAAAACAAATTTTTCAAGTCTGGCATCACTGCAAATGAACAAATGAACGAATATCTTTTATCTATTTTCGATTGGATTCATCAAAATATCCCAAGAAAACGAATTTGGAATTTGTCTTCGTTTTCGGGTTGAGTAATTCAAGGATTCAAATTTGAATGCATGTTTTAATACGAATCCCTGCTTGTCTTCCTGTTCCTATAGTTCCTTCCTCATAGTCCTGGCCGTTTTTAATGGATTGCTTACTAGTGGGTTGATGTTTTGATAAAATTTTGAATTCCGATGACATGGACGAGTTGTACATAGGTCTCTGTGGAATTTTCTGCGTCTAAGTTTATGTGTGGGATGGAGTCATCACAACAACAATATTCCTCTGACGACGCATAAGGTAGTGCTGGATTCGTTTGGCGAGGATAATAATTCTCTTTTTTGACAAGTTCCTTGCAGATAGATCATAGATAGGTACACAATATGAGACTTATGGTTTGATGATTTGTGATACCTACGCATATTTTTGAACTTCCTTATAATGGCAATCCTTTCGTGATTTGTTTGGTTTTGGTTTTTGGGCATTGTTGTTGTTATTGTGAATTTTTCCAACTGGTTCTTCAGTTGACAGTAATGAGAATTGGGAAATGATAGGTTTTCATGAATTGCTTTTTGATGAACTCTACGGACGTGGCCTTGAATAAATATGTACGGAATTAATTTAACCTGTGATTCGGTTGGGGACGTGAATTTTTTTTAAATAAGGATATTCAACTCTAAACATTATGATACTTTAGGTTGGTTATAGGCAAAGCTACCTCCACCGAAAAAAAAATCGTAAATAAACAGGTTTTCGAACCAATGTTAGCAATTTATTTGTATTAGATTTCACCAACTTCAAACATGTTTCGAATACACTCTCTCTTTATAACAATAATATTGAGATTTCTTTTTCAAATTTTGTCTAGCTATGTACGTACATACATATGTAAAAAAAAGGTAGGTAGGTAGAAATGTCGACCACGAGCAGTCTTGAGTGTTCCGTTAACTAGTTTGTGGATTTAATGGCATGTGATGAGGGATTCATGAGCTCCCCTCTATCTGAAGTTCACCAGCTTCCAGTTTTAAAATCGAGGAGTACTCGTTACAGGAGTCGTCTAAGCTCGTTCCCATACTCTGCCCTTTTTTATAAATAAATTTTATATTCAGTCGATATTTTCGTTCCAAATATTCAAAACTTTGGCAAATTGGTCGCTGCCAATTTCCGTTTTTTTTTTTTTAATTTGTTGCCATTTGAAATCACTAATTTAAAAATATTTAAAAATCATAATAGACATCAATATGACAATAAGAGTAAAACTATAATCCCCTTTAGAAGAATGGCCCTATTTTCGTTAAATATATGTAGATACCACGCTCACACCATTTTTCTCGGCTGGTATTGCAGTGCTATAACCTGACAAACATGTGGTTCCTTCGTTTAATATAGTTTCTATACCAGATGTGTCACACGGGCATTAAGGTCGTTAAGAAATAACTTTCGGTGTAGTTGGACCAGGATTAGACACATTTACAGAGGAAATGAATGACTGATGATCCCTACAACTGCGACAATGAGTATTGTAGGGAATACCCAGCTTCGCTGCATGTTCAACTATTGACCAGTGTCCATTGCATGTTGCAACTACAATGGCTAGGTAATGCCTGGGTCTGTATATTAGGTCATATATAGGATATTATGCAGTTGGTTAAACTGTTCCAACTAAGGTTGGATTTTGTGAGAGAAATTGAGAAGATTGTGCACTTCATAACACCAAGGGGAATGTTTACTCTTACCTCGCAGATTCAGCTTGAAAGACACTGGTAAAATCAGGTAATCGAAAAGTCCTAGAGACATATAAAGATTAAGAGAAATATCCCGAACCGACACCTTACTCCATCATTAAGTCATCAGTGAACATGGTTGTGCCAAATCACAAATTTATCCTCCCAGTCGTTTCTAGATGGAAAAATAAAATCCTTACTGATGCCCACAGCAGGACTGCAGTAGTCAGTGTTTGTCACACAAAATGTCTGTTAGGATTAGGTTAATAATACTGCTATGTTTGTACATTTTGATTAGTAAGGAAACTTAAAATAAATCTCAGAACGGTCTCAATCATCCAAATGAAGCAAATGATTCTAAAATAACACCATGAAATTATTTCAAAATTTAAAGAAATTTTTTTGAAATCGATTCCGATACCATCTCGGTTCTATTTCAAAACAAGTTGCTTCAATCGGATTATTGAAACGGTTCCAATTCAAAGTTCCAATGAAGAGACCATACCAGCGACCACTTAATTAATTGACAAAATTAGGTTCAACCTATACTTCGATACTTCACACTCCTGTGTCTTAAGCACATGAAACATAATTGCAATACAGTATACTACTCTTAAATTCAGAGATTCTTTATTTAGCCGCACCACACAAATATGATATGCTTTACCCAATGCAATATTTCTTTGCCATTGTGATTTATGATATTCAGACATTTAAAACCAATGTGCGTCAGTATACCTACTCTTTTAAATCAATCCTCTGTACAACTTTCATAGCCAAGAACAAAAAAGGGGGAAGGTTAAGAGGAAGGATTTAGTGGAAGACTTAGGTATGGGGTACCCCCCTGAACCATCCTGATTTCTGAATGAAGTTAAGCTTTTTTAATGACAAAAATAAGACGTATCCCAGTTCATCGAAAAAGTAAGTATTCTTCGGCGGTATCGCTTCTAGTTCTGGCTAGGCCGGGGCATTCGCAAAGAAGGTGGAAGGAGCCCTCTTCCATCTCTTCATTCTGACACTCCCAGCGGACAAGCTGGCTAGTCAAGGACCAGCCCTTTAAAACCCATTTGTAGAAAGAGTCAACATTCCGCTCGGAGTTATGAGGGACAATATTATCTCAATTTTTCTTAGTGAATCAAACTGTAGTTGGAGCAGTTTAACTAACTACATTATATCTAGAAAGATTTCGCCCACCTATAACAAATCCCGAACACTTGATATGATATGAAGACCCAGGCAAGACATAGCCAGGATCGTAGCTACCTGTAGCGGACACTGACTCACATCACTCACTATCATATTCATAGCTATGGGGACCAGCGGGAAAAGAAACAGTCCTCCATTTCCTCTACAAATGCTTTGGTTTCTGATACAAGTTCAGAATTGGAATATCTTGAAAAATGTATAAAAGCTGCTACCAATGAAAGAAACAAATTAAAATCTGTTAACTTCAAGCTAAAATGGTTTGATAAAGATTGTTTAAATGCAAGAAAAAATTCCATCACTCTTCTGAGGAAGGTCAGATGCCAACAAAATTCAAGTGAAGACATTGCCAAACAATATTTGACAGCAAACAAAACTTACAAAGATTTGTGTAGAGTCAAACGCCAAGAATATTTTGGATCAGTACCACTTGAACTTTCAAATATTAAAAACAGTAAAAGTTTCTGGAACAATATTAAAATACTGAAAGGTTCTAGATTAATTTGCGGATCAAATTTGAAGGCAAGTTAAATCTTGCTGAACATTTCAAAAACTGACTTAATCCAGACCCGATCTCAAATATTTTCTCTTATGCAGATCATCAAATAACACTAATAGATATAAGAACTGCACTACAAAATGCTGCAAATAACAAAGCACCGACCCAGATAAGATTAGCAATGAGTTTTACAAAAACGCACCTCTGGACTTATTAAATAAGATTCTTCACCTTTTCAATAAAATTTTTGATAGCGGAAAAGTTCCTCAGGCTTCTCTTTGGTCTATTCGATTCACAAAAAGGGCGTTATAAACCTTGCAAGTAATTATAGAGGAATATCCTTTATGAATTCCATTGCGAAATTATTTGCATCTATCCTTCTAAGCCGTATAAACGTGTGGTTATCAAATAGTGAAGTGCTGAGTGAATACCAATCCGGCTTTCGCAAAGGATACTCCACTGTTGATAATATTTTTACTTTAACCTAAATTCCACAGTATTTCCTTAGGCAAAAAAAAGAAGTTTATACATATTTTTCGTGGACTTTAAAGCTGCTTTCAACTCGATAGATCGTCAAGCTTTATTTTATAAACTATCACAGAAAGGAATGTCGAAGAAATTACTGACTAATTAATGACTAATAAAAATGCTAGTCCTCAGGTGACAATTGATAAACGATAAAACCTAAATTGGGAAGGACCTGATTATGTGGTCTTGGTAGCGTGATACGTAGGGCATTGGCTTCTGACGACGCTAGGTCTGGGTTCAAATCTCAGTCAAGGCAAAAAGTTTTTCGATTAAACTTGATAGTATAAAGTCTAAGCACCACTAATAAAGGAGTCTGATGATTGGCTTGGTAACCGTGAAATAGTTTTAACTCCAGCCAAATAAGAACCCACTTGGTGGTAGTTCATTCAAGTTGTTGTTGTAATATTTAAAAATTCATAAATATATGAAGAAGCCTTTCAGGCACAACTGCACGTATGTACCCTTGAAATTACTTATGGTTCTGAGAAATCTCCAATTTCCGTATGATTGTGCAAAATCCAACCGACAAAAAGAGACAAAGCCTACTAGAACCTTTCATATTTTTGAACTTAATCCAAGTAGTCCAGTCAAAGCGTCATGAAAAAGGGCCTGACCTTGCGCGCAGAGGCATGGTCAATTTTTTTTTTCATGGATCGATAGGTGCTTATGAGAAAAGCTTAAAACCAAATTTGCACCACATGACAACTTTTTTTACCAAAGTTATTGGTAAAAATGTGTTTTGTGTCATTTTTTGGTCATTTGCGAATATCTCGGCTCCACTATCTCGTACAAACAAAAATTAAACATGTATTTATTCCTAATAAAATTATCTATTATGTTCTAAAAAAAAACATTTGTTTAAACAAATGAAAAAAAAAGTTATAGTAAGTTAAACAAATTTTTTGTTGTTTAAAAATCACTTTTTCGTGATTATTAAGAAAAAAGCTCATTTAACGATGAAATTTTTATATTTTATTGTTTAAGTTCTTGAAATTCCCTACAATTTAAAAAAAAATTCAATACCCTACGATGAACGAAAGCCGAGTAATAAATTATTGAACATAGGTAAGTCAGCGCACCCACGCATTTTATGATTTTATGTTTTAATTAATATCTCAGCCCCAGTATGTCGCAAAGTGAAAATAAAAAACTGTATTGCTAATAACAATATTTTCTATCAACTTGCATTTAATTTAATATGTTTGAGCAAAAACATAAAAAGTTACCGTTGGTTTCAACGTTTTTTTTCTTGTTTTTTATACCTTTTTTTCATAGTTATTGAGAAAAAACCTGTATTTCACGGTAAATACTTTTCAGTTTTGGATTTTTGTTTTATAGTCCTGCTAATTTTCTTCAAATTAAAAAAAAATTAGTCCATTACGACAAACGGGAGCCAAGATATTCATGATTTAAAAATTTGGGAAAGCTTACAATTTAGTATTTTAACCTTGTAGCTTGTAATTTTGGTGTCGCCAGCAACAAGAAGCAACAAATATGTGTAAGTATGTGTGGAGTGTTTGAAGGATACCAATATGTCTTGTTGCTGGCGACACCAAAATTACAAGCTACAAGGTTAAAATACTAAATTGTAAGCTTTCCTAAGTTTTTAAATCATGAATATCTTGGCTCCCGTTTGTCGTAATGGACTAATTTTTTTTTTAATTTGAAGAAAATTAGCAGGACTATAAAACAAAAATCCAAAACTGAAAAGTATTTACCGTTAAATACAGTTTTTTTCTCAATAACTATGAAAAAAAGGTATTAAAAACAAGAAAAAAAACGATAAAACCAACGGTAACTTTTTATATTTTTGCTCAAACATATTAAATTAAATGCAAGTTAATAGAAAATATTGTTATTAGTAATACAGGTTTTTATTTTCACTCTGCGACATACTGGGGCTGAGATATTAATTAAAACATAAAATAATAAAATGCGTGGGTGCGCTGACTTACCTATGTTCAATAATTTATTACTCGGCTTTCGTTCATCGTAGAGTGTTGATTTTTTTTTTAAATTGTAGGGAATTACAAGAACTTTAATAATAAAATATAAAAATTTCATCGTTAAATGAGCTTTTTTCTTAATAATCACGAAAAAGTGATTTTTAAACAACAAAAAATTTGTTTAACTTACTATAACTTTTTTTTTCATTTGTTTAAACAAATGTTTTTTTTTATAACATAATAGATAATTTTATTAGGAATAAATACATGTTTAATTTTTGTTTGTACGAGATAGTGGAGCCGAGATATTCGCAAATGACCAAAAAATGACACAAAACACATTTTTACCAATAACTTTGGTAAAAAAAGTTGTCATGTGGTGCAAATTTGGTTTTAAGCTTTTCTCATAAGCACCTATCGATCCATGAAAAAAAAATTGACCATGCCTCTGCGCGCAAGGTCAAATGACGCTTTGACTGGACTAAAGATCAATGACTCCATGAAAATGTCCGCAATTTTTTATATCAATTTTATCCACTTGGTCATACGAGGGATCAAAATGGCGCACTTCAGCGCTAATTGGGCTACAGGGCTGAACTGCCAATGGTCGCCATTTCTACCTACCTAATCTCAATTCAGTACGGCAACACTAGCAACCAATTTTGATTTGGTAACAATTAACGAAATGGCTCTGGATATCTATGAAGATTTCAATGCTCAATTCACATGTGGAAAGAAATCTTGCTTGCAGGCCAAGCATTTCCGATTGAAAAACATTGCAAAAATTTAGCAGGTTATATTGATCTTCCTAAGGGTGAGTTATCTGAGAAGATTCCTGACCCTACCCAGCTTCGGTTTTGGAATCGTCTGTGAAGACCGATACATGATTTGCGTTAAGGAGCCGGTTTCCGTCGAAATATTTATTATAGCGACTGGGCCATTATACGGTGAAATATAGGCTCTTTGAATGTCTATGTCAGTGAAGTTTACAATGGTTCTGTCACCACAATGAGCCCTTTCTTTTTTCTAATTTTAACACTCTTTAAGTTGTAGAACAGTTTTGGACGCCAACTCCTTCGTGAATAGGTCGATTGGGGCAAGTGACAGAAAAGTTTCTCAACCTGCGGTTGGCGTGGTTCTTATCGCACTTGTTGTGCCGATACATGTTAGTCTCTGAATTTTTGTCACGTTCTTAAGATTGGTTCCTTTATCCAAGGCTAGCCACCCAACCAAACAGACGTACGTCAGGATAAGCCTTAATGCCTGTGTACATGCAATGAATGGTTTTGGGACTTGGTCCCAATGGCGATATAATGAAAGAAATCCATGGCACACTGACATAAGCTTTCTTGGTAATTCAGCGAAAAATTAAAAATACTTTTCGATGTCTGTTCATTTCTTAAAATTTCTATGTCATATTACATACAAGAACTGTCATCTTTCACACTTTTAGTTTAAGCAAACAAAATTGAGAACAATGCATGTTTGGCTTACCCTTAGGGCCAATAATCTTAATATCCAACTTCACTACAGCCCCAGAACGGCTTGATTTGCATTGATCCGAAGATATGGTTTGCATTTTTATAGGATTTTTAAAATTGTCACATGGAAACTCCTTCATTAGCTACCTCCCAACGAATTGAGTTATCATTAATCGAATTCTATAAAGAAGCCCCTACCGCCATCAAGTACACTTCTTGATGCACATTGGTTGCATTTTGCGCCATCTAAAACGAGAAGGAAGTGAGTTGTTTGCTCGAGAATCGAGAACGAGATGTTGCATCTGAAAAATGTCCTTTATGCATCTGTGAACCTTTGGAAAAATATGTCTCTCCACCGCATGGATAACAGAAAACGGCATCAGGACGTTCGCTGTTGCAGTAGTTCCTAGTCGTTCATCACCGCTTCAATGAGAATTTGTCGCAACATTTAATCAAAGTCGGCTGCTGCCATTGCATTGATACCGGTTCCCAAGTTCCGTCCCGACCACCACTACCACCATCACCGTGGGGATATCTCCGGAAAAACTAAGAGACAACGGACGTCTATCCTTTTATACAACAGGTTTTTGAACGCTGCACAGCCTCTGAAATTCAATTTGAAAGTATCTAAACTTGTACCTGAGCTCAGCACCAGTGTGTACGCCAATCATTTTTGTTTTGAAGTTTTTTATCTTTTTTGGGATAAATTTCGCTTGGTCTCCGTTGACCACAGAATCCAGCCAGAGGCTGGGAATCAATTTGTAAGCTGACCTAAGCATTTTGAAAATGTTGAATTTTGGCTTTCTGTATGTGAAGTTTATATAGACGAAAAGAGGCACCTTTGGCCGGTCAAGTTTGTGGCTACCTAATTCGCTGTTTGATTGCAGAAGTGTGGGGCAAGTAGTCGTAGGCAGGCTCAGGCAGGCATCCTGGAATTTTATCCGCAGATGTTTATTTAGTATATACGAATTGGTCCAGGGTGCATGGAGGTTTTTGTATCCATATGAGGGGAGCAGCTTATCTCTTTGGTGTTTAGAAAATTGTTCAGATTTAGAGATGGATCCCTTGCTGCGCCGGGTGACAATAATGATGAGGGAAGGAACTACACACAAGTTGCAAGCGGTCATCATGGGAAAGACGAACGAAAAAATACATGTGACCGATGCGGAAAATGAGATAAATATCAAGGATTTAATCCGTCAGGAAGTGGAACGGTAATGCGGATAGTCCTTGGTAGATATTTGGAGAGGGCGCAGGAGATCACTGATGTGATGGTAGGTATAGGAACTATATGTTCAGGACTAAACACTGTACAACATAAAAATGTATGTGGACTGCATTGACGATGCGATTCTTTGCTTGTCAACTGACGATGACGAAGCTACTGCTGATGTCGTTTCGTTGACGAAGGTTTTCTTTTTTGTGTCCTTTTTAAGGAAAAATTGTGCGGCAGTTGGTATATGTATGAGCTCCACAACCTACCTCAGGCTACATAAGTTGTTTGATTAAATAGAGGTATCCGCAACTGCAGATACCTTTTAACATGACAAAATTGAAATAGGGGCAAACGTAATATTTATATACACACACATACAACTGATGAAGATATTTTAAATTTTGTCACATTTTCTGCACATAATACAGAAAGTTCAAAAAGAAGTAAAAATAATAATTTGTAAATGTGGAATATTTAATGTTGAAACTGCACCAATTGCAAGGTGTACTTCATTGTGATGTCAATACAGACGAATATAGGCATAGCTATATTTCTAAATAAAAAAAAATGTTAAAAATAGTGACTTTAATTTATCATAAATCCAAATTTCTACTTTTTTAGCATTTAAGTTTCCGCTTAAAGCTTAAAACCCTAACACAGTTTTAAATGTGGGTTGAATCGTAATTCAGAAAACTGAAAATCGAAATAGCCCCATACCTAAGATTCAGAGAAAAATCGAAATCCCTAAATGCTACAGTGCAGTTGAACAAGTCTGATGGCCCCTGATGGAAAGTTTCTCAAGCTGAGCCCTGGGAGTTAGTGGAGATGATGCACTTTCTGTGATATGACAACAGCAACGCCTTACCATATATATTTCGTGACATGCCAGTGGCTTGTGTAGGGCATAGCAATATCGCAATTGCAAATGAAAATATTATTTTGGTGCGCATTCTAAAGGCTGGATCATCTTTTTAAATCATAGGTTATTTTGACACTGACGGGTGTTACATAGAATGACAGTTTGGCGTCGATTGTGGAGTGGTGGCATAATTGGACCATTTTTCTTCGAAAATGAGGCTGGGAACAACATTTCGGTCAACGGTGGGCATGACAGTGCCATGTTAACCGACATTTTTTTTTACTGAAATTGAAGACATGGATTTGGACGACTTCTGATTCATGCAGAATGGCACGCAATGCCACGCAGCCAATGTCACAAACGATCTTTTGCGCACCAAATTCCTAATTCGAGTTTCAGCCGTCTTGGCGAGGTCAATTGGCCGCCTCGGAGCTGCAATTTGACCCCTTCGGAATTTTTTTTATAGGTAACCATGAAGGTCCGATGTTATGTCGAGAATTCGGAAACAATTCAAGCACTTAAGGCCATTATCATCCAAGTAATCTATGACCTACAGCCTGAAACCATTAACAAGGTCTTGGAAAAATTGGAGTGACAGAATGGGTAACTGAGAAGCCGCCCAAGGCAGTGAATTGAACGATGTTGTGTTCCATAATTAACGGGAATGTTTGATCATACTAATAAGGCCCTAACCAATGTAAGACATTTGATTTTGTTAATTGTATTGCATTTTTAAAAAGAAACTTATATTTGGCTCACACGGTTACTATATTAAAGACATCCTAGATGGACGTCCTCTTTGAAAAACTCCCAATACTCATATATTAAAGTAAGTCCAGGGAGATGACCCTTCCAAAGGCATTGCGAACAACAACAATGCTTTCAACAACGTCCTTATCAAAGTCATTCAAAGAAAAGTGTTGCCTTTACATATATGCTCATAATAGGGTTCACCTGATCAATTTTATGGGTGACTGATTAAATTGATATTGCCACAGAGGAATGAAAATACTCAGCTCTTATATTCCTCTAACTGCCGATTTCCTCCAATTAAAAAATACTCCGATTTTCGAAATTCCTCACCGGTTTTCGATTTACAATTTTTAACTTTAAGATCTTTCCAATCTTTGATTTTTTTTCTCTTCGAGTACCTACATTTTTGAACCTCTGGTTTGTTCAAGAATCTTCGTGAACGGAGTGAACTTTCAAGTTTTCATTATCGTAGGCGGCCTCTCATTTTTCTCAACTTCACAGTAGGTACTTTCAGCTTATCAGCGGCAGTGGCTAAGCTGCTCTCCAACAGCTTTGCTGACCTAATCAGCAAAACTGAGCAAACAAACGGATACATATTATACCAAGCACTAACCTATCAAACTCATCTACCAGACGTTGCAAGGAGCCACATGCCATAACAAGATCAACTGTCAGCCCATTATCCTAACCTAACCTAATATCTTTGCCGGAGATAGCTATGGCAGTTGAAAATGGACGGTCCTGCTTAATTCTTAAAATCTTTTGCCTCGTCCACCTACCATAGAACGATTTTTCGAATTTTGAATTTCTCATTAACGGCATAGCGGATTTTCATGAAATTTATAATAGAGAAGCTTCTAAAAAGTTTAAAAAAACATTCCATTTCAAAACAAAAAAAAAATATTTTTTTTAATTTTTGAAAAACAAAATCTCAATTTTTTTTTGAAATATGGCTTTATAGTTTTTTTTGGAAATTTATGTTTTATTCGTTTAATAATAAAAACTTTGAGTTGGCGGCGTAGCAAATTTTTTTCTTAAGAATATTTAAAAAATTTAGTTAAAAGATTAGAAACCACTACAAAGACTTATTATTTTTGTTCTTGCATAACCAAAATTTGAATCACACCTCTAACTACTAAAGACGTCGATTTAGTCAATTAAAAAATGAATTTTATGCTTATGAACAGTTTTTCTCTTTAGTAACATTCATGTTTGAAATTCTTAGTCTTGTACATAAGAGCAAGTTCGTGCGACCCAGTCGTGCATTTTATTCTTCTAAGAACGCGGTGTTCATCTTTCTCTTTTTCTGTTTGTAGAGATCGGGAGCAGATCTGGTTCTTTTAGAGCTGCATGTGCTTGCCCGCACTGATGGTCAAAACAGGAGTTTCATTGTGCTGGTTGTGTAAAACCTAAATCGTGAAAGGTTGCATCTCGGATGTTTGATTGACAATGTTGCCAATGGTTATCAATACTTGATGTTGGTGCCATAGCACTTCTTAAGACGTTGTTTGAGGCTCGATCAGAAAAAAGATCTATTGCGATTATAGCCGTCCAACGTTGAATTTCCTTACATTACTAAGTTCTCCGGAAATATGTCCCGCCGGAACAGATTTTTTCCCGAGTTGGGACTCAAACCCACAAAATAATGCCTAATGTAGCTAAAAAGCCTTTCAGTGGTAAGGAACAATCGCTGCATTGTGATTTAAGAAATTGCTTTTAAAATTTTAATCAAGCTTAACGAAGAATGTGTTTTTCCAAACTGACATCTGTCATTAAAATTGACAAAAGAAAAATATTTGCAATTGTCAAATGACAAAAAAGTCATTTAATTAAGTTAAGTGTACACAATTGGTGGATATTACAATATTGTCAGACCTGACAATGTCTGACAATTATCTACTAATGAGCTGACAATTAAGTTGTGTGTGTACGCACGGTTGGTAGAAAATCTACCTATCTCTTACAATTTACTGTCAGAAGTTGGCTGACAATTTATTTTCAGATAGCTGAAAATGGAAACTGCTTCATTTGAACTTTGGTAGCAAATTGAAAAACTTGTATAAATAAAATAAAATGAATTTGGTGGTGCAACAGCTCTAAGTGAACCAGGACCAGGACCTAGTGACATACAACTCTCAACCATTCCTGTGTGCGTGTTACCAGGAGCGGAGGGGACCTACATTTTTCTGCCGATTCCGAATGGCTAATGAGCAGCACTTTCCATAACAAGAGATACTCTTGGAGGATTTGTCAATTCCTCGCAAGAGGCAGTACACCCCTGAAAAAAACTTTCCTGCAGCGGCTGAGAATCGAACTCGAGACCTTCCGCATGACAGTCCTACATATATCTAACAATTTCTTCCCTGTCAGAAATTGGCAGGCCCTGATAATAAATTGTGTGTGTACATGATTATTAAATACTCTACAATTTATCGTCTTACAATTAACTGTCAGACAAATTTTCTGACAGTTTATCGTAAGACTACAAGATTGTAAGACATTGTGAGCATGCTTTTTACTGACAAATCTGACAATATTTTAAGATCTACCAATTGGGTACACCTAGCTTTAGTAATTAAATTATTAAAAAAAATTTATTTATTTTGATCTACACGCATATTATGATTTTTACTTGCGACTTATAGGTACTATAAGGCAAGTTATGTATTCGTAAAAAAATCGAACTCGAGATTTTGATCAAAGTTGACATTACGATGATAGTGAAGACTAAAAAAGTGGGTCTCGCAATTCTGTCTGTCTGTCTGTCTGTCTGTCTGTCTGTCTGTCTGTCTGTTCGACTACAGGCTAAACGACTCGGCCGATTTTCTTTAAACTTGGTAGATATCATTTTTAATTTTTTCCCCCCACACGTTTTTTTCTTTTTTTTTTTTAAGACCAAAAATAACGGTACCTACCATACGAATTTTTTTCGAAATTTTATAAACATTTTTTTTTCTCAAAAACTGTTCAATAGATTTTAAAAATAAAGATACAGAAAAATTTCATTTAATTAAATCTAGGTATTGGGTAAAAAAAATTTCCGAAAAATGGTTATTGAGGGTACCCCCCATGGAACCATTTTTTTTTGTTTTTGATTTTCTCAAAAACGGTTCAACCGATTTTGATCATTTTTTTTTTGCTAAAGCTCCCCAAAAACATAAATAGAAATGTGTACTCAAATTTTCAAAAAAATTTTTTTTGGATTTTTAAAAAAAAACTTCAAAAATTTTTTTTCAAAACTCAATATTTCGAAAACCCCACGCTAGATTTTTTTTAAACTTGATAAATAAAAGTTTCTCAATATAATCTACAAAATATGAAAAAAAAAATTTTATTTTCCCAAAAAATAAAGGTACCTACCATACAAATGCTAAAAAATTAAAAAAAAATGGTTTTCAAAAATCGTATTTTTCTCGAAAACGGCACCTAGAATTTTGATAAAATTTTTTTTCTTTCAATTAATTTTTACGATCTTTAATTTAATAAAAAAAATTTTGAAATTAAGATATTACAGCTTGTACCTACCATAGAACCATTTTTTCGAATTTTGAATTTCTCATTTTCCACATAACGGATCTTAATGAAAATTTTTATAGAGAAGCTTCTAAAAAGTCTAAAACGCATTGCATTTCAAAACTTTAAAATAAATATTTTTTGAATTTTTGAAAAAAAAATCTATTTTTTTTTTTTTTTTGAAAATTCGATATCTCCGAAACGGGTCAATATTTCTTTTCGTAAATTAAATTTTTATTCGAACAATAATAAAAACTTTAAGCTAGCGTACCAAAATTTTTTCTTAAAAAGCTTTTAAAAAGTTTGTATATAAAAGCTTCTTTTAAAGAAACCACTACAAGGACTTATAATTTTATCCTTATGAACAGTTTTCTCTAATAACATTCGTTTTTAAAATTCCCAGTTGATTACATAGGAGCAAGTTCGTGCGACCCAGTCGTGCATTTTATTTATTTTGTCCCGGGCAATATGTTGAAATCCCGGTATTTTTCATGATTTTAGCCACTTGTCCCGCCGAGGGGTAAGAAAAATCTGGCAACCCTAATTTTGAGTAAGTTTATTTCTGACATCACGTCAGTTGAAGAATGTATCATGGCAGTAGGTATTGGTGTGGGAAGATAGTGTTTCGGTAAAAAAAGAACTACAAATATTTCCAGAAAACCGCCTCTTATTTGAGCTTCAGGAAAGAAAACTTCCCGTTTTCAATATTTCATTTAAAACGGAACTTCTTCCACAGAAAGTTTTATTTAAGTTCAAAATGCATTCTAAAGTACTCTTTGTTCGGACTTTCCTGTGGGGCTAATTAGAAATTAATTTCATCTTAAGAATGCCTTCGAGGGCAAGCAACAATGAAAAAGTCGATACAGTCCATCGGTCGACAAATGAAGCTACGTATTCGTATGGATTATTCAAGAAGGTATACTTCCGCTTTTCTCTCACCTGTGGGATAAAAGTTTTGAAATAAAGTTTTTCGAAAATTTCATTAGACATCGGCCATCGTGCCGGCCAGCAGCTTGAGTATTTTCATTGTTTGATTTGGCTGAAGGAGATTGATGCAAGTTTATGCATCGCTTGAAACCGCTTTTTACGCCCCTTCGAGACTATGAAGTCCGCAGGACCTTCGGCACACACCTTCACAGCTCCCGCATTTAAATGCAATACACGTTGAAAATCCGGCCGCAATGTAAATTATTAATTCCGCTATATTCCAGTTAAGTGGATGATTTATGGGATAAGATAAACACCCTGAATTGGTCTGTTTGAAATTTGGTGGTCATCTTCAATACGGTGCGCGGTTGTGTTAGGCTGCGGGCAGTCGACGAACACCAGCACAATCACATATTGTTATGCGTTTACTGCATCAATTTGGTGTATTCCTAGTATGGTGCGCTGTCCTGGTATGCACCGAAGCCGATTCCAACGTTTGACATTGGATTAAAATTGATTGATTAAGACGGGAATTTGTGACTTTGGGGTGGATTGCATGAGGTTTTGATGAATTTGTTTGTGATATCAAACCTTTGGTGTTCTTAAAGCGTTTTGCAGCGTTTCGACTTTCAACAATAATCTTATGTAGTTTGACATGAAATTTTGTTGCATATTATGTAAGTTCGTCTTCTAAGTATAAGGGTTACTATGGCAGGTTTTACATTCTTGAAAAATTATACTGGTTAAAGAGTTGTTAAAGTGCCCTATCGAGAACTTGATGATAATTACTCAATTACGAGTACTTAACCTTCTCCTCGTTCATGGGTCTCTGCCTGAGATACAGGCTTAAAATTAGAACTTAACAAAATGTAAAAGAAAACGAAATGTGAACTTGCTCTTATATTTGGAGGGCTCACAGCTGTACCGAACCAAGTCATTTTAAAAAAATCCAAAACCAACGCCAAAATTTCCGCTCTAAATGAACTATGTAGTTCATTAAAGCTCTAAATAGAGGTCAAAGAGGGAAATCTTGGCGTTAGTTTTGGATTTCTTTAAAATGACTTGGTTCGGTACAGCTGTGAGCCCTCCATTTAATAGACTTTAAAAATAAATGTTATTAGACAAAAATATTCTTAACTATAAAATTAATTTTGAAACAGAATACCGTAAACATGTAGTCTCTCAAGGAAATAAAAATGTATGCAAGAATAAAAAATCTTTGAAGGGGTTCCTAAGAAATATAAGGTTTTTATATATACAATTTTTAAATCATTTAAGAAAAAACTGTACGTTTTAGTAATTTAAGTTTTTACTATTCTGCAAATAAAAATTAAATTTCAAAAAAGATTTTTTTTTTCAAAAATCCAATAAAGTATATATTTTTTTATGTTTTAATAGGCAATGTCGAATGAAACTTTTTAGAAGCTTCTGCAAAAGACAAATTCATTAACATTTGTTATACCAATAATGAAAAAGTCAAAATTCTAAGAAAATGCTCCTAATGTGGCAACACTTCCAAAAGAATAAAGAAAGACAAATGAATGTTCAAACACAAAGAAAGATCTAACGACTGTATTGAATAGAAAGAGACTACCGGTTAGGTAGAAGAATATAATGCCAAAAAAAAGATATGATGATGATCAGTTCTTGTAGATTTGTGAAAGTGGAAAGACGTTTTTTTATTTGTGTAGCGAAGTATTTTTATTTCTAAAGCAAAGGTTAATCAACCTGAGAGTATTATTACTTTATTAAGCAAGGTTTGACTGCTTACACTAAGAAGGTACAGGCAGTATAATCGTCGTTAAAATTTAGTTGTCAAATAATAGATCGTAAAAATTTAAAAATTTAGTTTCCGTTTTCGAGAAAAATAAGATTTTTGTAAGCCATTTTTTAAATTTGTATGGATTAAATAGAAATTTTCGTTGCTAAATCTTGTGGATATTTTTAAAAGACTTTTATTTTCCAAGATTAGAAAAGATCGAGTATGTGGGTATGTTTAAATCCAAACAAGTAATTTGCTGCAGGTCAATCCGCCAATTCTCTAGACTTGTTTCTTACATTTGGCCCTGTCACTTAAAAAGACGAATCTTCTTCCTCCTCTTACTATTGTCCAAATGCACTTATGTCGGTTCTTTCGATACATTCAGAACTTCAGTGCGCTAACACAATGGTGAACCAGGCAGTAAAACATCATCAGGAAGAGGATTTCAGGAAGAGCCTTGTAGATATGAAACCTGGCAATGACACTTTTAAAAAGATCAATCTGACTGTTGGAAGAACGAATTAAAATCTAGACATCATCCTTCACGGACAAGAAGTTTCAAAACTTTTGCTGAGAAAGCTAAAGCGTTTGAATCACTTTCATGATAGTTTCAATGACCGCCCGCCCTCGCATACACCATCCTGACTTTATTGAAGAAGTAGAATCTCACTTTCAGCAGGTATCAGCAACCACCAGAACCATGACCTTGTTCAAATAAGAAAACTCATCATGGGAGCCGATACTGACAGATGTTTTCACTTCACGAAACGACAAGATTTCTAATTACGTACTTAACAAGTTACCAAATCTTGCTGTTCTCCTTTTGACTATAATCTTCAACAGCTATTTCTGTAAAACGGCAAAAGTTGACCTCGTCCCGAAGAAAAACAACCGCGCAAATGTGGAAGGATATCGCCCAATTTCATTTCTCAGTTATATGAGCAAGATAATAGTGGCGTTGATATTGAAGAAACTCAACTTTTTCTGCGGAGAAAGAGATGTTATACCGGAGTTCCAGTATATCTTTCGAAATAAACACTCCACCCTACATCCACTACTGGAACTCCAAAGAGATGTTGCACTTGGACTCAACAAAAATAAAACCACTGTAGTGTGCTTGCTGGACATCCAAAAAGATTCCGACAGTATTTGAATAAAATGATTACTATTCAAAATCTCGGAACTTGAACTTCATAATCACTACTTGTTAAGAATAGTCAAAATCTGATCTTATACTTATTTCAGCTGCAAGTGCGATTTCATTTGGAGTTTTTGAGCCAACCGATTTCTTAATTTTACGTTTTTGGACTCTAAGGCTGGTATTCACCGAGCGCTCTTAAACGGCTCTTAACTTGAAATTTCTTTGGGGTATTCACCAACCACTCACAAGTGTTTTCGAAGTTCGAAAATGAGAGCCACTCTCTCTTATTCAGGCATACCCAAACTGTGAAATGTTGTGGAAAAATGGATACTGAACTGATGAACTGGAGAAATTGGGAATATTTATTGAAAAACTACTAAAATCAGTAGGCATTGAAATTCTACTGCGAATATCTTTTGAATGGCTTGAGTAATCGATTAACTACAGAGATCTTTTTTGTAGAGCGTTCAATTTCCTATAGAAATAATTGAAACTCATTTGACAATAATTATTTTTTATTATTATTATTATTATTATTATTTATTAATCCAACAATAAATGTACAGAGTAATAATTATATCAGCTGGAGCGGCTTGGGCTTTCTGCTGAGATTTTACAAAAACTGAGTATTAAATTTCAAGTAACATCAATAATAATTTGTAAAATACATATACATATATTATAAATATAAGAGAATTATGTAATTATAACATAGTTGCTAAGATCTTGTCATAAATATGAAGATAGATATAAATATAGTGTAAGATACGGAAATGTGGGGGTGATTGGGGAGGTACATAAAAGTGTTTAAACTCTATGTATCACCCAACCACCCCCTCTCCCGAATAGATTGATAATTTAAATTTTATTTTCTAGTTTCAGTATTGTTAATATTTTGTAAACATTTTGTATATTTGGTTCAGAAGGAACCAGGAGTAAGTGTGATAGTTTATGGTTAAATAAAGATAAAGATATGCTGTTGATTTTACTGCATCCTAAAGTTAAATGATAGATTGAGAGAATTTCATTAGTTTGGCAAAAGTGGCATAAAGGAGGTGGCTCTTTACTCAGTAAATGAGCGTGTGTTACATTTGTGTGTCCAAGACGTAGTCTTATGAAACATCTGTTCATCTTAGTGTTGGTAGTGACAGGATATACAGGTTGAGTACCTTCTGGATTTATAGATGTATAGTAGTGGGAGTATTCGTTCCATATTTCTGCTTTCTTGTTGATCCAGTATGTCTTTATGAGCTTTTTAAGATCAGTTTTAGAAGGTCGGTATTGTTTGATCTCTGCATTTGAATTGGTAGTTATTGTTTTTTCTTCGATGTCCGCTGCTTCATTTCCTAATATTCCAATATGGGATGGGATCCAAGCCAGTTTTAATTTATCCCTTAGCGAAATTATGTTATCTCGAATGTTATTAATTACCGGAGCACAGTGGTTGATGTTGCATATTGCTTTGAGCGCTGAGAGGCTGTCTGTGCATATTAAGGTGTTTTTGTTTGACTTAGCCGCAAGTTGGGTAGCTTTGAATATGGCCAAGGATTCAATAGAGAATATGGAAAAATATGGTGAAATCTTTTCCGCGCATAGAAGAACTCCGTCGTGGTTAACAATAGCCAGGCCTGCGCCATCGTCGTTTTTGGATCCATCGGTATACAAAATATTCCACGTGTTTATAGGGAAGAAACTTAACAACTCTTGAAAGTTTTGGATGTAGACTTCTCTGGGAGTTTTGTCCTTTGAATAATTGGATAGTATGATGTTAATAGCTTCTGGTGAGAGGAGCCAAGGAGGGTGTTTTCCAATTGTTAAGCTCTTCACATTTGGACAAAGTCCGATATTATTGCCAAAAGATAATGCATTATACAGAGTCGATGGTTGTTTAGGGGTTTTCTTTCTACGTATTATTTTGGCAGCGTCATTGTGAATGGGGGAAGAAAATGATCCGCATATTTTGGGAATAAGTAGGGATGTTAGGGTGTCTCTTCGTTCTTCGATTGTTGGGAAGCCGCCTTCAGCCATCATGTTTTTAATTGGTGTTGTTTTAAAAGCTCTTAAAGACGATCTTACAGCTGCGTTGTACGTTGGTTGAATGAGTTTAAGGTTTGATTTTGCGCACTTTCCAAATATTGCCAATCCGTAGTCAATCTTTGATAATAGTATCAACTTAGTTATATGGATAAGAGTATTAGTGTGGACATAGCTATATTTAGATGATAGATATCTTATTATGTTAAGTCTAGATACAAGATTATTTTTTAGTTCTAAGCAATGATTTTTAAAAGTAAACTTACTATCAAATAAAACTCCCAGGATATTTAAATTTGTTACATTTTGAATAATAATGTTATTGAAGTTAATACTGAAACTAGAACAGTTTATTTTTCTGCAAATATGCAGATGTTTGTTTTTGTTAAGGGATAATAAGGCACCCGATTGTAAACTCCAGTTATTTATTTCAGCAAGAACCGAATTTAATTCATTTTGAGATCGGTTAAGGTCGTTGCATTTAGACAATAAATACAAGTCATCGGCATATAGAGAATGATCAATGTGTTTGAATCTGGTGATAATTTCGCTTAAATCATCATATGCGATGATAAAAAGGATTACTGAAAGAGGCGATCCTTGGGGTATTCCGTTATTTAAATTATGAATGTTTGAGACTGAGTTATTTACTTTTGACCTGAATTTGCGGTTGGAAAGAAAAGATTTAGAAAAATTATATATTTTTGGCCCGATGTTCCATTTAAGTAATTTGTTTAAGACAACATGAATACCGATCCGATCAAAAGCTTTCTCAAAGTCTAAAGATACTATAGAAACATGATTTTTGCAAGAAAGTGCTGAGGAAATAAACTCGTCAATGTGTAGAAGGGCGTCTATGGTACTGCGACCATGTTTGAAAGCAACTTGATTTAAGTCTATAAGATTTTGACTTTCAATATACCAAAGCAGTTTCTTAGAAATAATTTTTTCCAAGAGCTTGCTGATACAGGGTAGTAGTGAGATGGGTCGGTAGCCGTTGGTATCTGTCAACTGTTTTTTTGGTTTAGGGATGGGAACTACAGTGGCAGTTTTCCAAGTTTGGGGTATTATGCCTTGGTCAAAAATTTTATTGAAAAGGGACAGTATACGTTTTTTCACTTGAAAATGTGAATTTTTGAGAAAAGGATATGAAACTCGATCATAGCCAGGAGTTTTCCCTTTGACGGAATTTAAGCAGTTTTCAAATTCTACAATGTTGATGGGTAATTCAATAAGTTTTGCAGATTTTGTTGGCTGGAAACTAATGTTATTATTGTTTATTGAAACGTATTTGGAGTCACGAAATGAGATAGAGAAATTGGAATCACTTGAGTAGACTGACCAACATTCGGCAAAGTGTTCGGCAATTTTAAATGATTCTGTTATAGTTTCAGAACCTGTATTAATTGCTTTAATCAATGGAGATGTGTAGTTACCTGTCAGCGTCTTAATATCGGTCCAGATTTTCTTACAAGAAGTATTTGGGTTCAGATTGGCTGTAAGAGTCTGAAAGCTTTCTTTTTTGGACTCTTTGGCTTTCCTGCGGAATTGTGCGTTGGCCTTACGATAATTAATTAGATTAAAATCACTTGGGTGTTTTTTAAATACTCTCCACAAATGTTGTTTATTGTTTCGCAGTGCGGCAATTTCTGGGTTCCACCAAGGGACAATTGCTTTTAACGGTGAGTGTCTTGTTTGAGGAATTGATGTATTCGCGGCATATCTTAAACCTTTGACAATAGTTGCTGCTTCTTGATTTATATTTGTTGACGGACCGTATTTATTAAAGTACTCAAGTGAACTGGATTGGAATCGAGACCAATCTGCACGATCGGTTAGGAATTTAGGAGTTGGATTGGATGTATTGTTATGTTTACCGATACAGATGCTGGTAATTATAGGGAAGTGATCACTTCCGTGCAGGAAATCATCTCTATTCCATGTTGAAGAAGGAAAAAGTTGGGGCGAAACAAAAGTAAGGTCAACATGGGTAAGAGTGTTGTGTGTAGTAAAATGAGTCGGTCTGCCGTCGTTTAACAGGGAAAGATCGCAGTTGGTTAAAAAAGATTCTATTTCTCTACCTCTAGCGTTTAAAGTAGGAGAGCCCCAGAGGGGGTTCCACGAGTTGAAATCTCCTGTAAGAACGATAGGAGAGCTGACTGTTCTTAATATATTTTCCAAATCAGATGAAGAAAAGGATTGTGTTGGGGGAATATAAAGAGACAATACTGTAAGTTTAAAGTTAAGGAGGACCTCGATAGCTATAACAGAAATATTGGAGTTTATATGAAGAATCCTATGTGGTATTGATTTGTGAATTAAAATGCACGTACCTTGTTTTGCAGTTGTATTTGTGTCCAAGTTGTGGAAGTATGATTCATATTGCTTAGGGGCTTTTACATGTGTGTTATTTTGAACATGGGTTTCTTGAAGGCATATGATTGCCGGCTTGTGTTCCCTTATTAAGAGTTCAAGTTCAAGAAAATTATTTAAATATCCATTAAGATTCCACTGAAGAACCTTAAGGATTGATTTTTGGTTAGTAGAAGACTTTTGTGCAGTACAGATATGACTATACTGCGAAAAATCTGAGGGTGTTATGTTTATTGGTTGATTTGAATGACTCCGTCGTCTCGATGTTGAATCATCCAAGCTCCTTGTGGTGCCCGGATGACTCAATTCCGAAACGACAGAGTCATTGTTTTGGATTCCGATTATATGATTAGATGTCTCCATCATCATCGTCGGACATTTTTTCGTAGTATGTGTTAGATTGCTCATCAGTTACATTTTGAGAAGCATTACTAGAATTTGTACTTGTTTTTTTATATTGGTTGATGTTATATTGTTTATTTTGGTTGAGAGAATTATGAGTGGTTGAGTTTGAGTGATTTACGTTTGAATTAGAAGGAGAGGAACATGTGGTTTTTGTAATTGTAGAGACAGAGGTAGAAGCTGCATGCTTAGCATCTTCTGACACGATTGCGTTTGTAGGATTTGTATTAATATTGTTTGAAAGAGAGGAGTTTGATAGTTGGATTGAGTTAGAAAGTGATAAACTGGTTTTCGAAAGGCGACGGGGAATTATGGGGGGGTCGTTATTTAGATTTTGAGTATTTTGGGAGGTTTCGTTGTTTTTTAATTGGGAAGGTAAATTAGTTTCATTTGGAGGTAGTTGCGGGGGGGGTTGAATTGATTTTTTGGCAATAGAAGAGTAAGAGAATTGGGGAGTAAAGAGAGCTGGATATTGCTCGCTGTATAGTTTTTTAGCCTCAGCCATGCTGCATTTGTTGATGGTCTTAATTTTAAGCGTTTCTTTGGCTTGTAAGTACCGTTTGCAATGTTTTGAGGAGGCAGGGTGTTCTTCTGCACAATTTGCACATAAGGTGCGAGTACAATTGTTGGTGGAGTGAGGGGGAAGGTTGCAGTTAACGCATGATTCGTTCCCTGAACATCTTTTGATCGTATGGCCAAGAAGTTGGCATTTCTTGCACCGCATAGGGTTCGGATAGTATTCTTGTACTGTAAGGTTGTACCAACCTACATTTACAGATTTCGGGGGACGGAAGAGGTCAAAAGTAAAGAGTAAAAGACCAGTGGGTGTTACAATGTTATTCTCTGTTTTTGTGAATTTGTAGACATGGGTAACACCTTGATCCCTCATCTCTTTAATAATTTCGTCTTCTGGAACATCTATTAAGCACGGTGCCCGTACAGTACCTTTAGAAGAGTTAAGTTGGTTGTGGAGGGAAACAGATATTGGACAAATGTTAGAGAGGGAGGTCTGGGCAAGGAATAAATTAGCTACACGTGTGGATTTCACAAGTATTAATATTTTGCCATCACGGAGTTGGGTTATGGATTCATACGAGGTGCTTATACCATCAATGGCTTTTTTCACTAGGAACACACTGAAGCTGGAAAGTTTTATGTTAGGGTCGGTATGTGATAACACAATAAATTTGGGATTTGAAGAGTTTAATTGGGAAGGAAGTTCAAAGTTATTTTCGATTGGAGAGAAGGAGTTAGTTTTCTTTTTCTTTTTTGGGTGGTCGGATTGACGATTAAATTCGTCAAAACGATTGCCCGAAAGCACTCGTGGCCCAAGGGCCATGTTCAGATTAAACTGCACTAATTTATTTTATTTTTGTAACCACACTTACAAGCGCGAAAATTAAACAAAAGGGGGGAAAGAGAGGGAGAAAAGGTAGGACGGAATTAAGAGAATCTGTTACCAACTGAGGAATGAGCGATCGGAAAACGATGTTTACGGCTCGAAGCTTAGTCGACGACTGTAATTATTTTTTATTAAGTTACAAAATTAAAAACGAAAAAGTTACTTTCCTTAAAATACTTCAATTTTTGACGTTGAATATCTTTTTAATGGTTGGATTAATGAAAAAAGTATATAAGACCGTTTTTGTAGAGCGTTCAATTTCCTACAAATATTGACTATGCGATTGGTTAAACGATCTATTGTTGATAAGATATGACCATTTTTATATGATACTAAATTGAAAATGGAAAACTATGATGAGCATATTCTTCCCGTAATATTAAGAGCTAATATTTGATAAGTACTTTCTACAGGTACCTAGGAACTAGTTTTCATGTGTCGGATCAAAAAAAAAACAATACTTGATTTTTTTGACCCACCCTATTACGCAACCATACTTCATGGGCCTTTTCAAATATTTCCAGAATTCGCCTTCGATCCCACGTTTTCAGCATTTTGTTACTTATTGAGCTGACATGAGTTTGGAACACCACTTTAGGGACATTGTCTGTGTCCGCCTGACCGAATTCTTGCATGATATAATCAGATTTTTTTGTTGCGATCCTTTTTCGATGAAATTGTCCATACTCCAAAAATTGCTAAATTTTAAATTTCTCTACATTGGTCAATTGAAAAAAAAAAATTTATGGGGTAAGCAACCAGAAGCAAGCAAAGTAAATGAATTCTAAAACAGAATTTACCAACGGAGATTTTAGACCTAATAACTCGATGAATACATGAGGATACATTTTTACAACGCTTTACAAAGTTACAGAACATAGTAAAAACATCACTGTTAAGGTCTACAAACAAACGATTTTTAATTTTTCTATTTGTTAGTGCACAAATAAAATTACTTACACCGAGAAGTTCTTAGATATAACGAAAAATAAATAAAATAAATTGTATTTGCACAACTAATATTTCACTTGACCAAGCTGTTATCAACTTGACAAAAGAAAAGCAATGAGGTTTAACTTTTTTTCCACTTGAACCAAGCTGAAGTTTCTGAATCTCTTGAGCGCTAAATACAGTTGTTTTCTTGTTTTTGTTTTTGCCATTCTACAGCCGGAGTTTTTACCTTTCATATGATACCAATTTTGTTACATTTGAAAAACATTTATTTTTCAATAAAAAATAACACACTGCGCGGCGTGCTTGAGTACTCATAGTTTAAGGCTTGTCCGGGGCTCTGTTGAACTCTACCGGTGTTGCTGCGGATGCACAATCCATGCACTAACGTGTATGGGTACTGAGCGGTAATGCTGGTTTGATGTTCTGATGGGCTCATCCATCGATTTATTGGTGGGCCGGTATTGCTACCTCGCACAAAGCTGTCATTCCCGGTTCCTATCGACCTCCTCGCGGTGCCTGTGGATAGGTTACTGCAATAGTAACTGAACTAACTTGATAGGAACAGACTGGACGGTGTCCTTGAAGTAGGAATCCGCTAAGGAGTGTGTAACAACTCACCAGGGGGGTGCACATTCTTGATTGTGGTTTCTACCTCGACTATAGCTGGGTGTGGGTATATCTTTGGTTGACAGGCCCCGAGTTTTGCAGGAACTCTCTGTAATGGACCATAATGGTGGCGAAGCTTGACCATAGCTTCCATATTCTGGTTCCACGGGAGATAGTGCCCAGGAGTCTGAGGGCTATGGCGTACGTCTTCTGGCTCTCCTATTCTATCTTCGGATAGTGAGGTGCAGCTGTCGCGTGCGTGCTCTCTTGCTCAGACTCTATGAGGTAGGCCCCCTAGTGGGAGTATCGTGGTTTTTTTTTTTTATAATTTACTCGCGCTCAAGGAATTATGATTACCCTTTAAATGTTTCAACACAGCGCGGGCGTGAATTTACGGAAGAGAAAGAAGGATAGGAAAGATGTGTGGCAGGATGTTGAGACTGAAGGTGGTTGTCTCAGATTTTTTATCTCCAGGGGTGGCGGCTGAACTAAAGCGGAGAACTGCCGTGTCTTATTTTTATGTCCCTTATAATTCGCATTATTTTTTTTATTCGTATTCATCCTTGTTGGGCATACTTGTTTAACTCAATCACATGTTGTTAGTGTTATGCCTAAACAACATGTAATGGGTAAACAGCAACCCATTGATGACAATTTTAGAAGGTTTTAATGGAATTAAAGAAGACATAGACGACGGCAGGGATCGAACCTGTGAAAATGAGGTTTACAGGCGAGCAAACAACCATCGCGCCACGTCGACCCCACCAAGTGGTGGCTTGGTTTATTCCGAATGCGGAGACACATGGTTTCCAGGCGTGCCTGGATTCAAGAGGTGTTAGATAGACCTCGCCTCCTAAGCAAGAGGTGTGTTCGTGCCTGCAACATGTCACAACTTTGCGACCGAGAAGGCTTCGGCTATGTCGGGGTTGATGGTCAGGACCCAATCTGACTCCGATGGAGGTAGGCCTCCCGTGGGGTAGAGCCAGTAATCGGCATGTATCCACGATAAACCCTAAGACGATTCTGTACTTATGTAACTGAAACAGTGGCTCAAATATTGAAATGGCTTTAAAGAATTTAGGATTATTGATGATACTTGTATCTCCTACTTATAGTCGTTTCCATTTTCCCCCTTTTGGATCTGAATCTAGACCGGCAGCGTATGATAAGCTCATTAAATTGATAAATTGTTGATCTTGATAGCATTGTCAAATGGGGAACCATGAACCGCGTAGAATTTAATGCTTTAAGAACTCTGTGCAGTCTCCTATAGTTGAAGTAGAACCCTCCTTCCATGCCGTTATCCATGAGCGGAATTTTTTAACGACATCGAAAAACTTTTGGAATTTAGATCAAAGACTTGATCTCTTTTCTCAACGCGACGAAATGGCTCTAGGGCGAACTTCGGTTACTTTTTTGCAGTACACTGATATGATTTTTTAGATCCTGAGCAGGCGGACTGAGGGTTTTGAAGGAAGCATACAGTGCGTTGCGTAGGATGATCACTCAATCAGACTGGCTACTGTTTCAGCACCATTTAACTAGCTTCCAAGCTTGGCACAGGGTAGATGGTATCGGATGAGTATTATGGTGCGGTTGAGTGATTCAAACTCTGGATGATTCTGCAAATGAAAAAACCCACTAAGAGATATCGAAACCTACTAGATCCTTTCTTCTTTTTGAATTCAATACAAACTAATAGCTTTGTGAGAATGTCCACAATTCATATAATTTTCATCCACATGTTCACATGAGTTATAGTTCAGCATTGATTGGGCTACAGGGCTAGAATGCCAGTGGTGGCCATTTCTACCTACCTATCTACCAGAGGGAATCCCTATTTGTTAACCCCTGGGGCCCTCTTCGTACATACTGTTAAATTCAGAGAATCTTTCTTTGGCCGCACTACAGGAATGTGGACTGCCTTATCCGGGTCAATATTTACGATATTCAAATATTCGAAACCAATGTACATCGGCATCTCCTTTTATATCCACTCCATCTTTCTTAAACGTGCGCACTCTGCTTAAACATCACTGTTAGTAATAATCCTTTTAGGAGTTTGACAAGTCGAACCACATGGTGATGCCTAGACCCCAAAAGAGAGGGCCTCATTATGAGTTGTCGTCTAATTTTTGTTCGGAATATTCCGAAATTAAGAATCAGGGAAATGGTGGATAGAAATAAGTTAAAATAATAGTTTTTTTATTCAAATAAAGTTAGACATGGTATACAAGGACCAATATTTGTTTACAAAGCCATAAACGTTTATGTCCATATATCACTTATAAAATCCTCATTTGTTCGTTTCAATTTAGAGTGAAGTCCAAGTTACGAGTACATATAGAGAGAAGATGATGATGGTTCTACATCTATTGCCGCTTATTTTCTAAATAAAACATTAAGGCCAAAGATGTGGCTATTGTGCAAATATTTGCAAGGCTGTAATCGAAAAAAAAGCAGAGAGAATTAAAATCTCTCATTTACATCCACACTAATGGAACTACACGAACCAACTAAACCCTGAGTGTAGCTGTTGCTGTTGCACAATCATCGTCAGTAGCATCAGAGCGAGGGGCACCAAACTGCATAAAAGGATATATAATAACAATTTTGGAATAGAAAATGAATACCAACCAACGACGAAGTACATCAAATCCTGGCAGAGCAGAGCAGAACACAAACACACCGCACCGGTTCCAAACTGCAAATGGAAGTTTTATGAATTCGTTGGTTGGTCCTTGCATCTCTGGGAATGGGTTGTGGCTAAAGTACTGCACTTTTTTATTTGCTGCCATCCTCTTCCTGCAGCCAATCCTTTTGAAAGTGGAATCGCTAGTTCCGCCGGAATGTACCAGAGTATCCTTTTTTTACGAAACTCAACATCTCCTCCTTTTTGTATTATTCATATGCACATTGCCGATTGGTGCTGTGGTTATAGCACTACACCAGGATTCTGCTGCATGATTCTTTATAGTTATTAAAAATTAATTTTATCCTTTTTGTTGGAACTCAAAGTTTGTTGTAGCAACACCAACCCCATTACCTTGCCACACCATCAGCAATTTCACTTGCAGATTTGTTTACTTAGGCCAATATATAATTTTCCTTGGCTCTTCCATAACCTGTATTTTTTCGCGCTTCCACTGGGGACCAGAGGATAGGTTTGCACTCAAAAGGAAATCATCACAAGATAATCATGTCCTGGGTATAATATATATGGGGCCTATGATGTTAGTAAGCATCAAATAGAATGATTCAAAGGCACAGAACCTATCAGTAAGGTCACCTGACGTCGGTCTATAATAGAGTGCACGGATGTGAGATTTTCTTTCAACCTTTGTGTTTGGTCTAGGATCGTGTCCGTGTGTCCTGTGGCGAAACTAATACCAGGGTAAATAGGTATACATTTTTAAAATGTCATTTTCGCAAGTTTTCCTAGGTAATGTGTTGGAGGATTGCAATTTGTGTAAGATAATAAGCTTTTTGGGGCAAGAAGGTACTTGAATAATTTCTTGTAAAATAAAGTTTTTTTTTCTCCAATCTAAAAAGATTTTTCATCAAATTTCAAAAATGCTTTCCGTAAAGTATAAAACTTTTTTTGGAAGTTTCCGAAACCAAAAACTTAGTTTTTAGCCATTAAGCAAAAGCCTTTCTAATATGTTTTAATACTGTTGGATAAGGTTTACTTCTAAGATTTTTGTCAATAAATCTAATGCTCAGTAGCGGGGCTGGACGGGCGAGAGTTCCGAAACAGAAAATAAACTAGGATATCTTCGCAGTATTCAAACAAACTCGATTCAAAAAAAATTGTAGCAGATCTGATTTGAAAGAATAACTTGAAGTATGAAGTATATAATAAAGTATAAAAAGATCTTAAAATTAACACGAAAAGTCTTATCCGTCTGTTCTCAAGTCTGTTATGAAAATTATCAAACGGGAATTTTACTATAATATTTAAATCTGGAAAGAACTCCCTAAGCTGAGACAGGCAAAACTCCTACTCGGGGACTACAACCGAGAGCGTTTTCTAACCTGCATTAGCTTAAGTAGAAGCAACCTCAGGTAAATCAGGGGGCTTCTCACTGGCCACTGTAGGTTGAGAAGACACCTCAACATCCTTGGCCTGGTGAACAACGCGACTTGCAGATTCTGCAACACTCACGAAGAGACACCTAACCACATACTGGGGAAATGTGATGCACTCGTGTATCAAAGGCATAGGTATCTGGGCAAGCACCACATAAAAGAGAGTGAATTATCATCCCTTAAAATACTCCAAATACTTCGATTCCTCAGAGGAGCAGATTTGGAGGAAGAACTGTAATAATGAGCCAACCTCATCCAGTTCTAGATGGGGGACACAATAGATCTTTAGGTCGCTGTGTTTTTATACCCCAATTTATTCATTCATTCATTCATACTATAATATTAGAATATTTACTTTTACGATGGCAGAAATCCTAATCTGCAAACTCAATAAAAAAAAAGCGAAACGAATTTTAACAAGAACTGTAAGATTTTAAGCAAATCAGATACTATCTACTGGTATAGAATTTTTAATTTTGGAAATTTCTGATAGGAGTGTGAATTGTATAGGTAGTGGCCTGCGTTTATAATCCTAATAGAAGCTGCTCACCTGCCCCCTTTTTTACTGCCTTACAACCGTTTCTAGTTTCTTATGAACACATTATTGTTTGTGGTGATTTTAACGCTGACCTTCTTAAAGTAGATTCACGCTCTTCTCAACTCCTTGATTCTGTTGCGAGTAGCTTGGCTTGGTATGATTGTTTGAACATTGCGCATGTTGATGACAAACTTAATTACACAGAAAACCTTTTAAACGGTAAGAATTCAAAATAAAAAGTGTCCCTGGTTCAATAATGAAGTTATGAATGCAATAAAAAATCGAAGAAAACACTATCATAAATGGAGAAAATCACCACAACCTGAAACTTGGCGAATATATTGTTTTTTTCGAAATCAAGTCACTTCTATTGTACGTTTAGCTAAAAGAAATTACTTCGCTTCAAAGTTTAATACTGACCTTTCTTCTAAGCAACTATGGACTAACCTTCGTGAAATTGGTGTTGGTAAAAGGCAAATCTCTTTATGTAAATTAGACCCGGATGCGTATTGCCAAACTGTATATCAGCACAGATCTCCTTAGTCTGTGCTCAGCCATTTTTAACTCCCTTTTCGGGGCTCAAACCCGCTCACGCAACTCCGTTGCTCCGCTTAGGGTATATGTTCAGTCGCCAGGCAGGCGCCTGTAGCAACAGTTTTGTATTTTACATTAATTGGAGTAAACAACTAACAGTTATGTACTGCTACTCAGGAAAACTGTTGCTACAGGCGCCTGCCTGGCGATTGAACATACCCTAAGCGGAGCAACGGAGTTGCGTGAGCGGGTGTGAGCCCCGAAATGGGAGTTAAAATCCTGAAAACCCGCGAAGCGGGCCACACAAGGTACTGTTGCTCAAGACAAAACATTTTATGTTTGGCCTTAAGTCACAAACAAATTTAGCCTTTTGTCACTTGGCCTTATGTCACGGCACCACACACCACACACAATAACCGCACCAACGTGAACGATGGCTCTGTAATCACAGGAACTTTGCTCTTAGTTTCCTGAGCAAATTGTATACCAACACAGAAAAATCTGCTTTTGATCTGACACAGTATATAGTATGCTCTTAATTTGAATGAGCATTCTGTAGTCTATTATAGAGCGTCGGAGCTCTGTACTGATATACAGTTTGGCAATACGCGACCCGGATGTACTCAACACTCACTTCACAACCATGACTCCAGTGCCTATGCCTACCTGTTTCAAACCCGAATCTGAGTTAGTTTACAACGATGTTGCGCTGTTTAACTTTGAAGTTGTTTCCGAAAATGAAGTATTAAACACTTTTAAAACTCTAAGATCTAATGCAATTGGAGAAGACGGAATTTCACTTCGTTTCGTGAAACTTGTTTTACCATATGTAATTAGCGCCCTTACTCATATTTACAACCACTGTATTGCGTCTTCTACTTTTCCTAATGCATGGAAAGCAGCCAGGATAACACCTGTTCCTAAAAAAATCTTGCCAAAGGAACCTTCAGACTATCGGCCGATTAGTATTTTACCTTGTTTGTCTAAGGTGTTAGAAAAAATGCTTTCGAAGCAAATAGTTGAGCATCTTACTTCAAGGAATCTTCTGTCTCCTCTACAATCAGGTTTTAGAGCTAATCGCTCTTGTTCTACTACAATGGTTAAAATCTTGGATGATATAAGACTGCAATATAATCAAGATAAGCTCACTGCTCTGTGCTTATTAGATTTCTCTAAAGCGTTCGATAGAGTCAATCATTCCGTTCTCTGTGAAAAACTTAAACATTACTTTAGTTTTTCGAATTTGGCAGCTCGTTTTATCCAGAGTTTTCTAACAAACAGGACACAACGTGTCGCTGTCCAGAATCATCTGTCACAACCTACACAGTTGAAGATGGGTGTACCACAGGGCTCTATTTTGGGTCCAATCCATTTTTGTATGTTTATTAACGATTTACCCTCTGTTTGTAAAAATGTTTGTTTTCATTTGTATGCGGATGATATTCAAATCTATCTTTCTCGAAAATCCGGTCTCATTGAAGATTTAATTTTTCGCATCAATGAGGATCTCAGTAGTATTGGAAAATGGGCTGATATTAATGGCCTCACCCTTAATCCTGAGAAAACACAAGCTTTAAAACACATAAAAAACACTTACAACTTGAAACTAAAGACACAGTATTAAAACAAAACACACAGAGAAACGTTTAAAACAAAAAAAAACTATTGGCACTCTGGTGATATTTTTTTTTCTGTACGGTGGCAGTCAACGTGTTAATGATCTCAAAGAAGGCGCTTTGTAATGAAGACCTTCCCTTGATTACTTTAAATAAAAAAACAATATCATATGTGAACTCTGTGACAAGTCTTGGTTACAAAGTAACTAATGACTTGTCCTGTAGAGAGCATATAAATTCTGTCGTTGGGCGAATATATGGAACTCTAAGGAAACTATGGATTTCAAATAATTTTACTCCAAAAGAAACGAGGCTTCATTTGATGAGAACTTTGTTAGCTCCAATAATATCTTTCTCTGAAGTTGTATATCCTAAGCTTGATTCTTTGTCTGAACATAAACTCCGAGTGGCGTTTAACGATATGACAAGATATGTTCACGGGCTTCGAAGATATGACCATGTTTCTCCCTATAACTCAAGTATTCTGAATTGTACTCTCCTCGAATATACAAATTACCGGAATTGTATCTTTTTGCATAAAATAATTCAAACAAAAACACCTTATTACCTTTATGAAAAAATTCGGTTTTGTTTCTCTTCCAGAACAGTAAACATTGTAATTCCTACCTTTAAGTATCTTAATTCATCACGACTATTCTTTGCAAATAGCATTCGCCTCTGGAACTCCTTGCCATTCGACATTAAACAAATTAGAGAGATAACCAATTTTAAACGTGCAGTATTTAATCACTTTAGTAACTGTTTGTAAAATATATATTTTCGTAGGTAATAGAGAAAACATTTAAATTTCGGAAAAGTATGTAGTTGTTATTAATATTAAAATCTGTACATGCTTTTTATTTAATTTTAAGATTAACTTGAATTGTCCTTAAGTATCTAACATATAACATAATTTTTTTTTTCTTTTAATTTCTTATATATAACCAACATGTAAAATACTTTAAAAGACTATGTCTTAGTGTATTGTATTTGTACCAATAAACTTGAATTGAATCGAAAAAAATATTTTAGAATTACTTACTTCACGAGACCGACGCGACGCGACGTGCGCCGCCGCGACAACAACAAACGAGAAGATGAGATATGACACAAGACAACTAACTTTATGTCAAATTGAAATGGGTGCGTTTGATAAAAAAAACCACAACAAGAAGTATCCAGAGTACTGCCACCCACTAGCTCAGCGATGGGGTGGGTTCAGAGATTTAATTAATTTAATCGGATTAATAAAATGAAATACAATAAACGAATCTGTAAATAATGTTTGAAATGTAAGTACAGTGTGTACGTGTATAGAAAATGTTCACCAGTAGTTTTTTTTTAATTAAAGGAAATTACAAACCTTTTGGAGCGGAACAAAGAAATTTTTATTTGAATAAATTAAAAATAATTAAACTTTGTTTTGAGGAATTTTTTTTTCTTTAATTTATCTCGATTTTTGCTTGGGAAACCTTACAAGCAGGATTAAAACCCAAGATCTTTTAAGACAAATTAGATTTAACAAATTAGAACGGTAAAACAACAGAACGGAAAGCAAATGAAACGCAATTGGGCCGTTAGCGAAAAAAACCGTGACCCACAATTAACTGGGATAGAATTCGAAATGTTTAGCAAATCCTTACGAAATCTTTTAAAATTGACACACAAAAAAACACTCTACTTATCTTTTTTTCAAATTTACGGATCTTCTTTCTTTTCTCTTTTCTTTTTCTCTATCACCTCGATTATTTCTATTTCTATTTTTCCCAATTCCTTCTCCGTCTCGAACTACAGTATTTGCTTTCCTTCACAATGTGCTCGAGAACTTTTTCTCCAAAATGACGAAAAAAACTTTTTTTCAACTTTCTAATTCTTTTTCGCTTTTTCTCGACTTCTCCAAAAAATCAACTTTTCGCATCAAAAGTTCTCAAACGAGTCCCTTTCCAAGCTAAACCTATTGTCTTCCTCGGCCATTCCATTCTCTCACACATTCATACGTCCAGCCAATCGTTTTCGAGATCTTCAGTCACGGGATCACGGCTTTCTGGAAAGCTACTTGCCCTCCTCGAAAACCTCCGTTCCTCCGTAGTCGAATCTCATCGAAACTTTAATCTCTGTCTTTCCAAAACTTGCCGAATTCAAATGACCGAGTTCAGACCCCTTTCAACTAAATTTTTCGAGAAAATATAAAAGGATTAAAAATCGAGAAAAAGTATCTACTAGGCATTCTCCTAGTTACTAATAAAATTATTCGCGAGTAATTCGAAGCGCGAAGCAATCTTTCCAAAACTTAAACCGAGGTGAGAGAAGAAAACGATTCTTTAAATTTTAAGCTCTAATTAGTTATTTTCGTTGTCAATTCTGAAAGATCTTCTATTCTTACTAAAATTGCGTTTTAAGAATTTCGAAGCACGTTAACAACCCATTTTGCTTACAAAAAAATTATAATAGATTACGTTAATGAAAGGTTTAATTTGGTTACTGAAATCTTGATTAATTATTCGGCCTGTTTGGAGATAAGTAAGAGTCCACCTGACTCGATTACTTCTTCAGCTCATCCGCTGGCACATCGAAAAGAGACCGCCCGTCTTCTTTATAGTTTTAAAACCAACTGTTCCCCTCCGTTTGCAATTTTACATAAATATGTACATAGTTCAGAAACCTATTTTTGTTACTTTTCCAAAATACTTTAAGAGCAGGTCTCTGGCTAATGGCTATTTTGGAGCAGCAAAAAGCAGGAAATGGAAACTTAAAATGATTTAAGGCAGGTGAAACTTGTTGTGGTAAATTTTACCGCAACAAGTCTGCTATTTTCAGACAACTTTCAAAGCGCCTTTTACTAACGATACTAACGACTGTGATACATTTGACGAAAAAAGCTATAACCTGAGCTAGACGATGTCTAGGCGGTCTTTAAAAAGAAATTTACAACAGTTACTCCTTTTTCCATATAAGACTCAATTGGTTCACAAAGTTAAAATCAAATGATCCACAAGTTTGCATTCAGTATGCTCGGCGTTTTCAAGAATTGTTCCCAGAGAAGAAAGAAATTGATCATAAATTCATAACGTGCGATCAGGCTTATATTCACCACAAAATTGCAGAATATGGGGCATCGAAAATCCAAAAAATTATTTTAGAATATGAAATGCACCCAGTTAGATGCACAGTATGATGTGAAATAAGATCAGAAAAGATTATTGGACCATATTTTTTTGAAAAAGGCGAACATGTTGTGGTTAATGTGGGTGGCTTTCAATACCGGGAAATGATTGAACATCCAATAAGGTGGAGCCATAGCTCACACAACTTTTTCAAATATGACGTCCCGAGGGAAATTTCTGGTGATCGGATAATATCGCGTCTTTTTTTATTTTAACTGACCACCACGTCAGTTGATTTAACGGCTCTAGATATTTTTCTTTTAGAAAAGTAAAGTGTATGCCAATAAACCAAGAACCGTGCAACAGCTTATGGCCAATATCAGAGAAGAAATGAGGCCGCTGGGACCTTAAATTCTAAGAAAAGTAATTGAAAGTCCTCTGGAGAGAGAACGTCAGGTTAAAGCAAACAATGGGTACCATTTGAGAGATATGATCTTTAAAAAACATTTTTCAAAATCATAATTTAAATTTAAATAAAATGCATGACTGGGTCGCACGAACTTGCTCCTATGTAATAGACTAGGAATTTTAAAAATGAATGTTATTAGAGAAAACTGCTCATAAGGATAAAATTAATTTTTTAAATTCTTTTAGTAGTAAGAGACGAAAACAGAATGCCATGCAAATATGAATTTATGCAAGAACAAAAATTATAAGCCGTTTTAGTGGTTTCTTAAAAAAAAGCCAATTTAAAGTTTTTATTATTGTTCGAATAAAAATCAAATTTACAAAAAAAAAATACTGAGCCGTTTCTGAGATATCGAATTTTCCTAAAAAGAAAAAAAAGATTTTTTTTTTCAAAAATTCAAAAAAAATTAATTTTAAAGTTTTGAAATGCAATGTGTCTTAGACTTTTTAAAAGCTTCTCTATAAAAAATTTCATTAAGATCCGTTATGTGGATAATGAGAAATTCAAAATTCGCAAAAATGGTTCTATGTTAGGAACAAGCTGTAATATCTTAATTTAAATTTTTTTTTTTTAATAAATTAAAGATCATTGTTGAAAGCAATCAGCAATGTAATTGAAGGCAATAAATAAGAAATGGACATGAAAGCAGCATATGTAAATGTTGCTATTAGAAATGTCAAATGTCATATCTGATTATACGTCAAATCATCAACGTTCAACGTCAATAAAGCAAAAACCAAAAGTGCGAAATAGTGTGTTTTCTTTTAATTTCATTTTTATTATTTTAATTTAAAATAAATTTTATAAATAATATAAAGGCTAAACAGCCAAATAATCATACAAATTAATTGAAAGAAAAAAAATGTTATCAAAATTCTAGGCGCCGTTTTCGAGAAAAATACGATTTTTTAAAACCATTTTTTTTAATTTTTTAACATTTTTATGGTGGGTACCTTTATTTTAAAAAAAAATTAATTTTTTTTTCTTACATCCTGTAGATTATATTAAGAAACTTTTATTTATCAAGTTTAAAAAAAATGTACTTAGGGGTTTTCGAAATATTGAGTTTTGAAAAAAAAATTTGAAGTTTTTTTTTAAAAATTAAAAAAAAAATTTTTGAAAATTTTACTACACAATTCTATTTAGATTTTTTAATAGGCCTAGCAAAAAAAAATTATCAAAGTCGGTTGTACCGTTTTTGAGAAAATCAAAAACAAAAAATGGTTCCATTAGGGGTACCCTCAATAACCATTTTTCGGAAAATTTTTTTCAACCATTACCTAACTAAACAAAATTTGTTTGTGTTTTTATTTCTTAAATCTGTCGAGCAGTTTTTGAGAAAAAAAAATTTATAAAATTTCGAAAAAAATCGAATAACAGCACCGTTATTTTTGGTCTTAAAAAAAAGAAGAAAAAAACGTGTGGGAGGAAAAAATCAAAACCCATATATACCAAGTTTGAAGAAAATCGGCCGAGCCGTTTAGTCTGTAGTCGAACCGACAGGCAGACAGACAGACAGACACACAGAATTGCGAGACCCACTTTTTTAGTTTTCGCTATCATCGTAATGTCAACTTTGATGAAAATATCGAGTTAGTTGCATAACTTGCCTTATAGTACCGATAAGTCGCAAGTAAGAAATGTTATTTATGAAATAAATAATCATAACGTTACTTATACACCACCCTGTATATCGAAAAATTGTTTTATAATTATTGCTCTTCGTAAAAAAGTCAAGAAAGACGAAGTAAGCTATTATAGACCTATTGCAAGATTATCAGTAATTTCAAATATGTTTGAGACTATTCTTTGTGAAGCTCTATCGTTCCCTATCTTGCATCAACAGGTATTTACAAGAGGTCGCATTAGATTCACCTTTCTTATGAAGATGGTTTAAATTGTATTGATGCATTTGAAAATAGAAGCCAAGCGATTCGAGTAATCATCATCATCATCGGCTCGACAACCGGGTTCCGGTCCTGGCCTCTTTCAACAAGTCTCTCCACCTATCCCGGTCTCTAGCCGACGCCATCCATTCGAGTAATCCCCGCATCGAATATTGCTATCATATCTACAACGGCTTGGATTTAGCGACCATATTGTTCCACATTGTTTTATTTACAGATCGTTAAATCTGAAATACCACAGGGCAACCATTTAGGCTTTATACTTTTTTTTAGAAAGATATAGCATTTGTGTTGAAGCATTTAAAGTGGCTCATATACAGTGTGTCCGGTAATTCGTGTGCCATACTTTGGGATGCGATTCTTGGTCATATTTTAAGAAAAAAATTGTTCTGTAGTAAAGTAAAGTTCTACACTTTCGCTCCACCCTATTGTATATCTGTCAATTTGTATTTCTGAGAGAACTTTATTTCGGAAGGTGCTATCTTAAAATAAAATCAGACATGATGTCAATTTATTTAATTACTTGTACGTATAGTCTACGGCGTAATTTATTAACATTTCCTGTACTTAGCAATATGTAGATTTAGATATCATGAGTTTATTATATTTTGGTTGGTGTTGAAATGGAATAAAACAAGCGGCGCGTGAGGTATTAAAGCAGATCTAAATTATGATAAGGCAAATTAATTTGACATAAAAAATTACATTGTTATCTCAAATTATAGACTTAATTATTTAATGTTTAAGAGATTACGTGTAATTCCAAAATAATATTAAAATAAGATCTATATAAGTAAGGTAAGGTGGAAGTGGCAGTCAGTGGCGGTGAAGAACCGACACACTTAGATCAAATGTTGCCCTTTGTGATACCATATGGATCTAATGACGCTTTTCACATCCTCTATTTATGGCTTATAGTTTCACCTGGAAAACACTACAATTAGGAAGTCGAAATGATAGCCTGTCTGAGTACAAACCCCACCAATCCCGTAATCGTTTTTCGATACATCAGTTTAAAAGCTTATGTATAGAATATAAAATCTCAAAAATTCCAAATTTAAATAACTGTGCTGCTTACAATACATTTTAGCCAAAAAATAAACTATTTATCATTGATCTCTAAGAAGTACCAAGTAATATATAAACTGCACTTATCGCATTATGTATACGGCAATTTTGTTTCCAACAACACTCCTCGTCTTTAATGGATGAATATTGGGGAGATCATTGCATTGCGACCTTGAGATCTATTGGTCCCCCTACAGTTCTTTCTCCGAGTTTACATTAAAAGATTATTTGGAGTACCTTCAGAGAGTATACCCTTTCTTGTACACTGGTAGCAGCCCATACTTATTTCTTTGATACCTAAGTTCTGCGCATCTGCCTAGCATGTTTTCCGGCGTTTCCTCATTAGTATCGTAGAATCTTCATTTGGAACTGTTTTTTAGGCCAAGAATACTTAAGTGGCTTCTTAGTTTAAAATGGACTTTGAGCAGACTAGTGACTATTGTTAGGTTGTTCCTGCTTAATCTGATACAGCTCATGAAACGATCTTAGATATACATAGTTCCCAAGTAAAAGTTTAGGCTGCCTCAGTCTGAAAAGTTCTATCCTCGAGGAACTTTTATCCTCCTCGTCTGTTTTCATGTCGTTTTTAATACTGTTTTCTCCTATTCCGCAGTAGGGCTCTGGCTCTATTACGGGATTTAGTGCACATATTTTTGATAGAAACCCACATGTCCAGTTACCCAATGAGGTGAGACAGTATTGTTCTTACCAATTTCGTTCAGCCTGCCTCCACATTCCCACACCAACTTATACGTGAGGGCCAATGAGCTTAGTGCTTTGAGTGCCGCTTGGCTTTTTTTTCTCTTCGATACTTTAACTTGCACCTTTGGCAATTTAACTCTGTTTTACAATTTTTTAAGGTTACATTATTTGTTATTGTGCCATTCCTAAAAATGTCGATAAGGCTTGTCAGCAGTAGACTTTAAAAGGCAGTCCCGTGTGTTAACTATAACTAGTATAATTCCTCTTTTTCTGCTACTATTTCTTTGCCAGCTAACCGAATTGGTTTCAAGAGTGGTAGAAGTCTTTTTTTGGTAAATGGTACCATATTCGTTTTTGTAGGGTTGATTGATTACCCTACAGAAGGAACTATTTGCTTGTAATTGTTGGTCCTCTCTGAACCTGCAATAGCGATATCACAGTGAAACCATATGTCTTGAGATGTGAAATCTTCTAGCAGTTCATCCACTACAAAACTTCACAGATAGGATGATAGTACCCCTCCTTACGGACAGGCTCTTTATATGATGATCCTATGTATATTTGATCCAGCTATTACTGTTCTTCTAACCATCAATTCGCCAACCCATCTAGTTATCGAAATGGGCACATATTTTCTATGACTAGGTCTTTCTTAAGAGCAATATGGGAGGTATTGTCAAAGGCTTCTTCTATGTCTAAGAAAGCATGCAAGGCACTTTCTCTTCTAACAAGAGCTTTTTTTCGGTATTAGTGAGTTCAACCAGAGCGGTTTCTGTAGATCTATCTGCCTTGTAGGCATGATGGCGTACAAAGGCTTTTTACTGATCTTATAAAGTTGTCAACTAATTTTTCCAAGGTTTTCAGTTCAATGGGTGTTAAGCTAATCCGTATCAGAAACTTTGGATTACCAATTTTGGGAATGAAGATTACCTAAGTATATAACCAAGAGCAGTACTCTATTGAGTATGGAAATGGGGTAAGACATAAGCTTTTCCTTACCCTATTGAATGAGGCCTGGGAAGATATCATCTCAATTAATAACGAACTAACGAAAACTCTTGTTGCGATCGTCTAACTTAAAGATTTCCTAATTTCTGTACTTATCAGCTGTAACATTTTACCAGTCGAAATTAAATCCATGGACTATGGCGCCATTTATTTTTTTGATAATAGATTTTTCAATAAAAAAAAGAAGCTGAATTCAAAAACTACATTTCTTTTATATGTATACTTATGTACATACAAATAGTTCAAGTCTGACTAGGACTTTTCTTGATTCGGAGGGTCCCAAAACCAGACACCTGGGACCATCCACACTCCAACCTCCAATAGGAATACTTTTCATAAAACAGAAATATCATATAATTACAAAGCTGATCAGCTTTCAACCGGATGTAAGCGATACAAAATCACAGCAACAGTTAGCAATAGCAGAGTATTTCCATTTATTTCAAACAAACTAATTTTTCTTAGAGATTTCATATTGCATATAAAATTCAAATTTTATTTTGAAAAACTAGCGAAATCACAGAAGCAAACTCTACATAAGCTGATTCAAATGCATTAATTTGTGCTTTCTAACCTTAGAACTTAATTCCTTGGACAGATTCAGCGAAGCCAACACGGCTCTTGCCCATATCGAACTTAGTGTAATACTTTCCAAGGAACACATCTCCGAGGATCCACAGTGGTCCAACAGATGCTGGCATATCCATTCCCATGAATCCAGACAAGCACATGCCTTCTCCGAGGTTGAGAATGTAATCCTTGCCTTCAAGTGTGAAATTCTTGCCAGCCATTTGGAAATTGATGACGGGAAGATTAGGAATAGTTGCACAATCGACAAGGTATTGTCCAGTGAAAGTTGCCTTTCCACCGATAGCCTTGTTGATAGCAGATACCTCACTGGTTGGGCCAGCAATTAGACTGGTTCCAGTATCGGCAATGGCTTGACAACCTTTCTTGCAGAATTGAACATTTCCAACTGAACCGCCATCCATCTTGAATTGCCAATAGCCCTTGCGTGTAACAGGCAAGTAAGTGAATCTACCCTTGTAGTGTTTTGGGTCAGATCCTCCAAAGACGATTTCACCACCATATGACGACGATGTGTTTCTGTTGATGTAGAATGAGAACACTGGAGCTTTTACCAAACCTTGTTGGACAAGGTTATAGAAGGGGGGAACAACACCGTTAACGGAAATCGTATCGAATCCCAGACCGAGGATACCATCGAATTTAGCTGCAACGAAAACGATTCCTGGTTGACTAATTGCTTCTCCGAATGTCTGGTTCTCAATTTTAAGACCATTAATGCCAACAACGTCGGTCGACAAATATCCCTTAAGAGAACCAGTTCCATATTGAATGCCGAAATCGGTACCGTTTTTGACGTAAGTCGAAGATTTCTTGGAGTTGTATTTGTTGTGCAACAGACAAGCAACGTTGGTTAGCTTGCACTGCTTTGATGGCACCCACAAGTTGGAAGATCCTGTATCGAAGATAACTTTGAATTTCTGAGGTGGAGTTCCGATTGTGATGTCCCCAAAGTATTGAGCATCCATGTAGTTGGTCAAAGGCTCATGCATGAGATTGGAGGCATTACCAAATCGGATGTACCTGGAACGGCGGAATTCAAAATCAGTTCCAACATCAGAAAATTGCTTCATAGCTGAAGGGAATTTCTGGATCTTAATGCGGATCAGGTCTGAAGCACTGACCGCTACCAAAAGGCAAGCCACAAATACGAAAGTCTTGAACATATTTGCCTTCCTTACAATCTGCGAATAGAAAATGTATTTACAATAAGACTTTTTCAAAAATTAATTAATCTATCAGTTTTTACCGTTGGATATGTGAGAAAAGACTGAATTCATCAAATCGACCAGTTTGGCTTATATAGTAAAGAACGCAGATTTAAATCAAATAAAATCAATTACTTTTCGAAAAGATTATTTTCTATCTTAAAGATATGCGTAGAGCGTAGCGTGGACTGGTCAACATTTAGTAGATAAGCATTTCTAATCACCACTTCTGTTATTAATTGGCTGTTATTATTTCTGGCTGTGATTTCAGTTTTGTAGATCCCATGGGATATAATCTAGAACGAACCTTTTACCCCATTCAAATTATCTAAGAAAGTAGACGACTCAACCTAGTTACCGATTGTCCACCTTGATATTAGATGTGTTTTATTTTCCCCCAGATCTGATCCGGATTGGATTTTGTTTTCAAAATAACATGTAAAACAACAAATACAAACAAAACTGGGCCTTGTGTTGTTTTTGTTATACATGCAATTTTGAATGAAGATCCAATCCGGATCAGATCTGGGGGAAAATAAAACACAGCTATTAGATACTTCAACTCTTCATTTAACCGGCTAATCAGTTTGCTGAATTTTTTTTTTCTTGTTTATAATCTTTACGTAGGAACTCGAAGATCAGACATAGATTTCGCCGGTGCGAGGAGCTTCATAAAGGGTGGGCCAACAAAATGCAATAAAATGAACAAAATTAAATTTTTTCCACGCATTATGGCTTTATTAGAGAGAGCAAACATTCCCAATAATTATTGAATACAAATGGCTGCCTCAACTGGAGTCAATTGGACCGATCTTGCAAGCGAATAATCCGAGGTCTTTCTGCAGAATTCTCCTCAGGCTAGTGCGTGAAATGTTGAGCTGTTGAGATCGATGGTGAGTTGATGTTCGTGAATTGAGTCTCACACTCTCAGCTACGCCACATTCTCGCTTGAGCGCACGGTACGACGAGGGAGACCATGAGTGTTGTCCACTAGCGTACCAGTCTCACGAACTTTTTGGACAAACCTACGAACAGCAGCCGCGGTGGGTACTTCATTTCGGCCAAAACTTCTTTTAAAAAACGCACTGCTTGGGATACACAGCACTGACTCCGGAAATAAGTTTTCAGTATTTTCCAACGTTGTTCAAGAATAAAGCAGCTCATTTTGTTCCGCGGAGGTATGATACTGACTTTCTGTCAATATTTCAAGCGGGAAGCACCTGTCAGTGTCAGAATAATCTATAAGTTAAAACGAAACTACTAGATGGCTCACCATGTATTAATTATTCGGAGTAAGTAAATAAATAAATAAATTATTCGGAGTACTTAATGTACCCCCTTGCGTAATGGTTAGAACATTGGACTGCAAAGCCGATGCAAAAAAAAAACTCCCTTAAAGGTACTCCCTCTAGCGGGAAGTGTCAAATTTTTCAGAAGAATCTCTTCTCCTAAAAAGTGCTTCTTATAAATTTCGGACTCGGGCAGTTGTAGGTCCCCTCGATTCATGTCGACAACTCGCACCTAGGAATGATTGAGGCCCTGATTCTTTACAAGAAATTGGGCCTTGAAATTGAACTTTTGGTTCATCATAATCGATGTTTTGTAATCTGTGTTATCTTTATCGTGCCTTATTAGATATTCCGGTATAAAGATACGAAGCCTCAGCTGTCTTTAAGATTAATCTATAAACTGAAAATCAAATGAAAAATTTGAAATTTTGTGCAGGAATGAACTGTTGTCAGAAAAAATAATGAAGAAACGCGCAATTCGACTTCCTTATGAATATTTTTAGTTTTGGAGCAAAATGAAATTATGAATACAATGTAAATAGTTTGATTTTGGTTTGGTATCTCCAAAAGGAGTATTTTTGACCTAAATCTTTAAGTAACCGTACTTAGTCAATGCAAAGTAAAAACACACTAAAAAGATAACATAGTTTCCGAAGCAACGAAAGCATGGAACAAATTTGTAAAAAAAAATGGGCCTCGTAGGTAGGTAGGTAGAGATTGGCGACCAACTGCAGACAAGCTCTGTGGCCCAAAACTCGCATGGACCCGTGGATGGAATATGGATCAAGTAGGTTTTGATGTCTCTTATTGTTTGTTTGATTTTGCACAATCATCCGAAGATTGGATCCCTCACTTAGCGGGACCATCACACCCATCCGAACCTATTTACACTGTACCAAGCTAGGCAACTAGTTGACTGATACTGAAGAAGTATCTGATTGAGTAAACGGAGTGAGCGGGGGGTCGCATAGCAAGATAGCAAGCCTCCGAAAATGCCCTCAGTCCGCTAGCTTGGGATCTAAGGAATCATACAAAGTAAACTGCACAGAACTAACCGAAGTTCGTCCTAGAGCCAATTCTTCCTATTGAGAAAAGAGATAAACCTTTTTGATCTTCATTTCCGAAAGTTCATCAATGTCATCAAAAAATGCCCTTCTTATTAAGCAGGGCATTTGCAGAGGAAGTGGAGGACTGTTTCCTTTTACCGCTTGTCCCACAGCTACTACTGGACAGTTTTCGCTACAGGTAGCTACGATCCTGGCTATGTCTAGCCTGGGTCTTCATATCAGATCATATCAGTCTTCGGGATTAATTATAGGTGGGCCAAATGTTTCTAGATATAATGCAGTTGCTTAAAATGCTCCACCCACGGTTCGATTCGCTAAATTTGGTAGAATTTTGCCCTTAATAACTCCGAGCGGAATGTTGCCACTTTCCGCAAGCGAGTTATGAATGGCTGATCCTTGCCTGGCCAGATCATCCGCCTGTTCATTCTGACTGTCAGTGATAATAGCCGTATTCCGGTTCTGGGGTTCTCGTTCGGATCTTGTTTGAGTATCTGGCACGCTTCCCTGATAGCCAGTAATTTAGCTTGAAAAACACTAGCAAAGTCGGGTAGTTATCGTCACACTTAGATCAATGTAGATCCATTGTGCTACCCCTGAGTGTAATCACTCTTTTTCGATAAGAAACTATGTATTCTATTAATCAGTCAAGCCATTTTTAGGCATTGACGAAGTTCAATATGTGAATTCCTGAAATATTGGAAAGATCTTCTAGATTATCAAAGAAGTAACTACCAAGCCATTTCCTTCTCTGAATGCATAGTGAAGGGCAATGACAGAGAAAGTGTGATGTGCCTTCATGGATCTCTTCGTCACCACATCCCCTGCATAGGTCATCTGTACTGAGTTTAATTTTATGTTTATGATATTTCAGTAAATTATGTAACGTGATTATGCTCGTAAGAGAGCGAAGGAATTTCCTACTAAGTTGCATAATTTTGTCGGTCCTCTGCTTGTTAAAGCAAGGTCATATTTTCCAAGTAGTCTCACAGGTTTCAAGTAGACGAAGAAGTAGACATTAGATTTCTTTAGGATTAAAACTGAAATTTTCTGTTTAATGTTGCAGGATGGGATATTGACCAGCTTTGCTCGACTAGCGTCAAGCGCTTATCCCTGTCTTGCCAACTCATCGGCATTTTCGTTACCTGGTATGCCGCTGTGTCCCGGGATCCCGCAGAGTCTAATATTGTGCTGCGTGCCAAGAATCTTAAGCTCTTCGCGGCAGCAAGAAACAAGGTTCGATTTTATCACAGTGACAGAAATCGCTTTTATTGCCGCTTGGCTATCAATGTAAAAGGTGATATCAGCCCGTGGTATCGCCATCATTGATACATGTCTAGCAGCTGTTGTCACTGCCAGGACCTCCGTTTGGAAGACACTACTATAATCTGGGAGCCTAAGTGAGTTGTTTAGCTCAAGAAGTTCTGAGAAAAAGACAACACCAACATCCCTGCCCATTTTGGAGGCATCAGTATAGATTGCTATTGCTGGTTCACTGGTGTAGGGTTGGTTGTTCAGCCATTCTTCTCTGCTTCGGAAGGCAGTCTGGAATGGTTTATAAAAGTCAAGTTCGGGTGTTGTATAATCTGTAATGATACTGTCTGCGTTTTTCCAGGTATTACTCTGGCTTAGCCTTAAGGCGCTATATACTGCGGATTCTTGTACGAAAAGATCATGGTCCCAGTAATTTACCTGTTAATGGTCGTCAGCGTAGGTTACCACCTCCCCCCTGTGGGGTGCAGGTGGGGATGATGGCGTGCTTGAGTAGTTTAAGGCTTGCCCGGGGCTCTGTTAAACTCTACCGGTGTTGCTGCGGATGCACAATCCATGCACTAACGTGTATGGGTGCTGAAGCGGTAATACTGGTTTGATGTTCTGATGGGCTCGTCCATCGATATATCGGTGGGCCGGTATTGCTACCTAGCACAAAACTGTCACTTCAGGTTTCTATCGATCTCTTCGTGGTGCCTGTGGATAGGTTACTGTAATAGTAACTGAACTAACTTGATAGGAACAGTCTGGACGGTGTCCTTAAGGTAGGAATCCGCTAAGGAGTGTGTAACAACTCACCAGGAGGGTGCACATTCTTGATTGTGGTTTCTACCTCGACTATAGCTGGGTGTGTGTATATCTGGGGTTGGCAGGCCCCGAGTTTTACAGGAACTCTCTGTAAGTAACCATAATGGTGGCGAAGCTCGACCGAAAGCTATATTCTGCTTCCACGGGAGATAGTGCCCAGGAGTCTGAGGGCTATAGCGTACGTCTTCTGGGTCTCCTATTCTATTTTCGGATAGTGAGGTGCAGCTGTCGCGTGCGTGCTCTGTTTCTCAGACTATCTATAAGGTAGGCCCCCTAGTGGGAGTATTATGGTGGCTTGGTTTATTCCGAATGCGGAGACACATGGTTTCCAGGCGTGCCTTGATTCAAGAGGTGTTAGATAAACCGCGTCTCCTAAGCAAGAGGTGTGTTCATGCCTACAACATGTCAAAACTTTGCGACCGAGATGGCTTCGGCTATGTCTGGGTTAATGGTCAGGACCCAATCTGACTCCGATGGAGGTAGGCCTCCCGTGGGGTAAAGCCGGTAACCGGCAGGTACTCACGTTAAACCAAAAGACAATTCTCACCTGTGGGGTGCCCCTGGATGTGGAAACTCTCATATGTTGTATCCCTGCCAGTTACGAGTTAATCTGCCTGCTCTTTAACATGCACATTACCCAACCTATTATCGAATTATCGATCTTATTGTCTACTAGAGCTGCCTTTACTACCTTATTTTTCACGTTATTGAAAGCTCCTTTAATATCAACAAACGCAGCAAGGATATATTCTTTGTCGCTCATTGTCTTCTCAATGGTGCTAAAGACGTTGTGCAGTGCGGTTTCTATACTCTTCTCCTTTTTGTAGGCATGCTAAGCTGGGGATAAATCAACCAGTTTCCGAGTGCCACGAATATGTAGGTCTACCAGTCTTTCAAACGTCTTAAGAATAAACGATGTCAGACTAATTGCCTGAAATCTTTTGCTTCTGTATGACTGGGCTTGCCAGCTTTTGGAATGAAAACCACTTTGACTTCGTGCCATGATAAAGGAACCCCATTTTAAACTGTTAAGGAATATATTTTTCAGGAGCGGTATTATTTTGATTTCGCTTTTCTGTAGCATCATTGGGAAGATGCCATCAACGCCAGGGGATTTATAGGGAGAAAAGGAATGGATTGCCCATCTGATCTAAGCCACCTGAACCAATACCATACTCCATTTTTGAGCCATCTGTAAAGATAGTTATGTCGAAGACTTTCGTCACGACGTCATCGTCCATTCTTTTCTTAAAATCTTTAATTTTGCAGTAGTCTGTAGGAGTCTAAGAGATCTCTAAGATCTAAGGTTTGGCAATCTTAGATTTCGACTCCTTTCGTCTTAATTTAGATCAAGACTGTATACGTAAGGTGTAAATAAAGTGGTAAAAGGTACAGAAGAACGCTAAGGCATCAGTTGGGCAAGATCTAGGAGTTCTTGTAGTGACAAAGCTAGAGTAGTTTGTCATATTCCGGTGGTTCGTTACTTTTCGTTTTACCAACTCCGATATTTCAGACGTTTCCATGGCCCTATGGAGCACTGGATTATTTGAAATAGTAGATAGTTATGTCCTCAACCTCCCAGTTATGCAGATTGATCGCAAAAATTTTAAATTATAAAATCATATGAATATCTTGTTCATCCACATACACAGCTTTAATTTGATTTTCAGTTCCCTGTTCTGCCATTGCATTAAGAAAAAAAATTAAAAAAAATGATCCGAAACAAAAAATAGAAACATTGCAACGTATCTGCAAAATTATTGCATAAAACCGAAAAAAAAAAACGAAAATGAATCAAAATCTTTTTATTTTCCCAACTCACATTTTCCTTGCAAATAGGACAAGTAAAGCAAATGCGCAATTATTAACAATGCACACATAAGCAAGCCGTCAAATGGGAAAAACAAATTTTTGCATTCCTCAAAAAAAAAAAAAAAAAAACTTACGACTTTTCTATTTGCACTCTTAAAAAAATTAAAAAAAAAAGAAGGAAACTTCACCCAGGCCGATTCCGTACCGAACTTCTACTATAATTCGCACTCATAAAGCAGCGGCCGTCTCTCCAGAGGAACGAAATTAATTTTTGTGTTTCTTTTTTAGAAACTGCATAGATTGTGTATATCTAAGGCTTGTCTTGCTGCAGTTGCATATCTGTTTGTTAGATATTCTGGTTCTGATGATGATGATGATAGAATATTATGCTCACAAGGACCTCGTAAATGGTCTACTATCATCATCCATTGCAGTGCACCTCCCACTCGCCGGATGGCTTGGATTGTTGAAGCTGTTTCAGCCGGTGGCAACCTCAATTTTCTAAAAAAAAAACAAACTAATATACAGAGAAACCGAATAAGAAAAATCTGCTTAAAGGCATATATTTCGTCCGAAAATCATCACAACATTAAAAAAAATCAAGGGATGAAAAAAAAACTTCTTCCAATTTTGGCAATCAGAGAGTCTAGAGTCATATATCCTAATTCTACGCGAACCATAGACCAAGTTCGTGCTAGGAGATTTTTTGAGTACCCGAAACCTTCTTGCATTCTAAATGGCATATGTGATGGAGAAATTAAAAACAAAAAGAAAAAAATGTTTCGGTTGCATGTTTTGTGGCACTGCAATGCATTTAATGAAAATCTCTATGCACGACGACGTGTGTGCAAGGAATTGCACGGATTCCCAAAAATAAAAGAAAAAGCCCACCACACCAGCCACCCAACAGCAGAGATAATACCCCATCGAATAATATCGAAGGGGGGGCTCTCCGGTTGGTGGTTTTGGTACATCTAAGCGATGCGATATTAATTCGCCACAACTCTGGATGCACATATCTACACTGCATACTTCACAAATGCAACAAACAATATTTTTATTTTCCTTGGAAGGGGACGAGCGTCAAGTTTTCCTCGGATGAGTTAACATGGAAGGGTGTCAAAAATTAACGAATAAAACAACGTTTTTGCACGAGCATTGCAAGGGATCCCTATTCCCCTTTGTCCCTTTCCACTGGGAATGAACGGTGGTGTTGGATGCAACACTTTCCAAAACGCGACATAGCGTGTGGCTTAATGAAACCAACGGACAGAGGAAGAAGCACGAAATGCAAGCTGTAGACCTTATGGAATGGATTGAATAGTACCCTATATGTTGCCGACAGCCGACCGCTCATGGTTAAGGAAATTAATTTCTTCATATATAAAGGTTTTATTTTAAGCAAAATGGGCACAATTGTACAGTGGTTGGTATATTTTCGACAAGCTTTAGATTCTATCTCATTGAAATTGTGACTTTATAGCGAACAGAATCCTAATTTAGTTGACGGAGAGTCTTTAAGGCTGTATGAAAACGAAATGAATTTTAATGTCTTCTTTCTTAAATTTTATGGGAAGGCCAGTTTTTGGTTCAAATTCAAGTATTGTCGTTAATATTACTTATTGTATTACTTTAAAGAAATGCTACAAAAAATGTTTAAGTCTTAAGAAATTTTTCTTAAGAATTTTTTCCAATTTCTACTTACTCAGCTTAAACTTTTACCATTTTGAATTACATATTAAGTTTAATTTTAAGTTTAAGATTATTATTTTAAAGTTCTTATTACATTTTAAGATAAGTTATCTTATAAATTAATGTAATATTATAATTTGGAATCTTTTGTACATACAGGTATAAATTATGGCAAAGAGAAAAGAAAGAGAAAAGAAAAAAAAATAAAGAAAAAATTAAGCTATAAATTCATTATTTTAAATATGTTCATCATCATCATCGGCTCGACAACCGGGTTCCGGTCCTGGCCTCTTTCAAAAAGTCTCTCCACCTATCCCGGTCTCTAGCCGACGCCATCCAGTTGCGCACCCCAAGGCTTCGAGCGTCCTGGTCTACGCCATCTCTCCAGCGCAAGCATGGTCTATCACGCTGTCGTCTACCATAGAATGTACCACAAAGAACTTTCCGAGCAGGTTCCTCTTCGCTCATGCGAGCTAGGTGCCCTGCCCACCGGAGTCTACCGAGCTTAATTTTTGTCACGATATCTGCTTCTAGGTAGATTGCGTACAATTCATGATTGTACCGTCTCCGGAATCGTCCTTCCTCACATATGGGGCCAACAATTCTCCTTAAGACTTTTCTCTCGAACGCAGCTAAGAGGTCGGAGTGCCTTTTGCTAAGCACCCAAGTCTCGGATCCATATGTGAGTACTGGCAGGACCATGGTCCTGTACAGCAGCAGTTTTGAAGTTATGGTGAGATTTCTGGATTTGAAGAGCTTTGACAGACTATAGTAGGCTCTGTTGGATTTGAGAAGCCGCCCGCGTATTTCTTCTTCTATATTGTTATCGGCTGCTACTATTGACCCAAGGTATTTAAAGGATTGCACCACTTCAAATTCGTGCTCCGCTACTTTGATTGTTTGACCAACTGTTCCTCTCGCATTCGACGCCACCATGTACTTTGTTTTACCTTCACTAATGTGCAGCCCCAGATTTTGTGCCGCCTGCTCGATCTGGATGAAGGAATCGTGTACAGCTTGTTCGGTTCTTCCGATGATGTCAATGTCGTCTGCGTAAGCCAGTAACTGGCTGGACCTGTTGACGATGGTCCCTCTTGTTGCCGTGCCAGAGTCACGGATTGCTTTCTCCAACGCCAGGTTGAAGAGGAGGCAGGCCAAACCGTCCCCTTGTCGGAGTCCATTAAAGATGTTGATTGGTCTGGATAGCAATCCGGCTATTTTTACTTGGCTTGTTACGTTGGTCATGGTCAACCTGCATAGTCGTGTCAATTTATTTGGGATGCCGAATTCTCCCATGGCTTTGTAAAGTTCTACCGTGGCTATGCTATCATAGGCGGCCTTAAAGTCTATAAACAGATGGTATGTTGGGATGTTAAATTCTAGACATTTTTCCATCGCCTGCCTAAGGGTAAAGATCTGATCAGTTGTTGATTTGCCTGGAATGAAGCCACACTGATATTGCCCGATGACGGTTTTAGCATATGGGGTTATCCGGTCTTGTAGGATAGAGGAGAGTATCTTATAGGCGGTACTCAACAACGTGATACCTCTATAATTGCTGCACGTTGTGACATCTCCCTTCTTATGTATGGGGCATATTATGCCTTTTCGCCAGTCTTCTGGCATTTCTTCCTGCTCCCATACCTGTACTATAATATCATGAATTGCTTGACGTAAGGCTGGCCCGCCGTGATGGAATAATTCGGCTGGTATGCCATCGGCTCCCGGGGCTTTGTTCTGTTTAAGCCGGCCTATAGCCTTCTCAACCTCTTCTATGCTTGGTGGCGGCAACATAGGGTATTCTTCTTGAAGTAGTGGAGCCTCCACTTCTGCAGTGAGCTAACCATTTAGCAATTCATTAAAGTACACTTCCCATCGCTCCAGTATGCTTTCAGGATCGGTGCAGTGCTGCCACTCAGAAATTTAAAAAAAACATAGTAAAAAAACATGATTTTAGTTCAAAAAACATGATTTTCAGTTCTGAGTTGGAAAACAGTAAAAGAGATATTAAAAACCACATCGTAACAAGTAAAACAAATATTTTCAAAAATTAACTGAGAGCATTTATTAAAAAAATACAAAAATGGACGAAATAAATAAAAATAAAATAAATTATTAAAATTTATACATATTCATGTGTGCTATATTATTTTTTTCACAATTTCAGGTACATAGAGGTATTATATAGCACATTGAAAATCAAAAATATAAATAGTAGATATAAATATTTAGTATCCATATTTTACACATTAGGTAATATTGTGTTTCTAAACAATAAAAACTTTACAAAAGAACATTTCAACATTCATTTTTAATTAAACAAAAACATACCTTTAATAAATTGTCAGGACAAGCCAATATCGCCATCGAAAAAATTATAAATAGTGAAATGCCAAAAGCCAACGAGTAAGTTAGAAACTTGAATTTGGAGCATGGAGAAATGAAAAGAAGCATAATCTCTGGATTATTTTCGCTGAGAAAGTGTGTGTGTGTGGTGAGTAGCTAAAATGATGAGCTGTATAATAGTATGTATTCCTTTCTTTATGAATTTCTGTATGGTGAATTCACATATATTCACAGACAAGAAATTATATTTCAGACACAAAAATCTAGTTTATGCATTTGAGTCAAAGGGTCATTTTAGCTATGTTTGTGTTTGTAATGTTTTCGATTTTCGTCGTTTCAGGTTATAGTGTAGCTCAGACATGTTTTTTTTAAGCGATTATAAAAAATAACATTTTTTTTTGAAACTAGAAAAATCATGATTTTGGACTCGAAATCATTTAATCATTTTTTGGGTCCAAAAAACATGAAAATCATGATAAATCATGATTTCTGGCAGCCCTGGATCGGTGATCAGATTTCCCTCTCCGTCCTTGCAGTATGTGCAGCGTGGTGTGTACTGCGTCATGTTTCGGACGGATTGGTAGAACTTCCGCGCCTGGTGCGGACCTCGCTCTCGGCTGTTTTCTATTTCACAGATTAGGTTCTTCTCCCAGGCTGATTTTTTTTGTCTGTGTAGCCGTTTTTCTATTCTTCTGAGCTCTTTATATTCCTCTTCGCGTGCCCGCGTTCTATGAGATTGTTGCATTGCTCGGTAGGCAACATTCTTACGTTCAGTCGCTAGCTTGCATTCATCATCAAACCAGTCGTTCCGATTTTTACGACTGCTGCCTAAGATGGAGTTGGCAGTACTAATGACAATATTCTTAAGGCGTGTCCATTTCTCATTTACGCCCAGCATACTGGCTCCAGGACTTACTCTCCCTAAATCAAGTGATTCTAGGGCGAGTCCTAACGCATTACCAAAGGTGTTACTGGTGTTTTCATTGCGCAGGGCAGCCGTGTTGATTCGAACCTGATCGGCGGATGCAATGCGTCTTCGCAAGGCAATCCGCCCTCGGAAAACCATACCAACAAGATAGTGATCCGAGTCGATATTGGCACCTCGGTACGTTTGTACCGTCATCAAGTTCGAGTATTGGCGACGGTCTATCAACACGTGGTCTATTTGGTTACGAGTGACTCCATCAGGTGATACCCAGGTGGCTTTGTAGATATCTTTACGCGGGAACCTGGTACTCGCAACGACCATGTTTTTCGATGCTGCCAATTCTAAGACTCGAAGTCCATTGTCATTAGTGTTCTCATGCAAACTATGGGTGCCTGCGTAATGCCTGAATACCGGCTCCCGACCTATTTTTGCGTTCAAATCCCCAAAGATGATTTTAACATCATCTTTTGGACAGGCATTGAGGGTCCTCTCGACTTGTTCGTAATAAGTCTCTTTTTGTTCGTCTGAGGACTCTGATGTTCGTAAATTTGCCTCGCACGCGAAGGGTGCATAGCCTTTCGCTTATAGCGTTAAAGCCGATGATAGTAGACTTCATTTTTTCGCTGACTAGGAAGCTTACCCCGAGCACATGGTGTTTTGTATGACAGCTGTAGTATATGTCATATTCTTTCTTCTGTAAAACACCATTCCCTGTCCATCTGATTTCTTGAAGTGCTGTTATGTCAGCTTTATATTTTGACAGGGCATCGGCTAGCTGCTGAGCAGCTCGAGCTCTATAGAGCGATCGTACGTTCCATAAGAAAATTCGTAAATCGTTTTTCCTTAAATATGTTACGAAAAGATTTAAATATGATCATTGGCCAAATACAATAAAAGATTCTTTTTAAAAAAAGTCAACTTTATAGTCAACTTAAATTATTACAATGTCTCTCATTTCACCTAGTCAACACGGCTTTGACGAAGGTAAGTCGACAGCGAGTAATCTCGTTAAATTTGTGTCCTTTAGTTTCTCAGCCTTAAAGGAAGTCGACATTGAACCTACCGGTTTTAGAAAGGCCTTTGACAACATTTCACAAAAGCCTAATCTATTCAAACTGCCCACGCTTGTGCTAGTACCTTTCTTCTTAAGACGGAGTTTTTCTTGCCTGAAAAACCGGTAATACAAAGTTTTATTCAGATCTATCTTCTATGAAGATTTCGTAGATTCTTCCGGGGTACCACAAGGTAACCACTTAGGACCTATCTTTTTCATTACTACTATGGACGATATTAAAGTGGTCAGCAATTATTCCCATATCTCACTCCCAGTTCATGATACGAAGTTTTTAAGGACCATTTCTTCCACGCATGATCCAACTCTTCTTCATCTTAATATCGACAGTTTGTAAAGAAGTCACATACTTCAGCCGCTGGGGCACGTCGACGCTACTACTCGTCTACTGCCTGTTCTGACGCACGACACAACAACATAACATACATCGACGATTTATCTGGCAATATGTCAAGAAGATTGCATACCTTGAGGCGCCCATGAAGCTGCACATGAAAAACACACACATGCTTACTGCTTAGTCAACGTTGGTAAAACAACAATATACAGTGAGCAGATTTTGTTTAATGTTTAGTGTTCACATTTGCTGTTTACCATAAATGTGATAAGGCAAAGAGAAAAATCAGGTAAAATTTGTAAGGAATAAGATTTCACCCAACACAAAGGAAACCATCATTACAGGACTACAAACTAGTGAAGCCACTGCCATCCGGATACGACTAGAAAGAGGAGAAACCTTGACAGTCATCAGTGTATAATTTACTTCAAGAGTCGCTCCACCGCTGGAAATATAAATAACGACCTGCATATCCTCAACCGGATTTTAAGGTGACATAAATTCGGGGCATCATCAACAGCTGGACACCTCTATCGACCTTGAAGGAAAGATGATCATGGACTGCATCAATATCAAAAGCGAACAGCACTCATTGGTTGTTGTATCACAGCCAAAACCTACCTTTCCTAGGACTCCATCGACCCTAGATTTTTTCTTACTAACCTCTTTATTTATTTATTTTATTCCAGGAATCAGTAACTACACCTGCTCAACCTTACCCAGTGACTCAGCCCATGAAGCAGTAAAGCTCTCCATTAACCTCAGCCAACCTGTTCTATTAACAACAGTACCATCTGAAAACTACGTCAACTACAGGAGGCTGGATATTGAGAAACTCCAGAGGGACATAGAAGATAACGTCTGAACACCACCCTGCAACAGGAACCTAAGTAATGAGGAAATTGACAGTGCCACCGACCTGGAGTCAGCTGTCATCAATGCTCTTGAAGCCCAAAAAATGACCAAGACGTCCAAAGATAGGTACGAACATCTCGCGGAGTATGTACGGAATCTCTATTCACACAGACAAAGGCTAAGGAAACGGCTTCAAAGAATACACCAAAGAGAGCTCAACACAACCAACAACGACTACCAGGAAGTGAAAAGCGAACTCCAATGTGTAAACATAATGTTCCCGAACTCGATATAACACCACAACAACATGCGATTCCAGAAGAGACTACAGGCCATAAAACCAGGACTAAACGCATTTAGCGAAATATGCAGCTGTCTAGGGAAAACCCAACCAATGCCTGACGTCATCATCAACAACAACATTGAGGTGACAACAAGAGCTGATAAAGTGGAAGTTTTTGCGAATCACTTCGAGTAAAACTTCAAACATAGCCCATCAACGGACCCTGTGTTCCTAGATAAAATTAGGACATCCATCCAGCTGACTTTGCAGCCAAATTTGGAAGGAGTGGAGTTTGACGAACATCTTCCAGCTAGTTGCCCAACAGACAACCCCCAACTATGCCAACAAGAGGAAATTGCGGAAATCATCGTCAATTCCAAACCAAAGAAGTCAACAGGGCCGGATGGAGTCTCCAACTACATCGTCAAAAGGCTTCCACATGCACTGATGTTACTACTCACAATCATCATAAACAACTGCGTCAACACCTGCTACTTCACTCCTAAGTGAAAAAACGGCAAAAATCGTGGCAATCCCGAAGAAAGGCGCTAAAAACTTGATTTCCAACTATAGGCCTATATCCCTCCTCAACAATATCAGCAAAATTCTGGAAAAAGTCATACTAAGGAGGCTCAAGAAGTAGTGCAATGAAAACAACATCATCCCAGACATGCAGTTTGGCTTTCGGAAAGGGCATTCAACACTGCATCCGTTACTAAAGTTCAAGTCTGTCGTTTCCTCAACACTTAACATCCATCGTGCCACCGTAGGATGTTTTCTGGATGTCGAAAAAGCATTCGAAAGCGTATGGATAGAAGCTCTTTTATCCATAAGCTTCGAGTACTTGGATTACCTTCGCCACTAATAAAAATATTATTTTCTCTCTTTCATGGTATGTCTTGGAACAACCCTTTGACCTACGTATCGAGACCAACTTTTATTAAATAACTTGAATATGCTGGAAGATCGACGAGCAATAAGCGACATTCTCTTCATTCCTCGACTACTTTCAAGATCTTTTGCCTGCCCTACTCTCTACAATTCCATCTCTTTCCCGTAATCTAAGAAATCTACGTGTCTTCTATGTGGTTCCAACTAACCTATTACTCACATTCTTTGGAGGACTTATTGGAACATTAACTGTTTTGACTTCAACCTCAGTTCACCCTGCCTGAAACTCCGTCTTAAGGCAAACAAATGATGGTATTGCCCCCACCAAAGGCAAAATTCCTATCCCTATCGTTGTCACCATTGATAGCTTTGAAGAAAGTTTAAGACCACATCCATAGGCCTTTTCAGTACTACAGAAAGTGAGAAATCAAAATCAACTCCTCAAAGTCATAACTCATAAATAATTTTCTTCATGAGGCATCATCTAACTGCAGACGCATAAAGACTAAAGCAAAATACAGAAATATAACCCTTAAACTCGCTGACAGATTAACATTGGCAACCAACTACAGAAGCTTGAAGTGCCTGAGGATACACTTCAGCGAGCTGCTAAGGCTCCAGTCCATGGAATATACGTTCTATACGAAAAGCCGGATGGGCCTTCCGTTCTGTCCACACACTGATGAAAAGAAGTACCGGACTTAGCCAGCATATCAAGATCGTTTTATATAAGCAGCTCTCTATCTGTATGACATCGATATGCGACAACTCAAAGTTTTTCAAAAGTTGGCAGTGTCAAAAATCGTACAAGAACGAACTTAAATACTCAAAATCTCGTATAATACTTCTGAACAAGTGCCTGTTACTACTGTCTAAGAAGCTAGTTGAAAACTCCATCAGCTTATAAAAAGGATAACAATCCAACTACCCTTGCCCAGGTACTTTAGCGTAATGTACATAGTGTATGACAACATATTCAAAAATGAGAAGAAGCCGTTGCTTTCTACGTTGACCAAGGGTCAGCCGAGCCTACCGCCCGCCATTACAAAGCGCCACCCTCCTTCACATATTCACCACTGAAAACCGGAACTAAACTTGAACTTCAATCTACAATGTAGATAAAAATCAATGACCGATGCATTTCTCTTTAGACAGTCTAGGACTGTTCCATGATAGAATGGCGAATCCGCTAATATACTCTGAAGGCTGTAGAACTGTGAATAGACGTCGAGACGTCCTCGGTGGAGAAGAGCGCCTTTAGTTTAGTAAGACTATGCCCAAACTCCGCTAGAAATAAATTTCTTTTTCTTGTAAGCTGACGAAGGTAGTGTTATTGTGAACGAGTGTTGGAACCGATGATTAAGAATAGTTTGTAATTTTTTTTTTTTTTCAAATGACCAAAAGTTCTTACAACCTTTTGAATATTGTTGTATTTCTTGCCTCATGTTTTGGTAATGTATTTTTAATAATCTTAAGACTATTCAATCTTATTAACGTGTAATTCAAAACATTCAAAAATTAAATAACTTTCACAACAACATATTATTTTTAACTAATCTTGATAAGATAAATATATTTTTCTTCGTGGAAATGGAATTTAGATAATAAATAAAAAAGAAGAAAAGCAGTCCACTTAATCAACATTATCTCACAAAAAGATCATTAAGATTGGAACAACTGTGACAAAAGTTTTTGAAGGTTATCAATATTGTAGTTAATCAATCACTTCCTTAATAAAATAGATTACGAGTATCTACATATGAGATTATATTGGTTTTCAAAAATAAAAAAAACACTCAATTCTTTCAAGTTCAAGGGAAATCGATTCAGCACGACTGCGTCGTACTTAATTACTCTTTCAATTCAAGTCGTTTAGTCCTAAGTTTTGATATATACCAAATGCTTATGTAATTTAAAATAAAATGTACGACTGAATCGCTTGCTCATATGTAAAAGACTAAAAATTAAAAAATATGTTATTAGAGGAAAACTCCGTAAGCATAAAATTAATTTTTTAAATGACTTAAGCAACTCCTTTAGCAGTTGCACCTTAAAACAAGATGCCATGTGATTCAAGCGAATATTAACTAGTGCAAGAACAAAAATTATAAGCCGTTACAGTGTTTTTTTTTTTTCAAAAATAAGCTTTTATAGACACAATTTTTAAAACAGTTAAATTTCCAAAAAAAATATTGAGCCGTTTTTCGTTCTTGATTTTTTTTTTCAAAAATTCAAAAAAAAAAACAATTTTTTTAGGTTTTTACATGCAATGTTTTTCAAACTTTTAAGAAACATCTCTGGAAAAAGTTTCATTAAAATCCGGTATGTCGATAATGAGAAATTCAAAATTTGAAAAATGGTGTTTTGGTAGGTACAGTCAATATTATCTTAGTTTCAATTTTTTTTACTAAATTAAAGATCGTAAGAATTGACCGAAAAAAAAAATTTATCAAAATTCTAGGTGCCATTTTCGAGAAAAGTACAATTTTCGAAAAACATTTGTATGGTAAGTACGGTTTTTTTTAGGTAAAAAAAAATTTTTTTCCTCACATCTTGTAGATGTAGGTTTTCGAAATATTAAGTCTTAAAAGAAAAAAATTTAATATTTTTTTAAAAATCCAAAGCAATTTTTTTTTTGAAAAATTTAATTGATAATAATATTCAAACTATTGGGGAGCTTTACCATACAAAAAATGATCAAAATCGGTTGCACCGTTTTTGAATAAATCAAAAACAAATGAAAAATGGCTCCATGGGCTATATCTTTTAATAATGATTTTTCGGTAATTTGTTTTCAATCTTTAGCTAGCTTTAATTAAATGAAATTTTTTGAACTTTTTTTTATAAAAAATCTGTCGAACAGTTCTTGAGAAAAAAAAATATTTATGAAATTTCGAAAAAAATCGTATGGCAGGTGCCGTTTTTTTGGTCTTAAGAAAAATTAAAAAAACCGTTGGGGGGGGGGGGGGGGGTTAAAAATGATATCTGCAAGTTTCACGAAAATCAAATGAGCCGCTTAAAGTGTAGTCTTAAAGACAGACAGACAGAATTGCGAGATCCACTTTTTTCGCCTTCGTTATCATCGTAATGTCAAATTTCATCAAAATCTCGAGATCGATTTTTCTACGACGAATGCATAACTTGCCTTATGTTACTTATAAGTCGTAAGTAAAATAAAATGCACGACTGGGTCGCACGAACTTGCTCTTATGTAACAGACTAGGAATTTTAAAATCGAATGTTATTAGAGAAAACTGTTCATAAGGATCAAATTATTTTTTAAATTCTTTTAGTAGTAAGAGACAAAAACAAAATGCTATCCAAATATGAATTTATGCAAGAACAAAAATTATAAGTCGTAGTCGTTTCTTAAAAAAAGCTTTTATGTACAAACTTTTTAAAAGCTTTTGAAGAAAAAATTTTGGTACGCCAATTTAAAGTTTTAATTATTGTTCGAATAAAAATAAAATTTACAAAAAAAAATATTGAGCCGTTCCTGAGATATCGAATTTTCAAAAAAAAAATAAAAAATAGATTTTTTTTTCAAAAATTCAAAAAATATTAATTTTAAAGTTTTGAAATGAAATGTGTTTTAGACTTTTTAGAAGCTTCTCTTTGAAAAATTTCATTAGGATCCCTTATGTGGATAATGAGAAATTCAAAATTCGAAAAAATGGTTCTATGGTAGGTACAAGCTGTAATATCTTAATTTCAAATTTTTTTTATTAAATTAAAGATCGTAAAAATTAATTGAAAGAAAAAAAATTTTATCAAAATTCTCGGAACCGTTTTCGAGAAAAGTACGATTTTTGAAAAGCATTTTTTTTAATTTTTTAGCATTTGTATGGTAGGTACCTTTATTTTTTGGTAAAATAAAATTTTTTTTATCACATCTTGTAGATTATATTGAAAAACTTTTATTTAGCAAGTTTGAAAAAAGTCTAGCATGGGGTTTTCGAAATATTGAGTTTTGAAAAACAAATTTTTAAGTTTTTTTTAAAAATCCAAAAAAATTTTTTTTGAAAATTTGAGTACACAATTCTATTCAGGTTTTTGGGGAGCCTTAGCAAAAAAAAAATGATCAAAATCGGTTGTACCGTTTTTGAAAAAATCAAAAACAAAAAAAATGGTTCCATGGGGGGTACCCTCAATAACCATTTTTCAGAAATTTTTTTTCAACAAATACCTAGCTTTAATTAAATGAAATTTTTTTGTGTTTTTATTTTTAAAATCTGTCGAACAGTTTTTGAGAAAAAAAAATGTTTATAAAATTTCGAAAAAAATTCGTATGGGGGGTACCGTTATTTTTGGTCTTAAAAAATCAAATCAAAAAACATCCGGGGGGGAAAAATTAAAACCCATATCTACCAAGTTTGAAGAAAATCGGCCGAGCCGTTTAGCTGCAATCTAACGGACAGACAGACAGACAGACAGACAGACAGACAGACAGAATTGCGAGACCCACTTTTTTAGTCTTCGCTATCATCGTAATGTCAACTTTGATCAAAATCTCGAGTTCGATTTTTTTTACGAATGCATAACTTGCCTTATAGTACCTATAAGTCGCAAGTAAAAAAGTATAAGGCACGACATTCGTATTTCTTATTAAATGAATAATTTTTGAAATTGTTTTGACCTTTCATATTTTCAATAAATCACATTTTCCACATGACAACTGTAGTGTTTATAGGCTGTTTTATTTTAAAATCAATTTTTTTGAAACCATTTTCCAGCTTTTTAACTGAAAGTTCATTGGCATAATGGATTTAAATACATAGTATTCTTTTGTAGGAAAACTCGAAATCGAAATTGTTTTAACCATTTCAAAAATGAATTTTGAAATTCAGTTAATTTTTGTATAATGGTTGGGATTTAGTTCGTTCAAAAAGATGGGAGTTAAGAACCAAGTCCAAATTTGTGTTGGAATTAGTTTATTGGGAGTTAATTCTTTTGGGAGTTACATAGTTTTTATTGAAACATTAGAATTACTTAGAGCTTAAGCAAATCAATGCTTTTATATAGTTATAATATCTGCTTTTTTTAAGCCTGTACTAAGTGGTGGGACATAAATTATATATCTTAAGAAAGTTTTTGTTCCATAGTTCACGCCTGGGTCAAACGAAGTTCCTCTATATGTACGAGTATGTTCATAAGCTAAAAATTAATTTTTACTTGCGACTTATAGGTACTATAAGGCAAGTTATGCATTCGTAAAAAAAAATCGAGCTCGAGATTTCGATCAAAGTTCACATTACGATGATAGCGAAGACTAAAAAAGTGGGTCTCGCAATTCTGTCTGTCTGTTCGCCTACAGGCTAAACGGCTCGGCCGATTTTCTTCAAACTTGGTAGATATGGGTTTTAATTTTTCCCCCCGGACGTTTTTTTCTGTTTTTTTTTTAAGACCAAAAATAACGGTACCTGCCATACGATTTTTTTTCGAAATTTTATAAATATTTTTTTTTTTTCAAAAACTGTACCACAGAATTTTTTTAAAAATAATTTAAAAATTTGATTTAGTTAAAACTAGGTAATGGTTGAAAAAAATTTTCCAAAAAATTGTTATTTTTGGTAGCCCCCCTGTGTCCATTTGTTTCGTTTTTGATTTTCTCGAAAGCGGTACCAGCGATTTAAATATTTTTTTTCATGCTAAGGCTTCTCCAAAGTTTGAATATTTTTACATATTCAAATTTTCAATTTTTTATTTTTTGGATTTTTAAAAAAATTTTCAAATTTTTTTTTTGCAAACTCAATATTTCGAAAAGCCCTTGCTCGATTTTTTTCAAACTTGACAGATAAAAGTTTCTTAATATAATCTACAGATTTGAGAAAAAAAATTTGTTTTATCTAAAACTAACGGTACCTTCCATACAAAAGTTAAAAAATGGTTTTCGAAAATCGTATTTTTCTCGAAAAGGGTTCCGAGAATTTTGCTAATTTTTTTTTCTTTTGATTAATTTTTACGATCTATAATTTAATAAAAAAAAATTTGAAATCTAGATATTACTGACGGTACCTACCATAGAACGATTTTTTCGAATTTTGAATTTCTCATTATCGGCATAACGGATTTTAATGAATTTTTTTTAAAGAAAGCATTTCAAAACTTAAAAAAAAAAATATTTTTTCGATTTTTAGAAAAAAAAGTCATTTTTTTTTTTGGAAAATTCGATATCTCAAGAACGAGTCGGACCCAATTCTGAGAACAGTGGACAAATAGATAGATTAAATTCTATCTGTGACGATTGCTTCTCTATGTATTATGATAATGCTGGAGGTATGAGAACGAAGTCTCATGAATTCATTATTGCTGCTACTGACTGTTCATATGATGCTATTGCTCTTACCGAAACATGGTTAAACAAGAACTTTCTAACCAGTGAATATTTCAACACAAACTTCAATGTATTTCGCAAAGATCGTTCTTGTGAACAATCTAGGCTAGTAAGAGGTGGTGGTGTTTTATTTGCTATAAAATCTGAATATACAAGTAAGGAAATTATTTTATCTAATGTTTCGGGAAATATTGAACAAATTTGTGTATGCGTAGATATACCTATTCGACCATCTTTTAATATAATTCATGTTTACTTTTTTGTGTCTTACATACCACCTTTATCAAATTTTGAAATTTATGAAGCTCATGTTAAAAATATAACCAATATTTTCGATACTATCGACGAAAATTGTTATTTTGTTGTTGTTGGAGATTTTAATCTGCCAAATTTTAAATGGTTGTTTTCAAATGAAGAAAAAAGAATGTTTCCTTGTAATATTACCAAAGATTTTGAACTAAGTTTAATTGATAGCATTACATCTTTGAATATGTATCAAATTAATAATATTTTGAATTCTATTGATCGTATTTTGGATTTGGTTTTTGTCGATAGTGGTCTAGAAGCTTTATTAAAGGAAGCAAGTTTTAAATTACTAGAAAATAGCATACATCACAAATCGCTTGAAATTAAATTTAACTTATCTGTTTTAAATGAATTTAAGTCGCTTTGTAATAATGTACCAAAATATGATTTCAAAAATGCTAATTATAGTGCAATGAATAGTTATTTAGAATGTATTGATTGGCAACCTATCTTTAATTGTTCAAATGTGCAGATAGCTTTTACTATGTTACAGAACATCTTGGAATCTATGATTTCGGATTGCGTACCTAAGAAACTATTTAAAAATTCGAAAAAGCCTCCTTGGTTCAATAAGAGCCTATCTAGGCTAAGAAATGTAATGATTAAATTCCAAAAAAAGAGCAAGGTTTCTGTCTCTTTTCATAATCATTTTAAGCAAATAAGAAAAGAATATGAATTTCTGAGGAAATTTACTTATAAGCAATACATGTGTTCTCTAGAATCTAATATTAAAACAAATCCAAAATGGTTTTGGTCTTTTTTGAATGCGAAAAGAAAATCGCTTGGGATTCCATCCAACATCGCTTACAATGGCATCTCCTCCGATAACATTAATGTTATCTGCAATAGTTTTGCATCGTTTTTCCAATCCAATTTTATCGATTTCAATTTAAAGTGTGATAATTTCGTTGACTATAAATCTTCCATCGATGTTGGTAATTTATATTTATCAGAATGTGACTTACTAACTTATTTATCCTCTCTTGAAAATAATTTTTCGGTTGCGCCGGACAATATACCATCAGCTCTTTTAAAAAATTGCAGATTCAACCTTGTAGCGCCGCTCTGCTTTATCTTTAACATGTCCTTAGACCAAGGTGTATTTTTAGATGAGTGGAAATATTCGTTCATCACTCCATTACATAAATCTGGATCAAAGGGCTTAGTAGAAAACTATAGACCCATTGCTAAGCTTCAGCTGATCCCTAAAGTCTTTGAAGCAATAGTTAAAAATAAATTGTATAATTTAGTGCAAAACCATATATCAGATTTTCAACATGGATTTATGAGTGGTAGATCGACAGCGACGAATTTGAGTATTTTTACAAACTATTGCCTAAATAACATGGAAAAGCACCTACAAATTGACACTATCTATACTGACTTATCCAAAGCTTTTGATCGTGTTCAACATAATGTTTTAATAAGAAAACTTGAAAGGTTTGGTTTTCACTCCTCTCTTCTGAGTTGGATAAGGAGTTACTTAGTTGGTAGAAAACAAATTGTCAAAATTGGTAACGTTTTGTCAAATGAAATATTAAATCATTCAGGTGTTCCTCAAGGCAGCCATCTTGGCCCATTACTATTCATTATTTTTATTAATGATTTGCCAAATCTACTTTCATTTTCAAAATGTCTTTTGTATGCTGATGATTTTAAAATTTTTAGTTGCATTGAATCTTTATCTGATGCAGGTAAAGTTCAAGCGGATTTAGATCAAATTCATCAATGGAGCAATTTAAACGGACTTAATTTCAATGTTAACAAATGTAGTGTTGTAACATTTACAAAAATTCGAAATCCCTTGCATTTCGAATACAAGCTTGGTAATGATTCTCTACAGAGATGTGAAAATCAGAAAGATCTTGGAGTGGTATTTGACTCTAAAATTAATTTTTCTCTCCATATAGACCATATAATTTCAAGAGCCAATGCTATGTTAGGATTTGTTATTCGAAACTCTAAATGTTTTGAAGATCCGTATACACTTAAAACCCTTTACATCAGTATTGTTAGACCGTTGTTGGAATACTGCAGTGTTATATGGAATCCTTACACACAGTCAAATATAGGACGGATTGAAAAAGTTCAAAAAAAATTCACTAGGTTTGCGTTACGAAAGATTTATGGAAATTTAAACGTTCCATGTTATGAAAGCAGAAGCATTCTTATTGACCTTAAACCTCTCGTGTCAAGAAGAAAGTTAAATTCGATTCTTTTTGCTTACGATGTAATTAATTCTAACATAAATTGCCCGGTTTTGTTATCTATGTTCAGTATATACGTTCCTACCCGCTGTTTACGACCAAGAAATGGTGATTTTTTTCATGTTCCATTCCATAGTACAAGTTACGCTAAGCACAATCCAATTACCAATGCCTGTTTAAATTTTAATGAAGTTGATTTTGCCATTGATTTTAATATTAATAGAAATGAAATTAAGAAAAATATATTAAATTTATTGTAATTATTACTATATTATTTATTTATTAAATGTGTAAGATTGTCAATACTTAATTTAAGCTCTTTTGTAATCTTTATAAAGTTTGTTAACTTGAAAGATGGTAAATAAATAAATAAATAAATAAATATTTTTCTTGGAAATTTAACTCTTATTCGTACAATAATAAAAACTTAAAGTTGGCTAACCGAAATTTTCTCTTAAAAATGTTTTAAAATTTTTTTACATAAAAGCTTATTTCTTTAATTAACCACTACAACGACTTATAATTTTTGTTCTTGCATAAATTCATATTTGCGTAGCATTCTGTTTTTATCTCTTCCTACTAAAAGAATTTAAAAAATTCATTTTATCGTTATGAACAGTTTTCTTTAATAACTTTCGTTTTGAAAATTCCTTGTCTATTACAACTTTTGTATTTCATTAATTATTTGATAGCCGAGAAAAAATATTTAAGCAGTAGTGCTTCCATAAAAATTATCAGTTCTTTGTCAGAACACCGTAGAAGTAAGATTTCAAGAAAAGATAGGAACTTTGATTCAGTAGTATTATGGTGTGATTGGTGAACGGGGTGGTTGGGCTGGTTGGGTAACTGGCTTGTTGGCCGTAGGAGTTGTTTGTAAATTAGTACCTTCGTTTGTTGGCTAAGTCCTGATCTTCGCCTCATCAAGGAATGTAGTCGGTGGAATGCCCATCAGTTGGCTATTCTGAGTCACTTTTTGAGTGCGGGTTGAACCTAAGCAGTTCGTAGAAGATTATACCAAGGTATTTGACGTTTCTTTTGGCTTGAGTTTCCTTAGTATCAGCCTGTGGCCTGTGGTTAGAGCTCATGTCCCTGACATTTTTCTTCGGGATCGCCATAATCTTTGCAGTTTTCCATGTTTTAAGGAAGTAGTTGTTGTTGATGCTGTTGTTCAAGATGATGGTTAGAAGGATCAGTATACTGTCTCTGGCATACTCTTTATGATAAAGTTGGATATTCTATCTGGTCCGGTTGACTTCTTAGTCCTAAAGCTACTGATTATTTTAGCTATTTCTTCGGGGGTGCTCAAGTTTGGGCTGTCAATTGGGTCACTCGATGGATTGGTGAATTATAAACTCAATAAATATTTAAAAAAACGAAACTTTCTCAACGACTGGCCGTATGGCCTTCGTAGCAATAGGTCTACAGGTGATCTGATGATCTATCTCACCGAATAGTATTACAAATCCTTCCATGATTAAGATTATTGCACTTGATATTTCAAAAGCAATTGACATAGTTTGGCAGCAAGCTCTTTAAATGAGATTGCATGCATTTGATATTGAACAATCCCTTCTTCTTTGGAGAAGAAACTACCTTCCGAAACTAATGCTTCAATAACTCAATGCTGTCTCTTGTCCCTAAAACGGAACCCATCCCATCCCCCATTTCTCTATCCATAAGCAATACTTGCATTGTCGCAACCGAAAAGTTTTCAGACCACCTTGTTCGGAATGTTTAGGTTTCCTTCGCCTGCGAAATTCTCCAGCCTTTCTGATCTGACTGTTATTTATAAGTACTATATTCATCCTAAGCTTGAGTCTAGTTCCCATATTTGGACAGGTGCTCCAATAACTCACTTGAGTCACTTGGATAGAATCCAAAAAAGAGCTTCAAAAATGATAGGTGATAGAAGTATGCCAGAAACATTTTAATCTCTTGAAAACCGCCGCAATGTTTTTTGTATTTCATTATTTTACCGTTATTTTTATAAAAATTAATCTAGTGAAATGGAAAGTTGCATTGCTTCCCTTGAACAATTTAACCGTAATACTGGCGCATCCAGGAGTGCCCATCGGCTTATCCTTGAGCCCAACTTTGGGCGTAGTATTAAATTCAGAGATTCTTTTTCTAGCCGCACGACACAAATGGGGAATGCCCTACCGACTCAATATTTCCCTCCTATTACGACATTCAGACAGTCAAAAGCAATGTACATCGGTGTCTATATAAATTCGTTCTGTCTCAGACAGCGCACTTTTTAAGTAATTGACAGGCGCAACAGCTCATCCAGAACCAAGATCTTAAGACTCGCTATTATTCTTGCACGTCTATTTTCGTTGTCGTCAAGAATGGAAGGGAAATCCATATATGGCAAGATATTTTATTGGAGGATTTGTTACTTTCTTGAAAGTTGTAGGTAGTAGATATTCCTAATTCTACATGGCTGTGAATCGATCCCACCCTTCGGCGCACTGTGGTCCAAAATGACTTTTTTCGTTGCAAAAATCATAACTTTTGAACACGTGAAGCTATCGCAACAATTTTTTTTGCCATTAAAGGTAATTTCCAAGGTTATACAAGTTGTGAATTTTAAGAAAATTACTTTACAGGGTGTTTCAGAATAATTGGTTGATGTAAGATTTTCTTAGAAAAAGGAGTTAACAGAATAAAGTCTGAAAGTAAATCTTTTAAAAACAGTCCTAAATTTTTAAAACTTTGTAAAAAAAAAGTTTTTGACTATTCAAGTGAATTCATAACAACAGTGGATGCTTAAAGTTAACGCACCCATTTCAGAAATATTTTTTAAGGAGTATTATAAAACAGTATTTTTTCATGTTGTGGGGCATCAGTTTATTCTATAAACTGTTTGACTGATATATTTTATATGAAACAGTGTAGGAAAAAAGTAAACGGACGAAAATAAAATAAAAAAAAAAAAATAAAATAGAATATAAAATTTATATTAACAAAATCAAATAGAATACATTATAAATATTTGTTTACAATTAACTACTATAGATCTAATTTTCAGAAGAAAATTCATCGGCATCGTTATCATTTTCAACAATTAATAGACCTATTAGTTCTGGGCAGTAACTCTTTTTCAGCTCTTTTTTTTGATCTAACGTGTCTTAAAGATGAAACAAGTGGATCTGATGATATATGTACATAGCATATTAAATAAATCTTCATTTTGTCGCTTCCGTGAGACTTTGCATGTATTATATGTATTATATATCGATATCGCTTGTAGTTTTTATTCCTTGATTCCTGTGCTTCTTCTGAAAGCTCCACGATTGGCAAAATTTGATGTCTTATAAGTTCCCCTCCATGGTCCAAAATTTTGTGCAGAGTTGGTGTCAGGAGTTTGTAGCTGTTTAAGAACGAACTCCATACATCTTATTCTAGCGTGTAATGGTGAAATTCCAAATTCGTAGTTCCTCTCATCTGCTTCGGCTGAATCTTCTTCTCTTGGAAAATTTTTTTGTGTCCTTTTGCAAATTGGACATGACAATGTTGATTTTGTATTTGTTAGTTCATTTAACACTTTCCCGTCTATCATGGTTAGAAAAAACTCATGTCGAACCATCACATTGTTTTCTTCAGCAACAGTCACTACAGTTGGCCTCAAATTTTCTATTTGGTTCCTTATATTTCTGACAGTTGTCTGAATAATATCACTTGACTCCTTTGCATATTCAAAAAGAATCGGTCTGCAAAAGTGAACTGATGACGTCCTTGGATTTTTCCAATATTCGGTTGATTCACCTTTTATACGAAGTGGAACTAGTGATGCCATGAACATGTTCGCATCAGATATTACCTGGCCATCTTCTGAAACTATTGTTTGCTTATATGCACTTTGTCCGGAAGATCCATCGCATCCCTATTTGCTCATCAAAGTAAGATTTGTTGGAAGCAAAAAAAGATCCTGATTGACTAGGCTATTTAAAATCCTCTTTGCTGTATGGTCCACCAAATCTTAGAGATTCACTTTAACAGAAGTTTCTGTTACTATAAAATTTGATGGAGTTGCTTGTATTTTAGCTTCTATTAATAAATTGCAGCTCGGAAACACATCAACGTTATGGCTTCTTAATGATTTTCTCATCAAATTATATTTTTCTTTAGAAAGCCCCATATCCAAGAACAAGGCTAGCACAGTGGGACCATCGTATTTTATTGGATCCCTTTGAGATGTGGGAATACTCTCCTTTATCCGTTACACTCGAAATGGGCTTGCATTAAAAACTGCTTTTGTGATATCCGCTTTTATCTTTTCGTGTTCCTTTTTATATTTTATACTCAGAGCTGTGGAAACATTTTCAGTCGAAATATAGCCCGTAGTTTCCAATAGTTTCCTCCTTTTGGTATATACTGAACATGTATCTAAGGATTTCGAAGGTCTTCCTCTTGATGTACTTGGCACGTCACTGTCTTCAATTTCATTACATTGGATTGTAAATGTTCCATTCAAAAATTCTTCATATTTTGAGAGAAATCTTGTTTTAACTCTAAAACAGTCAATCCATTTTTTTTTTAACTGATGCGTATAATCTTTGGAGTTTCTTTTTCGTTTCATCGTTGTCACTTATATCTTCGTATTGGTTTTGGATCAGAATTACAAATTCTCCAGAATTCGAAACACTATTAGAATAAGATCAATAAATATTCACAATAATAATTTAAGTTAAGGGGAATTTATTCAAAGAGGGTCGTTAAAGTGGGCGGATTAAAAAATTTAATGTTCAATAAAGTAATCAATAGTTTGTTACAACATTTTATATTTTTTTTAATAATAATTGGCATTTGTATAAAAAGGGGCGTAGAAGTGGGCGTTTTTTTTTCAGAATCAAGATAGTAATAAAACGATTTTTAATTAAAAAGAAAATTTCACGTTCTCGACTATTTTAATTAATAAAATAATTGAAATTTTCCATAGGGGAATTTGCTTTTAAGACCAAAAGGTCAGCACTGGGAACACGACTTTTTTTTAAACAAATTAAAATTTCTCTGAAGGTTGCAAATAGTTGCAGCTACAATTTTGCATATGGTTTAAGAAATAGTTAGGGTAAACTATCATGGTCAATTTTCCGCGCGAACTTGCGAGTATTTTTTTGTAGCCCTATTCAAACCGAAAAAATCTGCTAAAAAAGGGTGTTTTTTGTTTTATTTATTAAAAATATAAAATATTTTTTTTTTTTTGTAATTAAAATTTTGATTTACGCACGAATAATACAACTAGAATAAACTATAGAAAATTAATATTTTACATTTAATATGCCAAAATTTCAAACACGAAAACAAAGAAGTTAGTTTTTTCTGTTTTTTTTTTTTACTCTAGAACGAAATTGACCAACTTTGAAAAGCTCTATAAGTCAAACTAGTTAGCGGAAAATTTTTTTGTTTGCTGTTTTTGAAGCTCCATGTATATTTATATTAGAAATAAAAACAAAACTTTAAAAAATAAAACATCGAAATTAGTATTTTTGCAACGAAATTTTTCTTTTCGGACCACAGTGCGGCGTGACAGTCTTATGCACTAACTCTGACGCCACGGGGTACAAAATACTCTTTGCTTATAACTCCTGTTAATATGGTCAGATATGTAAGATTAATGATTGTTAATAAAGCTAAAATGTCAGATTTATATTAAAATATCTCGAAAATCGCACAAAGTGGAGAGAATTTGAGACCTTACTCAATCTTCGAAAAAGTATACCACTTTTTCTAGGAGAAGGCTGCTAAAATTTTGCAGCCCTAATGAAATACATCAATTAATCTCTCTGCGTTGACAAACGAAACGCCATACCCTATTTCGAAAGGACACCACAAATGTTCGACTGCATCCTCAAATAAATTAAAAGCAATGAATTGCCGTCATTTGGGGATGAGAAGCCATGCCTTGCTGGTCTTTGCTCCTTACGTGGTGTGATGTGAAAAATTCAAAAAAGCATATTTTTGTATTTCTTTTCTTGCACGCGTTAATGACCAACATGAAGAGCATTAACAACTAGCACACTACAAAGCTCACTGTCTTGTATATGAACGCTAGGGTTACGATTTGCTTTGACAAATTGCCCCAGCCCAATCCCCAAGCAACTTACTCAACCCTCGCGCAAGCACCCTCGAAGCTAATTTTCTCGAATTAAAAGTGCACGCACATTGTGTCAACACGTCATTATTAAACAAGGAAAATGAAAACTTTTGCAAAAGTCGTCGTGTGAAGGAGTTGAATCAAATAATCATAATAAAAATGTCGACGAGACGCGTCGTCGTCGTTGTGTTGTGGCTTTCCGTTGTCGACAATGACTTGCACTGCATCATTCATCATCAGTCATCACCAACTACGTGAATCGACATCTTCTTCATTATTTCCATCAATGTCCCTGTCCTCTGACACTCCACAAATCCCCTTCATCAGCACGATAATCATCTTCGCGGGCAGGAAGATAAAAATATATATGAATCCGCAAGATTGCAAACTCAGCGAGAAATTGGAAATTATCCTTCATAAAGGAATTAGAGCGTTTGCAAAAGGCGATGAAGATGAAGGCTTCGTTGGCGTTGTCGTCGACATCGACAAACGAGCTCTTGAATTGTGACTTTCGGAATTTGTCTAAGTTTCTTTTGGCGTAAGTTGAGGTTTTTGGTTATGGATACGCAGTTTTTTTCCTTCTTATTGTCATCCTTATCATTAATGACTTCAAGGACTTTTTTCCATTTGTCGCTGTATGCATAGCTGGGTGATGAAACGTTTGTCACAAAAAATTTCTGGATTTCGCTCACAAGTCCTTGTAAGTTTTGAAAATTCTTTTCATTCCTTTGTAATACGAAAAAAAAATGAGTCGCAAATTACCTATGTTAGTTCATATTCAAATTAAGGGTGCTGTAAGGCTTTGGTTGCATTTAACTGTTGATGAAGCACACGCAAAGAAGTGAGGTTAAGCTTGATTGTTCTTAAATTGGAAACAAAAAGACATCTCGTCTGGAAATGTTTACAATTCATTGTTAATGCAATGCACGCGGTGCACACTGTGCGTTAAACTTGCTTTGATTTTCTAGGAAAAATTATTATGTTCCTTGGTCCTTCATAGCAACTTGGTGTTTAAAAAAATTGAAAATCACGATAGCTACATAGCTTAATTGTTTTTTTTTTTTTTACTTTACTTACTAAGTGAACATTCCCGGCGTATTCTCTAAGAACTTATTTTTTAAATTAATATTAATTCGAAGTTTTTATTTTATTGCAATCTAAGATATTGAACTGAAATAAAATGCACAAATGGATGTCACGAACTTGCTCGTACATATTTTTTTTAACATTCTTAAGGAAAATGTTTTTATCAGTAGATTAGGTAAAACCGGGCCAGGTGCGAGGCTCAAGGCTGTCGCTATAAAGAACACCCCTTTCAGACCTACAGCGCACGCATGGATGCCAGCCGAACCTTTCGGCATAGATAATCAAGGTAACTAACCCTTCATTACTGACTCATAAATGATAGGTCGCTAAGCTTGAGGAGGTAAGGGGTCCTTAAAGAAGTGCGATTATCGTAATCTATAAAGACTTCCTTGCCCCTTGCCGCAGGCGAGAGGTATAATAAGGCATCGGTTTGATTCGATCGCTCTGAAGGTATATGAAAAAGATGAGGTTGATGCAAAAAGCGTCCCTCCACACATTTCCCAAGCTGAATCGAAAGTAGGGGACCCTGGAATATCCAACACTCTTCCATCCGTGGTAGATGAGAAATCAAGGTCATCCTCGACATGGCTCAGTCTTCTATTAATGTCGTCAGTTTGATCGAAATGGATAACTCAAATTTAAAGATTGCGATATACTACGACTACGGCGCGGTGACTGCTATCAAAAACAAAGGCAGCGTCTATTTGTGTGGGAATTACTGTTGAAACTGGCAAGATCAGGTACATGCTGTCATCAAGATATGATACCCAAAACCAACGTCTTGGACAAAACGTCAACATATACAGCTTTATGTTGGAGGTAATTAAGGGCTTTGTCCTACGCTACTATTTCTAATATTTCTAATAAGCTATTATTTCTAATACCAGCGGCGACTTCAAAGCTGTTTCATTTTCCCTCTCCTAATTTCTTTCTTCTTCTCTTTCTTTTTGAATTCTTATTCTATTCATGGTCAGTTGTGTTTTCAGTTTCCTAATGGCTGGCTGTGCTTGCCTATGTGCGCTCTATTTAAATTAATTAAAAATTAATTGACTTTGAATAAATATTGAAAATTGTATAAAGTATTAAAGGTATTGTTTCATTTAACGGAAGATATAAAAACAATTATTTGCAACTTCATTCCTCGAGTGTGTGAATTTGGATATTTTCATACATTTTTTGGTGCCTCCTGTGAGGAATGATACAAACTGTTAAATAGTGGCGGTACACTTTGCGGTTAATATTCTACGAAGTTCTACAAGCAGAACTGTACCTATTACGGCAATGGCAGAGCTTAACAGGCGTACCTCTGCATCTCATTCGATTTTGCGCATTTCAGCAAAGGTAGCAGCAGATGATTTTACTGGAGATGAATTTAGTCTTCGGCAAGAGATGAATTCATTGCAATTGCATTTTGATCGTTTTGTGGCTACTCATGACATTCTAATGGATGCAGCAGAACCTTCTGAAGTTGGCGTCCACATGAATCTTTGGGATGACATGGAAGAGCATTATAGTACTTCAATGGCTAAATTGCATCGACTAATTTCCATTGCGCAAACTAATCCGAATCCAGGCATTGATGGTGCGGTCAAACAACCCTTAACATCGTCGTCCACCATGGACTTGAAATTGGACCCTCTGCCCGTTCCGAGTTTTGATGGTACTTTACAAAATTGGTTAGCTTTTAAAGATGCATTTGAAACTCTTGTACATGGGCAGGATTTTCCAGAGGCGTACAAACTCGGCAAACTCCGCGAAGCAGTAAAGGGCGATGCAGTAGCATTAGTTAGCGGAATGTATACTGGCGGTTATGAAGACGTCTGGAAAGCATTAAAGACTCGCTACGATAACAGAAAACAACTGGCGGAAATTCATGTCTCTCGATTTATTGGCATGAAACGAGAACCAATTGAATCTACATCGGCATTGCTCACTGTGGTGGATACGGTGAAAGAGGCATTTCGGGCATTAACTGTAATGCAGTTACCAGTGGATCAATGGGATGCATTAGCAGTGCCTATTATTACATCGAAGCTTCCTACAGCGACACAACAGGCTTGGGGTATGAGTCGATCTTCAAATTATATACCCAAACTTGATGATTTGCTAGGGTTTGTCGAAAAACGAGCTCATAGTTTGGCATCGGATGTACTACGATGGAATGCAGTCGATCGCAACGACAAATAAGGCGAGAGAAATAATATAAGCACTTCAAAGCATTCACATCCCTTGGTGAAATCAAATTTGGCTGCCACTGCACCCGGCAATTGTGAATTTTGTAATAATAACTCTCATCGCATCAGCCGCTTGTCTCAACTTTTAGCACTTCCAGTGGCCGAGCGCTTCCAAAGACTTAAAGGTTCTAACCTGTGTTTTAATTGTTTAAGACCAGGACATGCAACTAAGGAATGTAGCTCACAGAATTGTCGTCAATGTAATGGAAGACATCACACGCTACTTTGTCGTCGTACACCATCACATTTGGTATCACAACCTGGAACCAGCTCAGCTGCTATGACCACTACATCAGCGTCACCGGCCGTTTCAATATCATCTACGACTCAAGCTCCGCGAAATTATATCTGACTAGATGGGTCCATAAAGACATTCGCGATTTTCAATGATCGTGTCATCCTTTTGGCAACAGCTTTTGCACGAATAATTGATGGCTTTGGTGATGTGCATCAGTGTCGTTTACTATGCGATCCAGGCTCCCAGGTTAGTTTCATGACTTAACGCTTTTTTAACAATTTGGCTCTTCGCAGGAATAAATGCGAAATACCAATAGAAGGTGTAGGAAACTGTTTATCAACATACACTCGTGGCAGAGCGACTGTACAACTGTCCTCTAACTTTAATCACCACTTTGGTATAAGTATTGAAGTCTACCTCATCGAAGCTATCACTTCTCCCACACCTGTATCTAAGATTCCGGATGATTGTTGGCAACATTTACGCAATTTGCAATTGGCAGACCCTTCCTTTGGCACTACTGGACGAATTGATGCATTGCTTGGCGCAGAAGTTTGGGGTCAGTTAATCACAAATGGTATAGTTCGTGGTGGTGATACAGAACCATTCGCGCAATCAACTCAACTTGGCTGGGTTGTATTTGGACCGGCTACACTTCAGTCTCATACAGTACCTACAGTAAGGTCATTGGCCACTTGCACTAAACATGATCAACGACTTGACGATCGGTTGCGTATACTTTTTGAGGCCGAGAACGAGCACACGACATCTACTACTGCTATGATCTATGTGATCACATATTTATATCTACGCATACCCGCGAAGTAGATGGACGTTACATTGTGCAAATACCATTTAAGCTGAACGCATAAGCACTTGGAAATTCACACAATTTGGCATTACGACAATTTTATCAACTAGAGCGCAGACTAAATTCGTACCCGGACCTACGGGAGAGGTACATTGCTTTTATGAGGGAATACACTCAGCTTGGCCATATGACTGCAATTTCGGATCGACCAGGCGAACCATCACAGTCATACTACGTTCCCCATCATTCAGTGACCGTTGAAATTTCGCGTTGTTTTTAATGCTTCAGCGCAAACATCAACAGGCACCTCGCTCAACGACACACAATTGGCTGGCCCGCTTATACAAGAGTTATTGGTAAATATAATCCATCGATTTCGGCGTTTTCCAGTTGCACTATCCGAAGATGTAGAAAAAATGTTTAAACAAGTTCTAATCGACAAACGACATAGGCAATGGCAACAAATTCTATGGCGGGAATCTCCCACTGAATTATTGCGCACCTACCAGTTGAACACCGTCACTTATGGGACAGCTAGCGGACCCTATTTGGCAGTTCGTGCAATGCAGCAGTGTGCCTTGGATAACTCTTGTATATTACCTACAGACGAACGTGTGAAAGCAGCTCAGGAAAGCATATTACGCGACTTCTACATTGATGACTATCTCTGTAGTGCTCCATCAACAAAAGCTGCAGTTATTTTGGCCAAGGATGTTGATTCTGTGCTTAAGGAAGGACACTTCTGTCAACGCAAATGGCGATCTAACGACTCAAAGGTTTTGGCAAAACTCACAAATACACCATTCACTGATGAAATTGAATTGCAAGCTATGGAAACGACGGTTCTTGGGTTGAATTGGGATCCCATAGCGGACGAACTGTTCTACAAGGTTAAATTGGTAACTGATACTACCTTAACTACGAAGCGTGACACGGCAAGGCTGTATGATCCACTTGGCATGTTGGCGCCTGTAATTATCGTGGCTAAACTTTTCATTCAGCGACTTTGGCTGGCAGGATTGGCATGGGACACACCTCTGCCAACAGATTTGCTCGATGAATGGCTCACATTTCATGGCGATTTGCAGAGATTGGAGAAAATTCGAATACCACGATGGATTGCCATTCAAATCAATGCGACTCTCCAACTACATGGCTTTTGCGATGCAAGTATGAAAGCATATGCAGCGGTCATCTACCTTATCACAGTCGACAACGAGGGACATCGCAAATCAATTCTCATTACATCGAAGACCAAGGTTGCACCAAGCAAGGCTGTAATAATTCCAAGGCTGGAACTGTGCGCTGCCCAACTCCTTACTACGACGATGATAACTACCCGGCAGGCTTTGGACCTCAACAACGTTCCAGATACAATGTGGAGCGACTCTAGCATTGTTCTCTACTGGCTTCGCAAATCAACAACACAACTTAAGCCCTATGTGGCAAACCGCGTTGGCTATTATACAACAGAATTCCGAGATTGGCAATTGGAATCACATTCGTACACGCTTTAACCCAGCAGATTGCGGGAGCAGAGGCATAAGTGTTGATGCGCTTATATCACACCCGCTATGGTGGCATGGCCCAACGATTGACAGCAAACAATCTTCTGTAGAAGACACTACGCTTACAGATAATGAGTCTCTGGAAATGGAGACGGAACTAAAACCAATCAAGGCACATATAGCTTGTGCATTAAAAAGGCTTTCAATTGAAACCTGTTATAGACGGGGTACGGAAACTATAATAATTTCTTTGCTAGACCGTTTCAGTAAACTTGGAAAACTGCTTCGTACAACAGCTTACATTCTACGTTGGAGAAAGTCAAATCGCAAATATAGATCACAATTCTCCGTACCAGCCGAGGAAATGGAAGAGGCTCTATGCTGGCATACAAGGGCGGTACAGCATACATTCTTTGCGGCAGAGATCATTCAACTTCAAAAAGGCAACAGCGTGGGTGGATCTAGCAAACTGACAACACTTACTCCATATATGGATAAGGAGATGAATAACATTCTCCGTGTATCTGGCAGATTGGACAACGCAAAACTGGGTGGCTCTCGAACACATCCCATCATCCTTCCTAGGGAAAGCACATTGGCAAGGCTTATTGTGCAGAAAACACATGAATAAACGCTCCATGGTGGCATACAGCTTATGATACAGACGATTCAGAAAAATATTGGATACTCCATGTACGTATTCTTGTAAAACATGTTATTTATTGCTGTTCTATTTGCAGAAGGCATCGACATACAATGGCTAAACAACGTATGGCATCGTTACCTTCAGCTCGAGTTCTGGCTTCTCCACCATTTTCAATCTCAGGTGTGGATTACTTTGGGCCATACAACATTCGAATTGGCTCAAAAAACGTCCGTACAGTGAAAAAGACCTACGCTGCTGTTTTTGTCTGCATGGCTTCAAAGGCTGTACACATTGAGCTGGCCGAAGATCTGTCAGCCGAGGCATTCATTAACCTTTTCACTTGCTTTGTGAACCGTCGTGGCCCATGTCATCAATTGGAACTGCATTCGTTGGAGCAAATCGGCTTTTGCAGGAAGACCTCAAGAAATGGCAAAGTGCTTATGCATTGCAACATTTGGCGAACCGAGGCACCCAGTGGCACTTCATTACACCTAGCGCACCGCATCAAGGCGGCCTTTGGGAGGCGGCAGTCAAGTCTACCAAGAAACATTTGCGCCGAGCTATTGGAACTCAGTCCATTTACTACGATCAGCTGCATACCTTACTAGTGCATATAGAGGCATGCTTGAACTGGTGCAGGGAAATAAGTCCACGGGAACTAAGTCCACTGAGGGACTAAGTTCTCACTTGAGGTGGGAAATAACTCCACGGGAACTAAGTCCACTGAGGGACTCTATTCTCACTTAATGGGAACGAAATCCACTTTACTAAAGTGGTCTTTGTTCCTATGCAAACTGGGAAATTCGTTACAAAAAACTGTGGGTTTTAGTTCCCTTTGAATGTGAAATGAATTCCCATGTTAAGCCATGGGAACGACACGTATAAACAGAGAGGTATGTAATGAGGTATGCAACCCCCCTGCTTGGGCACACTATAGGATTTGGGGTAGGTGCGAGGTTGGGTGTATGCAAAGTTTCTTTAGCATTTAAAGAATCTGGAAAATAACCAACATAAAATCAATAAGTTTTTGCTGTTGGAAATTCATTCCCACTTTATACTTTCGAGTGTGTACTAATTTCCCATAAGAAAGTGGACTTAGTTCTCACTTAATGGGAACAAAGACCACTTTAGTAAATTGGATTTCGTTCCCATTAAGTGAGAATTGAGTCCCTTAGTGGACTTAGTTCCCGTGGACTTATTTCCCACCTCAAGTGAGAACTTAGTCCCTCAGTGGACTTAGTTCCCGTGGACTTATTTCCCTGCACCGCTTGAAGTCGTTTCCTAATGGCTGGCTGTGCTTGCCTATGTGCGCTTAATTTAAATTAATTAATAATTAATTGACTTTGAATAAATATTGAAAATTGTATAAAGTATTAAAGGTATTGCTTCATTTAACGGAAGATATAAAAACAATTATTTTCAACTTCATTCCTCGAGTGTGTGAATTTGGATATTTTCATACAGAAGGCGTTCGAATATTCGTATCCAATCGTGCAAAATAAACATTTCAAATGAAATGTGCTCTGTTTTTATTGGACGTCTAATCATATCATCGACATTGTTGAATTTTTTCGAAGTCGCGCCATTTATGTGTTGATGTGGTTTCAGTTAAAACATTGCAAACCTTACCATCTATCATTGAAAAAATTAACGAGTGCCAACCTTAACACACCTATTACCGATGAACATGGTCGTTTGTTGAATCCACTCGAGCTTTTTCGGATTTTGAAACATCAGTTGACTCTTTAGTGTATTCAACTTTCAGGGGTCTGCAATAATTTTTCGAAGCTGGACGAGGGTTTTGCCAGACTATATTCACACCACTTACTAGCTGAATGGGGACGAAACAGGTTATAAAAACAGAAGAATATTCTGCTTCTGAACCGTGAAAAGCTTGTTTATATGAGCTATGTCCCGAGCTTCCATCGAAACCCCACTTCGATATTAAATAACACTTCTCAAGCCCTTCGTCTTCCAATTGCAATGTGCCAAAAACACAATTCAACATAGACATTAGTCGTTATGATTTTCACTGCATTTCTGTTGGGATAGCAAGCTTTCTTTGCATTTTGCACAATTTTGTAAGATGGAAATTTTTCTGGGGCACTCATTCTTATTATATTATATTGATGCCGTGAAAGTTTCGCTGCAACTAATACCGCCAAAGCATCTTCTCCCGTCATACAACTTCTCTCGTTCGACTGCGCTTTTTTCAAAAGCTCGGCTGTATTTTTCAGCCCGATTGGCACTTACACTCACTTCTCTTAAAAGTTTTGAGGCTTGGATCAGTCCGGAAGCTCGTAGACTCATTTAGGTAGCATAATTGAGGACACCAAGAGGTACAGAATCTCTCAGGTCTCGGGTTTTTGTCCTTTTCAAGAATTTTCAAACTCTACTTCTGGACGACCTCGTTTTTTAGCATAGTCGGGTACTCTACCGAAAGCTAGATATGTCTTAAGCCACTTATCATTAGTTTTAAAAAAACTTTTCCTCGATCCTGCAAGCAATAAGCCACCGCGTTTTAAAATCCGCTTTGAAATTCGAAATTTGTTTCGTCAAAACCGCAATTTGGCTTTTTTCTGAGGTTTTCTTAATTTTGATAAATTCTTCTTTTAAGAAACTGAATTGTTCCTCTATTACCGTCTCGTTATAGCAATAAGTTGTTTTCTAGTCAAAAACAATGTGTTCGAAGAAAGTCCTAAAATAACGAAAAAAAAGTGTCACCAAAAGGCCCTACACAAAAATCCAAATATAACAAAAAGTTCAGAAAAGTAGCAGGATTTTTTTTCAGAAACATAAACTATACAAAACACACATTTAAATGACACATAAATTATAACACGGATTTACCCGGAACAGAACTTTAAGTCTACGGGACTTTAGAACTTCCTAAAAAACACGTATATTAAAACTGATCACAGAACTTCACCTCTAATTTACACATTTTCTTAACTTTTTGTTTTTTCTTATGCCTTTCACATTGCTACATACCCGAAGTTGAAAGTTCCATACCAATATTCCAATATTATTCAAAGATAAAAAAATAATCAGCCTCAATGCAAAAACGAAAAAACACTAATTTTTGTTTCCTTAATCAGAAAGTAATGTAATGTAAAAATCAAGCTTCAATTAAGCTGCGTTGTGGTGATTAAGAGATATCTAAAAAGAAATGATATGAAGCGTTGAGAATGAGAAGGGGTCAAGTGACATTTTTGATGTTTTGAGCTATAAGCATTTAAAGTTTTACGTTTATAACTTTTTTTTCTGAAATCGAGAAGAACTAATAAGAAATCCATTAAAAACAAAAAAAATGTAAAATTTTTAGTAGGTATATCAACCAATTTTATTTAAATTCATCAGAACTTGGTCTTTTACAAAAAAATCAGTACTTGACCCCTTTATGCGAAAATGAATTTATATTTAATTTTTATGAAAGAGGGGTCAAGTAAAAGTTGGGTTTCTTAAATTTTGGTTTTAGGCTTCTTTTTGTTGTCCGGAATCTCAGATAAGGCCTTCTCATAAAACCAACGGTGCTCTTGGGGTACAAATTTCATCTGGTCATTGAGATTTTTAATTTTTTCAGACGAAAGTTTTTTGGTTTTCTTCTCTCGTGGGAAGAAATCTTGGTGTATGTCTGGAACTTTGTTGCTTTTTTTAATATCACTTTGCTGAATGGGGTGTCTTCGTTGTAGCATTCCTTGTACATGTAGGATCCATATTCTTGAACCCGTATCCATTTTATTCCATCGCGGAAAAGAACCTTCTCACCTTGCTCATTTTGTGTGGAGTTTTTGATGTTTAGTTTTAGTTGTATGCCAGTCAGGGATCGAAAATGGTTTTCCATGTCCACTACAACGGTGGTACGGGAGCTTACACCTCTTATGATTTCTCGGTATTGTTTAGCTGTGTACACGTTTTCATTTTTCCGCAAAACTTTTTCGATTCTCCCGAAGTCACGATCACTGTCTAAATATGTATGACCAACTTCCGGGAATTTGTGGTCAATGACATCAAAATATCCTTGTAAAACCAGCGCCTGGTATAAGCAAATCATGTTGAAATTTTTGTTCTGACCTGCACAGAAATCAGACCAGATTATGAGGTGCCTTCTACTGCCAACAGATGGATTTTGTTGAATGAAGGTCCAAAGTGAGCTAACGACCTCCGTGCTCCTCCTCCTCTGTCTGCAACGTCCTCCGTCCATGTGAACATATAGGGCTTATCACCATCTGACGTAATGGAATGTAATAATGTGACTCCTCAGATGGAAATTGTCGTATGTGGTTAGCGATGAATTGTATTACGTCTTCTGAAACTCTGTTTGGTCGAATTTCATGTTGTCCTCTTTTATCCAGAGATGGGACAAACTCACAGCATTTGATTTTATTTTGGATAATCTCTATTTTCTTTTTCTCAATCTTATAAAGGGAACAAAGAGCACCTTTGCAAATAATTTCAGATTTACCATTTATTACGACCGAATACTGGTATGGGAAATTTTTTGGTCTGGTACTATTGTTTTTTTTCGGTTGGGATGTTTTCTTAAAATTGATATCAAGCTTATCAAGCTTATAAAACGAACTTAAGATCTCTGTTCTCTTGTCGTAATCAATTTTGTCTGAACAGCGGAAACGACAGTCTCTATTTGGTCCGCAAAGATTTCCTGAAGCAACCGTTTTTTCATCTATTACTAGGCCTTTCCTGGTAATGTATTCTTTACCTTGCTCTCTTAGTAGCGCAGCCTTGCGCTGCTTCCATTTACAAGGCGTTCTTAACTTTTTCTTGGTAACTTGTGGCGTATTGTTTTCCGTAGTAAGTATAACATTATTTCTTACCTCTTCAATATTCTGCATTAAAGATGCTGATCCAATAATATTATCACTGTCACTGCTGGTCTCTGACAACATATCGGCATCGACATTGTCTGGAACATATTCATCGCTGTCACTAGCAGAAAAATCAGTTTCCATATCACTGCATTCATTATTGTTTGATTCTGCATAGGTTTCGACGTTTGCAAGTCTTGTTTCCATTCCTACACAAACTTACGATCATAAAATATATGTACAGCTACGGAAAATATAACTTGAAACTTACTTTCAGTCACTGGAAGTTCATGTTTTATTTCACTATTTTCTTTCTTCTCTTGATTTTCTTTAAAAACTTTGTACAGCAACTTCCCTCTTTGCAACATTTTTATCTGAGCTTTTATTCTAAATGCAAAATAGATAGAGTATGAGCTTCAAGCCCAAACAAAACTCGAGTCAGACCTACCTTCCGTAGCACTGCTTTTTTCGCACTCAATAAGAAAAGTTTAAACAAATAAACAAAATCTGCTTAAAAAAAAGTCTTCACAAAACGAAAATCCAATGCAAACTGAAGAATAATCACCAAACACTTACAGACAAAACAAACGGTTTTTAAAAGTGTTTTCAATCTAGTTGCACTGTAATATCAGTTATTTTTTGAAAACCGCACAACAGAACGATAAAAATATACTTAAATACAATCTTTGTATGCTTGTATTACATAAAGTGAATAGGTGTGGTATTTTATTTTTTGGCTTTTATTGCATAAAGGGGTTAAGTGTACACTTAACACCTTCATGCAAAAACAAAATTTAATTAAAAATGCGTTCTCAACTCAAAGAGGTGTTAAGTGATCTTAACCCCTTCTTGCTGAAAAAAACTTCAAAACAATCGTGTAGTTAACCCCTTTATCTAAAGCTAACTTTATAAGTAATAACCATAGAGCCATGAGAATTAGACAAAAATTTAAATTGTCGCTTAACACCTTTGTTAGTATAAAAAAAGCAAAAAATCGAAAAATGTCACTTGACCCCTTCTCATTCTCAACGCTTCGATTATTATTTTTTAATAGATTGGATATTACTTAATCGAAAAATAAAAAAAAATTGAGCATATTTTTAATTTTCATTTTTAAATTATTTCCAGCTTTTGGATCGTTTTGCGCCATTGTGCGACACTTGAAATGTTCAGTAGGCTTCAGCTCTTGAGTCAATTGAACCTTGTAAGCGCGTAAATTCAAATCTTTATTCAAAATTCCCATCAGTGATGTTCGTGAGATATTCAATTGTTGGGCACGACGACGAGTCGAGGTTGACGGCTCTTCTGCCACACTATCGCGAACAACAGCAATGTTTTCCGCAGAACAAACTGGGCGAGCATACACAGGTGTTTTCACATTTCCTGCATACCCGGGGTTGCTGAAATTTGCGAAGAATTCTACCGATTGTGGACACATTTGGTCGATTATGCTGACCAAAAAAATCACGAAGTGCACGATTGTATTTTGATTTGAACGCCCATTTCGGTAAAAGGCTTCAACAATCTTAACGCGCTGCTCAATTGTGTACCTCTCCATGGTTGAATTTGTCAAACACTGAAACAAAGAAATGTCAAATTTAGTTGGGCAAAAAACTTGACGTTAAGGTGTGACTCACAATTAACATCGTGCATTATGATTATGATTGGACCACCATTTATATGGTGCAGAGATATTGCTCTTGTCAAAAGTGGATAAGAACGGCTTAGGATCTTTCTTGAGAAAAATTCTCCGTGTGAGTTTTGGTCTCGTCTGCAAAGATGAGGAGAAGAGGAGAGAATATAAAACCACGAACTATTTGAATTAAAGTCCAACGACTGAGATGGCTAGGTCAGGTAGAGCGAATGGACCCAAATACTCCAGCCCAAAAATTATTTGATTTCAATCCCGACCGTGCAGAACGGGAAGACCGTGACTGGTCCGTACAGGTGGGCGAAGAGCTCAACTAACTTGGCATGCCAAACTGAAGACAGCTAGCTAGGGACCGAGCTGTCTGGAAAAGCTTCTTGGTCAACGACATCGATCCCCGTTAGTTTGTCAGTTAGTAAGTATTGAAGGTACAATATATACCAGGTTCCATTAAAATGACATCTTATTTCATCATCCTTAAGTATCTACATCGTACGCCTTTTCATTAAATTGGGTTCTGAAAAGCAAATCTACCGAAATACCTCCGATTGTTCATAATCAACAGTTGTTATTTATTGATTTGTTAAGCTTATGATTACTTAACTTGTGAATATAGCAAATAATTCATATTCATACCGTACAAACTGCCCCACATAGTACATTGAAATCCAGCATGAAACTATTATTTTCCCATATTGACTACTATTATACCAGCAACAGTTGTAAATGCATTGAAACATCCATAAATTGTGCTCAAACACGCTACCCTAAAATGAAATAAACTCCCACCGATATCCATGTGATATTAAATTGAATTGAATTTAACACCCCCTTTTAAAATAAAAATCGGATACCTATTTCAGTTGGCAACTTCCACCGAGCATGCACGACATTTTATATGCTCCTTGATTCCGGAGTGGAGTCCCCCGTGGCCCCATTTTGAGAGTCAGTCTGTTAGTCTTTGTGCCAGGAGAAAGGGCGACGCAAGGCATTGACACCCTCAAGCCAATTAATCCACGGAACACTTCTTAAGTTTACACCAATTGGCTTCCTTGCGAAAACACTTCAATTATCCTTCGCCATTGCAAAAACAAAAAAAAAAAAAAAAGAAAGAGGAAACACATGTCTCATGCGTCGAAGTGAAGAAGCCAGTCAGTTCTTAGAAGCTATCACAAGAAATTGTTCAGTGAAGTGCATTCTTTGAAAGAACCCTTTGAAGTATCTAACGTATCATTGCCCTTTAGATGGATCCGCTTTATAGTGACAGTGCATTTATCTTTCGTCTTGTACGTACATATAGTATGTATTTGCAGGGAATGCATCATATTTTGTGCGTTATCTTCAAGAAGTCATGAGCTAAGTAGCTGGAGCTGCACGCATATCCGTTGCCTTGAAAATCTACTGTTTCCGCATTGTAATCGTCTTCTGAAAAACATCAAAAGCGAATGTTGACGATGATTACAGCTGTAGCCTTCCTTCACTGAACGTCAAAGGACTAAATCCCTTGGCTGGTGGAAGAATATACATGGATGTTTTTGAACAACAGCCATGTGGGTATGAAATCGGATTATAACAAGAATGATGCGGTGAAGATTAAGTATAAAACAAATTAAAGTTTTTTTTTTAAATTAATTTGTTAATATTTATAATATTTCCTTGAAAAACAAACAAATTAAGATATCCAAGGGAACAGAGTTCTTCGAAGAACACATTGAAATGTAATTAGTTGAATCTGTAGTAGAAGTTCAACTTCCAAACACTAGATGTAAACATAATGTTGAAGAGTATTTATAATTTCCACAAAAAAGTTGGGTTAATTTTTCGAAGTAGATAAACTATTTCCAGATCCTCGATAGCCCGCTTACTCGTTTCGAACAGGTAATTAGAGCTTGAAAACAATTTGTCTTTAACTATTCATCTAACTTTCATATTCTGCGGTCAAAATAAGAACTATTATGGTCGTTTTATAATTATTTATTTATAATTCTATATTATTGTAAGCAGTTAAACTGATGCTTAATACAAAACTGAAACAATATTCGGATAAATAAATAAAAGGTCTTTCTTCGTTAACAGATCCACAACAACTGATCATATCTTTATTCTCTCAATATATTCTTCTACCTAACCGGTAGTCTCTTTCTATTAAAAACAATCATTATATCTTTCTTTCATTATATCTACTTTCTGAACATTCATTTGTTTTTCTTTATGCGAGAAACAGATTAGCACAGCAACTTCAACAGCAACTTTGACAACCACGTTTTTAGAGCCACTGGTTTTAAATGGCTTTGATTACATTAACACAGCAACTTCGACATCGACATCAACGTTAGACCTAAACCATAAATTTGCTGTCGCTGTGCAAATGCTACCAACTTTTAAGGTAAAATTTGTCAGTATTATCAACACTCAAATGAAAATGTGAGAACCATCTTTTTGTTTTGTCTATTTATTTTGGTTTTGACAATGAAAGAATTACTAAAAACAAATTAATTTTAGTACGACAAATTGCAAGTCGTTTACATTGATGGAATTTACGTTAATTTTTATCAAATTATGTACGGCAAATTCATTTCGCATTTGAAACTATTTTGATTATATACAATGCTGTCAAAAACGCTGTTCACGTTGTAATCTATTTCACAAGACTTTTGATGTTGAAGTTTTCGTTGCTGTTAAAGTTGCTGTTGAAGTTGCTGTGTTAATCTGTTTCTCGCATTATTCTTTCTTGTGGAAGTGTTGCCACATTATACAACTTGACTACCTCATAAAGTTACAAAGTTACTGAGTTAGCCTTCAACCTTGTTGAGCGCATAAGGCATCTGAAGTAATTTTCAGCAAACGGCGTTAAATTCATTGAGTTACGAGTCATTACATTCGAAAAGGCACATCTGCAAATTATTTATTTTGAGAAATTTTTTTCTGAAGAAAAATTGAAATAAGCTTCCAAAAAAAATTTAAGAGCAAGAACAAAAAGAAAAAAATTGGTCATTTTTAAATCATAAGGTGTGGGTGGAAGTTTCCATATTCAAGCCGATTAAAGTAATTGAAGAAATGTCTGTCGTCACATAATCACTTGGTTGAGGAGAGTTAGATGCCTTTTAAGGAGGTGATCCTTTCCTTTACCTCATCCCCCAACATGCTCGTAGGAGTATGTGGCTTGTTTCAACGACTGGTAGATGAGTTTGATAGGTCAGTGTTTGGTTATATATCCGTTTGTTTGGGGACTATTGATGATTGAGTCGAAGGGCAGCCCCTTTCCTAAAGAGGATTTTAAAAATGTTAGGGACAGCTGACCCCATCAACTCACTGACGCTTATATTTGCCGAAGGATAGGAGTGGAAATCGCTGGTGTATAGGTGATGTTCCCATCCTCCATTTGTTGGTGCTGCTGCAAGAAACACGTTCGTACTATCATTATCGTCCGTGACCCTTTTTATGTGTTTTTTAATATGGTTTTCAGAATCGAGTTTACTGGACATCCCAAGAGATGGCATAATCAAAAAGTTTAACTACGAGTAAAACTTCAGAACGGAGTTAAATATCAACAAATATTTAGAAAGCGAAACAGTGAACTACTCTCTCAAAGCAAATGTCTGATATATCAAGAACGTCTTAAGGGGCAGGTGCAGAAATGTTTGGACCAAGAACCAAACTTTGTCTTTGCATGGGACAGTTCACAAGCATTTTCAAGGCGGAAGGAAGTATGGAAATGAAGAATAGGAAAATGTGCCAAAAGAAATATCGAAAGAAAATAATAAGTGTTAAACTTCTATTGCATTAGTTTTAAACTGGTATGGGTTTGTGTAGGCAGGCTAAGTTCCTAGGCAAGCATAATGGTTTCATTGGATGATACCTCTAAGCGAGGGCCGTAAGATCAAAAATATGCACAGAACTCCAAAAACTGAGACAAGCTAAGATGATTCTTCGGGACTCTAACCAAGAATCTTTTACACCCTGTACCAGGTTAAGGATGTTATGCAGAAGGTCTTGGGTTCGATTCTCAACCGCTGCAAAAAAAATTTTTCAGGGGTACCTACTGCCTCTAACGAGGAATAAGCAAATCATCTAAAAGTATCTCTTGCCATGAAAAGTCCTGTTCATTAGCTGTTCCTGTTCGGAATCGGCAGAAAATCGTAAATCCCCTCCATTCCAGGCAACACGCACACAGAAATGGTTGAGAGTTGTAAGTTACTAAAGTTCTGGTTCTCATCGAGCTGTTGCACAACCAAATGTATTTATTTTATTTTTATCAGGTTAAGTAGGACTTACGGGTTTCCTCACAGGTCACTGCAAATTGAGAAAACACCTCAGAGTTCCTGGCCTGATGACCAGGGCCGCATGTACATGAATTATATATCTAATGCTCACTTCGAAATACTGCACCATTAACTAGGTAGATGTGGTGCATTAAAGCCAAAAGTATCTAGAATGTCACAGATAGGAAAGATTGAACTACAATCTCCGATAAAATTGCACATAACTAAGTTATTTAAAGGAAGCAGTGGTAAGTGGACCCTGCTTAAAGTAAAAGCATAAATAAAAACATCAAGCCGGTTGGAAGTCAGTAGAAACACGAATATAATCATAAGCCGGCTTAGAGCCATGGAAAGCAAGTGAAAATACCCCCTTAACGGGCTTGAATGACATAGGATTTATTATAGGTTTCATTACATGAAAATCTTAACGGATCTACATTGAACTAAGTGTGACGGTAACAAGATCAGCTGTCAGCCCATTAATCTAACTAATCTAAGTGAAAATACTGATAAGCTGTATGAAAGCCAAAGTTAATCTTCTATACTCTGTCCAACAAAAATTGTCAGTACAGGCCTTATGGGAGAGCTTTTTCTAAAGCAGTTGCGCCTGATGCACCCTCACTACAATGCGTTAGGAAAAATGCCACTAAAAAAAGAGCAAGCCACTGACTTTTCTTAAGGAATTGTTGTTGTAATTCTTTGCAAAAAGTTGTACACCCCAACATGATCCGTCGTATCCCACTGCTGATGATGATGAGATACTGTCAAGACTGTCAAGTTCAAGTGTCACTCAATACGATCGTGCGCTCTTTATCTCTACATACAAACAGAGTTAACATTATCATTCTCAATTGCAAGCAAGGAACTTTTTCAGTGGTTTTTATTAAGGAGCTTTTGGGATTTGAAGCTTTTGAGAATACATTTTAAGAAGATGAGTATTTTGACGTTGAGTGTTGTCGTATTGCTTTTCAACTTAAAAAAAACGCGCGTATTATCTTACCGCTTGGCGTTGTGGGAAAAGGTAAATTGAATATTGTTTTCAGTCGTTTTGAATCGGCAGACGGTAGCCCTACGCGTTTTTTACTCTCATTTGCGGCGATTTATAATGTAAACTACGGAATCCCTGTGAGAGCTTTAAAAGGCTACATACTTATGCATGGCAATGCAACCAGAATGAGATACAAACTTCCTATCTTCCCTGTACTGACAATTTTTGTTGGTCAGAGTATAGAGAACTAATTAGTGTAAATCATGACGACGGGACTCGCACACTACGAAGCACCAGCTCTGAGAGCAAGCACCCCGAAAAGCAGCGAATAAGTAATAATGGAATGGAATGAATCGGATTCATCAACACAGAATTTAATAGTTAAATATGAGTTTAAGGATTTATGTATTTACTAACTATTGAATTTGAATAAAGAAAGACCTTTATAGGAAAGTTTTATTGTACTTTCTGAAATAAGACCCTGAATCCAATGAACATACCTCAACCTGTGAATCCAGGGTACATCACAATCTTAACAACTAAAGATTAAACCCAAGCAACCCACACAAGTATGCTTCTGCACAAATATAACAAATTAATCAAATTTCTTTAAACGTTTCTGAAAAAGGCGAAAATCAACCGTTATTTGATGGTTTTGGGTAAAATATTTCTTAGAAAATTGAACATACACTAAGGCAAAAATATATTTATTCAGTACATAAATGCATGAATGTACTCATCGAGTAGATTGCTGAAACCACAGTTAATGTAATGAGTGTATGTTGAGGTCTGTACTGAATACATTCGAAGCGTTGAGAAGAAGAAGGGGTTAAGTGAAATTTTTGGATTCTTATGTTTTTTTTTGCATAAATAAATGATGATGCTAAATGTAAACTTAGATTTCTGTCTTATCAGCGTTTCTCTATGACCTTTAGTTTCCGATTTAGCTCTTCTGTTTTTGGTATAAAGGGGTTAAACGAATCAACTGTTTTTTAAAAAATTTATGGAAAAAGGCGTTAAAATCACTTAACTCCTTTTTGCAACCAAAAAAAAAAAACTAAAAATATATTGTTTGCATGAAGGAGTTAAATGCCTACTTACACATTTTTTGCAACTTATAGAACTAAAGTATGGAAAATGACCTATGATAATGAAATGCTTATTTACCACCTTAGAGCAGTTAGATGTTTATCTACACTGAACCAAAAAGGTACATGATTCGAAGGAAAAACTGCATGTTTTTAAAGAAAAACTTCATTAAAAACGGGCCAAGAATCGAGTTCATTAAAAAGAAACCCTAAACATACGTTTAAGAATTTGTTCCTACAACTATAACAGGTTCTTAAAATTAATGATTGGAAGTCATTAAAAAATTCTTTCGATAATGCACAAGACATATGAACTATTTCATTCGATGTAAGTAAGTTAACATTGAAATTCATGATTTTTTGCTTTAATTTCATGTATTTTGTCATTCAATGTTACTATATTTTTCATTTATTTTATGACCTCCTGACATAAATTAAAGGAACAGATCCACTGTTTTAATGTAAAAAATCATGAAAATCATGTTTATTGTTCTTAAAAAGTATGAGCAATTTCAGACGATATTTAATGTAAAAATTCATGGAATTCATGATGTTTTTCATTAATTTTATGACATCGGTCTGTGTTTTTAATGATTTTATTCATTAATTTTAAATTTCTTTTTTTCTCTGTATGCTGTTTTTTATTTGCTAATGAATTCTGACATGAATTTTAAGAAAAGTTTCTTTTTTTAATAATGAAAAAATCATTCATTTAATGCAACATTTCTTATATTAGTATGAATCTTTTCATTACTTTTATGTCAGAAATTATGGAACCTAAGCTATTTTTTCATAAAACGAATGAATTATTTCTTTTTTTCCAATGATATTTTTTTCGTTTTGAGAAAAAAAGTCCATAAAAATTATTATACGTGCACGTCCACCTGAATACAAAAGAAAATGGTATACCTGAAAACTTAAAAAAAAACAAAAGAAAAATTAAAAAAAAGAACAATTATTTATTGAATATATTTTTTCAATATCTAATACGTGCGTACCTACATACATATAAATAAAATAAACAGGGTGTCCCACAGTCGAAAAACTTTGAGGTAATTTTAATATTTTAATATATTATACATATACATACATACAGTGGCGGCTGTACTTTAAGTGCGCTCGTGCGCTGAACCACTAATTCAAAAGATTTAAAAATTGCAAAATAATACTGCATCTTTATTTTTAGATTGCCATATTAATATTTATTTTTTAAACATACAAGAACATTATAACAAGTAAAATTATGACGAAACAATATAAGCGCTTTGCTTTACTATTAAGACGTACTTTCCCTGCATAGAAAAATTCTCATATTTTAAATGTAAAATATCATAATCTGATTTTCCAACAACAATTATATTGCTTTGGATTTTATGAATGGTTTTTCATGAAAATCATGCCTTGGTCTTAAAACAAAAATTAATTTTTATGAATTCGTTAACGTTTTCTTTGAGACAGGGTAGTGCCTCTTTAATCGCCATTACTTCTGCCTGGAATACACTACATTGATTGGGAAGTCTATATGAAAGACTGAGATTCAGTTGTTTCGAATAGATACCACTTCCAACGCCGTGATCGGTCTTTGAACCGTCTGTATAGAAGTGTATCGCATTGTCTTCCAGGGGTCTCTCTTCTTCCCAAGACGATCTTGAAGGGATGGAAACAAGGAAGCTGTTATCGAATACCATTTTTGGGGTGGTATAGTCTAAGCGATCTGGGATAGATCTGAAATTGTCTAAGATAGTAGTATGACCAGTATTGTTACTGATCCATTGAGAGGTGGCTCTAAGCCTTACGCATGAGTTGGCTGCCACCATTTTGGAGAAGATGTCAATAGGTGTTAGGTTTAAAAGCACTTCCAGGGCTGCGGTTGGTGTTGAGCGAAGTGCTCCTGTGCTGCACATACCTGCTGACCGCTGGACTTTGATGAGTTTATTTAGATTTACCATCTTGTCCAGTGCGGTCCACCATACGACAACTCCATAAATGAGTATCGGTTAGATTACCGACTTGTATAGCCAGTGGGTTATTTTTGGGGAGAAGCCCCATTTTGATCCTATTACCTTTTTACAAGTAAAAAGCGCTACGGTAGCCTTTTTTACTCTTTCATCAATATTTGCCTTCCAATTAAGTTTTTTGTCTAAAATGAGGCCTAAATATTTTAATCTTGGGTGGGTTAATCTGAGGAATTTTGTACCTTCTCGTAAAGAGTACACTGCTTAGCCCACTCTGGTAGCCTATTTAAGGCATTTTGTAGGAGTTCTGAGAGAACTTGGGGATGTTTCCCAGATACAGATATTGCAACGTCGTCAGCATAGGCAATCACCTTGAAACCCTCTGCTTCCATTGATGTTAGTAGTTCGTTTACTACCATGTTCCATAAGAGAGGCGAAAGGACCCCACCTTGGGGGGTACCTCGATTCACCGATCTGGTGGTAGTAAAACTTCTCATGCTGGAAGTTATTGTCCTGCTTTTGAGCATGAGACTCATAAGGTCTATGAGTGATTTCTCTAATTTCAGCTTATCCATTGCTGTTGTGATCGCCTGGTAGCTGACGTTGTTGAAAGCTCCTTCGATATCTAGGAAAGCTACTAGGTTGTATTCTTTGTATTTGAGCTTTGAGGGAATATTCAATACCACGTGCCAGCGAATGAAGTGTTGTTTCTACTGATTTTCCCTTAGAGTACGCATGTTGAGCTGTGGAAATGAGACATGGTTTTAAGTTATGTCTGATGTGAATTTCAATCAATCTTTCCAAGGTTTTAAGAAGAAAGGATGATAGGCTGATTGGTCGTAGATCTTTAGGGTTAACGTGAGAGGGTTTCCCTGCTTTAGGAATGAAGACTACTTTTGCCATTCTCCAGGCTTTAGGAATATATCTCAACCTTACGCAGCTTGTCAGAATGATTTCCAATGGTGGAATGATCATATCAGAGCATTTTTGTAATTCGGCCGGAATGATTCCGTCTGGTCCTGGAGATTTATATGGATCAAAGCTATGTACAGTCCATTGCAGTTTTTCCCGCGTTATTAGATCAACTGTGTCGCTTGTAGCGGTTTGAGACTCTGATGTTAAGTCATAAAGTATGTTAGAGCTACCTGGAAAGTGGGTGTCTAATAACAGATTAAGAGATTCTTCATCTGTGGTAGTCCACGTGCCCACTTCTGTCATTAAAGCACTGGGTATAGTTGGACTTTTTGAGAGAATTTTCCTGAGTCTTGAGGCTTCTGAAGTATTGTCTATTTTTCCACAGAAGTTTCTCCAAGAAGACCTCTTGCTCTTCCTTAATTCTTTCTTATATTGCCTTAGAGAAAATTAACACTAAGATGAAACGTTGTAAGTTTGCGCCATCTTTGGATAAAAGAGGTCAACACTTCAGTCGATCAAATAAAATTTCAAACGAAATAACGGATTTCATATCGCAGCACATAAGTACATTTCTGACTCTCGAAACAAGAACCCAAATAAGCTTTATCTTTCAGCTTTGCTTAATATAACAAAAATGTATAAGCTCTGCATTGAGGATTGCACCGTATATAGGAACATTTTTATTACTCAATTCAACTTGTCCATCCGCCTAACGAGAATTGATCTGATCCAAACGTCCTATATATTATACTTTTGATTTGCACCAAACTATGCCTTTGCGCAAACTAAAAACATCAAAGGCATTCTACATGAGGCAGATGTGGTTTTATAATTTGGGAATACATGTCATTACTTCGGATGTTAAAATGTCTTATATGACTATATGGACCGAAAACATAGCAGATAGAGGAAGCACTGAGGTGATGAGCACTCTTAACATTTTTTCAGCAGTGCGAATTTACGAAAACAAGAAGACACTTAATAACGTGGACAGATTCTTGCCCTGGGCGAAACAAAAACTTTATTTTAGTATGTCTTTATTTCACTTGAGTATTTCGCAGTGATCGACTACAAGTTTCCAGAAGTCGGGCACACATATCTGGATAGCGACCGGTATTTCGGAAGGATAGAAAAGAAATTACGGAAAATGAACTTATCTTTACTGCTGAACTGAACAATATATAGACAGATAATAAGACGTGTCAGCAAAAAAATACTATTGTGATAAACATGACCATTTTCGATCGCTATCCAATCTTCAGGACAAACTTAATATCAGAAACAAAACTTAAAACATTTTTAAATGAAAAAATATACTTTCGTGACTACGTTTAATGGATTATAATGGACAAATATGGGTCCTATTCTTATAAGGAATGCTTCAATGAAGAATCTCCATTTGCAGAAGTATTAAAATCAAAGTCAAAAACGATTCCCGACAAAACCCAACATTTTTTCCTCGAGAAAAAAAAACAAGCAACTTAAAACTGGAAAAAAAAAATAAAATATTAAATGAGCAAATGCAGTTCATTCCCCAGGAGCTTATCTGGTTTTATAAAAAAGCCATTTCAGAATCTCTCGTGATAAAATATTAATAAAGAAACTAAACGAAACAGAAAAATTAAAAATGTCACTTAACCCCTTCGTTTTTTTTACCAATTAAAACGATTTTATTTTTTGTTTACAAAAAGGGGTTAGGTACACTTTTTGAGAGAATAGGTAAGAAAAAAATATCTCTGAACTATTTAAATGAATATAAAATTATATTTTAAGAAAGTTTGTTTTGTGCTTTAATTATTATTCTTATCAAAAACTTTTAGTTTTTAACCATACAAAAGTTCTCATCGATTTGAACCCTTGTATCTCGAAACTTTACAATTGTCACTTAACTGCTTTTTCCTCTCAACGCTTCATTCGTTTATTAGATCTGTAACACATACATATGGATGTAACATACTCAATAAGAAACGTTCTATAAACTCTTCACATATTTAATGAAATAATCATTACATAATTATGAAGACAAAATGTAGCTCTTATTGCATAAATATATTGTTAATTTATAGAGACACCGTACTCATTACAATATTCTGTTGACAATTTTATGTAATGGATACATCGACTGAATTAATTGCCCGAGAAAGCGAGGCGAATCCATAACTCCATAACATAACTTGAGTGGGGTTTCATATGGTTCTTAAATTGAAATTTAACTATTGTTTACCAATAAATTGTTCTCTGTAGCAGGTACATGCATAGAACCATTGTTGAAATTCCATGCGAATTTTAGTACCTGCATAAATGGAACACAGAAATCTTTGTACTCGGTACATTTTCTTAAAAATTATGTGAGAAAAACCTACAAAATGATTGGTTTCAAAAAACCTTAGTTTTAATTTTAACCTTAAGTTTAATGAAAATCAACCTAGTCGATAAATTCTTCCCAATCATCTTAATGTCAACGCATTGATGAAAATTTCGATGTTAACTTTTTTTAAGGAACACATAACCATAAATGTAGTTCCGACATATCGTATTATCTAACTATTTTTTAAACAAAACCAATATTTGTTTCTTAGAGAGAGAAATTGAAAATCAATTGATTATGTTTGGGAAGCTTATACACAGCCTTTAGCCTGATTTCCGCAAAAAAAAATTACTGCTTCAATTTCGAATACCACGAGTAACAAAAACATATAGATATGTATATCATATGATTATTAATTTGCATATGTGATTGTTTAATCAAGTTTTCCACAAAAAGAATTATTGTTTATTTTTGTATTTCTCACTTCCCATCCATTGGCATCGAGGACTTCATTTGAGAATGGAAACCTTGTACTGTTGAGAGAGAGATGTAAAAGCCAAACATACGTAACAATGAATACAAATTTTCTCAATATAAGTTGTTAATTTTCAATCTGTGGACCAATCTGTATCTCCCAGTTGCCGCCGGCAATTGTATTTATTTCTACAAAAAAAAAAATACTCGGTAGGTTTTTATATTGTAAATTGTAAAAATCATCCCCTTAAAATTCATCCCCAAAACAGCGATCCTGATTGAGGCGAATTATTTCCTGTTTTTTTTTCAAACAAATTTTTGTTTTAAATTTTATATAGAGGGAGATGTTTTTTTTTAAATTTTTTTTCGCTTTAAGAATGCACGCGCGAATTGGTCCCCTGTCTAATTAAATTTGTGGATTGTTTTTATGCAGAGTAAAAATTTGCAATTCAATTCTGACAGCAATGTGCATTGTGATGATAGTGTGTGCCCTTAGTTTGGCAGGATATTTTATTCCTGTATACATATTTATATTCAATTTGGTTTTTTTTTTCCTTTCTTTCAGACGAAACGAATGAGTTTTAGTGCATCATTTTTTTGTGTGCCAATATTGTGGAATAAATTAGGCTGCATTGTCGATGAAAACAATTTTAGCTTTAAATTTCTTTAAATAAATTCAGATGAATTTCTCCAAACATAGCAGATTCATTTTGAAGCTCAAATTTAAGTTAAAAAAGGAAAGACATTACGAACTTTTGAAAACATTTTACATTACATTACATATTACACTAATCTAAGCCACAGGCTTAGACAATACAACAGAGAGAGACACACAGAAAGAAAGAACAACAGAGGAAACACATGTCAACAGCACACGGTTGGTATTTAAACGGCCATCCATCCAAGTACCAACTATGCACAATGATGCTTGAATGTTCAAACGATCTTCCGTGTCTTTAGCTTCAGAGGACGACAGAAAACAGAGACGTACTTTGTACCGAAGCGTTACAATGCCTACATAACCTAATCACATTTTAGAGCAAAACGCTACGACGCCAACGACCCCTAATCCTATTAACAAGCAAAACGTTACGTCACTGACATTACGTTTATTCAACACGTTAAATACTAACGCAACAATCTTAAATTATATGATACTATTTACATAATAAAAAACTAAAAATACTTAAATCTATACTTTAAATTTAATTGTTAAAGATGAAGAACATATTCTTAAAACTGTGTGATTTTACGTTGTCATTAATTGAATGAATAAGAGAATAATTTTTATTGAAGACATTTATTAAGAGATTGAGAGGACTATTGGCGCCGTAGTTAGATCTACTGAAAATATTACAAAGAGGCAATTGCCTTCTTAAGCTAGAACGACTAACACTAAAATTCAATCTACAAAGAACCGATGGAGCTGTAACTGTTCCATTAACAATCCCCATAATAAAACAGAACTGTAAGTACTCACGATGACTTAGCAGGGATGGAAGATTTATTAGTTGAAGTCTATGTGTATAAGGTGGCAAATCAATAGTACTAGACCAAGGAAGAAAACGTAAACAAAATCTCATAAATCTTCTTTGAATACACTCTATTCTGTTGACATGAACCGCGTAATATGGGGCCCATACAATGCAACCATATTCCAGAATAGACCTAACAAATGAAACATACAGAATTTTAAGAACATAAGGATCACGAAAGTCACGAGCAAACCTTTTAATGAAACCAAGCATCTTATTAGCTTTTTTTATAATGCAATTGTAATGGTCCGTGAATGAAAGTTTTGAGTCCAATACCACACCGAGGTCAGCAAAACTTGACAGACTACACAAATGAGACGTGTTCAACATATAAGTATATGACAGAACATTGTGTTTGCGTGTAAAACGCATGGTTTTACACTTGTCAATATTTAAAGACAGACGATTAGTATTGCACCATTCCAAGAATTTTTGAAGATCTTTCTGTAAAAGTTCACAGTCAGCTACTGAGTCAATTTTTCGAAATATTTTCACGTCATCGGCATAAAATAAAGACATAGAGTTACTCAAAACAGAAGGAAGATCGTTAATAAATAAGACAAACAATAAAGGACCAAGATGACTACCTTGTGGTACACCCGAATTTACAAGAAACCATTTAGAACGTTCATTTTTAAACACGACACTATAAAATCTATTTTTGAGATACGAAGAAATCCATAAAATAAAGCGATTGTTAAGTCCAATGCTGCTTAGTTTCATAAGTAATATTTCATGATTAAGTTTGTCGAAAGCTTTACTGAAGTCAGTAAAAACACAATCTACTTGCTTATACTTTTCAAAGGCATCTAAGCAGAACGTTGTAAACTGTAGTAAATTTGTGACCGTAGATTTTTTTTTCACAAAACCATGCTGGTTTTCACATATAACAGAGGTACAGTGAAACGATAGAACATCACAGATAATGGATTCGAACAATTTAGGAATGACAGAAAGCTTAGCAATAGGTCTGTAGTTTGTTACTAATTTTTTTTGACCTTTCTTATGAATGGGAGTAAGAAATGCATTTTTCCAAATAGCGGGAAACGTTGAACTACTGATTGACATGTTGAAAAGCAAAAATAACGGGTATGACATATATATTGCACATTTTTTCAAAATAAAAGACGGCAAGCCATCAGGGCCGGGACTAAAACACTCGTCTAACTTTTCGATATAGTCAAGAATAGTTGCTTCAGAAATTGCAAAATTTATCGAGTTAAGGTGTGAGAACTCATCAATTGGATAAGTTATATTCGAGTCATTTGTAGAAGCATTTTCGAAGGCACCTTGAAAGAAATCGGCAAACATGTTGGCTATAACCTCTGGGGAATGGCTAGTTGAATTATTATAACTCATATGTGCTGGGTAACCGTCAGATTTTCTTTTGGAATTAACATAATTCCAGAAGTTACGTGGATTAGATTTAAGTTCATTTTCTGTTTTAGATATAAAGCTTGTATAGAGAAAGTTAGAATAGTTTACAACTGACTCTTAGCCGCAGATTTGATAAGTGGTGGTTGGGAAAACGACAAAATTGTCTTTTGTTCTCGTTTAGTGTGGATACCAATCTAGTGTATAGAGAGTTTAAGATCGGGTCGCAAACAATACCTTTTGATAAGGCGTTTCGGTGACAGAGAGGTATTGCCGTAATGGTGAAGCAGATCTAAACTTTTTTATAAAATAGTAGGGTATTATATTAACTAGAGTAGGGCAAGCATTAGTATTATTAGGAGTTTTAGCTAGAGCGGGGAAATATTTATTATTTTTATTATTAGGAGTATTATTATTTACTAAACCAACCCGTTTCTTTCCTCTGATCTCCTCTTCAAGGTAGGTTCTCTCTTTAGAGTTCTACCCGTTTATTTCTCTAGATTGCGTGCTAGGGACACTTTATATGAATGAAATACCGTGTTATTTATTTTAAGAAAAGAAGTAATATTGTAAATCTAAATTATATGAAATACCGTGTTAAAAATAAAAAAGACCCCGAAATAAATTGATTAAGAGTTTAGCAGCATTGAAAAACGTTATTTCATTCGGAGCCTTAGACCCTCCAAACCCAAGTTTGTTGCTTCTTTGGGAAGAACCCTGGACACTGACGAGTTTTACCTCAGCCACGAAGAAAAAGCATCATATAACTTCTGACAGCAGGTGTAGGTTCGGAGGAGGCCGTCTTGTACGACGACCTCTTTATGGAGACGGTGGGGGCTGCTTTTCAGTAGGTGGTACAGAGCCCTGGTTCACCCTTCCTACCTTCAAGATAAAATGACGTGAAGGCGTTCGGAGAACCTCTGTTTGACCGGGTTCAATGATGATCATCTGGTACCTCCTTGCACTGTGTTGTCACATACCAAGGGTATTCATATCCCTTTGAGTACCAATCAATTCTAAAAAGAAGTCCCAGCTAAATGTTAGAACAAACCCACAGAAATTCCATTCGATACTCGAATAAAAGTCAAGACATAGTCAGGATCGCTGCTGATTGTAACGGACATTTAGCGAAGCTAGGCATTCCTCACAACAGCTAATTTCTAATCTGCAGACACCATTAGAGATTCTCATAATAGAATTGGCCCTAAATTCATAGTTGTTCTCGAATCCACCGCACTTGTTGTTTTGAGGAAAAAACTTGTTGGTATAATTCGAAAACATCACATCGTTTTGTTTATAATTTGGTCGGAGCAGGCAGATCCCTACTCCAGTAAAACAATTGATCGTACAATTCACCATGCACCGCGTTTAGCAAGATGAAATTCCCCACTGCCTGGTTATTATTTCTACTTTTTGATCGAGTGGACAAGAAAACGTCTTCTCGTTAGCAATTCCATCAGCAGAGACCGGTAGTTGCTTGTCTCTATATATATGTACATCAATTTCATCATATTGCACATAACTAAAGAAGTTAACTGATAAGTTTGTCGAAATGCTTAAAACGCATGTTACTCCCTTACGTCAAAAATATAAATAGAAAACAAAAAACAAAAATACCTGGCGAAATTCTACTGACTTTAAATTTTCCAAAAATCCTCAACTCAAGAAATGCAATTAAATGAAGAAAAGTCTTCTCCGTGCCTATATATTTTTAAATCAGCAGAGTAGGTAACATTACCTTTAGTTATTCACACAGTATGTGCAATGGGCAGGCATATTTGTACTCAAATAATAAAATAAGCACTTCTTCCTCCGAAAGAGGTTATTTTTCTTTCTCAATACTCGTACCTATGTATTCGAATGTTTGTTCCCCATTCCCGCCGCAATTACCGCAATCGTATAAATCCTCTTGCACTCTTCCACCAACCTCCATAATTCATAACAAAACTCAAATCGTACCAGGAGGACCTGCTACAGCTTCAGAGTAGCACTATCCTTGACGAGGACGAAACCAAATTAAATCAATTTACATGAGACCGACATTACCTGAATTCCTAAATAAGTCCAAGGCCTGAAACCATACATTGAGGACCACTGGCCAGCTGCACACATCCTTCCTATGTGTGACAATCTGGTGACAAAAATATTCCATGGTGTTGGAGCATAACAAAAAAGGACGAGGTACCTATAACAAAACAAAATGCCCATTCCCCTTCATTCGACGAGATGATGACGATGATGATGACGGCTGCTGACCAAAACCGACGACGATAACGAATCGAGAGTTGGTTTCAATTCCCATTTTATTGTTTGCATGAAAAACCAAACCAAAATATGCGGTTCCAATTGGTTTCTCTTGAATATGTTCCATGTCCACTATCCAGCTCCAGATCGAGAGTTCAGTTTTTGGATGTATCTATGTCTATTTCTAGGATAGCTGCAACGTATAGGCTGACGAAATTGGAGTATGATACATTTTGCCATCCCGAAAAGTCCTAAAACTCTTCGTCTGGTGGTATGTCAGATGTTTGGTTCAAGTGTTGGACCATAATTTTCACCACAACTGCCGAAAATTTTTGTTTTACCTTGGTCGACTCAATTAGAAGGTATGTGGATAAGGTAGATTAGAATTTCTGTGATGTGATGACGTCTTGTGATGATACAAGAATAATGACCAGAATGATGCAAACAGAAATTAAGTCCTTGATTCTGGTTTTCATTTATGTTATGTGAAGGTGTTGTGTGTGTGTTAGTGGAGTAACATAAAGCATATCCAGACTTTTCAAAAATATATTCCATTCGCGCTGTCTTTACTTGGATATAATTAGTCTTGGTTGTGGAGTTTGTAATAACGAGCTCTTAAAAAGCAACAAATAAGGGATGAAGAGATTTAAAGCTGCCTCTCGAACAGTTCAAATTAAAATCAACTTTTAACAAGTTAAATTGGCAGCGGGAGATTGGTTCATTCCTACCATTATTCATCATCATCATCGGCTCGACAACCGGGTTCCGGTCCTGGCCTCTTTCAACAAGTCTCTCCACCTATCCCGACACCCTAGCCGACACCATCCAGTTGCGCATCCCAAGGCTTCGAGCGTCCTGGTCTACGCCATCTCTCCAGCGCAAGCATGGTCTACCACGCTGTCGTCTACCATAGAATGTACCACAAAGAACTTTCTGAGCAGGTTCCTCTTCGCTCATGCGAGCTAGGTGCCCTGCCCACCGGAGTCTACCGAGCTTAATTTTTGTCACGATATCTGCTTCAAGGTAGATTGCGTTCAGTTCATGATAGTACCGTCTCCGGAATCGTCCTTCCTCACATATGGGGCCAACAATTCTCCTTAAGACTTTTCTCTCGAACGCAGCTAAGAGGTCGGAGTGCCTTTTGCTAAGCACCCAAGTCTCGGATCCATATGTGAGTACTGGCAGGACCATGGTCATGTACAGCAGCAGTTTTGAAGTTATGGTGAGACAGACTATAGTAGGCTCTGTTGGATTTGAGAAGCCGCCCGCGTATTTCTTCTTCTATATTGTTATCGGCTCCTACTATTGACCCAAGGTATTTAAAGGATTGCACCACTTCAAATTCGTGCTCCGCTACCTTGATTGTTTGACCAACTGTTCCTCTCGCATTCGACGCCACCATGTACTTTGTTTTACCTTCACTAATGTGCAGCCCCAGATTTTGTGCCGCCTGCTCGATCTGGATGAAGGAATCGTGTACAGCTTGTTCGGTTCTTCCGATGATGTCAATGTCGTCTGCGTAAGCCAGTAACTGGCTGGACCTGTTGACGATGGTCCTTCTTGTTGCCGTGCCAGAGTCACGAATTGCTTTCTCCAACGCCAGGTTGAAGAGGAGGCAGGCCAAACCGTCCCCTTGTCGGAGTCCATTAAAGATGTTGATTGGTATGGATAGCAATCCGGCTATTTTTACTTGGCTTGTTACGTTGGTCATGGTCAACCTACATAGTCGTGTCAATTTATTTGGGATGCCGAATTCTCCCATGGCTTTGTAAAGTTCTACCGTGGCTATGCTATCATAGGCGGCCTTAAAGTCTATAAACAGATGGTATGTTGGGATGTTAAATTCTAGACATTTTTCCATCGCCTGCCTAAGGGTAAAGATCTGATCAGTTGTTGATTTGCCTGGAATGAAGCCACACTGATATTGCCCGATGACGGTTTTAGCGTATGGGGTTATCCGGTCTTGTAGGATAGAGGAGAGTATCTTATAGGCGGTACTCAACAACGTGATACCTCTATAATTGCTGCACGTTGTGACATCCCTTTTTATGTATGGGCATATTAAACCTTTTTGCCAGTCTTCTGGCATTTCTTCCTGCTCCCATACCTGTACTATAATATCATGAATTGTTTGACGTAAGGCTGGCCCGCCATGATGGAATAATTCGGCTGGTATACCATCGGCTCCCGGGGCTTTGTTCTGTTTAAGCCGGCCTATAGCCTTCTCAACCTCTTCTATGCTTAATGGCGGCAACATAGGGTATTCTTCTTGAAGTAGTGGAGCCTCCACTTCTGCATTGAGCTGACCATTTAGCAATTCATTGAAGTACACTTCCCATCGCTCCAGTATGCTTTCAGGATCGGTGATCAGATTTCCCTCTCCGTCCTTGCAGTATGTGCAGCGTGGTGTGTACTGCGTCATGTTTCGGACGGATTGGTAGAACTTCCGCGCCTGGTGCGGACCTCGCTCTCGGCTGTTTTCTATTTCACAGATTAGGTTCTTCTCTCAGGCTGATTTTTTTTGTCTGCGAAGCCGTTTTTCTGTTCTTCTGAGCTCTTTATATTCCTCTTCGCGTTCTATGAGATTGTTGCATTGCTCGGTACGCAACATTCTTACGTTCAGTCGCTAGCTTGCATTCATCATCAAACCAGTCGTTCAGATTTTTACGACTGCTGCCTAAGATGGAGTTGGCAGTACTAATGACAGTATTTTTAAGACGTGTCCACTTCTCATTTACGCCCAGCATACTGGCTCCAGGAATTACTCTCCCTAAATCAGGTGTTTCTAGGGCGAGTCCTAATACATTACCAAAGGTATTACTGGTGTTTTCATTGCGCAGGGCAGACGTATTGATTCGAACCTGATCGGCGCATGCAATGCGTCTTCGCAAGGCAATCCGCCCTCGGAAAACCATACCACTAAGATAGTGATCCGAGTCGATATTGGCACCTCGGTACGTTCGTACCGCCATTAAGTTCGAGTAGTGGCGATGGTCTATCAACACGTGGTCTATTTGGTTACGAGTGACTCCATCAGGTGATACCCAGGTGGCTTTGTAGATATCTTTACGCGGGAACCTGGTACTCGCAACGACCATGTTTTTCGATGCTGCCAATTCTAAGACTCGAAGTCCATTGTCATTAGTGTTCTCATGCAAACTATGGGTGCCTGCGTAATGCCTGAATACCGGCTCCCGACCTATTTTTGCGTTCAAATCCCCAAGGATGATTTTAACATCATACCTTGGACAGGCATTGAGGGCCCTCTCGACTTGTTCGTAGTAAGTCTCTTTTTCTTCGTCTGAGGACTCCTCGGTAGGTCCGCTAGCTGCTGAGCAGCTCGAGCTCTATAGAGCGATCGTACGTTCCATAAGAAAAATCGTAAATCGTTTTTCCGTTTTCCTTGCGTGGGTTGTCGTCGTGTGATCAGTCCGTTTCCGAGGCTTGTTGTAGTTCTCGAAATTCTTTTAGTTTTACGGGACAAGGAATTAACCTGTCGCCAACCTGAGGAACCAGCCTGATCATATTAGCCAAACATTTTTTAAAGGCTTGTTTCTAGCGGGCGCCGCTTCCACCAGTCCCGAATAGTTACGGCACGTGCATGTTTTCGTATGCTACATGTTGTTCCCCCTATTCGTCTGATGGCTGACCGCCATTCCTACTATTATTGCTTCAATGAAATTGTCCACAAAATTTTAAATCGATAACGTGTAGTTCTTAACAGTGTTATATAAAGATTCAGGAATATAAATAAAAATAAACAAATTTGGTGGTGCAACAGCTCGAAGTGAACCAGGACCTAGTGACTTACAACTTTCAACCGTTCCTGTGTGCGTGGAATGGAATGGAAGGGACCTAGAATTTTCTGCCGATTACGAACGGCTAATGAGCAGCACTTTTCATGACAAGTGTAATACTCTTGGAATATTTGTCAATTCCCCGCAAGATTCAGGAATATAGGGATCTGTAAATTCTCTGGTGTTTCTTTCAATAAAACTTAGCGTTTTATTAGCTATATAAATCATATAGTCGTAGTGAGGTGAAAATGAGAAGTTTCTACCAAAGATAACTCTATGCAGTGCAGGCCCCTGCCAATATTCCTTCTACTAAATGTAACAAATGGATTACGACTGCCCTTAAAACGTTTCAGCATAGCGTGAGCCTTAGGTAAGTTGGACAGGATTTAAAAGGAGATACCATAGCAATAGCAGGAAAATGTTGGCCCTGATAAAGCATTCAACCTTCCTGTTGCGTGGCTAAAGAAAGAAGTTCTGAATTTAACATTACGTCCGAAGTTGGGCTCAAAAGTAATCTGATGGGGATTTCCTGAAGCGCGAGTAATACTCTTGAATTTTTAGAGGTGAGAAATGCAACAAGCTATTTCAATCAGCTATCATTTTTATCTGAAAGACTCAAGACAATTATTTGAACACTTGGGCTTCGACAACAAAATACATCATTGAGTTTTTGAAGCATTAAACTCTACGAAGTTTATGGTTACCTATTTGAAAATGCTATCGAGATCAGAATTTGAAGTGCTTATCATACATTGTCACTAAAGTTCCACATTTGAGGGACAAGGACGTCAATCTCGAAGCAAATTTAAGAAGCCAAAGAAACTGTGGTCAGAAAACAGTTTAATGTATTAAAAGTTTCGAATTTAAGACATATTGATGAACATGAGAAAGAGAGTCGTAGACAAAACGGAGTCCTGTGGCACACCACCATTTATTTTATGAACTTTAGACTTAGAAAGGAGACTTAGAAAGGAGGTTTTTAATCCAGTGATAAAGAGATTCATCGATTTTAAATGTACGCATTTTCGATAAGAAAGGTTGATACCAAAATCTATCAAATGCTTTTGAATTATCAAATATCTGTGCCCTATTCGGCGAGACATATCACAGACCACCAGTGAACGAAAGTCACTGAGAAGCTATCGATATTCATGATATTTCTTTAGCTGATAATTTATCACAGTTTCCATGACCTTGGAAAGAAGGGACGTAAGTGCAAGCACTATATTTAGAGGAGGAAGAAGATGCTACCTGTTTTGTGTTCATGCTGGACAATGATTTTTTTTTTTTGGATTATGTCTAAGAACTAAAAAACTAAGACTTACAAACTAACTACACCAACCTAAATCTAGGCCCCTTCATGTGATCGCTGATCCGCCGCTTTGCAGGGAGAAGTAGATATAAGCTTACTTCTACCACCCATCGTCAGATCATACATACATAGATCTACTTGTCTATAAAACTTTTACTTGTGGGTTTTCCTGAAGTCGCAGAGCTATACGAATAAACCACTGCCCTTACTTATAATCTTTTATCCAATTAAATCTCTATAAGTTTTAAGTACTATAAAAGAATATATTTTATTAGTTCACCTTGATAAGAAAATTCGATTGAATATCATTTAATTAATCAAGTTATAAAAATAACTTTGATGGGTTAGTTTTAAGATACCTACATGTATGCTTGAATAAAATTTGAAATAAATAAATTAGATAACATGCGCCGCCAAAGTGGCCCATATTGACATTTTTGGTTGCAAAAGTCATAACTCTCAAACGAATCAAGATATCGCCAAAATTCTTTTTATCTTGCAGAAAATTTCCAAGGCAAACCACTTTGATTCGCAAAAAAAAATCACAGGGTGTTTCAGAATTCAAATTAAATTAATCGAAATTAAATTTAATTACGGAGTTGAATTAAATTATGAAGAAGGCGTACTTACAATTAATGGGCGCCAGAAAACTTCAAGGTTAAATTTCCAAACCAGTACCAATGATGTGATAAGAAATTGTTCCGAGCGAAATGAAAATGAATTTTGGACTTTTTAATTAGAATTATTTATATTTCATATACCTTTCTAGTAAAACGGGTAAAAGCCAAACTTTTTTCAAAAAAAAAAAAAAATATAAAAACGTTATTTGAAAAAGTTTAATCAGATAATTTATAAAAGATGAATTCAGAAAAACGGAAACCTTAACGGTCAGAAACAACGAAAATTGCCTTAAGGCCAAAGCACCGAAATACATCGGTCTGAAAGATCGAAGGCGCTGAATCCGCAATTTACGTTCTGAATCACAAAAGAAAAATCCAAAATCACTTAAACTTTTCACAACATTTTTGAAAACTACTCATAACTTTATACTTAGATTTTTTATATTTTTACTTGCGATTTATAGGTACTATAAGGCAAGTTATGCATTCGGAAAAAAATCGAACTCGGAATTTTGATCAAATTTGACATTACGATGATAGCGAAGACTAAATAAGTGGGTCTCGCAATTATGTCTGTCTGTCTGTCTGTTGGACTACAGCCTAACCGGCTCGGCCGATTTTCTTTAAAATTGGTAGAAATCATTTCTAATTTTTTAATTTTTCCCCCCGGATGTGTTTTTCTTTTTTTTGAAGACCAAAAATAACGGTGCCTGCCATACGAATTTTTTCGAAATTTTATAATTTTTTTTTTTGCTCAAAAACTAGTCGACAGATTTAGAAAATAAAAACACAAACAAATTTCATTTAGGTAATGGTTGAAAAAAAATTTCCGAAAAATGGTTATTCCCACGGAACAATTTTTTTTGTTTTTAATTTTCTCAAAAACGGTACAACCAATTTTGATAATTGTTTTTCTTGCTAAGGCTTCCCAAAAACTTAAATAGAATTGTGTATCTATTCATATTTCGAAAATAATTTGGATTTAAAAAAAATTATTTTTATTTAAAAAAAATTATTTTTTTTTTTTTAAACTCAATATTTCGAAAACCCCATGCTAGATTTTTTTTAACTTATTAAATAAAAGTTTCTCAATATGATCTACAAGATGTGAGAAAAAAAAATTATTTTACCTAAAAATAAAGGTAGCCACCATACAAATGTTAAAAAAATTTAAAAAATGGTTTTCAAAAATCGTATTTTTCTCGAAAATGGCGTGTAGAATTTTGATACAATTTTTTTCTTTCAATTAATTTTTATGATCTTTAATTTAATAAAAAAAAAATTAAATTAAGATATTACAGCTTGTACCTACTGTAGTGTATCCACATATGCACCGCCACTGCCCATTCAACAAATGAGTTACAAAACATGTAAAGTGCAATCGAGTATGTTAGTCATAGCACAACAGCACCATTCCACTCGATTGCATTGATTGTCACTCAATAGTAATATGATCCTAGTTTAGATATTGTAGCCAATAAGAGAATAGAATAATTCTGAATATATAATATTATATGTAGAAGTAAGATAGAAAATAAATATAACAGTTTAAGACAATAGTATTTAAGGAATTGATTTTGGCAAAATAAAACAGAGTCATAAGAGTATTCATATCGTTTGCTTTTTACTTTCAACCTTACGGCGAGCTGACTCGCCTTAACATTTTAGCGTGGTGCGCTTACACACCAACTATAGGGCAAAACATTTAAACACACTACACTACCATAGAACCATTTTTCGAATTTTTAATTTCTCATTATCGAGATAACGGATCTTAATGAAATTTTTTTATAGTGAAGCTTCTTAAAGGTCTAAAAAACATTGCATTTCAAAACTTTAAAATAAATATTTTTTGAACTTCTGAAAAAAAACGTTAATTTTTTTTTGAAAGTTCGATATCTGAGAAACGGCTCAGTATTTTTTTTTTGTAAATTTAATTTTTATTCGAACAATAATAAAAACTTTAAATTGGCGCACCAAAAACTTTAAAAATTTTGTATAAAAAAGCTTATTTTTTTAAGAAACCACTACAAAGAATTATAATTTTGTTCTTGCATAATTTAATTTTTGCTTAAAACACATAACATCATGTGCTTAGCTCCAACTGCAAAAGGAGTTGTTTTAGTCATTTAAAAAATGAAGTTTATCCTTACGAACAGTTTTCTCTAATAACATTCGTTTTTAAAATTCCTAGCAAATTCATAAGAGAGTGCGTAAAACCCAGTCGTGCATTTTATTTTTTGTCGTGCCCACTCTGACACTTAAAAATCAATCTTGCAAATTTCAGCTGCCTTCTACTGCTCAAATTCGCCTCTACTTTATATAATTTGTTCAATTACTAGAGCTCCAAAAATTTGTTAATTCTGTGAATTTAAAAGTTTTGTCTTATAGACTAACCTGAAGAATTAATTTCACCAGCAAAGATTCTTTTAGTTCAGTCATTGTTGTCCATAAGCTTGATGTGAAAGTTTTCCTTTCAAAAGAGCTAGGTACGAGTATTAGCCCTGCTCTTTTGCATTGAATAAGCGTTTTGAAGAATTCAGGTCAGCCGGATTTTGGCCACAAAGGACTTCTGACGATATATACTTTAATATCGATGTTTTGAAGGGTGAGTGTTGAATTGAAATTCATCATTTTATGATCGTCTTTTTTAGAGGTTAGGCATATGTTTCAGTCCTGAGGCATACTTCCGCCCACCATACTTGGTTGATGATTCCATGTATGCATCTGAAAGATTTTAACTAAAGGTTATACTAAATTTTAAATTGCTTATTATGTCCCAGGGGGGCTTCAGGCAAGATCGCTTCTGTAAATAAAAAGCTTTGAAATATAAGAATAATTGATTAATAAAATTTTAAAATACACAATTTCTTGCATAGAGATTTTTCGGAACACAAAATAACAACCCTTCTACCTTTTCTACTTTAAACTCTTTTTTAAATTCCTTTTTATTATTCCACTTTATTAAATATTTTTATTTTTTGTGTGTGAGACCCTGAAAGAAACAAATTGTTTGCATATCACAAACACAACACAACAACAACCACCTTCGACCGTATCCTGGACATATCCTCTAAAAATATGTCATTATCTTGTGTAAAGCGTATGAATAAATAAGAACTTCAAAACATCCATTTCACCGCACTTGACCACCATCCTGAATGAACAAACGACCGAACAACGGTTTAACACAAGACTGTGTGCAATGTTTCGCCCACAACATATTCAAATTGCAGGATTTTTTCTGGACCTTATTTTGTGTCACCCCATTCCATCCCATCCCATTTTATTCCACAGTGTAGCCCTTTCTTTTCCATATATTTTTTTTTCAAGGGACCTTTTCTTCTTGCACGAGTTTAGACGACAACGTCGGTCGGTGGCACTGGCACGTTTCCCCGGCCAAACATACGGTTTTCATTTCTGTGTGCAGTTAATACGGCATGTAAACGATCCCTGCACTCAACGATTACTCTGTCGTCTGTGTATACCGTTCGCTGGTTAAGTGGCACTATGAATAGGGATTAAGTTAATCAGGATGCAATTTTCATGGAGACATTTTATTCATCGTTTATTTGCTATTGCTTACTTTTTCGTTGCCCCAGCATCCGGTTCCATCCGGAATTATGCTGAATTGGTCGACAGAATACTAAAGCTTTTTTTGTATCCATCGTACTCATCGTCATAGACTGACTTTTACAATGTCAACATAGCAAGGGAAGGAGACTGGTCGTTTTATAACCTTTTATTGTACTCTCTGTCCATTGTAACATGCCGCTATGAAATTTTAACAGGCACTTAAATGGATTTTGAAAGGATCCAGCATTATGCCACCTGCGTGCATCGATGTTTCTTTTGATCTTTGTTTGATGGCTTTATTTTCCGCTGTGCTGATAGTACTGATGATATGGTCCTTGAATGTAGAGCTATATTTGCATGTAAGACCCTTGTCCTTCAAGCAGAGAAATATAGGGGAGTTTTTCGGAAGGAAATTGCATTTTTGTAAAACCACTGCTAGACAGGTATGAATTATGACAAATAAATTATTCCATAATCTCAATTGTATATAGTTTTGAGATTCAAAAGTTCGGTATCCTTGAATAGCTTATCCCGAACCATCCGTCTGGATTTAGAAATGAACATTAAACGATAGCCCAAGTACCTACATCTAATATAAAAAAGGCGCTAGAAGAAATACAGGTAAGTTCAGCTCTATACCTATAGGTTTTGCATTGGGACCTTCACAGGCAGTACTACGAAATACTGAGATCCTACTTTACGAACAAATACTTCAGTGTACGGTATGACCAACAATACTCGAAACAAACTTAAAAAATCCCGTGTACCACAAGCAAGTGTCCTAAGACCAGCTCTGTATTTGTTATATGTATACTAATAATTATAATCTAGTGAATACCTATACTTTTATTACCTCTTTTGCTGAAGATACTGCAATATTGCAAAATACAGTCGTTAAAGTTAACTAAAGAAAATAGACCTCTACAAACCTTACAGATAAATAAAAAATGTCCCAATTGTCATCAGTTGTGCTTTTTCAGATATAAACTTGGTCCTTACGGCAATACTACCAAATATTTTGGAATGACTTTTAGTTCAGTCATTTTAGGCATTTTTAACCCCAATCTGCGGAAAAATTCTTAGTGAGCTGAATTTTTGTATACACCTTTATTACGGCATTGTAATGAAGATGTGAAAAATCGACATTGATATCGTGCCGGCTAAAAAACGGTCAAAAAGTCACGAAAATCAGTTTTTCGTAAATATCGGTCAGAGGTCAATAAAGGTCATTATACAAATTTTTTGTCGTGAAATTTTCTATTAAAAATGTCTCTTGCATTTTTCTGTAAAATTAACCGTTTTTGAAGTAGAGAAAACGACTAGAATGCACTCACATACGGTATTGTATACCGTACGGCGTATATCAAGGCGTAAACTCTATTGCTTTTTATTCATGTTTGTAAGTGTGTTGTTAGTAAAATCTACTACATACACAGACATATAGCACTAGTAATACTAGTATAGACAGGACATTTCGTGCCCGTGAATGCCTCAAAAAATTACTTAAATATGGCAAAAGTCCTAAAAATAGCATTTTATCATAAAACCTAAAATGCTAACTTGGTAGATAGAATACCTCTCATGCCAAAAATAGAGGACAGGTAAATAGGTAGGAACATGTGTTCAAGTAAAAGGATAATACTTTTCAACTCTAAAAGTCACCAGATTTAGATGATATCTTCCCAGCTTTCTTGTAGAAGGGAAAAGAAAACCTTATGCCCTATCTCACTAATACGAGTATTCTTCGTAGTAGCATTGCGTTTGGGTATACCAAGTATATGGAGAACAGAAAAGCTAATATTTATTTCCAAAATATAGAAAAAAGATACAATATTAGATGCGTTCTTAAACATAGAGGGAGCCGTCGACAACACATTTTACGAGGCTGTATAGGCACAGCTTTTGTTAGAAAATGCGTACCCATCACCATAACTAGATGGAAATATTAGGCACTAAAAATACCGTCACAAAAAGGACAAAATGTAAAAAAAAGTAATCACAACAAGAGGCTGTCCTCAGGGTGGTGTATTATCACCCTTGTTGAAGAGTCTTGTAGTGGATGAATTGTTAGAAAATCTTACCTGCCATCATGGTATATTCTCCATTGCATTTGCTAATGATGTTGCTATCATAGCCGTAAGTAATCCAAAGAGGACTAATAATTACACGGAAATGGTGTCTATCTGTAGGATTATGAATAAACCCCTCCAAGACGACAATCATACCATTTGCAAGGAATAACTTCTGCCACATATGAAACCTATCCATCTAGCTGGTGAAGTGATTGAAACGCAGAGAGGGGTAAAATATCTAGGAATTCTACCAGATAGTAGACTCCTTTTGAACAAACACTTAAAAGCTATAGTCGGGATAGCCACAAAAGCCCTAATGATTTGCAAGAGATTTGCAGGCAAGTCATGCAGATGCAAATCGAACATCCTTAGCTGGATGACCAATCATTACATATGGGGCGGTTGCATGACACAAGAGAACCGAATTATCAAGAACAAGGAAAGCTCTAGAAAAAGTCTAAGTGCTCGCGGGTATCTGTAGCTATACAGGTTCTCCTCTATCTATCCCCTCTACACGAGGCCATCAGAAGTGCGGCAATCGGAGTTATCTTGAGATCCTCGAAACAAATATCATCAAGTGGTACACTGATGGATCGAGTCCTAAGCAGAATAGTTTCAGATTTCTGAAGCTGACTTCCATATCATCGCAATATCACTGAATCTTGGTGAAGTCACAGTGCAAAAGAATTCTGATGACCTCGACTTTGGGAGCTGTTCTTTACACTATAAGGTCGACGGCATACACAATTGCCCGAGTTAGACTACCTATTAGATCGCTGGTGTAAATGCTGAATAGAATCAGCGAGTTAACCGCTCACAGCTGAAGACCATTTTTAATATCGAAGATTGCGGTATGCAATTGTTAATGACACAGAAACTGAAGATATCGACAATGAATGATAAAAAAAAATTATATACTAAAGTTAATTTTTCTGTATTTGTCTGTATTCAAATAAAAAATTATTCCCTCGTAAATAAAAAAAACCTCTGATTACATATCATGGACTATGCCTACGGTTGAAACCATGTAAAACCAAACGCGCCCTGAATTCTACCTCGAAGGTTGTGAGGAAACGAGTGCATCGTCATAATATATTCGCTTTCTCAGCGCTCTACTCCGAAAACGGTTAATTTTACAGAAAAATGCAAGAGACATTTTTCGTAGACAATTTCACGACAAACAATTTTTATAATGACCTTTATTGACCTCTGACCAATAGATCGCGAGATATTTGCGAAAAACTAATTTTTGTGACCTTTTTCACATTCTTCATTACAATGCCGCAATAAAGGTGTATACAAAAATTCAGCTCACTAGGAATTTTTCCGCAGATAAAACCTAAAATAACTGGACTATTTCACTAAAAAGCTGAAATGATAAGAACTCATCAAAAAGAAAAGGGAAGGACTGTAGGACTATTTCTCAGCATAATCTCCTTTTAGCTCGATGCACTTGATCCAGCGATGCTCCAACTTCTTTAACACATCCGAAAAATAAGTTTGTCTGCAAACTAGGCCTCCGTGGTGGCGATGACCATTTTCGCGGCTCATGAAAAACCGATGTCTGACCACGTTGAAACTTGTTATACCTACCAATTTTTGACGGTGGCCATCGAAGGAGAAGAGTCACTGTACACAGCATCTAAAACTGCTCTTTGATTTCGCTGCGCGATTTCCCTTTCAAAAACAAGAATCGAATCACCAACCGATATTGCTCTTTTTCCATTTTTCTTTAACTCGCGGACAAGCGGGCTTTCAGACGAGCACAAAACAAATCTATGAGTCCGATTCGGCTGAAATCTTGACAGTAGCTATCTAATAGAATGTACTAGACGATAGTAAATCTCTCTTTCGATACTGACACCATCGGGCGGTAATGATGTTCAAATGGTAATAAAGTAAAGAATTGTCTAGAAAGAATATTAGATTAAATCTTTTGTAACAATAATTTAAAACAGTCTTTACAAATCTTTGATTTTCCTCTTGTTAATAACTGAAAAGGCTTATTTAACATAAGAAATATTGATCTACATCGTCACCTTCAAACAGAAATGGCAGCAAAATTGGTTAAAAAACACGGCGTATCAAACAGTCAGCGACTGCGAAGTCATGCCAACTCCGAAATGGAAAGCTTCTTAAATGAATGATCCAATACTAACACGAACCACGACTATAAGCTAATTGTCTCAAAGCTGTAGGAGAGAATTAAAAGTTTAAACTTTCCCCGATGTGATTTTAAATAGAAAAATCATTTGTCGATCTTTCATAGATTGGTCACGATTCCGGAGGTTTTCGTGACGTAAAAGTTTGTTTCACTTTTTATGTTCGTAAAAAAAGAAGTAGTTTCGAAGATACACATGCGGTGTCATATTATAAGAAACTAAAATGATTTTTAGCTTTTATTGGTCTTTAATCCACTAAGCTTGGCTCTGCAACCTCGAAATCTTGATTTTGCCAGTGCCTGTCAAGCTAAAATATTGGTAATTGGAGAAGTATGTAATGTTCTCAACTAGATTCAAAATGCCATTTTCACCACAGACGATCAGGCAGGCGTATGTAAGTCATTGCTTCGGCCTTTTCATACTCTAAACTGGTCCACTTAATCACTTATACACTTATATCGATGCTGTGTCACATTAGGAATCTTAAAAACGAATGTTATTAGAGAAAACTGTTCATAAGGATAAAATTAATTTTTTAAATTCTTTTAGTAGTAAGAGACAAAAACAGAATGCTATGCAAATATGAATTTATGCAAGAACAAAAGTTATAAGTAGTTGTAGTGGTTTCTTAACAGATTTTCAAGAAAAAATTTTGGTACGCCAATTTAAAGTTTTTATTATTCTCGAATAAAAATTAAATTTACAAAAAAAAATATTGAGCCGTTTCTGAGATATCGAATTTTCAAAAAAAGAAAAAAAAATGATTTTTTTTTTTCAAAAATTCAAAAAATATTTATTTTAAGGTTTTAAAATGCAATGTGTTTTATACTTTTTAGAAGCTTCTCTATAAAAAATTTCATTACGATCCGTTATGTAGATATTGAGAAATTTAAAATTCGAAAAAATGGTTCTATGGTAGGTACAAGCTGTAATATCTGAATTTCAATTTTTTTATTAAATTAAAGATCATAAAAATTAATTGAGAGAAAAAACTTTTTATTAAAATTTTGTCGAACAGTTTTTGAGGAAAAAAATATTTATAAGATTTCGAAAAAAATTCGTATGGCAGGTACCGATATTTTTGGTGTTAAAAAAAAGAAAAGAACGTGTGGGGGGAAAAAATTAAAAATGATATCTACCAAGTTTAAAGAAAATCGGTCAAGCCGTTGAGGCTGTAGTCGAACTGACAGACAGACAGACAGAATTGCGAGACCCACTTTTTTAGTCTTCGCTATCATCGTAATGTCAACTTTGATCAAAATCCCGAGTTCGATTTTTTTAACGAATGTATATAACTTGCCTTATATCTACTTAGTATCTACCTATAAGTCGCAATTAATATACATTTTTTGGATTTAAAAAAAATAGATGATAAATTTTCTTTTGAAAATTTGATAACTCAAAATATTTGAGTTGAATATTGTCCTTAAGAGCTGCGATTTTCTGACGCTTGATGGCATAAGCCAGCTACTTCAAGTAGCCTCAAGGAAGGAAGTCTGGGATGGTTAAATCGGACGATCTAGCTGACCACGCCAAATCGCCAAAACGGGAAATTACGACGTCGAAATTAACGCTGCGCTAACATCACCGACCGATTATTGGTCAATTAAATCGGCACAATTATTCCACGCTCTTGCGAAGTGTAGCGCTCCATTGCTTGCCTGTTTGTATAGTGTAACTGTCTAGTTCATCAATGACAAATGTGATCGATGCACAACGCCATTTGCAAAAATTCTAGCATCTTAGGATAGGGTGATTAATTTTGAATAATCATTGGGTGAATAATCTGTAAGCCATTGTTTTTTAACTGCAGCTTTATTACATATATGTGACAGGCAGGATTGTTTCATCAAAAAAAGTCAACAGTTACGAGCTTATTCCATTTTAAAGTTGACTGAGTGCTTACAGATTTTAGTAAAGCTTATGACAAATTATGTCATAATAGTTTTCATTATTATTATACTTGAAATCGATTTTGAAAAACCCCTCTTGTCTATTTTGATGACGCTAAACACTTCAAATTTTCAATTGACGGCTGTTTCATACTTTAAGATCTTAATATGCTTAGGGAATAGTGCAACATAAAGCATTTTTTGCTGAATGTTGACGAAATATATAGGTACCTCAGTATATTCAAAGACTTCACTTGATAAATCTTCTTTTGCTCTCGAAACATATACAGTTTTTTCAGCTATGTTACATTATTAGAATAGTCAATGGTGAGATATCCTCCTCAATTAGCTAAATTGAGCTAACGTAAGAACCCAGGTTCGTTTATGTCCTTTGTAAAGAAGTTCCAACTAGGGACTTAACAGTCCTTTATATCAATTGATTTAATGTAAAGTAACTTTTAAATTTAACACTTAAAAGATTGGAACCAAATTTGTGGTCTTAGAGTTAAATATTTTTCAAATTTAAAGTTCCCTTATTGACCACAAAATTTATTAATTATTTTATTAAAAGACCAAAAATAAATAACTTTTAATACAAAAAAATTTTTAATTTTATTCGTCAAGCAACAAAAAAAAAAAATGTTCTGAGCGTGTTCAGAGTGCGCTCTATGAGCTCAGAATAAAATAACTGAGCAGACAGAGTAAAATGCTTAACACAAGCATTTGACAGATGGAAATTAAAAAAAATGGCGACAGCTACATAAGTGTTCAGGTCTGTTTCAAAATATACTCAGAGCGCTCAGAGCACGCTTGGTTCAGAGAATGTTCGGAACATGCTCGACATGTTCGGACTCTGTTCAGAGCTCTATACTGAACTAAAAAAGAAAAACGCCTATTGTGTACATGTTTTAGAAGACGAACACTTTGATCGAAGTTTCCAATTTTTTGTGGAGGATTGTTGTCATCACACGCTGCAAATACATGAGCTGCTACTGCTGATCGAGTCATTTGTTTGTGTTTAACACAGCTGATGTGCTCTTTGAAACGAATCTCAATCCCTCGTCGCGTCTGGCCTACGTACTTAGCTGAGCAGTCTAGGCAGCTTACTTCGTAAATTCCACTCTTCGAAGCTTTCGTCGTCTCATCTTTAGTTGAACCAAGAAGGTTTTTTAGTTTTCCGCTGTTGTTGTAAACTATTTGTATGTTTTCTTTCTCCATTGTTTTTCTAAGTTGGTTGGTGATAGCTGGGATGTAAGAAAAGGAAACCCGATGTGTGTTATTTGTTTTTTTTTTGTTTCATTCTGTGTTAATGTTTTCAATAGATATTACTTTTTAGTTTTATCAATTTATGACTATTTAAAATCTTTTTCATTTTTTTGTAAACTTAGCCATATTTGAATTTGGTATTTACTGGATTAAATAAATAAATTACCAGGAAATAAAGATTGAATGAAATAGTAAGATTTGATATTATGTGACTTTTTACAAAAACCCATTATGTCACTTCATGTCACGACCGACAAAATCTCTTGTTCTGTATTTTGTGAACAAATATACTTACTCAAATACTCATCATGACAATATTTCTGGAACAAGGTCCGTCAAGATAGCACCGTCATAACGGAAATTCCAAAATCTAATGATGCATTAACTATTTCCTTTTTAGGGCCAATTAAGTACTGCAATCTTGGCTGTGGATTTATATGTATATCGCCTAAAAATTATTGCACCATGAAATAAAGGCCGAAATTCTCTTATAAAAATAAATTTCAACTTTTTTCTCTTACCTTTTTATGTCTAAACAGGGTTGTGTAACTTGAGGAATTTGTGGCCGTGTGGCGGAACAATCTTGATCTCAAGATAACACGCAACGAAAGTTGCCTGGAATATTAAGCTTCGTCGATAGTGACGTGGATTCCAGTGCAGATATGGTCACAAATCAGATTTGTTTCCGAATATGATAAAATCTATCAAACCGAAAGAAAACTCTCAAACTGATTCGAGCTGTTCAGAGGCTATCAGGGTTAGAGAAGTAAATTTCCGGTGTTATAAAGCCAGCGGAATAAGTTCAAACAAGCTAGAAAAACCTGTAACGTTCATATCCGGCGAACTTAAATTTTACATGAGCAAACATTGCGTCCAAAAGTACGATTATGTCCCGAAAGTAGTAAAAATGATTAAACATTTGTAAAAAAACGTACGAAAAACTACAAAATCCTCAGTTTCAACGCTCGTCTTCAATTACAGTTTTCTGTTAATTTGACGCTACCAGAGGACACCTCCTGTACTTGAGAGCTGAAACGAATTTATGGGACGAATCTTCTGTCGCACTCATGCAGTTGCTAGTGTACTTAAAGGTCTTCAAATTAGCAAATCTGCTATCGCAGATAGTATCCCTCCTATTATTCTGAAGAGGTGTTCTTTAAGGCTGGAAAAACCACTGCGAAAGTTTTTTTATTTTTCGTACTCTACTGGTCTCTTTTCAAGTAGATGGAGAACAGCATTTTATGCAGCCTATCCCTATAAAAGGCGAATCTTCATTTCCCTCTTACGATCGTCCAATTACACTTAAATATCTTGAATAACGAAAGCTTCTTAATGACCGGCAGCATGGTTTTCGTAGAAAAAGGTCCACTGGTCATTTGATGGTATATCTCACCGAACATTGGCACAAAACTTTACATCGTTTTGGAGAAAGTAAGATTATTGCACTTGATATTTCAAAGGCATTTGATAGAGTTTGGCATCAAGCTCTCTTATCGAAAATGGATTTGGTATTGATGAATCTCTTCTTCCTTGGATTAGAAATCACCTTTGGGACCGTTCATTACAAGTAGTATTGGAATGTTGCAAATCTGATATACACAAAATAAACACTGGTGTGCCTCAGGGCTCCCTTTTGTCTCCAACACTCTTCTTTATATTCATAAATGATTTTTTGCTTCAAACTTCTAATCTGCTAAATTGCTTCGCTGATGGCAGCACCTTCAGCTTTTCCTATTCGTTTCTAGATTCACATTCTTGTCCTTCGGATTCGGATTTTCAACGGAAGCTTATGATAAGCTCATTAAATTCTGAACTTGACGGCATTATCCAATGGGGAATCAAAAGCCGTGTAGAATTAAATGCTTCAAAAGCTCAATGGTGCTTACTGTCTATAAAGCTTTACCCTCCCTCAATGCCAATATCCATGGATGGTACTTACATCGAGGAGACTAAACAGATTTAATTTCTAGATATATACATCACAGATCAACTTTTGTTGAGTGATCACATATTTGACGTCGCCAAAAATGCTGCTAACTGCTTAGGATTTTTACGCCCATGTAAGAAATTCTTACCCCTTCTGATCCGGCTGAAATATATAAAGCCCTTATTCTTCCGAATATCAAGTACGATTCCCATTTGTGGGCAGGTGCTCCAAAAACACACTTGAGTCTCTTCGACAGAATTCATAAGAGAGCTCTAAAAATGATAGGCCGCAATCTTTCATGTCTATAACTATTTTACCGATGTTTTCATAAACAGTGCTCTAGTGAAATAGCCAGTTGTATTCCTCTCCTCAAACAATATAACTGTAATACCCGTGATTCTAGGAATGTTCATCAGTTTAACCTTGAGCCTGATTTCAGACGCTTAGCCGCACTACACGAATGTGGAATGCATTACCTGGCTCAATTTTGCCCACTCTTTGCAATGTGCAGACATTCAAAACCAATGTGCATCTGTATCCTCCTTTTAATTCTTATTCTACTTTCCTAATTGCTCGCAATGTGTTTAACATCATAAAGTTATTCATAACCCTTTGAGTTCTCGTATAATATAAAAAACGGGCTAATGAAAACGGCAAAATGAAATTCTACGATGCAATATTTTCATGCAATTTGTAGACTTCTTTCCTTTGATCTTGATCTAAGAAATTGAAGCCGAAAATTAAAGGTATTTATTAAGAATTCTGAAAAAAAGCCAAATTTTATTTTTCAACAATAATTTCTTCGCTTTTTATCAGAAAAACAAAAATGTTGATGACGCCACATTTATCAGATTGCACCGACACAACTGATATTTAAAATTTTAATGATGCGTTTGACGTTGAAATAGAATGCAACATTTCCACCGGGTTTTTAGACTTTAAGCACTCGATCTTTATAAGTATGTGAAAAAACAACAGAAAATCAAATATATTTAGTATTCTGGAAATAGTTAAATGTATGGATAAGTTGTTGTTTCACTATAAAGAAATAGGATAAACGTTCATGTTTACAAGGAATTGTCCTGTCACTGACAGAATTTTTGATTTCTTAAAAAGGCATGACTTTCTGTTTTCTCATGTTTTTTTTCTGGAAACCCATTAATCTGTTTTCAAAATGTTTTTTTTTTTACTTCTAAACCTTTAGGAATATCTTATAAATTCCACAAGATTAAAGATTTTGCTTTGCAAATTTCATTTACACAGCTTCCACCACCAGAACCTACTTGTGTCTTCTTGCATCATTAGGAGTTAATCCCTTGAAATACATGTGCTGCAATTAAAATTGCAAACAATCTAATCCCCGAAACGCGCTGTTCCCATAACATAGCCGGGCACAAACACTTCATTAGTGTTAACAGTGTGCGATAGGATGCCCAGAAGACTACATGACCCGTCCCTCACTCTCCCTCTCCAACCAACCCCCTTTCGGGGCTTGTGAATAAATCCCCATCTGTCCAAATATTTGATTACAGACATAAATTGGAATTTGCCTTTATCAAACCACCACAACTTGCTGTACGAGTATCTTGAAATGGACACAAAGGTTTAATATGTGTGCCCAGCATCATCCTCCCAGTTCATTTCTATCTCCAGATGTGGAACAACTATTCCTCCAACCATTATGATTAATTGAATTTTCCCTCAATTAGGCAATACAACGAAATGATTCATTACATTCGAACATTCTGAGCAGTCTATCAATTTCATTGAGACATATTCACGGTAAAGGTGTTGCAGGTGAAGACACCATCTCATAACACGCACACACTCACACACTTTCCCCGAGCAACACTATTCTACGTGGCGCGTAACTAATTGACGATAATTTACAAATTAGTGACCAATCAGTTAACAAATGAGCAGTTATTAAGTGAGAAGATTTTCTCCTAATACCAACGATAAAACTTGCGGGGCAACCAAAAGCTGCCGCAACCTTTTGCATTGAAGATTATTTGCATAAACACGAGAATCCAGTATAGGTAGTACAATGGCGGCTCGGCGGCGACGATTGGACAACAATGATGCACACATTACACTCTTGGCTATTGAGCTCTTTCAATAATGTCCTTACGCCATTATGACGTGCAGACGATTATGAACTTGCCTAGAGTTGCCTAATACCTACTTTAAGATCTGAAAATAAAATCATACAAAATTTTGTAATCGACGGATTGAGACTTACCGGCGTTTATTTCTCATTTCAACCATATTGAACTTACTGGTTTTTGCAATTCATTGCATAAAAATATGTTGTGCTTATAAATCATTACTATTTACTTACTTAACTGACCCCTATACCTGAAGGATCTCTGCCTGAGACACGCCAGTTTTCCATCCTCTACGATCCCGAGCGCACAGCTTTCAGTGACTTAAGCTAAGCGATCGGGCATCCTCGATGACTGGGTCCCTTCACCGGGGGTTCGGTCTTTCTGTGGGAAGACTCTGTTAGCTTTAGCTTGTTGGGAACGAGTTCAGGAATTTTATTTCAAATTTAGTTAATTTAAATATGTAACAACCAGCAGTCACAGTTTGGGAACATCATTTCCGTTATCCTAGACTAAAACCTTCAATTCAATTTCAGTAGGTTTCAATTGTTTTTTTTGGGATGACGTGGTGAAACAGGTGTAGAAGGTGTTTCGTGTTGTGTGGGTGTGTGGATTTAAATATCAGAAGAGACGCTTCAAAATGGTGAGTTGAAGATTTGCTCTTCGGAATTTAGTCTCAACGGTTGTCATCCATTTGCTTTGCATGAAAAGTACAATTTAAGAGAAATAAAAGGAGAGGAGAATATTCTTCAGCGTGGTTAGAAGAGAAACCAATACAGACAAAATATTCTCGAACTTTTCATGATGGAAGTGTTTCCGGTGCTATTATTTGGGCGAATTTTAACCAGAAACTCAAAATTTTATCACATCTATTCTTGAAAAATTCAAAAATGATTTTTAAAACTCTAAAAGTGATATTTTTGTTTAAAGTTCGTCCAGAAAACTCAGCAGCGGAAACCTTTCGGACACCATTGTTATGGAAAACTCTCTTTCGAACATTTTCGAAAATGCACGACGCTACCAGGGTTATCGACTGCCTATAAAAGGGCGAGATTGCCAACGCTCGGCCCCTTGTTGTTCGTGAAAAATGGAAAGCGTTGCTTTGTCGTGGCTTGGCGTGGCAATTTTCAAAAAAAAAGCTTTGTGTTAAAAATCGCTGTATTTTTTTTTGCGGACATTTTTTTTGTATATTTCTCGTTAAACTGTTTTCTTTTGTTCGGAAAAATCGAAATATGTTTTATTTTCCATAAAATATGACTATTTTTAATCTCCAAAATTCCCGCGTGATCTGGCAAAACAAAAAAAAAAGCACAAAAAACCGAAAAAACCGCATTAACTCTGAAAAAGAATATAAAAAAAGGCAAAAAAAGAACAGTTTAAAAAGTAAAAAAAGTAAACAGTCTCCATTATAATAAAAACCCGGATAAAATAACCCCCCCCATTCATTGTTGTACTTTCGCTTAATGTGGTCATGATGTAGTCGACGTGTTTTGGCTTTCGTGAGAACATCCACATCTTGGTATAGCTGATAGAGTTCGCAGATATATCTTCTCATCAATTCGCCCTCCTCGCACGCAGAATCAAATAATCTTTCTTTCGAAAAAAAAAACCCAGTATCATCTCTCCCTCTTTCTGCTTATAGTACAGCACTCGGCGCCGTTAAGCAGAACTGGTAGTACGAGTATAAGGGTTTCGTAGAGCTTGGACTTTGTCTTTTTCTTTTGCTAAACTAAAAAAGCAGCGGCTTCCTAGGGAAATTGTTCGTCGTTCGTGGAGTTTATATAACTCTAAGGTACATGAACTACTTAACTACCTCGAAGGTTTTGCTATCAAGTGACGTTTTGCCCTAATAGGTAGACAGATGTTTGTTTGTTTGTTGATATCATAGGTACTTGGTCTTCATTTACTTCAAGACCAACAAGACTCTCCTGATCTTCAACAGCGTTGAAAAACTCTATTACAGAACGTTGGAAACAGCTGATGATGTTGATATCGTCCGCAGTTCAACAGATTTATTTAATATTGTGCCCTTTGTGTTAACGCCTGCCCTGCGCTCTATCTGCTCTAGAACGAGAAATTGAAGAAACTGCATGCGAGCGTATCTCCTTGCCGAAACTACATATGTACATTGTACATGTTTCGAATAGTTCACATTGCACCGCGTATTTTTCGCAGTTGGATCAGTTTTCCCGGGATTCCGAATATGGCCATGATCATCGATACCTTCCCGTATGAATGTATTAAGCGACATTTTTAAAATTGTTCAGGAAACGAAAAAAACGTATCATTTAGTTATTTTTTTGTGTATTTTATTGGAAGAAACAGATTTGGAGAGGGATTTTTACAATACAAATCTTGACATGATTGCAAAACCGAAATTTTAATCAGATAAGAAGTTTTTGCAGTACATTTTCGTGGTCAAAACATTGGCGCTTAAAACACTGTAATGGTCACAAAAAATAGAGGTATGAAATAAATTGTGTCGTTAAAATCATTTTTTATTTTTTTATTTTTTTTTTCTCATTAACAATAAAATAAATAAAAATCTATATAAAAAGTAACATAATGTAATATTTTTGCTAGGTTCGTTAAATAAAACTTATTACTCTTTTAAGTATTTCTTCTTTATTTACACTTTCCAAATCGAAACAATAAATCTCAATTTATAAACAACTCAAATACTTTTATTCAAATTTAAATCACACTTGTTTAATAACACAATTCAATAAGCAATACTTTTGCACACTTTCATAATCCAAAATCAACTGAGTTGTGCTCACCGCGAGCACTCCATTATATACATATACTCATGTTAGTTGTTCTCAAAAATTCGCGAAGCTTCTCGTCTTGGAATGTTCTAGATGGTTGGAATAAGGGGAAATACATTTGACATTGGAAAAGAGCGTTTTGTTTCTTCCATAAAGTAGATACGCAATTTTCCGACAGATGGCGCTGTAGGAGTATAAAGCTCTGTTCACAACAATAACATTGATTTCAAAACGAAAATTCAAAAAGGACAATTCAGGATTACGATGACAACAACAAAAAAACACACAAAATAAATGGGGAAAAAGTAGTTGAATACTTAATAGAAACATTTTTAAAATCAAAGACAACCATTTTCTGCAGTATTATAAGCGACAAAAAAAAAATCAAGTTCTATTTGGATGAGTATGCTAAGCGACTATTTCGATTAAACTATGCGACATCTAACAATTTTTTTTGTGGACGTTTGGTTGCTTAAGACAATAAGATTTTTAAAAATGTCGCTTAGCATAATTTTACTGGCGGATAATACAAATTTCAGGGAGCAACATTATTCACGGAGAAAACTTGGCGGTTGCTACTATTTTATTTTCTCTCTAGTTTCTTTTGCATACATGATAGGGCAGTGAAACCCAGGCCAAAATGTTTCGCTTAGCTTTTAGTATAATTCCACATCAAAAAGTCATTTTAGAAAAAAGTGTTACGGGAAGGTATCGATATGCGTCTTTGAAGTCGATAAATCGATGGTGAGTCTCGACTTGTAATTCGTTGATCTTTTCCAGGATTTTCCGTTAGTGATTTGACATTGTTACTAAATTAGTATTACTATTATTGCTGCTTGGCTATTTTATAAAACTTCAGGGTGTTGTTTCAAAATACATATACATGTTATTTTTCAATAAATGTACAAACAACGTACAATGGAGCAGGACTTTTTACTAGCGTGGACATATCTTGGTCGGGATCAGTGCATGATTCGAGGATAAAAATAAATAAAAATTCCGAAAGCTATGGGTATCCTAAATTTTTTTTGGAGGGGCTATCACTGTCACTTTCGCTTTTTTTTAGACTGAGATCCTGAAATGAGGCAAGTCTCTTGCATACCACATTGAGATTTGTCTCATTGCAAATGCTCAATCTTACCAACTGGAGCTCATTCTCATGAGACCGAGTAAATGGCTTCTGGATACAACTCTTTGTCTGTTATCGTTTCATGGAGGCTGTGCTTACCAAATAACCCGCCGATGATGTCTCCCTTTCCGATTTTACAATTAAATTCTGGAACACGACTTTGACCTCGTACCCCCGGACCCATAGCCTCCGTGCAGGAAGTCATAAGCTCCCCCTTGAGAGGTTCTTCAGTTGCATCGGTGATGCGTGTGCGTATATGAAGCTTATATTTTGGAAGGTTGGATGGATTACATTCAGGCTATCATTTAGCGGTTTTAAGTAAATAACTGTGCCTTTTAGCCGATTTCCCATAACGTATCTGCATCCTTTTATCGTAGCTGTGATAAATTTCGAAATTTTTTCTTTTCAAAATAACTGATCCTATCTATCTTATATCTCCTGGATTGCGAAAATATCTGCTTTATACGTTATACCGCGTGAGGACAGATTCAAGCTTTTGAGTAACACCTGGGGTGTAAAGTGATCCTCTCACGTTCAAGGAACACACTCTCAGATCATTTTCCTTTGACGTTCCGGGTCTTATTGCCATTTCCTGTCAACGGCCTTAGCTTTGATGAAAGCATCGCTTCCCATCAGGGGCGAACGCAGGTAGGGGTTTTAGGGGTTAAAACCCCCCCGAAACAACCAAAAAATAATAGTTCATTTTGTTAAAGAAAAAAGAGACAAAGTGCTATTTTCGTGCCATATTAATATTAATATAAGTTCAATTGATTATTAGAAGTTTTGTGTTTCCCTTTATCGGTTCTCTGCGTTTTTCTTACGACTTATAGGTACTATAAGGCAAGTAATGCATTCGTAAAATAAATCGAACTCAAGATTTTTATCAAAGTTGACAATACGATGATAGCGATTTTAGCTCAGAGTGTATAACAGTTCAAAGATTGTGTTTCTTTTTTCGTTGAGAGCGCGGTCAGAGATTGTTCAGAGCGCACTCTATGAGCTCGGTATAAAATAGCTGAGTAGACAGAGTTAAATGCTGAAATCATTCTGACAGACAGAAAAAAAAAAACTCAAAAACTTGCTTGTATTTATAAAATAATTCAGAGCTCTAAGAACACACTCGATTCGGAGAAAGTTCAGAGCATGTTTGACATTTTCATGCTCTGTTCAGTGCTCTACTCTGAATGAAAAAAGAAAAACGCCAATTATTTTTTTTGGAAACTCAATATTCCGAAAACCCCTGCTCGATTTTTTAAACTTGAATAAATAAAAGTTTCTTAATATAATCTACATGATCTGAGGGAAAAAAATTGTTTTAACTAAAAATTAAGGTACCCACCATGCAAGTGTTAAAAAAATCTTTTTCGAAAATCGTATTTTTCTCAAAAATGGCTCCGAGAATTTTGATAAATTTTAATTTAATAAAAAAAAATTAAATTAAGACATTACTGATCGTACCTACCATAAAACCAGTTTTTCGAATTTTGAATTTGTCATTATAGGCAGAACGGATTTCAATGAAATTTTGTATAGAGAAGCTTCTAGTTAAAATTGGCGTGCCAAAATTTTTTCTTAAATACCTATGTTTTAAAAATCTTTTATAGAACATATTATGTGTTTAGCTCTAATTACTAAACTACTATTTATAAAATAATAACTTAAGGAGTTGTTTTAGTCATTTAAAAAATGAATTTTTTGCTTATGAACATTTTTTCTCTAGAAATATTAATTTTTGAACTTTTTACATAAAAGCAAGTTCGTGCGACCCAGTCGTGCATTTTATTTTATATGTCTTCGTATTTTAACGAAACTGTTCTATTATGAATTGATCATTAACAAATAGACACACAAAGCCAGCAGCAATTGCGTTTTTGATGATTGACATTATGTGTTTAAGTATGTGGGCAGTAACGGAGCAAGTTTGAGTTTTTGATGGCTCCAAGGTCGGAGTGTGTTGTATTGCAGCAAAAAAAAAAACTAACTCATTTCATTTGTTCCAAAGTTACAGTTACTGATGAGTAGCACATAGCACCTTCTGAAAGCGTTGTGGTTATAATTATGTAGTATAGTAGTTAAATTAAATAATTTATTTATGAAAATCTCATATTTTTTTGAAAATCCCCCCTCCCCCCGAATTTTTTTTCTGCGTCCGCCCATGCTTCCCATCGATCAGCGAAATCAAGCATCATTGCTCATGGTTAGTATACTTGGATGGGGGACCGTTCAAATACCAACCATGTGCTGTTGACATTGTGTTTCTTCGTTTGTTCTTTCTTTCTGTCTGTCTCTCTCTCTGTTGTATTGCCTAAGCCGATGGCCTCAGTTGCCAGTGCTTTAAGTGTCCCTTCTTCGTAGATTTATCTACGGAGTAGTGTAATATGTAATGTAATGTAATTATTGCCATTTGAGGTAAATTATTATCTCCTCGTATCTTCCTCATAACCGTTAAATTTTATGTGGTTGGAACGACACAATCCACACATACCAGGCAGACAGGACCCTTGTTTTGCCTTAGGATAGTAGGTTGGATATTCTGGTGGCAGTAACGACCTAGGGTTATTTGAGAGCTGGCGTTGGCCCATTCCTGGCTTATTCGCCACCATCCTTTTTAGCAACCTGGCTAGTACTGAAAAAGCCTTACTGACCTCTTCTCTAAATATGTTAGCTCTCTCACGGAAGGTAGATACCACTCAACCAGGTAGTTCGTCTTAACTGAAGCTGGAGACACCAACGTTGATTCTACTAAAGAAAACTTCTGCTACAGTCGGGAGCGCCTTGGTGAGTAAACACTTTTGTTGCAGGGTAATTAGTAGTGATATCCTACTCCACTTCGACCTATCGACCATGGAAGTTCCTTCTGCGGAAACGAATTCCACGAGCGCATGGCGCTAGGTTCAATCGTAGTAGTCACCGTAAGCCGCTACGTTAGCCCATGGAGGGTTTCAGAAAATTCTCATCAGTTAACCCTGGATCCCAATTTCGCAAGTTCTGTTTAGGACAGAGAGTCTTTTTTAAGAGGTACAATACGAATGTGGAATGCTTTACCTACCTCTGTTTCGGGATCCAAAACTTCAACTAACAAAATCAACTTAGATACTATTATAATCTATTTTGGGTTAGAAATTATTACGAAATTTCGCACTTATGAAACAATTTATTTTGAAAAATATTAATTTTAAATTTTTTTTTAAGTATTCAAACCTCATTAGAATGGCAACCCATGGACTAAGTTTGCAAATTGCAAAGCTGGTTGGTGGCGCTAGTGCACGCACGGCGGACATGTTTAATTCCCGATACGCTGGACCAAAACAAAGGAAACTCCGAGAACAATATCTCGAATATTGTGGCGGTCATTCTCTAATGTGATTACAGGACACGGTCCTTGTGTTGCACGTCGTCGTCAGTCCTCGTACAACACCATAATCGTTTGCCAGGATAGAGATTTGGACACAGATACTTGCATGTAGCACAACTATACAATTTGCCAACGAGGACTAAGCACACGCATATTAAATTAGACCCTAGTTGATGCTGCTGCTGCAAGTTGCAGTTGCAGAAGCTGCATTAATTTCACAAGGCATTGGATTTACTGAAAGTCTTTCGGTTGGCGGAACTCAAAGTTTTGCTGCAATTATCACACTCTGGCTGGATGCGTTGGTTGGTAGGATGGCCTTTGTTAAGTTATTTGAGCAATAAAAAAACAAAGATGAGAAAAGGCCCTAAATCCACGGCAAAGTTTTGCGTTTGGGAAAGAATTTAAGTTTTTCAATTATTCAATTTTCAATCTACTGTTGCGAAACAAAAGCACCCACCGAATCCATCATTAACAGGATGCCTTCGTTTTGTCAATATCATCATCATCATCGTCATCTACAAACGAAAGGAAGTCCTCGTCCTGTTCCTTGTCGTCAGGGACTACGTTGATGCCGTTGCCATCGTCGTTATGCTAGTTAATCAAATTAACTTTGAGCGAGGTATCCTTATCGGTTTAATTAGCAATTTAGCGAAACAATTATGAACCTTCGGTAAAGTTTGTAGGTGCATTTCTCTCTAAAAGCAAAATGGTCTTTTCTTACTTTTCAGAAAGGACCGGTCGTTGCAGTAGGACTCCCACGCTTATAATTTTATATTCTTTGAATTTTGACGTAATTCTGATGTATTTAAAACTCACAGAGAGTGGTCTTCACTTTCATGAGGGAATCGGGATGAAAACTGAATTGAATTAGTGTTAAGGAGTTTTCGTCATTTCAAGGATGCAACATTGCAGCATTGGACTTAATGTGCATTAGACGACAAGACATTTTTGTAAGCTGTTTACAATCGTCAAAACGATTAATTTGCATTTTCTTGTTACTTCGTCAAGCCAAGTGAGTGAATTGGATTCCTTATAAAGGGTTTTCCAATAAGAGGTGTTATTTTGATATTCCAAGAAAAATGGCATTTTTGGAGATAAATGATCGGATGTTTATTTCATTATAAAGAGGAAGGTATGCCGTTAATAATGGAACGCAACATCAGCCAAATGACTGCCAAGACCACGCTTACAGAACCATATCCTTTTCATGAAATTTTCCATAACCAAATCGCAAAGTGGCTGCCCTATGTCCTCGATAGCCTCACGAATTTCATCTTTGAGGTCTTGAATCGACGCTGGGCTGTTGGCGTAGACCTTATCTTTCACGTGGCCCCAAAGAAAGAAGTCGCAAGGTGTTAAATCACAAGATCTCGGTGGCCAATTGTGATCACCTCTTCGAGAGATAACACGGTCCGGAAACTTTTCCCGTAAAAGATCGATGGTTTCATTGCTTGTGTGGCACGTAGCGCCGTCTTGTTGAAAGTAAACGTTGTCCAGATCAATACCATCCAATTCAGGCCATAAAAAATCATTAATCATCTCTCGATAGCGCAATCCATTGACCGTAACTGTTGCTCCAGCCTCATTTTCGAAAAAGTAAGGTCCAATGACCCCGCGGGACCATAAACCGCACCAAACAGTCAAGCGTTGAGGATGGAGAGGCTTTTCAACAATAACTCTTGGGTTTTCCGAGCCCCAGATGCGACAGTTTTGCTTGTTGACGTAGCCTCCGAGGTGGAAATGGGCCTCATCAGTCAAGATGATTTTTCGATGAAATTCCGGTTCATTTTCATGCATTTCAAGGACCCAATCAGCAAAGACACGACGTTGTTGATGATCAGCCGGCTTGAGTTCTTGTGTTAACTGAACTTTATAAGCCTTAAGACCCAAGTCTTTATGCAAAATACGGTGTAATGACGTTTGTGGAATGCCTAATTCCAAAGAACGACGAGGAATGGACAAACCTGGGTTTTCTTCAACACTTTGGGCTACAACAGCAATATTCTCAGTTGTTCTTGAGCGACGTGCACGGGTTTTATTCTTCACATCACTAACTTGTCCCAACAGCTCGAATTTGTCCACTAATTTCTGTATTGCGGTCCGACAAGGTGCTTCACGACGACCCAAAAATGTTTTAGTTTTACGAACCGTCTCTGCCAAATTTTCACTATTTTTATAGTGAATTTTAATAATTTCAATGCGTTGTTGAAGCGTGTATCGTTCCATTTTTATTAATAGCGTAGTTTCTACTTGTCAAATGTCAAAAAATGACAGCTTCAAAAGTGACAGCTACCGAAATAGCGGGCTATTCAAAATAACACCTCTTATTGGAAAACCCTTTATTAAGAACTTTAATATTGAAGAAGTGGTCGAAATTCGTGCATTATTGGCATTTAATTTTACAGTGTTCTCAATAGGAGAGAGGATTTTGCTACTGAGCTGCCTTCTTAGTCCAAAGTAGCAGCCATAGGCAAGAGTTATTCTCCGATTGATTATAGCGCTTACTGGCGTCCATGTACGAATTCATAGCCGCAAAGTCCTTAACTACCTTAAAGCTATAGCACTCTATGATGACGTTGTGTCAACGACGTCGGTGTTGGGTATCCTTTCTACACGATCGTATACCATGTTTTGTACTCATTAAACACATCTAATTCGCATCTGTCTCAATGCCCACAAACGTGCCACTCAACTCACATCACGCTTTGTTCCTCCAATTGTGTCAATACCATCGGCATATTCGAGCAATTGGACAGACTTTTGGGAGATTGTGCTTCTAGTCTTGACACGGGAGCTATGCACTATTCTTTCCAGAACGATATTGAAGAAGTCTCGCCTTGTCTTAACTCTTATTTTATATTAAACGCATTGGTGAGAGCTTTTCCAACTTTGCTGGAGTAACATATGCGTTCTCCATCGTCATCCTGCACAAACGGACAATTTTTCCAGGGATGCCAAACCTAGACATTGCTTTATATAGTTCGTCACTATAGATGTTTTGATTTGAAATTGATGAAAAGGTAGTGGGTTGCGATTGGAAGTTCCTGGACTTCTTTTTCAAGATCTGTCGTAATGCAAATATTTAATTGGTAGTGTACTTTCCCGGTCTAAAGGCGCTCTGATATGGACCAAACAGGTTGTTGAGACGAAAGGCTTCAGACGTTAATATAATACGGGATAAAGGATCTTGTATGCGATGTTCAAACGACTGATGCCTCTGTAATTAACGCAGCTTATATGGTCTCCTCTCTTGAGGATACAGGAAAACAAAGCTGAGGTTCCATTAATCGAGCATGCTTTCTTCCAATCATATTTTGCAGATGAGCTGGTGCATAGTTCCAACCTGGTCATTTTCTGGCGCTTTGGACAGTTCGGCATTGATGTCGTCAGCTCCTGTGGCTTTAATAGACTAAAGATTTGATGTACCCAGCTATCTTCATTTTGTCAAGGTCGGTCGAGCGGTATTCTTGACCTGCGTCACCTAAGTCAAATAGTACAATCTCACTTCAAACGGAATTCTCTTTGCCGTCGCCGTTATAGAGTTTAGATTTGTATGCATCTTATTTAGGTGCTTTTGCTTGCTGGCACTTATACTGTCACAATAGGGGTTTCATTGTTGTGGTCGTATAAGATCTAGCACAGCAGCAATGTTTCCACTGCTTTTCAATACTTAATGCTGGTGGCAAGTGACTTCTTAAAAGGTTGTTAGAGACTCAATCGAAAAAGGACCTGTCGAAATATAGACAGCTTTACCTTGGCTACAGCGAGGTTGTAGTCTGAGTCGATGGTGGTCGCTGGAAAAGTGTGGACGTCCTCACTACTGGAGAACTGCCTTGCGTCCATCGTAATGTGGTCAATCTAGTTGACAGTTGATTGATCTGAAGTTGTCCATGTCCCTTTGTGTCAGTCGAGATGTTTTAAGTAGTAAGGGTCTATCGTTTAATGTTCACCTGCACGTGAGGTACAAGGTGAGCCAGATACAAGTTTCTTTTTAAAAATGTAATAAAATGAACAAAACTAAATTTTGTCCATGTATTATGGCTTTATTAATAAGAGCAAATTAACTTCTTCTTAATAAGAGCAAATGTTCCCATTAATTATGGAAAACAACGTCGTCCAAGTCGGAGCCTCGGCTGGGTTTACAGTAGCGAAGTCAATCCAATTTTCCAAGACCTTGTTGGTGGTTTCGGCCTATAGCTCACGAATTGCTTGGATGATATTGGCCTTAAGTGCATGAAACGTTTCCAGATTGTTAGCATAACAGCGGTCCTTTACGGTTCTCCCCAAAAAAGTCGAAAGTAGTCAAATCTCAGCTCCGATGCGGCCGATTGACATAGCCTAGACGGCTGATATCACGATTTGGGAATTTTGTGCGCAAAAGATCGATGGTGGCATGAGCTGTGCGGCATGGCGAATCATTCTGTATGAACCAGACATCGTCCCAATCCAAGTCCTCAATTTCAAAAAAAGAAAGTCGGTAAACATGGCTCTGTAACTCCAACCGTTGACCAAAATCTTGTTCCCAGCTTCATTTTCGAAGATAAAAGGTCCAATGATGCCTACACTCCACAATCCGCACCAAACTGTCACTCTCTGTAGATGCATTGGCTTCTGGCCAATAACGTGCGGGTTTTCCAAGCCCCAGATGCGGCAATTTTGTTTGTTCGCGTAGCCGCCGAGAGGAAAATGCGCCTCTTCAGAAAAAATGATTTTTCGCCTAAAACCGTTGTCCAATTCAAGCAGCTCTAAGGACCAAACTGCGATGCGTAACGAAGTGGATGGTCATGAGCCTTCAATTGCTGAGTCAACTGGACCTTGTAAGCGAATAATTCGAGATCTCCGTGCAAAATTCTCCTCAGGCTATTGCGTGAAATGTTGAGCTGTTGAGATCGATGGCGAGTTGATGTTCGTGAATTGAGTCTCACACTCTCGGCTACAGCAGCCACATTCTCCTCTTACCCATCGTACGACGACGGAGACCATGAGCGTTGTCCAATAGCATACCAGGCTCACGAACTTTTTGCACAAGCTTGCGTACAGCAGTCGCTGTAGGATGGGTGCCGGATAACCGCTTCTTACAGTGAAAGGTTTCCACTAGGTAATTCAGCCTGGCTGGAACTGCATGCACTACCGTCAATTTCATCTGGGAAGTTCCTCCGCTGCCACATGGACGAAAGGAGAGATAATTTTAAGAACTTTCCTTCCCTTCTATTATTTACTGCTCATAACAACCTTCCAGTAGAGTTAAAGACCCGATCTTCAGTTGAGGTGCCTGTCTGTTTACTGCGGGGAGTTGGGAGTAGGAATTGATGGACATAGTGGGTTCTAAAGAAAAATCGGTGGAAGCTTGTGTCACCTTGTTTTACATGTCTACTGCAACGCAATCAATGCAATTATCTAATTCAATAAAATGGCAAGGATAATTATCGGAAGCTCAATCTTAAGCTTTCATTGAACTAACCTTAATTTTTTTGGATTGTTCAAACGATTTTTGTTTAAGAAAATCTCGACAAAATGCATTAAAGAATAGTTTTCCGTGTCAATTTTCTTCCTTTCTAACTAACATTTTCTATCATAATACGAGGGCGGTCCGATAAGTACTTAGCCTCACCGCCCGATGGTGCCAGTATTGCAAGAAAGATTAACTACCGTCTAGTACATTCTCTTGGACAGCTACTGTCAAAATTTCATCCGAATCGGACTCGTAGTTTTGTTTTGACCGTATAGAAGCCAGCTTGTCCTCGAATTTTAGAAAAATGAAAATAGAGCAATATCGGTTGGTGACTCGATTCTTGTTTTTGGAATGGAAATCGCGCAGCGAAATCAAATAACGCTTAGATGCTGCGTACGGTGACTCTTTGTTGGCGACCGTCAAAATTTGGCATAATGACCTTCAACGTGGTCACACATCGGTTTTTGATGAGCCCCGCCCAGGTGCCCCGGAAATGGGTACCACGGAAGGTAACGTGTCAAAAATCCACGATCTCGTATTGGCAGACCGCCGCGCCGATTGAAGGTGGGCGAGATAGCTGAAACAGTGAGGATCTCAAGTTACTGCCTGCGTCATATCCTCCATGAAATTTTTGGTCGAATTGCACTACGAACTGCTGCCACATCCACCGTATTCTCCAGATTTGACCCCGTGCGACTTTCTTTTGTTTGCAAACTTGGAAAAATCACTCGCCGGGCAGAAATTTGAGACGAAGAGGTCATCGCCACCACGGAGGACTACTTTTCATACCTCGGGAAAACCTATTTTTCGGATGGGTTAAAGAAGTTGGAGCATCGCTGTATCAAGTGTATCGAGCTAAAAGGAGACTATGTTGAGAAATAAATCGCCACATTTCCAAAACTTTTGTTTTTCTTTTGTAGGCTAAGTACTTATAAGAGAAAAATTCTAAAAGATAAGACTAAAGGGCTTTTTTCTACGGTAAATACTCGTACCTTTTAAAGTATAACAACACGAAATAAAAATACAAAAAAAACACCTTCCGCTTTCTTATTGCCATCCTTTTTCAACTGACCCTTGATTTTAATAAGATATCAAAACAATTTCATTAATTTCAATCCTTCAAGTTCAAACAGAATTCCTTATTAATCCTTGACCATAAGAGCTAGCGAATTCTTATCGATCCGTGTCGTCTTAAATAAGCAACACTCAAGTAGTTACAGGGCAAATCCCGAACAAAATAAATTGGATGCCAAAATTAAACTCTTCACCCTCTTGAATAATATTTTTATTTGTAAAATCACTCCTCGGAAAAATATGTCTGCAGGACCTGCCCTGCCCTTAATATATACTATACCTATAGCATAACTTAATTCACCGCATTTATCGTTCGAAACCGATTAACATATGCCACTCAAATGTGTGCATATTGACACTCCTTGTGGACATGTCGTTCGTTTGCGGTTGTGTTCCTTTCAAGTCGTCTGTGTCTGGCCACAATTGAAACTGAAAATAATATTTTTTGGCCTTTCGTTAAAAATACATCAAAAGGATTCTTATAGGCTGACTTTTTTTTTCAGGCAGTCAAATCAAAAGACTCGCCGCCGACAAGATTAGAATATTATTTGAGTGTGGACAAGAAGTATGTATATATCCTTTGGTGGACAAGGACATCTTTCATCCGCTTCCATAATCTAAAATTAATAATAAAGATGCAATTGTAAGAAGGACATACAAATTTTGGGGGCAACTTATAAGATGATGATGGCGACACAATCAACGACACAGCGCGACGCGACGGCTACTTTGAACTCTTCCTTTTTCCACAAAGATGAAGATGAAAGGAAATGTCCTTTATAAAGAGAGATTTTTTTTTTTGATTTTAATTGGCCAGCTCTCGTGGACATCATGCGGATTCGTTGAATAAGTGATATTTCCGTATATTTGGTTGAGCAGGTCCTTCATTCTTGGTGGCTTTTGTGTGGTTTTTGACAAACTATACTATTCAAACGAAAATGAATACCCTTGCAGGCAAAACTACAACCACCAACCAAAACCAGTATATTAATATTCAAACTTTAAAGGATCCTCCTAACAGAAGGACACACATTAAGTTATTGGTTTTTTGGTGCCATTTAAGGATATAGAATTGGGGATACATTCATTGCACCGCACATCGGATATACGAGTACCTACACCTACATATGGAGGGGGATCGTATTTGATTGTACCATTTATTCGCTTTCGTGTGTTTGACTGTAAACAGGATAATGCACCAACGAGCGATACACACCGTGGCCATGGGGTTTGCTGATGTTCAAACAAAAACATCCTGCAGCAAGACACAAAGCACACGGAATAATATAGGAGTGGATTTATTGATATATGATCATGGTATCCCTCTGATTTTCGTGGGTAGCTGGGTTTGTTTGCATCTGCGTGCTCTACTCATGCTCTGCGAAAATATACGGCAACGCGGGCTTATTTGCAATACCCTTGGGGGTGAGACCTGAGCAAACCTCTTGTGTGCAGAGTTATCGAGCGACCAAGCAAATTACGGAGGTTAATACAACAGAATTTTCTATTTAACTACGTCAAACACTAATCGTGTGAGAATATCTTAACCCCGAAGACAAATAAAAATACATACATACACATGTACATACACTGTTGAAAAACAAAATAATATTAAAGGTAAGATTATACCAACTCGTAATATTTCCAGTAGATTTAGGTGGAAACAGTTAATAATATTAAAAGAATTTTATAAGAATGAAATGTTTTATATATGTATATTTACGTTTGTATGTATGGTTGAATGACAAAAGCGAAGCCAGCCACATGCCCATATAGTTAAGTCTGGCTTAATTGAGGACATGTGGATATCGATCAACAATAAAGTCCTTATTCAACTTGGAATGGAAGAACTTTGCTACGGGACAAAAACAGTATCCAAGAAAGAATGGTGTGAGAACCGAACTGCGATGCAACCCAGCAACAACAATATTTGTAATGTAATTTTTAATTTTGGGGGGGGAGTGCTATACCCCCATTTATTAGGCTTAATCTTACCTTAATATAGTTCTTTAATCTAGGATTAGAGTAAATTTCAGGGTGAGCTGAGGTTGAAGTCAAAACAGTCAATGTTACACTTAATCCTTCAAAGCATGCGAGTAATAGGTTCGTTGGAGCCATAAGAGTGTTACGGATGTCGTGTAGAATTTCGCGTTGAATTCCTCGTCACCCTGTATTCTAGTCCCTTTGAATTTTCGAAGTCGAAAATTGTAACGCTAAGACACCTGTTTCACCGAATGTTATAAATTAAAATGTCTATATTTTCGCACATTACGATGGTGCATCGTTATTTTGTCTTTTCTTCTGTGACCAGCGTCCAGCTCGGACATACATATCTGAAGTCTTAAGACAAAAGTAAGAAGACCATTTTTGAACCGAAGTCCAAATACATTTTCGCTGAGTACCATCCTCTTTAAAAATCAATTTTATTTGTTTATACAAGGTAATTTATTGCATTGCACACATGTAACTTCTTAAATCGCGTCATCAATGATCTGTCTACTTCGCACAGTCTCGGATTTTAACAAAATCTCTAGGCCGCCAAAAATAAATTTAACCAGAGATTTAATTGATGACATCGTCCGTGTAGGACAAGACCAACACCGTTCTTTTCTCGTGACATCACTTTTCGATAAAACGGAGAATCACCGCTTATCAAGAATTCAAAAACTTAAACTCACCACGACCGCTATTGCGACAGATCTGCTCACGCACTAGAAACAGAACAAGACGAGAAAAGACTTACATAGTTCGTGTTTATAGGTCACGGAGGCCACTTGTTAGCTTCTCAGTTAATACGTTGTCGAGCAAGGTGCGGAGGACGAGCTTCGTGGTGCGTGTGCGGGTGTGACGATAGGGCAGAAACTTCCAAGAGCTCAACAACTTGCCAGCGGAAAGGGGGGTCCCAACAGGATAATTTACTTGCAGGACACCTTGAAGCATTATATAGGCGCCCAAAAAACGATAAATCAATTAAATTCTATTTATAAAATTCAACGAGATAGCGATATTTTTTTTTTAGATCATCCTAATTGATATAATATGTGTTATGTAGCAAATTTCGATTAACCAGATTTTGTTGAAGAATTAGTGTGAAAGAAAAGAAGCTCTAAATTTATTAGACTAAGTTTAATTAGTGTAGTGTGAGTGAGTGAGCTATATATGTATGTCATGACAGCTTGGCAAGTGGTATAGATTAATATTCTTTTTTTTTTATATTATACGCGCCCTCAAGGGGTTATGAATACCCTTATAATGTTAAACACAATGCGAGCAATTAGGAAAGTAGGATAGGATGAGAAAGGAGATACCGATGCACATTGATTTTGAATGTCTGCACATTGCAATGAATGGGAAACATTGAGCCGGGTAAAGCATTCCACATTCGTGTATTGCGGATGAAAAAAGAATCTCTGTACTTGAGAGTACGTCCGAAATTGGGCTCCAGGGTAAACTGATAAACATTCCTAGAAGCTCGAGTATTACGGTTGAATTGTTTGAGGGGAGGAATGCAACTGGCTATTTCACTAGAGCACTGTTTATGAAAATACCGATAAAATAATGCTAGGCATGAAACATTGCGGCGGTGATCGAGAGATTCAAATGTTTGAGTTAGACAAGGGTCACCTATCATTTTTATAGCTCTCTTTTGAATTTTGTCCAAGAGACTCAAGCAGGTTTTTGAAGCACCTGCCCAGATATGGGAATTGTACTCAAGTAAAAAACTTCTTGCATCGGCAGAGAAAACCTAAACACTTAGCAGCGTTTTTGGCGACATCGTATATGTGATCGTTCCACAAAAGGTGGTCTGTGATACACATACCGAGTACTGAAAGCTGTTCAGTTTCCTCGATGCAAGTGCCATCCATGGATAGTGGCATTGAGGGAGGGTTATGCTTGAGCGACAGTAAACAGCATTGAGTTTTCGAGGCATTAAATTCTACACGGTTTTTGATTGATGCTGTCAAGATCAGAATTGAATGAGCTTATCATACGCTGCCATTGGAAGTCCACATCCGAAGGACAGGGATGTAAATCTAAAAACGAATATGAAAAGCTGAGGGTACTGTCGTCAGCGAAACAATTGAGTGGATTAGAAGTTTCAGACAAAAGATCATTTATGAATATAAGGAAGAGTGTTGGAGACAATACGGAGCCCTGGGGCACACCAGCATTTATTTTGTGGATATTAGATTTGAAACCGTCCAAAACTACTTGTAGTGAACGGTACGAAAGGTAATTTCTAATCCAACGAAGAAGAGATTCATCGATACCAAATGCACGCATTTTCGATAAGAGAGCTTGATGCCAAACTCTATCAAGTGCAATAATATTACTTTCTCCAAAACGATGTAAAGATTTATTCCACTTTTCGGTGAGACATACCATCAGATACCTATTGCTACGAAAGCCTTATCAACAGCATCATCGTATCAAGATTACGCTACGTCAAAGAGGTTTTTTTGCACAAAACTCCAGCTGACATGTGGTGAGTTTGATTCTCCTTTTTATTAAAAATATATATACGATCTTTTTTTTAAATTTACAAACATAAATTTGCCAGGCTCAAATTACATAACTAACACATACACACAACACACGATATACACATACAATACATGAATTAATTTTGCTATTCTATTTTACTATTTACATACTATTATTGTTTACTGGAAGAAAAGAAAAAATTATTAAATTTACTAGAATCTTAACCTAAACATGCAACGCATTGTGTTAGAGGGAGGGATTTACATACAAGGTGCTCGAGGCAATTAACACCTGTTGCCAAATGAACAAAGCCTGAGGTCGAGCGAAAGCGTCCGTCCGTCGTCTTCAAAAATGAAAATTATGAATCTTGGCATGAAAAAAAAAATCTTTGTTTGCGTTTATCTATTCCCGGAACGAGAACTACGCCTACCGACGTACCTAGCTGTGCCCTCCGCAAGCATGCCAAGTGTGGTCTCGGCGAGTAGCATCTAGATTTCTAGAATCGAATAATGTATAAACGTCGCAACAAGAGGTACGGTGGGTAGGCAGATAGTAGAGACAAGGATTTCTGATATTACGGGAATTATTGTTGAAACAGAGATGAAACAGAATTGTAGAGAGTTGTGCAGTCAACAGATTATGAAAATAAAAGTAGTCGATTATTGAAAAGAATGTCACTTATTGCTCTTCGTTCTTCCAGAGTATTCAATAAGTTAATTAGTAGAAGTCGGTCTTGATACGGAGGTTGAATCCAAGCTACGAAGGATGAAACGTTAGAAACGACGTTGAATCTTTGAATGCTCTCGATTCTCGATACATGAATTTGTTGATAAGGGGACCATACTTGACAGGTGTATTCAAGATGGGGGCGAACAAAAGTAATGTAAAAAGATCAGATCACCAAGTGGCCAGAGAATTCTTTGGACCATTGCAAAGTTTGTTAAGAATTATTTCGCCATTATTTGTGAGAAAGTTTAGTTTTCTATCACATAAAACTCAAAGGTTGCGAATTGACTTAGCGGTGGATATGAGTTGATAATGGAGAAGGTAGAGACTGGGAGTAGATAGATTGGATGCGTTTTCGTGAAAAAGTGATTGAATGACATTTGGAAATATTTAGCTCCAAGCAATTTTTCCGGCACTAGACATAAATCCTGTTGAAAAAAAAGAACTGTTGCCGCAATGTTTCTTATCTTTCATTATACACTGAACCAAAAAGGTACATGATTCGAAGGAAAAACTGCATGTTTTTAAAGAAAAAATTCATTAAAAACGCGCCAAGAATCGAGTTCATTAAAAGAAAGAAATCCTAAGCATACGTTTTATGAATTTGTTCCTACGACTATAAAAGGTTCTTTAAATTAATGATTCCTGCATTAAATTAATGATTGGAAGTCATTAAAAAATTCTCTCGATAATTCACAAAACATATGAACTATTTCATTCGATGTAAGTAAACAAACATGAAATTCATAATTTTTTGCTTTAATTTCATGTATTTTGTCATTCAATTTTACTATATTTTTCATTTATTTTATGACCTTCTGACATAAATTGAAGGAACAGATTCACTGTTTTAATGTAAAAAATCATGAAAATAATGTTTATTGTTCTTAAAAAGTATGAGCAATTTCAGACAATGTATGTAAAAATTCATGGAATTCATGATGTTTTTCATTAATTTTATGAAATCGGTCTGTGTTTTAAATGATTTTATTCATTAGTTTAAAAACTCTGACACTTGTTCTAGGAAAAGTTTCCTAAGATTTATGACGTTTTTTATTGATTAAATGAATGATAGTTTTATTTTTAATGATTGCTTGCAATAATTGTAAGAAAAGTTTCTTTTTTAATAATGAAGCAATCATTAATTTAATGCAACTTTTCTTATATTAGTATGAATCTTTTCATTAGTTTTATGTAAGAAATTATGGAACCTAAGCTATTTTTTCATAAAACTAATGAATTTTTTCTTTTTTTTTCCAATGATTTCTATTCGTGTTAAGAACAAATAATTATACATGCACGTCCACCTGAAATACAAAAGCCCCGATGGCAAATTATTTTCAAGAAAATGGTATACCTGAAAACTTAAAGAAAAGAAAAGAAAAGAAAAGAAAAGAAAAGAAAAGAAAAGAAAACTATTTAAAAATAGAACAATTTATTTATTGAATATATTTTTGAATATCAAATTATTGCGTACAACATATAAATAAAATATACAGGGTGTCTGACAGTCGAAAAACATTTCGTGAAAAATTATTTCGGGCGAATAACATTCTACCCAGACACCACATTAATTTCACTGCAGCATTATCTAAAACAAAAATTAAAAAACAAAGTCAATTAGTCAAGGATATTAAACGTGGTTTTCTTAAAGTAATCATTAAAACAAAAGCAATTTTGGCAATCAAAAATGATAGGTTTAATGTTAACGTTTAATGTGTTTTGAAATAAATATATATGTATGAACTAAGAAAAATAAAATTACCACCTTGACAGCTGCTTCATCTATTTTTTCAGCATAACCCTCATCTCCTTGTCCCTTAAATGTTTTACTTGTAGAAAAAATTGATTAAGTCGGATGGCTTGATTTGTCCATCTGCTGACAATCCCTGGGCAATTTCCAAACAACACACCAAAATCCATTTTTATCTAGAAAAATTAAATAATATTATATAACGAATTTATGAAAAATATTCGCTCCTTATAAACTAAATACTTACAAATTTTATAAATCAAGTAGTTGAATAAATTTAAGGTCGTCCACAATGCGCAACACTTTGAAAAATGAATACATACTCGTATTTTTAAAATAACTTTGGAAAAGAAAACTTTTTGGTAACTTTGTAAGATCACGTTTTAACACTGATAATATCAAACAAGAAATGAACTCTTGATATGATATTACAAGTATATTGCATAGTAACCGCAAAGTTTATGACTTATTTCCTACTATTAAAGAGTCAGTCATTCAAAACATGAAAATGTTCCGTTTTTTATGAATAAGTTCTTAAAACACCAGACTACAGCCATAGGTGTATAACGGTAATATTTTGCACTTTAAGGAAATATTCCATAAATTGTAAGTAATAAGCTTGCAGTTTATGAAAAAATTCCTACGATTCAGGAATAAATTCTTTCACAATAGTGGGCAAAATCAAACTGTTCCTAAAATTGAAGTGTTAGTCATGCAAAATATGAAATTAATCTTATTTTGTATGAATTAGTTTTTAAAACACCAAATTAATCTTATTTTATATGAATTAGTTCTTAAAACACCAGATTTCTATAACGGCACTTTCATAGCGGCATTAAATTGGTTTTCTTTTTGAATAATTATATTATGTCTTAATAAAAGTCAAAGATGATGACGTAAAAAATATATAATATATAACTTATTAAAATAAAATTCACAACGGGGTCGCACGAACTTGTTCTTATTGTAAAAGACTGAGAATTTAAAAAATTAATGTTACTAAAAAAACTGTTCAGAAGCATAAAATTCACTTTTTCATTAATTCACTGTTTGCATGCGTCAAATGAAAGGATTCAAGCATTTAAAGCAATTTTTCTTAAAATGTCCGTTACTCATGCATTGAAAAATATGTTGCATGTAACAAATGAAAAGTTACATACATTTTAAGTAATCTTTCATACAGCTTCATATTAAATTTTGTATGAATTGTTCATATTTCAAATGTAAAGTTTCCTGCTTGGAATTCGCAACAAAAAAAAAAAAATGTTTATGAATATGGTTTCATGCATTGAATGATATTTTGCATGTAAAAAATGTATAGTTTCAAGAATTCTAAGTAATTTTTCATAAAATATCACTTGCTCATGTTGATGAATGTGGTTTCATATAATCAGTTACTTTGTTCCTACAATAAAAGAATAGTTTCAAGCATTTTAAGAAATTTTTCATAAAACTTTACAATAAAATTTGTATGAACTGGTCATACTTCAAATGTAAAAAATCATAATCTGATTTTCCAACAACAATTCTATTGCTTTGGATTTTATGAATGGTTTTTCATGAAAATCATGACTTGGTCATAAAACAAAAATTAATTTTTATGAATTCGTGCATTATTCATATGAATATTTCTTAAAAATTAATGATTTTGGCTGAATGATCGCCATTCATAAAAAGAATGTACAAAAATTTTTTCAGTGTATTACCGTTATTTTTATAAACTGTGTTCCAGTGAAATAGCCAGCTTCCCTTAAACGATTCAACCGTAATATTTGCGCTTCAGCGAATGCCCAACAGCTTAGCCTTGAGCCCCACTTTGATCGTACTGTTAAATTCGAAGATTCTTTTTTTAGCCGCACTGCACGAGTTTGGAATGCTTAACCCGATTCTATATTTCCATCTTATTATAATATTCAGACATTCAAAACCAATGAACATCGGTATCTCCTTTTAAATCCTCGCCAACTGTGTCGAAATATGGGAATAGTTGATTTATCGGTTCAATATCGTTAATATTAGGAATAAAAAGAAGATGTACTAAGTGGCTGCCTTCTGGGACCTCGGAAGTAGCTAATAAATCATCATTTGTCAAAACAGTTTTTCAGGTAAGAAGGAATTCATCTTAAAAAGACAGGTTCAAGCCCAAGGGTGGGCACTTTGAATAGAAAAAGCTTACATATGTAAGATTTTGTCAAAGGCCTTACTGAAATTGGTTAAGAGAGGCTTATGGATACGAATTCAACAAGGTTGGTCGCTGTTGACCCACATTTGACAAAGCCATATTTTCTACTGGAAATGAGAGACTAACAACGAAAAATTCTGTTAATTGTTTCTAATCAACTGTTGCCTTGGCGTTAGAAATAAAATTCATGAATTAATTTCGTTTTCTAATCTTTTATACCATTTTTGTTAAGTGAATTGTGCAAATAGGCTTTTATATCCCAAACCTGTGTACCTCTTTTTGAGAACTTTTGTGGAAACGGGAAAGGAAATGAGGATTTTGACAGGTACTCAAACAAACGAGCACGTTTTAAAACCGCTAAGCTGTTTTAGAAAACATTTCAAAATGCTCGGAAAACCTCTCTTATTGTCAACTACTCGTATTATTAGAAACGTATGTCCAGAATTATAAAACTCTGAAATTTAACACGTTCCAAGTTTTCCAACGCATTATAAAATCTATGTTTATTATTTTTGTTTAAGAATTTTCGAAACTTTAAAAAAAGTTTTAGTTCTTTTTCAAAAATTCAATATTTTGAAATGATGTTTTTGACAGATAACAATTAATAGTTTTCTAGTACTATTGTTGCAATTTGTATCAAATGCAAATTCAATTATATTTCTGACGATCAGAACTATAAAAGCCGTAACTTTTGGTGTCATTATCCAGCAATTTATCTATCACATTAACGGAATAATAGATTGATTGCACGAGATTAGAAAAGAAAGTTATATATTTGGCCAAACAGGCTCACCAAAAAGACAACGATTCCACTAAATCAACAAACACCAAGATACTTTTCTGTATTCTTAGGAAATTGAATTTTGCTCTTGAGTTTTCTGGCTCACTTTGCCCTAACTCTTGAAGTGGATCCGTTCACACGACAAACAAAACGATTATAGCGAAGACCAAAAAGTTAGTCTCGCAATTCTGTCTGTCTGTCTTTTCGACTACAGCCTCAACGGCTCGGCCGATTTTCTTTAAACTTGATGGATAGTATTTTTAATTGTTTCCACCCATATGATTTTTTTCGAAATTTTATAAATATTTTTTTTTTTTCTTAAAAACTGTCCCACAGATTAAAAAAAAAAGAGGATGGATGCGACTCACACTGATAACTTCCCATTTGTGGTCTTGAAAACTTTATTTATTTAGTTTTTTTCAAATATTTAAAATTGTCTCTTAGCACACTATGATTCAACTAGAACTTTCTTCGTTTTTTTAGTTTCCTGAACAATTTTAGAAATGTCGCTTAGTATACATTCTAACGGGAAGGTATCGATGTATAAAACAACATACTTTAGAAGGCACTATCGGTGTTCATTCCCAAGAAATTCGACTTGATATACAATTTTAACTAGTTTTCACTAGAATTTTTAATAGTTTTTTTATTTAAAAAAAAACTATTAATTCAATATTTGTCAACATTTTACCAATTGTACAAAATAGAATTTTATATAGTTTTGTATTTCTTGTAAAAAAAGTGTAAACCGATTTTTTTTGAAATTTTCACCAGTTGTCAAACACATTATTTTTCGTAAAATAAAATTAATTTGAGTTTCAAATTGTTTTCCGTTCTTAGAATATCTGGGTTATGAAATTTTTTTTTTCAGTTTTTTTTATTTAAAAAAATAACGGTACGTTCATTTTTTTCCAAATTCATACCAAATCTGTATGACTTTATAATGAGTACATTAAATTTTATTTGAAATCAATATCATTATTTTTTCGTGAGATATTTGAAACTAATCAAAATTTTTACTTTTTTTTAAACGGTTGAAAAAACTACTTACTGAATTTTAATAAACGCCCTTTCAGCCTCTTTCGAAGTTATTATCTATTAAACAAAATTTATTTGAAGTCGATGTCTTTACTCGTTCTTGAGATATCGACGACGAAAAATGGTACCAGAACATACGGACACGAACGTACGAACGTACGTACACACACACACAGACATCTCTCTAAAAATGATTGATATAGCCTCTAGGGACCTTGAAACGTCGAGAAATGTCAAAAATTCCAATTTGACAAATCGGACCGATTACAATAACTCCCTATGGGAAGTTAAAAATTCGAAAAAATTCATTTAGTTAAAGCTAGAAATGGTTGAAAACATTTAAACAAAAATGGTTGTTTTTGGTACCCCCCTTGGAACCATTCTTTTGGTTTTTAATTTTCTCAAAAACGGTACAACCGATTTTGATAATTTTTTTTATGCTAAGGCAGTTTGAATATTATTGTGCTTTCAACTTTTCCAAAAAATTTGTTTTTGATTTCAATTTTTTTTTTTTTTTTTTGAAAATTCAATAAAACTCATGCTCGATTTTTTTAAAACTTGATAAATAAAAGTTTCTTAATATAAATTACAAGATTTAAGAAAAAAAAATTATTTTACCTTAAAATAACGGTACCCTCCATACAAATGTAAAAAAATGTTTTCCGAGAATTTTGTTAAATTTTTTTTTTTCGATTAATTTTTACGATCTATAATTTAATAAAAAAAAAAATAAAATCAAGATATTACTGACTGTACCAACCATAGAACTTTTTTTTCAAATTTAGAATTTCTCATTATCGACATAACGTATTTTAATGAAATTTTTTGTAAAAAAGCTTCTAAAAAGTTTAAAAAAACATTCCATTTCAAAACTTAAAAAAAAAATATTTTTTGAATTCTTGAAAAAAATTTTGAAATTCTTAGGCCTCGGCTACGCACTGAGCGACGAGCGACTGAGCGATTGAGCGACGAGTCGCTGAGCGACGCAAAAAAATTAAAACACATGAAATTGTATGGAGGTGGCCACGTACACCCTGAGCGACTTGTCATTGTTTTAAGCGACACAGAGCGACGTCGCTCAATCGCTCAGTCGCTCGTCGCTCAGTGCGTGGCCGAAGCCTTAGGCCTCGGCCACGCAGTAAGCGGCTGAGCGGCTAAGCGGCTGAGCGGCTAGCGGCTGAGTGGCAGCTCTAAGCGACGTATGGCCAGGCACTGAGCGACTGCTTTTGAGCGATTAGTAGTTAAATCGAGATTGCACACACGAAATTAACAACTCAATGTTTACTTTGGCCATCTTTACTTCTTGCCGCTCAGAACATTACTAAAAATTAAAACAGGTTTGGTTGCTGAGCGGCGCCGCTTAGCCGCTCAGAATTTTGTTTCGCCGCTCGCTCATAGCGTGGCCGCTTCTATGTGATTTCATATGTTTTATATTTTTTTTTCCGCTCAGCCGTTCAGCCGCTTACTGCGTGGCCGCGGCCTTAGTTATTTACATAAGAGCAAGTTCGTGCGATCCAGTCGTGCATTTTATCTCTTCTTTCAGTGAAAAATGGTATGACGTTATCTACAATGATTTTGCTTAGGCATTTGACCGAGTATATCACACAATTTTGATAAAAAAAAAAAAAAACTCGAGAGCCTAGGACGTCAATCAAAGATGCTGAATTGATTGATGACAAATTTAACAGGACGCTGCCAGTATGTGCGCATAGATTTTAATATCTCAAAGCCAATCTGAGTTTCATCTGTTGTGCCTCAAGGAAGCCACTTAGGTCCGATATTGTTCCATTAATTATTAACGATTAACTATTAGTCTTCGAAACTCAGTACGTGTAATGTTCGCAGATGACTTAAACTTTTTCAGATCTACATACAAAAAGTGCAACCGATTGTGTTTTTCTCAAAGAAGATATTATCAGAAATATTTCTTTAATTGCTATAAAACAAATCACTTGAGTTTAAGCATGCCAAAATGTCCATGTAATGATGATAATCATTCTTTTCAAAAATTTTACTTAAACTTGGCGAATTTTGCATCGGGACTTGGGTCTAAATCCGTTCAAGATCCAACTTACCCATAGGACCTTCAATTACATGACCAAATACAACTTGAATTGTTCGCTGACTGACCTTCGCAGCAGTTTGGAAGTGGTCCAATTTTGGCCGAAAAATCATCGTTAGCTACAAAGGCTTATTTTTAGATGAATAGCTGTGTTAACAACCAAAATTGCCATATATGGGACGACACCAGCCCACACGAGGTTCATCAAGTAACAATGCATCCTCAAAAAATTACCGTTTAGTGTGGATTTTGGACTGGCGCACAGTGGTGCTTTTGCGGAAATAAATGCAAAAAATGAAATTTGGAATATGGATTTGTTTCATTTATTTTTTCGTTTATGTAACTGTTCTATGTTTTCCCAAAACTTGGGAAATTTATATCAAGGAATTTGTGAGATACCCTTTCTTTAAGTTTTGAAATGTATGTAATTTCTTGCATTAACTTTTTTTTATGAATATTAGCATATTAATGACTGTTAGTAAAAACAAATTTTTTTTATAAATAGTATGCTATTGAGCTTTCAAAATAAAAAAGAATTAAAAAAATAAAAATGTTTTTTGTCTTTTAGTTGGGTTAGGACTGAGTGACCTAAAATTAATATTTTAATGTTCTTTCCTTAGAGCTACAGTTTTAGCTACGTCTAGTGGCTACTATTTTTTGAAAAGCTACAATATTCCACTAACTATTCTCGAAAGAATTGTATCCGTCCTGATCTGATTTTCAACGCAGTGTACAAATTTGTTTAGTAGGAATTTTATTGCTTTTTATGATCGTTAACAGATTTTTAAGAGTGTTACATAATATTTTATAACCAATGTCCTGAAAATCCTTTCAGAATTAGTACTTCACACAAAGTGGGGTTGTGATGGTTCATCTGGGTAGAGCGAATATATGCAGACATTTTCTACTGACAACCAAGAAGCATCGGAATCTCATCTTTTCATGACATCGATTGTCCCTTTGAAAATGACAGCAACTACTGGAGAAAACAATATAAAACATAGATAAATCCACGTCCGTCTTCAACGAGATATTGCAGAGCTCTAAAATTTTAATATAAGAAGGAAACACTTGACATCATACGACAAGAGAAAAACCGTGCGGAAAATGAAATTCAAGAACTGGAAGAGAGCTCAATCACTGTTGGAATGCATGTTGTCAAAGTTAAACACCGTCTTTATTTTACGATGATAGATGGAAAAGTAGCTCAAGCTGTGACAAATACTAGTTCAGCGAGTAATTGCATTATTTGCGGAGCTAAGTCTTCAGAGATGAATGACTTATCCAAGTTGCAATCTAATATCCTGAATAAAGAAGCTCTTGTTCTAGGAATGTCATCACTGCATGTACGGAATTGATTTATGGAGTACATATTGCACCTGGGATATAACTAAAGCTTTAAAGCGTGGAGAACTAATGAGACTACTAGTGCTATCAAGGAAGAGGAGAAAAACGAATTCAAGCGGAATTCATATCAAATGTTGGAATAAAAGTTGATGTTGCCAAGCAAGAAACTGGAACAACTAATGCACGAAGATTTTTCGGAAATCCAAATGTGGTTAAAGACATCTCCAAAATAGACTTTAGATTGATAACCAGACTCGCAGTCATATTCGAAGTTATTTGCAGTAATTTTTCAATCGATATCCAAAAATTTAAGACTTAAAGTGAAAAGACAGCTAAGCTCGCGATATCGTTATACCCTTGGTGTCAATTGCCCGCAACTGTTCACAAAATTTTGCTGCATGGAGCAGACGTAATAGAAAGTGTATCCTTGCCAGTTGGATCACTTTCAGAAGGTCCAAGAATGCAGGAATAAGGACTAGAAGTACTATAGGACCCACCACTCCAGGAAGTTTTCCCGGTTATCAACGAATGGGGATATATTCCATAAGATCCTGATATCATCCGATCCATTTATAACCCAATTAAGACCTGAACCAAAGAAAAAACATCTTCCTTTGAGTGAAGAAGCTCTTGAATTAATTAAACAACCTATTAATATTATTACTTATGCGTAGTCATTTATTTATTTATTTCTTATATTTGTTACATATATGCTTATGCTACCTTAAGAAAACAAAACAAACACAAATACATTTTCTTTTTTTTCGATATAAGTCAATAAACCCTGCAAATCCGAAAAATGTCAATAACTTTTCTCTCAATAATTTTTTTTTAACCAAACTTTATCGAAATGTGTGTCAGCCCAGTCCAAACATGTGTGCGAAATTTCATTGAATTCCGTTACATAGTTAAGATTTTACGGATTTTTTTCCGCTCTCGCATACAAATGGCACCACTGTGTGGCGGTGGCATCATTGGCCCGTACTTTTTCGAAAACGAAAACGTTGCGTTGGTAGGCCGGTCAACTAGCTTTGCTCTGATTAATTTATGTAACTGACAAACTTATAATAATATGTACGAGTATGTTCAAATGATTAAACTTTTTTTGTGAAAGTGGGTCTTCTGTTCGAGCCACATTTCGGGCGCTTCGGTCGAAAAATCATATTCATTGAAGATGAACATCTCTGGATGAATTGGTTCATCAGTAAGCAAAATTTTGGCCCGAATCGAAGGATATTTATACCGAAAAAGGTGGTTTCAAGAGGACTGCGCTACGTGCTACGTGCTGTCCTTCGTACATTTGCCACGAGCGATTTCTGAACATGGTTACGTCTTACGTCACTCGGAGGTGATGTGCATTGCCCAATGGTACGATCCCCTTTTTGAGTTTTTGAAGCATTACATTCTACCCGGTTTATGGTTCCCCAAAACTTTTAAAGTGATATTTGTAGAACTCAAATAATTAACGGAATTTTTGTTCTATGTTCTTAAAATGTTCTTTATCCTAAAACTAGGATTGTCTTCCATTCCATTGGTTCGTCGCCTTAAAGTCCAATTATTATTTTTCCCATAGAACAATTCACTTCAAGAGGTTCATGCTCAATAAGTCGCAGAGAATTATTTATTTATGAAACTTTATTTCCATTCACATCCCCCTCTTTGCCATTAAATCCTATAACTTTCACCAAAACTCGCGGAAATGCTCCAAGGGTCATTCGCTGGTAATTTACTGCAGTTGCTAAAGTTGCGAATTCCAAATGCACCTACGGGACCCACCGACCACAAACATAGGTTTAAGCTTAGCGCGGCTTACATTTCTATTCACGCAAATCTCGCTCGATTTCTAATGTTTCACCGTTGTTTTATCCTGAATAAGGATTTGTGAAAGGATGAGAAGGCAATGGTGTGAGAAAGAAAATCGCGGGGCGGGTAAAAGTGTCCTTTTATTGCTAATTTTCATATTCCCTTAATTGCTGTTTGCAAAACTTATAGCACTAGCACGGTTGGTTGATGGTGTGTACGAGTAAAGTATTGTGTTAGTGGCACGTGGTGATAGTGGTTTGCTGTTGTTATTGCTACACCGTTATTATTTTAACAAAATTGTTCGGCTAAGCAATTTAAACGATCACAAGGGAGCATAAATAAATCGCGCACAATAAACGTGGTACAAAAATTTCGCGTGCATCTCGTAAATTTGAAATGTTGCCATCATAAATTGTATATTTTTGTACGTTACCATTACCACCTTTCTACGCTGCACGGTGTGTTACGCAGCAATTAATTCTAAGCATATATGCATACGTGAATAGGTGTTTTATGATTGCATCATTTAGATTAATCAGTAAGTCCATTTTAAGTAAAGCTAAGAAGGACTAATCTGTAAGGCTCTCAAAAACAGTCCTTAAATCGATTTATGAAAATGATCTAAGCATATAATGACGCATTTTAATCAAAATAAGTTGAAATGGAAATCGGGTTCAGAATATTTAAATTGTGATTTAAAACCATAAAATGGGGCATCTGTATACAACATCCTGAACAGAAGAGGGAAATCGCCCATCCCACCTGTACACCTCCAGGATGCTGTGTTGTACGTTGTACCGTCACTATATTCAGTGCGGATGGCGTGGCACATCTTCAAAAAGGTGCACCTCCGACCCACTGATGCCAAAAATTCCATCTTAAATTACGTTTTGTCAGTTAGTTCCATACTTCAGGACGAACACCGAACACAATGGGAGGTAATTTTATTGTTTGCATAGTAATGACTTCTTGGATGAGGGAACACCGTGTATATATAAGACTATCACCAGCCAGCGATGTGTATTGTTATAATTTTTCGGGATTAGCTTGTGCCGGATCTGCCACCTCACCGGTTCTACGGTTAATCCGGAACGCAGTGAAATTTTCTTGTTGGTGTTTTTTTTTTTCTGGATCAAGAATATACCCATCAAGCATACTGTGTGCATTTGGAATATTTATAAGAAAAACTTGAGAAATAATTGCATATCTTACAATTTTAAAGATGTGCTACAGGGCTTAAGGCAAATCTTCTCTTCCTGTTCACAACCTGCTGATGCTGCAGATGTTTTTTTTGTTTTGGAAATTCGGAGTCGAAGAAATAGGAGCATAGTTTCCTTCTTTGGTTCAGGGTAGTTGCAATTTTAGTAATTCGAAATACTCCTTTGAATTTAGACGCCAAGAATTATTTCTTTTGTAAAAGCGAACTCTTAAGTAAAGCTAGTGTGAGATAGGAGGAAGCAGTCGCTAATCTGAATGGAAAATTAGTTTTGGTATTTATCTTAGGCGAATTATTACTTTTTAATATTTAAAGTGGTATCCTTTTGTTGCGTTGCTAAAGGAAAGTTTGTATTTTGGTAAGTTTTGGGAGTTTTTCTTCAATAGCACCATAAGGCATTAGAGAAGAAAGAAGCTAACATTCTGCAATTAGTTTAGGTAAGTTTCGAAGAACGTAAATTTCTGTGCGAACTGATGGAGCCTCATGGTGCTACCAAATGGATATTTCTTTGTTTTGTCTTGGAATAAACTGAGTAGTATTTCTATAACTGAAAATGCACGAAATGGACGAACGCATTACGTGTAGCAGTTTTTAAGCACATTTTTTTTTATAAAATAACAAATTCCATAAACGTCACATTCGGTGACGTTAGATCTGTCAACGGGTGAAATAAAATTGAAAATAACTTAATAAAATGAAGAACATACGAAAAAAAATGCTAACCACTTTCGTACTTCTTCTACTTTAGTCCGAAACGGAAGTTCTTAATCGCTTGTAATTAAATGCATATTGTTGTGCCTGATGTCCTTAGTCCTTATGAAAACAGTTCAATTTCAGAGTAACAAAATTGATATTCACTGGGTTTTAATTCCAATCGGTATTCAGAAAGTTGCCATACATAATACACGTTGAACAAGGTCGAAGTGTTCCCGGATAGTTGTTGTACAAGTTATGTTATCAAGATTAACAGTGATGGAACCCTCACGAATAAATTCTCGGAACGTACTCGTATAATTGATAGACCTCTCAAATACGGATTGTTCATTTTTTAGACCAAATGGCATCCTTACGCATTCGTGCTGCCCATCTGGAGTGACAAAAGCCCCATATGGTATCGAGCTTTCATGTATTTTTATATGATAGAAACCGTTATTAAGATCTAAAAATATTGCTTTGCTTCAAGACGTTCAATACAGTCATCAATTAGAGGTTACGGAAAACTATCTCTCTAAACTTATCAAGCATTTCATCAATCAGCCCTGTCGGCAATACAGTTTCTCTGGAAAATTTCTCTAGTTCGAAAAATTGGTATCGGCAATACTTTTTGAATGGAAATCAGCAATGAAGTTTCTCTCTCGAAGTATTTCTGTCTTTGTTTTGATAGGGAACAGATCTTTTGAAGCAAAACTGTAAGTATTGCAAGAAAAGGAGGAAGTAGCCAGGTTTAGGAAAACTGTTTGTCGTCAGCTTAACAGACCACCTGTTAAGTTAATATTTGAATCGAAAAAGGTTAAAATTTTTGTTTAATTTTAGTATCTAAATTATTATTAATTATTTTTTTTAGGTTTGGAGTGATAAACAAAGTATGTAAAAAATAAAATTTCGGAAAACCTTAAAATGAAGCATGGAACCGCCGCGCCGCGCCGCTTTGGACGAAGCAATAATCAAATTCTGTGGCATGGCTTAATCTGTAGGAGGTTTCTCGGATTCTCCGAGATTTGGGTTGCCTTCGTGGTTCGTGCTCAAAAAGGCAAAAAGAAAACCAAGATGCCGACAAAGAAAACGTGATAGTATCTCCACCGAAAAAAAAAACAAAGCTTCAGAAACCATACCCTTATTCGTTAAACCATTTTGAGCTAACAACGAAGCGTTTGAGACAGTGAATGTCGGAATTATTTAGATCACTAGGATCGTTATAGTAATAGTAGTCTCCCAAGTGGAGTCTACGTCTTTGTGCTAGGGCAGAACAAGAACATGGAAGGTGAGAAACTGACTCTTCTTCTTCTTTATCCATGCAGCTTTTGTAAAAATCATTTGCAGGAACTCCAAGAGGGAAAGCATGTCCTCCTATTAGGCAGTGTCCACAGTAAGGACACCTATAACGGAGCTAATATGCAATCTACCAACAGAAATTAGTTGTTTTGAGCGTTTAGCATCGAACAATGGCCAAATCAGTTTAGTAGACGTGCAAGTTAGGGTGCTGGTCCATCTGTGGTTAGCTTTCTTCATGGTATCATGCTTTAGTATAAAAGTTTACAAGTAGCTAGGCGTATACCGATGTTAGATTTGCTATCCAACAAAGGCAAGATTAGTAGTAGTACCCTTTGGCATAATGGTTAGTGCGTCGGACTGTCATGCGGAAGGTCTCGAGTTCGACTCTCAGCCGCTGCAAAGTTTTTTTCAGGGGTGTACTGCCTCTTGCGAGAAATTGACAAATTCTCCAAGAGTATCTCTTGTCATGGAAAGTGCTGCTCATTAGCCGTTCGGAATCGGCAGAAAATTGTAGGTCCCCTCCGTTCCTGGTAACACGCACACAGGAATGGTTGAGAGTTGTAAGTCACTAGGTCCTGGTTCACTCCGAGCTGTTGCACCACTAAATTTATTTATATTTTATAAAGGCAAGATTATTCCGTTTTTTTGCAAGTTCGTCGGCTTTACAATTACCTGGAATGTCTTTATGCCTCGGCACCCATATAAGGTGAATGTTAAACTGTTTTGACATCTGCACCAGTGATGATCGACAATTTTGGTGTGTTAGTGAGTTAATAGAGACAGGGTCCAGTGGCTTTATGGCAGCTTGACTGTCTGAGAAAATACGTATATCAGTAGTCGATATAACGTTTTCTTTGAGCCAAGAGGGGACTTCTTTTATTGCTAGAAACTCTGACTGGAACACGCTACAGTGATTGGGAAGACCAAAAAATAGACAAAGATTTAATTTTTCGGAGTATCTGTGTAGAAATGAATCGCTTCGTCTACCAACAGTGACTCACTTGAAAGTTTTTATTAAATTTTGGTTGAGAAGTGGTGTAATCGACGTTACTAGGTAGAGATCTGAACGAGTTCAGTATAGTGGAGTGGCCAATATCGTAATTGATCCACTGCGAGGAGGCTTTCAGCCGAATGGCTGTGCTAGCGGCCGATTGTTTACTAAAGATATCTAGCGGTATGAGATGAAACAGAACATCAAATGCAGCGGAGGGAGTTGAACGGATTAAGCAGGCTGTTCGTTGGACTTTGCTGAGCTTATCGCGGTTTGTTGCTGTTTCCAGCGCAGTCCACCATACTGTCACTCTATATGTAAGTATCGGTCTAATGACTGAGATGTATAGCCAGTGTGTAATATGAGTTTGTAGACCCCATTTGTTACCTACGGCTTTTTTGCAATAGAAGAGCTGTGTTGGCTTTGTAGATTCTCTATTGGATATTGGGCTTCCAGCTTAATTTCTTGTCCAAAATAAGACCTAGATATTTTGATTTGTCTGAAAATTTAAGCGGTATGCCTTTGATGTAGAGAGGGTCTATGTGTGGGATTTTATATTTCCTGGTAAATAGGACAAATTCAGTTTTGTGAGGGTTGACACCGAGTCCACATTGATCTACCCAGGTAGTAAGCTAGTTTAAAGCATTTTGTAGGAGTTCCTCCAGAGTGTTAGGATGCTTACAAGATATCGCTATCGCAACATCGTCCGCATAGGCAATCACCCTGTGCCCCTCCCTTTCTAGAATCATTAGTAGTTCATTTACGACTAGGTTCCAGAAGAGGGGCGTACCTCTACTGACAGTTCTTCGAGTAGTAAAATCGCCCAGTTTTGAATTTATAATCCTGCTTATCAGCATATGATTTATCAATTTACTGATTGACTTATCCACCTTCAGAGATGACAGCGCAGATGTGATTGCGGACGCGTCGATATTGTTAAGAGCTCCTTCTATATCTAGGAAAGCAACTAAGGTGAACTCCTTATGATGAAGGGAATGTTCGATAGTACGAACCAGCGTATGTAGAGCGGATTCTACAGATTTCCCTTTGTTATAGGCAAGGCATGTTGAGCATTGGATAGTAAGGACTTATCAATGTTTACCCTCAAATGGATTTCAATCAGACGATCAAATGTTTTAAGAAGGAATTATGAAAGGCTAATAGGTCTTAGATCTTTAGGATTAACATGGCTTTGGGGATGAAAATCCATTACAAAGGAATATGAGCCAGAGTTATACAACCATTTAGGACACATTTTGGGTGTATTAAGATATCGACGTCTTGTACCTACTTAGCTATTTTTTCTTTTTTGTAATTTTTTTTTTAATTTTAATGAATTTGTTAAATAAACCTAAATATTTGAAAAGGTGACTTTTAATCCCACATTCATATACTCTGAATTATTTAAGGGTTTTTCGTTTTCTAATTCTTCGGTTATCACTATTGATCTCATAAATTCTCGAACTTGGAAGGTCTATAGGATTAAGATCAGCGTTGAAATGAATGCACAACAAACATTTGCAATCTGCACGGCTTTATCAGGTTGGTAGTGTAGTTCCATTGCACCGAGCAGACACCTCCACCTGTTTTTGAGAACACCATTTACTCTCTCAATGATGTTGCGCACTACTTATGCTTCATATTGAATCGGTTCTCAGATGTACCTTCCTATGGATTTCTATGGGAAGTTAAAAGCCACTGATCTAGTGGGTATCCAGCTTCTCCTACGTAGATTAAGCTTTTTGTAAAATTTTTCAACAAAAGTTGAGTTAAATTTCTTTCTCCATTTAAATACTTTTGTTCCAACCATGATCTTAGTTCGCACACCTTCCAAATGAGCGCATCACGGGATGCTCCCCGGTGGCTAGCATCAACAAACGGAATCAGCATGTCAGCATCACAAACCTATAGAAATATATGTATAAATGATAGTGTTCAATATAGTATACAGTTAATTTCTTACCAGTAAAACATTTAAGCTAAAAAATCCTTTCTGGCTATAAAACAGGTGTTTGTTATGAGTAAGCGCGGATGTTTTTCATAGAATTGCATGGCCTTGTTCTATTTCACCTGCGGTGTCATGTCCATGTTTATCCAAATTGAACATATGTAACTTGTTTTCAAATATATTCAAGGCAACCGTGAAAGCTTCTGAAAACGAAGACTGAGCTAGACCCACGTCATGTCATTTCCAACTCCTTTTTGGTATCCTCCTTCTGCAAAGAAGCGCAAGCATGCACTAAGCTTACCAAAACATTTTTTCGATTCTGGAAGTGAACTTGCAAGAATGCCCAACAAGAAAAGAAACATCGACTTATTTGTACGATAATATTTTTCGAATCTGAAATACAAAAAAAAAAAAAACAATTTTTGTGGTAAACGTTAAGAATATAAACTCCTAAATTAGGTTGCTTCTGGCAAATCAAAAGTCTTCACATAGTCCTTAAAGAATTGTTTTGCCTTTCGGCACGCTCTTCCTCATCAGCTAATATACACATTGCACTATTCAACATTTTAATTGTTTTACTTTTTACTTTGTACACCAAATAAAATCAAGGCTGAAAATCTTTGTTCACAATTTGTTTACCAGCAAATGAAAGTCTTCTCGGAGAGAAGTTTATCGGAATCTTCTTCTTCTTCCTTTGCTTCGGCGCTGTTATGATCTCGATGTCGAGCGGATCATAATTCTCCCACGTATCTGCTTCACACTAGTGATCCGCCTGTGGGGTTCGCCGGGTTGACCTCAGAAATCGGCGGCAAGCCTCCCGGTTTTGTATTGTTTCATTTCTGAGGCCAACTGAATGCTGGTGTTTTTGCATTTGTTTGTACCAGGAGTGTTTAGGCCTACCTTTCTTTTTATTCCGAATTGGAACGTTGTATGATATTGCCTTTTTGACGGGGTTCTCAGGATCTCTTCTTTGAACATGGCAATACCAACTGAGTCGGTCGTGTTCAATTTTTTGGGAAATGGTATTCTTAACATGAAGGCTTCTTCGGATCTTCGTACTTCTAATTCGATCAAGCTTTGTAACTCCTGCTGTCATACGAAGCAACTTCATCTCAGCTGCCGTTAGCTTACTCTCATACTTTTTGTACATTGTCCAACATTGTGAACCGTATGTGAGTGCTGGACGCACAACTGAAGTGTAGAGCTTTCCTTTCAGCTTAGGGGGCATTTTTCGGTCACAGAAGATAGCAGAATTTTCCCGCCACTTCATCCACCCTACGCTTACGCGATGATTGATATCGTCATCACAAGTAGCTTCGTTATTTATCATAGACCCCAGATATTTAAACTTTTCACACTTGGGAAGCACTACTCCATTCAAATAAATGTCTGGAATAGGCCTGTGTGGATCAGAAAATGGGCATCATAGGTATTCTGTCTTTTTCGCGCTTATGCGGTACCCACTTCCTTCTAGAACATCCACCCATACGTCAAGTGCTCGTTGTAGGGATATCGGGTCTTCACTTATGATGGCTCCATCGTCAGCAAAGAATAACTGATGCACTTTTTGATCCGTCACTTTGCCTTCAAGCAGGTAATCAAGAACTGTAATAAAGAGCAGGGGACTCAAGACACTTCCCTGGTGTACACCTACTGTGATTTCGAATTCTTCGGTGACTCCAGCTGCGCATCTTACTTTTTAGTAACTGCTCCATCATACATGTCCATAATTATCCGCACATAGGTTTCTGGAACTCCTCGTTGCCTGAGGGCCACTCATATTAGATCTCGTGGTTGCCGATCGAATGCTTTTTCAAAATCAACCAATACCACATGCAAATCCTCCAAAGAATCCCGATGTTTTTCCATAATTATTCTTATACTCTGGATTGCATCCGTGGTTGACTTACCCCCGACAAACCCGCACTGGTCATCAGATAGCCTAATTATTTTTCGCAGTCGGCTACCCAAGACTCGCTCAACGATCTTCATGGTGTGTGACATCAGCTTAATCGAACGGTAATTATCACAGCTTCGAGTATCACCCTTTCCTTTATAAATTGGAAGAAGGTAACTTTCCCTCCATTGATTAGGCATGCGATCACCTCGTATAAGTTTGGAGACAAGAATCATGAGCCATCTAAACCGGATGTCTCCCATCTTTTTCCAAAACTCTGAGGGTATTTCGTCTGGGCCAACAGCTTTTCCCTTTTTGGAGTATTTTACCGCCTCACTAACTTCTTCGACTGTGACGTCGGAATATCGAATGTTAATTCTGATTTCATAGAGTAATCATGTCTGACCTTAGGAATCTTACTAAAATCGGAATAGTTTTCTCGATTTGTTTTGTTCAATGGATTTAATGGCTTATATTGTTCAGAAGGCGGATTGTTAAACATTATGTTCATTATTTCGGAAAGAAAATTATTAGCAATCTTCCCCAATTCGAAGTGATAGATAAAATTACAAGTTGGATAAGGAACAGCTTGTACGCATGTGGTAAAGCTTATGCTTGGAGGCTTCTGAAAGAGACTACAAGAACTGAAAATAGAACTAAGTATACACGTAATGCAACACTTCTTTGGAAATTTTTAATTTTCATTTGGAGATGAAATGGGGGCTGTTTACATTTCCCGCTGCTCTCCACAGCTACGACAGTTAGTATAGTAAGAATTGACCAGTGTCCGCTGCATTTAGCAACGATCCTGGCTATGTCTTACCTGGTTCAATATATCAGATCAAGGGTTCAGGATTTATTATTGGTGGGCCAAATATTCCTAGACATAATGCAGTTAGTTAAACTGTTCCACCTAATGTTTGATTTGTTAAGAAAAATTGAGAGCATAATGCCCTTCACAGCTCCGAGCGGAACATTGACTCTTTAGGCAAGTGAGTTATGAAGAGCTGATCTTTGCTTGGTCAGCTAGTCCGCCCGTTCATTCCCATGAATGACCCGGCATCCAGCTAAGAGTGTTTATATTGAGACTAGCAAGTTCATTTCGGTATTGCTCGAACAATTTGGAGGATGATGAACTAGCCTTATGACTGTCTGTGATAAAAGCCGTATTCGGGTTCTGGTTTGGATTTGGTTTAAGTACCTTACATGCTTCTAGGAAGCGTATCTTAATAAAAACTAAACTAAACTAAAGAACACATAAGTGAATATTTTAATTTGGCCCAATCCTCTGTATTCTGTACTCTTGAACGGAAGAAATATTCCCAAAAGATTAACCGGATTTCAAGTGTCAAAAAGAGAAACAAAAATGTAACTCACGCCCATACGAACTATCAACAAGAAAAAAAAGCTAATTGTTTTCGTAACTCAGCAAATTTTTTGCATTTCTCTGATTTTTCTGACATTTCCTATAATGATAACAAGTAGCACTTTTCAAGAATGAAAAAATTACTCTTGGGGGATTTGTCACCGACCTCGAGATTTTGATCAAAGTTGACAAAAGGATGATAGCGAAGACGAAAAAAATGGGTCTCCAAATTCTGTCTGTTTGTCCTCCATATAATTTTTTTTTCGGAATTTTATAAATATTTTTTTTTCTCAAAACCTGTTTAAAAAAAATCAAAATTCATTTAGTTAAAGCAAGGTAATGGTTGAACCCTTGGAACCATTTTTTTGTTTTTGATTTTCTCAAAAACGGTACAGCCGATTTTAATCATTTTCTGTATTTATTTTATTATTTATTTATTAAAATTTGAAAATATATTATGTGGATACTGGATATTCGAATGAAATTATGGTAGCAATATTTTATGATAAGACTTCAATAAGAGTCTCAACCTCTGATCTGAAGAGAAGCCAGTCTTTTAATTGATTTAAAAATATGAAACTATTAGAAACGGTCTGACGTATCTCAACTGGAAGTTTATTTAAGATAAATGGTGCAATAACAATTACATTAAAAAAATCGTCTGCATATGGACACTGGTAATATTACGAAGCAAGTGGTTCTCATTCGCTTAAAACTTTACGTTTCCACTTTCAGGGTTTTGAAAATGTAGAGATAGTTTGTCATTTAGTTTAACTTGAAAAATTGAGTTTATTATATGAGAAACAGGATAGGTCCGAGCACAGATCCCTGCGGAACACCTACATTTGGACAACTTGCTTCTTCACTAAAAACATCCTTAATTCGAACTCATTGTTTTCTAACACTTAAGTAGCTACTCAGCCAGGGATGCGTAGTTGCCCTAAAACCAATTCGACATAATTGATTTAGTAATATCTCATGATTAGCTTTAGTGATCAAAAGCTTAAGTCAAATCGAGAAATATACCTGTTTAAGGGCTTTTATTGTTTGTATCTGTCGGATCATCTTTTTTATAGTATATGTACTTGGACTATGATGGATGCCCGGAAACTTGCCTGTATCGAAGCTTTTATTTGTCAGAACAACTAGAGGTTCTAATATGTTATTAGTAATTTTCTTAATCACTAATATTAGTAATTTTCTTTATCTGCTCCACAAGACGGGTATTGAAGGGTAAGGATATATTTTATAAAGGGTATCTACGAATAAATTATGGTAAAACATGTACGCTACTAAACTGAAAAAGTTCTCCCATAAGACCTTACTGACTATTTTTGTTGGACAGAGCTTAGCGCGGAATTAATCTTTCACGATTTAGAATTTAGAAGTCATGTTCCTATCTTATTTCCAAATATCTTTGACAAAAAGTAGCAATAATAATGTAGAGGACTTAAACATTTTGGTTCTCCACTAATACTTACTCCATTCACAACTTCTTCTACTTGCATTCACTACTAAGCTTAAATTTATTCCAAAGCTCTTTCTATGTATCTGTTCGTTCTAAAAATAGAACAAAAATAAGGAAAGAAACTCTACAATTCTCCAAAACGGATGTAAGATGCACAACACTTTTAATGCTTTATACATTGATATAAGCTCTAAAAGAAATCGTATTACCTATTTTCTATCAAGAAAATCACTTGTATTTTCCGAAAAGATAAAAGTCCTTGTTAGAACAGAATCGTTTTCTAAGAAAACACAATGGTCATGTAATCCACCAGCTGCAATAAAAGCGATTGTAAAATTTGCAAGGAAATATTTCTAAGAACATGATAAACCTTCTCCACCCTACCCAGTGTCTTTCAATGTTATCCTTCCTCGAATAGAGTTGTGTTTATATTCTATAAATAGGTACACGTGTCATAAACAAGGATAAACTTTCTTCCTTTGAATCATACAAGAGTCCTTATTGGTACCGATTCGAGTGTGTTTTTGAAATAAATAAATTTAATTCCATACTTCAAATATGCATTGTGTGGTGTCCTACCAAAATAAATATCCTGCTTCGTTTGTAGTTCTTCCTGTAATAAAGGAAATCCATATGCAAGGACATAAATATCTGTGGCGCCAATATTTTGAAATTTGTATTTCATCTGAAAATTAAACTATTATTGCCACGAAAACCGTTAAACGATTGAAAATTACTGCAAACGAATGTGCATCCGGATTTAAGGACATCATTGTGCCCAGAGACAGGAATCTGGAAATCATTTTGGGAAACATAACAATTTGTCGACAAATTTACGTCTTATCCATGAAGACAGAGCACTGGCAGCGCGGTGGTGCATCATCTGTGCTAAACGACCAATTTATCAAATTATGACTTCTCCGAAGGGATTTTTTTTCTCCATTTTTGTTCCTTGAAGAAGGACTGTAGTATAGGAGCAATGCCTTGTATGATTTTTCATGCCACGACACTGTAGGTGCTGCAGCAGCCGCGGCTTCGTGGAGAGGATGTGCGTTCGCTCTATCCTCAGCGCTGTTGTTGTGTGAATCTAGCAATATATGGCCAATGGATTCTTCACAGATAAAAATGTTTTGTGCATTATTTATTTTGGAAAAGCTGCCATAAATAGTATCTGACGGCAAGGACTTGTACACTCCTGCTTTTGAGCGCACGTGCAATAAGGCAGACTATATGCCGGGTAAAATATGGCAAACTTTTAGGTTTACTTGCAGATACGGAGAAGGACGATCAGTGTGTGCTTGGATGATGCTGATGGTGCAATTCACAAGGAATACGCGCGCCACGATATTGAAAAGACAAATTGTTGCTGCTTGTCCAGAGTGTAAACTGGATAAATTGGGAGCAAAAGTGTTATGAATTAACGGACGGCAATATCTAGTTGAACGTTTAAGACGGTTTGTGTATGAGAAATTAAGTCCATTGATTACACAGTAGCCAGCGATGGAGGTAGTTTGTAGGGTGCAGATTGTGCAGGGAGTCGATAAGATTGAGTGCATTTCTTATGAACGACCCTTGGTGTGGGATGGCCTTATACATTTCTGTAAGAAACTAATCACGTGCATAAAATATTTGATCACATTAACAAAATCGATGATTGGTGAGGAAATTCCTTCTGTTTTTTTAGACTTGGTCTAAAAGTGTTGGTTTTGTTTGAGGATTTATTCTGTAATTTATAGCCTTGTTTAAGCGAATTACAGCCTTGAAGAGTCATTTCTTTTCCCTAAGCAGTTACTAAATAAATTACTCGGACTAGCTAAAATATTTAAGAGACTTTTAAGAGAGTTTTAAAAATGTTCTATATTAAATCATGGCAGTTCCATGAAAACCATGAAATTCATTTCAACTGGCAGAAGTTATTTCCTTACTCTTAGTTGTTTGAGTTTAGAAAACTAGTCCCATGCGATTATTTAAGCAAATATGAATACATGCAAAGGGTGGACCATCTAGTGGTTTCTTTTTAAATCATAGGTTGTTTTGACACTGACAGCAGTTTTCCGCTCGAAGTCTTGACAGAAAGTCAGTATCATACCTCCGCGGAATGAAATGAGTCATTAAGCGAGTTGAACAACAACGTTGGGAAATGTTGAAAATTTACAGTGTGTTTTTTGAAAAGAAGTTTTGGCAGAAAAACCCACCGCACCTGCTGTACGCAAGTTTGTGCAAATAGTTCGTGAGACTGGTATGCTAATGGACAACACTTGTGGTTCCCGTCTTCGGCTACTGTAGTCGAGAGTGTTAGACTCATCTCACGAACATCAACTCTCCATCGATCTCAACAGATCAACATTTCACGTATTAGCTCGAGGGAAATTCTGCACAAAGATCTCGCATTATTCGCATACAAGGTCCAGCAATTGAAGGCGCACGACCATCCACTTTGCAGTTTGAACCTTAGAGCAGCTTGAATTGGACAACGATTTTAGGCAAAAAATCATCTTTTCTGACGAAGAGCATTTTAAAATCGGCGGCTACGTTAACAAACAAAATTATCGCATCTGGGGCTCGGAAAACCCGCTCGATTATGTTGAGAAGCCAATGCATCCACAGAGAGTGACAGTTTGGTGCAGATTGTGGAGTGGTGGCATCATTGGACCATTTTTCTTCGGAAATGAGGCTTGGAACAACGATTTGGACGACTTGGTTCATGTAGGATGGTGCGCCATGCCACACAACCCATGTCATAATCGGTCTTTTGCGCACTCGATTCCCAAATCGTGTTATCAGCCATCTTTGCGATGTCAATTGGCCGCATCGGCCGGCGCTGCGATTTGACTACTTTGGACTTTTTTGTGGGGAACCGTGAAGAACCGATGTTATGTTAACAATTCGGAAACTATTCGAGAACTTAAGAACAATATCATCCAAGCAATCCTATCACTTAAAGCTCTTTTTTGGATTCTATCCAAAAGACTCAAAGCTTTCGATATCAGAATTTAATGAGCTTATCATACGTTGCCGTTCTAGATCCACATCCGAAGAACAAGGATATGCATTTGGAAACAAATATGAGAAGCTGAGAGTACTGTCGTCAGCAAAACAATTTAATGGATTAGAAGTTTCAGACAAGAGATCATTGATGAATATCAGAAAGAGGGTCGGAGACAAAACGGCGCCTTGAGGCACACCAGAATTTATTTCTTGAATTTCAGACTTAGCGGCTTGAAATGTAGTTTCTAATCCATCGAGGAAGAAATTCTTCCATACCAAAATTAGTTAACTATTTAGTTGCACTTACATTTATCCAAAAAATTTATTATTGGTATCGATAATGTATAATAACCGATTTACGTTTTAATATGGCGTGATGTCCCTCTTCTTCTTTTTAATTACCATACTTAACAAAATACATATATCTAACATATATTTCAGCTGTAATAAGACAAGTGTCTTTTTATTTTACGTTACATTTACGTTACATGTGCTCTATCAAATGCTTTCGAAATATCAAGTGTAATAATCTTACTTATATACTATCAACTCACCAGTGGACCTATTACTACGAAAGCCAAAGCTTTCGCTCTTCAAGATATTTCTTGAGCTGATATAATTTATCAAAATTTCCATGACCTTGGAAAGAAGGGAAGTAAGTGCAACTGGATGATATTTCGAGGGGAAAGAAAAGTCGCTTTTTTTAGGGACAGACTGGAAAAATGCTGCTTTCCTTCTACTCGGAAAGAGACGAAGCGTTCCATGCTACTCCACTCTATATGACTTCTGCATTAATACCGAGAATTGTGCTTCGCTCAAATTCAATTCACAAGTACCATGAATACATGACGTCACAGGAAAATCAAACACATTAATATTTTTCATTCACCACTTACATAGTTCACAGTCAGTTTCTACTGAAAAACCATCAAGAGGACCTACTTGGGTGAACAGAAGGTAACTTTTCGCTCATGCATACAGTCAGGCGGCACAGTAAATTTATTGCATAAATCTTTCGAAGTCCAGTCGTAGACAAGAAGTATAGACGAGTTCGTCATTAAGCTTTCCTTGCTTTTTGCGGAGCTTTCCCGCACCAGTGGTAAGGGGTTTCGTATGAAAACAAGTTAGGTAGGTGAGATTGTCCAGCTATTTCTTATTAAGGCTTCCCCACACCAGCGGTAAGGGGTCTTAGTTCGAAGTTTAATGTCCTAATTGCCACCAGGGGCTTCGGTACCTGCTGATCTACCAGAGCATTTAGCCTGTTGTTTTGTGCCACCAGGGGCCTTGAACGTCAGGAACCCTACATCCGAATGAAAGGGCCCGTTTGGTTTTTCGAGAACACCTCTTCAGAACAATAGGACGGGTACTATCTTTTATAGAACTCTTGCAACTCTTGATTGCGAAAGAAGATTTGTCCCATAAAACTGTTTGAGCTCTCCATTACACGAGGTGTCATGACACTAGGTAACGTAGAATTAATACCAAACTGTGCTGCAAGTAATTTCACTTTTTCTTGTGAGCTGACATAAGGAGTGGCACCGAAAACGAAGTTTTATGTTTGGGTCATTGTAGAATTTTTTGTTTTTCTTAATTGTTGGTCATGCAAAAATTTCATTCGCCTAATATAATGATTTCAGGTCTTTCTGGCTTGCTTGAATTTATTTCGGTTTCCCACGGTAGTGTTTGCAGATCGAATCTAAAGGATTCTCTTTCGGTTTGATAGATTTTTCTCTATTCGGGATAAACTTTGCCATTTCGAATAGAATTATATTTGAAATCATACCTGCACTCTGGAGTGCACGTCATTATCGAGGAAGCATAAGTAAAAGTTAAAGTTCTTGAAGACATCATTGAGGACGTCCCACTAGACTTTCTCGTATTGACAAACGGTTCTCTTCGGAATTATTCCTTTAACTGGATTTTGTCGACATGAGAAATTTGCAGATATAACACAATGGATGAGCCTAGAGGTGATAATACAGTTCCCTCTGGTAACGTCCCAGATAACTATTATATTTGAGGGATGAGTGCAGCGCATCTACCTTACCTTATATGTGGGTCTGTGTTTTTTCATGAACATTGCAGAATCATACAAGTGGCATTGCTAGGCCAATAATAATAATGTGTCTTTTCAGCTTACCGTTGTCAATTAGAAAACCAACTAATTCGAAGGTTATTTCAGCTCAACTCGTAGCAAGTTGGAAAGAGTGTTTGGTTGTAGGTCATAAATAGTAGGTATATTTGCTACTTCAGTATATATTTAAGACCTCTTCTGTTTTGATTTTTTTTTTAATCAGAATTTCTTCTATTCCGCCCAAAAAGGCTCTGGTCCTTTTAGAGGTGCCACTGCCTTGGTTTTGCTAAATAGTCTGCCTCTTCATTTTCCATGACACGTTGATCGAGCCTGCCCTTATTGCACTTCATTACCAGTTAAGAATTAATAGTGCAGGAGCTTAGCGCTGAATGTGCAACGTTGATGGTAACGTTTATGTTAGAATAGTTCCTTTTGGCATTAAGTTAAGCACATTTTCCTATGGCATTCCCATCTGTCTGGAAAGTGCTTGTGGATTGCTCCATCGACAGTGAAAGTTTGGTTCAAGGCCCAGAAATTCCTGCCCCTATTCACTGTTACTCTCGAGCTTTCAGTATACCATTTGATGGCATTTGCAGTTAAGCTAGCGGCTAACGGGAAAATAAGGATTAGAGGTGTAACTTATTTTTGAATTGTACTTTAATAATACCTCCTGATTAAAACCTCGAATTGGATATTTAATAAGCATAACTTGTACTCGTATTACGTACATTTACTCAATCTAATTTATTCCAATAAAAAATTGCAGCCAGTTTAAAATTCAATTCCAGAAATTTATCATTTTCTTCAAATTTATCTTTGATGTTGCTTAATTAGCATCATCAAAACTAATTATAATTACTATGTACATACTTTTCACCACGAACTTTATGCAAGCCCTGAGCCATCAAGATAAAAAAAATTCCTCGAAGTAATAAAGTTTCCGTATCGCACGCTTTCTATTTTGTTAAATACGCTTTTATTGTGAAGCTCACCGGGAATTGCATTCGAATTCATTAATTTCCAATTTTAAAATTAATGAAGCCATTTCGCTGAATGGAAATAAACTTAATAAGCATTGCTCTGTTCCGCCAAGGAGAAGTGCAATTACTTATAACAACTTTGAAGGGATGCCGATGCCGTGTGCTTTCAACTTTGCAATTGCTGGTTTTCTAGAATTCCCCATCCGCAAGCGTTAAAAACACACCGCGTTCATAATAAAATTGTAAACACGGAATTTTATTAGACCTGCGACTGAATTCAACATTCAACTGGGCGATGGCGGGCGTAGGATGCCGCTATACCCAACCCTGCATTTCTTTGCATTCGGTTTTACTGCGGAAGCGGAATAAAATTCACTAGATTAGTCCTCCCAAAGGGATCTTGCATATCCCGACCCGATGACATGGTTCACAATGCACCATCTAAAACAGAAGCAGGAACGAACGCTGTGCTTCGTCAGTCGTCGTCACATCACTTAAAGGAGCACAAAGGAAGCCATAGCCAAGAAATGAAAAGGACTGCATCTCCGGGTCCATGAAGCAATGCATTCTTTTGCTGGAAATGTAATAAATTCTTGAAAATACTTCCCAACAGTGGAGACAGTATATATATATATTTTGTTCGGAGCTCTGTTGATGCGGATGAGGGACCGAGTTGTGCAGCAGTGACATCGATCGCAGTAAGCTTGCCACGGTTTGGTGAAAAGTGTCCGCCTGCTTCTTGAATTAATAAATTATGCAGACGGAAATTGAGCTCTTTATCGGAGTGGTAACTAGATAAATGAGACTTTATCGTGTTTTCTCGTGAATGGTCTTATTCTATTTCTGCACGATGCCTGTGGACAGAGGAGTCCTCCTTCGGGTGCAGTAAGGATAACTGCTATTATGTGAAATTGCCTTGGTATTTTTCGTTGTTCGAGGAGGAAGTATTTATCTGGATGCTGACGTGTGAGGTGAATATTTGATTGGTGCATTTTTGATGTGCCACATCATCGGCGGAAAATATTTTGGTTGGAATTTATTTTGTTTGACGTTTCCTTGTTGGAAAGTTGGAGAAAGTTGCATCAGCTAGATTGTATAATGGATTTTACCCCAAATTTCCCTGGAATAACTTAATTTGCATTGCGTTCGTGCTGTAAGTTTTATGTTTGTAGCTTACCATCAAATAATGTATTGCGTCCTAGAAGGGTAATTGATGGGCCCAACTGTGGTGGTGGTCAAATTGATTATTGTACAATTGAATTTCATTCAATATAGTTTTTCTTCTTCCAAAATTCGGTGTATTTGATTCATTTTCAAAATATTTGACCTTCTGCAAGCTTGATATTAATTTTTCGGAGGCTTTCAGTTTCATCCTAATGTTAAATGTTGATTTTGGAAACTAACCTAACTTTTTCTTGCTATTATGTAATTTTGTCTTAACTAAAATCATAAGACATTTTATAAAGTAGAGTTTAAATTTAAACAGAAAGTTCTACAAAATTAACAAACAACTGCAGAAGGCCCAAGAAATATAAAAAAGTCCAACATTTCCAATTACACCAATATGGGTGCTCTTGGGAAAAAGGGAAACCTTTATTTATTTATTTCATAAGTACCTATTATGGCTCTCTAACCATATTACATATGTATATTAGTCCTAAAAATAAGTAGATGTAGGTTAAGTTAGGTTAGGTTAAGGTTGCTGCTGGCCGGAAAAGCCAACACATTTAGACCAATAGTTGGTCTGTTGTAATACCACAGGGTTCCAAAAATCTCTCTTACTCGTTAAACAATTTGGAGCTAGCAATGAAGCGCGGGCCAATAAATATAGTAGAAGTCTCCCAACTGGAGTCTACGTCTTTGTGCTAGGGCAGGACAAGAACATAGGAGGTGAGAAACTGATGTAGGTCCAGGATGGCGTGCTGTTTTAATATCGAGGAGCACCCGTTACAGAAGTCGTCGAGGTTCGTCTTAAAACCACTTCTTCGTGTTAAGAAAAGAGTTCAAGTCTTTAATCTTCAATGCAGGTGGTTCTTCGAAGAATAACTTTTCGAATAGTTGGACTCCATTCTGTCTAGAGTGACGAAGAACATTTCGGCTGGCTTTGTTAATAAACAGAATAGCCGCTATACAGCTAAAAAATACTACACTCTCGTAGATTACCTGTATGTATCATTGGGCCATATTTCTTTGAGGATACCATAGACAATGCTGTATCAATTACAGGTAACCGCTTTCTGGAAACGTTGGAAAACTTTCTTGTGCCCGTATTGTATTGCATCAACTAGGCCTCCAGGATTTGTGGTTCCAACAAGATGGTTCCAAATTACACACAGATTGTGCTACGATTCGAATTTTACGAGAAATGTTTCCGACCGAATAACGTCAAAAAAGTGGTGATATCGACTGGCAAAAAGAATAGCGAGTTTTATTATGGAGCAATGAATCCTAGTTCGAGGTATTTGGCACAAAACGAAAGGTTTTCGATCGACTCAGCGCTGAACAAAAGATGCTACCCTTCTGTATGGTTCTTACTGTAATGGAGGTGATACTGTGATGGTCCAGGAATATTTTTCTTCACGTGGAGTAGAACAAGCCATTTTTTAAAGAAATATCTATACATTGTTCACAACTCATACTTACTTTATGTTTCCAAATTCATTTGGAAAAACGAGAGTGGACTCAAACTGCAGCTTACAATCTTCGAAAATACTCAATAAATTTAAGTTTCTCAAGGTACGAAGAGCTGTAGTATTGTGATGTACTTTTGTCAAAGGCTGCGGTTTTGCTCGCCGGTTTACCGGGGTTCTATCTAAAATAGTACTAACTTCAGATTTTTACGTCAATATTCCTTTATTTATAAAAATACCGAAAAGCAAATCTTAACTTAATTTACATTTATTAATAAATGTGCAAATCAACGTACTAATCCGGCAAATCAACGGACGAATCCAGCAAATCAACAAATGAATCCGGCAAATCAACGGACGAATCCGGCAAATCAACGGACGAATCCGGCAAATCAACGGACGAGTCCGGCAAATCACAGACGAATCCGGCAAATCCACAGATGAATCCGGCAAACCAACGGACGAATCCGGCAAATCAACGGACGAATCCGGCAAATCAACGGATGAATCCGGCAAATCAACGGACGAATCCAGCAAATAAACGGACGAATCCGGCATATCACAGACGAATTTGGGAAATCAACGGACGAATCCGGCAAATCAACGAACGAATCCGGCAAATCACAGACGAATCTGGGAAATCAACGGATGAATCCGGCAAATCAACGGATGAATCCGGCAAATCAACGGACGAATCCGGCAAATCAACGGTCGAATCCGGCAAATCACAGACGAATTTGGGAAATCAACGGACGAATCCGGCAAATCAACGAACGAATCCGGCAAATCACAGAGGAATCTGGGAAATCAACGGACGAAACCGGCAAATCAACGGAAGAATCCAGCAAATCAACAAATGAATCCGGCAAATCAACGGACGAATCCGGCAAATCAACGGACGAATCCGGCAAATCAACGGACGAGTCCGGCAAATCACAGACGAATCCGGCAAATCCACAGATGAATCCGGCAAACCAACGGACGAATCCGGCAAATCAACGGACGAATCCGGCAAATCAACGGATGAATCCGGCAAATCAACGGACGAATCCAGCAAATCAACGGACGAATCCGGCATATCACAGACGAATTTGGGAAATCAACGGACAAATCCGGCAAATCAACGAACGAATCCGGCAAATCACAGACGAATCTGGGAAATCAACGGATGAATCCGGCAAATCAACGGATGAATCCGGCAAATCAACGGACGAATCCGGCAAATCAACGGTCGAATCCGGCAAATCACAGACGAATTTGGGAAATCAACGGACGAATCCGGCAAATCAACGAACGAATCCGGCAAATCACAGAGGAATCTGGGAAATCAACGGACGAATCCGGCAAATCAACGGACGAATACGGCAAATCACAGACGAATCTGGCGATAGCTAATGTCAATTTGCTTGAGACCCCTTACCACTGGTGGGGGAAAGTCTTAAAATTATTCCACTTAATTACCTTCCTTGATCGATCTCGATGTTTCCTTGTTAAAAGTCCGCCACACTCTATTACCCGATGTTTCCTCGGTAATGGTTACCCCACTCTGTTATCCGATGTTTCCTCGATAATGGACTGCCGCACTCTGTGTTTTTGTCGAACGTTCGGCGGTCTTTTATTATACTTTTCAGCCAAACCATGCGTGAGCTGTAAAGTTATGAAGTGCACATTTACACACAATATGCCTTCTTTCGCTACGTCATCGCTATTTTCCATTAATAAACATCGTTTTCCTCCACATACATTTAATGGTGCGGGGGACGGGTGGCATCATATTTACATATACGTTATCTTCTACTTACTTATGGTTGCAGGTGGGCGGTAGGAGGGTGGTCAGTTCTTGTATGAACCTTAACTTAGCATTGTAGTTCTAGGCCATAGTTGATAATAAACGGGGGCGACCGGCAACAGGACGATAGATCTCTCCTTTCCTTGTTTGCTAATCCACCAACGAGCTTCTTGATCATTCAGTGGAGTTCTTCCTTCTTCGTAGTTCTTCTCCTGCTTTGAGTTCACCACACCTAGTATTTGTTGTTGTTTTTGCGTAGATAGTGTGGTGCAATTGTGCCATTGATTAATGTTCATCGATAAGCTCCTTTGTATAATCAGTTACTGACCTGGCCATGGCTTGCGGTTGACATATGCTATGGGAGCATGTTGTCGCTTTGGTAAGTATTCGTTTTATGTTATTTTTCACGGGTCCGTAGCAAGGGGGGGTGGCAGAATTGAAAGCTTCATTACAGTATGAATGAATGAATGATTTATGAATTTGGGGTACTGCACTGCGACCTGGAGATCTATTTTGCCCCCACTTAAAAATGGATGAAATTGCTCATCTTTTATAGTTCTTCCTCCAAATCTATTGCTCTTGGAAATCTTAGTACTTGGGGCACCTTCAGAGATGATATGTCGTTCTCTTCCACCTTGTTTTGTCCCAGATGGTTTTTCTTTTGTTGCATGAGTGGACAACATCTTCCTAGTTAGTGGTCCGGTGTTTCCTCTACATGTGGCACTTCACTTCTTACCATACCAAGTGAACCTAGGTGTCTTCTAATTTTGCAGTGTCCAGTTAGGATATCTGCTATTATTCTTAAGTTATTTCTGCTTTAATTATTGCAGTTTTGGAAACGTTGCTGGTTTTAGTTATCCCATAGTAGTTTCGTCTTCCTCAGCTTTTGAAGTTCTTTGTAATTCTTGGATCTGCTTGCGTCTTCTTCTTGTTTAATTTTGTTACTGATGAGTGATGACATTATCTCCTATTCCGCAATATGGCTGAGGCCCTGTTAAAGGGGTTGAGGTGTAAGGTATTCTTTTCCCCTTCTGGTAGTAGAGCTGAGAAGATACCATCTATACCTGGTGATTTGTAGTCTTAAAAGGTATTATTTGCCCAATTCATCCTTTTGCTTGAGCAAACGGTCGTACCTATTTTTTCTTAGGATTTCTTCCAGAGGCATTCTCTGTGAGAAGCCCATCTTAAGTAAATACTCGTACTATTATTCTGTGATCAAGCATTGATGATTCATTGGATACTATCCAATTCTTATGTCTAAGACTTCTTTTCTAGTTCTAGTAACAATAGTGGGGGTATTTCTTACATTAAATATTTACTACCCCATACTGTATGATGAGCATTGGTGTCACGTACTATCAATACTGGTAGCTTTCTTTGATTGCAGTAATCCACCAGCCTCTGTACTTCTGTCGGTGGAATATTGAATTCATCACCAGCAAAGTAGGCTGCTGTCACAGCTATTGTCTGGCTACCTCCCTCGATGTTTACTTGGGTTTGTATGGGAACTAGATCCCTTGTAATTATTTCTGAAGGAGTTATAAAATTTGTTATTTCTTATTTTTATGCAAGTTCTGTGCGAGTCATCTCTCATGCCCCATATAAGTTTAGAGTGGCTACTTGTCATCCCTCTTACCTGACCCTTATAAAACCAGGGTTCATGGATCCGTGCTAACCCTTAGTTGTCTGTATTGAACTTCCTCGCCAGTACAACTGATACTGCATTCGCGTGGTGGATGTTCACTTGGACGAGCCTGGTTCTGGTCCCCTGTGTTGGTATCGTTTTCTATTGGCAGATGGGGGCTAATGCCGCATAATCTGTTAGCAGGTGCTCTTCCTCCTCTTAGGTGGAAAGCGGTTCTGTTTGGTCCAATCGACCCGATGTTATCTTCTCTTCTATTGTCAGAATGGTAGATTCGGTGGATGATGTGAGCGGTGGTGTTGGAGGGATTGGTGCGGTTGAAGGTGTGGGAGTGGGAGCTGGGATAGGTCCGTGAAGTTGGGTGCTTCCTACGGTTTCCACTTCCAGGGATTTCTCATCCTGCCTGGTGAAAGACTCTTCTTCGGGTTCGAAGGCAGAGCTGAGAGTTGTTTGCCGGAAACCATGAGCATTAATTAGCAGTGAAGCCGATGGTTCGATCCCACTATTGTCTCGTGAATACTAATCACCAGTATTTGCCCTTTGCCTTCGGGTGAAATTTTTACAACTCTCCAGGTCTGGAGTTTCTTATTTTAGGCTTACCAGTGCCAAAGACTTTTTGTCTTTTTGCCCAATACTTCTTTGTAAGAACATCGTGATGTTGCGCATTTTGGGAATATCATTACCCATGCATGTATAAACTTCGATGCGCAATCGACCAAGAGCAGACTAGTTCTGAAGTGCAGTTCATTAATCTTTAGTTTATGCTTCCAGCCTAAAGAGACTTCCTTAACGATTGCCTCCTCGAGTGCTCGGCATTCAAGGCGACTGTGGGTATCCCTTCGTCAGAACAGCAATTTTGACGCCGAAGGCAGCAATCGCATAGGAGAGCCTTTGTTCGACGTGTTCAATCTTATTGGTTCTTAGTCCCGGTCCCGTAGATGATGTCGCCGAAGTCCTAGGTTTCTTTGCTTCTTTCCTTAGGGAAGGAGTTTATTGATGGGATTTCCTCTTACCCTGTTGTTTGACGCTTTTCGTATCTTCATTTCTTTGATCCACCCTCTAGCTAACTTACTGCGGGGGCATCCCCTCTGCAAGGAACCGGAAGTACAATTTTGTGCCTGCTTCACTTAGTTTTTTCCTTAATGGGTCGTCCATGCCTCCTGGGTATTCACTTGTGCTAACTTTTCGGAGCTGTAGTATAAGCGATCTCATTCAGTTCGGGGGCATAATAGATCTATAGGTTGTAGCAAACTTTTAATCAGAAAAATTTATTGATCCATTCCGGGAACTACCAACTCCTTTAATAATGAAGTACCCCTATCTTATGCGTTTGGATCCGGGAAAAAAAATTAATGTAAGCAGTATGCTCCAATCATGCCGACTTAAAACATGCAGAAGCGAATAGTTCAATTGTAATTGTAATAATTCTCACTTCATTTTGAAATATTTCTCTCTGTTGAAATTTAAGCTAGGTAACCTATACCCATATTCGCCAAAAGGGCGCCAGAGTGAAAACTCTTTTTACAACCTAAAAAGTTAAGCAAATCATCTTCCACATCAATCAGTGTGCATCCATATACCAAAAACAGAAAAAACAAACTCTGATTCCATAAAGGAAAACTTTCCTTTCCCCAATAAAAAAAAACCAACCTCCGTTGGCTCGATTTCGATTCGTGAATATTGCCTTCCATTGGTCTGATTACTGCTTCCACATGATTTGAATTTATTGCTTGTTTGAGAATAATGCAACAAACATAGATATCAACTCCATACTCTACTGTACCTACTGCAAGAATACGTTCGAATTCCATGATGCAGGAGACAGAAACCGTTTTCGACCCGCAAACAGCACCAGCTAGTAGCCAAAAAAAAACAAAGACAAAGGATATTTTCAAAACAAACAAGGAAGTCAGCGCGCAGTGTGGGGAACGAAAAGGGAAACAAAATATTTTCACAGTATTCGAGTGAATAGTCAAATCAGGACCTCATCGCGTCAGAGGAAAATTGGATGCTCACACATTGGCTAATGCTGCTATGAGAGAAATCACGACAAATATAAAAATAAAACACACACAAACCCTATCACAGAAAAAGGACATCTTTCCCCACACATCACCACAAACTCATGTTCTTTGTGTAAAAATATCGGAAAATGCATAAATTTTTATGGATTGGATTACGACGGCGTAAAAGCGAATAAATTTTCTTCCTTGAAAATAAACACGCTCCCAACTAGACATGAACTAGCTATACATATACATATACATATATTGAATGTTGTAAGGGAGAGTTGAATTCTAGGTTAGCCACAATTTGCAGGTCCCGATGCTAGGCCGCTTGCTAGTTCAGGTTTTACAAATCGCGCTAAAATACTTGCATAAACATAAACTATAGGTTCGTTCCCGAAACAAATATAAAAGCGGAATCAGGACAGAAAGGCAATTTATAACAATTTGTCGTCTATTACGGTTTGATAGGAAAAGAGTCCTTTGGGTTCCTTGCAGTATAAACGGGAATGGGTCATAATACCATTATGTTGGTTTAACACAGAACATACACACATACCTATGTACATAGGTGCCGAGTTAGCCGATGAGATTTTTTAAAAACAACAACAAAATTAAATTTTTTTCCAAAGCTCATCCGTTGTTAAATTGTTTTAATCGACATCCTGGAATGTGCCAACGAAAGGATTTATTTATAGTTTTTGCTTTTTGAAAAATGTAATCTTTATGTTCGTGGCGGAGAGTTCTCTAACCATGATAATTACGTTACCCATGTCGTTCAATATGTTTTTACATGATCCATGAACCACAGTTGAAAAAAATTTAAAAATGAAAACTTTTTCTTTTCTTCTTTTGCCCTTTAAAAAATAGCTGGTGATATAGCAAAAGTTTCCACAAATCAGTTACGGAAATTAAATTGGAAAATACCTGACTGTCATTGAGAGTGCATCATAAAACTTATTTGTCTGCTTACAGTATAACCGCATAGGGAAGTCGATAAGTCCATTGAACGCAAGGTTTGCGCGGGAGTTTTCTAAAGATTTTGTCAGATTGCAAAATTTATGGGTGTATTTTTGCTTAAGCAAAAATGTGCTTTTTAACCTTAAATATAATATCGAGCTTACAAAATGAAATATTGTAAAACTTAATACACTCTTAATAAATAAATCAAACGGTGGGTTCAAAGTGTAAAGGCTGTTGCTTTGGCAACAAGTATAAATAAAATGCACGACTGGGTCGCACGAACTTGCTCCTATGTAATCGACTAGGAATTTTAAAAACGAATGTTATTAGAGAAAACTGTTCATAAGGATTAAATTAATTTTTAAATTCTTTTAGTAGTAAGAGACAAAAACAGAATGCTATCCAACTATGAATTTACGTAAGAACAAAAATTATAAGTCGTTGTAGTGGTTTCTTAAAAAGAAGCTTTTATATACAAACTTTTTAAAAGCTTTTTAAGAAAAAATTTTGGTACGCCAATTTAAAGTATTTATTATTGTTCGAATAAAAATTAAATTTACGAAAAGAAATATTGACCCGTTTCGGAGATATCGAATTTTCAAAAAAAGAAAAAATAGATTTTTTTTTTTTCAAAAATTCAAAAAATATTTATTTTAAAGTTTTGAAATGCGATGTGTTTTAGACTTTTTAGAAACTTCTGCATAAAAATTTTCATTAAGATCCGTTATGTGGATAACGATTAATTCAAAATTCGAAAAAATGGTTCTATGGTAGGTACAATCTGTAATATCTTAATTTCAAAATTTTTTTTATTAAATTAAAGATCGTAAAAATTAATTGAAAGAAAAAAAATTTTTATAAAATTCTAGGCGCCGTTTTCGAGAAAAATACGATTTTTGAAAACCATTTTTTCAAATTTTTTAGCATTTGTATGGTAGGTACCTTTATGTTTAGGTAAAATAAAATTCTTTTTCCGACATCTTATAGACTCTATTGAGAAACTTTTATTTATCAAGTTTAAAAAAATCTAGCATGGGGTTTTCGAAATATTGAGTTTTGTAAAAAAAAATTTTGAAGCTTTTTTTAAAAATCCAAAAAAAAAATTTTTGAAAATTTGAGTACACAATTCTATTTATGTTTTCGGGGAGCTTTAGCAAAAAAAATGATCAAAATCGGTTGCACGGTTTTTGAGAAAATCAAAAACCAAAAAAATGGTTCCATGGGGTACCATGGTACCCTCAATAACCATTTTTCGAAATTTTTTTTTCAAACAATACCTAGTTTTAATTAAATGAAATTTGTTTGCATTTTTATTTTTAAAATCTGTCTAACAGTTTTTGAGAAAAAAAAAATGTTTATAAAATTTCAAAAAAAAATCGTATGGCAAGTACCGTTATTTTTGGTCTTAAAAAAAAAAGAAAAATACGTATGGGGGGAAAAAATTAAAAATGACATCTACCAAGTTTGAAGAAAATCGGCCGAGCCGCTTAGTCTGTAGTCGAACAGACAGACAGACAGAATTGCGAGACCCACTTTTTTAGTCTTCGATATCATCGTAATGTCAACTTTGATCGAAATCTCGAGTTCAATTTTTTTTACGAATGCATAACTAGTATACCTATAAGTCGCAAGTAAAAAAATCTTGTCCTAGTAGTTTTAATCTGTTAGTCTCTTTATTTAATCAATTGTATTTAAATAAAGCCGGACTACAAAATTCCTGCAATTTAATATGTTTGTTATAATATTTTCTTTAATAAATCTTAATTTTAATCTTACTTTTAGTTTTTTACTTGGACAATTTTAAGTTTCAATATATTTTACTTTTGCAGCTGCTTCTTGCTTACGCGGTGGCTGAAATTCGTTTGTCTGGCTTTTTGAATTACGAGTATATCAAGCTCTTTTTTTTACTTGACGAATAAGATATATATACAAACGTTTGATTAAACGAAAAAGATATTTGTTTGACATTTAAAAAACAGTGTTACCAAATAATAATAGTAGTCAGAGATGTCGGCGGCACAACTGTCGGCAACAAAGGCTATTGAAATGCTTTTAGCTCATATTGAGGCAGATCCTGGAAAAGACCAACGATTTTCAAGGCGAGACTAACCATCTACCTATTTATTGACCTCAAAGCCGCATTAGATAGCATTCATCTGCAGGACGTCCTTATGGCGATGGGCGAACTTGGGATTCTGAAAAAAAAACTGATCCAACTGTGTTTTGTGAGATTGGAAAATACGCGATGGAATGTGCAACTAGAGAACAGCCCTTCTGAACTAATTCAAACATGCGTAGGGTTTCGGCAAGGAGATGCGCTAATATGTGATTTCTTCAAGTTCGTTCTAGAGCAGATTGTACGCAGGCAGGCGTTAACACGGAGGATACTATATTCAACAAATTTGTTTAACTGTTGGGGTTTGCGAACGATATCGACATCATCTGCCGTACCCTTTGATATTAATAGGTGCGTTTTATTATTCACAAATCTATCGGGATCCGGATTTGGATTAAGTTTTTACAAAAACAAATTCGGGATCCTGTTTTCTATCGGGATCTATTTCAAGATCCAAGAATTAGTTATAAATCCGAACACCAGAAGGTTATTTTCTTATGTAAATTTTGTCAGCACTGTGCAAAAAAAGACAACAAATCGTGAAATGTCATAATAAATAACTGTTTAAAAGCTAATTAATTTTGTATCAAAAATCAAAAGATGAATGCAAAAGAAAATAAAATGTAAATATACCTACTTCGTTTTATTAATAAATTAAGTTGCAAAAATATTTTTTATTAAAGGCGAAGAATTTGGACGAATTGTGAAACCATCGCCTTTTTAAGAGCTTACGAGAAGCGGCAATGTGAATTTGACCACCCACGTAAAAAAAATATGCTATGAACAATGTGCTGGAGGATCTCTTGGCAGCTGAAGTCCTCGTGGAACAACAAAAAAGAGTCCAACTTCGCCGCCCCAGATATCTTCACTAACTTCAACTGCATCATCAATCGAGCTGAATGAACGAGTAGAAAACAATGCTAAGCCCGTTGAAACAACTCCTGTCAGAGAAATGTGCCATAAGTTGGAGAAACAATGCCGGATAGAAGCTGACATCTACTTAGCTACTCCAGTTCAGGTCATCGAAGATATCCCTCAGGTATTTGCTGAAAAGAATCCCATTCAGGCAGTTGGAACGACAACCACTCTAACTGCTGAAGCCGTTAGCAAGCTTTCTAGTAAAACAAGTTCTATTCTCACAAATGAGAGTCTAACACCCAGTGAAGATTCCGATACAATTCGTATATATGATTTGAAAAAGCAAGAAACGCGACTTATCAAGGAATCAACACAAACAACAACAATTACAGTGCCAAAACTTCCAGACAAGAAGGTTCGTCCAACAGAGCTGGATATAATGCCCACACTGGCACCACTAGGGTTGCCAGATTTTTCTTGCACCTCGGCGGGACAAGTGGCTTAAATAATGATAAATCCCGGGATGTCATCATATTGCCCGGGACAAAATGAATAAAATGCACGACTGGGTCGCACGAACCTGCTGTTACGTAAAAGACTAAGAATTTTAAAATTGAAAGTTATTAGAGAAAAAATAATTTTTTTAAATGACTAAAACAACTCCTAAAACAAGCTCTAACTAGCTAAACACAGGATGCAATGTGATTCAAGCAAATATTGATCAATGCAAGAACAAAATTATTCTTCGTTGAGTGGTTTCTTAAAAATATAAGCTTTTATACACAAAATTCTTAAATCATTTTTAAGATAAAATATTGGTTCATCAATTTGAAGTTTTTGATTTTGTTCGAATAAAAATTAAATTTACAAAAAAAGATATTGAGTCGTTGAGGTATCGTATTTTCAAAAATTTTTAAAAATATTTTTTTTAGAGTTTTGAAATGCAATGTTTTTTAAACTTTTTAGAAGCTTCTCTTTACAAAAATTTATTAAAATCCGTTATTCCGATAATGAGAAATTCAAAATTCGAATAAATCGTTCTGTGGTAGGTACAGTCAGTAATATCTTGATTTCATTTTTTTTTTTATTAAATTATTAAATTCTTATATAAATTATAGAATTTAAATACACAATAATATTTAAACTGCTGGGGAGCTTTAACATAAAAAAAAATGATCAAAATCGGTCGTACCATTACTATTAACCATTACCTAGCTTTAACTAAATAAAATTTGAAAAAAAAATATTTATAAAATTTCAAAAAAAAAATGTAAGGCAGGTACCGTTATTTTTGGTCTTTCAAAAAAAAGAAAAAACAATTGGGGAAAAAAATGTTCGTTAAACTTGGTAGATATCGCAAGTTTAACGAAAATCGGCCGAGCCGTTTATTCGTAGGCTGTAGTCGAACAGACAGACAGACAGACAGACAGAATCGTGAGACCCACTTTTTCGTCTTCGCGTTCGCTATCATCGTAATGTCAACTTTGATCAAAATCTCGAGTTCGATTTTTTTACGAATGCATAACTTGACTTATAGTACTTATAAGTCGCAAGTAAAAATCATTTAATGCGTGTAGATCAAAATAAATAAATTCTTTTATTAATTACTAATTAAATGACTTTTTTGTCATTTATTATTTGCAAATATTTTTTCTTTTGTTAATTTTAATGACAGATGTCAGTTTACAAAAATAAATTTTTCCTTAAGTTAGGTTTGTTTGATTAAAATTTTAGAAGTAATTTGTTAAGGTTAAATCGCAATGTAGTGGTTGTTCCTTATCACTGAAAGACATTTAGGTACATTAGGCATTATTTTTTGAGTTTGAGTCCCAACCCGGGAAAAAAGCTGTCCCGGCGGGACAGATGAATTTATGTCTGAAATCCGGGATGTCCCGGGTAAACCGGGACGTCTGGCAACGCTAGGCACCACCAACATCCACGGTATCATCAAAAACCTCTACACCAACTTCATTTAAATTCTTACAACCCAAAAGGAAGATAATTAGTCCTAGTCAAGTATTATCCATCGACCTGGATACCACTCCAGTAAAGATTTTCTTTTATCTGCGAAACATTTATTTGATCCGTTATTTCTTTTAGATTACGCCATCTACACCAGAAAACCCAGTTATCGAGGCGGAAGTAGTCCATGCAATGCCATCAGTTAAAGCTTTGGCAAAGGCTTTCCTCATGACCTCGTCAACTTCATCGTCTGAGAACAAATGGCGTTAGGTAAGTGTTCTTAACCGGCTCCAAGGACCAGAAGCAGGAATATCAAATTCTTTTTTTAAGGCCCGAGCAAAGTCACCACTGGTGTTTTTCAAACCCACAACGCCAACAACGGCAGCAGCAGCAGCCAACATCAGCAAAATCATTCAAAAGCAACCAGAACCAGTAGCACCAGATACAACTAGTCAAGGAAGGATCCGAGGACGCAACAATTGCTTCCGATTTATCGTCTCTCGAAACCGATCCACCATCAAGAATTGACGGCGACATGATAGATTCAAATGCGAGTCAAGACAGAGAACTAAGTCCAGTTGTTCTATCAGGATGTTTAAAGAATAATATTGCTTTCTTTGAGAATTTAAAGAATAAGTAAATATTTGTGTAAGGACATTGTATGTCGGATTGGTTAGTCTCTGTACTTAGGATTTTTGTTTAGATATCTTCATACAAATTTAAAAAAAAAAATGAAGATATATTGAAGCTAAAAAAGAAGTAATATATTATTATAAGGACATCCTGTAGAAAAAAGTATAAATAATTTATAACCAACAAAAAATGTATTAGAGCCATTGGAAATATTATTATGATGATGAATATTATATGTGCCCTATTATGTCAATTTTATATACCTAAATGTATCTAACCTATAGATAAACTTGAATGGAGATCATATTTATTTTGTGAGAAAAATATCTTGCAGAGCTCTAGTATCTGTACTCGATACTTTTCAAAAGCAAATAAGCAAATCTTTATTTTACATATGTTCCAAAACTTCTGGGTCTATTGGATTTTCACATACAAAATTTATTATATCAAAGTGTTCTGGCAAAAGAGGTGTTGTTCGTCGGTCCTTGCATTGCATTTTTTGAGTTTCAGCTATTTCCATGAGTTTCTTTTGTTGCTCTTGTTTTATTTTTATATTCTTAAAAAGCTTAATAATTAAATTAATTAATTTTAAACCTATAATTAACAAATAAATTATTTTGTTTTTAATGTTTTCAAGGAGAATTATTATCATTTAAATTTGTTTACAACACTTCCACGGTACACTTTTTGTGTGTCGTGTCGATAGAGAAAAAATATGGGATACAAAATGGGGATGAAGAGATCTGAAAGGAGCGAATTCAAGTACTTTATTCAACAAGTAGTTTCCAACATCGAGTCCAGATTGGTTTGAGTTACTTTTGGCGATGGATGATGCAGAGTCGGTTGTTGTGGTTGCTGCTGTTGGAATTGTGCTGCCGCTGCGGCTTTTTTCGCTTCGCTGCAGCGAAATTGTCGTAGCTAGTCAGTGAAGTCAACCCCAGTGGCAGTGGTGGTGATTATAGCAGCGCTTCCCGCCTGAGTTTTGCGCATTTGCTCAGACAGTCGTCGGATGTTAAGTTGCAACTCATCGTCCCGCTGCGATATCGAAGAAAAACTATGACGAGCTTGCAGCAGATTCGGATTGACAACATCTAGAAAACTACGTTGTGCCTGCTGGGGTTGCTGCGTCTCAACAACACTTGGCTTATTGCGAGCCGGCGAGGTAACCGGAGAGTTGTTGCATACATATTTGGTGGCCGAAAATGACTTAGCCTGGCGGAAAACTTCTTTTTTGGGTGATTTCTTTATATTACTTGTTCTGGGGCCACCATTTTCTGAATCTGGTGGCTTCCGCCAAATCCATGGGTGGTTTGGAAGCGGTTCTATGTTGCCCCAACTCAATGACCCTGTCTCCTTTGACATTTTATGCAGATTCTTTCTTTTGTGCAGTGAGTTTACTTTACACTCTTCGAGGTCAGACATTTTGAGCCATGGATCTGATGGCACATAAACGAGGCACCCAGTGCTCTTGTTATTGATTTGATTGAACGAAAACTTTGTTTCATAATCGGCTATGTTCGGCGAGGTTTGCTCACTCTTTGACGTTTTGTGCTTTTTCATAACTACTTCTCCAGTGGGTGCGGCGGTCTTAGTTTCGCCGCTCATTGCATGCAAGTTCAACTCGGCCGTTCGTGTCATGATGCCGTTTTCCAACTCGAAATCTTCATTGGGTGAAACCTTTACAGAAACGATGTCATTTTCGTCGGATACCATCATGGCTTGTTGATAGCACACCGGTGGAGGTAGCGAAAAACTTCTTGTGGTGCGTAATTGCTTCGTCGGCTTCGATTCGCCCAGAGAATTCGACTTCTCTAGAGCTATTTTCTGGTTATTGTTTGTGGAAACGGCAGCCATAGCCTCCTTCGGCTTTCTTTCTGTTAGGCCTAGCTTGCGCATGTCCAGATTTGGACTCGTGGCCGCATTTCGTGTGGCCACAACTCTTCGCTTTCACTTTCTAAAATAAACTAAGAAAATTATTTTTAGTATTACACAATAAATAAATATTGCAATTTATAATGAAAGCAAATTTACTTACTTCAATTGCGTTTTCCATTTTTATTTTTTGATTGTTTACAAAAAAAAAGTAGAAACGTCAAAAACAAAACTCAGAAGTACCACAATTGAAAAGTAAATTTTCTAGGATCTGGATCGTTTTATTATCAAATTGATATCCATATGGATCTTGGTCGATAATAAAACGCACCTAATGTATTGCGATTGACTAAATTAAACGCAGCTTTGAAATCTACAATGAATACATACGCCTTTCTTTTTCTGTCTTGAAAGGCCTTGATTATTGACGTGAAGCAGAATAATTAGTCAACTGTTGAATAGTTACTTCCGAAGCCCGCTTGAAAATCTGTAAGGATTCTCATCCACTCATTTCATGCAAAGTTATCTCAGAGTCTAATGTTGTGTCGATACATAGTGGTTCAGCGTATGTAAATGCAAGATTTGATTTGTTCAAAAGTAACTTTTTGGAGTGTATATATAAATAGAACTTCTCTAGAGATTATTATTACAAATTTGGAACCTTTTAATTCGGTAGCTATTTTCAAACATTTTGTTAGTTCTTAGTAAATAATAAGGAGCGAACTTGCTTGTTCGAAAGCATATTATTTTTACTCAGAGTTTGAGAACCCAACGATACTGTCGAAAGTGTGTGCAGTTGACTGTCGATTAAATAAGTTCTGGTTTACCATTTTTAAGTTAAAGTCACCTCTTAAGACAAACTTTCGATATTTATCGGAGACTTCAAAATATATGAACATTGAAACTGATCTAGATTACAACCAAAATTAATTAAAATGTGCTCTTTTGGCTTTCCTAATCCTTCTTCACTCAATAAAGATGTTGGAACAGTAAATATATATGAGTATGTCACATGCTGCTATCTTCGCTTTTCCTCAAACCTGGTATTGTGTGTACACACAACAGAGCACTACGAAGGTGTGTAAAAGTTGATCCAAGCATTTTTCCATCAATTTTCTTATTTTTCAACCAAACATCCTTTATACCTTTCACTTCCACTTAACTTTATCAACCTCAAATGTAGATTGTAATTCGTCGTGTTGAAGTATATTGGCAGTGTTAAGGAATCTTGTTAAAAATTCGAATTACACCAAGGACTAGAATCTATCTTATCAACTCAATCAGGTCCTTGCGTCATCGTTCAGGACTCTTGTCGCAGATTTAAGTTGGGATGTACTTTTTTTTTTGTAGATAAGTTTAAGTTGACATCAAAGTCATATGCTTCGGTCTTATTGATGAAAAACTTTTCTTGTTCCGATAAATTCCTTTTCCAGGTCCAATTTTTTTTTTTATTTTTACTTTCTATTGTTCTTTTGACTTCCTGGAGTTTTCTGAGACTTTTTTGTCATCAGCCACCACCAGGATGTGGAACTTTTTCTGAGATTTAAGTACTTTGGTAACTGCCTGCGACATGTCTTCTACGATGGAAAGGACAATATAAATGCATAAAAAAGGTAAAGTTGGTGTCAAATATCACAGGTCGTCTTCAAAACACATCACTCGGCTATGTATATTGCGGTTTATTGCAGAACAGAAGTGCATATATAAGAACATACAAACATGTACATATGTTCTTTCTTATAAAGTTCAATTGTACCTACAATTACTCTAATTACTTCCCATTAATTGGAACAATTCAAGTAGAAGATTAGATCAATTATTTTCACAATAATTAGGTTTTGTGTTGTTTAACAAAAAGTTTAGGTAGAATAAGTGGACAGTAGCCAATAATTAGCTGTTATGAATTAATTTTTCTGGAATTTCTTTGAAACTTTTTTTAAAATAATTCTCCCTGGCAAAATGGTTTTGTAGATCCATTTCAACTACCCTTACTGTTAATAACTTATCCACAAGGTTTCATTACAAAGGAAAAACTGCACTGAGCAATCAATAGTATCAAACCCTATAAATCAGTATAATATTCAATTCAATGCATTTGAGGTTAGAGTTGATCATTGAAAGGAAAACTGACATTTGAGAATAGAAAGAGAATCGAACACATTCACTGGAACGATTGTGTTCCATATTAAAAAAACGCAAATCAGCTGTTCATTGAAATTGATTTATATCAGTGAAATAATAAAGTGGATTTAAAAGAAAATTTAAATCAGAATTTTGTATTTTATAGAGTACAAAAATTCCACTACTCATTATCTTCATTTTAGTATTTTGGTATCAATTTGTGATGTGCTTTTTGCTTTCCAGCCGAGGTTTTGCTCGTCGGTCTTGCCAGGGTCGTCCTGAAGAAAACACGAAACTCCAGATTTCAAGGTCTTCAAACCTTATTACAAAATCTTTATTGGAAATAACTCTTAAATCTATAACATACAATATTCTGATATTAATATTTCACTTAATTCGGGTAATTGAACGGTTCACGGGCATCAAATCTTCTGGCTTATGGTCTAGCGGCCTTGCATTAGTTATACTGCTTGCTCATGATACGGATCTGGTACTTCATTACGGGTATTCTGGCTTCTGGTACTTCGGCCTCAAGCGGCCCCTTTCATTTGCTCGTTGGGTTCCTGACGGGATCTTGTAGGTATAACGCCCCTGGTGGCACAAACGGCAGGCTAACGCGCTGGTAGATCAGCAGGTTCAAGGCCCCTGGTGGCACAAAACAGCAGGCCTAAGCTCTGGTAGATCGGCAGGTTCAAGGCCCCTGGTGGCACAAAACAGCAGGCCTAAGCTCTGGTAGATCAGCAGGTTCAAGGCCCCTGGTGGCACAAAACAGCAGGCCTAAGCTCTGGTAGATCGGCAGGTTCAAGGCCCCTGGTGGCACAAAACAGCAGGCCTAAGCTCTGGTAGATCGGCAGGTTCAAGGCCCCTGGTGGCACAAAACAGCAGGCCTAAGCTCTGGTAGATCGGCAGGTTCAAGGCCCCTGGTGGCACAAAACAGCAGGCCTAAGCTCTGGTAGATCGGCAGGTTCAAGGCCCCTGGTGGCACAAAACAGCAGGCCTAAGCTCTGGTAGATCAGCAGGTTCAAGGCCCCTGGTGGCACAAAACAGCAGGCCTAAGCTCTGGTAGATCGGCAGGTTCAAGGCCCCTGGTGGCACAAAACAGCAGGCCTAAGCTCTGGTAGATCAGCAGGTTCAAGGCCCCTGGTGGCACAAAACAGCAGGCCTAAGCTCTGGTAGATCAGCAGGTTCAAGGCCCCTGGTGGCACAAAACGGCAGGCCTAAGCTCTGGTAGATCAGCAGGTTCAAGGCCCCTGGTGGCACAAAACAGCAGGCCTAAGCTCTGGTAGATCGGCAGGTTCAAGGCCCCTGGTGGCACAAAACAGCAGGCCTAAGCTCTGGTAGATCGGCAGGTTCAAGGCCCCTGGTGGCACAAAACAGCAGGCCTAACGCTCTGGTAGATCAGCAGGTACCGAAGCCCCTGGTGGCAATTAGGACATTAATCTTCGAATTAAGACCCCTTACCACTGGTGGGGGGAAGCCTTAATAAGAAATAGCTGGACAATCTCACCTACCTAACTTGTCTTCATACGAAACCCCTTACCACTGGTGGGGGGAAGCTCCGCAAAAAGCAAGGGAAGCTAAATGACCAACTCGTCTATACGTCTTGTCTACGACTGGACTTCAAAAGATTTATTCAATCGATCTACTGTGCCGCCTGACTGTATGTATGAGCGAGGTGAGGTCGTTTTCGTTCACCCAAGTAGGTCCTCTTGATAGTTTTTCAGTGAAAACTGAATGTGAATTATATAGGTGACGAACGAAAATATTATTGTTTGATTTTTGCGTGACGTCATATGCCTATGGCATGTATGAATCTTATTCAGGCGAAGTATAATTCTTAGTATTAATTACGATTCTCGCTGTTTATGCAGAAGTATGTAGTATAGAGTAGAGCAGCATGGAACGCTTCGTTACAAATTAAAGCTATTACAGTTTGTTTATTCGTCTGAAAAATGGTAATGAAGATTTTCAATGATGCATTTCAATGATCTCTGATGGAGATGGCGCAGCTATAGAGCTGTGTCAATCGCGATTGATTCGGTCTTTGTGACCCGTTTACCAAAAAGATTGATTGATTACCATCAAAATATATATATTCATTCAATCAATCCTAATGTCAATATTTTGGCCACTGTAACCTGAAACTGTTGAACATAAAGTGAACGAAAAAAAGTTATGTTTCGTTCATTCAACTTGCTCTCTGTGATTACGCAATGCCCTATTGCCTGTTGGTAATGGAAATGAAACGGAATGTACTTTCTTTTATTTTTATAATACAATAAAAGATGGCGTAACCGAAGAAGTAGATAAACCAAAACTTTCGCTCATTTTCACATTGTTTCGGTCTCGGTTAGGCCCTAGTTACAGCTATCATTGAAAACCATGATTGAAACACAAATCAGTGGAACTGTGGAATATTCTTTGACAAGTCGGTTATAGCAATCATTGAAAAACTGGTTTCAGTGAAAGATCCTGTCACCTGTCAGTGACTGATAACCAATTCTATGTATTTGAGGTTAGAGTTGATCATTGAAAAAAAAACTGACACATGAGAATAGAAAGAGAATCGAACACAAATCATTGGAACAATTGTGTTCCACTTTGTTGGAACGCAAATCAGCTGTTCATTAAAAACGATTTTCATCATTGAAAAATGAAAAGTAGTTTTATAAGAAATATTTAACAAATTTTTTTTTTTTTTTTTTTTTTTATTTGCAAAAGTAAAATATATAATTGATTAGCTTCATTTGTATACCAGACATTCTCAATATTCATAGTTTAACTACCTCAAAAAGTGAAAACAAATTTTTCAATGATGGGCCTTAGAACGAAACGATTAGCAATAAAATGCTCGACTGGGTCGAACCTGCTCCAATGTAATAGACTATCAATTTTAAAAACGAATGTTATTATAGAAAACACTGTTGATAAGTATAAAATTAATTTTGTAAATTGTTTTAATGGTAAGAGATAAGAACAGAATGCTATGCAAATATTAATTTATGCAAAAACAAAAATTATAAGCCGTTGAATTGGTTTCTTACAAAATAAAGCTCTTATATACAAAATTTTGAAAACATTTTTAAGAAAAAAATTTGGTACGCCAACTTTAAGTTTTTAATATTATACGAATGACAATTAAATTTCCAAAAAAAATATTGAGCCGTTTTTGAGATATCGAATTTTCCAAAAAAAGACAAGACCTTCTTTCCAAAAATTCAAAAACAGTTTTTTTAATGTTTTCAAACTTTTCAGAAGCATTTCTATAAAAGACAAATTGGTTAAAATCCGTTATGTCGATAATGAAAATTCAAAAATAGAAAAAATGGTTCAAAATTCTAGGCGCCGTTTTCGAGAAAAATAGATTTTTAAAAACCATTTTTTAACGTTTTTATGGTGAATACCTTTATTTTTAAGTGAAATAAATTTTTTTTTCTGAATAAAAATTGAATTTGATTGAATGAACGATTGATTGCAAAAATCGAATTATTGAGCCAATCAATCAGTGATTGATCCGACCTTTAAAAAGAACAATAGGCACAGCTCAACAATGCTGGATCTGAAGCTCTACAAAAGTATAACAATTTTAAGTAAATCGCACATAAAAAGGGTGGTTAAATTTTAAGAGCCGATGTTGAATGTAAGCCACACCTGAACGTCAAGTTTTTTTCTGCATTTTATTTGACATTTCTCAATTTCAGATTCAATTTGAATCATGGAAAGATACACAATCGAGCAATGCGTTAAGGTTATTCAGGCTTATTATAAAAATGGGCGTTCAAATCAAAATGCATATCGTGCACTTCGTGATTTTTTCGGTTAATTTAATCGTCCAAATGTGCGTACAATCGGAAAAATCGTCCAAAAATTTGAGCAAAACGGGTCTGTAGGAGATGTGAAAACACCAGTGCTTGCTCGTACAGCTCGTACTGCGGAAAATATTGCTCCTGTTTGCGATAGTGTGGCTGAAAAGCCGTCCACCTCAAATCGTCGTCGTGCCCAACAATTGCACCTCTCACGCTCGTAGTTGATGAACATTATGCATAAAGACTTGAATTTACACGCTTACAAGGTGCAACTGACTCAAGAACTAAAGCCTCTTCACCATTTCAAGCGTCGTCAATGGTCAGAATGGTGGCAAGAAATGGCAACAATGGATGATCAATTTTCGAAGAAAATCATCTTCAGTGATGAGGCACATTCTCACCTCAGTGGATTCATCAATAAGCAGAATTGCCGCATATGGGCGAATGATAATCCAAGAGTGATTGTCGAAAAACAAATGCACCCACAAAGAGTGACTGTTTGGTGCGGTTTATGGGCTGGCGGCATCATCGGGCCGTATTTTTTCCAAAATGAGGCCGGTCAGGCAGTTATGTACTGTGAATGGTGTTCGCTATCGTAAGATGATAACGAACTTTTTATGACCTGAATTGAAAGATATGGATGTGGACGATATGTGGTTTCAACAGGACGGTGCCACTTGCCACACAGCTAACGTAACAATGGCTCTTTTGTGCAACAAATTCAATGGCCGTGTTATCTCACGCCGTGGTGGCGATGTCAATTGGCCGCCAAGATAATGTGATTTGATACCGCTGGACTTCTTTCGTTGGGGTTATTTGAAAAAAAAAGGTCGATCAGCCAGCAACAATTCAAGAGCTAAAGGATGAGATAATTCGGCACATTAACGGCATAGAACCTCAATTATGCCTCAGCGTCATCGAAAATTTGGACCATCGGATGGAGGTGTGTCGCCGAGGTCGCGCCGGCCATTTGGCCGGTATTTTGTTCCATACATAATTGAACCATACCATATTATCATAACAAAAATAAAATGAAATAGGTCGGGAGCCGGTATTCAGGCATTACGCAGGCACCCGTAGTTTGCATGAGAACACTAATGACAATGGACTTTGAGTCTTAGAATTGGCAGCATCGAAAAACATGGTCGTTGCGAGTACCAGGTTCCCGCGTAAAGATATCTACAATGCCACCTGGGTATCACCTGATGGAGTCACTCGTAACCAAATAGACCACGTGTTGATAGACCGTCGCCACTACTCGAACTTGATGACGGTACGAACGTACCGAGGTGCCAATATCGACTCAGATCACTATTTTGTTGGTATGGTTTTCCTAGGGCGGATTGCCTTGCGAAGACGCATTGCATCCGCCGATCAGGTTCGAATCAACACGGCTGCCCTGCGCAATGAAAACACCAGTAACACCTTTGGTAATGCGTTAGGACTCGCCCTATAGAAACACCTGATTTAGGGAGAGTAAGTCCTGGAGCCAGTATGCTGGGCGTAAATGAGAAGTGGACACGTCTTACAAATACTGTCATTAGTACTGCCAACTCCATCTTAGGCAGCAGTCGTAAAAATCGGAACGACTGGTTTTATGATGAATGCAAGCTAGCGACAGAACGTAAGAATGTTGCGTACCGAGCAATGCAACAATCTCATAGAACGCGGGCACGCGAAGAGGAATATAAAGAGCTCAGAAGAACAGAAAAACGGCTTCACAGACAAAAGAAATCAGCCTGGGAGAAGAACCTAATCTGTGAAATAGAAAACAGCCGAGAGCGAGGTCCGCACCAGGCGCGGAAGTTCTACCAATCCGTCCGAAACATGACGCAGTACACACCACGCTGCACATACTGCAAGGACGGAGAGGGAAATCTGATCACCGATCCTGAAAGCATACTGGAGCGATGGGAAGTGTACTTTAATGAATTGCTAAATGGTCAGCTCACTGCAGAAGTGGAGGCTCCACTACTTCAAGAAGAATACCCTATGTTGCCGCCACCAAGCATAGAAGAGGTTGAGAAGGCTATAGGCCGGCTTAAACAGAACAAAGCCCCGGGAGTCGATGGCATACCAGCCGAATTATTCCATCACGGCGGGCCAGCCTTACGTCAAGCAATTCATGATATTATAGTACAGGTATGGGAGCAGGAAGAAATGCCAGAAGACTGGCGAAAAGGTTTAATATGCCCCATACATAAGAAGGGAGATGTCACAACGTGCAGCAATTATAGAGGTATCACGTTGTTGAGTACCGCCTATAAGATACTCTCCTCTATCCTACTAGACCGGATAACCCCATACGCTAAAACCGTCATCGGGCAATATCAGTGTGGTTTCATTCCAGGCAAATCAACAACTGATCAGATCTTTACCCTTAGGCAGGCGATGGAAAAATGTCTAGAATTTAACATCCCAACATACCATCTGTTTATAGACTTTAAGGCCGCCTATGATAGCATAGCCAGGGTAGAACTTTACAAAGCCATGAGAGAATTCGGCATCCCAAATAAATTGACACGACTATGTAGGTTGACCATGACCAACGTAACAAGCCAAGTAAAAATAGCCGGATTGCTATCCAGACCAATCAACATCTTTAATGGACTCCGACAAGGGGACGGTTTGGCCTGCCTCCTCTTCAACCTGGCGTTGGAGAAAGCAATCCGTGACTCTGGCACGGCAACAAGAGGGACCATCGTCAACAGGTCCAGCCAGTTACTGGCTTACGCAGACGACATCGACATCATCGGAAGAACCGAACAAGCTGTACACGATTCCTTCATCCAGATCGAGCAGGCGGCACAAAATCTGGGGCTGCACATTAGTGAAGGTAAAACAAAGTACATGGTGGCGTCGAATGCGAGAGGAACAGTTGGTCAAACAATCAAGGTAGCGGAGCACGAATTTGAAGTGGTGCAATCCTTTAAATACCTTGGTTCAATAGTAGCAGCCGATAACAATATAGAAGAAGAAATACGCGGGCGGCTTCTCAAATCCAACAGAGCCTACTATAGTCTGTCAAAGCTTTTCAAATCCAGAAATCTCACCATAACTTCAAAACTGCTGCTGTACAGGACCATGGTCCTGCCAGTACTCACATATGGATCCGAGACTTGGGTGCTTAGCAAAAGGCACTCCAACCTCTTAGCTGCGTTCGAGAGAAAAGTCTTAAGGAGAATTGTTGGCCCCGTATGTGAGGAAGGACGATTCCGGAGACGGTACAATCATGAATTGTACGCAATCTACCTAGAAGCAGATATCGTGACAAAAATTAAGCTCGGTAGATCCCGGTGGGCAGGGCACCTAACTCGCATGAGCGAAGAGGAACCTGCTCGGAAAGTTCCTTGTGGTACATTCTATGGTAGACGACAGCGTGGTAGACCATGCTTGCGCTGGAGAGATGGCGTAGACCAGGACGCCCGAAGCCTTGGGGTGCGTAACTGGATGGCGTCGGCTAGAGACCGGGATAGGTGGAGAGACTTGTTGAAAGAGGCCAGGACCGGAACCCGGTTGTCGAGCCGATGATGATGATGATGAAAAAGAAATGACAATAATTTCATAAATAATTTGTTTTTTATTCAAAATCAACATCGGCCCTTAAAATTTAACCACCCTTTACATAGGTTCATTAATAGGTAGCTATAGTCAAGCACACAAAGTGACTTGGAATTTATTCTTAAGATTTATCCAAAAGCTGCTAGACGAAGGCAGCATATGCCGTTCTAAATCTATATCCGATAAGGGCGTGTATACTTGGAAACGAACATGAGAGTATTTTCGTCAGTTAAACATTTACTGGATTAGAATAGAACTTTTAGACAAAAGATCATTGATGAATATCAGAAAGAAGTCGGAAACAAAACGGTGCCCTTTGGACGCATGCATTTATTTTATGAATTTCAAACTTAAAACCGTGCAGAACCCCGAATTCAACGGTCACAAAGGTAATTTCAAATTGAACAAAGAACACAGTAATCAATACAAAATTCACGCATTTTCGATAAAAGAGCTACATAGATGTCAAACTCTTTGAAATTCTCATGAAATATCAAGTGCAATAATCTTACTCCTTCCAAGATGATGTAAAGGTTTATATCACTGTTCGATAGTGGATCAATTGCTACGAAAGCCATACTGCCGGTCATTGAAAAACTTTCGTTCTTCGAGATTTTCCTTGAGCTGATAATTGATAAGCCTTTCCATGACCTTGAAAGGTAGGTTTTTAAGGGCAATTGGGCGATAGTAAAGGCAGGAAGAAGGTTCGTCTTTTTTAGGGACAGGCTGGACAGATGATATTTTCCAACCACTCGGAAAGAGACTAGAAAGAAGAAAAACTCAACACCTTTTTAAAACAATGGTAGGGATACTGTTCGGGCCACCGAATTTGTAAACATTGAAATCGTTCAGTACGAAAGAGCATTTGTCTCATAAAATTGTCCCCGCTTCCAAAAAAAAGGAGAAGTGATGGCACTTTATGGGTCCGTTGAATTAACAGCAAACTGGGTGATTGAAGACAACAGTGTGAACCGAAAACGAAGTTGTACCTTTTGGACATTGAAGTATTTCTTGTCTTAATTGTTGGTCAAACATTTGTTTTGTTCTTTTTAATTTAGAGATTATTTCTATAGCCGCACTACATGAATGTGAAATACTTTACCTGGCTCATTTCTACCCTCCCATTACCATATTCAGGCATTCTTAAAACTTCTCCAACTTGCCTGTTGGCTCAAACATTTTAAGTGTACTCATAATCCCTCTAGTGCGCCCAAAAAAAAAGCATGCGATCACTTTGACATGTAGATCGGCAATTAATTAATTTATATTAAACGTTTCATATCTTTTATTTAAGTCTCTAATTGTCCAGATTTTTGTATCCTTTCGGTGGAATAAATTAAAAATAAAATCAATTTAAGAAAGGCAATAATGCTTAATTCTCTCCAAAGAAATCTAAATTACATCTCGAATTATAAAGCGAAAAAACCTTAAATCATTAAGCAGAATTAAAATCGGTTATTAAGGATCCTTGCATACTCGTAAATTAACAGAATTTCTACTGAAACTATTCCCTAAATTTAGAAAGAATTCACTTATAGTAGGTTTTTGACTTCTATAAAAATTACAGATATTGATTAGTATAATGTGGTTCAACACACACAATATTAATAAAACATTTACTTTTTTCCTTTTTTGGTTCTAGAAAGCCAACATTTATTCGAATTTTATGATAGACAGGGTCATTACCTCTTCATATCGCAAAACACAAATTAAGAATCATTGCCTTAATGACTCAGGGAAAAACATCCTTTAAGTGAGCTAGCCATCAACCATTTCTTACCGTGAACAAATTATTTTCTAATTGTTTCCCTTAATTCGCAAAAAAAATATGTCCAACATTTTGAGAAGCAATTTTTAACTCATTTCAAGAAATGATGGCAGAAATACGGATAAAATTATATTATCCCATTGTATGAACTACGTTGAGCTTAGCTACCTCTATTGTTTGTTGGTTGAATTGTGCGCTAAATAAGAGGAAATAGACAAATGCCACTTGTATATTGTTTATGTCATTAGTGGCAAGTTATCCACCCTGGGAATATTCATATTCTGACAAATTAGAAATCCAAAATTATTTGAAAGCCTTCAAAACAATAAGGAACAATAGGACACACAATAGAATGGGCACCTTGCACAAATAAGGCACACAAAAAACACACCGCTGAGAATAAAGAAAACCCGGGAAAAGTCGCCAATACTTAACCTGACAACTTACTCCCCTCTTGCAATTATTATTATTTTCAAGAATAATACCGTGAAACAAAACATCACCAAGTCACCGTCATAGTCTTGGTATTTCACTTGGTCCCCAGGCGGACGCAATGTGCGAGGAAAAAGATGAACCCTTTTTACAATCCTTTAATTTCTTCCTGTTTTGTTTTGTTTTGTTTAGTGTGGTTCGTTCTCCAGAGCGGAGCCTGGAAGAAAATAGTCTTCACTACTTTCGTGGCAACAATGGACAGCAGGATTAAAGAAAGATACTGTTTTTTGTTATGGACCGATAAGATGGTTCGTGGTATGGTCTGTACACCGCGCACACCAGGGTATGGAACAAAGACATGAAAGACATCTTCAAATGACGATGAGATTGAGAACTGAGGAAGTTTAAAGAAACAAATTATATCCCAAGAAATTCTTAACGACAAGCCATATTTCATGCATTAAAAAGTTCGTTTAGGAAAACAGACAATGAATTGCTTGTATGGCGTTCGTAAGGATTTCAAGAATTTTAGATTTAATATAGATTCTTCTATATTCTAAGTCATAAGTTGATTTATCCAGATAAGCGATAATATATCCCGGAAAAAATCAAGATGTAATAGTTCGGATGGAAAAAATATTGTTAATCAGAGAGTGTTTTCTGTATGTTTTTTAGTTAGAAAAGTGTATAAATATTTTAATCGCACTTGAAGAAATGATGATACGGCCAAACAAATAATAATTGGAAATGGTCACCAGTAATACATTCAAAAATAATAAAATGCACGACTGGATCGCACGAACTTGCTCTTATGTAAAAGTACTTTGGAATTTAAGATACATTTTATAAATATAAAACATGAATTTAAAATGAAATTGCCGTCTGATTTTTGGGAAAGTATGAATTTATGCAAACAAAGTTTAAAAAATCGTTTTATTATTAAATAAATCAATTTTTTATGTAAGAAATTTCTTTAAAATTTTTCAAGAAAAAAATGTGGGATGCGAATTTTAAGTATTTAATAATATTGATTTTAGGAAATAATTTCAAAAAATAATCGTTCATAGGTTTTGAAGATATTGATTTTTCAAAAAAAATTTTTTTTAAAAAAAAAACCCAACAAATAATTTTTCGAATATTTTTATATACAATATTATTTTAAACTTAGGGGGATTCCTGCTGAAAATTTTTGGTTAAAATCGTTAGAGCCGTTAATGAGAAAGTCGAAAATCAAAAAAACGGTTCTATGACAGGTACCGTTAATAACATTTTGCCCCAAATTTTTTTTTTACCAAAACGTAGTCCATGTCCATAATATCGCAACTAATTTTTTTTTATCAAAATCGTTAGAACCGTTTTCGAGATAAATAAGATTTTGCATTACGGGTGTATGGGGGGTACCGTTAGTTTTAGAGCTAAAAAAAAAATTTCAATTTTTCCTCTAGGGAATCACCGAAGACCTATAGCTACCGAGTTTGAAGAAAATAGGTCCAGTGGCTTAGGCTCTAGATCGAGGTACAGACATACAGACAGACAGACAGACAGACGGACAGACAGACAGACAGACAGACAGACGGAATTGCCGGACCCACTTTATTCGTCTTCGCTATCATCGTAATGTCAACTTTGATCAAAATCTCGAGTTCGATTTTTTGCAGAACTTGCCCTATAGTACCTATATCGCAAGTAAAAAAGTAGTCTCGCTTAATACTGTGAAAGATATTACCAATACACCCAATCAAAAATAAAATGCACGACTGGATCGCACGAACTTGCTCTTATGTAAAAGTACCTACTTAGGAATTTAAGATACATTTAAAAATATAAAACATGGATTTAATGAGATAATCATATTCAAATGCATAAAATTGCCGTCTGATTTCTAGAAAAGTAAGAATTTATGCAAACAGACTTTAAAAAATCGTTTTATTATTAAATACATTTCATATAAGAAAATATAAGAAAAAATGTGGGATGCGAAGTTTAAGTATTTAATAATATTGATTTCTTGAAATAATTTCAAAAAATAATCGTTCATAGGTTTTGAAGATATTGATATTTCAAAAAAAATTTTTTCAAAAAAAACTCAAATATTTTTTCGAATATTTTTATATACAATGTTATTTTAAACTTAAGGGGACTTCTGCTGAAAATTTTTGGTTAAAATCCTTAGAGCCGTTAATGAGAAAAAAATGAGAAAATAAAAAAAACCGTTCTATGACAGGTACCGTTAATAACACTTTGCCCCAAAATTTTTTGTTGACCAAAATGTAGTCCATATCCATAATATCACACCTAATTTTTATAAAATTTTTTTATCAAAATCGTTTGAGCCGTTTTCGAGATAAATAAGATTTAGCATTACGGGTGTATGAGGGGTACCGTTAGTTTTGGAGCTAAAAAAAAAACTTTCAATTTCTCCTCTAGGAAATCACCGGAGACTCTTACGAGTAACTACCGAGATTAAAAGAAATAGGTCCAGAGGCTTAGGCTGTAGTGGTAGGTACAGACATACAGACACACTGAAACATGTTTTTTGTGTACTAAATTTTCCTTAAAATTTTTATAAAAAAAATTGATATGCAAATTGTTAGTATTTAATAAAAATACATTTTAAAACGTAATTTAAAAATTTAATCGTGTATCGGTTTCCAGGATATTGAATTTTCAAAAAAAAATTATTATTTTTTTAAAAATCCAAAAACTAGTTTTTCGAAAAAAATTTTGGTTTATATTTTTTCGAATGCAAAGCAGCTCCTGTATAAAAATTTTGGTTAAAATCGTAAGAGCCGTTGGTGAGAAATTCGAAAATTAAAAAAACGGTTCTATGACAGGTATACCCTTAATAACATTTCCTCCCAAATTTTTTTTGACCAAAATATAGTCTATGTCCATAATATCACACTTAATTTTTTTTTATCAAAATCGTTAGAGCCGTTTTCGAGATAAATAAGATTATGCATTATGGTTGTATGGGGGGTACCGTTTGTTTTAGAGCTAAAACAAAAATTTCAATTTTTCCTCTAGGGAATCACCAAAGACCTTCAAGAAAGTACCTCAAGTAGTTTAGGCTGTAGTTCGAGGTACAGACATAGACATACAGAGAGACAAACGGAATTGCCGGACCGACTTTTTTCGTCTTCGCTATCATGATAATTAAAACTTTCATCAAAATCTCGAGTTCGATTTTTGTTTTCCAAATGCAGAACTTTACCTACAGTACTTATATCGCAAGTAAAAAGGAACGTATAGTGAGAATGTATATTGAGGAGCATTGAAGAATCCCAAGAGAGCCGAATTAGTTGCATCGTTGATTTAATTTTCATTTCCGCAGGTCCTGGAACATGGAGCGTGGCTCTTTCTTCTTCTTCTATCACGGAATTGAAAAAGTTTTCGTTGAACCTGTTTATGTTCTACTTTGAAGCTCGTGTTGGACTCCCGTTAGGAGCTCATTGATTCCCTTCTAGATCAAAGACAATGTACTGGTGGTCTCTGCCCGTGTAATCCTCGATGACTTGTCAGTTTTTTATTATTGCGGATATACAGTGCCGGATTAGCCACGAAGCAAGAGTAGCAAATGCTACGGGCCCCGCGCGTTTGGGGGCCCCGCGCACCAACCTTTTCTGACCATAAAAAAGTATTATTTACATATTAGATTTAGTCACAATTACTAAGAAGAAAATATTTGCATCAAAATGATCAATTAAAATTTTATTTTTCTATCTGCTGGTCTTACCAAAAATCATGTTTCGCACCGCACCAAACGCAAATTATACAACGGTATGAAATTCAGGTATTTATTGTCACCATTGATAACGTACTCACTGCTTTAGGTAAACGTATATGAACAGTTATCATAAAATTGCTGGCATTTTCGGAATATTCCGAGAGCTAAAATCTCTTCCTGATTCAAAATAGCTTTTTTGGCCTTTACTCCACAAAAACTGGCGTTTCGTCCGGGTGATCGCACATGGACTCATCAGTTGGCTGTGAGGATCTAGTCAATACGCAATTTTTATTGAATTCAGTTCATCTTACATCGATTTTTTGACAAAAATCCAATGTGAACTACATATATCCAACCAAGATTAAAATTATAATCATTAACGTTGGAATATTTTGCCTGTGGCCGAGCATTGATTCTATATGAAGGTTTTTATAATACAAAATCTATATACTACTAAAATAAATCAGCCTAGTAGAAGACTTAGCACTATTAATGGATTTGTTGAATTTGTTGAAAATAGCAAAATATTTCAACGTTAATGATTACAATTTTAATCTTGGTTGGATATAGTTCACATTGGATTTTTGTCAAAAAATCAATGTAAGATGAACTGAATTCAATAAAAATTGCATATTGACAAGGTCCTCATAGCCAACTGATGAGTCCATGTGCGATCACCCGGACGAAAGGCCAATTTTTGTGGACTAAAAGCCATAAAAGCTATTTTGAATCAATAATTCAACAAGTCCATTAATAGTGCTAAGTCTTCTACTTGGCTAATTTATTTCAATAGTATATAGAATTTGTATTATAAAAACCTTCATATAAAATCTCTTCCACTAGAAGAAATTAAAAATCTGCAACCATAGTATGTGCTTACGCAGATGATTTGGAGGACAGTCTGGGCAACGAATAAGTGCAATTCGCTTCAATGCTCAATTCTGATGTGGCTGGTATTATTGACAGCAGGAATCAAGAAGCTCTGGAAATGCAGGTTTACAAACTGTTGATAAATAATTCTTTACAATCTTGTTTCCCGAACGTTGAAATTGCTTTGCGCATTTATTTGTCTCTCATGATCACCAACTGCAGTGGTGAACGATCTTTCTCAACATTGAAACGTGTTAAAAATGAATTGAGGAACACGATGAGCCAACAACGTCTTAATCTCCTCACTTTAATGAATATTGAACATGATTTACTCCGAGAAGTCGATATCAACAGCATTATTTATAAATTTTCCCAAATTAAATCAAGAAAAGTTTGTTTGTAACAGTTTTGTTTTATTTAATACCATAAACTTGATAAGTGCCTAACCTATAACAGTCTAAGGGCCCCTTGATAGAATTTGCTACAGGCCCCGCGCTTGCTTACTCCGGCACTGTTCTAGATGAAAGACAATGTACTGGTGGTCTCTGCCCGTGTAATCCTCGATGACTTGTCAGTTTTTTATTATTGCGGATATATGTAGATTCCGTCGCGAAGGCTCTGGGATAGTGCCTCTGTTCCCTGGTCTCCTAAGGATTGGGGTGTTTCCTACATTCACTACGTTGCCACGTCTCATGGCCATCTCGAGTATTTGCCTTCCTCGAGAGTCTGTAGTTGGCATTTTCCACTCATGGACTCGGCCCTTAAAATCACCGGCAAGCAGAATTTCTTCTGAAACATCGCAAATGCGGTTCAAAAACATGAAATTTATTTTTTCTTGCGATATACATACACAAGTAGCACAGAATTACTTAACGAAGTCTTTAAGAATTCTAAATCGGTATCTGACATCTTCTATAAGACGGATTTAAGTTCCTATTAAGTAGAGAAAAGGCGCAAGTGGGCGGTCCGATAGAAGGAAATAAGAAGATAAATTGAGTCTTAAAATGATCTTAAATCGGGATATCATTCTTCTTAAATACTTCTTAACTCCTTCTTAAAGAGTCTTAAAAAAATTATTAGAAACAATAAAAATAAATTTTTTTTATTATCTGTTTGTTTTTTTTTTATTATTGTTTATTATATTCTAGTCTTTATGTGAATTTTTGCTGGAATGAAAGAATTTTAAAAGTTAGTTTTTTTAATTTACCTCTGTGCTTCCACTGAGATTCGAACCCGAGTCCTCTCGCTTGCCGTGCTTGTGCTCTACCTATTGTGCCACTGTGACACTTAAAATATCTTGTCTCAAAGTGCTACTCAAATAACTCTCTCGTGTTTTTAATATTATACTCTTTAAGAAGACTTAAATACGTATTAAAGAATCGGAAAAATAAAGGAATGTTTTTAGAAGGATTAAAGAAGGAATTAAGTAACAAAAACAACCGATTTAAGAAATGCCAATTTAAGAAGTATTTAAGAATGCTTTAAGTAGAAGTAAACACACCATGTTAAGTTCTGTAAAGCAATACCTAAAAAAGACGAAATTAAGACGGAATTAAGTAGCCATAAATCGGCAGACCTACCCAATAAAGAAGGAATAAAGTATGAATTAAGTATGGACATTTTGTCAGTTACATAAACGGATGTCATCAAAAAAGTCACATTTTACATAAATACTATTTTATTTGTTGTTTGTCTGCAATAATGAAACAATCTCTTTTTTTTAAAGATTTAATAAATTCGGTTAACACATTTTGCTTTCCACCTAAAACTAAAAGTACGAAAACGGCGTTATAAATCATACTATTTCAGAAGACTTAAATACGTATTAAAGAATCTGAAAAATACCGATTTAGGACCAAAACAAAAAAGTTATGTTTTTAGAAGGATTAAAGAAGGAATTAAGTAACAAAAAAAACCGATTTAAGAAATGCGAATTTAAGAAGTATTTAAGAATGCTTTAAGTAGAGTAAACACACCAAGTTAAGTTCTTTAAAACAATACCTTATAAAGATCATATTAAGATGGAATTAAGTAGGCATAAATTGACATACCTAATAAAGAAGGAATAAAGTATGAATTAAGAAATGTGATACCGAAATTATACCATTTTGTGCTACTTGTGTATACATACATATGTACTTATGTACCTAGTATGGTACCTGAAAAATTATGCATTTGTAAAAATAATCGAGTTCGAGATTTTGATTATGTACTCGACATAACGGTGATAGAAAAGACACAAAAATTAGTTTCGCAATTCTATCTACTACTTTTTCTGTCTGTTTGACTACAATCTAAACGACTCGCCTAATTCGATAAATGCAAGTCAAACATGAAGACCATCAGAGCTGGAGTCGCCCAAGACTCAAAACTAGGCCCCTTCCTCTATAACTTGATGACTTCAGACCAACCTTCACCAATTGGATGCGAGAGCCTTCTGTATGCTGATGACTCGCTCACCTACGCCACATCCATATCACCACTAATCGCTGCGCTGTCCAAAAAGGAGAAACCCATACTAATAGACTTTTCCAATTCTACAAGTTCCAAATCGGAACATGTCTGCTTCAGGAGACCTTCAACATTTACAGGCATTCGCACCGTAAGAATTTGCAGAAATCTGGTCCTGAGACTCTCTGACGGATCCTCCATAGTGGCAAAGCCAAATGTCAAGTACATGGGAGTGCACTTCAACGAGTTGCTAAGGTTTAGACTGCACTCATGGAATGTTTTGAAAAAGGCCACCTGGGCCTTCAGCCGTTTGCACCCATTGCTGGGTGCAGGTCTTAGCCAACCGACAAAGTTATTAATCTACAAGCAGCTCCTGTGCGACCAGTGATCAGCTATTCCTTCCCAGTATGGTTTTCCATCTCGAAGACAGCTATGAAGGAACTTCAACTATTCGAAAGGAAGATACTGAGGATCTGCACTGGACTCTACTTCGACCGTCAACGACAGAAACACTACAGGAACGAGCATCTCTATACAGAAGCGAATTTAATCCCACTGGGCAAATATCTAGTTCTTTCAATGAAGAAACTAAAAGGGAACATCAGCGACCACCCGAATCAGCTTATGAGAAGGATGACCACAGAACAACGACATCCCGAACCGAAGCACCTAAGTGTGATGCAAACTCCGGATGACAACGTAATCATGGACAACGAGGAAGTAATCTCGTTCTACGCTGACATTGGGTCAGCCTACAAAGCTAAAACGCCATCCCTGCCCACAACCCACAAAAATCACCACTGACAACCGGGAATGAACACCCTGAGGACAATACAGACAACCGACCTTCTAAATTTTATTTTTTTCGTCATGTAAATTTTATATAAAAATAATTAAACTTAAGTCACTGTATATAGTTAGGCCCCCTATGAGCCAACAAATGTAAATTTTCATACATATACATCAGTGGCGTGGCGTCCATATAACACGATTCCTATCGTCTTCCCCTTTAGAAAATCAACAAATAACACAATCTACCAAATAAACATCGAATAAGTTTAAGTTATCCATTCTGCCTCTCGTTTGTATCTTATACAATACTTTATTCAAACACATTCCACAATCCACAACCAACAATAATCAAGAGAGTCACAAAAATACTCTGACGTAAACTTTTCAATCACCGTCTTATTTATTTGTGTTATATCCCTTTCTTCCCCAAACATTGTTTTTCGGATCCTCTTTGTCCAACATATTCAAAAAATAAGACGCTACATTCCGTCTTATAAAATTTTCGATGTATACCTGTAGGAGTTGAAATTATTTGTATTTTATTCTCCCTTTAGCAATTAGCATTGCATTTCAGTAGGAAGATAATACATTGCAGGAGTTCAGGTGCTCGCCTTTTTTCAACCTTGTGTAAGAAATAAGACGGTGTTCTTCGACTTATTTGTTTTTTTTTTTTTTTAATATGTCATATAAATATAAATATGGCATGTGGGTATTGTTGATTCTTGATTTTGAATTTGATGTTGATTTGCATGCTAATGTAAAATGCACGTTTTGCAAATTTACAGTGATAATTTTGAATTATGAAATAAATCGTGGTAGAATATATGGCAATTTGTCAGCAGTGTAAATTTAGCATATCGCTACTCTGGACAAATAAAATGCATTTGCTCTTTTTTTTAATAGGAATTTAAATTTAGATTCAATTGGCATTCAATAAAAGACTGTGTTGCATAGGTTCAATAACTTCAAATAAATCTAGTGTTTTGAAAAGCCAATTTGAACTTAATTAAAAATAGTGAAAAGTTAGATGTCAAAGTGAAGATTTAATTCCTTTTATTACCCACTAAAAAAAAATTTAGCATCTTAATTTTAGTGCAGTTCTAGATTTTGTCTTGGAAATGTCTTTGAAAAATGTAGATTGCTGTTTAACAGATTACCTATCGGAGAAACCAAATAATTTTAGTAAGTATAGTTGATATTTTATATTTTATCCTTTTTTCGTTTACACATCAGGGATTTCGATCACAGATCGAATTTTTTTGTTTGGTGTGCGTGTTTCACATATATATATCTACATGTAAATCCCTCTTTAAATATGGATTTAAAGATTTTGATCCCTGTCAAATAAAAATAAATTTTTGTTGGGTGTGAAGGAACGCAAAATCTGGCGAGGGATCAAAATCTTGACACAGAAATTGATTTCTTATGTGTAAAGGAAATCAACATATAAGAACCTATGACACTTTAATGGAATCCTATTTAGAGTAGTGTTATAGGGCAACGATATTCAAAATGACTCGATACATAGTATCGCGGCTGTTATTAAATCTGAAATTAAAACAGAAATCATAGAAGCTCGGTTCGTGTCAATTATGATCGATGAAACATCAGATTTGAGTCATAGGGGACAACGGAGTGCCATATTCCGGTTCTTGTCAGAGAATGGAATACAAGAAAGATATCTTGTATTTTTTGACGTTAGGGCGATTCTTAATGCAGATGAGTTGTCCCATCATATATTTTATATTCTTGACACATATGATTGCAAAGAAAAGTTAATAGAACATTCCTAGGAAGGTGCCGCAGTTATGTCTGACGAAGGGGGTGGTGTCTAAAAGGAGGTCCTTTTTTATTATGTTTCAAGCTCATTGTTGATTGAAATATTAATGTCTTGAAGTATACAAAATATAGCTACACATTTTTTGCTAAGTCAATGTGGAATGCATTTGTAGATACCATATCCCTACTAGAAATGTTGTTTTTTTCATTTTTACAGGTGAAAAAATTTTATAACGGGTTCCCATTTAAAATTATCCACGCCACGCCACTGATATACATGTAGATCTTATTAGTTGTAAGCCAAATTATAAATAGTATGTTCAATTAAACAAGATTCGATTGATGAAGCTTATGCAAACGAAATTAATAAAACCGTGCAGTCGGTTTTCGAAAAATTAATATTTTACATTCAAAAATTTTAAAACATTTTTTAAGAAACAATACCTATTGGAAATTCAATTGATTGAAAAATCGAATTTAAAAAAATTTATTTTGCAACAAAATACTATTTAAATAACTTAGAAGCTTTACAGTTGATAATATCATCAACTGGTAAAACTGGTAAAGTTAATTTAAACTGGTAATTTTACTAGTTCTACTCTACGGCTCCGAGTGCTGGACGATAAGTAAAAAAGAGGAATCGATACTGGGCACTTTCGAGAGAAAAATTCTTCGGCGGATATTTGGTCCTATATGCGAAGAGGGCGAATGAAGGAGAAGATTCAATCGTTAATTATACGAGCTGTACCAAGATGTGGATGTAGTCCAAAAAGCCAAAACACGTCCACGTCGACTAAACTGGCTCGGTCACATCGAGCGAATGGACAACAACGCTCCAACCAAGAAAATCTTCGAATCCCAGCCCCCAGGTTCGAGACGACGAGGAAGACCGAACCTCCGCTACAGGGACCAGGCGGTTATAGACGCAAGAGCGCTTGGTCCCGACGACTGGAGGGAGCTCGCGAGGGATCGCAACCGATGAAAGACCGCAATAACTCAGGCAGAGACCCTCCATGGATCGGGAGCCGGTTAAGTAAGTAAGTAATATCATCAACATTTGCTGATGTTCTTTTTGAGAAAATCTGAAATGAAAATTTTGAGAAAAGAAAAAAAGATGTATGTATATATTCATTATCTTAAGGAAGCCTTTGGAGTGAATAAACAGAAACCGCTAGAATGCAAGCTTAAAGAAAATCAACTTAGTGTTTTTGCGAGTAGTCAAACAAATAGAATAACCAATAACCGGAATTGCGAGACCCACTTTTTTGTATTCTTTTTCATAATAATATCCAGCTTAATGGAATTCTCGATTTTTGCATACATATATAGTTCTAAGTCGCAAGTTAATATTGGAAGACAAAGAGCCAAAAGTTTGAAATTGATTCAGTCCTCTAGCACTTTAAAACTCGTATAATATTTATCTTGGAAAATCTTTAGGAAAAAACAGCATAAAACACGCACGTTCTGCGTGTTAAAATTACCACCATCATAATATTATATCAAGTTATTCTCTTGCAAAAACAAAAATATATTATAGTCGCTTGGAAATTTACTTTGATAAGATAACGTCTTGTCTTTTTCGATGTGGAATCGTTCCTCTTTTCCAGTATCACACACACATACTCGTAGATAGTTTATATTTATATTTCCCTCTTCACATCGCTTGCCGCAACTTCCTACCTACACATCCACATCCTGTGACATTGCATTTCATTTAACTTCTTCTCCAATTAACTCGTTTAACAGTTTAATGCTTCCTTAAAGTGATATAGTCCCGGATGCATGGCATCGAGACGGAAGACACCAGCGAGTCTTTCTCTCCAAACAAAAGATTCAAAGAAAACTTAGTCATAAGATACTTTCGTCGCATCGTGTTAGGAGGAAATTTAGATACCGCTACATATACGTTACTTCTTGGTTTGAAAGGATCCTTATCCCACTGTTTATATATTGAAGTTTGTGAGTACCAGTACCAGCACCAGCACCAGCGTTTGTCGTGGTGTGCCACATCATCTTACAGGTGTAATTAGGCGAAGCTTAATCTGGCGAAATTAATTGAAACTCTGTAAGACCTTACTCAAATACAGCGCAGGCAATCATAAGAAAAAGCTATGAAAATACTGGTCCTCTTCGGAAGATTTCCAACAGTGATGCCAATTTATCACTATGCGATTATTATTTAAATAATTTTTAGTAACTCAAAAATCTTAAAAGCCCCAATGTCCGAATCCTTTTAAAGGATCACATTTTTACTAAAATAAGAAATTTTAAAACAAATTCGTGGATTAAAATTTAATTAAAATTCTTTATTTAATTTTATGTATTTATTTAATAAATGGGAAAACTATAAAATTCTCCATCTTTGTGCAAAAGTAATTTCATAATATTAATGTGCTTTAATTGTTGGATATGGCGTAAAATGTCATGTGCTTTGACATCTGTGTTGAAGACAGAAAGCGAACAAGTGGACAGCAAGCAATGGAGCGATACATACCTGAAGAACCTGGAATTATTATTACTGCTTATTTTACCAATTTTCGCTCTGTTGTTTTAACGCAGCGTTAATTTCGCCATCGATTTCTTTGTCGTCTTGTGCGCAGAGAATAAAGCATTTGGCTGAGTGCCTTGTGAAGTCGGTGACCTTGTTTTATTCCTTTGATCGATCCATGAACGTTGGAGGGTATCCACAGAGGTGACTTCACACACAATTAGTCATCATCAGACGTTCGTTACGACGAATTTAAGTGAAAGAAGCTCCAGTACAAAGTGCAAACCGTTCACGAACTGCTGCCTGCTGATCATCGAACAAGGTTAACTTACTCCCATCTTCTGTTAAACTTAGTTTAAAAAGCGTTCGTATATCTTAAATTATTATGAGCGACGAAGCCTATTTGAACTTATTCGGTTATTTTAAGAAATAATATTTGCAATTCTGGGGTAAAGAGAACCCACAACAAAAAACTCAAAAAAGCCATGCGTCACGCTCACGACTAAGTGTGGAGTGGAATTTGCAGTGAAAAAGTGGTTGGCCCTTAGTTTTTGAGGAAACCGAATGGAATTGCCTTAACAGTAAGATTGAATGAATCATTGAATTATGTATTATAGTTCTTCCTGCAAATCTATTGCTCTTAGGAATTTTAGTATTTGGGGCACCTTCAGAGAGGACAGATCGCTCTATTTATTTTATTTGCAAAGTTCATTAAGCCTGCTTATGCAATCCCACACCAATTTAGAGCCGATGGTATATGAGCTTAGTGCTTGCTTTGAGTGCCGCTTAACTATTTGACATGATGGTAATGTTCTTATTACGTTAGTTCTCTTTCGATCCACGCATGTCCCTATAGCGTTTACCTCCGCTGAAAATATGCTGTTGGACTGCCGCATTGATATGGATAGTTTGGTTTTAGGACCTGTACCAGTCCCTTCGCTTGTTCTCGATCCATTAGTGTACTATTTGATGGTATTTGTTTCGAGGGTTTAGTTTGTTTCTTCTCCTGCCCAATCTTTTTTATTGCTTAGGTCTGTAAAAAAGTTTTTCTCGAAATTATATTTTTTGATCATACCATCTCTTGAGATGTCAAGAAGGTTTGTTACTGTGGACCTCCTGATTAAGTGTCTCTTCCTGAGACCAATAGTTTAGCCTGTCCCAGTTCCTTCCCTTGAGAATCTCATGATACCTCAAATGCCAAACTTCTAATGATTTCCTGTGGGGGGGATAGATGGCGGGCAATCTTCAAAGCTGCGAAAGGGCAGGTTCTTTTTGATCCGGTAATACAGATACACGCGGGTCTTTGGACTTTTTCAGAGTTTTTTTGGTTGTTTATAATTCGGTTCTCTTGTGCCATGCAACCGCAACATATGTACTGATGGATCTTACCATCATAGTGTACATCCACCTGAAAATGTTCAGTTTGTATCCCCAAGACTTGCCTGCAAATCCCTTGCAAACCATAAGGGCTCTTGTGGCTTTCCCGACTGCAAGGAATTGGAAGTACCAATGGAAGTACGAATGGATCGTGCAAACCTCCTGGCCTACCTTTTTTCTGAAGCACGTAAGTTGTTCGGTCTCTCTCACTGTGACTTTAGTAGTTTTTTCGACTTGTCTAGGAGGTGTTTTCCCTTGACTAGATATAAACGCTACACTCTGAGTTACGCCTTCTTCTTGCCTAGGAGTATTATCCCTTGACCAGAGGACGAGGATCCTCCTGCTGCCCTGTTTTGTGTGTTCCCCTGAGGCATCCTCTTCAGGTACTTACTTATATCCGGTATCAGATCTTCACCACGGAGGTCTTTCTCCATACAATCTAGGTATTTACTTGCTGTAACATCCCGCATACTCAATGGCTGCAGGCCGTCCAATGGGCACTGGTCACTTTATACCCTCTATTAGGGAGGGCAGTTCCTAGTTTTTCGTTCGTCAGCTTCTCTACCGATTTGGTGTTATCTCAAAATGGCAGATCAGGTGAGTCTTGTCAAGTTAAGCCTTCGCTCCACATCACGGTGATTGCCTTCGCTAAGGAATGATCTTAACAACAATGACCTTCACAGTTACTGGTGGTCATTACAGGCAAATCTGAAACGAGTTTTGTACATATGTGCCACAAGTTTCTGAATTCTTTATCAAGTATTGTTGGTTTTAACAAGCATCAAACCACACACCTCAGGCAAGCAACGATGGAGATTTTGAAACACAATTTTCCAGACCGTGTGATCTAGCGTTTTGAGGATAAGAACAGGCCGTCAAGATCATTATATCTTACGGCACTAGGCTTCTTTTACCACAGCAAACCACAAGGTTTGCAGATCTTGAATGCTGACATTTGGGTAAAAATGTTTTGCGAGAAACAATTCAAAATGACTAAGAACGAGCACATGTGTGCGGGAGGTGGTCATTTGAGCGATATCATTTTTTCAATTTATTGTCATCAATTTTTCATTTCCAAATAAACATTCGGTGAAATCTAGAGCTAGTTTTTTTTGAATTTCTAACAAAAAGGTAGACAATTTACATGATATTTCTTGGGCGCCATTTTATATAAGAAATACTAATTTGTCCAAACCAATCAAGTTTTATGTCGTTGTGCTGCTTGTCAAATTTGATTTATTTTAAACCAAAAGCTTTAAGAATTTACACAATTTTTCTTATAAAGTGTCAACCTTGGCCCTGTCACCCATCATCCAATATGATTTCTGCATCGCAATGATGTGTGATGTTTTCCAAGTAATATATCCCTGAGATGGAACTTTCAGATAAAACCCCAACAAAACAACATACCGAGACCAACGGGATAAGGAAAGCCAGAATTTCGCTTAAGGTCATACAGGTAACGAATTGACACGATTGCAGATACATGCGTGTCGCAGGATGGGTTCGTGCGTACATCCTACTCTGTGAGTGTTGCCTCGAAACAATGATGATGGTGTGACATCGTCGTCAAGATAGCAATAATTACTTGCTCGAGGCTTATCGTTCGTCCTGGCCATATGATGATACACTTTGCCATTGCATTTCTCTACTCACACTATACCTAACTATAGGCCCGTTCATACATTTGGTCTTCATCTTCCTATCAATATATGTACAAAGACTGAGAAATTGGAACGTTGATTAGCTACGAGGGATGGAAATTTGCTCGAAGCTAAAATGTGCAACTTCAAAAGTGCATTACATTGCACTTCGCAGTAAATATTTATGCAAATCGCTTAACTAGATTATGGGTTGTATGGCCAAGTGCATTTGTGGCACTTGTGAATCCCTTCGATTCTCAGCTATCCTCTGTTTGCTCTGGCCTTGTCGAAAGGGTAAGGGAAACCGCTGTTTATTTATTTATTCACCTCGTCACCATCATATGTGAAAATTAAAATCGTGTCGCTTTAAAGGTATTCAGGAATGCAATTGAGTTGTGTTCTTTGTAAACAAGCTTAAGCAATGTTGCCAGATAAAATTATTTATTTATACTTTTTCATTTGTTTTTTTTTTTTAATTCATTTTTATCTTTTAACTTATAAGTATCTTGAAGCTGGATAAAAATTCATAGAAACTAGCCTTGTCAATAACTTACTACTAAGTTACTAGCGCTATGTAGGCGCTTTAAATCAACCTTTATTTAAAACTGTATTAATTTGAATCGTGCTACAAGGACAAAAACATGAAATCTTATTTTTTGTGCAAGTAATTTGCATATTTAGTTATTATTTTTATTTATTAAAATAAATGTTTGGGATAACAAAACGAGGATTTGGATAGTCCAGAGGTAACATGCTTTCATGGTCGTCATTTCCATCCAAAGGGAATTTAGGCGGGGATGCCTTGTTGGGCCATGTTTTTTGATGAAAACGGTATAACAGTAACTGTCACTGGAAAACCGTTATTTTAAGATGTTGAAGGAGTTTTTTCTTTAAAAATAAAATCAGGCGAGATGAAGCCGCTTACTTTTAATAATGATTGTAAGCCCCAAAAATGAGGTCCAGGATATCTCTCTTGACATGTGATCCCAAATCAGATTTTACAAAAAATATCTTTTCTGTTTATGTTAGCTCCGTTTTATAAAACTTGTTTTGAATAATAACGTGTGTACTCCGACTCTGTTAATCTGTGTTATCCACGACAAAGTCTAAGACACTGCCTCTCAAACATTCGAATCATTTCCATTTTAAATGGGGGAACGTTGAATCACACCAAGCACTCATAAGTAATCATCAGATGAGGGCCATGTAGGAATTTACCATCTCTCTGCTGTCAAGCCGACTGATATAACCGTTTGGTCAGAGCAAAAAGGCTGCACTATCCCTTGGCAGAGCAGGACTTTTATGTTTACCAAAATACAAATACTGATCCAACCAAATATATGTATATGACCATTTCATAAGTGTTGGTCATTATCACAGAGTGGCGGAGACAAAACGGAGCCTTGGAGCACACCCAGCATTTAAAATCAACTTATATTGAGCGGTCCGGAAGGTAATTTCTAATCCAAAGAAGAAGAGGCTCTTCGATACAATTTGAGCTCTATCAAATACTTTAGAAATATCAAGTGTAATTACCTTTGTTTCTTCAAAATGATTTAAGTATTGATTTCACTTTTCGGTGAGATATTTCCTCAGACCACCAGTGGACCTATTGCTACCAAAACCGTACAGTCGGAGCTTTCGTTCTTCAAGATATTTCTTAAGCTATCAGCGTTTACATAACCTTGGAAGGGGAGGAAGATTCACCTTTCTTAGTGACCGGCAGAGCAAATGCTGTTTTCCATCTACTCGGAAAGATACCCGAGGAGTATGAAAGATAGAAAAGTTCTTTGAAGACTCTTCCGACTGAACGAGTGCAAAAGAAGATAGAACCATTTACGCTCTCAAATACCGGAGGAGTCATAACATTGTGTTGCGAGCGAATCAACTATTTCTCGCGAGCAAAAAAAAGGTTGTTATTCTAAACGATTGTTGGAGCTCATGACTTAGCAGATTTTCTATTATTTTTTACAAATATTAACTTTCTTACTTGCGATATAGGTACTATAGGGCAAGTTCTGCATTTGGAAAAAAAATCGAACTCGAGATTTTGATCGAAGTTGACATTACGAATAAAGGAGGTCCGACAATTCCGTCTGTCTGTCTGTATCCTATACCTCGATCTACAGCCTAAGCCGATGGAGCTATATTTTCTTCAAACTCGGTACTTAAGGGTCTTCGGTGATTTTTTTTAAATCAATATTTTTAAAACGTGTGAACGATTATTTTTTGAAATTATTTCCTAAAATCTATACTTCTAAATACTTAAAATTGGCATCCCAAAATTTGTTCTCGAAAAATTTTAAAGAAATTTCTTATATAAAAGTTACTTAACTGTCTCAACCTGATTTCCTTTTTACAGACAAGAATACTCTTTAGAGCTACCTTCTTTAGTCCTTTTAAAGAGTTTGAATTGATAATAATATCTTTTATCAAGTCAGCACCGGAATCTGTGTCACTATCGATGAAGCATAGTGATCAGTTAATGTTTCGGAAGAAGTTGATTAGATTATACCAAATAGGTTTTTCATATTGCCAAACAAACGGTTCCCCTAATGGATTTTTTCTTTAACTAAATTGAGCTAAATTGTTTAACTCAGCAAAGATTTCAACAAACTTTCCTTCGGGTGTCGGCTGGCCAGAACGTCGAAGCAAAGAAGAATTATGTACATTGAAATCGCCCGTAATAACGATTTCAATTCGAGGAAAATGGGTAAAAATTCTTTACATGGAGTCAGATAGCGCACCGAATTCTTTAGAAGAATTAAGTGAAATACGCATACATATATGATTTTTACTTGCGACTTATAGGTACTTTATATAAGGCAAGTTATGCATTAAAAAAATTGAACTCGAGATTTTGATCAAAGTTGCAATTAGGATGATAGCGAAGACCAAAAAAGTGGGTCTCGCAATTCTGTCTGTCTGTCTGTCTGTTCGACTATAGCCTAAACCACTCGGCCGATATTCTTCAAACTTGGTAGACATGGCTTTTAATTTTTCCCCCCTACACTTTTTTTTTCTTTGTTTTTTTAAGACCAAAAATAACGGTACCTGCCATACGTTTTTTTCGAAATTTTATAAATATTTTTTTTCTCAAAAACTATCCCACAGAATTTAAAAAAAAAAATTGAAAAATTTAATTTAGTTAAAACTAGGTAATTGTTGAAAAAAATTTTCCAAAAAATTGTTATTTTTGGTAGCCCCCCTGAGTTCATTTTTTTTTTTTGGTTTTGATTTCCTCAAAACCGGTACAGCCTATTTAAATCATTTTTTTTATGCTAAGGCTCCTCCAAAATTTGAATATTTTTATATATTCAAATTTTCAATTTTTTATTTTTTGGATTTAAAAAAAAAATTAAATTTTTTTTTGGAAACTCAATATTTCGAAAACCCCATGATTTATTTTTTCAAACTTGACAAATAAAAGTTGCTTAATATACCTAATCTACAAGATTTGAGAAAAAAATTTGTTTTATCTAAAACTAACTGTACCTTTCCATACAAATGTTAAAAATTGAGTTTCAAAAATCGTTTTTTCTCGAAAACGGTTCTGAGAATTTTGCTAAAATTTTTTTTCTTTTGATTAATTTTTGCGGTCTATAATTTAACAAAAAAAAAATTCGAAATCTAAATATGACTGACTGGACCTACGCTAGAACGATTTTTTCGAATTTTAAATTTCTCATTATCGGCATAACGGATATTAATGAAATTTTGTAATAAAGAACTCCTAAAAAGTCTAAAGAACAATGCATTTCAAAACTTAAAAAAAATATTTTTTCATTTTTTGAAAAAAAGTCATTTTTTTGTTGAAAATTCGATATCTCAACAACGACTTAATATTTTTCTTGTAAATTTAACTCTCATTCGTACAATAATAAAAACTTAAATTTGGAGTAGCAAAATTTTTTTTTTTAATGTTTTAAAAATTTTGTGCATAAAAGCTTATTTTTTTAAGGAACCACTACAACGACTTTTAATTTTTGTTCTTGCATGAATTCATATTTCCATAGCATTCTGTTTTTATATCTTACTACTAAAAGAATTTAAAAAAATCATTTTATTAATATGAACAGTTTTCTTTAAAACCATTCGTTTTTAAAATTCCTAGTCATTAGTCATAGGAGCAAGTTCGTGCGACCCAGTCGTGTATTTTATTTTATATCAATTTTAAGCCACAAAAAGTTAAAGTTTGTATTAGAACAATGGCCATACTGAGAAACCATGGTGTGGGAAAAAATAGGCACTAAGTTATAGCCTTGTCGTTGAAATTCTATAGGGTGTACTTTCACCTGCTTGGGTTTTACTCAGTGCCAAAATAGCTGGCCTGTACTCTGAGTCTTAGAAGAAAGTTTTTCATAACTTTTATTGATTGTTTGTTTAATGATATATCAATATCATGTGTTAGCGATATGTATGTTCAGGGTGTGTCATTTCCCTTGCGTAAGAGCCACTTTTTCTTAACAATTGTTCGACCCATTCGTATACATTGCAATATGGTTGTCAAAAATGTTGATACGAAATTAGGCCTGCCATAAGGCACCACTAAAAAATGTGGAAAATTTTACTCAGGTTTGTGATACGAGTATATCTAGTCTTGAAACTTGACGTTCTTATTTATGTTTTGTATTAATTTTTGGGTTAATATATATAATCATAGACTTTTTACACCTTCTTTCTAGTATAAACTTTAATAATCCCTAAAGAAGGTTTAAACAGAAAAAAATCATAGAATTTTGACAAATTTTAGTACTTTTGCATAACATACATAGAATATAAACTTTATCCTAAGACTTATAGATAAGTTAATAGATAAGGATTTTGGGTAATAAAATGCTCATAATTTAACAGATTAACTGAGTTCAGGAGGATGAAAGTTTGATCAAATTTCAAATTGGCTTAACTCCTATTTGAGTTATCAAAAATGAAACAGATATCTCGTAAGGCGAACCTAACTCATCACTACAGTTAATAAAAACATAGTACGCTTCCGCGAAAGCCCTCTCAGATAGTGGATATCTTTAATGTTGCCGAAGGTCACTGTTGAGCTTGAAGAGATTAAAACCTCATTTTGAAATCCAGTCACGTCCAGTTGGATATTTCTTCTATTAGTTAAATAGACCCGAAATTTATGTATGACCGTTTGACTCAATTGATTTAGAGATTTTAATTTACTAACCACAATTCACAAAAGATCTTTCACCGTTTCACTATTTTACAACTTAACTTAATGTAAAAGTTTCACTTTACCAAGCGTTTTCATCTGGCAACACCATACTCAATGAATTTTAAAACTCATCCCCTTTTACCAGCCATTTACTGGCTGGGTTATAATTTGGTTAAACGAGAGTTCCTATATCCTGAATGCCTGGGTGGATGCTTGTTGTTTCATCATTTTGCATTTGTTTGTGTCATAAAGGACGATGGTGTATCCATATCCATGATGCTTGCTTATCCTTACAACCTTCTTCCGTTGCCCTTCTGTTGCCAAACTTATCCATCCATTTCGATGGAAAGTGAATATTGTTTCCAACTCAATGCATCCTCTCTCTCTTCACTTCCCTCCCCAATATCCACACCACGAAGATGAAGGGACTATTGAAGAGGATACCAGAGTCCGGATGGACTCTCTACGAAAAGGAGTAAAGTTGTAAATGTAATATGCATATGATGGTTCCATGAGATGAGAGTCTTTACACGGAACATGTTAGCCATGCAACTCACTGCATATACATATTTCCTTCTTCCATTTTATTAGTGTAGCAATGTGTGGAGGTCCTTTGATCCAAATTGAGATGCCCCAGGTAAGATATCAGCAAGCATCTCTATTGTTTCACCAAATGGCATAGAATTTCATAAATACAGAAGTAATGCGAAAAGTAAGAATATTGTAGACCCTTTGTTTGTCGAGCAAGGTGACTATGAAATTGTTCGGTCTTATTCTTGGTTCTTTGGCATTGGCCTTTATCATATGTGTGTATTTTATGAGAAGCTATATCTTTTGAATTATGCTAAGCTACACACACGCAACTTTGGCAAATTGGTTTGTTGACAACGGAGCTAGGTGATAATATCAGACTATAGTGATTCTCATTGGAAAGTTTCTGTATGGAAAAATTGAGAGCTTTTGAAGAAGTTGAAGATAAACAACAAGAAATAAATGACTTTGAAATAAAGTTAGTACATATTTTGTAAAAGGTAAACACAATTAAGTTTTTCTTGAGTGTTGAGTCATCAACATAAAACATACACATATGTATACAAAAACAAAAATAAACAACAATTTTTATAAGTTGTATATATAATCTGTCTTTAATAAACAAAAAATATATGCACATTTTGTTTATATATACTTATTATCTAGTTTATATACTTAAATTCTAAATGATTCTGCAGCATACCCTAAAAAATAAGATGATTAGTTCATGGTAAGCAAAATAAAAGCAAATATACAAACCACTGTGTGGAAAATGTCAGTCATGTCCACCGGAGCACCCGCGATGACGAAACAGCGAACGAAAACCTAAAAGGGTATAAGAAATACATTAAAACTTAACAATTTAAGTGTTGGTTGAACAAATAACAAATTAAACAAGACACTTTTGTAGACAAACTAAGTATTTCTTTTTTTACTACAGGTTATACATAGTTATAACCTACAAAAAACACTACACTTATTGCAACATATAGAGACACCAGTTTTACACTTTTTAACAATTAAACTATTGCAATATGTTAATTGCACAATATTTTATTGTTTTATCAAACAAATTAAAACAAAATTGAAACACAAAACAAAAAAAAATCACGAAATGTCACTCCCGTCATGCGCAAAGGAAATGTGTCAATTTGACAGGTAAACTTTAAGTGCCGAACAAATGTGGCACGTTAAGTATATAAAGTTTTAATTAAAGAATGTAATTTTAAAACATTTTTTAAAGAATTTAATCATATTTAAAAGATATTAAGGTTTTTAAATTTATTCATTTGGTCAATATGTTAGAGGGAGACAGATAATAATAAAGGTAGAAAATGGCGTTTCGCGAAGGTGCACGAAAACAAAAATTTTTCAAGGTAAAGGTGATGCCAAGGGTAAAATTTATCATAAATAAATAAAATTAATTCACCACACTAATTTTATAACATCCTTTTTTTTAACAAGCTAAAATCGCGTTTGTATAAAAACATTGTTATAAATTATTAATTAAACAATCTTTAACTATTTACATTGTAATAATTCTATAAATCACAAAATTAAACAATTCTAATATATATTTTAAATTTTATTTTCATGTGGTGAATACAAGAATAAAATTATTATACTCTGGAATCACTTAATTCATCAAGTAGGAAACACTTTTCTGCGCGAAACCACCTATAAAAAGCCGGAAAAATTTGCAATCAGCCTCTTTTAAGTTCCAGACATCATCGGAGTATCACAGAGAAAGGTAAAGCGTAAATCAAATTGAAATTGTTCAATAGTACTATATGTTGAACAAATATATTTTGATCTTAATTAAGAAAAATTTTGTAGTAAGGTGTAAAAAGGAAAAGAAATCAATTTGAAATCGATTGATGACCATATACGTCATTCGAACATATTTTGATATTTTCCTTTAGTTGGTCAGTAATTGTTTATTGTTTTATTTTATTCGATTGGAAAACGTTTGGACGATCCTATACGTCGAACGAATATCTTTCGAGACCCTTTTTACATTAAACATTTATAGTAAAGAATAAGTTTTAAACGGACAATAAAGACAAATTTATTAATTTAAAATATCACTACTCCGAAATTCTTTTTCCGCTTAACTTGATACAACTTCGATACCGGTAAGTATCAACGTTGGGCAAAAAACATTGAGTTCAAGTTTTTTTTAGCATTTAAGAGGGAAATACTAGAAGAAATACTAGAGACAAGGTATTGGTATCTTGTGGGAAAAACATGCGAAGTTTAAATCAAACTCAAGAAGAAGATAACTAAGAAATCAAAAAACATGGTGATCGCCATGCCTGCCTGTTAACTGTACTTCGTGATATATCCAAAATGATTATAAGTCGATTTGGTTCAAATTTGGTACAGATTGATAACTTAAGGAAAACAAAAAGAATTTTTAAATTAAGCACACAGATTTCTGTGACAGTCGACTTGACAATCTTGACAGCTCTCGGTTGTTTTAAGGTTTATTTGGTTTGGCACTGTGATGGCGGTCAGCCATCAGACGAATAAGGGGAATAACAATGTAGTATACGAAAACATGCACGTGCCGTAACTATTCGGGACTGGTGGAAGTCTGATCATAGCCTCTCCGCGGCGACCGCCAGAAACAAGCCTTTTAAAAAGTTTTGGCTAATATGATCAGGTTGGTTCCTCAGGTTGGCGACAGGTTAATTCCCTGTCCCGTAAAACTAAAAGAAAGAAATGAAGTCTACCATCATCGGACTTAACGCTATAAGTGAAAGGCTATGCACCCTTCGCGGGCGAGGCAAATTTACGAACATCAGCCTCATTAACGTTCACGGACCTACGCAGGAGCCCTCAGACGAAGAAAAAGAGACTTACTACGAACAAGTCGAGAGGGCCCTCAATGCCTGTCCAAGGTATGATGTTAAAATCATCCTTGGGGATTTGAACGCAAAAATAGGTCGGGAGCCGGTATTCAGGCACTACGCAGGCACCCATAGTTTACATGAGAACAGTGGACTTTGAGTCTTAGAATTGGCAGCATCGAAAAACATGGTCGTTGCGAGTACCAGGTTCCCGCATAAAGATATCTACAAAGTCACCTGGGTATCACCTGATGGAGTCACTCGTAATCAAATAGACCAAGTGTTGATAGACCGTCGCCACTACTCGAACTTGATGACGGTACGAACGTACCTTTTTGGTATGGTTTTCCGAGGGCGGATTGCCTTGCGAAGACGTATTGCATCCGCCGATCAGGTTCGAATCAACACGGCTGCCCTGCGCAATGAAAACACCAGTAACACCTTTGGTAATGCGTTAGGACTTGCCCTAGAAACACCTGATTTAGGGAGAGTAAGTCCTGGAGCCAGTATGCTGGGCGTCAATGAGAAGTGGACACGTCTTAAAAATACTGTCATTAGTACTGCCAACTCCATCCTAGGCAGCAGTCGTAAAAATCGGAACGACTGGTTTGATGATGAATGCAAGCTAGCGACTGAACGTAAGAATGTTGCGTACCGAGCAATGCAACAATCTCATAGAACGCGGGCACGCGAAGAGGAATATAAAGAGCTCAGAAGAACAGAAAAACGGCTTCACAGACAAAAAAAAAATCAGCCTGGGAGAAGAACCTAATCTGTGAAATAGAAAACAGCCGAGAGCGAGGGCCGCACCAGGCGCGAAAGTTCCATCAATCTGTCCGAAACATGACGCAGTACCAGGGTTCAGACTTAGGTTTTAAATTTTCGAAGTAAATACGGAAAAAAACTGAAGTAGATCCAAAATTTTCGAAGTAATTTTTGGGAAATTAAATTATATAACTTTGATTTTAGACTTGTACACAAATTTAATTTAAATATACATAACTATTTTAAAGTAAATTACGATTAGTATTTTTGTATGAATATTTATCAATTCAAAAGGTGACTTATAAAAATCTTTACGTTTTCCTGTAAGTGATCTTGAAAACATTTAATTTTCCACGGTGCTTACGCTTAAACGATTCCTACAATTGTTTTTTATGTAATACAGAGTGATCAGCGCTGTCTTTAAATATGTTGGTTAAGAATTTAAAAGAGAAGTAGATCATAAAAAAGAGAAGTAGGGAAGTAGATTAATTTTTTTTCTCAAAATCGAAGTAGATCTACTTCGATCGAAGTAAAGTCCGAACCCTGCGCAGTACACACCACGCTGCACATACTGCAAGGACGGAGAGGGAAATCTGATCACCGATCCTGAAAGCATACTGGAGCGATGGGAAGTGTACTTTAATGAATTGCTAAGTGGTCAGTTCACTGCAGAAGTGGAGGCTCCACTACTTCAAGAAGAATATCCTATGTTGCAGCCACCAAGCATAGAAGAGGTTGAAAAGGCTATAGGCCGGCTTAAACAGAACAAAGCCCCGGGAGCCGATGGCATACCAGCCGAATTATTTCATCACGGCAGCGGCGGCGGCGGGCCAGCCTTACGGCAAGTAATTCATGATATTAAAGTGCAGGTCGGGAGCCGGTATTCAGGCATTACGCAGGCGCCCATAGTTTGCATGAGAACACTAATGACAGTGGACTTTGAGTCTTAGAATTGGCCGCATCGAAAAACATGGTCATTGCGAGTACCAGGTTCCCGCATAAAGATATCTACAAAGTCACCTGGGTATCACCTGATGGAGTCACTCGTAACCAAATAGACCACGTGTTGATAGACCGTCGCCACTACTCGAACTTGATGACGGTACGAACGTACCGAGGTGCCAATATCAACTCGGATCACTATCTTGTTGGTATGGTTTTCCGAGGGCGGATTGCCTTGCGAAGACGCATTGCATCCGCCGATCAGGTTCGAATCAACACAGCTGCCCTGCGCAATGAAAACACCAGTAACACCTTTGGTAATGCGTTAGGACTTGCCCTAGAAACACCTGATTTAGGGAGAGTAAGTCCTGGAGCCAGTATGCTGGGCGTAAATGAGAAGTGGACACGTCTTAAAAATACTGTCATTAGTACTGCCAACTCCATCTTAGGCAGCAGTCGTAAAAATCGGAACGACTGGTTTGATGATGAATGCAAGCTAGCGACTGAACGTAAGAATGTTGCGTACCGAGCAATGCAACAATCTCATAGAACGCGGGCACGCGAAGAGGAATATAAAGAGCTCAGAAGAACAGAAAAACGGCTTCACAGACAAAAAAAAAATCAGCCTGGGAGAAGAACCTAATCTGTGAAATAGAAAACAGCCGAGAGCGAGGTCCGCACCAGGCGCGAAAGTTCTACCAATCCGTCCGAAACATGACGCAGTACACACCACGCTGCACATACTGCAAGGACGGAGAGGGAAATCTGATCACCGATCCTGAAAGCATACTGGAGCGATGGGAAGTGTACTTTAATGAATTGCTAAATGGTCAGCTCACTGCAGAAGTGGAGGCTCCACTACTTCAAGAAGAATACTCTATGTTGCCGCCACCAAGCATAGAAGAGGTTGAGAAGGCTATAGGCCGGCTTAAACAGAACAAAGCCCCGGGAGCCGATGGCATACCAGCCGAATTATTTCATTACGGCGGGCCAGCCTTACGGCAAGTAATTCATGATATTGAAGTGCACGTATTGGAGCAGGAAGAAATGCCAGAAGACTGGCGAAAAGGCATAATATGCCCTATACATAAGAAGGGAGATGTCACAACGTGCAGCAATTATAGAGGTATCACGTTGTTGAGTACCGCCTATAAGATACTCTCCTCTATCCTACAAGACCGGATAACCCCATACGCTAAAACCGTTATCGGACAATATCAGTGTGGTTTCATTCCAGGCAAATCAACAACTGATCAGATCTTTACCCTTAGGCAGGCGATGGAAAAATGTCTAGAATTTAACATCCCAACAAACCATCTGTTTATAGACTTTAAGGCCGCCTATGATAGCACAGCCAGGGTGTGCGCCTTGAGTGTGCGCCGATTATAAAAAAAAGAGAACTTTACAAAGCCATGAGAGAATTCGGCATCCCAAATAAATTGACACGACTATGTAGGTTGACCATGACCAACGTAACAGGCCAAGTAAAAATAGCCGGATTGCTATCCAGACCAATCAACATCTTTAATGGACTCCGACAAGGGGACGGTTTGGCCTGCCTCCTCTTCAACCTGGCGTTGGAGAAAGCAATCCGTGACTCTGGCACGGCAACAAGAGGGACCATCGTCAACAGGTCCAGCCAGTTACTGGCTTACGCAGACGACATCGACATCATCGGAAGAACCGAACAAGCTGTACATGATTCCTTCATCCAGATCGAGCAGGCGGCACAAAATCTGGGGCTGCACATTAGTGAAGGTAAAACAAAGTACATGGTGGCGTCAAATGCGAGAGGAACAGTTGGACAAACAATCAAGGTTGCGGAGCACGAATTTGAAGTGGTGCAATCCTTTAAATACCTTGGGTCAATAGTAGCAGCCGATTACAATATAGAAGAAGAAATACGCGGGCGGCTTCTCAAATCCAACAGAGCCTACTATAGTCTGTCAAAGCTCTTCAAATCCAGAAATCTCACGATAATGTCAAAACCGCTGCTGTACAGGACCATGGTCCTGCCAGTACTCACATATGAATCCGAGACTTGGGTGCTTAGCAAAAGGCACTCCGACCTCTTAGCTGCGTTCGAGAGAAAAGTCTTAAGGAGAATTGTTGGCCCCATATGTGAGGAAGGACGATTCCGGAGACGGTACAATCATGAACTGTACGCAATCTACCTAGAAGCAGATATCGTGACAAAAATTAAGCTCGGTAGACTCTGGTGGGCAGGGCACCTAGCTCGCATGAGCGAAGAGGAACCTGCTCGGAAAGTTCTTTGTGGTACATTCTATGGTAGACGACAGCGTGGTAGCCCATGCTTGCGCTGGAGAGATGGCGTAGACCAGGACGCCCGAAGCCTTGGGGTGTGCAATTGGATGTCGTCGGCTAGAAACCGGGATAGGTGGAGAGACTTGTTGAAAGAGGCCAGGACCGGAACCCAGTTATCGAGCCGATGATGATGAATTCATCGTGAATAGAATCACCCCAAAGCTACGTTTCCAAACGTGTTTAAATTTCAAAACCATTGAAGTTACTGATCTACACACTTTTAGTTAAATTACTATGTAAATAAACTGAGCTAGATTATTTCTTTTGGAAAGAAGAATTAGTGAGTCTTGACATGCAAATAATATACTGAAGAAATTCACAACATTCACACAGCAAACCGTATGGGGAATGTGAGTGCGACTGAGCGCAGTACTCTGATCTAGTCAATTCATCTCAAATCAACTTTAAATACGTCAAAATAAATTGTTACAATTTATTATGAACTACCACAAATTATTACTGAGGAAAAATGTTTTCGAAAATACTGTCAAAGTTGGTGAAATCCTAAGAAATCGATGATGAAATGATTTTTATTGTGATTCACATTAAATGCTCAAGAGTCTTCCATTAAGTCTAGCCGCGCACTAGCAACTTTTAGTTGCGAAGCTATTTGGTTACTTATAGAAAACAGATGAAATATTTGGTTGAATGTCCGTGAATTTGCAGATAATTATATGTTCAACAAAATGGCGAACTTATTTTAGGCAATCGTTTAGTTTGTGTCAAAACACAAACTTTTTAGTTGCTCGAACCAAGCAGTTTCGCAACTAAAAGTTGCTAGTGCGCAGCTAGCCTAAGCGTTTTCTATCTTTAAATTCAAATAAAAAGAACTTTAAGTGAGATATAGTTGAAAGGCCCATGTGTGCCATGAAATAAACCATCATTGCCACCCATCGGAAACTTCCAGTTTCCTATGACTCTGGTGCATAAATCATTCTAAATTATACTATTTGCATTGAATATTTTGGGAAGTAGTGGATTTTGGTTTACTGGCATAGACCTTTGACTTAATAAAATCCAAAAAAAAGAAATCCATGTTTTATCATAAAAGTCGGACCAAAAGAAATTGGTTATCATCGACATATAGGGCTCACTGTTGATGATGAGGGCCGAGCAAACGCTGCACAGTGCGGTATTTTTGTCTAAAACCTGGCCAAAAATATTTGGGCCCATTTTTCACATTGGATAGGTACTAACTGACTAAAAAGTTATTTGGAAGGATAAATTTTCATTTTTTTGGTACAGTAAAACCCACTTAAGTGCCCTTCCAATTATCCGTACAATACTTTGCTATATTTTTTTTAAAGCTAATATTTTATTCTTTGCTTTGTTTTTTGATTCAAGTTGTTTTATTTAATGGTTTTTGTATGCGCCGACACTTTGGCGTTTATGTGGTTTGTAGTTCCAATTTCCAAAAAAAATAATAGGCGACACAATTTATTTCTTTGTTTTTATATTCTTTTCCTTTTCTTTATTTAGTTGGAAATTCACTTTTTAGATAATAAGCTAGTTTGTAAGTTTAGTTTTATGTTATGCATTACGCTATTTTAAGGTTTAGATTTTAAGTTAGGCTACTTTTAGATTATAAATTAATAAAAGGGAAACTATCGTTCTCAACAACTTTAATAGAATGACACAAACAAGGCGAAGACGACCGCACGTGAAAAACCCAGAGTACCAACGCACAAAAACAAAAAACCAAGTTCGAAGGGAGGTACCCTTGCAATCAACATTGGCGGTGGGCTTACATGACTTTTTTTTGGTTAAACATTCCGGCCGCCTTGCATCCTCGCATGCAAAACTAAAGATATCTTTTAAATTAATGTCTTAACATTAGTTTGGAGATTTTATCTACATATTACATTTAAAAAAGATGAGAGCAAAATTTATAATTTCAATGGAAGAAAATTGTATAAAAATATCGATTTCATTATTTACATTTATATAGTTTGATTTCAATAAGAAAATTAAAATAGATTATACAAGATATATTTTAGTGCATTTCATTAGGAAAATTTTTCATTTATGTAAAAATTAAACTGAGGAATCAGGATTTAAACGTACATTAAGATAAAAAACGATCAAAGTTTAGTTTTCGAAAATTTTTTTTTTTTGCTTTGTTTTGTTTGTTGTTTGCTGTAATCAATCCGATGGCAAAACACACAGTTTGACGACAGAACGAGTAACAACCCCTTTTTGGGTCTTTACATCTACAACACGTACTCTATCGTCAGAACCACGGTAGACCTTTAAGAGTTGAGATAAATAGGATTTGTACGGAAGCAGTATAGGAAGCTTTTCGTTATAAGATAAGGAAGAAGATGCAAGTTGTTTGACTAGAGTCAAGAAAAGGACTGAGGGATAAAAGATTAATTTTCGGTTTCAATTTTGTTCCTTGAACAAGAGCTTTATATTCTTCGACAAAATGTTGTTTTTGAATTAATTTTGATGATTTTAATTTTCGTAGATTTAATTTCTTCATGAGAAAGAAGGTTTGATGTGTAGCTATCTCTAATAGATTGCTTTCGAGTTGAGTTGGCAAAGCGAAACACATAGCTCAAGACTCGGAGTGCTCTATGCCAAGACGAAAATCGGGATAGAATTTTACTTTCGAAATCGCCTGACTGCATTGCAATATTGGCGAGTTTTCGAATAGGTTTATTTTCGAGGATTGTGTCATCGGGAGGATCTATTGGCGGAGTTGAGGGCCAATCTAGTTTCGATCCTTGAAGCCAATATGGTCCCGTCCACCATAGTTGTCGAGACTTTAATTCACCCGGGGAGATACCACGGTTCGATAAATCGGCAGGATTATCCAAGGAGGGGACATGACTCCATTGAATATTAAGAACGTTAGTTAAAATTTCGGATGTTCGATTTGTTAAGAAGTCCTTTCTTAAGAGATCTTCATTTGCGATATGATTGAGTAACTCGGAATTGTTCGCTGTCCACTTTCTAAGATTAAATCCAGCAGATCGGAGAGCATTTATAAGCTCGATTTGCGATCTACGTGCAGACAAAACAGACAAAATATCGTGAGCGCCCGAAAGGACGTCCTCCACGTAAAATTCCTTTTGCAGGATTTTTGACGCTAGAGGAAAACTCGTTTCAACATCTGAAGCGAGTTGATGAAGAGTGCGGATGGCGAGATAAGAAGCACTATTAACTCCGAAAGTTACTGTGTTTAGATTGTAATCGACTATTTTGTGATCAGGACTTGGGCGAAACAAGATGTGCTGATACTGCGCATGCTCAGGATGGATATCAATTTGGCGATATATTTTCTCAATATCGCCGTTAAAGACGTATCTATAAAAACGCCAGTTGTGTAATAGCAACGTTATATCACTTTGTAGCACGGGACCCGCATGTAAGAGGTCATTTAAGCTTTTACCATTGGAGGATGCGCTAGAAGCGTTGAACACGACCCTTAATTTGGTAGTGGTGCTTTGAGGCTTTAAAACGGCATGGTGAGGCATGTAATACGATTGAATATTGCCATCATTCCCCAGTTCGTAGGGCGGTGTGGATGTCATATGACCTAATTGAATATACTCTGAAAAGACTCTATCGTATTCTGCTTTGACAGCTGGTTTAGACAGTAAAGCCTTTTCGTTACGAAGAAATTGTCTCATTGCGTTTGACCGAGAAGTGCCGAGTTGTGACTCGCCCGATGGATTTTTAAATGGTAGTTTAACTACATATCGACCTGTTGCATCTCGAAAAATTGTGTTGTGATATAAATCTTCACAAAATTGGTCGCATGAAGTAAGCATATGGGCTTGAGGTAACTCCTTAATTTTCCAAAATCGTTCAATAGCTTGATCAGTGGAGGGCTCGTCACTATACGAGACAAAGGTTGAAAAGTTTGAAATCACAGGGACATTTTCATAAGGTCCCAAAAGCACCCACCCAAAAACTGTGTTTTGAGCCATCAATGAATTAAAAACATTTGTTTTCACTCCTTCCAAGATTATAAGTGGATACAAATCTGCTCCTATGAGCATGTCGATAGTTGAACTTTGATAAAAGAGAGGATCTGCCAAAGGAAAGTCGAAATTACATCCAGTTTGACCAAGATCCAGTGAAATCGCAGGTAGGTTACATGTAAGCTTCTTAAGAACTAAAGCTTGAGCATGTATTCCAAAATCTTTGGAATTATTGGAACAAAGAGTGAAGGAGCAAAGTTTTGAAGAAGAAGCAGTTTCGGTTGCCCCCATACCACATATGCGGGCTTGCGTAGATTGAGTTGACAAACCGATCAATTTCTGAAAATGTTCCGATATGAAAGATACTTCCGAGCCTTGATCAATTAAGGCACGAAGATTAAAGTCAGTTCCTTGATGTCGAATCTTAACTAGAGCAGTTGCTAGTAAAACTTGACGATAACTCTTAGAAAACATGACATTATGATTGGTGGTTTGAGTGGACTGTATGCTTTGATAATTTTCTTTAAATGGAGTTAAATCTTGAGATGAAGAAGCGCCATGTGGTGCAAGAGTGACTTGAGATGATGAAGTGACATGTGGTGTAGGAGTGACTTGAGATAAAGATGATGAAACTTTTTGATTTGCAGCTGTGGGCAAACTTCGTTCAAAATGTAACAAAGTATGATGCTTGCCCTTACAGCGCAGACAAGTGTTAGTACTCTGACATTGATTTGCATTGTGAGTCAATGCAAGACAGTTGAAACAAAATTTATGTTTGCGAACTGTTTTGTGTCTGTCATTCACAGACATTTTTAAAAATACTGGACAGAGTCTAAGTGGATGCTGTGCACTGCACACTTGACACGCAGAAATAATTTTCATGTGAAAATTTCGAATTGGCTTGGACTTCGAGTTAGGATTAACTGAAGTTGGTTTGATAACTTGAGATTTTATTGATTTTGTAGTGTTCTGTTTCATTTCAGAGACACTTTCGAGTATGCGATAACGATTTGATAAGAATGTATTCATTTGTTCCCATGTTGGAATATCAGTGGGTTTCTCCAATGAGCTTTCCCAAAGATTGAGAGTTGTTTCTGGAAGCCGAGAGGCACACAGATAAATGATAATTGCATTCCACGAATCAACATTGATATCGTAAGACTTAAGTGCAATTAAAGCATCATTAATATTACTTTGTAGTGACTTTATGTCTCTACTAGATTCAATAAGAATTGGTGGTTGATTTAATAAAATTTGGATTTGGTTGTTAACCAAAATCCTTTTATTTTCGTATTGTTCTTTCAACGCGTTCCACGCTAGATTAAAATTGTGATCTGTTAAGCCGAACTTATTAACAATATCGAATGCTTGATCCTTTGTTTTGGCACGTAAGTGAAATAGTTTCTGCACGTCACTTAACTTGGAATGCTTTATGTACACCGCCGTGAACATATCTCTAAAGGATGGCCACTCTAAATAGTTGCCATGAAATTCTTGGGTATCGCACGCAGGAACTTTAATATTGTGAGAACTTTGTTCACACTTTGAAATAAGAAGATCCTTTTCTTTTACACATTTCGAAAAATCGGAGGTGATACCCTGTAGTGACTTCAAAAAGTCTGAAATATTACTTGTACACTGAAAGTACGTTTCGGCACAACTTTGATATTTGGCTTTAACCTCACTTAAAGAGGATAACAATTCAGCATCAACGCTTTTCATACATAGAGTATATTTCGTTTTGACATCGAGCCATAATTCTAATAATTCTGTCCGATACGCTTCCAATAACGAAACCGTATGAGTGGCACTTGGTTTGGCCTTAAAGGCCGCATGAAACTCGACCAATTGGTCGGAAGCGAAAATTAAATCGTCCAGCAAACTCATTATGGCGACAATACTGCGCGCTTATAACCTCAAACAGATTATCAAACAAAAAACAAAATGACTTAAAGAATCGACTTTGTAAACTATATGCGCGATTTTGTATGAAAAGTACCCAATGTACGCAAAATGATTTTGATTCCACACCACAAAAATAAAAAGTTGTAAAATATAATATATAATGTGTGTATGTAGACACAAATTTATTGATATATAGCACTAAAATATATATTATATAACGTACCTTGTACAAAAGCTTGAAAATTTATGATGATTTTTGATGATGATTCTCACGCTGATAGAAATACAGATGAAGATGATTATGATGATGAACTTGATGGTATTCACGATTATAGATGATGATGATTCTGATGCTGAACTTGATGATATTCACGATTACAGATGATGATGATTCTGATGCTGAACTTGATGATATTCACGATTATAGATGATGATGATTTTGATAATGAACTTGATGATATTCACGATTATAGATGATGATGATTTTGATAATGAACTTGATGATATTCACGATTACAGATGATAATGATTCTAATGCTGAACTTGATGATATTCACGATTATAGATGATGATGATTTTGATAATGAACTTGATGATATTCCCGATTATAGATGATGATGATTTTGATAATGAACTTGATGATATTCACGATTATAGATGATGATGATTTTGCTTATGATAATTCCCACGATGATAGAAATACAGATGAAGATGATGTTGATTATGATGATGAAATCCACGACGATGATGATAGATGATGATGATTTTGCTTATGATAATTCCCACGATGATAGAAATACAGATGAAGATGATGTTGATTATGATAATGAAATCCACGACGATGATGATGATGATTGGTAATAATATTCACAATGATGATTATAGATGATGATAAAGTTGATTATGATGATAAAATCCACGACGATGATGATAGATGATGTTGATTCTGATAAAATCACGATGATGATGATAATAGATGATGATAACGTTAATTAAGATGATGAAAATCACGATGATGATAGATGATATATGCATTAACAGTTGCTGATGGCGTGGTTAACGTTAACTGTAATGCAGTACAGTACTTTGCGTTAACCGTTGACCCTAGTGGCGTGAGCTTAACTGTTATGCACGCGGTTAGCAACGATATGTGCAATGTAAAACGATGATCGGTCGGTGGATGATGAAGATGATTGTTGCCGATTTTGGCAGCGGCGATGAGGATGATAGCTGAGGCCCGACAACCTTGGCTTCAGCAATGGTCGATGGTGGCAATGACGACACAAAAAAACCCAGCCACAATGCTAGCAGCAAAACCGACGACGGTGATTTATTTCACAAAGAAAGGATTTGATGATCTGGCTCGATTGGACCAATGTATGCGCCGACACTTTGGCGTTTATGTGGTTTGTAGTTCCAATTTCCAAAAAAAATAATAGGCGACACAATTTATTTCTTTGTTTTTATATTCTTTTCCTTTTCTTTATTTAGTTGGAAATTCACTTTTTAGATAATAAGCTAGTTTGTAAGTTTAGTTTTATGTTATGCATTACGCTATTTTAAGGTTTAGATTTTAAGTTAGGCTACTTTTAGATTATAAATTAATAAAAGGGAAACTATCGTTCTCAACAACTTTAATAGAATGACACAAACAAGGCGAAGACGACCGCACGTGAAAAACCCAGAGTACCAACGCACAAAAACAAAAAAACCAAGTTCGAAGGGAGGTACCCTTGCAATCAACATTGGCGGTGGGCTTACATGACTTTTTTTTGGTTAAACAGTTTTTGAGAAGCTGAAATTTAAAAAAATAAATTTGTTTTTTTTTTTTCGTTTTTAAATTGAGTTTTTATAAAATATCAAAAACCTCATTTCAATAAATATCATAATTTCTAAAAAAAAATTAAAAGAAAACTGAAAGATACTTTTTTGCTTGAAAACCCTTTTTTTCTTTTTTTTTTAGAGTGGTTTTACAACCAGAAATTTTCTGAATCCGAGTGTTCAAATTTTATTCCGAAATTTTCGGTCTGGATCTGGATTTATTTAATTTTCTAGTTTTTATCCGCCATTTATCTCATCTGTACCGCGTATGTCAGTTCATCAACGGACATACTCTTTCGAAGTTCTACTGTTTTTCGACGTTTTGTTCGGTAACTTGATTCCCCGAATTCTTAGCTTGGGCAACCCTTACACGCCGTCTCCACTAGCGATAAATCCATCGCAATCGCAATAGCCAAAGCAGAAAGCAGAGAGCAGAAGAACTGACAGATTTTTGTGGCTGGGCATTTCATCGCATACTTTTTTAGTATTGTGAATAATTTTAATGGATATCATATAAATGAGTTCTATGGACAATTTCAAATCTGATTTTTTTTTAATTTTGTTAGAAAAACGTAAACCCCAAGCAAAAGCTTTCTTCGCACGCAAAACTCAAACTCAGTTAAATTAAATTTGGTTACGCCAGAACAATATGACAGTTCTCCTTGCGATAAAGCAAGCGATGGATGGTATGCGATGAGAGCATACTTTCTATCGCAAGCGATGAAAATATAGCTGCGATGGCGGTCTCTACTTGCGATAATGAACGCATGCTTTAAAGCATGCTCTGGATTCATCGCTAGTGAAGACCGCATGTTAGACCTTCCAGGAAGTATGCGCCCTGATAACTTTGTGAAGTTCATCTTTTTTATCTCTGGGACACTATGTTATATCCATAAGTTTTTTATCGAAATCTTCAAGGTTTCTGTCATGATCAAGTCATTGTGAGCTTCCTCTTACTAACTCATGGAGCTCTTTTCTGATCATAGACAAGGTGAAATTATAGACATCTGGAATAAAATAAAAAATCTATAAGTTAGGGTCGCTTTAATGTCGCTATAACTCTCCACGTTGATTTGGAAAGACAGATTAAATAACTGACAGTCAATTTGAAAGATTTGGGGGGTGGCCGTGGCGCGATGGATGTGTGCTCGCCTGTCAACCGCATGATGACACGTTCGATCCCTGCCGTCGTCTATGTCGCTTTAATTCCATTAAAAACCTTCTATAAATTGTCATCAATGGGATGGTGGTTTACTCATTACATGTTGTTCAGGCATAACACTAACAACAAGTAATTGAGTTAAACTAGTATGCCCAACAAGGATGAACACGAATAAAATAATCTAAATTATAAGCGACATAGAAATAAGACACGGCATTTCTCCGCTTTAGCTCAGCCGCCATCCCTGGAGATAAAAATATCTGAGACAACCACCAACAGTCTCAGAACATCGTGCCACACATCTTTCCTATCCTTCTTTCTCTTCATTAACTTCACGCCCGCGCTGTGTTGAAACATTTAAAGGGTAATCATAATCCCTTGAGCGCGGGTAGATTATAAAAAAAAAAAAATATATATACAATATACAATATGGCCACAATCACGTGTCAAAGTTTAGAAATGCATGCATTTACAGGGTTTTTTAATACGGGCGTGTAGAAGTTGAAATCGAATAAAACAGAATTCTTTTTTTATTTGAAAAGCCCATATATTCCAATATATGTACCTACATATAATATGAAACAGTTCAAATGCCCGCTTAGGCTTCTTGCGTTGGTAATGATCAAATCGCATAACATTAGTGGCCCTCAAATCTTTCATGCAGAATATCAGTTGTGGCTTCCGCTGTCAGGTACGTTACGTAGCGCCATCATGCTGAACCCAATGTCATCTAGATCCTAACGGTTCAATTGTTCATTATGTAGCGCTCGTTACGACGGTGACCACCCCACCAAACTTTTTTTTTTTTTCGAAAAATGAGCCTCGTCGCTAAAAATGACTTTTCGGCCAAGATTGGGGTTCTCTTTTAAACACTACCAAAGTGACCAAACAGCTTTATCTATGGTCATGGACTTTGAGCTCCTTGGTCAGTTCGATCTTGTTGTCTTGTCGAGTTCTTGTCGGGTGAATTTTTCAATTTCAATTGAAAATGGTGATTTTTATTTTACAGCCTACTTTTTTAACGGTTATTTCTAATTGACGGTGGATTTTAGTTAGTGGTTTTACTTTAGGAAAAACCGTTTTTATTCTTATTTCTTATTTGAAAATTTTGGGGGTATTCTTTGAACTGCTTTTAATTGAAACGTAAGTAATGCACTTTATTTTATTTAAAACAAAGCTCTTCTAAGCAAAAAAATACTTTTAAGTGATTTCAGTCATTTTTCGAAACAGAATAGGTCTGTCAATAAAATGCGTGACTGGATCGCATAAACTATATACGATAAAAGTAGGTACTTTGGAATTTAAAATATACATTTTATACATATAAAACATGGATTTAATGACATAAAAATGTTCCAATGCATAAAATTGCCGTCTGATTTTTAGAAAAGTATGAATTTATGCAAACAAAGCTTAAAAATTGTTTTATTATTAAAGTAATTCTTATATAAGAAATTTCTTAAAAATTTTTCAAGAACAAAATTTGGAAAGCCAATTTTAAGTATTAAGTAATATAGATCTTAGGAAATAATTTCAAAAAATAATCGCTTACACGTTTTGAAGATATTAATTTTTTTTTTTTTCAAAAAACCCAAAAATATTTGTTCGAATATTATTATACAATAATATTTTAAACCTGCTAAAAAATTTTGTTTAAGATCTTTAGATCTGTAAATGAGATAGTTGAAAATTAAAAAACGGTTCTATGACAGGTACCGTTAATACCTAACAATTTTTCCTAAAATTTTTGTTGACTATAATATAGTCCATGCCCATATAAAAGCACACTTCATTTTTTGTATCAAAATCGTTAGAGCCGTTTTCGAGATAAATAAAATTTTGCATTACGGGTGTAGGGTGGTACCGTTAGTTTTGGAGCTAAAAAAAAATTCAATTTCCCCTCTAGGTACCCACCGAAAGCCCTAAGTACCGAGTTTGAAGAAAATACCTCCAGCAGTTTAGGCTGTAGATCGAGGTACAGACATACATACATACAAACAGACTGAATTGCCGGAAATGGAAGAATATTTAGAAGAATATTTGGTGATGGAAATCTTACAAGATTTCCCACACCAAAAATCACTCATTCATATTTCTTAAAAAATCTTTTGCTTCTTCTTCTCCGAAAAGTCTCTTTAAATGAAATTTTTGCTGATAAGAGTAATTTCGGGCGGTGCGGTGGTGTCCCAAGAAGAAGTACCATCTTGACAGCATCATAGAAAGTGTAGATAAACATAACATGATGTAAAAGTTATGGTTTTCAGGTTTTAAAGGAGGAGTTGCACGTTTCTAAATTGTGTAGGGAACCAAAAGGCAGGTCCAATATAAAGACACACTGCGAACTCGCCTTATACTCCAGACATACTAAGACAGTTGAGAGAATAGTTACCAAACAACGAACCATATCTTTTCGTGTATGACTACACCCCGTGCCATAAGTCTGAGAGTGTGACAAAGTATCTAAATGACCAAAGCATAACAGTTTTATCTTGGCCAGGCAATTCCCCTTATTCTTTTTATTTGAAATTATCTTCTAGATCGTTCAATACGTGTTATATTGGACGGTTTTAAGTCTGATCTTCACAAAATAAATGCTGGTGTTCCCCAGGGTTCTGTTTTGTCTCCGACTCTCTTCTTCATTTTTATAAATGATCTCTTGTCTGAAACTTCTAATCCTCTTCATTGTTTTGCCCACGATTCTACTCTCAGCTTCTAATACTAGTTCTCAAATTCACTTCCATCTTCTTCGGAAGTAGAATTGCAACGGTATCATATGATAAGCTCATTAAACTCCAATCTTTACAGCATTGTAAAATGGGGCATAAAAAACCGTTTGGAGTTTAATGTTTCGAAAACTCAATGCTGACTATTGTCGTTGAAGTCTAAATGTCCCAAGTAGCATATCATATTCAAACAATAATCTTAAAGATTTATCTTTCAAATAAAGCCAAAATAAACATTTTTCTGCGTTTTAGTTCAAATTAAAGTTATAGGCCTTAAAAAAAACATCCTTTATTCCCTATACGATTATTTCTGTTCATTGAACGTAGGTACACACCTATTACTTCAGAATTTACAAATTATGGTTCAACCGAGAGGCACCAAAATGTGTTGGCATGTAACTTGTAGGTGCTCCAGTTCAGTAGATGGGAATTTGACAATACACAGCTTCTACGTTGCTTATTATTATCCTTTTTCATCGAAATCTTGTATTCATTATTTCTACAAAAATTGAACTAAATGAAAATCTTAAATGGAAAACATACTCCTATATTTCTGTACTTTGAATTAATAGGTAATCACGGACGTGTGAAAGAAACCCTTTGAAAAACTAACCTCAGTCGAAGCTTATAAAGAAATGATTTCTCTAAGCCCGTGCCAGCAACCTAATGAAACCATTTAACTTCGTCGTCATCCTTCTCCGTCGTCGTCGTCTCAAATAACGTAAAGTGAAAAATTGTTCAATCAAACATAAAATCGAATCGAATAAGTGGACGATTATGCCAAAGGGTATGCTAATGCATACGAAGCAGCTCCTTGAGGCGAAATGGAATTTACCCACTTTGAAGATGCACAAGCGTGAAAAGGAATTTTTTTTTAGTGATGCATTAAACAAAAAAAATATGTAAAATAAAATAAAACAGGGGAAAGAAAACTTCAGTTCCAAAGAAAAATAAAACGCAACACTCGTGGCAAACACGCAGAAAGGATCAACGAAATTAAAATCGTTTGTTGGGACGTTTCTCTGTTTAGCTTTTTTTAAATGTTTTTCTTTTATTTTCACGAGCTTCTACGTACATACAAGCATCCTTATTGAACCCAATAAAATGTTGGAAAATGCTACTTTCATCAGGTAGCCGTAATAGAAGTTGCATTTGGTGTGGGAAAATTTCATTCCAGTGTTTGACTTTGTTTGGTAAAGAGAATTTCTGCTCCTTTACCTGGATGAATTGAATACAAGCTTTGAGGAATTTACATTCAAGATTTGATACCAATTTAGAACTTAGAGTATTGGAGGCGCAAAGATTGCTTCTTTGTTTGCCTTTTTTTCTTTGCTTCCATTTATTGACCAGAGAGCAAATATAGCAATCTTTTAAATTAAAGAAGCTATCGACTGGACTTCAAATTTTGCAAAACAAACTTCAATTTAGAGTAATTGTAACATCTGAGAACGAGACTTTAAACGACTTGATGAGTTTTTAATATGTGAAGATATGCTAGTTTGACTAAAATGCACGAACCTGGAATGAAGCTGGATTGGAAAATATGGCTGCAGGAATTAGTCGCAAATTCAAGGATATTGTATGCGAAGGGAAACGTTAAATTTTTCAATATATTTGGGCTACGCATACAAAACGGAAAAAGCAACGATCACGGGTGAGAAATGCAGTTAGATTAGATTATTATATTAAGAATTTTATTTTTCAATTTGTTTTATAAAAAAATTGACTTAAAACTAATTAATTACTAAATCAAATCATGTTGACTCAACAATAGGGTCCCAACGTTCTTTTTTTGGCTTTACATAATGCTATTTACTTACAATAGCCGTGTTTTTTTGAAAAAGTTATCCGTAGTATCCGTTGTTCTTCTCGTAAAAGGGTGCTTTGTCGTTGTGGATGATGTCTTCAAATTGATCGTCAGTGATGGCTCGGGTGTATAGATACTAGTCACTAGGCTCTAGTTCGTGCTGGAGAAGTTGTTGCACTTCTGCGTTGGGATGATCTTCCAGGTTCCTGAAGATTTTTCCGGAGAGCTGCAGTAAATACTTGTCCAGTGGTATTAACTTTACTCCTTTATACAGATTCCTTGTTGGTATATACGTCTTCGTCAGTGGGTTACGGTATAGTCCAGTGCAAATGCGGAGCATCTTTCTTTCAAAAAACTTCATCTTTTTCATTGCCGTAGGTGAAAAAGTAAACCAGATGGGAAAGGCGTAGGTAAGAACTGGTCGGATAAGTTGTTTGTACACAAGCAGCTTGGTCATCTTAGTTAGTCCATTTCGCGGATGGATTAAGTGCAGAGAATAGATGGCTCTCTTCAACATCAAGTCTGCATGCCTTTTGAATTTGAATTTGTTGGAAAAGTTGATTCCCAAGTACTTCGTTGATGATTTGACTGTCACTCCAGTGTTGTCTGGAAACTTTATTTTTATTCCATCACAGCGTGTTGCAAACGCTCGTCTTCGAATGACAGTCACTGGTGTTCGGAAGCAGATGAGTTCAGTCTTTTTGCTGTTTATCCTCAGACATAGTATTCCTATAGGGTTTAAATGTGCTCTTGCACTCTCCTGGCAGCAATTTCTGGTGAAAAAGCGGTGGCGTATGTGATTGAGTCGTCTGCATAAAGCCTTGTTGGCTGGCTGATCAGCAGTGTAAATGTTGAACAGCACTGGTCCAAGTTTTGATCCTTGAGGAACTCCAGCGTTAACTCCTTTGGTTGATGACACATGTTTTCCTACCTGTGCATAAAAAAGTCTATGGGTTAGGAAATTTTTGATTATTCTTACCAAGTAATTAGGAAGTCCATGTTCCGACAGTTTGAATAGCAATCCTTTTATCCAAACGCTGTCGAAAGCTTTTTCGATGTCCAGCAAGCACGCTACAGTGGTTTCCTTTTTGTTGAGTCCAATTGTAACATCAGTATGGAGTCCCAGTAATGGATGTAGGATAGAGTGTTTATTTCGAAAGCCATACTGAAATTCCGGTATGACATCTCTTTCTCTGCAGAAAACTTTGAGTTTCTTCAATATCAATGCCTCCAGTATCTTACTCATGCAGCTGAGCAAAGAAATTGGCCGATATCCTTCCACATTTGCGCGGTTGTTCTTTTGCGGTTTTCCAGGCTGCAGCAAAATAGCTGTTGTTCAGGCAGTTATTGAAGATTATAGTCAACAGGAGAACAGCAAGATTTGGTAACTTTGTAAGTACGTAATTAGAAATCTTGTCGCTTCCTGCAAATTTTTTGGAGTTTCCAGTAAAGATAATGCCAGATACTTCTTCAGGAGAAGTGAAAACATCTGTTAGCGTCGGCTCCAATGATGGGCTTTCCTCGTGGAACAGGGTCGCGGTTTCGGTGGTTGCTGATATCTCCTGAAAGCCAGTTTCAACATTTCCGATAACGTCAGCAAATTGTACGGGAGTGCGATCTTTGAAACTTTCATGAAAGTGATTTGCAAACGCTTCAGCTTTCTCTGCAGAAGTTGTTTAAACTTCTTGTCCGTGAAGGATGGTTTCTGAAATTGAGTTCGCGCTTCCAACAATCAGATTGATCTTTTTAAACGTGTCAGGTCCAGGTTTGATATCTTCGAGTCTCTTCCTGAAATCCTTTTCCTGATGATGTTTTATTGCCTGGTTGAACATTGTGTTAGTGCACTGAAGTTCTGAGTGTAGCCGACGGTATTCGACACTTTCCCTGTTAAAGAAATGCACTTATACGTTTATTGATCAGCAAGAAAATTCAGTCTTGAATTTAATCGTTTTGAGAGGAGAATGGAATATGTATGTACAGATCTAGAAGTCTTACAGGAATCATATTCAGATCATCTTCCATATGTGGTGACTTTTGAGATAGTAACTACGCGCAGAAATAAAACTAAGGAAATTAAGTTTTTACCACAGCTAAATAAAAGCATGAATGTATTTATCGGGTTTTTCAATAAGGGCGCTACAAAATTATTTTTAAATAAAACAAAAACGGTTTTGGATATCAATGAAATTCTTTATTCCTGTGAAAGTACGTTCGATGCCATTATGTATGAAACTCGATTTCTTTTGCATGGACACCTCGGGCACGCTTGCAGAAGTCCAGACGCTGAACCCAATTTTCGACGGTTTTCAAGCATAAATCGGCCGATACTGCTGCAATTTCACGTACGATATTCGTACGAAGTTCATCAATCATCGCTGGCTTGTTAGCATAGACCATACACTTGACGTAGACCTACAGGAAATAGTCTAACGGCGTGTCAAATCGCACGACCGAGGCGGCCAAGCGACTGGACCATTTCGTGAGATAACACGTTCTCCAAACTTGGTTTCCAATAAATTGATTGTGACATTCGCTGTGTGGCTTGTGGCGCCGTCCTGTTGGAACCACATGTTCTCCAAGTCCATATCATCTAATTGGGGCCAAAAATATTCGGTTATCATTGAACGGCAACGATCCCCATTCACAGTAACGTGCCGGTCTTGATCATCACGGAAGAAGTACGGCCCAATGACGCCGCCGGCCCATAAACCACACCAAACCGTAATTTTTTCGGGATGTAATGATGACTCATGGAGTACGTGTGGATTGCTGCCTGACCAATACCGCATATTTTGTTTATTGACGAAGCCATTCAGCCAGAAATGAGCCTCATCGCTGAAGATGATTTTTCGATGAAAATCCGAATCATTTTCAAGTTGTTGCTCAGCCCAATTCACGAACATACGACGCTTCTGGTGGTCAAGAGGTTTCAGTTCTTGCGTCAATTTAATCTTGTAAGGATGTAGGCCAAGATCTTTTCGCAAAATTCGCCACAACGACGTCACAGCGATGCCCAACGCTTGAGAACGACGTGTGAGAAACACATTTGGGCTTTCTGCAACTGAAGCCTCAGCGGCAGCAATATTCTCGACACTACGGGCACTTCTATGCCTCACGGGCACGGGAACATTTTGTACTGTGGATTCAATTTTTGCCACTAGACGCTCAATTGTTGATCTGCTAGGACGATTATGACGACCATAAATTGGACGTAGCGCTCTTAACGTTGAGACCACTGACTCCGAATTTCGGTAGTAAATTTTAATAATTTTGACTCGTTGTTGGCTCGTATATCTTTCCATCATGAAATGGCAAACCTTTCTGAAGAGAAATGTCAAAAGAGCGGCAAGAAATATGGCGTCGTTTGCTGTCCCTGTCGCTCTACTTTTGTAGCGTCCCTGTTGAAAAACCCTTTATAAACGCAGCCTTGATTTTATTTTAGCTTCCCAACAAAACCTCGAGCCTAATTTTGGTCGTTCCGAAAAAAACACAATTATGGAATAATTTACCCGGCAAGGTTTTCCCTTATAATTTCAATTTGAGAATATTCAAGACCAATGCTAGTTGACACCTTCCTTATCCCCCTCCCCTAATTTCCCCATCACCCGTTCTGTGTTAAGCATTATAAGCGTTTCTTCATAAACTCTTAAACGCGAGTGAATTATAAAAAAAATGTGCATCGGTATCTCATAAATCCCATATTTTCTGAGACATAATTGAGGTTCACTTTCGTAAATGTACCAAATTACCTCATCCTTTAGCTCTTGAATTATTCTTGGCTTATTGACGTACACTTTTTCTTTTAAATATCCCCAAAGAAAGAAGTCCAACGGTGTCAAATCACATGATCGTGGCGGCCAATTAACATCGCCACCACGTGAGATAACACGGCCATTGTGTGGCAAGTGGCACCATCCTGTTGGAAGCACATATCGTCCAGGTACATATCCTCAATTTTTTGACACAAGAAGTCCGTTATCATCTCGCCATAGCGAACACCATTCAGGTTAACTGCTTGACCGATCTCATCTTCGAAGAAGTACGGCCCGATGACGCACGCTGCCAGGCCATAAACTGCAACAAACATTCACTCTTTGTGGATACATCGGCCTTTCAACAATCACTCGTGGAGTCTCATTTTCCCAAATTTGGCAATTCTGCGTGTTAACGAATCACGAAGTGCACGAAATGCATTTTGATTTAAACGCCCATTTTCATAAAAGGCTTCAACAATTTTAGGGCTCTGCTCAATTGTGTGCCTCTCCATGGTCGAATTTGTCAAATACTGAAACAAAGAAATGTCAATTTAAGTTGGGCAAATAACTTGACGTTAAGGTGTAACTCACATTTAACATTGTGCATTATGATTGGACCACCCTTAGTTGAACAAATATGGAAGGCATCATTAGATGATGAAAAAATGTCAATATTGATTCGTCTTGACTACTCTCAAGCATTTGAGGCAATTGCTCATAACATTATCTGTCAGAAGTCGTCAACTGATTTTGGGTTTGGGTTCAGCTCCAGCTGTGGTGTCTGGAATTCAGGATTTTATTTCAATTTCACATGGTGTCCCACAGGGATCCATTCTAGGACCTCTCTTATTCTATTACTTTCTTACTGTTGGATGGCGCTACAAATCGAGGTGCTTATGCAGTTAATATGCCTCTCCACCCTCTCGAGCCCTAGCCTACGGTCTCCAACTTCGCACACCAAGTCGATGAAGATCACCTTAAACAAGATGGCACTATCGAAGCTGAGTTCCGCCTTAGTATGGCGAAGATTCTACATGCTGAAGCGGCGGTGTTCATTTGCTCTACATGACTCAACCATCTTATTCGTTTTAAACGTATGTATATGTTTGACTAGAGTTCTTGAAGATAAATAATATTTGTATCTAATTATTTTAAACTTAATTTAGCCAAAATTATTTAGAGAAACTTGTTGGTTGAAGTCAAAGTCCATCTGGGAGTGTTAACGCCATCTTGGATATCCAGAAAAGTATGCAGAATAAATAATTCCTTTGAATTGTCTTTTTTAACTCAATAAAAGAACACTAAACTTTATTTAAACAGTATCAGTTTTCAGTTTTGTTAAATTTTCAAATTGAATGCAAAAACACACAGATCGTCCATGTCAATGGAGAATCTCAATATTCGGAGTATATCAATCGAAAACCGCGCATTTATGTAACAAAATTCAATTAGGATTACAACGCTAAAACGTGATCTCCGTTCGTGCTGCAAATATAATATTCCATTAGCAAAATATCAATGCCACTAATCAATGCGTGCATTGAATAAATTAAATCCCCTTTTCAAAACCTCTAATCTCCTTTACCACTACGTGGCAGCAGCAATGGTTGCTGGTTGCTGGTTTCTGGCTTTGGCTATATTCCACCTCGTATACGTTACGTGCAATGTGTTGCAACACTTTGGAAATAGCCAGCCACAAGCAAACGTTCGGGTGAAATCCTCGGAAATGTCACTTTTAATTTCAGCTGTGCAGCGCAGCGTTATTGACGGTGTAAAATTATCGAGTGGAAATTAATTTGGATATTCATCACACTCAGATCCGGTGTTATAAGTGTGACTCATTAACACTTCCACCATCCATTGTCCTACCCTTTCCGCAATATTGTTGATGGTATATGTAGGTTTATATGGGGTATACGTATATGCGAACCCACCTTCACAAAATTGATGGTTTTAGATGTCCTGCTAATGGTCAGGTTTCTATTAAGCTTCACTTACAGACGATGCGATGCAATCTGAATTATTATATAAAGCGCCGCAATATAATTAGTGTTGCAATTGCAAATGCACAACATGCAGATTTATACATCAAAATGAAAATTTTCCAATACTCACACTGGCTCATTAAAATTCCAAATGTGATTTTGCTTGAAATTCCCCGCTGGTTCGTCACAGTTACAGTCGCGTCGCGTCGTTGGCCGTCTGATTTCATTACTACGTCCGCCGCGCTGCCTTGCGCCGCCACCGTCATGCCAACCAAGCTCAATCAAAGGACGAAGTAATTATTTTTCGAGGACGAACAACAATCAACACACAGGACGAGGCTTTGAAATACATAAATGTACCTACATATGGATCTCCCAGTCAATATGGAGGGGTGTGGGCAGACATAATGAGCGGGTTGAGGAAACGATGCCAAAAATTGTAATAACTTGGCTTATTTCTTCGGGGGATGATAATTCCGCATGAAGGTATTGTCCTGGATAGCAGTTGACAATGTTTTGTTTTCGTTCTCCTTGTTTCCTGTCCTGATTTTTCATTATAAACATGCATGGGAGCGGATCTTTTGCAAATGTCAACAGCCATTGTTTACAGACACCATTTACTTCCATTGCGGATATTTGCTCGAGCCTCGAAATCTACCTTGGTTTTTCTTCTTTTTTCCTCGGATTAAACTCAACAATGTAACTTTCTGAGGTTTTTAGTAATTATAAATGCCAGGAGGCGAATTTCGAGTGCATTCTGTAGAATTGAATAGAGGGGAATCGTTCCTGTAAATAGTAAGGGTTCTTGTGTGAGGGTATAGATTCTAATTCATTTTTCTTCATTTGTTAGTTTTTTTTGCATTTATATTTATTATACTGCCGAATATTGTGTTTAATGATACTTAGATGCATTCCACCGATGTGCACGAATAGACAATTATTAAAAAAAAAATAAGAAAAATAATATCAATAAATATTACGATACGTATACGATACCAACGTAATATTAATCGAAGAAAAGTCGAATTTTTATTTTTAACCATTTTCGCCATTCATGTTGTTTCATGTTATTATGTTATTTGTTTAAACAATGTTCTAATGAAAAAGGCAAGTGCATTCCTCCTCTTAAGCAATTCAACCGTAATATTTTCGCTTAAGGAAATGTCCGACAGTCTACTTCTGAGCCCAACTTCGGACGTACTATTAAGCCGTACTTCACGAATGTGAAAAGCGTGTAGTTAATTCTTGAAGGTAAGAAGTTAACTCTTAGAATTAGAACTGATTTATATTTATTTACAAAGCACTATTTATACTAAAAGTTTGTTTACATTCGATAAACAAACTTAATAAATTATTACAATGAATGATTGATGAATATTGTTCTTAAATAAAATAAAATATTATTATTTTTAAAACTAAGTGGAAATACTTAAAGTACGAGTAAGTTAATGGATTAATGGATCGCCACAAGCGTTTCACCCACCGGAATATCGAAAATCATAATAAAAATACGATATTTTATTTAAAAAAAAATTCATTCAAATCCGTTATGCCGATTATGAGAAAGTCGAAAATCGAAGGAAAATGGTTAGATGGTAGGTACTGTCAGTATAATATCTTAATTTCAAATTCTTTTATTTGATTTATAAAGGGTACTTCAATTGGCATGGGAAGATTTCCGCGACCTATGTTTTTGGAGACATCTGTCAAATCTCTTGTTTATTATTCAGCTACTGGTGCCGAATCACCATGGCAAGTTACACGACTGAACAGCACATCAAAATGAGTATTATTTCAAACATTGCGCCCATTTCGACGTTTGGTGTCCAAAGTTAAGACGATCGGTTCGGTTATCAATCGGTAATTATTCGTTTGTCAAAGGAATGAAAGATCGGGTGCGGACCATCAAAGTGTATAGCAGAACAAGAACTCAACCTCTCACAGACTGCAATTTATGCGAATTCTGCGAAAGGATTGACTGAATGGCTATGTTAAGAAGAAAAATTTGCCATATATGGGACGCGAAAAACCCATATGACAATGGATCGTCAAAAATTTACCACAAATGGCAAGCGAGCTATACAGAACGATGATACGAGTAAAGAAAATTCTTATGGTCAAAATTGAACCATTTGGACCTACACGAAATGTGGTTCCAGAAAGACGGTTCTACGTGCCATACAGCGGACGTTATAATTGACATTCCGCATGAACGGTTTAAGTGCAAAGTTATCTCTCGCAGAGGTCACGTGAATTGCCAACCAAGGTAATGTCATTTGACCCCGGGTGACTTTTTCTTGAGGGGTTTCCTGAAGTTGCAGTTCTAGCGAATAGACCACAATCAACCGATGCCAATAAGTTAAACATAACATAGAGCATCGCTCAAATTCAGCCTGATCTATACGGAATATTCATTGAACATCTGGACATCATTGCTTCGATCCTGCATGCTTCTAATCCTTCCATTACAGAGAACAAGCGACGAAGTTTATTGACTTGGTCAAAGTTAAAAATTTCATCGACTCAAACATTCGGGTCATGAATACCCTTATAATTATTTTAATACCACAGCGAGAGCAGTTATGAAATGAGGAGGAGATTTAAAAGAAGAAGCCGATGCACATTGGTTTTAAATGAGGGGGGAAAATCGATTCGAGTAATACGGCATAAGAAAGAATATCTGTATTTAACAGTAAGCCCAAAATTAAGCTCAAGGGTAAACTGATGAGCATTCTTAGGGAGGAATGCAGCTGGCTATATCATTAGAGTACTGTTTATAGCAAAGGCGATAAATCAAAGTAAGACAGGAGACATTACGACGGTGTTCGAAAGAAACAAAAGTTTCCGTTATAGAACCATCTCCAATTAGTCTAAGGGCTCTGTTTAAGATTATATCAAAGAGGTGCAGGTGAGTTTTAGGAGCACCTGCCCAGCTACCCAGATGCATCCATGGTAGATGACAGGAATGTTACGATTGGCGGTTTTCAAAGCATTCCGCGCGTTTTCCAACACTCCATTCTATAATACTGTCAAGATCGGAATTTAATGAGCTTATCATGTGTAGACAAAACGAAGCCTTTTGGCACACCAGCATTTCTTTTATGAATATCAGACTTAAAACCGTCAAAAACAACACAAATTGAATGGCCTGAAAGGTTATTTGTAATCCTACGAAGAAGAGACTCATCGATGCTAAATGCAAGCATTTTCTATAAGAGCGCTTAATGCCAAACTCTATCAAATGCTTTAGAAATATCAAGTGGAATAATCTTGGTTTCACCAAAATAGTGCAAAGATTTGTTCCACTTTTCGGTGAGATATTCCATCAGATCACCAATGGACTTGTTGCAACGAAAGCTGTACTGCCGGTCATTAAAAAGTTTTCGATCTTCAAGATATTTCTTTAGTTGATCATTAATTAGCGTTTCCATAACCTTGAAAATAAGGAACGTAAGTGCAATCGGTCGGTAACTGGAAGGGGAGGAGGGTTCGCCTTATTTAAGGACTGGCTGGAAAAATTCTGTTTTTCATCTACTCGGAAAGAGTCCAGAAGAATAGAAAAGATAGAAAAGCTTACGCAGTGGTTTTGTCAGGGTTGAAGAACACCTCTTCAGAACAATAGGGTATAGACGATCTGTATAGATATGTATAGAAGATAAGACAGTTTACAAATACATTATAATTGGTTTTTGGATGTTTGTCAAGGACTGAATGAATGAGTTGGAGGTATTGCACTGCGGCCTAGAGATGTTTTTTGCCCCACATAAAATAGGATGAATTTAGCCACCATGCAGTCTCTCCTCCAAATCTATTGCTCTCAGAAATTTGAGTATTTGGAGCACCTTCAGAAAGGATAGGTCACTCTCTTCTACCTGGTATTGTCCCAGATAGTTTTTCTTTGGTGAACAACATTTTCCTAGTATGTGGTCTGGTGATTCCTTGCTGCATATTGCAGAATCTACATGAGACACTGGTAACTACACCAAGAATATCTTCTAATTTTCCAGGGTCCAGTGAAAATACATGTTATTATTCTTAGGTAATTCCTACTTAAGCTGATGAAAATGGTCAAACGTTCTTAGTTGTAATTTCCCAGTAGTAGTTTCGCCTGCCTTAGCTTTTGGAGTTCTTTTCAGCTCTTGGATTTACTTGCCTCCTCTTCTTGTTAAAATATGGCGTTCATAATGTTTTCTCATATTCCGCGATAGGGTTCAGGTCCTGTTAAAGCGGTTGATGCACCTATTTATAGTAAGAAGTCTGCCTCTTCATTTTCATGAAAGTGTTACCCTTTTATGTTTGTCTAATTCGTTGAGCATTCTCACACTAATGCTCTGCAGATATTTTAAAAGTGGCTTGTGTTCAGCTTGATTATCTGACATGGTGGCAACGTTCGGGTTACAATAGTTCCCTTTGAGATTACAATCCTCGCATTTCCCTATGGCGGGTACGTCCGCTTGAAAAATGCTGGTAGACTGCCCCTGTTTGCTTCTAGGTCCAAAGATTCCTGAACCTTCTTTCATTCCTTTTACTCGATCATTCAGTCTACCACTTGGTCACATTTTTTTAGGGTTTAGTTTATTGCTTCTCCTACTAAATCCGCCAGTTTAGTAATAAGGATGCTCAATTTTTTTTAGTTAATAGCTACGACTTCAAGTGCGGTGATCTCGTATTTGGTGTTGCTGATGATCTATGCTTGTTTCCTCAACGACTTAGTTCATGTTACTGATTTGCCATACAGTAAAACTTTTATCTGTGTCACCGATAGACTCGTGGTATGATTTCACTCTACGCTCCTATGTTCAATCTTCAAGATGTTGCTGAGAAGTGCAAGATCCTTTGAGAAACTGCTCTATACATCAACCTCCGGGGACTGGTGACAACAGAACATAGATCCCAAAACCAGGTACCAAATCACCCTTAGTTGTGTGGTTCGTTCGAAAACCCTCTTACATTTTTAACACACAAACTATTTGTACTATTGCTCGAACCCAAGAGTGCTCACAATCTAAGTGTTTATGAAAGGTTTTGTCGAAAAATGGTTTGTTTTGTAGGTGGCAGTTTCTTCATACTGATATAGAGAAGGGTAGGACAGCCTATCGCGTTCTCCCTGACGTTTTTGGAACAAAAACTATAGATAATGCCTGGACTTCTCGTTCTTCACGGGCTTTTCGCCGAATGAACATGGTTTCGTGAAAGCATTTTTGGTCGATAGGACCTTGGCCTGTTTGGCGAATTACTCTGAGAGAGGACGCGAGGCATATGTTAACTGAGTGTCTGCGATGTGCTCACCTCAGAGATCTCTCTGGCGATGGGTGTGATGGTGGTGTTTTTCAGAAATGTCCTTTTTGATAGGGAGACGCCTGATAATCTGGTCAACTTAGCTGACCGAGCTTTCCGGGTTCGGACTTGAATTTGTCCTTACATGGAGTTATGATTGATCACCTGAAGCTAACATGGAGCTAGTGTAGATCACGGCTTTATGATTCCTGTTGGCAATGTTATAGGTTGGGTCTATAACCCGCAACTCCATGGACTTATGACTGGGTGGATGTTTGGACGGGAAGAGGACTGTTCAGGTCTCACTCATCATCAGTTATGGGCCCATTTGAATGCTCTTCTTGCCATAGCACCCTTTGTCAAGAGTCCTTGACTTGGTGGCATCGGGGCCTGACCTGTTTCTAGGTGCTGTGTGGAACTTGGAATACCTAATACGTGTAAGGATCACATGTCTGAACAAGGTGCGTCGATCCCGAGCCTGCATAGCGACTTGTGATTCATGCGCGAATTTACCAATTAAACTGGTGGTTGGTGTTCTGTAGTCCTTGTTGTAGTTTTGACCTAAATTCTTGTGTCTGAACTTGCGCAGGGTTGAATGTTTTGTCTTGGTGCGCCTTCTGTACATGAGATTTATGTGTTCTCGCATGAAATGGCTCGGAAAGTGCTTGCCTCTATCTGATTTCATCAAGATCTGCAGGCCTGGATTGAGGAGCATTTAGGTTTTGTTTTGTGTGTCCGGCTATTGACTTCTGTCTTGGTCGATGGTTGGGTGTGCATACCCGAAATATCTAGGCCTTGAGCGTCGAGGCGCTCATTTAAAAGTGACCTTCACTGTTGCGAAGCTCCACTGGAAATTTTATTCTCGTATGGCGGAAGATATAGTGCCCATAGGACAGGTCGGTTTCTGTGCCGCAAGACACATGACATCTCTGCCTCTGACTATCTGTGAGGTAGGCCTCTTTGTGGAAGTATCGTGGTAACTGCGGTTGCCCAATATCGCCCAAACAATTGGTGTCTAGGTCTTCTTGAATACAAGATGCGTTAGACGAGCCTCGCTTCTCAGCAACGGGTCTAGACATGCCTTAACATTTTCGCAGAATTGCCACTGGGATGGTGTCATGCTATCTCAAGGCGGTGGTCAAGGCTTAACTTGACTCTGTTACTGGGGATACGTCCGCTGCCGTGGAATAAAGCTTTAATTGGCGAGTATCCACGTTAAAATAATTTTCGGTTTTGTAGACATGGTCTTCGTTTTTGTCGAACAAACATAAAAAAAAAATGTTATTAACATGTACGTGCAATAAAAGAGTTTTAAAGATTTTCGACTTTCATCTTTTAGGCACCACCGAATTCCATCAAAAGTTTTACGCAATAGCTCCTTTGAGTAAGAAATAATAGTGAATATAGACAGACTATCTTAATAGTTCCTTTACCCTTTTAATCCATGTTTTTATGACTAAATCTTTTTAAAAATAGTGCGATGGTGATAAATTTTATTCACATTAAATTTTAAAGCATTCAAAAAATTCGTCGTCCTCGTCATACTTAAAGATCAACCTCTGATAAAACAATCCAGGCTTAAATCAATTATTTAATCCACACAGTTTATTATTAATTAAAATTTTAATATTGTCCCAATTGCAATAAATCGAAAGGAAATTTACTACGCCATATTAAGCAATTTCGAAATTTTCTATATTGGATTATTGCCTCCGAATAATCAGCTCAAATGCAATCCTTCATCCACATTTCATATGCAACCAAACACAATGATCACATTAAGCCAGATGAAATATTTTCCCAAACATTTTTTAATTAACAACTTGTCCCATTATTTTAATCACATTACAACAAATATTTTTGCTGATTTTTTATTGCCCACCATAATAATTATGAAGAATAAAAAACTAAAAAATACATTAAGTTCTGGCATTGTTTACCATGAGGTTTTTTTTTTTGTATTTTTATTTAAAATCTCTCGTCCTTTGTGACATCAATTGTTTTGCAATTAAAAAAAAAAACAACGTTAAATGTATTTTTTTCTCTCCATAAAATGCACCTAGCTCACACATTTGCATATAAAATTTCATTAATCATGGTCAAAATCATAAACGAAATTATTGTAAATTAACACAGAATCCATTTTCACTCAGCATCAACCGACAGGAAACCAAAACAAAAAAACACAAATAATCTGTGATTACTGTGTTTTTCCCAAGCGATTTAAAAAAAATCAGAATCCTGAAAATACAATCAGGATAATCTCCTAAAAAAGTGACAGCAATAGCGGACAAATTATTTGTATTACAATATATAATTAATAATAATTGCCAAAGCGAATTATTATCAAACTCATCCTCCTGGTTGATTGGTTGATTCACCGCATATGCCGCCCCCTGGTGAGCAACCTCTTAAACAATCATTATCAACTGCATATAGGGGCTTACAACTGGCAATGCAATCACAGGATGTGACAACTATACCGACCACACTCTCATCGCAAATCCTTGTCACGTGCTGTGTGATTGCGCGTGTATGAGGGCCGTAGCGTTGGGTGGGGCGCGGGCGGTGTGTGAGCGAGTTAAGAGGGTAGAAAATCATTTCAATGGAAGATAGGATCTTGCTGGGATGGTTTTTATTATTTTTGTCCCATTTTACTGAGTTGGAGTTGGTTTTTTAAATGACCGCAGTCAAAGCCAATTGAATTGACACTAACCCTCTTTAGAGAAGGGAAGTTTGTTGGTATAGCATCACCGGAACTGCTTCCGTCCGATTCCATACCTACCCAGTTTTTTGAACAAACAGAATTATTACGAACTACATTTTCGGCAGTCGTGGACACGAACAGGCTTCCAACATGGCAACTACTGTTGTCATTCGTCGCCTACCTCCTCTGCTCGTATCTACATATACCAAGGTGGAAACATAATGAGAATGGGCACGAAGTTGAAGCCATGAAAGAGGCATGGCATGATGGAAGTGAATTTGCTTTCTGCAACGAAACCACTAACTGGATTGTGTAAATTCAATCACTGGACGGCCGCAAATTCCCGGAATATTGGTCAACAAAATTCTGCGGGTATACTACCAAATTGCCAAGTTCCTCTTTTTAGTCGCTTCCGATCCGACGTGACCCTTTCGCTGAGGAGCCAGTCGCCATTGCCACACCATATGTGCGTTTGTGTTGGATTGTATGCATCTGCTTATACCAACAAGGATCATTCCATTCCACCGCCCGGCCCGCGTCCAGTAGCGATAGGTGGCAAGGCTAGAAAGTGAATCGATGAATGAGTGCGAATGAATGGATTCGAGAGTTGCGGTGGTGGTGGCTATTGGCCATTTGTTAGCCACACACAAAAACCAGTGAAAACAATTGCTTTTGTGGAATCAATTCCACATGACATATTTTTAGAGGAAAGGAAATCCGATAGAATGCACTTCGAAAAAAGAGTTCGTAATTTAAAACTCTTTGAAAAGTGGACTTACAGAAATATTACAAAGGGGCTCGCAATAACCAACCTGTGGTTTCCTTAAAAACAAAGTTGCCCTTAAGGTTTAGTGACCATACGTCCCGTTTTTAGCGGGACAGTCCCGTTTTTGAGGTCTCTGTCCCGCGGTCATTACTGTCCCGCCAAATGTCCCGCTTTTCCTAAGTTTGTAAAAATATGTGTAGGTCTCTACAATTCTCAAAATGAAGCAATTATAAAAATACTATTTTACATTCCTGTGCATATAAATTCGCGCATATAAAACAAACGTAAGAGCTGTTCAAGGAAGAAAATGAGTCCATGTTTATTTCATGTTAAATTATATAAATCAAAGTGAAGTGAAGTTTATTGGACGCATAGTTGCAGATAGGCAAATAAAAAACAACTCAAATGTAAGCACAATAATTCATAACATTAACGCTTTAACAAAAAGTTCAAGAGGGATTGTAAATTCTCGGAAGATTAAAAAAAAATATCCATTCCTTTAACCGAGCAAACGTAACACATTTGCTTATTGTAATGTCTGCGAATGCGAGTTTTCAATATTTCCAGGAGGACAAAATGATGTAATTCGCCACACCAAAAGACAAAATTATATAAGTCTAAAGTAACGGACTCTGTTGCATCAATGAATTAGGACTCATTTTTTCGGAGTAGCGATTACACAGATCGTGAGAAGGAGTTAGCACTTGCAGAGACAGTGATGTGTATCCATACCATTTGCCATTACCACAGCTTTAGATCAATGGATTTCAACTGCAAATTGTTAAGCAAGCTGTTCGATAAAAAGTTCTCCTGTGCTAGAACTAAAACCGAATTGGTTGTGAAAAATGTACTCTCTGCACATAAAGAGTTACTACAAGAACAAAGTAATATAAGTTTTGTATCAATTTTCTCCGATGCATCCAACAAAAAGGATCTGAAGCTGTTTCTCAATGTTGTCAGGTGTCCAGCTTTTGCTTCAAATAAATCTGGTCACTTTACCTTAAGGACTAGTCATAAGAGGACGACAAACGACCAACGAAAGAATACAGAAAATTCCACCGTTTTGACATCTTTTTTGTATAGATTTTTTGTATTCGTCACGAGTGACTTTTAAAACAAACGAAAGAAAGAATGATTTTAAGGTTAGTCACTGGTGAACAATTCTTTCGCTGCAGTGTGGATTGTGGATGCTTTGTGGACCGCGAATAGAATTTAAAAGTTCGTAATAAATAGATTGTAATTCGTTGCGAGCACATTTCTCTTATTTTAGCAATTAAACACACAAATTTTAGTATCTTAACATCAATTTCAATGACAATTCTATGCTTTGATATCAAGCATGGGTTTTTCGGAAATTGAACAAAATGTGGAACAACTTCAATAAACCAAAAAGTGGCGCTGGAATAAAGTGGTTGCGAATGTTTATGAAACGACACCCGGAAATACCTGTTCGGAATGCTCAAATGATGAACCCAGCAAGAGCACAGAAACTTAACAAACATATTGTCTCTAATTATTTTTAAAAGGTAAAGATGCCATGGCGGTCAGCCATCAGACGAATAGGGGGAATAACATGTAACATACGAAAACATGCACGTGCCGTAACTATTCGGGACTGGTGGAAGTCTGATCATAGCCTCTCCGCGGCGGCCGCTAGAAACAAGCCTTTAAAAAGGTTTGGCTAATATGATCAGGCTGGTTCCTCAGGTTGGCGACAGGTTGATTCCTTGTCCCGTAAAACTAAATGAATTACGAGATCGACAACAAGCCTCGAAACGGACTGGTCACACGACAACCCACGCAACGAAAAAGGAAAAACGATTTACGAATTTTCTTATGGAACGTATGATCGCTCTACAGAGCTCGAGCCGCTCAGCAGCTAGCCGATGACCTGTCAAAATATAAAGCTGACATAGTAACAGCTCTTCAAGAAATCAGATGGACAGGGAATGGTGTTTTACAGAAGAATGAATATGACGTACATATATTACAGCGAGGCAAATTTACGAACATCAGCCGCCTTAACGTTCACGGACCTACGGAGGAGTCGTCAGACGAAGAAAAAGAGACTTACTACGAACAAGTCGAGAGGGCCCTCAATGCCTGTCCAAGGTATGATGTTATAATCATCCTTGGGGATTTGAACGCAAAAATAGGTCGGGAGCCGGTATTCAGGCATTACGCAGGCACCCATAGTTTGCATGAGAACACTAATGACAATGGACTTCGAGTCTTAGAATTGGCAGCATCGAAAAACATGGTCGTTGCGAGTACCAGGTTCCCGCGTAAAGATATATACAAAGCCACCTGAGCATCACCTGATGGAGTCACTCGTAACCAAATAGACCACGTGTTGATAGACTGTCGCCGCTACTCGAACTTGATGTATGGTTTTCCGAGGGCGGATTGCCTTGCGAAGACGCATTGCATCCGCCGATCAGGTTCGAATCAACAAGGCTGCCCTGCGCAATGAAAACACCAGTAACACCTTTCATAATGCGTTAGGACTCCCCATAGAATCACTTGATTTAGGGAGAGTAAGTCCAGTTTGCTGGGTGTAAATGAGAAATGGACACACTTTAAGAATACTGTCATTAGTACTGCCAACTCCATCTTAGGCAGCAGTCGTAGAAATCGGAACGACTGGTTTGATGATGAATGCAAGCTAGCGACTGAACGTAAGAATGTTGCGTACCGCGCAATGTAACAAACTCATAGAACGCGGGCACGCGAAGAGGAATATAAAGAGCTCAGAAGAACAGAAAAACGGCTTCACAGACAAAAAAAATCAGCCTGGGAGAAGAACCTAATCTGTGAAATAGAAAATAGCCGAGAGCGAGGTCCGCACCAGGCGCGGAAGTTCTACCAATCCCTCCGAAACATGACGCAGTACACACCACGCTGCAAATATTGCAAGGACGGAGAGGGAAATCTGATCACCGATCCTGAAAGCATACTGGAGCGATGGGAAGTGTACTTTAATGAATTGCTAAATGGTCAGCTCACTGCAGAAGTGGAGGCTCCACTACTTCAAGAAGAATCCCCTATGTTGCCGCCACCAAGTATAGAAGAGGTTAAGAAAGCTATAGGCCGACTTAAACAGAACAAAGCCCCGGGAGCCGATGGCATACCAGCCAAATTATTCCATCACGGCGGGACAGCCTTACGTCAAGCAATTCATGATATTATAGTACAGGTATGGGAGCAGGAAGAAATGCCAGAAAACTGGCGAAAAGGCATAATACGCCACATACATAAGGAGGGAGATGTCACAACGTGCAGCAATTATAGAGGTATCACGTTGTTGAGTACCGCCTATAAGATACTCTTCTCTATCCTACAAGACCGGATAACCCCATACGCTAAAACCGTCATCGGACAATATCAGTGTGGTTTCATTCCAGGCAAATCAACAACTGATCAGATCTTTACCCTTAGGCAGGCGATGGAAAAATGTCTAGAATTTAACATCCCAACATACCATCTGTTCATAGGCTTTAAGGCCGCCTATGATAGCATAGCCAGGGTAGAACTTTACAAAACCATGAGAGAATTCGGCATCCCAAATAAATTGACACGACTATGTAGGTTGACCATGACCAACGTAACAAGCCAAGTAAAAATAGCCGGATTGCTATCCAGACCAATTAACATCTTTAATGGACTCCGACAAGGGAACGGTTTGGCCTGCTTCCTCTTCAACCTGGCGTTGGAGAAAGCAATCCGTGACTCTGGCACGGCAACAAGAGGGACCATCGTCAACAGGTCCAGCCAGTTACTGGCTTACGCAGACGACATCGACATCATCGGAAGAACCGAACAAGCTGTACACGATTCCTTCTTCCAGATCGAGCAGGCGGCACAAGATCTGGGGCTGCACATTAGTGAAGGTAAAACAAAGTATATGGTGGCGTCGAATTCGAGAGGAACAGTTGGTCAAACAATCAAGGTAGCGGAGCACGAATTTGAAGTGGTGCAATCCTTTAAATACCTTGGGTCAATAGTAGCAGCCGATAACAATATAGAAGAAGAAATACGCGGGCGGCTTCTCAAATTCAACAGAGCAAAGCTCTTCAAATTCAGAAATCTCACCATAACTTCAAAACTGCTGCTGTACAGGACCATGGTCCTGCCAGTACATATGGATCCGAGACTTGGGTTCTTAGCAAAAGGCACTCCGACCTCTTAGCTGCGTTCGAGAGAAAAGTCTTAAGGAGAATTGTTGGCCCCATATGTGAGGAAGGACGATTCCGGAGACGGTACAATCATGAACTGTACGCAATCTACCTTGAAGCAGATATCGTGACAAAAATTAAGCTCGGTAGACTCCGGTGGGCAGGGCACCTAGCTCGCATGCGCGAAGAGGAACCTGCTCGGAAAGTTCTTTGTGGTACATTCTATGGTAGACGACAGCGTAGTAGACCATGCTTGCACTGGAGAGATGGCGTAGACCAGGACGCCCGAAGCCTTGGGGTGCGCAACTGGATGGCGTCGGGAGACCGGGATAGGTGGAGAGACTTGTTGAAAGAGGCCAGGACCGGAACCCGGTTGTCGAGCCGATGATGATGATGATGAAAGATGCCATAGGAAAGATAAAATATTCAAAACAGACTTGAATGCTGCAGAATTCCGCTCCACCACCAGCAGAATGGGTTGGCATTGAAAGGATCGAAACGTTTTCATCAAATTACCAATGAACATGCCGAAAGTGCCAATATTGGGAAGTATAAACGCTATAGGTATGGCTATTCCACCCATGGTAATTTTCAAAAGAAAGAGACAAAAGCCAGAGTGGACAACCTACCAGAGTGGACAACCCGCCAACGTGGTAAACTTTCATCAAATTCATAACTCATTTCAATAAGTTTAAGATTGTAGGACCATTTCTTGTTGTTTTTGACTTTGCAGCCTGCCACTTGCATTATTCGATCATTGAAGAAGTAGAACGCGATGAAATTTCGTTTTATTGCCTTCCTTCAACAACCACTTACGAACTCCAACCTCTCGATAAAGCTGTCTATCGATCATTTGAGTACCAAATGCCACCAGTAATTGCTAAGATTTATGGAAAATCATCCAGAAGGGAAGTTACATAAAAGAAGTTTTAATGTATGGTCCAAATAAATGACAAATGACAACGGGGTCTTATCCCTTCGACAAACAGATAATTTCAGAATTTGCACTTGCTCCATCAGTTCTTTCTGAATTACCACGTCTAAACAACACGGAAAATAAAAGCACTTCTGTAGTCACACTAGAATCTAGCTCCACAGATGCTGAATCATATGGCGTGCCCCTTTCGGTGTTGATTGAAAGTTCAAACCAGAACCAAATTTTGGACTAGCTGCAATGCTCCAAGCTGTGGAGAGGATGAACTCTGTGTTGGGTTAACTGCAGCTGACGAGGCTTTCGACTGCCCAGGTGGATGCCGATTAAGTCGAAAGGGCTATTCCTTTTCTCAAGAGGATTTTACCAATCTTAAGGTCAGGTAACCCCATCAACTCAATGACGGTCGTGTTCACCGGAGGAGTGGCAATTGCTGGTATGAAGGCGAAGGGCCCATTCTCTGTTTCTTGCCATTCCTGCAAGAAACACCTCCATCGTTAAGTCGTTTTCTTTCGTACTATCACTATCGTATTTGGCCATTTTTAGGCTATTTTCAGAGTTTAGTAATTTTCAACCCATTTGGTATCGTTAATAAATTTCAATTTTATTTTTCTTGGAATTTCAGAGAGTTCCTCCAATTCGTTGAAGAAGTGTCTCCCTATGTGTCTGTTTCTCAGATGATATAGAGAGCAGGGCAGTGACACATTACCCTTGTGTATCGTCACCACGCATCATCCTCTGCATTAATCGTCCATACTGAGTTTCATCTTGTGGTAATCCAGTTGGTTGTGACCGGTGACGATGCTAACGAAAAGAGAAATAGACTTTTTACTCAGTTGGATGATAACGTCGGACTTTTGTTTGCTGAAACTAGGTCATAGTTTTCTGGTTATACGACAGGAATCGAGCGAGTTCCATTGTTAAAGCTAGAACTTTGCTTTCGATTACCTGTTTAAGATTACAGGGCGCTACGTGAACTGTTGTGTCTGCCTGATTAAGATCAAGTCTCGACTGAAAAGGTAAAGTATCTTAAGTCGACTTAAGATATTTCGCGTTTTTTCGTTCAAACTTAGTGCCATTCTAAAGGGCTACAGTTCTGTCTTATCGGCATCCTTCTATCTCACTTCTTTGCTTTTTTATAGACAAAAACAATTTCATCTTATGTTCAAAAGACACATCCCTACACGAGGTAAAATATCTTAAGATTTTGTGTTCTGCTTAATTTTAAATCCTAAAATAGACTTAAGATTATATTGGCTTAAGACTTTTTTATTATTGTGAAATCGTAAATCATATTAAGTTGACTTAAGATATTTTCACGCATGCAAACAGAAACAAAAGTCATCCTTAAATCGACATAAGATAAAATACTTAAAAAAATTTCAAAAAAGTGTGAAAACGCAAACTATCTAATGTGAACATAAAATGATTTTTTAAATTTAAAACTGAAATTTTTCTCTCCCTAAGTAGTCATAGGATATTTTACCGTTTGCAAACCTAAAAAAGTTCCCTTAATAACAAGGACATAAGATAATTTTTAGCGTAGTTTGGTTCTGGATTTCCTTGCGTGCGAACGTTTTTCTTTTAATGGATGAGTTGATAATTCAGTTCTTTTTTCATTTAGTGTTTCGGACAGTGTTGTTTCATACGCGATTGAAAAATTATTACAAATGAAACACATAAATATAACAAACATCAGGTGAAATGCACGACTGAATCGCACGAACTTGCTCTCATGTAAAAGTGCTTTGGAGTTTAAAATACATTTTATAAATATAAAACATGGATCTATGAGATAAAAATGTTCAAATGTATGAAATTGCAGTCTGATTTCCAGAAAACTAAGAATTTATGCAAACAAAGCTCAAAAATCGTTTTATTGTTAAAAGAATTATTTATACAAGAAATTTCTTTAAAATTTTTCGAGAATAAAATTTGGGATACCAATGGTAGTATTGGCGCAAAGTTCTAAAAAGACTGGCACAAAATTTTAAACAGCCTGTTATTAAGGTATTAGTATGATACTACTTAACAATTTGCTAAATTTTTAGTAGTTTACTAACTCATTCTTAATTTTAAACATTTTCTAACTAGTATCGTACTAAAGAAATTTTCTTAATAATTTGCTTCTGAACACACCTAAAACAATGACATTTCGTGTAAAAACGTAAGTACACGAATCTTTTTTGATGTTTGCAAATGTCAAAGAGTCATATGAAGCTAGCACGATACTAAAAAAATAAAGTAGGTATTCGATGATTTTCGATTAAAATTTGCAAATTCGTTGTTTTAACCTAGTATCTTACTAAAACAGCTTTAGCATCGTACTAATTCAATTAAAATTTTGAGCCATTGATTTTAGGAAATAATTTCAAAAAATAATCGTTCACAGGTTTTGAAGAATTTTTTTTTGTTTTTTTTAAATCCAAAAAATATTTTTGTAAATGTTCTTATATACAATATTATTTTAAGCTTCGGGCGGCTCCTGGTAAATAACGGTTATATGACAGGTACCGTTAATAACATGTTATTCAAAAATTTGTCAGAACCAAAATATAGTTCATGCTCATTATAGCTCACTTAATTTTTATTTCATCAAAATCGTTAGAGCCGTTTTGAGATAAATGAGATCTTACACTACGGGTGTGGTACCGTTAGTTTTAGAGGTAAAAACAATTTTCAATTTCTCCTCTAGGGAATCACTAAAGGCCCTTGAGTCCCTTAGGTAATTTTTTTCCAATAGTTTTTTGTTATTATTAATTTGACTTTTAAAACAATGTTACATGACATCGATCTAAGTTTTTTCCAATTATTTTTTTTTAAATAATTTAATAATTAATAATAGATAATTTATTTTATTTTTTATATTAATAATTTTTAAATAAATAAAATAAAACTGAACTGTTTCTTTTTGTAATTAATTTTTTTCTGTCAACCAAATCTGATTTTATAGTTTTTTTTTTATTTTAAAGAAATTCAAGTCTGTTATTTTTATTTTTTTTATTATTAAAGCTTTATAGAAAAAATGTGATTTTTTCATATTAAGGTCTTAAATACCTACTTAAATAAAAACCAGAAAATATCATCCTAAATCTTTTTTTTTCCACTTTTGCACACGCAACTTATCTTAAATGGACATAAGAATTGAAAACGCCCTTCGAAAACGCAAGGCAAAATATCTTATCTCAACTTAAGATTTTGGAAATTAATAGAAAATTCAATTTAAAGATAAGCCAAACTATCTTAAGTCATATTTTTCCTTATAACGGCCGAAATATTAAAAACATCTTTTATGAAATTAATTTCAAAAAAAAGATCATAAAAATTTTACATATAAATGCTTTGTTGAATAAAGTCTACATTTGAAAGATTTTTTGGGAGGCAGCTTTGAAGTGTTTTTTGCTCTCCTGAAAAATCATCAAAATTGACTTAAGATACTTTACCTTTTCAGTCAAGAAGTAATGACCCTATTCTTGCCATCTCGTCAGCGCTTTCATTAATGAGATACCACTGTGACCAGGAACCCAACAGAGCCTTATGATGTGTACCAAGAACCTTTAGCTCTTCGCAACAACAAGTTTCAAGCTTCGATTTTATTTCAATGGGTATTCAGTTAAGTATAGCTTCGAGACCCGCTGTGGGGGTGGACCTCATTGCCCCAGTGATTCCAATACATGCCATTCTTTGTATCCTCATTACATTCTTTGTAAGACCCCTTAGTCAAGAAAACCCCACACGAAGAAGTTGAACGGAGTCAAATCGCATGGCTACATGAAATATGGCCCGAATAAGAAACGGCCCAAATTTTTTTATGAAAAACAAAAGCAACAAAATTGGGGCCGGATTTCATTATGAAAAAGGCCCCAAAAGTAGATATTTCTTAAATAATTTTTTAACTGGCCCGGACAGATTTTGGTGACGTGTGGCGGCCATGTTTTGGAAAGATCTATCAAATCTGTTGTTTATTATTCAGTTACTGATGTCAAATTGTGATAGTAAGTAACAGCACGCCCAAATAATAAAACTTAATTGTCAGAATGAGTGTTCGTTATTGCAAATGTTCATCACTTTACGGTAGACGTAATAGCCCTTCGCAGTCGACTCTTCAACGTTTGATCGATAGCCAAATTTGAGACGACCGGTTTGGTAATCGATAAGCCAACTCCCTGACACGTTAAAAGAATGCAAGATCGGCCGAGAACATGAGTCCGTAAAAGTGTACAGCAGTACCCCAGGCAGTCGATTGCTCGCTGTGAACGAGAACTCGGCCTTTCGCAGACTTCAACTTGGTTTATTTTGTGTCAGGACTTAGGCCTACAACCATAGAGGATCCGACTTGATCCAGGAAATCAAATCTCATGACCAAAGAAAACCGTTCGTTCGCTGACTGGGCTTTGGAGTGTTTGGAAAAAAACTTCAATTTTAGCCGAAAAATGTTCTTAAGCGAAGAGGTGTATTTTTGGATGAATGGCTGTTTTATGATTACAAGTAAAATTTGCCTATATGGGACTACACAAACCCACACGAGGGTCACTAGGTGACAATGCATCCTCAAAAATTTACATTTCAGTATGGATCTTGGGCCTCTTTGCTGAATATCGACCGCAAAATGGGCGAAGCCAAAAGTTGCTCGAACAAAAGACCAACTTCCAAACAACAACTAAATCATTTGCCCATGTTGTTGAATGCTATCACTCTCCAAGTGGATTTAGCAAGACAGAATTAATATTTGACACCCAATTTAACATTATGTCTTTTCAACAATAGCGGCCAGCTGTCAAAGTTCGAAAATTCTTTATATAAAGGGTGGTCCAACCATAATGCACGATGTTAATTGTGAATCACACCTTAACGTCTGGTTTTTGGCCCAACTTAATTTGACATTTCTTTGTTTCAGTCTTTGACAAATTCAACCACGCAGAAGAGGTACACAATTACAATTGAGCAGTGCATTAAGATTGTTGAAGCCTTTTACGAAAATAAGCATATTCAAATCAAAATGCATTTCGTGCACTTCGTGATTTTTTGGGTCAGCATAATCGACCAAATGTGTTCACAATAGGTAGAATTGTCCGCAAATTTCAGCTCGCCCAGTTCGTTCTGCGGAAAACTTTGCTATTGTTCGCGATAGTGTGAGCCATCAACCTCGACTCGTCGTGCGTCGTGCCCAACAATTGAACATCTCACGAACATTACTGATGCGAATTTTGAATAAAGATTTGAATTTACACGCTTACAAGATCTGAAGCCTGCTGACAATTTCAAGCATCGTCAATACGCCGAATGGTTTGTTGAACAGACAAGATCGTCTTTGGGTTTTACGTGGATACCTGCCTATTACGGCTCTACCCCAAGGGTGGCCTACCACCATCAAAGTCAGATTTAGTCCTGACCATTAACCCCGACATAGCAAGCTTTCTCGGTCGCAAAGTTGTGATATGTTGCAGCATATGCACACCTCTTGCTTTGGAGGAGAGGTCTATCTAATATTTCTTGAATTCAAGAAAAGAATCTTGAAAACCATGTGTTTCCGCATTTGGAGTAAACCAAGCCACCATGATGCTCCCACTAGGCGGCCTACCTCATAGATAGGGTTCGAGCCGAGGGTAAAACTCAACCTCCGATTCAAATGGGCACTATCTCCCATGGTAGCAGAATATAGCTTCCGGTGGAGCTTCGCCACTTCGTCATTTCATGGAACTTCCTAGGCGAACGGAACCAGGACATAGTCCAAGTTCTTACTCAGCTTCGGAATTACCAGATCTGAATCATCTTACCCCTACCAACCAAGATCAACCCTTCCAGTGAAACTTTCGAAATCCCCAGCCACAAAAACAGCCGAGGACTCTACTTATTTCACTGCTCCCTCGAGTAAGAATTTAGAAATCTCAAGCTGCATGCCCAGCCGAAAACTTCACCAGTCCCACTCCCCCTACCAACCAGAATCCATCAAAAAGTCTCCAGCCACAAGTGAACGAGCCCCAAAAGTCAAGATCATCATCCATGCATTAACCACTTGCACCACCATCCAACAACCATGGCCTTACGCTTCCCCGCCACCCATTATAATCGTGGGAATTACACAAGCTACACTCAGGAGGGTATGCCACCACGCCCATAATCTTGGACTTACGCTTGCTGCCATGGTCCGAGCAACCAAAGACTTCACAATTTCAACCTAGTCCTATCTAGTAGACCTTCAAAAACCTGGATAGTACCTTAAAAATCCCCAGCCACGTAAGTAGCCGGAGATTTTACCAACACACACCCGTAATGACCCTACTACTCCCTTGAGTTTTCTTAGTTTGTCTAAATCTCTTAGCTGAACAAGCAGCGAGAAAATAGACATAAGCCCCCCACCACGACAAGGTTAAACTCGTCGGGGAGGTAAGAGGTTGAACAGACAGAAACAAATGGTGATTTTACAAAGAAAATCATCTTCAGCGACGAGGCACACTTTCACCTCAGTGGATTCTTTTACAAGCTGAATCGCCGCATTTGAGCAAATGAAAATCCACGAGTGATTGCTGAAAAACCGATGCATCCACAAAGGGTGGCAGTTTGGTACGGTTTATTGGAAAATGAGGTCGGCCAAGCAGTTACCGTGAATGGTGTTCGCTATCGCATGATGATAACATACTTTTTGTGGCCAGAAATTGAGGATATGGACCTAGACGATATGTGCTTCCAACAGGATGGTGCACATTGCCACGCAGCCAACGAAACAATGGCTCTTTTGCGAGAGAAATTCAATGGCCGTGTTAACTCACGTCGTCGTGCGTCGTGGCGATGTTAATTGGCCGCCACAATCGTGTTATTTGACACCGTTGGACTTCTTTCTTTGTTGAAGTTCAAAAGAAACGTCAATAATCCAAGAAAAATTCAAGAGCTAAAGGATGAGATAATTCGGAACATTATCGACATTGAACCTCAATTATGTCTCAGAGTCATTGAAAATATGGACCATCGAATAGAGGTATGCCACCGAAGTCGTGGCCGATATTTTGTTTCGCACATAATTGTCATAGATCCTTTTATCATAATAAAAAATATTAGGGTAATTCTCTGAAAATTTTTTGTTTAATTTACAAATAACAACGTGCGTTTTTGTTGGACCACCCTATTTATGTATGTATGTATGAAATAAAAAAATTTGATCTTCAAATCCCGGCTTATATAATTTCTTTCAGTGTACCAACAGATCCATCAAACTAATTGAACAGTCTGACCAAAAAAATCGATACAAATCCAATTGTATCCTGAAGTTAACATTTACATTCGGTGTTACTCACAACACGCAGCTAAGCGAAACTCCTTAAATCTGGTTTGACAAAAGCTATTTTGGCTGTGCCGTGTAAAACGACACGACAGTATTGAAAATTTATAAGGCTAACACCCTCAAACAGCATGATACTCGTAACATCCTCTTGTCAGTTTACATTGTTTAGTAATAAAAGCCTTAACTGGCGTAAGCTTACGATTGGGTTGGCATCATTTGCGGTGAAAGAGAAAAAATCCTTTGGAAAAACAATGCAAATATCTACCTTGACGTTGTTGTTGTCGATGTTGTTGTTATTCTGCATGGTCACTTGCTCACATCTCTCCAGGCTGTTAGCCACAAACAGAGGAATCATGTCTGTCCAGTTTGCCTTTTAAATGTTTTTTTTTTGTTTTTCGTTCTAGCTTCTCGCCCAGACTCTCTAGTAAAATGCTTCGTCCTTTCCAGCATTCTTTTTCTGTTTGGTTTATTATTATTGTTTTTCTTTACCACTCCATGTGATCTGCGGAACGGAAACTACTTCTTGATTACTTTTATAGCCTCAAGGGTGGATAGGTGGCGGGCGCATTGAGGGTGTTGTTCATTGGAATATGCATTTATCAACCTCAGTCTCCGTGTTGTTTCCATGTAATATCATTAAGATGAGACACATCAGCGGCTACCCGGCCGGTGTGGTGCAGTGAGGCGGGCTTGGCGGTAGCTTCAAGGAATGTTCTGGATGTGTAGATGCAGCTTGCTAGATGTTGACGTTGATAGCTCCCAAGTGGAAGGCAAACAAAAAAGAACCTAGTCTGTTTGTAAAACAAAAAAAAAATGGAACTAGGACACCGTAGTAATGAGAAGCTTTGATCCTATGGAGATAAACTTAACTTAAGGTTTTGTTTGCCTTAAGTAATTTTCCTCCTTTAAAACTGGGTTGTGACCAAAAAAGAAAGTATGAGTAAAATTGTTTTCAGTTTCAAGTGCGATTTTTAAATTAATTACAGTTAAGTGTCGGATGAATCCTTTATGGGCCGATGGCAGCGCTGATATCCTCGTTGTGGGATGCTGTAATCGGAATATCCAGCCTACTGTCTTAAGGTTAAGTAAGGGCTGCTCTTGAACTGACGAGTGTGTAGTGGGTACGCAGCCCTTACATGCAAAGAAAACAACCGCTTCGAATGGGTAACTAGTCTCAGACAAGGACTGATTTAAAGATGAAGATCTTTTGTTATCGAACAATGATTTGATTCTGATTTCTAAAAATTTTAAAACTCTTCTTGATAAGCGTGAAGGAGGTCCCAACAACGCCAGATTCCTCCGACTTGAGAAAAAAATGTCTTCTCTACAACCTTGACATCTTGGGACTGCGAGGAGTGAGATGGTTGGGCGCAGGTCGGACTGATCATGACTCCACAGGTGCTTGAAAGTCTTATATACTGGAACGATAAGCTATTGAGAATTTGTCGAAGGAAGAATTTTTACAATCAACTCAGCACAATTTTCAGAAGTTCGCCAAGTGGAGAAATTACTATGGTGATAGGGGATATAAATTCTAACGTTGAACAGAATAACAAAGTAGTTAAACATGTTCTGGGTGAACACGCGCCGTTGGAAAGCGGAACGGCAATAGAAAGCAGTTTATTGACTTTTGCAAATCAAATGGGGTAGTCATTGGAGGCAACCTACTCGAGCATAAGATAAGATAAGGTGGTTTTTCAGAGATCAATATGGCAGAGCGAACCTAGTTAATTACTTCGCTCTCTTGAAATTGCCTGTGCTGGTCGGGTTACCTTACGATCACCTATGTACATATCTATGCTCACTTATATTTGTCTTCGAATTGCATTTGTACATGGAAATCGACCGAACTTTCTCCGTACACCAGATTGCAGCATCTTATAGTACGTCAAAGATACAAGGACCACATCGCCATCACAAGAGCAGTAGCAGTTGCCACTAAAACACTTAAGTGTGTGGTAGAGAAACTACAGTACATGGCTCTCCACAGATATTTGGATAAATATCGAAGAAAGAAATGTTATTAGATAACAACTTGCAACAGCTTCAGAAGGTGAAGGAAATGACAGCCTAGTATCAAGCGTGACAAAAGACGTTTCATAAATGTTGAGAAAGCTACTTTCAGCAGCACCGTCTCAGTTTGCCACCATACCTTACCATCTCAACTTGACGGTAGTGTATTAGCTCCAAGCCCAAATGAGCAATCTTCCGAAACAAAATCCCGTGTTCGTACCCGTCCAGTTTGGCCAAGATAACTAGCAATCGAGTTCCTAAAAAAGAACAAAGGAGATTGTTAAGACGACATTCCCGGTTAGCTTTATCAGACATGGGAGTGGTGTGCAATATGGCAAGTGAAAGGAATGAAGCCAGGTTGAGGATAAAGGCCGGAAAAACGAAGACCCCTATCATTTGTGTTAACCCTTGTCATCCTGACGTTCTGGGACTGCAAGTTGAAGCAGTGAGCAGTGGTGGTACAGATAAAAATTTTTACATTCGTATTGGCAAAGCAAAAGCTGGGGCCCTACTATGTAACTCGATTCTACTTTCGGTTCTATTCGAAAGTCATTTCCGATTCTACTTTCAAATAGAACTATCTAAGAAAGTAGAATCGGATAATGCTAATTATTTCCCACAAAATTTCCGATTTTCGAACGAGTCTCGCATTATGTTTGACAACCAAAGTAAAAACAAAAAAAAAAAAAAAAACAGCTGGTGTGAAAAAATAGAATTTATAGCGAAGCAATTAAATTGAAAACAATAATAATAACAAATAAACATGGACAGTGTCGCAATTTGGTTTAATTCAGATGAAAATCCGGAACGAATAGAACAAATTGAACGAAGGCGAATTAGAGACAAATCCAACATAATGGAGCTTATCGAGAAAAGGTTTACCCATCCAATATTTATTTAAAGACATCTTTAATCCAATAAAATAAACTTATTTCAGCTTTGTTAAAGATTACCGTCTGTCAAAAGACGCCTTTACTTATTTATTGAATAATATTTCAACAGATCTTAGTGTTCGAAGAAGGCAAACTTCTGTTCCCAACATGATCAAGGTATCAGCTACCTTAAAATTTTTGGCAACAGGAGGTTACCAAAACCAAATCGGTGAAGACAGGCACGCGGGACTTGCACAACAAACTATATCGAAGATTATAGCCGAGGTTATAACTTCAATTGAGAAAGTAATTTGTCCTCAACTAATCAACTTCAAAATGACAGAGGAAGAAAAAACGAAATCAAAACGCCATTTTTGGGAAAAATCTCGAATTCCTGGTGTGATTGGTGTTGTTGATGGAACGCACATTCAACAAATCTGGATGCTTTTCCATGTACTGCACCAGAATCTCAAACTGTGACGCCTTCGTGTTTGCAATTTTCGATGATTCCCTACGAAGAAAACATAAACATATTACTTAATTCTTTATAATATTGAATAAGATTAATTTATAAATTCTATTTACTTACATTCTGAACAAAAAAATTCTTCACTCGAACCACTCGCAAACACATTTGTTGTAGAATGATTATTTGCGATTTCGCTTTGTTTTGACATAAACTTTCGAGATACGTGGTTCCCCTATTTTGCGAAAGTAGTAAAGTACACTAAAACACAGTTGGCACTACTCGAGCTGTTCGATTATCGCACATTAAATCGTTCTTAAAGAATTACAGAGTTGCAGTTTTGCGAATTCGAACATTTTTATTGTAGAATCGAGATACATAGTAGGGCCCCTGGTTTCGGCAACGTCAACAGTACGAAGACCAAGAAGAACCTGTTAAAATCTATCAGACCAAGAACATAAATGTTAAAAAAAGAGCCAAGTTCTTCTATACAAAAACTTTTGTGTAACAAGTCAGCCGTGAAAAGTACTGAGATCTAAAAGTACGCCAAGTTCTTACTTCATGAAGGTTTAATACCGAATATTTAAAGTAGAATAATACTGAAACAGCTACAATGTAATAGAGATATTTTATTATTTAATGATTAGGTACTGACTAAAATTTGATGGGTTCACTTGTCAAGTTTTTAAAACCATTCGAATTTGGGCATAAGAAAAAACTTGCCAAGTAAGCCCATCAAATTTTAGTCAGTACCTAATCATTAAATAATAAAATGTCTCTATTACATTGTAGCTGTTTCAGTATTATTCTACTTTAAATATTCGGTATTAAACCTTCATGAAGTAAGAACTTGGCGTACTTTTAGATCTCAGTACTTTTCACGGCTGACTTGTTACACAACGGTTTTTGTATAGAAGAACTTGGTTCTTTTTTAACATTTATGATTTTGGTCTGATCTCACTCCTGTTTGCAAAGATTTTAATATTTTGCCATGTCAAAATCGGAAAGATAGAAGGGTGGACTCTACCTACTAAAATCAACTTAGTTTATAGCTTCCTATATCTTTTGGTATATATTTTTTTTATTGGTTGTTTAGATTTGCGCTTTAATTGTTTCTTCTTGTCCTGGCAAGATACCTAACACTTACATACCTACCTTAATTATAAATACTAGTACCTACATCCGCTCAAAGTCATAAAAAAGCAATAATTGTTAAGGATGCGATGATGTTTTCGTTGAAATTTTAACTAATTTTTTTAAATGACGGTAGCTCACCAATTAATAGCCTAATTAGTGGTTTGATTATAGTTCACATCACAGTTAAGATTTTTTTTATGTAAACTCATGATTTTTTGAGGTATGCAAATGTTTTCTTTTTTCATTCATATTAACATAACATAGAGTACCAAATCGAGCACTCTAGTTCTAAGAAAAGCCACGAATTTTCGAGATGCATGTATAGTTTCAAAATGATAATAAAAAGACACTTGGAATGAAAAATCTTAGATTTTCTATTTTTCACTTTGAATATGTACATTAAGCTAAACCGCTCTACCAAATTTCATCATTCTACGGCAATCGGAAGTGTTCCACATAAATTAAACATTTTCTCAGAAAGATACCACACCCCTGAATGGAAAACCTCAATTTTTACTATCGGTCCTTTATATGCAATTTGAGCCTTACCGTTCTACCAAATTTCGTTGTTCTACTGCAATCGGGAGTGTGCCATATATAATTTACATCAGTTCTGAGGAAGTGGGCCGATACCACGCCCCTGAATGGAAAACCTCAAATTTTATATTTTTTCTTTGAATGTAATTTAAGCCCTATCACTTTACCAAATTTCGTCGTTTTACAGAAGTCGGAAGTGCTCCATTCAACCAACACCAATTCGGAGAAATTGGGCGGATACCACGCCCCCTGAATGGAAAACTTAAAATTTTTTCCTCTGCTTGCATGACAAAACCTACCGTTGTGCAAAATTACAAGATTCTACGATTTCGGGAAGTGCTCCATAATTTTCATTATCTGTCAGTCAATCAGTTACGGTTTTTGTGATTTTTGAGCCCTTATATCTCAGGAACCGCTTACGCTAGAAAATTGAAATTTGGTGAGGCGTCTGTGTCTGACTAGCTTAGCAAATATTTGGAATTTTAAGTTTCTGACTTCATTGGTACTGAAGATAAGGAGGGGCCAAAAAGCGCCTGAGTTTGTTCCTGTAAAAAAGGTGTAGTGCCAGAACTTGGCTAGGCACTACCGTGCTCTTTGATAAAACGAAATTAATGACAGCCAACCAACAATGGCTTTGTTCATTGATATGACGAAGGTGTTTGATATGGTTGATCACGATATCCTTTTAGACAAGCTGTTCAATGTGGGCCTTTGGGAAATATTGTTTGATTGTTAAATATCCTATTTGACTGGAAGGGGACAGAGAGTACTTGTAAATGGTATAATCAAGTGACATTCTTATGTTAAAAAATGCAGTCCCCTAAAGTTTCGTGATAGGTTCATTTTTATTCTCGATTTACATAATTTCCAAAGAATTCCTTGTAATCGTACTATAGCCTTCGCGGATGATATAGCTTTCACATAAAATTAAAGAAGATTAACAGATCTTAAGAGAGCCTGGCTTACATTCCATAAATTAATTATTAATCAAAAAAAAAAAAGTGTGAGTGCCAGGACTCACGGTCAAGATGTGTAAACATCAACGTTCGTCCGAGTGCCGAATTTTTGTTATCGAACGTACCCAATAAACATACAATGCAATCGTACTAGTTTGTGACTTAAGATATATATACCCCTCACACACGCCACAACGATCAACATAATCGACAAAGTACATACTTCGCTTTTGTATGGGCATTTACACACCAATACGCCGACGTAGAAGTACATGCCAAAATCAGCTGTGAAATGGTAGAGTTGTAAAATTTTAAATGAAAAGTGAAAATGACCGAAAAATATTTGAATTTTAATGCTCCAGAACCACTTTTTTGTGTTGATCAGAGCTTTATTGAATAGTTGCTCAAGGAGATTGAATTTTATTCTTGCTTTTTCAGGCGATTTGTAAATTTTAACAACTAAAACCGAATAACATCATACAAAATTGTTTCGACGAACTAGTTCGGTCCTTTTTACACGCCATGTCGGCATACTACATCGATTCCCAAAGTTCGCACTGCCGTGTCGACACTTATTTATTGCACACGACCCAAAAACCTTATCGACAATATGCTTCGATGAAGTAGTTCATGGCATGTCTTAGGAGTAAGTGGACTCCGCATCTTAACGTAAAGTTTGTTTGACTTATGTTTAACCAGGGATGTTGCTTGTGACAGCATTATATTTTTACATTTATATTCAAACAGAGATGTTATCTGATAAAAAATAGATTGTTTTTACACGAATCTGATTTTAATCTCTGTTTCTCTTTTGGCTTTCTTTCGAGTGCATCTGTGCTTTTAAACACAGCGATTTTTAATATAAGTTAACTTTGTTCATGCGAAAAGGAGTCATCTCTTCGCACTCCTTAGTCTACTCAAGCGAATTGCACTGAGCGAACGCCAAATATAAAAAAAGAAAACCACAAGGAAGAATGAACGATAACTCCGCATTTTTCTCAGCAATTGTAAGTGTATTAGTGAAAAAGTCACACGTATAGATTGGATGTAGGCTTGTAGAAAAATCAAAATCTTTTCAATTTAGCGTACTGCATAGAATATTGTGTATGCAAGGTTGATGATTGATCATGTATTTATTGGTTCATTTGTGTATAGTACGTTGAAGAGATGAGAACACATCAGCACAGCATAAGCTCTGATTAAAATATTAAAACAGCAAACGAAAATTGTATGATAAAATGGACAGACAAAATAAAACAAATTACTCGGATAAAATTACAAAAATCTCAAAGAAATTCGTAAAAACACAATTTTGCTGAAAAAAAAACCACAAAGGCCAACGTTCTCCCGCCACTGAAATAATATACTTGTACGTGCTTTTCATGCATTTGAACAATGTATATCTGGCTTAACGCCGCCAACAAATATACTTGTCATGCAGCGAAAAAGTCAAAACTTTTTTTTGACAAACCACTAGATGGAGCGTTCACCTTATCAAAATCAAACCAATAGCTTAACTTTTTTTTAGGTTTCTGTACTTTATCTTACTCCCTCTGTCAGAGATTTACAAACCGATTGACATCATTCCCACCTTGTAATCGAATTATAAGTGGCAAAAACTATTTTTTTTAATAAATTGAAGTCGTAGTCATCATCCAGTTCATGGCTTGACAAATGGAGAACGATCTACATTTTGATATAGTGAATGCTAAAAGTAATTCGATAATTAAAATAATTATATGGTATGACAGATAAGGGACAAATTAAATTTTGAGGTATCGAGAATATTTCATTGCAGATGTCAACTGATTGATTGAAATCTGCTAAGAAAACTTTTATGAACTGTCAAACGTTCGAACATAGAAAAAATCTTTTACGAATACCAGTTTTGGTATTCAGCATACCAAAATCTGTTAAAAATCATAAAAGAATAAAAGACAAACTTCTGTTACTTTTATCATAAAAGATTTCAATAAGTACACAGGTGCATCAAGTAATAATGAATATTTATCTTGTATTTTGTCAATGAAATGTTCTTTAAAGGAGACAAATGAAAGAAAATATATCAAAACACATATCATATAAACATATAAGTAGAGTATGGCCATGTGTTCCATTGTATGGATACCCATAGTATGTAAGGCTAGGGGCGCACATTCAATTTTTAGTTGCACAACTGTTTGGTAGCTTATAGAAAACAGATGAACTACTTAGTTGAATGTCCGCGCAGGTGCATATAATTATATGTTACACAAAATAGCCTTAGGCTAGGCACGCACATTCAATTTTTAGTTTCGCAACTGCTTGGTTCAAGCAAGTAAAAGTTTGTGTTTTGATACAAACTAAACGATTGCCTAACATGAGTTCGCTATTTTGTGTAATATATAATTATATGCACCTGCGCGGACATTCAACTAAATAGTTCATCTGTTTTCTATAAGCAACCAAACAGTTGTGCAACTAAAAATTGAATGTGCGCGCAATCATTTAGTTTGTGTCAAAACACAAACTTTTTAGTTGCTCGAACCAAGCAGTTTCGAAACTAAAAATTGAATGTGCGCGCCTAGTCTAAGAGTTTACATTTTTGTTCGTCGTCCATTTAAATTATGTCAGATGAAATATTTTACATAATCACAGCTGATTATGATAACAGATTTAGTTCAGTTTTATAACAGATCTCGTTTTCGAAGTAGCATAAGGCCAGGCACGCACATTCAATTTTTAGTTTCGCAACTGTTTAGTTGCTAAAATGAAACATATTGGCTTATATGGGACACCGCGCACTTAAAGCAACTCGATTCGAGCAACTTAAAAGTTTGTGTTTTGACACAAACTAAACGATTGCCTAAAATTAATTCGTAATAGTTGAGCTGTTTTCCATAAGCGCAAGAGAGAAAAGTGTGTGAGCGTGAGTAAAGAGTTGCCAGTGCGCGGTTCTCTTTCAACTGGTGATTAAACTATTTGATTTCGATCACAGTTGCCAGTGCGCGACTAGCCTAACACACTTTTATAAAAGTTCGAACCTCTGAATACCAATCATAAAACATCTTTTAAGGTGGAAATCTTTTATGATTCATAACAGAAAATCTATAGCAGAATAATAAATGTGGCAGAATAGTACTAATTGGTCGAGTGGTGAAGAAATGTTCAGGGATTGAATTAAGTTCTAGCCAGCAATGGAAAGTAATAAAATCGAGATTTCAGTACTCAAAGTCTCCAATGTAAACACGATGTCGTAAGTACGCAATATTTACAATGTAAACATGGTGTTAAATGCAATCGTCGGTAAGGTAGGTTGCTACACGGAACGTGTAACCGCAACGTGTAACCGTAACGCGTAACCGTAACGGGTTACACGGGACGTATAAGTTTTACAGACGTTTTCGATTCACTCTACCGCCGGGAAAGATGTTTACACATCAAAAAACAAAGTTAGCTTTAATCTGACAGGAAATTTTCCTGAAAGATGTAGGTACCTTTTAATTAAAACCTTTCTGCTCCAAGAAATATTAACTTTGATTTACTGTGGACTTCTTCAGTCTAAGTTGCAATACTGTTTAGTTAGTTGAGGAGGTACTTGCATGAACACTTTTGAATGTCTTAGGATTGTCCAAAAGCAAATAATTCGTATAATCTGACTGTGACTTGCGAATATTTGTAAGGTTCTGTTTGTTCCATTGGTAAAGTGGTAATATTCCAACGAGGAAATCTGTCACTTGTTGAAGTTCCAATCGCAAACAAAACACATTTTACGAGTTTTTAGTTAATTACATCAGCTACTATTTTTAATAATTTTCCCATTGGTATTAGAACCGTTATTAATTTTTAATTTAACTTAAATAAAACCAGAGACATGATTGTGACTGTGTACCTTAAAAATATTGAACAAATCTGCTCGATACCCATAGGTAAGTGTTGAGAAGTACTCAATTCGAAATAATAGGTTCGTTCGTTGAACTTTACCCAGGGTTGACCCAGGTTTTCTTGACAACCCTCAGAGTTGTCAACAAAAACTGGGGTTTTCGGTTTTCAAAAAACACCCAAGGGCTTTCAACTGTTTTGTTGACAGCTAAAAGCAAGACAAAATAATTTTGTGATCTGATAAAACTTTAAATTTGTTATAAATTAGTTTTAAAAATGAACGAAAACAATTTTGCTTTGTTGCTGAATGTTTCATCCGATGAGTACAACAAACATTTAATTGCTAATGCAAGCAAAAACATGCAACATGCGAATCGCCAAACGACAACAAAAGAAATGCATATGAAATCTCATATGACTTTTGACAGTTTGATCGTTACCTGAACTCACCCCAGCAAAGTACCTAGATCTACTTCAGGGCGACCCCAGGTCTCAAAAAACACGGAATTTGCTCACCAGGGTGACTTCAGGTTTTTCAAAAAAACGGTTTAGGGTGACTTCAGGGCTCAACGAACAAACCTAATAAGTGGCCACCTTGCCAATCTAACAATGTCATGAAAACGTCAAATACCAACCAAGAATGAGTTGACATAAATTGAATACTGAAATAAAACGTGGTTTAATGAAGTCGTTCTTTTTTAATTTAACATAAATTAGATTTCCATTTAGTTTTTCAGCTTTTCTCTTAAGTTAATAATTCGCTTTGCAAAGTATTCAAACATTTGGCATCCCTTGCGGGGAACTTTAATCTTCCGCGCTAGTAAAAAATTAATGTAGATAATTGTAAAGAGTCTTATCTTGGAGAATAATGGCGCTTGCTAAAGAAGAATCTATCGCGAAACTAATTTATAACTTCTCAGCTAACACACAGAAGGCAGGGAAGGCAAAGCAGACAAAAGGTTATCTCATGGGCAGAAGGAAGATTACTGGACCAAGTTCAATGAGGCTCATGACATCATCTCAACAATGGATCCAACAGAAACGAACGAGAAAGATCTCGAAAGGCTTCTTTCCGATGAACGTTTTGTCGACATTGAATCTGCCTTCTGTGAGGCCCTTGGGGACCTCAACGACACAATCGACGAGCTTTCCACAACTGCTCATGAAACGATATCTCATTCAACGCCGGCTCGTCTTGTCATGAATGGAGGTATCAGCACAATCAAATCGACATTACCACCGCTACAACTACCCACTTTCAACGGATCGTTTGAAGAGTGGCTGAACTTTAAAGACATGTTCACCAGCTGCGTTATCAATGATAAAATGCTCTCCGATGTGCAAAGACTACAATATCTTAACTCCGTGGTAGTGCTACAAATGTACTAAAAAACTTTCGGATTAACGGGGATAGCTTTCAGACTGCATGGGACATCCTAAAAAGCCGTTTTGACAACAAGCGAAAATTAATTAAGCAGTACCTTCATGATATTGTTAATATGCCAACCATGGCCAACGAATCACCCTTAGTCTTACATCAGAATCTCGATGGAATCACTGAAGCTGTTCGCACTCTACAGCAACTAGGGCGGCCAACAAACCAGTGGGACGACTGGCTGGTTTTACATGTGACTCAAAAACTTGACCCAATAAAAGATTGGGAAACTTCACTTGAAAGTCCGAACTCCATTCCCACTTACGCACAGCTGAAAAAGTTTTTGGAAAATAGACTACAAGGCCTTGATGCTATGGCTGCCTGCTCTCGACCAAGGCAAAGGGAATCTATTCAACCAAAAGCATTTAAAGCACAGCCAGTACGCAGTCACCAAGCAAATGTCAATCGATGCCCTAAGTGTTCTGGTAAGCATGGCCTTATGTTTTGCTCTGATTTTAGAAAAGAAGCACCAGCACAGAGACTGACATTCATGACGAAAGCAAAACTGTGCAAAAATTGCTTAAAGGCTGATCATATACAACAACAATGTCCATCGGAGTACACCTGTTTAAGATGTCAACAAAAACATCACACAATGCTGCATGATAGCATCCAGTCACAAGAAGCTCACGTTAACACAAACCATCTGCGAACACAAAAACCTCGTAACCCTCCTCACCCTGTTAATTCACTCTGTAAAAGCTCCGATAATAAACCAACGATACAACTAGAACCGGTTTTGCTGGCTACAGCTCAAGTTAAAGTGCGATCTGCCACTGGGCATGAACTAGAACTGCGAGCTCTTTTGGAGATCGGATCCCAAGCCACGTTTATAAGTGAGTATGCGGTAGAACAACTTCACCTTCGGCGAACAAGGCTCTTTATGCCGATGACGGGGGTAGGAGGTACAAGTGTTGGCAAGTCAACAGGTCTGGTTGACATTTCTATTAGCTCTTTTAGAGAACCAGACTTCAACATTAATTGCAGAACATTAATTTTACCACGTTTGAGTCCTCTTATGCCCGCTCTTCGTCTTGACACTAAGCTGTTTGGTAAGTTCTTGGATCTGGTGCACCTGTTGCACAACAAACCCATTTAGGTTGGGTATTGGGTAATCTTCGGACGCTTGCCCGAGTCTACAACCAGAATGCTGTCTACAAACTTTTGTGCATTTTCACAGACTGAGCTCTCAAATTTAGTTCAGTCCATGTTGAAATTTAATGAGCACAAAGACGTGGAATCTTCTTCCAAGATGACACAAGATGAGCTATTCTGCGAAGAATTCTTTAAGCGAACGGTACAACGGACCTGTTCTGGACGCTACATCATCAAGTACCCGTTTAAAGACTCCATCGACCAAACAATTTTGACTGATTCTAAAGGAGATGCCTACAAGCCAACTCATTCGCCTAGAGAAGGACCCGAAAATGAGGACAATGTACGATGAATTTATTTCCGAATATCAAAATCTCGGGCATATGGAACCTGTTCAGGAAGACGTTTCACCTAAGCTGAGTTGCTACATTCCACATCACGGCGTATACAAGGAGTCAAGTTCGACAACTAAATTGAGAATTGTCTTCAACGCATCCAGGCGGTATAAATCAGGTAAAACACTAAATGATTGTCTTCATGTAGGTCCCAAACTTCAAAGTGAACTATCTGCGATTATCTTGAAATGGCGTACTCATCGAATTGGGTTCATGGCAGACATTGAGAAATGCTATAGACAAATAATGGTGCAACGAGATGATGCTGACATGCAGAGAATAATATGGAAAGACGATGAAGGACTTCCAGCTGTCTACAGGTTGCTTACTGTCACTTATGGTTTAAACTGCTCTCCGTATGTGACAATCAAAGTTCTTCACACCCTGGCCGACTATGAGGAAACTGACTTTCCTCAAGCTGCTAAAGTACTACGTGAATCATTCTACATGGATGACTATCTCCACGGTGCTGCTCAAGAACTGCAATCGGAACTCCAGAACTTACTGCAACGAGGAGGATTCCTGCTCCGAAAGTTTAACTCAAATTCTACCGAGTTTCTGCAAGGAATAAGCACGAATGATAAGTTGACTGAGCAGTGTTGTGATCTTAATTTGGATCGTGAAACCAAGGCCCTTGGGATCTATTGGTCTTGACAAACTGATTGCATTGGCTACAAAGTGAAAGTCACAAAAGTTTCAAAAGCAATCACAAAACGTCAACAGCTTTCCGATGTGGCCAAAATCTATGATCCAACTTGCCTACTGGCTCCAATAGTGATTACAGTCAAAATTCTTTCACAACAACTTTGGCTGTCTGGTATATCATGGGATGATCCACTTCCAGAACCACATCAAAAGAACTAGGTTCAATTTCGAGAAGAGCTCTCCTCGATTGAGGAGCTTCAAGCTACCAACTGCATGTTTTTTCGGACGCTTCTACCTCTGCTTATGCTGCTGTCTCTTATCTGCGAGTTATAACATTTCATGGTGAATGTAAAGTGTCAATTCTTATGCCAAAAACTAAGGTGGTACCTTTGAAGAAAATCACCGTTCCATGCTTGGAACTCAATGGAGCACTTCTTGCGTCAAAAGTCGCGTCCAAGGTTCTCGACATCGTACAGTTGCCATCCATGACAACCTATTGCTGGTCGGACTCGAAGACAACGTTGAGCTGGATTCGATCAAACCCAGGAAAATATAAGCAGTATGTTGCGAACCGAATCACCAAAATCCAAGAGCTGACAACTATTGACTGCTGGAGGTATGTGCCTACTAAAAGCAATCCGGCTGACGTAGCCTCTCGTGGCGTATACCCTTCTCAGCTACAGAAACTTGACTTATGGTGTTCTGGTCCAACATGGCTACAGGGAGATGATAGCGAATGGCCTGAACAAAAAGGTGTATTCAGTGATGCTCATGAGATAACAGCACTTCTTGCTACTCATAGCCCGTCCAAGCTAACAGAGGATGGGGGAGCACTGGGTCTTCTCTACAAATACTCTGACATCAATACCTTGATTGGAGTAACATGTTGGTGCTATCGTTATGTTGCAATCAAACTAAAGCAACCACATGCTACATCATCCTGGTGCACAGCATCTGAGCGACAAGTTGCCTTACAGTTTTGGATAAGGTATGTTCAAAGAATACATTTTAATATTGAAATTTCTTATCTCCTTCAAGGTAAACCTGTCAGCTCCAAGAGCAAGCTAATGAAGCTAAATCCAATGATGGATGATAAAATGGCATCATACGATTGAATGGCAGATTGAAAAATGCCCTATTGACTGTGTCGGAACGATTTCCCATAATTTTGCCTAAAGAAAGTAAAATTACCTCTTTGCTTATTGATCAAGGTCATAAGGCATGGGGGCAAGCAAACGACAATCAACTTTCTTCGAAGGCGCTATTGGATTATCGACTGTCGTCCCACACCGCGGTGCACTGCAGCTGCTCCGTTTAAGCATTCCGGACTAGATTATGCCGGACCCTATGCGATTCGTACAACAAAAGGCCGAGGTCATCGTAGTTACAAGGGATGGGTCGCTCTTTTTGCCTGTCTGAGCACTAGAGCTATTCATCTAGAACTCGTGAGCGACATGACAACCGAGACATTCCTTGCAGCTTTACGACGATTTTTTTCTCAACGAGGGTACAGCCTTAGCATCTGTAGCGACTGTGCGACAACTTTTGCTAGCGCCAATGCAGTTCTAAAGGAAGACTTCACGGCTTACCGAAAGCAATTGGAAGCAGGGGCACGATCCGTGTCTTGCCATGGTGTATCATGGCACTTTATTCCACCAGGCTATCCAAACTTTGGTGGTATACGGGAAGCTGGAGTCAAGAGCATGAAACACCATCTGAAGCGGACCATAGGGGAAGCAACGTTAACCTTCGAGGAATTTTACACAGTCCTCAAGCAAATTGAAGCTGTTTTGAATTCGAGGCCAATGTCAGCCATATCAGATGATTTCCATTTAGTTTTTCAGCTTTTCTCTTAAGTTAATAATTCGCTTTGCAAAGTATTCAAACAGTAAGTTTGATTCCCCAAAACTAATGGCCCTATGAAGATTCATCAAGATTAATTTCTAATCTACCTTATTTACGATTCAATTGTAGGTACTATGGTAAATCTACCAGGTTTGTAGGTACTAGATTGAGGTTAAATCTAATAAAGCTAACCATGGCGACAGTTTAAATCTTCTTGAAATGCCTATCACTAGTTTAAATATAGCTAGTTTCTTTAAAGTTGTTGTAATCGATCGATAACTATCGCTGTTAAACCTTGATCTACGAATGCAAATTTATTTTAATATTTGTTTTGTGTTAACAAAGTGGAACAGGAAATATCCCTAAGACAGAAAACAAAGTAACCACCCAAATTGTGAAAGTTCAATTCTAAAAAAAACTCAACCCCCCACTATCACAGACATTGGGCCTTGTGAATAAAAAAAAAGCTAAAGCTAAAACTTGGATTTTTAAGTAAAAGCTTGATTTTTAGTGAATAAAAATAAGCTTAAGCTAGCTAGTTAAAGATGTTTTCTAGTAAAAGCTATTTTAAAATAGCCAAAGCTAAATTCATTTAGTTTTAGCTTGTTTTCCTAGCTTAAGCTTCAATTTGTGTGAATAAAAATAGCTTAAACTAGAATATTATAGTTAAAGCTACAAAAATTTCAAGATTTTTTCGACCTGTCTAGAAAGCTTTGACTAGGTCTTATTTTCAGTATTAACTTGTGCGAGTTGTTAATTAAACATAAGGGAATATCTCAAAAAATAGGACTGTGAGCGTATAGACCCAGAAACTGACATACGAAATGTTAAAAACATTTTTAGCCGAAAAATACTTTCCCTGTAGAACAGATAACAAATTGAGGCAAAAAAACTTTCCTTTCGGTCATACATGTACCAGTTTTAGCTAAAGCTAACTAGCCGAAACATGTGAATAAAAAAACGAACACCTTAAATTACGAAGCTTAAGCTAGAATTTTCCAGCATAAGCTATTTAGCGTTATCATTTTTTTATTCACATAAAACAAAGCTTAAGCTAGTACTGTCTAGCTTTAGCTGCTAGTAAAAGCTATGACTAGTTGGCTTTAGCTTCCTCCAAAAAAAGCTTTAACTTTTTTTTTATTCACAAGACCCATTGGCTCCTCAAAACAAAATTACCCTAGAAGCCGGCGACCACACGTTCTCTCTGTTCTAATGAGAACTTTTGTCAACAAAGTTTCTGCTTTGGCGAGTGGAGAACAGTGACATTGATGCCCTTGTTTGGTGGTGGCAATCAGTGGTGGCAAGCATATAATGTACATATGTATTGCATGCATCCTTTACCATACACAATCACCATTCCATAACCAACATCTAGCTTCTTGCCCTTCTTGCTTCTTGCTCATCTTTCGTCCTCTTTCGATTTTCTGTTTTTTTTTTAATTTTGCTCTTTCGTCCATTAACGTTATCCTTTTTCCAATTTTCATTCATTTTTTTCTTTTCATTTTTTATTTCCTTTCAACTTTCCGAACTTGGAAGCATCCACCTAAACAACTTAGGTACTAACTGATACCACCAAAGAGATTCTCTATACCGGCATTGAATACATCCTGCCGCTATTTCTCTTCCGGATATTTACATTAAATTACACATTTACTGTTCATTGCATGCACAAACACATAACCTTAAACAAAAACTATACTTAGCTCTCTTCCATGGAAAACAGCCTTCTCTCTCCATATTCACCGCCAATGCAAAAGGACAGTAAAATAAAAACAAAATCATCCACTCTGTCTGAAGTAAAAAGCTTTCACAGCTCGCACATCATCTGCCAATAACTCACTGTGGACCTACTTCCGGTAGGTATATACAAAACCGTGCATCTAATTCCGTCCCGGCGACGGCGACGGGCTGATGGTATACACCATAGTAGGTATGTACCGGCTTGACTCTTTCTACGAAAAAAAAGTTCCATCACTCTTCCTTTTTCTCGGAAAAGGGACAACGGCAAGAGCTAGTGCACCCAGTTCGTCTTTACATTTCCAACCCAATTAACCTCCACTTCACTCACTCTATCGGGCTTTTAACACCTCCAGCATCGCCGACGTTTCTTACACCAATATCTGCTCCACCACTACCAATGTGCTCTTCGGTGCATTTGTATGTATTACATAGAAAGGCGTGTGTGGCCTTGACCTTGTTACTCTTGCAAAAGCTTTGCACTGCACACACAAAAAATACACGTGTAACAAAGAACAAAACAAAACCCAACCAATACAAAGGGGGAGAGAGAGTAGTTACTCAGAAAACAAACAACCAACCCCCAAGCCTCTAAGGAATTGCCATTACTAATACACTTGCATCGACGGACGTCTGTCAACCACCCTAGACTTTACATCGGCTTTAGCAGTAAAATCAGTTAACATACACTTTACATTTTTAAATCTCAAAGAGGCTTCTAGAAGTGAGAATGCCCAAAGCCAAAGAGAAACTTAAGTAATGTTAGTTTACAGAAACCACACCGGTAAAATATAGTTTGTAAACGTTGACTCTCGTTCTCGTCTAGAGCGACACGTGTTCCCTGCCGGCTTCACTTTTGAGAGAGAACATCCTTTTCCCCCAGCTCCAGTTAGGAAGGACTGCAAATAGTGATTGCTCTCTTCATTCTCTTTTTTTTCGTAACAGTTAACAGAATGAGCCTTACATTTTACACATAGCACTTATCCTGTTAACTTGGTCATAATATGGTAGATATGCTAGGAATACTCGCAGTTCTCTTCGTTGCCGAATGCAGTTACATTCATACCGTTATTACATTATGCATCACTCTGTGCTTTCTGTCTGCAACTTGAGTTATACAAGTAAATGTGTTGCACATATCCGAGAGCTTTTCAAAAACGCCTACACACTCTTTTGATCGCAAAGCTTGCATTACCGCTATATTCAATACTGGTTGCCAGCCAGACATTTTGCTTATACATTACTGACTAGGAGGAATATGTACACATAGGCATTTGTCTGTATGTATTATGCAGTTATGTTTATTTTTTTTTAAAGTGGCACGTGTAACGGAATGCAATGCAGTGCATTAAGGGAATGAATTGCAAAGAGGAAAGATGGAAAAGAGGAAATGGTTTGAGATATTTTTTTTTTATTTTCCTTTACTTCCAATGTTCGAAGTGGATAGAAGTCAAAAGTTCTATGATAAAAAAGGCACCGCACCCCAAACCCACGACCCTTAGTCTCTTTGGGGTCACCCGCAACACCCTCTTCCTCCTTCCAAAGGGACAAACCGACAACGACAAGCGTGGCTGCGGTCGGGTGGGGGCTGAAGCTTCGGCTTAGTTCAGAACATTGCGATGGCTGCGATGGTGTAATATTTTTCCTAGATTACTTCGTGTCCTAGTTTCTGTTTATCACAGACAAGCAGACAGAATGCGCCGCCTGGCGGAAGAGAAAAGGAGCACACAAAAGGGACATGAGGGAACGATTTTAGGGCCACATGCTGGTGCACCATGTAAATGTGTTGGTGGTGTTAAAACAAATTCGTTCGTGTGTATAAGTTGCGCGTGCATTAAATGCAATTTGGTGTGATGTAAGGTGTGAGTGAGTCGCTCACATCCTAAAGGGAATTGTTCCTATCAAAAGTGGGGTTTTACTGAAAAGGACGTCACAAGTTGAAATAAATTATAAACAAAAAAAAATACACATTCTCAACACGTAAGCTTTCAATCTGCTGTCGGAAGAAATTGAAGAGTAGGGTGGTGATGGTGGTAAGAGTCTGAAACGCATAAATGGGTATAATGGCAGGTGGTTTTTGACACTATTGTGGGCTGTGGGGGAAGAGAATATGAATGTTTTAAATTATGTTCCGTAAGTTGGTTGCATTTAAAAAAGGTTTCTTAAAACCTGTAGTCTGAAAAAAGGCATAGCCTGATTCTACTTACCTAGGTGTAAGGCAATTTATTAATATTTCTGGACTGGGACCATAAATTATTTGAGAATATGTATTCGACTATTTTATTTTTGCCCAAGAGAACTTAGTGCAACATGCATCTTGGAACCGAATATTTTCAACCTTCTTATAGTTTAGTACATTATTACGAAAAAATTAAATTACGTTAAGCTTGGCAGTAAAATTTAAGTCACTTCCATTCCTACCAAGAACACGCATCACACAGGAATGGTTGAGAGTTGCTGACTATGGTTTTTTTCGAGCTGTTATCGACCATTGCATTGTAGGTGTAGGCCTTTCAATCGGAAACGTACAAAATTTCCCTGCGCACCTTTTCTTATTAACCAACCTCATAATAAAAGAGTACATACCTGTATTGCGTTTTCTAGATAGGTTCAAACTTAGCAGAACTTAAGAGAACTTAGGGTGTTTCTCTACTCAATCCCTCAGAGTTTGGTTCAAAGATTTTTTCGAGGTGGAACATAAATGTCTATTTCCTCTAAACGACCAACCAACTTAATACATTTTTTGAAAGGTCGATGTCACTGCACAACCCATACAGTTCATTTTGACTGATTCTCCTCCACTTCCCGTCTATGCGGAGGTAACCAAAAACCATCTTTAAAATTTTACCCTCAAAAGAACCCAAAACGTTCGCTTTCATCTTTGACTGGGTTCATGATTTCATTTCTCAGGACCTATAATGGAAGAATTAAGTTGCTCGGGAGAAGACTTGGCTCAAATTGCCTAAAGCAACAACAATTGGTACGAGCTTATCTTCAATTGATCTTAATCGGTTTTAATTCTGTATATGTAATCGATGTCAAAGTAAAGATATCGAAGTACACACAGCTTTATGTAAGCTTAAGTCCAAATTAGCTGCTGAAGCTTACGGCTATCATGTCACCATGTTGTTGTTCACCATCTCATCTACTAAATATACTCGGCGAATGGAACATGAGCAGTTTTTGGCCGATCTTCAAGAATACAGTCCCTCTCAACTGCGCCACTTACAGACTCACTAGTCTCCATAACATAACTTACTAGATCTTTTCTGCTGTATTATATGAAAGCATGAAGGCATTCGTCAACGACTTGGTAAGTCCATAATAATGTCGACCAAAAATACAGTACATGTCACCCTAACAAATATAGGTAGAAAAGGCTTTTTCATTGATAATTTTCGCTTTGTTCGCACCCTCCATGTACGTCGAGCTGGCGGAGGTATTTGAAAGGGTTGTCTGGTAATGCATTTTTATTGATTGAAAACAGGATTTGTACAGCCTTTTTTTTAAATAAGGTGACCCTTCTTCTTAATCCTCCTACCCACCAATTGCATTACATTTCTTCTCTCCAAGGTCATGGAATCGCTCTTCAATTATCAGCTCAAAAAATGTTTCGAAGATTGAAAGATTTTGAATGACGGGCAGTACGACTTTCGCAGCGATCATTCTACTGGTGATCTGATGACAAATCTAACCGAAGAGTGGAAAAGCTCTTTACATTGTTTTGGAGAAAGTATGATTATTGCGCTTGATATTTATAAAATATTTTTTAGAGTTCGGCACCAGGCTCTCTTATCGAAAATGCGTTGGTTTGGTATCAACGAAACCCTTATTTTTTTTGGATTAGAAATTACATGTTGTATTTGACGGTTTCAAGTCTGATCTTCACAAAATAAATGCTGGTGTTCCTCAGGGCTTCGTTTTGTCTCCGACTCTCTTCCTCATTTTTGTAATTGATCTCTTGTCTGAAACTTCTAATCCACTTCATTGTTTTGCCGACGACTCTACTGTCAGCTTCTTATACTCGTTCTAAAAGTAACGTCCATCTCCTTCAGAAGTGGAATTTCAACGGTATCGTATGATAAGCTAATTAAACTCCGATATTTACAGCACTGTTAAATCCGGCATAAAAACCCGTGTGGAGTTTAATGCTTCGAAAACTCAATTCTGTCTATTGTCCTTGCAGCAAAATGTCCCCCTTATGCCATTATCCTTGAATGGCACTTGCATCGAAGAAACCGAAAAGCTCTAAGTACTTGGTATGCGTGTCAACGACGATCTTCGTTGGAATGATTAGATTCTCGAGACCGCAAAAAATGCTGTTAAATGCTTAGGATTTCTATATCGATGTAAGAAATTTTTCCCACTTCTGATCTGCCTACCATTTATAAGGCCTTTTCTGTCCAAAACTCAGAAAATTCTCTCCACTTATTAGATAGAATTCAGAACAGAAAGTTCAAAATTGATAGCAAACAGAGCTATCATGGAATCATTTCCGTCTCTTGAACACTGTCGGAATGTTTCATGTCTTTCTTGACTTATCGCTTCTTTCACAAGCAATGTTCACTCGAAGCAGCCATATTCATTCCTCCCCTCAATAATTCCACCTGCGATACCACTTTTCGCTAGGAATGCTTATCAGTTCAACCATGAGCCTAATTTTGAACGTTCAGTCAAAAACAGAGATTCGTTTTTTTAGTCGCACAAGCGATTATGGAATAATTTTCCCGGCACGGTTTTCCCTAGCAGTTTTAATTTGCAAACATTCAAGACCAATATTCATCAACACCCTCTTGCAAGTAGGTGGATGCCACGCCCTCTGAATGGAAAGTCCCAAATTTTAAATTTTGTATTCTTTGTATTTACTTCGAGACTTACCGCTTCACCAATTTTCATCGTTCTACAACAATCGGAAGTGCTTCTTATAATTATTTATAAGAATTTTTGATACAGTGGGAAATATCGAATGGAAATCTCAAATTTTCGAACATTTTTTTTTATGCCCAATATGACCTACCGTTGCGTTGTAGGAAATATCAATGTTGCAAGGTGTCGAGAAATATTCCATAATTTTGATAATCGTCAGTGAAGGAGTCAGTTAAGGTTTTAGCGATTTTTGAAGTTTTATATCTCAAGAACTACTGATACCAAAGAGTTATTGTATTTGATCAGCTCAACAAATACTGTGAATTTTATGTTTCTGACTCTATTGATACTGAAGTTATAAGGTGGTCGAAAATCGCCTGATTTTGTACATGCAATAAGTGTGTGGTACCGAGAACTAGGCTGGGCAAAACCGTGTGGTATGTCCTTAAATTTAACATGCAAAATGTCTACTGTGACCAGTGCTGCCGTTTTAGTGACTTTGTCACTATACAGTGTGTCCGGTAATTCGTCTCCCATACTTTGGGATGTGATTCTTGGTCATATAAGAAAAAAAAAGGAAAACCTCAGTGTTTATTTCTGGTCCTTTATATTGAATTTAAGCCCTACCGGTTCCCCAAATTTCATCGTTTTACAGCAGTCGGAAGTGCTCCATTCAACCAACACCAATTCGGAGAAAGTAGGCGGATACCACCTCCCCTGAATGGAAAACTTCAAATTTTCTTGCATGACAAGACCTACCGTTGTGCAAAATTACAAGATTCTACGATGTCAGGAAGTGCTCTATATTTTTGATGATATGTCAGTCAGTCAGTGAGTCAGTCAGTTACGGTTTTTGTGATTTTTGAGGCCTTATATCTCAGGAACCGCTTATGCTAGAAAATTGAAATTTGGTGAGGCGCCTGTGCCTCACTAGCTTAGAAAATATTCGGAATTTTAAGTTTCTGACTTTATTGGTACTGAAAATAGGGAGGGGTCAAAAATCGCCTGAGTTTGTTCCTGTAAAAAGGGTGTAGTGCCAGAACTTGGCTGGGCACTACCGTGCCCTTTGATAATCCCAAATTCGCAGTTATGCTTCTTGACGTACTCGTTCATCTAAAAATGGGCTTGAAAATGATTTTTTTTACTGAAATCGGGATCCCCTTCCAATTTGTATTATTGTTAAAAAATAAAAACATCAAAATCACAACCGACAAAAGAACATGGCCGCCTTATACATAATGTCAAAATTTACCAGTTCTTATTGGAAAATCCTTCATTAAAAGCCACAAGTGCATATTAAGATAAAGGCATTTGGAGACTTCATAAATTAATTTTAACATCTCGATAGATTTACAAAAGTGACTTTAATCTATGCGCCTTATAGGATTACCACAAGGAATATTCTAACATCGCCAAGACCTATACTTTTGCATCTACATATTTCCATTAATAGTTGATTCTTGAGTTTTTTTTTACATGAAAATCCCATGGAAAGACAATTTTTTTCTTGAATTTTCTTTATTCTTCCATTTGCGTTTTTTTACATTAGTAATTGTATGGTAATCCTCTTATGGCTGCCCTTATCCATTCCTTTGTGAAACTGCTTCAATTTGCACTATTTAATTCGATAGAATTTCTCCTTAAAAGTATCACAAATTGAAAAGAGAACCACTTAATGGGTTGTGGAGATTTTTTTATCTACTATATTCGTGATTTCATTAATTGTTTTTGTAAAAAAAAATTAACTAAGTATTAAACAAAAACAGAGAACACTTGCTAAAACACATGCAAATCTGCTAGTTAAGATGGATGAATTTTGTTTCATTTTCGAAGGATCAAAGGTTGACGTTATTTGTGTATCTGAAACCTGGTTAACTGACGAGCAAAATGATCAGATGTGTTCACTTGAAGGTTATAATATATTTCGCTCTAACAGGGTACGTAGAAGAGGTGGGGGTGTTGCAATTTATGTCAGAAAAGGGTTAAAATGTAGAATTAAAAGCTCATCTCCCGAAGATAGTTTAATAGAATTTGTTTTTGTTGAGTTGTCTAATTTTAATGAAAAACTTCTCATTGGTGCTGTATATAGACCAAATAGAAATATTTGTTTCTCACAACTTATTTCTTTTATTGAGCAAATCTCTGCTCCTTATCCTAATATTATACTTTGCGGTGATTTCAATAGTAACCTCTTACAGGAAAATAACTTATTTTTGAATGAATTTCTCTCTCTAAATCTTCACTCCGTCAACACGTCTACGCCTACTCATTATTCCAGTTATGTCCCTACATTACTGGATCTCTTTCTCGTCACTGACAAAAGGAAAGTTATTCTATATGATCAGTTATCGGCACCAGCTTTCTCAAAACATGATCTCATATTTTTAACATTCGACTTTCAAGTTGAGATTCACGCCGAAATTTTCCAATATAGAGACTTTAAGAACATAAACTATGCTTCTCTTCATTTGGATATACATAATATATGTTGGGACCTAATCTTCTTAATGACTTCACCTAGTGATAAGGTAGCTTTCCTCAACAGGAACATTGCAAATATCTTTGAAATGCTGTACCATTAAAAACAAAAACAAATATTCCCCTCAACAAACCTTGGTTCACGAACGAGATTAAGAGATTAATACGGGCTCGCAATCTCGCCTACAAACGTTGGAAAACTTTTCGTCTTAATAGTTTCCACCAAGAGTTTAGATCTTTACGTAACAAAACTGTTTTAACAATTCGTAATGCCAAAGTTGCTTTATATTCTAGCCGTTTCAATGACTCATTAAGTTGTAAGCAAATCTGGCAAAATCTTAAGAAAATTGGTAATCCGAGTTGGTAAATCTCGGAGTGATTCTTCCGCCGCCGCCGGCGCCGGAGCCGCTGCCGATATAGATATTGATGAACTGAACCGAAGTTTCGTATCTACGAGTAGTTCTCTTACCACCAATACACCACCATCTTCCGCTTTAACCACTGCTTACAATAGCTTTTCACCAGGTCAAAGCTCATTTAGTTTTTCAAATATATCTCCTGAGGATGTAGTAGAAGGAATCCTATCTATTAAATCAAATGCTATTGGATTTGATGAAATACACCCATTATTTTTAAAACTTCTGCTGCCAGTTCTTTTGCCGTATATAACTCATCTTTTCAATTCAATCATATCCACAAGCGAGTTTCCTACACAATGGAAATTTTCAAAAATTATACCTATTCCGAAAACATCGAAATGAGACGAATTCCGCCCAATTTCTACACTGTCATTCCTGTCTAAGGTGTTTGAAAAAATTATTCAAAAAAAAATAATACGTTCCTTGATCACAATAACATACTTACTTCGAAACAGTCTGGATTTCGCAAGAAAAACAGTTGCATTACTGCATTAATAAGTGTTTCAGAGGATATAACGAAATCCATCGATAATGATTACGTCACGTTCTTGATACTCCTTGACTTCTCCAAGGCATTTGATATGGTAAATCATTCTACCCTTTGCAAAAAACTTTTCCATTCTTATAACTTTTCTCCTGATGCAGTCAAGCTGATTTTCTCTTATTTGAGTAAAAGAACACAAGCTGTTGAATTTAATAAAGTCCTCTCCAATTTCCTACCCAACAATAATGGTGTCCCACAGGGATCTATACTTGGCCCTTTGTTTTTTTCCCTTTATGTAAACGAACTTCCAACAATTATTAAATATTGCTCTATACGACTATACGCTGATGATGCTCAGTTATACCTTAGTTGTCCGTTGGGGCTAATCGAACACTATGCCACTTGCATAAACAATGATTTGTTGGAAATTGAACGTTGGTCACACCAAAATAATTTAATGCTAAACCCCAAGAAATCGAAATGCTTAGTGATTTCAAAGAGTAAGTTAGATGTTTCTTATTTTCCCTCATTATTGTTAAATGGCTCCCCTATTGAATATGTTGAATCAGCGAAAAATTTAGGTGTCGTATTTAATTGCAGTCTGAGCTGGAAAAATCATATTTCATATATTGTTGGTAAAACCTATGGCGTCCTTCGTACACTCTGATCAACACAGTATTATACCCCCTTGAATATCCGAACATTACTTGTCAAAACACTTATTTTGCCTTTGGTTACTTATGGCTGTGAAATATTCTGCAAACTTGATTACGAAAGTAAAAGAAAACTAACTGTTGCCTTTAATAGTGCAGTACGATATGTTCATGGATTACGACGCTTCGACAGTATTTCACTACATGCTTCCCGGCTTCTTGGAATGTCATTTGAAAATCTTCTCAAATTTAGAACGTTGATTTTGTTTTCAGATATACTTCTAACCCACCATCCGGTCGATCTCTTCAGAGAAATATCTTTTTTCGATTCAAATAGATTGGGACTCTTAGTTATCCCGCGTTTTAATTGTCTTACATCTAAACGCACGCAACACGCCTGTGGAATTCATTACCGCGACAAATTAGAAGTATTAACAGTACTATTCGATTAAAGAAAGCACTCAAAATTCATTTTGCAAATATGAATGTAAGAAATAATTGAATATTTTGTATCTTTATATTGTTTTATTGAATGTTATAATCTCTTAAATAATTATGTATTGAATTTGCCAAATTAAACTTTATTGTAGCTTCTGTATATTTAAAATGCTTCACTATAAATAAGATATTATATCTTACAATGTAAGCTAATCACAAATTAAAATAAAATAAATACAAAATAAAATAATCTGGCCCTATAAGTATAAGTTTTTATGACGAGCAACAGCTTGTGGAGAACCAGGCCTTATTGACTTACAATGCTCAACCATTCCTGGCTGCCTGCCGTCGATAAAAATGGAGGGGACCTACTATTGTTTCTCAAGTCCGAATGGCTAAGATGAGAGGCACTTTTCATGACAAGTGATACTTTTGGAGGATTTGAATTCAACTCACTTCTTCACAAGAAGCAGTACACTCCAGAAAAAAATAAGAGGCTTCGAATTTTAAAAATTTATGTTAATAGTGAAAAATATTCAACTTTTTTTTTAAGGCTTTAATAGCTTTTACTAAAAGAAATTTTTGAAAACACTTTTTAGAAAATCATTGAAACAGTTTAGAACAAAAAACATATGTATGTTCTTGTTGACCATTAATATTGGTCTTAAGCAAAATGTATTAGGGGGAAAATGTTTCTATTGCTATCTACCGAGTTCAAAGAAAATTGGACGTGCGGTTTCGACTATAATGCAACAGACAGACAGATAGATATAATTCCGAAATCCCTTTTTTTCATCTTCCTTATCATCGTAATGTCAATTCTACTTAAAATGTTCGATTTTCTTTGGAGGGCATAACCTGCCACATAATCATAATAATAAAAGGTAAATTTGTTAACATAGTGTGAAAAACTCGATAGTTATCAATAAATAGAACACGATATTTTGATCTTGAAATAACATGGAAAAGATGAAAAAAGTGGCGCTAACGATACAAACAAAATTTAACTCTATCTAAAAATAACGGTACCCAACATACAAATGTTAAAAACTGGTTTTCGATAAACGTATTACTATTAAATCAGACATTTTAGACAGAGCCTACCATACAATAATTTTGTACGAAGTTTGACTTTCTCACTAGAAGTATAACGAATTAGTGACATTTTTTACGGAAACTTTTAAAGAGTTTAAAAAACATAATAAGGGTATTCATGTAACGAGATAATCTTCCGCTTTGTAGAAAGATATAACTTTCCGCAGCATGTTTTCATGAACACCCCCTTAGAAATACTTGGGTAAATGTTGGAAATATTTTGTGAAATGTCAAATTAAAAGTCAGAATCCATACTTCTTTAGTTTACGAGGTTTATTTCTGCACTTTCCGCAGCGAATTTGTGAGATAATTTTATGAGATTTGCAGAAACTTTTTCCCATACAAATTTTGACAGCTAGTTTCTGCGGAGATAAAATTATCTGGTTTACGAGGGTTTTCCGCGCTTACATGAATACCCTTAATATATCAAAACTTAAACAAAAAAAAAATTTCCGATTTTTGAGGAAAGTTTGAAAATATTTGTTTGGTATCTCAAAAACAGGTGAATTATTTTTTTTAATTTCAATTTTCAATTGCGCAATAATACTTAAAATTGGCGTACCAATGTTTGAAAAATTTTACTTTTAAGGACTTAAATTTTTTAAAAACAATTTTGTTTTATATTTAAACACTTATATTTAACAAAAAACCACTATAATCATTTATATATTCTGTTCTTGCATAAGCTTATATTTTTTGTATTATTATTTGACGCGCACTTTTGAGCACATTACGAGCGTTTTAGGAAAGTTGGGAAGTTTTTAAAAGGAATTACCGATGCACATTGATTTTGAATGGGTGTATATCATAATGGGAGGGAAATATAGAGCCGGATACAGCATTCCACATTCGCATATAGCGGCTAAATAAAGAATCTTTGAATTTAACAGTACCTCCAAAATTAGGCTGAAGGGTAAACTGATGGAAATTCCCTGAACCGCGAGTATTACGGTTGAATTGCTTAAGAGAAGAAATGCAACTGTCTATTTCACTAGAACACTGTTTATAAAATTAATGGTAAAATAATGAAAGACTGTTCGAGAGACTCAAATGTCCTTATTATACTTATATCACCTATCATTTTTAAAGCTCATTTTTGAATTCTATTGAAAAAACTCAAGTGAGTTATTGGAGCACCTACCCAAATATAGCAATTTTACTCAAGCTTAGGAAGAATAAAGGCAATACAGAAAGATCAGAAGCGGGGAAAAATTTCTTGCAACATCGAAGGAAACCCAAGCACTAAGCAGCGTTTGTGAAGACGTCGAATATGTGGTTATTTCACACAACGTGGTCTGTGATTCACATACCTAAATGTAAGTGACGTTAATGGATATCAGTACGACGGGTGGTTTTATGGTTCCCAATTTGACAATGCTATCGAGATCAGAATTTAATGAGCTTATCATACGCTGCCGTTCTAAATCCACATCCGAGGAAAAAGGTCATGCATCTCGAATGAATATGAGAAGCTGAGGGTACTGTCATCAGCAAAAAATGGAATGGGTAGGAGGTTTCATACAAAAGATCATTGAAAAATATCAGGAAGACAGTTGGAGAAAAGACGGAGCCCTGTGGCACCCCAGCATTTATTTTATGAATTCAGACTTAAAACCGCCGCCGTCCAACACAACTTGTATTGAAAGGTTCGAAAGGTAGTTTTTGATCCAACAAATGCACGCATTAAGTGCAAAAATCTAACCTTCTCCAAAACGATGTAAAGATTTGTGCCATTTTTCTCCGATCCAGATCACCAGGGGACCTATTTCAACTAAAGCCATACTTCCGGTCATTGACAAGCTTTCGTTCTCTTCAAGATATGTCTTGAGCTTATAATTTATTAGGGTTTCCATGACCTTCGAAAGAAGGAATGCAAGTGCAATTGAACGATAGTTAAAGGGGGAAAAAGATGCACGTTTCTTAGGGACAGGCTGGACAAATACTGTTTTCCATCTACTCGACCAGTAGAGACCAGTACAGTAGAGCAGGTAGAAAAGCTTAGGCAACTATTTTGTCAACATTCAAGAACACCTCTTCAGAACAATGCAATGGGGGGATACTATCCGGCCAGCGGATTTATGTATATCGAGATCTTTCAGTACTCTTGCATCTGTGAAAGAAGATTTGTTTCATAAAATCGATTAAGCTCTTAATTACAGGAGGAGTCATAACATACTATCAAATTAACAGCAAACTGCGCTGCAATCAAATTCGCTTCTTTTTGTGAGCTGATATAGAGAGTTTCATTGAAGACGAGCGTAGGAACTGAAGACATAAGGCGTTTTTCTTTTTTAGTTCAGAACAGAGCCTGAGTTGTAAAAAAATAAATTGAGTTTCTTTTTTAGTTCAGAGCGTTCAGAGCTTCGTAAATGTGTTTCTTTTTTCGTTCTGAGCATGTTCTGAGCGTGTTCAGAGTGCGCTCTATAAGCTCAGAATAAAATAACTGAGCAGACAGAGTACAATGCTTAACACAGGCATTTGACAGATGGAAATTAAAAAAAAAAATGTCGACAGCTAAGTGTTCAGGTTTGTTTCAAAAAATACTCAGAGCGCTCAGAGCACGCTTGGTTCAGAGGATGTTCGGAACATGCTCGGCATGCTCGGACTCTGTTCGGAGCTCTATACTGAACTAAAAAAGAAAAACGCCTATACTGATTTCTGATTGAATTATATTTTTATGCTTATTAAAAGTTTTACTAATAGCATCCATTTTTTAAATTCTAGGAAGTTCTCTAAGCCATAACATCAAGTTAGAGATATCCAGTCGTGATTTTTTTTTTAATCACTCATACGACCCAGTGTACCATTTTAATATTTTATTTCCAAAAACTTATATTCGGAATTCTGCTAGGATTGGATGTTTTCCCAGAAAGTGGTAGACATCTCCTCGCTTCCTCATGTTATACAAGCCACATTTATCTAGAAGTTCATTTCTGTAAGGAATTGAGTTCAGTGAGATAACTTTTGATTTTATTTTGATGATGCAGGGTATTTCATCCGTTGATTATCTACAACTAAAGTAGTTATTACTCATTAAGTTTCGATTGTGCTGGGCATAGATATTTTGTTGCAAAGATGTCCCTTGTCTTAAATTCGAAGTCCCGTCTTTTGCTCACATCAACTGACTTGATAAGTTCATTTTATTAATTCATATTATTAATTTGTAGGTTTAAGAAATAGCAAACCGCGAGATTTCGTTTTGTTATTACCAACAAAGTTATCTTTTTAGACAATCTAGTATCATCCATATTAAGTGCTTTTAAGGCTAGTCAACTTGCGTTAAAGTTTCTCTTGTCTTCCTCTTGCGAGGAATTGTAATAATTTCAGTATCTTTTGTCATGAAAATTGCTGCTTATTTTAGCAGTTCGGACTCGGCAGAGAAAGTAAAGTACTTAGAGTCTTAGGACACTTACTCTTATTAATTGTCCTGTCTCTAGGTCAAGACTTGAGCTAAATTAAATTCAAATTGATACTTTAAAAAGTTCCATTGAAATATGTTTTAAGCAAAAAAATACCTTAAGAATAAAAATAACTCTTACATTATCTTTTGCGTTGGATCAAATAACTTTTAATACGACAATTTTGTTCTACTCGGCTGAAGGGATATCTTACAAGGTTTTGATATCGATATGGATATAATAGACCGAAAACAATTGCTTACTTCCAGCTTACAGCCCTTTGTGTCCTTGTATTCTTGCAAAATAACAGATTGTTTTTAGACTACTCCTTCCCACGTTTTCCAACGTTCTCACAAGCAAAGCTGAGTGTTTTGTCGATAATCGTAACAAAGGCGAATCCAGGAGTATTCACAGAATCAACCAATTTATAGGTACATGTATAAACGTTAGCCCATACACATCATACAGCTCTGAGAAGTATCTAACTCATAAACATCAACATTCCTCAGCCAAGATGAACAGTAGCGGATTGATACGATCCATAATTCATTAAAACTCAGTGTTAGCAGTTCTGCAAAAAAATACAAATATATTTTTATTTTTCTCATAAATCAAGGTTTATCCCTGAATCTAAGAGTGTTTTAAATAGCTTTATTGAAGGCAATTATGTTTGGGTAGTTAACGTACGTTGTTCCCTGTGGTGTAGTTCTTATTAAAAACATTAAAATTATATTTTTTTTTTGGGGTACTTCACCTCGCGAGAAAGTGATAAATCCGTCAAAAATATCATGAAAACCGCCTCTGATCCCAACCATTCAAACATTTTCCTGCCGACAACACCGACACAGAAATAGTTGAGAGTTGTAAGTCACCAAGATCAGTATGAGCTCTTCAGCCTCTATCTTATTTAATTATTAAGTTTTTAGAACAAGGTGTCGCAAAATTAATCATCAAATTTTATTTTTAAATTACTTTTTTAAAAATAGAAAAAAAATAATTTTTAAATTAACAATTTTGTCTTTTAAGTGGAATAGATGATATCCGTCAAGTGGATGTCGCCAGTGTTGATATATACATTTGTGCCCGCTTTATCGCATTTTCCATGACTTTCCTCAAGATTTTCGGTGATAACTGTTCGCATTCCCGTCGAATATTCTGCAATTCTGCTGCAATTATCTGAGGTTTGTTGGCATAAGCCCACGACTTCAAAGTCAAAGACTTCAAAGAAAGTAGTCTGAGATGATTAAATCGGGCAATCTTGCTGGCCATTACGGAAAATTAAGCAACCAGCAAACCACTTCCTTCGCAATGTCCATTGTGGATCGTGCTGTGTGATGTGCGATTGAACCCTCTTTATGAAACCACATGTTCACCAAACCCCGCTCATCCAATTCCGGCAGTAAGAGGTGTTTTATTATGGCCCTGTAGCATTCACCAATAAAAGTGACCATAATGCCGATGACTTCCCAATCACTCCTTGCGCGTGAACACCGCACCCGACAGTGACTTTGAGTGGATCTAATATCTCTTCGTGGATTACACACGGATTTTCGCTAAAGTGGAAATGCGCCTCGGCGCTCATGATGATTTTTGACATAAAATCGTCGTTTTCGTTGTTTAGATTGAGGATGGCTTGACAGTAATTCACACGCGACGAGCGGTCAGAACAGAAGGCATTAACTGATGCACAGTTTGCACATGTGTAAGTCTCTCACTAAAATTCGCTATATGGTCCGTCTGGTGATGTTTAACTGCGTGGCCCGTCGTCTGGCTGATGTTTCTTCCTTCTCAGGGACTTCGGCAATCACAGGGGCGATATTCTTGGCCCAACGGCCATTCCTTTGGCGGCAACCCTCTGCATGAGCGCCGAAGTGTTTGCCCAGTTGATGCCACACGATTTGGAAATCGACCGATTTTATAGGTCAACAAAATCGACACAATTATTCCATGCTCTTGCTCCATTGCTTGTCTGTTTGTTTACTGCAGCTGTCTAGTTCACGAATGTAAAATATGATTGACGTACGACGCTATTTCAAAAATTATAACATCTTCCGATAGGATGATTCATTTTGCACCACCTAGTATATTATTGTCACGGGAGTAATTTATTAAGAAAAATAAATAAATTTCGAACTTATCGAATTTCAAATTGTAGGGCTATAACATTGCCAAAATTGTGGAGCTTTCACGGACAAGGACAACTCGAAGCATTTAAATAAATTATACCAGGCCAATTACACAAAAAATTAAACATGGGAAATTTTGTATCACCTTGTGTCCCTGCACAATTCCACTCCTGTTTGTCCTGTCCTGTTTGAAAGGTGTGGTGTGGACCGACCAAAGGGTTTGCTTTTCCGGACACAATATTCTTTCTTCATCCATTTACTTCCTCTATATTTTTCCCTCTGATATTATTTTTGCCATTGTTGCTGACGCTTGTCCTTTGTTTAGATTTACTACAAATAGGACGTGGCACGTCCGTCGGTCGTATCTCGTATCAGGATGAAGGTCCTTTTGAGATTCTCACTCTCTCTTATATCTTAGCCTGATTACTTGCACCATTGTGCATTTATATTGCTTTGATGATCGAGATGCGTCGAAAGGCAACACAGCAAAAACAACCAACAGACTTCACTCAAGTCTCCTTTTGTCCTGTCGATGTCGGAAGGACACTTTCGAATATCGATTTCGTTTTATTTTGGCTGGTTTGGTCATTGTTGTTTTTGGCTGGAGGATGAAATGGTTTTGGCCGTTTACATTTACAAAAGCTTTTGTGGTCGGTTGAATGTAAGTCGAATTAAGAGGAGTTATTCAAATGGGAAGAGTAAGTGGGTGAGAGAGAGAGGGCTTGATTGCAGACAAGGGCGATGGGGATATGAATTGATTTATCATTTTGTATATACACAATCGGCTTAAAATAAGCTCGAACTGTCAATGGTTTGACTAATTCTGTAACAATTGTCATTGAAACTGGTGAAAAATGACTAAAACTAAGTGGATTAAAGGGGTTTATAATAATATCCTCGTTAGCAATAATATTTTTAGTAAAAATTGGTGGTGTATTTTGTATACCTACATTCAAATGAAAATTCGTTTAAGTCTTCTCATAATTTTGCAATGCTGAAGATAAAAATCTATAACGAGATATGGTTTCTGTTACATATGTTCTTATGGAAACATCTGGTGTATTTACATATATGTATTTTCATATGGCTTTCTTCACAGAGTGTTAATGAAACCAACAATAACCTTTTGGAAGTTCTCATTATTAGGTAAAATAAACTTTTTTTAAATACACATAACTTGGTCTATACTTGCGATATTAAGGTATTAAGTATATGCCAAGTTATGCATTGTTAAAAAAAATCGAACTCAAGATTTTGATCAGACTTGACATACGATGATAGTCCCGTAATTTTGTCCGTCTGTTCGACTACAGCCCAAATGTTTCGACCGATTTTCTTGAAACATTTCACCCCCAACACGGCATTTGTTTGCTTAAAGACCAAAAATAACTACACTTGCCGCACAAGTTTTTACCAAAATCTTAGAAAATATTTTTTATTTTTTTTTTCACAAAAACAGATTTAAAAAAATGTCCTTCAGTAAAAGCAAGCCAATGATTGAAAAATAAAATGCACGACTGGTTCGCACAAACTTGATGTTATATAAAAGAATCAAAATTTAAAAAATAAATGTTACTAGAGAAAAATGTTCATAACCATAAGGCAAGTTATGCATTTGTAAAAAAATCGAACTCTAGATTTTAATCATCATGACATTACGATGGAAAGATGGGTCTCGCAATTCTGTCTGTCTGTTCGACTATAGCCTAAATGACTCGGCCGATTTTCTTTTAACTTGGTACGAGTAGATATGATTTTAAAATTTTTCCCGCCACAGGTTTTTTCTTTTCGTTTTAAGACCAAAAATAACGGTACCCAAGTAACATCGTTGGAGCTAAATGTTATTTATAAGTTCTTAAATAGCTCTGAGAGAGTTAAATGCAAGGCCCTAGCTCTATTTCAAAACAGATTGCAGCTCTTGGTAAACGAATTTAAAAATCTAGCTCTATAATGGAGTTTCTTAATGATAAGTTTAAAAACTTTCTGCTCGATAAATATGCTCTATAATAATGTTTTTATTAGCTGTCGGAAAGCATATAAGCATTTTGATACTGGACCCTTTAAAATAGTTCTTTAACAGCAAAAGAATTTTTTAAAGTGTTATTTAAGAGCTGCAAGCTAAGTATATATCTAATCTTCATGCATGTTTAAGAAAATGGCGAATATCTAAGAATTTATATTAAAAAGAAAACTATTTACAGTACTGTGATGACTGCAGTTTGAAAAAAATCATGAAAAACACGAAGCTTTATCCAAAAAAGTGCAACGAGAAAAATAAATATTTTTTTCTCAAGTTTAAAATTAAAATAAAAAAAAAATTACTATCCACTTAAAACAAAATATTTTAGAAGGGCGTTGTTATATTTCGAAGTACAATATCAACAATATCAACATTTTTGATAAAAATAAAATCGCACTTAGAAATTACCCCACATTGAAAGTATTATGGGTTTTAATTATTACCTTTACTAATTGCTCTATTTAAATAAATTTTGATGCTAAGATGATTTACCAATACAAATAATAATTTCTTTTCGTGTTTAATAGTATGATTGGTATTTACTAATACTAATAGAAAATATAGTTTATAACACCACGGGTGGCCGTGGCGCGATGGATGTGTGCTCGCCTGTCAACCTCAGTATCACAGGTTCGATCCCTGCCGTCGTCTATGTCGCTTTAATTCCATTAAAAACCTTCTAAAAATTGTCATCAATGGGTTGCTGGTTTACTCATTACATGTTGTTCAGGCATAACACTAACAACATGTAATTGAGTTAAGCTAGTATGCCCAACAAAGATGAACACGAATAAAATAATGTGAATTATAAGCGACATAAAAATAAGATACGGCATTTCTCCGCTTTAGCTCAGCCGCCATCCCTGGAGATAAAAATATCTTAGACAACCACCAACAGTCTCAGAACATCGTGCCACACATCTTTCCCATCCTTCTTTCTCTTCATTAACTTCACGCCCGCGCTGTGTTGAAACATTTAAAGGGTAATCATAATCCCTTGAGCTCGGGTAGATTATAAAAAAAAAAAAAAAAGGCACGCGGCTCCATGGCAGTTTTAGAGTGTACATTATATTAAAGCTTTTAGCTGACGAAACATACTTACCAGCACTATTAAGGAGCTAAAAAGTGCTCTCAAACTCAATTAATTAGCCGCAAGTCGGCTCCTGGTTTGCTCTAAAGGCACATCTAGAGCGTGTTTTTGAATAAACGAGCTCTAAGATTAGCTCTGAAAGCGCTTTTCAAGCATTAATACAGCTAAAAATATTTCTTGGGTACTTTCCATAGGACAGATTAAATAAAATGCACGACTGGATCGCACGAACTTGCTCTTATGTAAAAGTACTTTGGAATTTAAAATACATTTTATAAATATAAAACATGGATTTATTGAGATAATAATGTTCAAATGCATAAAATAAACCTTAAAAAATCGTTTTATTATTAAATAAATTTTTTATATAACAAATTTCTCTAAAATTTTTCAAGAAAAAAATGTGGGATGCGAATTTTAAGTATTTAATAATATTGGTTTTAGGAAATAATTTCAAAAAATAATCGTTCATAGGTTTTGAAGATATTGATTTAAAAATTTTTTTTTTTTTTAAAAAACCCAATAAATATTTTTTCGAATATTTTTATATACGATATTATTTTAAATTTAAGGGGACTCCTGCTAAAAATTTTGGGTTAAAATCCTTAGAGCCGTTAATGAGAAAGTCGAAAATCAAAAAAACGGGTCTATGGCAGGTACCCCTAATAACATTTTACCCCAAAATTTTTTTGACCAAAATGTACTCCATGTCCATAATATCACACTTAATTTTTTTTTATCAAAATCGTTAGAGCCGTTTTCGGCTTTGCATTACGGGTGTATGGGGTGTATGGGGGGTACCCTTAGTTTTGGAGCTAAAAAAAAAAATTCAATTTCTCCTCTAGGGAATCACCGAAGACCCTTAACTACCGAGATTGAAAGAAATAGGTCCAAGGGTTTAGGCTGTAGTGACATACAGACACACTGAAACATGTTTTTTGTGTACTAAATTTTTCCTTAAAATTTTTATAAAAAAAAATTGATATGCAAATTGTTATTATTTAATAAAATACATTTTTTAACGTAATTTAAAAATTTTATCGTGTATCGGTTTTCAAGATATTGAATTTTCAAAAAAAAAATTGTATTATTTTTTTAAAAATCCAAAAACTATTTTTTCGAAAAAAATTTTAGTTTATATTGTTACGGTAAAATTTTCCGTAACAAGAATCATTCTTTCGGTCCCCTATCCTTATTCCTTTCTCTTAATAACTTTCTTCAAGCAGGTGTTTCTTTCAACTTACTGAGAGAGAGAAGGGCAGCTATGGTCCATCAGCCATCGGTTCACTCGCTCAGTAACTTGAAGAAACAAAATATCAGCGTGTTCAATTTTGAAACTTAATGGACGACAGACGGGTGGTCTGTTCAAATCGCCATTGCTAGTGACAGTTGGTCACAGAGACAGACGGGTGGTCTGTTCAAGTCTTTTTGCTAGTGACAGTTGGTCACAGAGACAGACGGGCGGTCTGTGTAAACTAGCGAAAAAAGTAACATTGGCGAAATTTTGTTCCCAAATGTTGAAGTTACTCCTTGTGAGAATGGCTGCGTGCCCAACCTAAAACATATTTTATGTATGTAAAAGATGGAACGTTAACGGCTAGTCCCTATAATTCCCCAAATCTGCGCAAAAACCCAACGAATCAAGTAAATTCGCGATGTAGAAAATTACCACCAACTTCCTCTAAATGTAGTTTATAAATTATAGCAACTTTCTTTGCACAGGTTTTCCAGTGTTTCTTTACGAGTTTTATGTTAGAAAAATTAAGTTCCTTTTCTTTTGGTTTTCAAAAATATTTTGTTTAAAAACTTGTATGGGGATGTTAGGTGGCTGAATGCACCCATTGAATTGCCCGCCACTGGAAAGTCATACCGGAGGTCGGCGAATTCAATGCTGATGACTGTGCATAAAGCTGGGTGTAAAGTGCGAGTACGAGAAGGCTGATGGGTTCCAACTGCGTTGGCGCACTCTCGCCAATGTGCTGAGTGTTGCTGATAAATGACGCGATCGAAGCCCACGTCACTGATTGGCGGAAAGCACTGGGTTTGAAAAAGAGAAGAAGTCTTCCAGGCAAGGTGAAAGCCTGGAAGAACACTTCTTTACGGAGATTTAAACTAGCCGGAGGTGCAAGAAGAATTATTAACAAGCAAATTTTTTGAAAACAGAAAGAAAAGAAATTGTATTTGAAAAGAGGAAAATTTAAGAGTTCTTAGTGGAAGAAACACAGGAAGATTTTGTTGCAGAGAAAGGTTGAAATTGAAACTCGAGGACTAGAGAGGAATTTGGTGGTAGAACAGGAAATCAAAGCTAAGTATAGTGTTTTTAAAATCAAAATTGTAATTTTAAATTTTCATTTTTTTTGGTCGATAATTTCGTTTAAAAATTCGTTCTTCATATTCGTTTTGTTTTTGTAATCGAAAAATTCCGATATTACGGAACGCGCGACCCGTTTTTCTTAACACCGTTTGTGCTTTCGGGACCGAGTGTTAACGGTCCATCTTGCTAAATTCATTTTTATTTGTGTTATAATTATTTCAAAAGATCTTGGGTTTTAGCCCTACTTAATTGCAAGGTTTCCCAAGCAATTGAATAAAACTTTAAAATTCCCATTCGGAATCATAAACTTAAATCTTTTATTTAAAAATATCTTTCACCGTCGGTTTCGCTCCAAAGGTTTGTGATTTCCTTAGCTTCAAAAAAAAATCACTGGCGCCCTTTTTATTTTTCAGCTACGCCCCTGCGTTCATTGAAAATAAATCATTTCATTTTTTTATTGCATTAATAAATCATCGTCATAAAAATAATTCGCGAACCCACCCCCTTGCTGAGCATAGTCGTGGTGGTAGCATACATTGCTGCTACCAGTTGCAATTTTTTTCGCTGAACTCATCTACTTGTAGTTTGACAGTTCATCATCGAGTTCTCTTTCTCCTAGTCTTTTGAATTACATACATAGTTGTTCGGTTGCATCGTCGTGTGTCTTCTCGCAATTTCGGTTGATAATTTAATTATAATAATTTAAGTTAAAAGTCGCGAATTAAAATTGTAACAATATTTTTTCAAATGCAAAGCAGCTCCTGCATAAAAATTTTGGTTAAAATCGTTAAAGCCGTTGGTGAGAAATTCGAAAATAAAAAAAACCGTTATATGACAGGTACCCCTAATAACATTTCCCCCCAAAATTTTTTTTGACCAAAATATATTATTCATGTCCATTATATCACACTTAGTTTTTTTTATCGAAATCGTTAGAGCCGTTTTCGAGATAAATAAGATTTTGCATTACGGGTGTATGGGGGGTACCCTTAGTTTTGGAGCTAAAAAAAAATTTCAATTTTTCCTCTAGGGAATCACCGAAGACTCTTAACTACCGAGATTGTGCAATGTGGCCTGGACTTCAGGTTCCTAATACACCTGCTTGTGAACTCATGAATCACCTTACTTGCAATTACCATCCCTGACTGGAGTATGACATCTACCCACATGCCAATTATCCTTAACCTCACTTGCTAAGCATTGTGCTACACGATATGTATATTAAACTCAGGATTGTAATTTCAATAAAGTAATTGAATTAATAGTAAAGTTAAGTCTATTATTTACATGGTGCCGAAACCAAATCTATTTTTCAATAAAAATACTTAATTTAAATTAATTAATAAAATTAAAAATGACTGCGCCACAGGCACAGACTGGGCCAGATAGTAATCTTTGCCAATTTCTTAGACCGCCAAAACCAATTGACATGACAAAGATATGGCTAATGAGTGGAAACTTTGGAAGCAGCAATACGAATTTTTTGAGATTGCTACTGGTATGGACACCAAACCTCAAAAAGTGCAGGTAGCGACTTTTATGTCCGCAATCGGATACTCCGCTCTCCAAATATACAACTCGCACCCACAACCGAGCACTCAAAGAACACTCGCCGAGGTAAAGAATCTTTTCGAAGTTTATTTTACTCCCAAAATTAACACAACCTTTGAGAGGTACAAATTTAATAAAATAGCCCAAAAAGATGGTGAAACTATAGATGAACTCATGTCCAGACTACGGTTACAAGCCCAAAATTGCGCCTTCGAAGGACTTAACGACAGCCTACTGAGAGACCAACTCATACTTGGAATCCAAAGCGATGACCTTCGCACAAAACTATTATCCCAGGATATCGATCTGGCAAGGGCTATTCAACTCTGTCAGGCTACAGAATTGGCTCAAAAGCAATCAGCTCAAATCGTTAACGAAAGCGACAAGACAGTAAACTTTGTAAAAAAGGGCAATTCCTTTAAAACTAAAAGATTCGACTGTCGAAATTGCGGGAAAAATCATGAGATTCGCAAATGCACCGCCTATAATCATGTCTGCAAAAAATGCAAGAAGAAAAATCATTTTGAGAAATTCTGCAAAAATAAAGCGTGGCAAAATAACCACAAAAATGGTGACACATCGTCCAAGCAAATAAACATCTGCGAAGAATCCGACGATGATGATGACGATTCACTCTTCATTGGTACAGTATCCGAAATTGCTAATCAACAAAGCGATAACTTTACCGAAAAACTCTTCATACAAGGTAAATCTTTCAAGATAAAATTGGATACAGGCGCGCAGTGCAACGTGTTGCCGAAATGGGTTATTGACAATATTAATTCTAGCCTCGAACCAAGTCGAGTAAGACACCTTGTTTCATTTAGCAATCATCGAATGAAAGTAATTGGTGAAACACTTGTGCCATGCTCAATCGCAGGACGACAGTGCAAAATATCTTTCAAAGTAGTAGCTGAAAACATCAAACCAATTCTCGGGGCCAATGCTTGTGAAAAACTTGGACTAGTTACCAGAGTTAACCAGGTAAAAATAGATGACAGTATCTTTGAAGGCTTAGGTTGCCTCAAAGACTACGAATATGACATCGACCTAATAGAGAACCCCAAATTCGTAATTACACCACCACGACGAATCCCACACAAAATTCGCGACGAAGTGAAGCAAGAACTAGACAGAATGGTCAAATTGGATGTCATCGAACCCATGAAAGAAGCTACTCCATCGGTATCGCCTATGGTTGTCGTCCGCAAAAACAACAAAATAAGAATTTGCATAGATCCTACAACTGTCAACAAAAATATAATGCGTCGTCATCATCCAATGCAAACAATTGAAGAGATATCTGCCCAGCTGAATGGTTCCAAATATTTCACCCTTCTAGACTGCAAACGAGGATTCTGGCAAGTTCGAGTCTCCAATAGAACCAAAAACATACTTACGTTTTCCACACCTTGGGGAAGATATGCGTGCAAGAGGTTACCATTGGGCATCTCTGCCGCCCCTGAAGTGTTCCAAAGCATAATGGAATCTCTTTTATCACATTTACCTAATGTAAAAATTTCAATTGACGACATTCTGATTCATTCCAGATCATGTGAAGGACTTCGAAAAACCACACTAGAGGTCATCAAGATCCTGAACCACAATGGTTTAAAACTCAATAAAACAAAATGCGTTTTCGAGCAGCGGAAGGTCAAATACCTTGGACACATCATAAGCGAGAATGGAATAACAGCTGACCCAGACAAAACGGAGGCGATTGAACGTTTGAAGTCACCAAAAAATAGAAAAGAACTTCAGAGAGTTCTTGGAAAATTCACTTATCTGAGTAAGTTCATCCCAAATTTTTCAGCCTTAACAACACCACTACGCGCACTCTTAGAAAAGTCAAACCCTTGGGAATGGAAAAGCGATCAAGAGGAAGCGTATACAAAATTAAAAAAAAGCCATAAGCACAACTCCCGTATTAAAACTTTATGATGTCAATGATGACGTCAAGTTACAAGTCGATGCCAGTTCAACTGCACTAGGAGCAGTTCTCCTGCAAAAAGATCAACCGGTCGCATACGCGTCTAAAGCTTTGACAGAGTGTCAAAAAAAATATTCCCAATTGGAAAAAGAGGCTTTGGCGATTAAATTCGGTTGCGAAAAGTTCCACCAGTACGTCTGGGGAAAAAAATTGGTCATCGAGTCCGACCACAAGCCTCTGGAAACAATTTTCCGAAAACCTCTTCACTCGTCACCAGCCCGCCTGCAACGAATTCGTTTAAGTCTTCTAATATACGATCTCGAAGTCATATACAAAGAAGGTAAACAAATGTTTATCGCCGACCCGCTAAGCCGAGATTGTGTAAACAATAAACAACCAGATGAAAATGACTCAGATTTACAGGTTCAACTAATTCTATCCATCTCTGATCAAGAACTCGAAAAACTTATCCAGCTAACTAAAGCGGACGAAACTTGTAAGCAACTGAGTGAATTAATAATTAACGGGTGACCGAGAGATGTTTATTCTCTTCCAAAAAATCTAAAATGTTATTGGAATTTCAGAGAGGAACTTTCAATTTACGATGACATCATATACAAAGCCCACAAGACTCTCATACCTTCGGCAATGAGAGCTGACGTATTAAAGTATATACACAATGGACACTTTAGTTACGCAAAGTGTGTACGCAGAGCCAAAGATGTTGTGTTCTGGCCGCAAATGAATCGAGACATAAGAGATTATGTGCAAAAGTGCCCCGCCTGTCAAGTCTTTCAACGAAGCAACAATAAGCTACGCTTAGGTGAAAAAAATATACCTAACTATCCCTTCGAAGTCGTCGCATCTGATTTGTTTTACTTTAAAAGTAATGACTATGTCGTAGTGACTGATAGTTACTCGGGTTTCATTAAGTTCGAAAAACTGAAAGAACCGACTGCTAAAAATGTAATTACATTTTTAAAAAATATTTTCGCGTCGAATGGAATTCCTAGAGTCTTAGAGACCGACAATGGCCCACAGTACTCTTGCACAGAATTTAAGAAATTTTCAACGGACTGGAAGTTCAACCATGTTACAAGTTCCCCGTATCATCCTAGAGGAAATGGGTTAGCCGAAAAGGCAGTACAAACATCCAAAGGTATATTGAAAAAATGCAACTACGACAACTCCGATTACCAACTGGGTATAATCAATTTTATGAACACTCCGAGAGGAAATCTAGGAAGTCCAGCACAACGTCTATATTCAAGAAATTTGAGAGCCCTGGAACCAACTACCTTATCGTCACTCATAACTAAAAACAATCGGATTGATGTCAGCAAAGAATTACATGCCGAACGTCAAAGACAAGCAAAGTACTCAAACAGAGGAGCGAAAGAGAGTACCCAGCTAACAAAAGGACAACAGGTAGTAACGAGAACAAATCCCAACAATGAATGGAGACCAGCTGTAATAGAGAGCAGAGTGCATCCACGATCCTTTATTCTCAGAGATGACAATGGAAATAAATATCGTCGAAACTCCACCAACATCAAACCAACAGAAGCTCACATACAGAATCCTTCATCCTGCAGTTTGGGTTATAACCAAGAGCCGACACAATCTCAACCAACCCTAGCAAACACTCAAGCCAATTCCCCAAACCAAACTTTACCTAATCCTAATCAATCCGTAAACATAACTGACTCTTCCAATGTCTTAGTAGGTAAAACATCATCCTCAGCAGTACCAACAACAGCAAATGTCACTACGAGATCCGGAAGAATAGTCAAGCCACCAGAACGACTTATGTATTAATATCTTGAGATATGATGCTTCAAGAAGGGAGATGCAATGTGGCCTGGACTTCAGGTTCCTAATACACCTGCTTGTGAACTCATGAATCACCTTACTTGCAATTACCATTCCTGACTGGAGTATGACATCTACCCACATGCCAATTATCCTTAACCTCACTTGCTAAGCATTGTGCTACACGATATGTATATTAAACTCAGGATTGTAATTTCAATAAAGTAATTGAATTAATAGTAAAGTTAAGTCTATTATTTACAGATTGAAAGAAATAGGTACAGTGGTTTAGGCTGTAGTGAGAGGTACAGACATACAGACACACTGAAACATGTTTTTTGTGTACTAAATTTTCCTTAAAATTTTTATAAAAACAATTGATATGCAAATTGTTAGTATTTAATAAAATACATTTTAAAACGTAATTTAAAAATTTAATCGTGTATCGGTTTTCAAGATATTGAATTTTCAAAAAAAAATTGTATTATTTTTTTAAAAATCCAAAAACTATTTTTTCGAAAAAAATTTTAGTTCATATTTTTTCAAATGCAAAGCAGCTCTTGCATAAAAATTTTGGTTAAAATCGTTAGAGCCGTTGGTGAGAAATTCGAAAATCAAAAAAACCGTTATATGACAGGTACCCCTAATAACATTTCCCCCCAAATTTTTTTTTTGACCAAAATATAGTCCATGTCCATAATATCACACTTAATTTTTTTTATCGAAATCGTTAAAGCCGTTTTCGAGATAAATAAGATTTTGCATTACGGGTGTATGGGGGGTACCCTTAGTTTTGGAGCTAAAAAAAAATTTCAATTTCTCCTCTAGGGAATCACCGAAGACCCTTAACTACCAATTTTGAAGAAAATACCTCTGATAGTTTAGGCTGCAGTTCGAGGTACAGACATACAGACATACAGACATACAGACATACAGACATACAGACATACAGACATACAGACATACAGACATACAGACATACAGACATGCAGACATACAGACAGACAGAGGGAATTGTCGGACCCACTTTTTTCGTCTTCGCTATCATCGTAATGTCAACTTTGATAAAAATCTCGAGTTCGATTTTTTTTCCAAATGCAGAACTTGCCCTATAGTACCTACCATATATCGCAAGTAAAAAACTCAAAAAATTTAATTTAGTTAAAGCTAGGTAATGGTTAAAAAAAAGATAGTTTTGTGTATTCGAATTTAAAAAAGGGTTGTTTTTAAGTGTTTCCAAATTCTTCTTTTTCCGTCCTCAAACCAAAACAGTATTTTATATAGTTGAAATGTATCTTCTTTATTAGTTCGTATTTAATTTGTTTCTATTGTATCGCAGGATATGCGAAATACTCGTAATTCAGAAAATGACAGAGAAAATTAGGCAAACAACTCCGTCAATGGGATCTTAGTTAATTTTAATCAAATCCTATATCAGTCCTCTTTTTCTGAAAACTTGAAAAACAGAAGGCAGTAGTGCACCACCGAAACGTCTTCCATTTTTTAAGGTTTTCAAGGTTTTTTATTGAACTTTAATATACGTACATCTACATAATATATACAATTGTAAAACTTAAACTTAAGGATAATATGAATAAAGTAGAAATTTGTTGGCACATAGGAGGCCTAACTTATAAAATGACTTAAACTCAAAAAAAAAAAAAAAAATATATAACATTTATGATGTACATGGTAACAAAAATTAGGATTAAGATAAATTGGCTTGGTTTTTGTCTCGGGTTGTTCAGTCCCGGTTGTCCAGTTGGTGTGTTTGTTGGGGGTTTGTTTTTCTGATATTTTCAGCCACGGTAATATGCTGACTCGGCGGTGTCAGCGTAGAAACGAACTGCTGGTTCGTTTTCGGCTGGGATCCTTCCTCTATCATATCGAGAGCACTAAGGTATCTAGGCTCTCGAGTCTGGATGTCGTTCCATTTGTTTTGCGCGGCCTTTTATACTCTCTGCTTGGGCAATTGCTTACATTGCTTAGAATTGAATTTTCTTGTTTAGAATTTGAATATTTGTTTAGAATGCAAGACCAATGTATTTGTATTGAGTAAATTGTATGTATGAAAAAGAAAATACAGTATTGTTAGCAAGTATATTTACAAAAGTTTTGAGTTATTAATTAATTGAGAATAAATAAAAATTTAATAATAAATATAATAATAAAAATATAATGTTGATTGTTATTGATGTTACAATATTTGAGAAAAATACGATTTTCGAAAACCATTTTCTAACATTGGTGGGTACCGTTATTTTTAGATAAAATATATTTTTTTTCCTCACATGTTATAGATTTTATTAAAAAACTTTTAACTATCAAGTTTTAAGAAAATTGAACATGGGGTTTTCGAAATATTAACTTTAAAAAAAAAAAAATAAAAAAAATTGGTTTGAAAATTTGAAATCACAATACTATCCAAATTTTTAGGGAACTTTATTATAAAAAAAAGTATCAAAATCCGTTGTATTGTTTTAGGGAAAATCAAAAATAAAAATAAATCGTTTTAAGAATGGTGCCATTAATAACAATTTTTCGGATTTTATTTTACAAGCATTACTTAGCTTTTACTAAATGAAATTTTTTGAGTTTTTTTAATCTGTCAAAAAGTTTTTGAAAAAAAAAACTTATAAAATTTCGAAAAAAATCCTATGGCAGGTACCGTTATTGTTGGTCTTCAAAAACAAAAGAAAAACACGTGTGGGTGGAAAGAGAATCGGCCGAGCTGCTTAGACAGACAGATAGAATTGCGAGACCCACTTTAGTTAACTCGATTAACCATGATTGATCGAGTTGGTTGTTGATGTTGTAGGCCGCAAAAACAATTGTTGGGTTGAACTGATGTATCAGGATTAGGATCCGATATGTTTAATGTGGATTTTTGGACGTTTCTTAATCCATCGACATCGTAGCCATCCTTTGATGAAATTTGACAATTTATGACTTGACGAATAGAGGACAAATTCAGTTTTGACGTACAAAGTGTATTTGGTACAAAATGTTAGCCGAAAGCCCTAAAATTGCTCTTCTCCGGAGCAACAAATAAAATCTCTTTTTCTGGTATTTTAGACGTTTCTTAATCCATCGACATCGTAGCCATCCTTTGATGAAATTTGACAATTTATTACATGACGAATAGAGGAAGAATTCAGTTTTGACGTTCAAAGAGTATTTCGTACCAAATGTTAGCGGAAAGCTCTAAAATTGCTCTTTTCCGAAGCAACAAATAAAATCTCTTTTTCTTGAATTTTTTGACACTTTTTAATCCATGTACAAAGTAGCCATGGCTTATAATAATAGAGTATTTTGTGAGAACTATCAAAGCCACAAGTCAATTTTATCATCGAAATCGAAATTAAAATCGAATAGGAACAGTATTGAATCATTTCAGTGAAATGAAAATGATCGATTGATTGAAATGATCGGATCATTTTCGTAATCGATTGTTGAACGATTCGATCATTTGAAATGAACGATTTACACAGCTCCAATAACTTGTCATATAGTACCTATGCATGTATACATACATATGTATGTATGTCGCAAGCAAAACACCAAATAAAATGGACGACTGGATCGCACGTAAAATTTCTTTTGAGCGTAAGAATTGTTTATAAATATTGAAACATAAATCAATTAAAGCAAAATGTTCAAATGCATAAAGAAAAGTATGAATTTATGCAAATAAAGTTTAAAAAAAAATAATTTTGTATATATAACAAATTTCCTTAAAATTTGTTAAAACAAAAATTTTGGATACCAATTTTAAATATTCAATAATATAGATTTTAAAAAAAAATTTCAAAAACGTTTTCAAGATATTAATTACAAAAAAAAATATTTTTTTTTAAAAACCCTAAAAAATATGATTTTTAAATAATTTTATAAACAATATTATTTTAAATTCAAAGGACCTCCTGAACAAAAACTCGTTCAAAATCGTTGGAGCCGTTAGTAAGAAAGTTGAAATAAAAAAAACGGTTCTATGACAGGTATCGTTAATAACGTTTTTATTCATACCAAAACTTAATTTCTTGTATTAAAATCGTTAAAGTCGTTTTCGAGAAAAATAAGGTTATGTATAATGGCTGTATGGCAGGTACCATCAGTTTTAGAGCTAACAAAAATTCAATTTATCCTTTAGTGAATCACCGAAGAACCTTAAATACCAACTTGAAAGAAAATCTCTTTAGCAGATTAGGCTGTAGGCCGAGGTGCAGACAAACAGACAGACGATAATGTCGGACCCACTTTTTTCGTATTCCTTATCATCGTAATGTCAACTTTGATCCCTTTAGGACCTATGAAGCTATATCGCAAGTAGAAATTATGAATAACTGACTTTGGGAAACAATATAAAAATCTGTGCGAGAGCACGAACATTCACCAGACATGCACCTATGTCAACAATTTTCTAAGACAATGGTATTTTAGATGGTACCTTCAGCCGCAAAATTGTCAAAGAAAATTGTTGATGTAGGTGCCTGTCGGGTTACTGAACATATAACGTAAGCTGAGCAACGGAGCTGCATAAGATTCTTGGTAATCTAACCTTGCAATTACTGTTGATCAATAAATTGTTTCCTTAGCTATATTTAAAGAAAAAATCAACTTGTTTCTCTTCTTTTCATTTCGCGTTCGAAAAGCTTGGGCCATTTTTCACAATAAAATGTCACCCCAAACTTCTTAAAAATGAACAAGGCCTCATCATAAGAGAAATCACCCTCACCCCAAATCGTCAAAAAAAAAAACAAAAAAAAAAAATCGTTGTTATTATTTTGTATAAAGATTTTTGGACCCAATTTTCATTTTTGGTCAGAGTTTTTTTTATTAATTTTTGTGAATTTTTTATTCATTAAGGGCGATACACAGAGGGATTTGTATAAACTACATAGTAGTTACTCACGATACGTATTAAAACTATTGAAATGCTGAACATTAGAAAATCATTAAAAGCAGCTCCTTATATAATCTAAAAAACTAAGCTAAACATAAAAATGCATTTTACGAAAACTAAGCTTTTGCTCGAAAATATAAACTTAAGAATCTTGAGTCAAAATATCACTCAAAAGTATTTTACAAGACCTAAAATAAAACACGTTTCCTGACTTTCTACAAATAATAGCGATAAGCATACATCTTTGTATGTTTATCAAAAATTTTAAAATTCAACCTTGAAACCTTACCTTCCTCAAAATAATTGCATATGGTACGTATACCTTTAATATGACCCATGTAAATCCAAGTGAATATTATCACCCACATAAAATACTCACCACAAACCTAAATCCTGGCTAGACACTCAGACAAACGAAGGCATCGACCCTTTCTGCAAGCGAGACATTGTTTTGATGCCGAAGACGATGACAGCGACGGCGGTAGTGGCGGCGCGGCGGCATTAGCAGTTCAAAAAAAAATATGCAAAGTAAGACATTGTCCCACAACTCCCATCTGACAAGATCCTATATAAAAAACAAATAGGAAACCCTGATACCAAACTTCCTTTTGTTGATACACCACCGCCGCCGTTGTAGACTTTACCGCCACTCTCAACACCACTTCCACTGTCTGCACTCCTGTTTACAAGAGGCGCTTCCTTATTGTTTCCTAATCTTCTATTACACTGCTGCACCATCATCGCCACCAGGACCAGGTTCAGCACAAAACTGCCACAGCACAAAATTCTATTGCACACTTCCCTTTTGGAGCGCCAGCCACATTGAATTTGTCGCGACACAGTCAATAGATGTAATCTTCTAGAGAGCTAGAGAGGTGATTCCCGAGTAGAAGTAGTAGGCTGTTCCACTCCACTTCAGATTATAATTGCTCAGTGTGGAGCAACAGAGAGATAAACCATCTCCACCAGCATCTTTATATAGATGATAGACGGACAGAATAAGTGTTACCAGAATATGTGAGTTTTATAATTTCTCATTTTAAAAATTACCGAAAGTGAATTCATTTCTTCAATCGAAAATCTTCATTTTTAACGATGAAGCTAAACGTTACAAAAGACAGGTTCACTGCTAAAATTAATTTTCATTTTTCATTCATCATTTCTTATTTGTTCCAACTTAAGAATAATCTTCAAACAATTATTATTAGTAAACGTAAATAATTTATGTATGGAAAGAATAATATAGGGTGACCAGATAAGAACGATAGAAAAATACATTTAAATACAACAACAAAGGTGTAAGGTAAAAATTGGTTCTACCTTTATTTTGTAGTTAGTTTAATTCATGCCATTATCTCTGGAAAAACACATCATCATCAGGCAGTGCCTTAAGCGGTCGTTAGAGCCGTTTTTTATGACTTGCAGCTAGGGGTCTCGAATATTGGCCTCGAGCTTGTCCAACGTGGATGGCCTGTTAGCGTAGACTAAGGACTTCAAATAGAAGCTCAAGTGACCTCAACTCCAAGGTGCGTTTCGCCTATGTACGACAGTGGGTTCATCAGTTAGACGCACCTTGGAGTTGAGGTCACTTGAGCTTTTATTTGAATTTAATTCAATCACTCCACTTAAACAGAGATAATTCTCAATTATATTCATTGATTTAATAGTCTGACCACGGACGTTATTATTCTAGGTGTCTGAATTTGATCAAATTCCCCTAGAAAAATAAAATTCACAGTCTGTTAAAGCTGTAAATTTTATAAGAGTTGATAAACATCGACCAATATTTGCGTCTTAGAAGGGTACGGCAGCATCTAACTAATGAACCCACTGTCGTAGACTAAGGACTTCACGAAGTCTCAGAGAATATAATCGAGTAGTGCCAAGTCGCATTGTAAAGGCTCGGTGGCCAACTGATAAATGCTGTCCATTAGACGACTTAGTCGCCAAATTTCTCCGTCACAACCTAGAGCGTTCCGTCGCTTCTATGGCATATAGCGCCTTCAAGTTAGAATCACAGTTCGGATATATCGATGTTGTCAAGCTCTGACCACAAAAAATCGGTTAAAATTGAACTTTTCACGAGTGTTTGCAATATCATTATCAAAGAAATAAGGTCCAATTACGCCGCCATGCCATAAACCACACAAAAAAGTCAATCATTGTGCTTGGCCGAACATTTGCGGGAATTTTTCTTGTTGACATAGCCGCTGATCCAAAAATGGGCCTCATCCAACATTTCTAGCGCCCAATTATCCTTAACAAACAAATTAAAAGCTCAAGTGACCTCAACTCCAAGGTGCGTTTCGCCCAGGTACGACAGTGGGCTCATCAGTTAGATGCTGCCGTACATTTCTAAGACCCTTCTAACTGATGAGCCAACTGTCATACCTGGGCGAAACGCACCTTGGAGTTGAGGTCACTTGAGCTTTAAATTGAATTTAATTCAATCACTCCACTTAAACAGAAATTACTTTATATCTTCATTGACTTAACAAACAAATCTTCCCAGTGGGCAAGGTCATTGGCTTGGCTCCAGTTGCACACTCCAAATTGGTTTAGGTCCCGTTCCTTAGGCCAAGTTAGTCTTCCTCTACTACGTTGTTAGTTTGCGTTAGATTCTACTAAACAGATTAGAGCATTGTTGTATAGTCGCTAGAAATTTCTTAACCATTATAGAATCTTGATGCTGTACAACTCATAATTCTTGCGTCAAACCTTAGATTGCATGCTTTAGCGCCATAAAGCAGGACTGGGACAATTGAGGAATTGTTGAAATTCAGCTTAGTTCTTTAATAGCATTCGGAGTCCAAAGAAACAGCAATTGGCAAGAGTAAATATACTTACGATTTCTTCGCTAGTTTTGTTTTCAAAATTTATAGTGCAATCGAGATAGACGAAGTTCTATTTTTTCTCAAAGTTATAGCTGATCACTGCGACGCAGTGATCCTTAGACGCATTTTTTGCCGCTTGTTTGTTTATACACGCGAACGTTCCGGTGGTAGTCCGCTGAGTTCTGCCAATGATGTCAATATGATCTGACTTGAGAATGTTAATAATTTAATAGGACAGGGATAGCAAGATCCCTTCGAGATGTTGATATAAACAAATCCGTTGGTCTTCGTGGTAAACCGTTCATTCTTTTGAAGAGGTATTCTTCATCGCCGGCAAAACCATTGCGTAAGCTTTTTCATCGCTCCTTCTGTTTTGGAAGATAGAATTTTTTTAGTTTAGATTTTAGTGCACGCTTGTAATAAGCTAAATAAATAAATAAATAAACATTTGTCCAGCCTGTTTCTGAAAAAGGCGACCATTTCTCCTATTGACCGATTGTTATAGCTGCTGTTATAGAAGTTGAAAATGCTTTACGAGGCCTAAGTTGCGATAAAAATGCTGGTTCAGATGAAATTCCCCCAGTTATTTTAAAAAACGTATGCATTGGCTCTCTCTGAGCCCTTTAGCAATCATCTTTAATAGTTCTCTGTCTAAAGGAGAATTTCTCTAAATGTGGAAGAACTCGTACATTACACAAATTCACAAATCAGGTTCAAAGCAGGAAAATACCGAACTATCGCCCGATCTGCAAACTCTCAGCAATTCCTAAACTTTTTGAAAAAATTGTTTATGATAAACTATCATTTTTGTTCAAAGAAATTATATCGCCTTACCAACATGGTTTCTTTGCTGGAAGATCCACATCTACTAACCTTGCTCTTTTTTCTAATTATGTATGTACTGAATAAGCTTGAAGAAGGTTATCAGATAGATGTAATTTATACTGATTTTGCAAAGGCGTTTGATAGAGTTAATTATTTGATATTATTAGTTAAACTGAAAAGTATACGACCCAAACTCAAAATAGTTGGTCTATTCATTTATTAACACATTAATTCTTCATATATCCTAAATTTAGTGGCAGTCAGCTTTTGTTCATTTAAAAAATGTTGTCAATTTAATAAAGTTATAGTTTCACTGAGAGTAAATTAGACCTAACAAAACAAAATTTGAGAGAGCAAATAGCAACAATATTCCTTTCATCTCAGACAAAGATAAGAGCATAAAAGTTGGTCTACTCTTTTTTGGGTGCAAAATAGTTGATCTAAGACTATTTAAATATAGTTTCAGTTAACCGTTATTAAAAAAATGACAAGCACTGGTTTTAGCTAGCGAGAGTTTCATGTCAATCCTGGCGCGTGGCGTTGCATTATCAGGAGACCTAAGGGAATCAATGATTAAAGCGTTTGAAACAGGATTGTCTAGCTACGAAATCCCTGAAAATTTTAATTTACCGCCCTCGTCAGTGCAGAACATAATAACAAAGTTTAAAAATTCTGGAAATGTGGATATATGCAACAGAACGGGACATCCACTAACAGCAAAACCTCGCGATTGCCAAATTTGTAAAGAAAATCGACGATATTTATCTGCTTCAATAAGAGGTTCAGTGGAGAGAACAAATTCAAAAAGGTGTTTCGGTGGACAGTTGTAAGCAGATGATGAAAAAAATTGGATACAAATTTTATAAGGTTTATTTTAAAATATTTAAGTGTTGCATAAATTACGACAACTTAAATCATTAAAAACGCAGGCAAAAGAAATATCACTACTGACACCTAAGCAAAAGAAAAGGCGCATTGAGTGGGCCAAACAACTTAAAAATTTGGACTTTTAGTCAATGGCGGTCCGTTAATTGAAGTGATCAGTACAGATTGGAAGTTTGTGTTGATGATCAACGAGGACCAGTGATAAAAAATGCTAAAGAAGCCTTTCACAACTCACAAGGACTGCCTTAAACAAACCGTAAAGCTCCCAGTATCTCTAATGGTATGGAGGTGCATGTCGGGATGTGGTATGAGCAATTTGCAGTTTGTAATTGGGATAGCTAATGCTGTCAAGTACCGCAACATTTTGGAAAAGGAGCTGCCTCCGTCAATACTACGTCTTCAATATATTCTCGAAGTGCTTACCCAATATATTTTGATATTTTGATTACAAAATAGACTTCAATATTTTAGAAAGGGTTTTTGATAAAAAAGACTTAGGAATAGTATTCGATCAAAAATTAAATTTGATTAAACATAACGAATACATCGTCGCAAAAATTTAACTCTATGTTTGGATTTATAAAACGCAATTCCTCCGATTTTACCGATCCCTATACTCTTAGGTCTCTGTATAATGCATATGTCAGATCCATATTACAACATCCATTCTCTGAGAATTGAATTTCTCAGAAAAAGTTCACTAGGTTTGTTATATGGAAACTTGGCTGGAATATGGATATGCCCTCTTATTCAACTAAACGTCAACTTATTGGTATTTTCAGTCACTTGAAAACCGTCGGAAAATGTACCTACTCTGTAATGTTTATAAGTGATATTCTGTCTTATCGTATCAATTGTTCTTCTCTTCTATCTTTAATTAATTTGTTTGCTCCAAGTCGTCATCTGAGAAATAGAATTTTATTTTTTGAAAACGAGCATAGAGCTAATTATGCACTTAATGAGCCATTAGCTCGCTATGTCCGGGAAATTAATCGTATTTCTTATGTTGAATGAATGAATAAATTGGGGTATAAAAACACTGCGACCTAAAGATCTATTGTGTCCCCCATCTAGAACTGGATGAGGTTGGCTCATCATTACAGTTCTTCCTCCAAATTTGTTCCTTTGAGGAATCGAAGTATTTGGAGTATTTTAAGGGATGATAATTCACTCTCTTTTATGTGGTGTTTGTCCAGATACCTATGCCTTTGATGTGCGAGTGCATCACATTTCCCCAGTATGAGGTCAGGTGTCTTTTTTATGTTATTAATTTTAACTTCCATATCAGTAGCACTATTCTTAAATCTATTCTACAGCTTCATTTTTTAATTAATTTTAAGTTTGAATATGTACATATGTACCGTATTTTTGGTAAAGTTACATTTATAGTAGTCTTTAAAATATTTTTGTCTGATTGATGAATAAATAAATAAATAAAAACAAAAAAAAATTGAACTTACATCCCTTCTTTCCAAGGTCATGGAACCGCTCATCAATCATCAGCTCAAAAACCGAAAGCCCTTATGACCGGCACTACTGCTTTCGCAATTCGCAATAGTCGTTCCACTGGCGATCTGATGGCATAATCTCACCAAAGAGTGGAACAGAAATTTTTGTTTTGGAGAACGTAAGATTATTGCGGTTTCAAGGCATTTAATAGATTTTGAACGTACTTTCTACTACAGAGATTCGTTTTCCTTGCCATTTCAATTTTTAAACATTCAAGGCACCGCTTTTCTCCCCTCCCTAATATGTAATAAAAAATATGTTAAAAAAAAAGTTGTATAGATTTATGGATTTGAGTCAGGAAGAAAACAATATGCATACTTTGGCATAACCGTTTTTATCGGGACTTAGATTAAGTCTCGAGAATTATCTGGTCTTAGCTAACTCTGTATAGATTTAAGTAATTGTTGTATTTGCATGTAAAGTAGGGTGTGTCACTTTTGTATGGCCGCAAAAAAGTATTCTTATTTTTAAATGTAATAGTGATCAAAAGTTGTATTAGGGTCTGAGGTTTAAGAACATGTAAAAAAAAAATAAGATTTTGTTCGTCTTTGGCTCGCTCAAATCGGTTGAAGTTGAAAAAAAAAATTTAATTTACAGTAAAATTTTTTTTTTTTTTTTACGTTTACTAAAAAAAAAACTTAACAAAATACAGAAAGAATTTTTGTCTTTACAAAAAGATATACCACGATATTGTAGGTGGTTCCGTTGATTTTTAAGAATTTTTTTTTGTAAAAAAAAACAAAACGATTTTGCATAAAAAAATGATTTTTCTTCCTTCTTTTATTATTTCATAACTTCTTTATCAAGTGTTCAATTTAAGCAAATATAAGCTTAAAAGTGTTTCCTTGCAATTATCTTTGACTTGGAAGCCTAAAAATATTTTATATAATTTTTTTGTATCCACACGGTGCAATTTAAAACAACACCATATTTCAAAAATCTCGAAAAATCAAAATTTCTTGGATTTCATCCTATTTTTGAGCGAGCCAAAGATATTAATTAAAATGAAAATTGTAAACGTAGGATTTAATTTTGATAAGCAATACAACTTTTAAAAGCTATTACATTTGAAAATACCATAGTTGAGCACTTTGACACACCCTAGTAAAGCCCTTAGTCCCGATGTCGTTTTTTTCTACAACTCCTTATGGACTTGGAAAAAAAACACGCCTTGTATTTGAAATTGTCATTCCAGTTGCTTATTGTAGTGCGGATCCGTTATAGTGTCCCAATTTTCATAGTTTCCCTATTTTTAGTTTCCACTCCGATCAGAGAGCTTGAAACTTACTTAAACTTGCTTTGAATGTCTTCGATTTTGAAGCTACATACAAGGTTGCATCGTGTTGAGTTGCAAGTGAGTCCTTCCTTAAATTCCTTAAATATTTCAAAAATGACACTATTTCAAAAATAATATTTCAACAGAGTGTTTAAACTTCTAAGAAAGGATTTCAATCTCTGTAGCCTCAAATTGTGTGAAACGTCTTGAACCTGGCGGCTTATTCGATCGAGTTCGCATGGTTGCCTCTTCCATTCGCAACCATACCCAACAAAACCGTTAAGAATAAATAGTTTTCTTAAGTATCTAACTTAGTAATTCTAATATATTTTCGATCTCGAAGTAAGACTGACTACCGAAGGCTGTTGAAGACTGAAGAGTACGCCGATATTTAATACAGACAACCATTATCCCTTAAGGCAATGACTTTATCTCTTTATTTGTCCCAATACAATAATTGAACCTTCGAATGTCACTTTGATTTATGGCCAACTTGTACCGAACTTCGCCTGTCAATCCGTATGATGCGTTCGAAAACAATTTTGAAGAAATCCTGTCATATGATCTGGTCTAAAACTATCTTGACATTTATGATCTCGTATAGTTCGTTCCCGACTTTAATGGCGCAGAGAGCATTCACCATTGTCATCCTACACAGACGAATTTGGAAGTGATGGTCAATTTTGAGATCATCCAACCCAACACCGATCAGATTGCTGACGAAGGGCGTTAACACTATATGGCATTATAAGACCTTGTATGCGACGTTTAGGCCAGGCGCGCACATTCAATTTTTAGTTTCGCAACTGTTTGGTTGCTAAAATGAAACATATGGGCTTATATGGGACACCGCGCACTTAGAGCAACTCGATTCGAGCAACTAAAAAGTTTGTGTTTTGACACAAACTAAACGATTGCCTTCGCAACAGTTGAGCTGTTTTCTATAAGCGCAAGAGAGAAAAGAGTGTGAGCGTGAGTAAAGAGTTGCCAATGCGCGGTTCTCTTTCAACTGGTGATTAAACTATTTGATTTCGATCACAGTTGCTAGTGCGCGACTAGCCTTAGAAGACTGATTTCTCTGTTCTTGACATAGGTAAGGGAGTCTTTTAAGACTTGGAAAACAATGCTTTTATTCCATTCTGCGGACATACGCTTTTTTAACCTAAATCTTTAATTTAGTTGATGAACAGCCTTGGAGGTTAACCATTTCAGTCAGCTGCTTTGTTTGATTTGATATCCATAAATCATTTTGGTCAGGTGAATGGAAGTCATCTATATCGTAATCTACAATAATGGTACACAGCGGCCCCCCTTCAACTTTAAAGAATTTTGTACGAAAAAAAATTGTTCAAGAAGGTAAAATTTAATTGTATTTGACGAAAGTCTGGTCACACTATTTACCAATAAAATAATCTCCAGACCAGACCCAGACCAAAAGACAATGCCGCGGCAAAAGAGACATGACGATTGTGTGAGCTTCTGGGACGAAAACAACTCCATTTGGAGGAGTAGGAGTGTCTTTCTGTTCACTGTAAATAATAAAAGAAGAAATGTATTTGCTGCCAGACACTGTCGGATCGGTGTACAATTAGGTCTTGCAGTCTACTGCAAGCAAGCCTTCTGCTTACTTATGAATATGCGATAGCATTAGACGCTCCACTCTGTAGCGGATGCATCGTATTCCTGCATACAGCCTACCTATGTCTGTCATCGTCTACAGGACTAAGAGTGTCCCTTGGGGGGATGAATATAGGCTCCAGTTCAAGCTACTGGATAGACGACACTTCGTGTCTGACCCAATTAAATTTTTTACAACGAAAAAATTTAAGTGGATAGAGAGACAAGTGTGACATCCCTGGGACTTTTTTTTTGGGTGAGGGTGGTGTATAAAAACTGTTTTCATTTACTGTTTTGCTAGTAGACGGTTGTGGTGGTGGGGCGGCGGCGCTGGAATACAAAAAATGAAAGTAGCGTCTACGAGTTTCATAGGAATAAACCTTACAAGCCTCAACACTGTCGATGACACGGGTTTGGGGCTAGATCTAAATATTTTGATTTCGATTGCAGGAGGGTGGGTTGTTTAATATTTAAAGCAATAGACGTTCGACTGATATCATATAAATGTACATACTTACATACATATGTATGAACATAAGAATTTAATTAGGTAGTTAAGTAGAATATACTTTAGTAATGTTGCGTGTCGCAGAAACTGTGGTTGCAAAACACGGTATGAACATTTTAAAATTTATTGAAATCTCATGGATGTACACATTTGTTTACAAACATGTAAGTACAATGTTATGGTGTGTCCTCTGATTCGACAAGAATAATTAATGAAAAGACGTGATGTCCTACAGTAAGTCTTTTTCCAATGGTTACATAATTTATCGGGTGTTTAAGGAAAAAGCTTACTTTGGTGTAGCATGGTCTGTGTTAATACTTTTGTTTAAAATTCAGTTTGGACTTTATTTTTATAAGAAATACAAAACCTTTGAAATTGCTTTTAAATGAAGTTCATAGCTTTATTGGGTCATCAGATATCCACTTATGCTGACAATGTGCATTCGCATTTTAAGGGTAGTCATGAGCTCTTTAGTGCGCGCCACTTATGAAAAAAATATTTTCTTTTTTTTGCTTAGTCTAATTTTTATAGATTTTCACGCACACAAGGGATTATGACCAGGGATCGAAAATTCGGTACAATTGAACCGAATTCGATACAATTGATTTTGCAGAAGTACAAAAGTACAATTTTTCTCAATTCAGTACAATTACAAAATTTCCATATTTTATGTATTTCTTGAAGCTCGCTTCGACCCTTTGCATACCCGTATTGAGTTGAAATGAGCTTTGTTCGACTCGAACCCACTCGCTCAGCGGTGTCGATTCGAAATGTGAGACGAAAAACCTGGGTCGAGCAGTTGGTTTAACAAATTGTTTCAGAATCGCTCAACACCATTTCAACTCAACTCCAAATCGAGCTCTTAACTCAAATGACGAAAAACTTGGTTCAGAAATCGGACCCTAATCCAACTCGATCTTTCGATACTGCATATAAACATAGTATTTATCGATCAGCTTTCTTTCAGACATCGCTTCGGTTTGGTTATTAAACCTTAAACTGGATATGTGATTAGTGATTGCGGTTTTTCGTCTGTGCATTTTTAAGATATTAACCTTGTGAATTTTAGTTTTATATTTCAAATTTTGGGCCTTATTCGGGATCCCCCCCCCCCCCACCTAAATGCAGTTTTTACTTGCGACTTATAGGTACTATATAAGGCAAGTTATGCATTCGTAAAAAAAAAAATTGAACTCGAGATTTTGATCAAAGTTGACATTACGATGATAGCGAAGACTAAAAAAATGGGTCTCGCAATTCTGTCGGTCTGTCTGTCGGTTCGACTACAGCCTAAACGGCTCGGCCGATTTTCTTCAAACTTGGTAGATATCATTTTTAATTTTTTCTCCCGACAGGTTTTTTTCTTTTTTTTTAAGACCAAAAATAACGGTACCCGCCATACGATTTTTTTTCGAAATTTTGTAAATATTTTTTTTTCTCAAAAACTATGCTCGACAGATTTGAAAAAAAAAGATACAAAAAAATTTTATTTAGTTAAAGCTAGGTACTGAATGAAAAATTTTTTCCGAAAAATGGTTATTGAGGGTACCCCCAAAGAACTATTTTTTTAATTTTTGATTTTCTCAAAAACGATACAACCGATTTTTATTATTTTTTTTGTTCTAAAGCTCTCCAAAAATTTAAATAGAATTATGTATTCAAATTTTCAAAAAAAAAAAATTTAAATTTTATTTTCAAAACTCAATATTTCGAAAACCTTAAATAGTTTATCAACATATGCGAGAAACAGATTGGCAAAGCAACTTCAACAGCAACTTTGACAACCACGTCACTCTTTTTAGAGCCACTGGTTTTAAATGGCTTTGATTACATTAACACAGCAACTTCGACATCGACATCAACGTTAGACCTAAACCCTAAATTCGCTGTCGCTGTGCAAATTCTACCAACTTTTAAGGTGAAATTTGTCAGTATTATCAACACTCAAATGAAAATGTGACAACCATCTTTTTGTTTTGTCTATTTATTTTGGTTTTTACAATGGAAGAATTACTAAAAACAAATTAATTTTAGTACGACAAATTGCAAGTCGTATACATTGATGCAATTTACGTTAATTTTTATCAAATTATGTATGGCAAATTCATTTCGCATTTGAAACTATTTTGATTATAATGCTGTCAAAAACGCTATT